>CATORF010000418.1:0-1258000 GCA_951804975.1 Anthophora plumipes
GAGAAACACGTTATCTGGTGTTTTCACCACTCCACAGTTGGTTTGATATGCAGAACCGGCGATATCTTGGTTTTCGTGGGGATTAAAGCTGAGATATGCATTTTCTGCGATAATCTTGGTGAGACTTCTGTCCGAAGTATGCAGAAACGTCGAGAGCGCTCTTTTCGACCTATTTAATGCGAGAAACACGTTTTCTGGGGTTTTCGCCACCCCACAGTGCGTTGGATATGCAGAACCGGAGATATTTTGGTTTTCGTCGGGTTTCAAGCTGAGATATGCATTTTCTACGATAAGCTTGGTGAAACATCTGTCCGAAGTATGCAGAAACGTCGAGAGCGCTCTTTTCGAGCTATTTAATGCGAGAAACACGTTATCTGGTGTTTTAACCACTCCACAGTGCGTTTGATATGCAGAACCGGAGATATTTTGGTTTTCGTCGGGTTTCAAGCTGAGATATGCATTTTCTACGATAAGCTTGGTGAGACATCTGTCCGAAGTATGCAGAAACGTCGGGAGCGCTCTTTTCGAGCTATTTAATGCGAGAAACACGTTTTCTGGGGTTTTCACCACTCCACAGTGCGTTGGATATGCAGAACCGGAGATATTTTGGTTTTCGTCGGGTTTCAAGCTGAGATATGCATTTTCTACGATAAGCTTGGTGAAACATCTGTCCGAAGTATGCAGAAACATCGAGAGCGCTCTTTTCGAGCTATTTAATGCGAGAAACACGTTATCTGGTGTTTTAACCACTCCACAGTGCGTTTGATATGCAGAACCGGAGATATTTTGGTTTTCGTCGGGTTTCAAGCTGAGATATGCATTTTCTACGATAAGCTTGGTGAGACATCTGTCCGAAGTATGCAGAAACGTCGGGAGCGCTCTTTTCGAGCTATTTAATGAGAGAAACACGTTTTCTGGGGTTTTCACCACTCCACAGTGCGTTTGATATGCTGAACAGTAGATATCTTGGTTTTCGTGGGGTTTCAAGATGAGATATGCATTTTCTGCGTAAATGTTGGTGAGACGTCAGTCAGATGTATGCAGAATCATCTAGATCGCTCTTTTCGAGCTACTTAATACTCGAAACACGTTTTCTGGTGTTTTCACCACTCCACGGTACGTTTGATGTGCAGAGCCGGAGAAAACTCGGTTTTCGTCGGGTTTCAAGCTGAGATATGCATTTTCTACGATAATCTTGGTGAGACTTCTGTCAGAAGTATGCAGAATCTTCGAGATCGCTCTTTTCGAGCTATTTAATGCGAGAAACACGTTATCTGGTGTGTTCACCACTCCACGGTACGTTTGATGTGCAGAGCCGGAGAAAACTCGGTTTTCGTCGGGTTTCAAGCTGAGATATGCATTTTCTACGATAATCTTGGTGAGACTTCTGTCAGAAGTATGCAGAATCTTCGAGAACGCTCTTTTCGAGCTACTTAATGCGCGTAACACGTTTTCTGGTGTTTTCACCACTCCACGGTACGTTTGATGTGCAGAGCCGGAGAAAACTCGGTTTTCGTCGGGTTTCAAGCTGAGATATGCATTTTCTACGATAAGCTTGGTGAGACATCTGTCCGAAGTATGCAGAATCATCGAGAGCGCTCTTTTCGAGCCATTTAATGCGAGAAACACGTTTTCTGGGGGTTTCACCACGCCACAGTTCTTTGGATATGCAGGACAGGAGATATCTTGGTTTGCGTGGGGTTTCAAGAAGAGATATGCATTTTCTGCGATAATCTTGGTGAGACTTCTGTTAGAAGTATGCAGAATCATCGAGATCGCAATTTTCGAGCGATTTAATGCGGGAAACACGTTATCTGGTGTTTTCACCACTCCACAGTGCGTTTGATATGCAGAACCGCCGATATCTTGGTTTTCGTGGGGTTTCAAGCTGAGATATGCATTTTCTACGATAATCTTGGTGAGACTACTGTCCGAAGTATGCTTAATCATCGAGATCGCTCGTTTCGTGCTATTTAAGGCGAGAAACACGTTATCTGGTGTTTTCACCACTCCACAGTTGGTTTGATATGCAGAACCGGCGATATCTTGGTTTTCGTGGGGATTAAAGCTGAGATATGCATTTTCTGCGATAATCTTGGTGAGACTTCTGTCCGAAGTATGCAGAAACGTCGAGAGCGCTCTTTTCGACCTATTTAATGCGAGAAACACGTTTTCTGGGGTTTTCGCCACCCCACAGTGCGTTGGATATGCAGAACCGGAGATATTTTGGTTTTCGTCGGGTTTCAAGCTGAGATATGCATTTTCTACGATAAGCTTGGTGAAACATCTGTCCGAAGTATGCAGAAACGTCGAGAGCGCTCTTTTCGACCTATTTAATGCGAGAAAAACGTTTTCTGGGGTTTTCACCACTCCACAGTGCGTTGGATATGCAGAACCGGAGATATTTTGGTTTTCGTCGGGTTTCAAGCTGAGATATGCATTTTCTACGATAACCTTGGTGAAACATCTGTCCGAAGTATGCAGAAACGTCGGGAGCGCTCTTTTCGAGCTATTTAATGCGAGAAACACGTTTTCTGGGGTTTTCACCACTCCACAGTGCGTTGGATATGCAGAACCGGAGATATTTTGGTTTTCGTCGGATTTCAAGCTGCGATATGCATTTTCTACGATAAGCTTGGTGAAACATCTGTCCGAAGTATGCAGAAACGTCGAGAGCGCTCTTTTCGACCTATTTAATGCGAGAAACACGTTTTCTGGGGTTTTCACCACTCCACTGTTCGTTGGATATGCAGAACAGTAGATATCTTGGTTTTCGTGGGGTTTCAAGCAGAGATATGCATTTTCTGGGATAATCTTGGTGAGACTTCTATTAGAAGTATGCAGAATCATCGAGATCGCACTTTTCGAGCTATTTAATGCGAGAAACACGTTATCTGGTGTTTTCACCACTCCACAGTTGGTTTGATATGCAGAACCGGCGATATTTTGGTTTTCGTCGGGTTTCAGGCTGAGATATGCATTTTCTACGATAATCTTGGTGAAACATCTGTCCGAAGTATGCAGAAACATCGAGGGCGCTCTTTTCGAGCTATTTAATGCGAGAAACACGTTATCTGGTGTTTTAACCACTCCACAGTGCGTTTGATATGCAGAACAGTAGATATCTTGGTTTTCGTGGGGTTTCAAGCTGAGAGATGCATTTTTTGCGATAATCTTGTTGAGACTTCTGTCCGAAGTACGCAGAATCATCGAGGTCGCTCGTTTCGAACTATTTAATGCGAGAAACACGTTATCTGGTGTTTTCACCACTCCACAGTGCGTTGGATATGCAGAACCGGAGATATTTTCGGTTTTCTTCGGGTTTCAAGCTGAGATATGCATTTTCTACGATAAGCTTGGTGAGACATCTGTCCGAAGTATGCAGAAACGTCGGGAGCGCTCTTTTCGAGCTATTTAATGCGAGAAACACGTTTTATGGGGTTTTCACCACTCCACAGTTCGTTGGATATGCAGAACAGTATATATCTTGGTTTTCGTGGGGTTTCAAGCAGAGATATGCGTTTTCTGCGCCTATCTTGGGGAGACTTCTGTTAGAAGTATGCAGAATCATCGAGATCGCACTTTTCGAGCTATTTAATGCGAGAAACACGCTATCTGGTGTTTTCACCACTCCACAGTTGGTTTGATATGCAGAACCGGCGATATTTTGGTTTTCGTCGGGTTTCAAGCTGAGATATGCATTTTCTACGATAATCTTGGTGAAGCATCTGTCCGAAGTATGCAGAAACATCGTGAGCGCTCTTTTCGTGCTATTTAATGCGAGAAACACGTTATCTGGTGTTTTAACCACTCCACAGTGCGTTTGATATGCAGAACCGGAGATATTTTGATTTTCGTCGGGTTTCAAGCTGAGATATGCATTTTCTACGATAAGCTTGGTGAGACATCTGTCCGAAGTATGCAGAAACGTCGGGAGCGCTCTTTTCGAGCTATTTAATGCGAGAAACACGTTTTCTGGGGTTTTCACCACTCCACAGTGCGTTTGATATGCTGAACACAGCGATATCTTGGTTTTCGTGGGGTTTCAAGCTGAGATATGCATTTTTTACGATAACTTTGGTGAGACATCTGTCCGAAGTATGCAGAATCATCGAGATCAATCGTTTCGAGCTATTTAATTGCGAGAAACACGTTATCTGGTGTTTTCACCACTCCACAGTGCGTTTGATATGCAGAACCGGCGATATCTTGGTTTTCGTGGGGTTTCAAGCTAAGATAAGCATTTTCTGCGATAATCTTGGTGAGACTTCTGTCCGAAGTATGCTGAATCATTGAGATCGCTCTTTTCGAGCTAGTTAGTGCGAGAAACACGTTATCTGGTGTTTTCACCACTCCACAGTGCGTTTGATATGCAGAACAGTAGATATCTTGGTTTTCGTGGGGTTTCAAGCTGAGATATGCGTTTTCTGCGATAATCTTGTTGAGACTTCTGTCCGAAGTATGCAGAATCATCGAGATCGCTCGTTTCGAGCTATTTAATGCGAGAAACACGTTATCTGGTGTTTTTACCACTCCACAGTGCGTTGGATATGCAGAACCGCCAATATCTTGGTTTTCGTGGGGTTTCAAGCTGAGATATGCATTTTCTGCGATAATCTTGTTGAGACTTCTGTCCGAAGTATGCAGAATCATCGAGATCGCTCTTTTCGAGCTACTTAATGCGCGAAACACGTTTTCTGGTGTTTTCACCACTCCACGGTACGTTTGATGTGCAGAGCCGGAGAAAACTCGGTTTTCGTCGGGTTTCAAGCTGAGGTATGCATTTTCTACGATAATCTTGGTGAGACTTCTGTCAGAAGTATGCAGAATCTTCGAGATCGCTCTTTTCGAGCTATTTAATGCGAGAAACACGTTATCTGGTGTTTTCACCACTCCACAGTGCGTTTGATATGCAGTACCAGCGACATCTTGGTTTTCGTGGGGTTTCACGCTGAGATATCCATTTTCTGCGATAATCTTGGTGAGACTTCTGTCCGAAGTATGGTGAATCATCGAGATCGCTCTTTTAGAGCTAGTTAGTGCGAGAAACACGTTATCTGGTGTTTTCACCACTCCACAGTGCGTTTGATATGCAGAACAGTAGATATCTTGGTTTTCGTGGGGTTTCAAGCTGAGATATGCATTTTCTGCGATAATCTTGTTGATACTTCCGTCCGAAGTATGCAGAATCATCGAGAGCGCTCTTTTCGAGCCATTTAATGCGAGAAACACGTTTTCTGGGGGTTTCACCACACCACAGTTCTTTGGATATGCAGGACAGGAGATATCTTGGTTTGCGTGGGGTTTCAAGCAGAGATATGCATTTTCTGCGATAATCTTGGTGAGACTTCTGTTAGAAGTATGCAGAATCATCGAGATCGCTCGTTTCGAACTATTTAATGCGAGAAACACGTTTTCTGGGGTTTTCACCACTCCACAGTGCGTTGGATATGCAGAACCGGAGATATTTTGGTTTTCGTCGGGTTTCAAGCTGACATATGCATTTTCTACGATAAGCTTGGTGAAACATCTGTGCGAAGTATGCAGAAACGTCGAGAGCGCTCTTTTCGAGCTATTTAATGCGAGAAACACGTTTTCTGGTGTTTTCACCACTCCACAGTGCGTTGGATATGCAGAACCGGAGATATTTTGGTTTTCGTCGGGTTTCAAGCTGAGATATGCATTTTCTACGATAAGCTTGGTGAAACATCTGTCCGAAGTATGCAGAAACGTCGAGAGCGCTCTTTTCGACCTATTTAATGCGAGAAACACGTTTTCTGGGGTTTTCACCACTCCACAGTGCGTTGGATATGCAGAACCGGAGATATTTTGGTTTTCGTCGGGTTTCAAGCTGAGATATGCATTTTCTACGATAAGCTTGGTGAAACATCTGTCCGATGTATGCAGAAACGTCGGGAGCGCTCTTTTCGAGCTATTTAATGCGAGAAACACGTTATCTGGTGTTTTCACCACTCCACAGTTGGTTTGATATGCAGAACCGGCGATATTTTGGTTTTCGTCGGGTTTCAGGCTGAGATATGCATTTTCTACGATAATCTTGGTGAAACATCTGTCCGAAGTATGCAGAAACATCGAGAGCGCTCTTTTCGAGCTATTTCATGCGAGAAACACGTTATCTGGTGTTTTAACCACTCCACAGTGCGTTTGATATGCAGAACAGTAGATATCTTGGTTTTCGTGGGGTTTCAAGCTGAGAGATGCATTTTCTGCGATAATCTTGTTGAGACTTCTGTCCGAAGTATGCAGAATCATCGAGGTCGCTCGTTTCGAACTACTTAATCCTCGAAACACGTTTTCTGGTGTTTTCACCACTCCACAGTATGTTTGACATGCAGAACCGGAGATATATTTGTTTCGGACGGGTATCAAGCTGAGATATGCATTTTCTACGATAATCCTGGTGAAACATCTGTGCGAAGTATGCAGAAACGTCGAGAGCGCTCTTTTCGAGCTATTTAATGCGAGAAACACGTTTTCTGGTGTTTTCACCACTCCACAGTGCGTTGGATATGCAGAACCGGAGATATTTTGGTTTTCGTCGGGTTTCAAGCTGAGATATGCATTTTCTACGATAAGGTTGGTGAAACATCTGTCCGAAGTATGCAGAAACGTCGAGAGCGCTCTTTTCGACCTATTTAATGCGAGAAACACGTTTTCTGGTGTTTTCACCACTCCACAGTGCGTTGGATATGTAGAACCGGAGATATTTTGGTTTTCGTCGGGTTTCAAGCTGAGATATGCATTTTCTACGATAAGCTTGGTGAAACATCTGTCCGAAGTATGCAGAAACGTCGAGAGCGCTCTTTTCGACCTATTTAATGCGAGAAACACGTTTTCTGGGGTTTTCACCACTCCACAGTGCGTTGGATATGCAGAACCGGAGATATTTTGGTTTTCGTCGGGTTTCAAGCTGAGATATGCATTTTCTACGATAAGCTTGGTGAAACATCTGTCCGAAGTATGCAGAAACGTCGGGAGCGCTCTTTTCGAGCTACTTAATGCGCGAAACATGTTTTCTGGTGTTTTCACCACTCCACGGTACGTTTGATGTGCAGAGCCGGAGAAAACTCGGTTTTCGTCGGGTTTCAAGCTGAGATATGCATTTTCTACGATAATCTTGGTGAGACTTCTGTCAGAAGTATGCAGAATCTTCGAGATCGCTCTTTTCGAGCTATTTAATGCGAGAAACACGTTATCTGGTGTGTTCACCACTCCACGGTACGTTTGATGTGCAGAGCCGGAGAAAACTCGGTTTTCGTCGGGTTTCAAGCTGAGATATGCATTTTCTACGGTAATCCTGGTGAGACTTCTGTCAGAAGTATGCAGAATCTGCGAGAACGCTCTTTTCGAGCTACTTAATGCGCGAAACACGTTTTCTGGTGTTTTCAGCACTCCACGGTACGTTTGATGTGCAGAACAGGCGATATCGTGATTTTCGTGGTGTTTCCAGCTGAGATATGCATTTTCTGCGATAATCTTGTTGAGACTTCTGTCCGAAGTATGCAGAATCATCGAGGTCGCTCGTTTCGAACTATTTAATGCGAGAAACACGTTATCTGGTGTTTTCACCACTCCACAGTGCGTTGGATATGCAGAACCGGAGATATTTTCGGTTTTCTTCGGGTTTCAAGCTGAGATATGCATTTTCTACGATAAGCTTGGTGAGAAATCTGTCCGAAGTATGCAGAAACGTCGGGAGCGCTCTTTTCGAGCTATTTAATGCGAGAAACACGTTTTATGGGGTTTTCACCACTCCACAGTTCGTTGGATATGCAGAACAGTATATATCTTGGTTTTCGTGGGGTTTCAAGCAGAGATATGCATTTTCTGCGCTAATCTTGGGGAGACTTCTGTTAGAAGTATGCAGAATCATCGAGATCGCACTTTTCGAGCTATTTAATGCGAGAAACACGTTTTCTGGTGTTTTCACCACTCCACAGTACGTTTGACATGCAGAACCGGAGATATCTTGGTTTCGGTCGGGTGTCAAGCTCAGATATGCAGTTTCTACGATAAGCTTGGTGAGACATCTGTCCGAAGTATGCAGAAACATCGAGAGCGCTCTTTTCGAGCCATTTAATGCGAGAAACTCGTTTTCTGGGGTCTTCAACACTACACAGTTCGTTGGATATGCAGAGCAGTAGATATCTTGGTTTTCGTGGGGTTTCAAGCAGAGATATGCATTTTCTGCGATAATCTTGGTGAGACTTCTGTTAGAAGTATGCAGAATCATCGAGATCGCGCTTTTCGAGCTATTTAATGCGAGAAACACGTTATCTGGTATTTACACCACTCCACAGTTGGTTTGATATGCAGAACCGGCGATAATTTGGTTTTCGTCGGGTGTCAAGCTCAGATATGCATTTTCTACGATAATCTTGGTGAAACATCTGTCCGAAGTATGGAGAAACATCGAAAGCGCTCTTTTCGAGCTATTTAATGCGAGAAACTCGTTTTCTGGGGTTTTCACCACTCCACAGTGCGTATGATATGCAGAACCCGCGATATTTTGGTTTTCGTCGGGTGTCAAGCTCAGATATGCATTTTCTACGATAATCTTGGTGAAACATCTGTCCGAAGTATGGAGAAACATCGAAAGCGCTCTTTTCGAGCTATTTAATGCGAGAAACTCGTTTTCTGGGGTTTTCACCACTCCACAGTGCGTTTGATATGCAGAACCGGCGATATCTTGATTTTCGTGGTGTTTCCCGCTGAGATATGCATTTTCTGCGATAATCTTGGATATTCTTCTGTCATAAGTATGCAGAATCACCGAAATCGCTGTTTTCGTGCTATTGAATGCGAAAAACACGTTTTATGGTGTTTTCAGCACTCCACAGTGCGTTTGATATGCCGAAGCTGCGATATCTTCGATTTCGTGGGGTTTCCAGCTGGGACATGCATTTTCTACGATAATCTTGGATATTCTTCTGTGAGACGTTTGCAGAATCACAGAAATCGCTCTATTCGAGCTGTTTAATGCGAGAAACACGTTATCTGGTTGTTTTCACCACTCCACAGTGCGTCTGATGTGCAGAACCGGCGACATCTTGATTTTCGTGGGGTTTCCAGCTGAAATATGCATTTTCTGCGATAATATTGGTGAGACTTCAGTCAGAAGTATCCAGAATCATCGAGATCGCGCTTTTCGAGCTATTTAATGCGAGAAACACGTTATCTGGTATTTACACCACTCCACAGTTGGTTTGATATGCAGAACCGGCGACATCTTGGTTTTCGTGGGGTTTCAAGCTGAGATATGCATTTTCTGCGATAATCTTGATGAGACTTCTGTCCGAAGTATGCTGAATCATCGAGATCGCTCTTTTCGAGCTAGTTAGTGCGAGAAACACGTTATCTGGTGTTTTCTCCACTCCACAGTGCGTTTGATATGCAGAACAGTAGATATCTTGGTTTTCGTGGGGTTTCAAGCTGAGATATGCATTTTCTGCGATAATATTGGTGAGACTTCAGTCAGAAGTATGCAGAATCATCTAGATCGCTCTTTTCGAGCTACTTAATGCACGAAACACGTTTTCTGGTGTTTTCACCACTCCACAGTACGTTTGACATGCAGAACCGGAGATATCTTGGTTTCGCTCGGGTTTCAAGCTGAGATATGCATTTTCTACGATAGTCCTGGTGAGACTTCTGTCAGAAGTATGCAGAATCTTCGAGATCTCTCTTTTCGAGCTATTGAATGCGAGAAACACGTTATCTGGTGTTTTCACCACTCCACAGTTCGTTGGATATGCAGAACCGGAGATATCTTGGTTTTCGTGGGGTTTCAAGCTGAGATATGAATTTCCTGCGATAATCTTGGTGAGGCTTCTGTCAGAAGTATGCAGAATCTTCGAGAACGCTCTTTTCGAGCTACTTAATGCGCGAAACACGTTTTCTGGTGTTTTCAGCACTCCACGGTACGTTTGATGTGCAGAACCGGAGATAACTCGGTTTTCGTCGGGTTTCATGCTGAGATATGCATTTTCTACGATAATCTTGGTGAGACTTCTGTTAGAAGTATGCAGAATCATCGAGATCGCACTTTTCGAGCTATTTAATGCGGGAAACACGTTATCTGGTGTTTTCACCACTCCACAGTGCGTTTGATATGCAGAACAGGCGATATCTTGATTTTCGTGGTGTTTCCAGCTGAGATATGTATTTTCTGCGATAATGTTGGTGGGTCTTTTGTCAGAAGTATGCAGAATCAACTAGATCGCTCTTTTCGAGCTACTTAATGCACGAAACACGTTTTCTGGTGTTTTCACCACTCCACAGTACGTTTGACATGCAGAACCGGAGATATCTTGGTTTCGGTCGGGTTTCAAGCTGAGATATGCATTTTCTACGATAATCCTGGTGAGACTTCCGTCAGAAGTGTGCAGAATCATCTAGATCGCTCCTTTCGAGCTACTTAATGCACGAAACACGTTTTTTGGTGTTTTCACCACTCCATCGTACGTTTGACATGCAGAACCGGAGATATCTTGGTTTCGGTCGGGTTTCAAGCTGAGATATGCATTTTCTACGATAATCCTGGTGAGACTTCTGTCAGAAGTATGCAGAATCTTCGAAAACGCTCTTTTCGAGCTACTGAATGCGCGAAACACGTTTTCTGGTGTTTTCACCACTCCACGGTACGTTTGATGTGCAGAACCGGCGATAACTCGGTTTTCGTCGGGTTTCAAGCTGAGATATGCATTTTCTACGATAATCTTGGTGAGACTTCTGTCAGAAGTATGCAGGATCTTCGAGAACGCTCTTTCCGAGCTATTTAATGCGAGAAACACGTTATCTGGTGTTTTCACCACTCCACAGTGCGTATGATATGCAGAACCGGCGATATCTTGGTTTTCGTGGGGTTTCAAGCTGAGATATGCATTTTCTGCGATAATCTTGGTGAGACTTCTGTCCGAAGTATGCTGAAACATCGAGATCGCTCTTTTCGTGCTAGTTGATGCGAGAAAAACCTTATCCGGTGTTTTCACCACTCCACAGTGCGTTTGATATGCAGAACAGTAGATATCTTGGTTTTCGTGGGGTTTCAAGCTGAGATATGCATTTTATGCGATAATCTTGTTGAGACTTCTGTCCAAAGAATGCAGAATCATCGAGATCGCTCGTTTCTAGCTACTTAATGCGAGAAACACGTTATCTGGTGTTTTCACCACTCCACAGTGCGTTTGATATGCAGAACAGGCGATATCTTGATTTTCGTGGTGTTTCCAGCTGAGATATGTATTTTCTGCGATAATGTTGGTGGGTCTTTTTTCAGAAGTATGCAGAATCAACTAGATCGCTCTTTTCGAGCTACTTAATGCACGAAACACGTTTTCTGGTGTTTTCACCACTCCACAGTACGTTTGACATGCAGAACCGTAGATATCTTTGTTTCGGTCGGGTTTCAAGCTGAGATCTGCATTTTCTACGATAATCCTGGTGAGACTTCCGTCAGAAGTGTGCAGAATCATCTAGATCGCTCCTTTCGAGCTACTTAATGCACGAAACACGTTTTTTGGTGTTTTCACCACTCCACAGTACGTTTGACATGCAGAACCGGAGATATCTTGGTTTCGGTCGGGTTTCAAGCTGAGATATGCATTTTCTACGATAATCCTGGTGAGACTTCTGTCAGAAGTAGGCAGAATCTTCGAAAACGCTCTTTTCGAGCTACTGAATGCGCGAAACACATTTTCTGGTGTTTTCACCACTCCACGGTACGTTTGATGTGCAGAACCGGCGATAACTCGGTTTTCGTCGGGTTTCAAGCTGAGATATGCATTTTCTACGATAATCTTGGTGAGACTTCTGTCAGAAGTATGCAGGATCTTCGAGAACGCTCTTTCCGAGCTATTTAATGCGAGAAACACGTTATCTGGTGTTTTCACCACTCCACAGTGCGTATGATATGCAGAACCGGCGATATCTTGGTTTTCGTGGGGTTTCAAGCTGAGATATGCATTTTCTGCGATAATCTTGTTGAGACTTCTGTCCGAAGAATGCAGAATCATCGAGAGCGCTCTTTTCGAGCTATTTAATGCGAGAAACACGTTTTCTGGGGTCTTCAACACTCCACAGTTCGTTGGATATGCAGAGCAGTAGATATCTTGGTTTTCGTGGGGTTTCAAGCAGAGATATGCATTTTCTGCGATAATCTTGGTGAGACTTCTGTTAGAAGTATGCAGAATCATCGAGATCGCGCTTTTCGAGCTATTTAATGCGAGAAACACGTTATCTGGTATTTACACCACTCCACAGTTGGTTTGATATGCAGAACCGGCGATATTTTGGTTTTCGTCGGGTGTCAAGCTCAGATATGCATTTTCTACGATAATCTTGGTGAAACATGTGTCCGAAGTATGGAGAAACATCGAAAGCGCTCTTTTCGAGCTATTTAATGCGAGAAACTCGTTTTCTGGGGTTTTCACCACTCCACAGTGCGTTTGATATGCAGAACCGGCGATATCTTGATTTTCGTGGTGTTTCCCGCTGAGATATGCATTTTCTGCGATAATCTTGGATATTCTTCTGTCAGAAGTATGCAGAATCACCGAAATCGCTGTTTTCGTGCTATTGAATGCGAAAAACACGTTTTATGGTGTTTTCAGCACTCCACAGTTCGTTTGATATGCCGAAGCTGCGATATCTTCGATTTCGTGGGGTTTCCAGCTGGGACATGCATTTTCTACGATAATCTTGGATATTCTTCTGTGTGACGTTTGCAGAATCACAGAAATCGCTCTATTCGAGCTGTTTAATGCGAGAAACACGTTATCTGGTTGTTTTCACCACTCCACAGTGCGTCTGATGTGCAAAACCGGCGACATCTTGATTTTCGTGGGGTTTCCAGCTGAAATATGCATTTTCTACGATAATATTGGTGAGACTTCTGTCAGAAGTATGCAGGATCTTCGAGAACGCTCTTTTCGAGCTATTTAATGCGAGAAACACGTTATCTGGTGTTTTCACCACTCCACAGTGCGTTTGATATGCAGTACCAGCGATATCTTGGTTTCGGTCGGGTTTCAAGCTGTTATATGCATTTTCTACGATAATCTTGGTGAAACATCTGTCCGAAGTATGCAGAAACATCGAGAGCGCTCTTTTCGATCTATTTAATGCGAGAAACTCGTTTTCTGGGGGTTTCACCACTCCACAGTTCGTTGGATATGCAGAACCGGAGATATCTTGGTTTTCGTTGGGTTTCAAGCTGAGATATACATTTTTTACGATAATCTTGGTGAGACTTCTGTCCGAAGTATGCAGAATCATCGAGATCGCACTATTCGAGCTATTTAATGCGAGAAACACTTTCTCTGGTTGTTTTCACCACTCCACAGTTCGTTGGATATGCAGAACCGGAGATATCTTGGTTTTCGTGGGGTATCAAGCTGAGATATGCATTTCCTGCGATAATCTTGGTGAGGCTTCTGTCAGAAGTATGCAGAATCTTCGAGAACGCTCTTTTCGAGCTACTTAATGCGCGAAACACGTTTTCAGGTGTTTTCAGCACTCCACGGTAAGTTTGATGTGCAGAACCGGAGATAACTCGGTTTTCGTCGGGTTTCATGCTGAGATATACATTTTCTACGATAATCTTGGTGAGACTTCTGTCAGAAGTATGCAGGATCTTCGAGAACGCTCTTTTCGAGCTATTTAATGCGACAAACACGTTATCTGGTGTTTTCACCACTCCACAGTGCGTTTGATATGCGGTACCAGCGATACCTTGGTTTTCGTTGGGTTTCAAGCTGAGATATACATTTTTTACGATAATCTTGATGAGACTTCTGTCCGAAGTATGCAGAATCATCGAGATCGCACTATTCGAGCTATTTAATGCGAGAAACACGTTCTCTGGTTGTTTTCACCACTCCACAGTGCGTTTGATATGCAGAACCGGCAACATCTTGATTTTTTTGAGGCTTCGGGCTGAGATATGCATATTCTGCGATAATCTTGGTGGGTCTTTTGTCAGAAGTATGCAGAATCATCTAGATCGCTCTTTTCGAGCTACTTAATGCAAGAAACACGTTTTCTGGTGTTTTCACCACTCCACAGTACGTTAGACATGCAGAACCGGAGATATCTTGGTTTCGGTCGGGTTTCAAGCTGAGATATGCATTTTCTACGGTAATCCTGGTGAGACCTCTGTCAGAAGTATGCAGAATCTGCGAGAACGCTCTTTTCGAGCTACTTAATGCGCGAAACACGTTTTCTGGTGTTTTCAGCACTCCACGGTACGTTTGATGTGCAGAACAGGCGATATCTTGATTTTCGTGGTGTTTCCAGCTGAGATATGCATTTTCTGCGATAATCTTGGTGGGTCTTTTGTCAGAAGTATGCAGAATCATCTAGATCGCTCTTTTCGAGCTACTTAATGCACGAAACACGTTTTCTGGTGTTTTCACCACTCCACAGTACGTTTGACATGCAGAACCGGAGATATCTTTATTTCGGTCGGGTTTCAAGCTGAGATATGCATTTTCTACGGTAATCCTGTTGAGACTTCTGTCAGAAGTATGCAGAATCTGCGAGAACGCTATTTTCGAGCTAGTTAATGCGCGAAACACGTTTTCTGGTGTTTTCAGCACTCCACGGTACGTTTGATGTGCAGAACCGGAGATAACTCGGTTTTCGTCGGGTTTCAAGCTGAGATATGCATTTTCTACGATAATCTTGGTGAGACTTCTGTCAGAAGTATGCAGAACCTTCGAGATCGCTCTTTTCGAGCTATTTAATGCGAGAAACACGTTGTCTGGTGTTTTCACCACTCCACAGTGCGTATGATATTCAGAACCTGCGATATCTTGGTTTTCGTGGGGTTTCAAGCTGAGATATGCATTTTCTGCGATAATCTTGGTGAGACTTCTGTCCGAAGTATGCTGAAACATCGAGATCGCTTTTTTCGAGCTAGTTAATGCGAGAAAAACCTTATGCGGTGTTTTCACCACTCCACAGTGCGTTTGATATGCATAACCGGCGATATCTTGGTTTTCGTGGGGTTTCAAGCTGAGATATGCATTTTCTGCGATAATCTTGGTGAGACTTCTGTTAGAAGTATGCAGAATCATCGAGATCGCACTTTTCGAGCTATTTAATGCGAGTAAAACGTTATCTGGTGTTTTCACCACTCCACAGTTCGTTGGATATGCAGAACCGGAGATATCTTGGTTTTCGTGGGGTTTCAAGCTGAGATATGCATTTCCTGCGATAATCTTGGTGAGACTTCTGTCCGAAGTATGCTGAATCATCGAGATCGCTCTTTTCGTGCTAGTTAATGCGAGAAACACGTTCTCTGGTTGTTTTCACCACTCCACAGTGCGTTTGATATGCAGAACAGGCGATATCTTGATTTTCGTGGTGTTTCCAGCTGAGATATGCATTTTCTGCGATAATGTTGGTGGGTCTTTTGTCAGAAGTATGCAGAATCAACTAGATCGCTCTTTTCGAGCTACTTAATGCACGAAACACGTTTTCTGGTGTTTTCACCACTCCTCAGTACGTTTGACATGCAGAACCGGAGATATCTTGGTTTCGGTCGGGTTTCAAGCTGAGATATGCATTTTCTACGATAATATTGGTGAAACATCTGTCCGAAGTATGCAGAAACATCGAGAGCGCTCTTTTCGAGCTATTTAATGCAAGAAACTCGTATTCTGGGGTTTTCACCACTCCACAGTTCGCTGGATATGCAGAACCGGGTGTATCTTGGTTTTCGTGGGGTTTCAAGCTGAGATATGCATTTCCTGCGATAATCTTGGTGAGACTTCTGTCCGAAGTATGCTGAATCATCGAGATCGCTCTTTTCCAGCTGTTTAATGCGAGAAACACGTTTTCTGGTGTTTTCACCACTCCACAGTACATTTGACATGCAGAACCGGAGATATCTTGGTTTCGGTCGGGTTTCAAGCTGAGATATGCATTTTCTACGATAATCCTGGTGAGACTTCTGGCAGAAGTGTGCAGAATCTTCGAGAACGCTCTTTTCGAGCTGCTTAATGCGCGAAACACGTTTTCTGGTATTTTCACCACTCCACGGTACGATTGATGTGCAGAACCGGAGTTAACTCGGTTTTCGTCGGGTTTCAAGCTGAGATAAGCATTTTCTGCGATAATCTTGGTGAGACTTCTGTCCGAAGTATGCTGAATCATCGAGAACGCTCTTTGCGAGCTATTTAATGGGAGAAACACGTTATCTGGTGTTTTCACCACTCCACAGTGCGTTTGGTATGCAGTACCAGCGATATCTTGGTTTTCGTGGGGTTTCAAGCTGAGATATGCATTTTTTACGATAATCTTGGTGAGACTTCTGTCCGAGTTATGCAGAATCATCGAGATCGCTCTTTTCCAGCTGTTTAATGCGAGAAACACGTTTTCTGGTGTTTTCACCACTCCACAGTACGTTTGACATGCAGAACCGGAGATATCTTGGTTTCGGTCGGGTTTCAAGCTGAGATATGCATTTTCTACGATAATCCTGGTGAGACTTCTGGCAGAAGTGTGCAGAATCTTCGAGAACGCTCTTTTCGAGCTGCTTAATGCGCGAAACACGTTTTCTGGTATTTTCACCACTCCACGGTACGTTTGATGTGCAGAACCGGAGTTAACTCGGTTTTCGTCGGGTTTCAAGCTGAGATATGCATTTTCTGCGATAATCTTGGTGAGACTTCTGTCCGAAGTATGCTGAATCATCGAGAACGCTCTTTGCGAGCTATTTAATGGGAGAAACACGTTATCTGGTGTTTTCACCACTCCACAGTGCGTTTGGTATGCAGTACCAGCGATATCTTGGTTTTCGTGGGGTTTCAAGCTGAGATATGCATTTTTTACGATAATCTTGGTGAGACATCTGTCCGAGTTATGCAGAATCATCTAGATCGCTCCTTTCGAGCTACTTAATGCACGAAACACGTTTTTTGGTGTTTTCACCACTCCACAGTGCGTTTGATATGCAGAACAGTAGATATCTTGGTTTTCGTGGGGTTTCAAGCTGAGATATGCATTTTCTGCGATAATCTTGTTGAGACTTCTGTCCGAAGAATGCAGAATCATCGAGATCGCTCGTTTCGAGCTACTTAATGCGAGAAACACGTTATCTGGTGTTTTCACCACTCCACAGTGCGTTGGATATGCAGAACCGGCGATATTTTGGTTTTCGTCGGGTTTCAAGCTGAGATATGCATTTTCTACGATAATCTTGGTGAAACATCTGTCCGAAGTATGGAGAAACATCGAGAGCGCTCTTTTCGAGCTATTTAATGCGAGAAACTCGTTTTCTGGGATTTTCACCACTCCACAGTGCGTATGATATGCAGAACCGGCGATATTTTGGTTTTCGTCGGGTATCAAGCTCAGATATGCATTTTCTACGATAATCTTGGTGAAACATCTGTCCGAAGTATGGAGAAACATCGAGAGCGCTCTTTTCGAGCTATTTAATGCGAGTAACTCGTTTTCTGGGGTTTTCACCACTCCACAGTGCGTTTGATATGCAGATCCGGCGATATCTTGATTTTCGTGGTGTTTCCTGCTGAGATATGCATTTTCTGCGATAATCTTGGATATTCTTCTGTGAGAAGTATGCAGAATCACCGAAATCGCTGTTTTCGTGCTATTTAATGCGAAAAACACGTTTTCTGGTGTTTTCAGCACGTCACAGTGCGTTTGATATGCGGAAACTGCGATATCTTCGTTTTCGTGGGGTTTCCAGCTGAGACATGCATTGTCTGAGATAATCTTGGATATTCTCCTGTGAGAAGTATGGAGAATCACCGAAATCGCAGTTTTCGTGCTATTGAATGCGAAAAACACGTTTTATGGTGTTTTCAGCACTCCACAATGCGTTTGATATGCCGAAGCTGCGATATCTTCGATTTCGTGGGGTTTCCAGCTGGGACATGCATTTTCTACGATAATCTTGGATATTCTTCTGTGAGAGGTTTGCAGAATCACAGAAATCGCTGCTTTCGTGCTATTTAATGCGAAAAACTCGTTTTCTGGTGTTTTCAGCACCCCACAGTGCGTTTGATATGCGGAACTGGCGATATCTTGATTTTCGTGGTGTTTCCCGCTGAGATATGCATTTTCTGCGATAATCTTGGATATTCTTATGTGAGACGTTTGCAGAATCACAGAAATCGCTCTATTCGAGCTGTTTAATGCGAGAAACACGTTATCTGGTTGTTTTCTCCACTCCACAGTGCGTCTGATGTGCAGAACCGGCGACATCTTGATTTTCGTGGGGTTTCCAGCTGAAATATGCATTTTCTGCGATAATATTGGTGAGACTTCTGTCAGAAGTATGCAGAATCTTCGAGAACGCTCTTTTCGAGCTACTGAATGCGCGAAACACGTTTTCTGGTGTTTTCACCACTCCACGGTACGTTTGATGTGCAGAACCGGAGATAACTCGGTTTACGTCGGGTTTCAAGCTCAGATATGCATTTTCTACGATAATCTTGGTGAAACGTCTGTACGAAGTATGGAGAAACATCGAGAGCGCTCTTTTCGAGCTATTTAATGCGAGAAACTCGTTTTCTGGGGTTTTCACCACTCCACAGTGCGTTTGATATGCAGAACCGGCGATATCTTGATTTTCGTAGTGTTTCCTGCTGAGATATGCATTTTCTGCGATAATCTTGGATATTCTTCTGTGAGAAGTATGCAGAATCACCGAAATCGCTGTTTTCGTGCTATTTAATGCGAGAAACACGGTATCTGGTATTTTCACCACTCCACAGTGCGTTGGATATGCAGAACCGCAGATATTTTGGTTTCCGTCGGGTTTGAAGCTGAGATATGCATTTTCTACGATAAGCTTGGTGAAACATCTGTCCGAAGTATGCAGAAACGTCGAGAGCGCTCTTTTCGAGCTATTTAATGCTAGAAACACGTTTTCTGGGGTTTTCACCACTCCACAGTGCGTTTGATATGCAGAACCGGCAACGTCTTGATTTTCGTGAGTTTTCGAGATGAGATATGCATTTTCTGCGATAATCTTGTTGAGACATCTGTCCGAAGTATGCAGGATCTTCGAGAACGCTCTTTTCGACCTGCTTAATGCGAGAAACACGTTTTCTGGTGTTTTCACCACTCCACAGTGCGTTTGATATGCAGAACCGGCAACATCTTGATTTTCGTGAGGTTTCGAGCTGAGATATGCATTTTCTGCGATAATATTGGTGAGACTTCAGTCAGAAGTATGCAGAATCATCTAGATCGCTCTTTTCGAGCTACTTAATGCACGAAACACGTTTTCTGGTGTTTTCACCACTCCACAGTACGTTTGACATGCAGAACCGTAGATATCTTGGTTTCGGTCGGGTTTCAAGCTGAGATATGCATTTTCTACGATAAGCTTGGTGAAACATCTGTCCGAAGTATGCAGAAACGTCGAGAGCGCTCTTTTCGAGCTACTTAATGCGCGAAACACGTTTTCTGGTGTTTTCACCACTCCACGGTACGTTTGATGTGCAGAACCGGAGATAACTCGGTTTTCGTCGGGTTTCAAGCTGAGATATGCATTTTCTACGATAATCTTGGTGAGACTTCTGTCAGAAGTATGCAGGATCTTCGAGAACGCTCTTTTCGAGCTAGTTAATCCGAGAAAAACCTTATCCGGTGTTTTCACCACTCCACAGTGCGTTTGATATGCAAAACCGGCGATATCTTGGTTATCGTGGGGTTTCAAGCTGAGATATGCATTTTCTGCGATAATCTTGGTGAGACTTCTGTTAGAAGTATGCAGAATCATCGAGATCGCACTTTTCGAGCTATTTAATGCGAGAAACACGTTATCTGGTGTTTTCACCACTCCACAGTTGGTTTGATATGCAGAACCGGCGATATTTTGGTTTTCGTCGGGTTTCAAGCTGAGATAAGCATTTTCTGCGATAATATTGGTGAGACTTCTGTCCGAAGTATGCAGAAACATCGAGAGCGCTCTTTTCGAGCTATTTAATGCGAGAAACTCGTTTTCTGGTGTTTTCACCACTCCACAGTTCGTTGGATATGCAGAACCGGAGATATCTTGGTTTTCGTGGGGTTTCAAGCTGAGATATACATTTTCTGCGATAATCTTGGTGAGACTCCTGTCCGAAGTATGCTGAATCATCGAGATCGCTCTTTTTGAGCTATTTAATGCGAGAAACACGTTCTGTGGTTGTTTTCACCACTCCGCAGTGCGTTTGATATGCAGAACAGGCGATATCTTGATTTTCGTGGTGTTTCCAGCTGAGATATGCATTTTCTTCGATAATCTTGGTGGGTCTTTTGTCAGAAGTATGCAGAATCAACTAGATCGCTCTTTTCGAGCTACTTAATGCACGAAACACGTTTTCTGGTGTTTTCACCACTCCACAGTACGTTTGACATGCAGCACCGGAGATATCTTGGTTTCGGTCGTGTTTCAAGCTGAGATATGCATTTTCTACGATAATCTTGGTGAAACATCTGTCCGAAGTATGCAGAAACATCGAGAGCGCTCTTTTCGAGCTATTTAATGCGAGAAACTCGTTTTCAGGGGTTTTCACCACTCCACAGTTCGTTGGATATGCAGAACCGGAGATATCTTGGTTTTCGTGGGGTTTCAAGCTGAGATATGCATTTCCTGCGATAATCTTGGTGAGACTGCTGTCCGAAGTATGCTGAATCATCGAGATCGCTCTTTTTGAGCTATTTAATGCGAGAAACACGTTCTCTGGTTGTTTTCACCACTCCACAGTGCGTTTGATATCCAGAACAGGCGATATCTTGGTTTCGGTCGGGTTTCAAGCTGAGATGTGCATTTTCTACGATAATCTAGGTGAAACATCTGTCAGAAGTATGCAGGATCTTCGAGAACGCTCTTTTCGAGCTATTTAATGCGAGAAACACGTAATCTGGTGTTTTCACCACTCCACAGTGCGTTTGAAATGCAGAACAGTAGATATCTTGGTTTTCGTGGGGTTTCAAGCCGAGATATGCATTTTCTGCGATAATCTTGTTGAGACTTCTGTTAGAAGTATGCAGAATCATCGAGATCGCTCGTTTCGAGCTACTTAATGCGAGAAACACGTTATCTGGTGTTTTCACCACTCCACAGTGCGTTGGATATGCAGAACCGGTGATATTTTGGTTTCCGTCGGGTTTCAAGCTGAGATATGCATTTTCTACGATAAGCTTGGTGAAACATCTGTCCAAAGTATGCAGAAACATCGAGAGCGCTCTTTTCCAGATATTTAATGCGAGAAACACGTCTTCTGAGGTTTTTACCACTCCACAGTTCGTTGGATATGCAGAACCGGAGATATCTTGGTTTTCGTGGGGTTTCAAGCTGAGATATGCATTTCCTGCGATAATCTTTGTGAGACTTCTGTCCGAAGTATGCTGAATCATCTAGATCGCTCTTTTCGAGCTATTTAATGCGAGAAACTCGTTTTCTGGTGTTTTCACCACTCCACAGTTCGTTGGATATGCAGAACCGGAGATATCTTGGTTTTCGTGGGGTTTCAAGCTGAGATATACATTTTCTGCGATAATCTTGGTGAGACTCCTGTCCGAAGTATGCTGAATCATCGAGATCGCTCTTTTTGAGCTATTTAATGCGAGAAACACGTTCTGTGGTTGTTTTCACCACTCCGCAGTGCGTTTGATATGCAGAACAGGCGATATCTTGATTTTCGTGGTGTTTCCAGCTGAGATATGCATTTTCTTCGATAATCTTGGTGGGTCTTTTGTCAGAAGTATGCAGAATCAACTAGATCGCTCTTTTCGAGCTACTTAATGCACGAAACACGTTTTCTGGTGTTTTCACCACTCCACAGTACGTTTGACATGCAGCACCGGAGATATCTTGGTTTCGGTCGTGTTTCAAGCTGAGATATGCATTTTCTACGATAATCTTGGTGAAACATCTGTCCGAAGTATGCAGAAACATCGAGAGCGCTCTTTTCGAGCTATTTAATGCGAGAAACTCGTTTTCAGGGGTTTTCACCACTCCACAGTTCGTTGGATATGCAGAACCGGAGATATCTTGGTTTTCGTGGGGTTTCAAGCTGAGATATGCATTTCCTGCGATAATCTTGGTGAGACTGCTGTCCGAAGTATGCTGAATCATCGAGATCGCTCTTTTTGAGCTATTTAATGCGAGAAACACGTTCTCTGGTTGTTTTCACCACTCCACAGTGCGTTTGATATCCAGAACAGGCGATATCTTGGTTTCGGTCGGGTTTCAAGCTGAGATGTGCATTTTCTACGATAATCTAGGTGAAACATCTGTCAGAAGTATGCAGGATCTTCGAGAACGCTCTTTTCGAGCTATTTAATGCGAGAAACACGTAATCTGGTGTTTTCACCACTCCACAGTGCGTTTGAAATGCAGAACAGTAGATATCTTGGTTTTCGTGGGGTTTCAAGCCGAGATATGCATTTTCTGCGATAATCTTGTTGAGACTTCTGTTAGAAGTATGCAGAATCATCGAGATCGCTCGTTTCGAGCTACTTAATGCGAGAAACACGTTATCTGGTGTTTTCACCACTCCACAGTGCGTTGGATATGCAGAACCGGTGATATTTTGGTTTCCGTCGGGTTTCAAGCTGAGATATGCATTTTCTACGATAAGCTTGGTGAAACATCTGTCCAAAGTATGCAGAAACATCGAGAGCGCTCTTTTCCAGATATTTAATGCGAGAAACACGTTTTCTGAGGTTTTTACCACTCCACAGTTCGTTGGATATGCAGAACCGGAGATATCTTGGTTTTCGTGGGGTTTCAAGCTGAGATATGCATTTCCTGCGATAATCTTTGTGAGACTTCTGTCCGAAGTATGCTGAATCATCTAGATCGCTCTTTTCGAGCTATTCAATGCTAGAAACACGTTATCTGGTGTTTTCAACACTCCACAGTTCGTGGGATATGCAGAACCGGAAATATCTTGGTTTTCGTGGGGTTTCAAGCTGAGATATGCATTTCCTGCGATAATCTTTGTGAGACTTCTGTCCGAAGTATGCTGAATCATCTAGATCGCTCTTTTCGAGCTATTTAATGCGAGAAACACGTTTTCTGGTGTTTTCAACACTCCACAGTGCGTTGGATATGCAGAACCGGAGATATATTGGTTTTCGTCGGGTTTCAAGCTGAGATATGCATTTTCTACGACAATCTTGGTGAGACTTCTGTCAGAAGTATGCGGGATCTTCGAGAACGCTCTTTTCGAGCTACTTGATGCGAGAAACACGTTTTCTGGTGTTTTCACCACTCCACAGTGCGTTTGATATGCAGAACCGGCGACATCTTGGTTTTCGTCGGGTTTCAAGCTGAGATATGCACTTTCTACGATAAGCTTGGTAAAACATCTGTCCGAAGTATGCAGAAACATCGAGAGCGCTCTTTTCGAGATATTTAATGCGAGAAACACGTTTTCTGGGGGTTTCACCACTCCACAGTTCGTTGGATATGCAGAACAGTAGATGTCTTGGTTTTCGTGGAGTTTCAAGCAGAGATATGCATTTTCTGCGATAATCATGGTGAGACTTCTATTACAAGTATGCAGAATCGTCGAGATCGCGCTTTTCGAGCTATTTAATGTGAGAAACACGTTATCTGGTGTTTTCACCACTCCACAGTTGGTTTGATATGCAGAACCGGCGATATTTTGGTTTTCGTCGGGTTTCAAGCTGAGATATGCATTTTCTACGACAATCTTGGTGAGACTTCTGTCAGAAGTATGCGGGATCTTCGAGAACGCTCTTTTCGAGCTACTTAATGCGCGAAACACGTTTTCTGGTGTTTTCACCACTCCACGGTGCGTTTGATGTGCAGAACCGGAGATACATCGGTTTTCGTCGGGTTTCAAGCTGAGATATGCATTTTCTACGATAATCTTGGTGAGACTTCTGTCAGAATTATGCAGAATCTTCGAGAGCGCTCTTTTCGAGTTATTTAATGCGAGAAACACGTTTTCTGGGGTTTTCACCACTCCACAGTTCTTTGGATATGCAGAACAGGAGATATCTTGGTTTGCGTGGGGTTTCAAGCAGAGATATGCATTTTCTGCGATAATCTTGGTGAGACTTCTGTTAGAAGTATGCAGAATCATCGAGATCGCACTTTTCGAGCTATTTAATGCGAGAAACACGTTATCTGGAGTTTTCACCACTTCACAGTGCGTTTGATATGCAGAACCGGCGATATCTTGGTTTTCGTGGGGTTTCAAGCTGAGATATGCATTTTCTACGATAATCTTGGTGAGACTTCTGTCAGAAGTATGCAGGATCTTCGAGAACGCTCTTTTCGAGCTACTTAATATGAGAAACACGTTTTCTGTGGTTTTCACCACTCCACAGTGCATTTGATATGCTGAACACAGCTATATCTTGGTTTTCGTGGGGTTTCAAGCTGAGATATGCATTTTCTGCGATAATCTTGGTGAGACTTCTGTCCGAAGTATGCTGGATCATCGTGATCGCTCTTTTCGAGCTAGTTAGTGCGAGAAACACGTTATCTGGTGTTTTCACCACTCCACAGTGCGTTTGATATGCAGAACAGTAGATATCTTGGTTTTCGTGGGGTTTCAAGCTGAGATATGCATTTTTTACGATAATCTTGGTGAAACCTCTGTCCGAAGTATGCAGAAACATCGAGAGCGCTCTTTTCGAGCTACTTAATGCACGAAACACGTTTTCTGGTGTTTTCACCACTCCACAGTACGTTTGACATGCAGAACCGGAGATATCTTGGTTTCGGTCGGGTTTCAAGCTGAGTTATGCATTTTCTACGATAATCCTGGTGAGACTTCTGTCAGAAGTATGCAGAATCTTCGACAACGCTCTTTTCGAGCTACTTAATGCGCGAAACACGTTTTCTGGTGTTTTCACCACTCCACGGAACGTTTGATGTGCAGAAACGTAGATAACTCGGTTTTCGTCGGGTTTCAAGCTGAGATATGCATTTTCTACGATAATCGTGGTGAAACTTCTGTCAGAAGTATGCAGGATCTTCGAGAACGCTCTTTTCGAGCTATTTAATGCGAGAAACACGTTATCTGGTGTTTTCACCACACCACAGTGCGTTTGATATGCAGTACCAGCGATATCTTGGTTTTCGTGGGGTTTCAAGCTGAGATATGCATTTTATACGATAATCTTGGTGAGACTTCTGTCCGAAGGATAGCAGAATCATCGAGATCGCACTATTCGAGCTATTTAATGTGAGAAACTCGTTCTCTGGTTGTTTTCACCACTCCACAGTGTGCTTGATATGCAGAACCGGCAACATCTTGATTTTCGTGAGGTTTCGAGCTGACATATGCATTTTCTGCGATAATATTGGTGAGACTTCAGTCAGAAGCATGCAGAATCATCTAGATCGCTCTTTTCGAGCTACTTAATGCACGAAACACGTTTTCTGGTGTTTTCACCACTCCACAGTACGTTTGACATGCAGAACCGGAGATATCTTGGATTCGGTAGGGATTCAAGCTGAGATATGCATTTTCTACGATAATCCTGCTGAGGCTTCTGTCAGAAGTATGCAGATACCTCGAGAACGCTCTTTTCGAGCTACTTAATGCGCGAAATACGTTTTCTGGTGTTTTCACCACTCCACGGTACGTTTGATATGCAGAACCGGAGATAACTCGGTTTTCGTCGGGTTTCAAGCTGAGATATGCATTTTCTACGATAATCTTGGTGAGACTTCTGTCCGAAGTATGCTGAAACATCGAGATCGCTCTTTTCGAGGTAGTTAATGCGAGAAAAACCTTATCCGGTGTTTTCACCACTCCACTGTGCGTTTGATATGCAAAACCGGCGATATCTTGGTTTTCGTGGGGTTTCAAGCTGAGATATGCATTTTCTGCGATAATCTTGGTGAGACTTCTGTTAGAAGTATGCAGAATCATCGAGATCGCACTTTTCGAGCTATTTAATGCGAGAAACACGTTATCTGGTGTTTTCACCGCTCCACAGCTGGTTTGATATGCAGAACCGGCGATATTTTGGTTTTCGTCGGGTTTCAAGCTGAGATACGCATTTTCTACGATAATCTTGGTGAGACTTCTGTCCGAAGGATAGCAGAATCATCGAGATCGCACTATTCGAGCTATTTAATGCGAGAAACTCGTTTTCTGGTGTTTTCACCACTCCACGGTACGTTTGATGTGCAGAACCGGAGATAGCTCGGTTTTCGTGGTGTTTCCAGCTGAGATATGCATTTTCTGCGATAATCTTGGTGGGTCTTTTGTCAGAAGTATGCAGAATCATCTAGATCGCTCTTTTCGAGCTACTTAATGCACGAAACACGTTTTCTGGTGTTTTCACCACTCCACAGTACGTTTGACATGCAGAACCGGAGATATCTTGGTTTCGGTCGTGTTTCATGCTGAGATATGCATTTTCTACGATAATCCTGGTGAGACTTCTGTCAGAAGTATGCAGAATCTTCGAGAACGCTCTTTTCGAGCTACTTAATGCGCGAAACACGTTTTCTGGTGTTTTCACCACTCCACGGTACGTTTGATGTGCAGAACCGGAGATAACTCGGTTTTCGACGGGTTTCAAGCTGAGATATGCATTTTCTACGATAATCTTGGTGAGACTTCTGTCAGAAGTATGCAGGATCTTCGAGAACACTCTTTTCGAGCTATTTAATGCGAGAAACACGTTATCTGGTGTTTTCACCACTCCACAGTTGGTTTGATATGCAGAACCGGCGATGCTTTGGTTTTCGTCGGGTTTCAAGCTGAGATATGCATTATCTACGATAATCTTGGTGAAACATCTGTCCGAAGTATGCAGAAACATCGAGAGCGCTCTTTTCGATCTACTTAATGCACGAAACACGTTTTCTGGTGTTTTCACCACTCCACAGTACGTTTGACATGCAGAACCGGAGATATCTTGGTTTCGGTCGTGTTTCAAGCTGAGATATGCATTTTCTACGATAATCCTGGTGAGACTTCTGTCAGAAGTATGCAGAATCTTCGAGAACGCTCTTTTCGAGCTACTTAATGCGCGAAACACGTTTTCTGGGGTTTTCACCACTCCACAGTTCGTTGGATATGCAGAACCGGAGATATCTTGGTTTTCGTGGGGTTCCAAGCTGAGATATGCATTTCCTTTGATAATCTTGGTGAGACTTCTGTCCGAAATATGCTGAATCATCGAGATCGCTCTTTTCGAGCTATTTGATGCGAGAAACACGTTCTCTGGTTGTTTTCACCACTCCACAGTGCGTTTGATATGCAGAACAGGCGATATCTTGATTTTCGTGGTGTTTCCAGCTGAGATACGCATTTTCTGCGATAATCTTGGTGAGACTTCTGTCCGAAGTATGCTGAAACATCGAGATCGCTCTTTTCGAGCTAGTTAATGCGAGAAAAACCTTATCTGGTGTTTTTACCACTCCACAGTGCGTTTGATATGCAAAACCGGCGATATCTTGGTTTTCGTGGGGTTTCAAGCTGAGATATGCATTTTCTGCGATAATCTTGGTGAGACTTCTGTTAGAAGTATGCAGAATCATCGAGATCGCACTTTTCAAGCTATTTAATGCGAGAAATACGTTATCTGGTGATTTCACCACTCCACAGTTGGTTTGATATGCAGAACCGGCGATATTTTGGTTTTCGTCGGGTTTCAAGCTGAAATATGCATTTTTTACGATAATCTTGGTGAAACATCTGTCCGAAGTATGCAGAAACATCGAGAGCGCTCTTTTCGAGCTATTTAATGCGAGAAACTCGTTTTCTGGGGTTTTTACCACTCCACAGTTCGTTGGATATGCAGAACCGGAGATATCTTGGTTTTCGTGGGGTTTCAAGCTGAGATATGCATTTCCTTTGATAATCTTGGTGAGACTCCTGTCCGAAATATGCTGAATCATCGAGATCGCTCTTTCCGAGCTATTTAATGCGAGAAACACGTTCTCTGGTTGTTTTCACCACTCCACAGTGCGTTTGATATGCAGAACAGGCGATATCTTGATTTTCGTGGTGTTTCCAGCTGAGATATGCATTTTCTGCGATAATCTTGGTGGGTCGTTTGTCAGAAGTATGCAGAATCAACTAGATCGCTCTTTTCGAGCTACTTAATGCACGAAACACGTTTTCTGGTGTTTTCACCACTCCACAGTACGTTTGATATGCAGAACCGGAGATATCTTCGTTTCGGTCGGGTTTCAAGATGAGATATGCATTTTCTACGATAATGTTGGTGAAACATCTGTCCGAAGTATGCAGAAACATCGAGAGCGCTCTTTTCGAGCTATTTAATGCGAGAAACTCGTTTTCTGGGGTTTTCACCACTCCACAGTTCGTTGGATATGCAGAACCGGAGATATCTTGGTTTTCGTGGAGTTTCAAGATGAGATATGCATTTCCTTCGACAATCTTGGTGAGACTTCTGTCCGAAGTATGCTGAATCATCGAGATCGCTATACTCGAGCTATTTAATGCGAGAAACACGTTCTCTGGTTGTTTTCACCACTCCACAGTGCGTTTGATATGCAGAACAGGCGATATCTTGATTTTCGTGGTGTTTCAGCTGAGATATGCATTTTCTACGATAATCCTGGTGAGACTTCTGTCAGAAGTATGCAGAATCTTCGAGTACGCTCTTTTTGAGCTACTTAATGCGCGAAACACGTTTTCTGGGGTTTTCACCACTCCACGGTACGTTTGATGTGCAGAACCGGAGATAACTCGGTTTCCGTCGTGTTTCAAGCTGAGATATGCATTTTCTACGATAATCTTGGTGAGACTTCTGTCAGAAGTATGCAGGATCTTCGAGACCGCTCGTTTCGAGCTATTTAATGCGAGAAACACGTTATCTGGTGTTTTCACCACTCCACAGTGCGTATGATATGCAGAACCGGCGATATCTTGGTTTTCGTGGGGTTTCAAGCTGAGATATGCATTTTCTACGATAATCCTGGTGAGACTTCTGTCAGAAGTATGCAGAATCTTCGAGAACGTTCTTTTCGAGCTACTTAATGCGCGAAACACGTTTTCTGGTGTTTTCACCACTCCACGGTACGTTTGATGTGCAGAACCGGAGATAACTCGGTTTTCGTCGGGTTTCAACCTGAGATATGCATTTTCTACGATAATCTTGGTGAGGCTTCTGTCAGAAGTATGCAGGATCTTCGAGACCGCTCGTTTCGAGCTATTTAATGCGAGAAACACGTTATCTGGTGTTTTCACCACTCCACAGTGCGTATGATATGCAGAACCGGCGATATCTTGGTTTTCGTGGGGTTTCAAGCTGAGATATGCATTTTCTGCGACAATCTTGGAGAGACTTCTGTCCGAAGTATGCTGAAACATCGAGATCGCTCTTTTCGTGCTAGTTAATGCGAGAGAACCCTTATCCGGTGTTTTCACCACTCCACAGTGCGTTTGATATGCAGAACCGGCGATATCTTCGATTTCGTGGGGTTTCAAGCTGAGATATGCATTTTCTGCGACAATCTTGGTGAGACTTTTGTCCGAAGTATGCTGAATCATCGAGTTCGCTCTTCTCGAGCTATTTAATGCGAGAAACACGTTCTCTGGTTGTTTTCACCACTCCACAGTGCGTTTGATATGCAGAACAGGCGATATCTTGATTTTCGTGGTGTTTCCAGCTGAGATATGCATTTTCTACGATAATCCTGGTGAGACTTCTGTCAGAAGTATGCAGAATCTTCGAGTACGCTCTTTTCGAGCTACTTAATGCGCGAAACACGTTTTCTGGTGTTTTCACCACTCCACAGTACGTTTGACATGCAGAACCGGAGATATCTTGGTTTCGGTCGGGTTTCAAGCTGAGATATGCATTTTCTACGATAATCCTGGTGAGACTTCTGTCAGAAGTATGCAGAATCTTCGAGAACGCTCTTTTCGAGCTACTTAATGCGCGAAACACGTTTTCTGGTGTTTTCACCAATCCACGGTACGTTTGATGTGCAGAACCGGAGATAACTCGGTTTCCGTCGTGTTTCAAGCTGAGATATGCATTTTCTACGATAATCTTGGTGAGACTTCTGTCAGAAGCATGCAGGATCTTCGAGAACGCTCTTTTCGAGCTATTTAATGCGAGAAACACGTAATCTGGTGTTTTCACCACTCCACCGTGCGTATAATATGCAGAACCGGCGATATTTTGGTTTTCGTGGGGTTTCAAGGTGAGATATGCATTTTCTGCGATAATCTTGGAGAGACTTTTGTCCGAAGTATGCTGAAACATCGAGATCGCTCTTTTCGTGGTAGTTAATGCGAGAAAACCCTTATCCGGTGTTTTCACCACTCCACAGTGCGTTTGATATGCAGAACCGGCGATATCTTGGTTTTCGTGGGGTTTCAAGCTGAGATATGCATTTTCTGCGATAATCTTGTTGAGACTTCTGTCAGAAGCATGCAGGATCTTCGAGAACGCTATTTTCGAGCTATTTAATGCGAGAAACACGTAATCTGGTGTTTTCACCACTCCACCGTGCGTATAATATGCAGAACCGGCGATATTTTGGTTTTCGTGGGGTTTCAAGGTGAGATATGCATTTTCTACGATAATCCTGGTGTGACTTCTGTCAGAAGTATGCAGAATCTTCGAGAACGCTCTTTTCGAGCTACTTAATGCGCGAAACACGTTTTCTGGTGTTTTCACCAATCCACGGTACGTTTGATGTGCAGAACCGGAGATAACTCGGTTTCCGTCGTGTTTCAAGCTGAGATATGCATTTTCTACGATAATCTTCGTGAGACTTCTGTCCGAAGTATGCAGAATCATCGAGAACGCTCTTTTCGAGCTATTTAATGCGAGAAACACGTTATCTGGTGTTTTCACCACACCACAGTGCGTTTGATATGCAGTACCAGCGATATCTTGGTTTTCGTGGGGTTTCAAGCTGAGATATGCATTTTCTACCATAATCTTGGTGAGACTTCTGTCAGAAGTATGCTGAAACATCGAGAGCGCTCTTTTCGAGCTACTTAATGCGCGAAATACGTTTTCTGGTGTTTTCACCACTCCACGGTACGTTTGATATGCAGAACCGGAGATAACTCGGTTTTCGTCGGGTTTCAAGCTGAGATATGCATTTTCTACGATAATCTTGGTGAGACTTCTGTCCGAAGTATGCTGAAACATCGAGATCGCTCTTTTCGAGGTAGTTAATGCGAGAAAAACCTTATCCGGTGTTTTCACCACTCCACTGTGCGTTTGATATGCAAAACCGGCGATATCTTGGTTTTCGTGGGGTTTCAAGCTGAGATATGCATTTTCTGCGATAATCTTGGTGAGACTTCTGTTAGAAGTATGCAGAATCATCGAGATCGCACTTTTCGAGCTATTTAATGCGAGAAACACGTTATCTGGTGTTTTCACCGCTCCACAGCTGGTTTGATATGCAGAACCGGCGATATTTTGGTTTTCGTCGGGTTTCAAGCTGAGATACGCATTTTCTACGATAATCTTGGTGAAACATCTGTCCGAAGTATGCAGAAACATCGAGAGCGCTCATTTCGAGCTATTTAATGCGAGAAACTCGTTTTCTGGTGTTTTCACCACTCCACGGTACGTTTGATGTGCAGAACCGGAGATAACTCGGTTTTCGTGGTGTTTCCAGCTGAGATATGCATTTTCTGCGATAATCTTGGTGGGTCTTTTGTCAGAAGTATGCAGAATCATCTAGATCGCTCTTTTCGAGCTACTTAATGCACGAAACACGTTTTCTGGTGTTTTCACCACTCCACAGTACGTTTGACATGCAGAACCGGAGATATCTTGGTTTCGGTCGTGTTTCATGCTGAGATATGCATTTTCTACGATAATCCTGGTGAGACTTCTGTCAGAAGTATGCAGAATCTTCGAGAACGCTCTTTTCGAGCTACTTAATGCGCGAAACACGTTTTCTGGTGTTTTCACCACTCCACGGTACGTTTGATGTGCAGAACCGGAGATAACTCGGTTTTCGACGGGTTTCAAGCTGAGATATGCATTTTCTACGATAATCTTGGTGAGACTTCTGTCAGAAGTATGCAGGATCTTCGAGAACACTCTTTTCGAGCTATTTAATGCGAGAAACACGTTATCTGGTGTTTTCACCACTCCACAGTTGGTTTGATATGCAGAACCGGCGATGCTTTGGTTTTCGTCGGGTTTCAAGCTGAGATATGCATTATCTACGATAATCTTGGTGAAACATCTGTCGAAAGTATGCAGAAACATCGAGAGCGCTCGTTTCGAGCTATTTAATGCGAGAAACTCGTTTTCTGGGGTTTTCACCACTCCACAGTTCGTTGGATATGCAGAACCGGAGATATCTTGGTTTTCGTGGGGTTCCAAGCTGAGATATGCATTTCCTTTGATAATCTTGGTGAGACTTCTGTCCGAAATATGCTGAATCATCGAGATCGCTCTTTTCGAGCTATTTGATGCGAGAAACACGTTCTCTGGTTGTTTTCACCACTCCACAGTGCGTTTGATATGCAGAACAGGCGATATCTTGATTTTCGTGGTGTTTCCAGCTGAGATACGCATTTTCTGCGATAATCTTGGTGAGACTTCTGTCCGAAGTATGCTGAAACATCGAGATCGCTCTTTTCGAGCTAGTTAATGCGAGAAAAACCTTATCTGGTGTTTTTACCACTCCACAGTGCGTTTGATATGCAAAACCGGCGATATCTTGGTTTTCGTGGGGTTTCAAGCTGAGATATGCATTTTCTGCGATAATCTTGGTGAGACTTCTGTTAGAAGTATGCAGAATCATCGAGATCGCACTTTTCGAGCTATTTAATGCGAGAAATACGTTATCTGGTGATTTCACCACTCCACAGTTGGTTTGATATGCAGAACCGGCGATATTTTGGTTTTCGTCGGGTTTCAAGCTGAAATATGCATTTTTTACGATAATCTTGGTGAAACATCTGTCCGAAGTATGCAGAAACATCGAGAGCGCTCTTTTCGAGCTATTTAATGCGAGAAACTCGTTTTCTGGGGTTTTTACCACTCCACAGTTCGTTGGATATGCAGAACCGGAGATATCTTGGTTTTCGTGGGGTTTCAAGCTGAGATATGCATTTCCTTTGATAATCTTGGTGAGACTCCTGTCCGAAATATGCTGAATCATCGAGATCGCTCTTTCCGAGCTATTTAATGCGAGAAACACGTTCTCTGGTTGTTTTCACCACTCCACAGTGCGTTTGATATGCAGAACAGGCGATATCTTGATTTTCGTGGTGTTTCCAGCTGAGATATGCATTTTCTGCGATAATCTTGGTGGGTCGTTTGTCAGAAGTATGCAGAATCAACTAGATCGCTCTTTTCGAGCTACTTAATGCACGAAACACGTTTTCTGGTGTTTTCACCACTCCACAGTACGTTTGATATGCAGAACCGGAGATATCTTCGTTTCGGTCGGGTTTCAAGATGAGATATGCATTTTCTACGATAATGTTGGTGAAACATCTGTCCGAAGTATGCAGAAACATCGAGAGCGCTCTTTTCGAGCTATTTAATGCGAGAAACTCGTTTTCTGGGGTTTTCACCACTCCACAGTTCGTTGGATATGCAGAACCGGAGATATCTTGGTTTTCGTGGAGTTTCAAGATGAGATATGCATTTCCTTCGACAATCTTGGTTAGACTTCTGTCCGAAGTATGCTGAATCATCGAGATCGCTATACTCGAGCTATTTAATGCGAGAAACACGTTCTCTGGTTGTTTTCACCACTCCACAGTGCGTTTGATATGCAGAACAGGCGATATCTTGATTTTCGTGGTGTTTCAGCTGAGATATGCATTTTCTACGATAATCCTGGTGAGACTTCTGTCAGAAGTATGCAGAATCTTCGAGTACGCTCTTTTTGAGCTACTTAATGCGCGAAACACGTTTTCTGGGGTTTTCACCACTCCACGGTACGTTTGATGTGCAGAACCGGAGATAACTCGGTTTCCGTCGTGTTTCAAGCTGAGATATGCATTTTCTACGATAATCTTGGTGAGACTTCTGTCAGAAGTATGCAGGATCTTCGAGACCGCTCGTTTCGAGCTATTTAATGCGAGAAACACGTTATCTGGTGTTTTCACCACTCCACAGTGCGTATGATATGCAGAACCGGCGATATCTTGGTTTTCGTGGGGTTTCAAGCTGAGATATGCATTTTCTACGATAATCCTGGTGAGACTTCTGTCAGAAGTATGCAGAATCTTCGAGAACGTTCTTTTCGAGCTACTTAATGCGCGAAACACGTTTTCTGGTGTTTTCACCACTCCACGGTACGTTTGATGTGCAGAACCGGAGATAACTCGGTTTTCGTCGGGTTTCAAGCTGAGATATGCATTTTCTACGATAATCTTGGTGAGGCTTCTGTCAGAAGTATGCAGGATCTTCGAGACCGCTCGTTTCGAGCTATTTAATGCGAGAAACACGTTATCTGGTGTTTTCACCACTCCACAGTGCGTATGATATGCAGAACCGGCGATATCTTGGTTTTCGTGGGGTTTCAAGCTGAGATATGCATTTTCTGCGACAATCTTGGAGAGACTTCTGTCCGAAGTATGCTGAAACATCGAGATCGCTCTTTTCGTGCTAGTTAATGCGAGAGAACCCTTATCCGGTGTTTTCACCACTCCACAGTGCGTTTGATATGCAGAACCGGCGATATCTTGGATTTCGTGGGGTTTCAAGCTGAGATATGCATTTTCTGCGACAATCTTGGTGAGACTTTTGTCCGAAGTATGCTGAATCATCGAGTTCGCTCTTCTCGAGCTATTTAATGCGAGAAACACGTTCTCTGGTTGTTTTCACCACTCCACAGTGCGTTTGATATGCAGAACAGGCGATATCTTGATTTTCGTGGTGTTTCCAGCTGAGATATGCATTTTCTACGATAATCCTGGTGAGACTTCTGTCAGAAGTATGCAGAATCTTCGAGTACGCTCTTTTCGAGCTACTTAATGCGCGAAACACGTTTTCTGGTGTTTTCACCACTCCACAGTACGTTTGACATGCAGAACCGGAGATATCTTGGTTTCGGTCGGGTTTCAAGCTGAGATATGCATTTTCTACGATAATCCTGGTGAGACTTCTGTCAGAAGTATGCAGAATCTTCGAGAACGCTCTTTTCGAGCTACTTAATGCGCGAAACACGTTTTCTGGTGTTTTCACCAATCCACGGTACGTTTGATGTGCAGAACCGGAGATAACTCGGTTTCCGTCGTGTTTCAAGCTGAGATATGCATTTTCTACGATAATCTTGGTGAGACTTCTGTCAGAAGCATGCAGGATCTTCGAGAACGCTCTTTTCGAGCTATTTAATGCGAGAAACACGTAATCTGGTGTTTTCACCACTCCACCGTGCGTATAATATGCAGAACCGGCGATATTTTGGATTTCGTGGGGTTTCAAGGTGAGATATGCATTTTCTGCGATAATCTTGGAGAGACTTTTGTCCGAAGTATGCTGAAACATCGAGATCGCTCTTTTCGTGGTAGTTAATGCGAGAAAACCCTTATCCGGTGTTTTCACCACTCCACAGTGCGTTTGATATGCAGAACCGGCGATATCTTGGTTTTCGTGGGGTTTCAAGCTGAGATATGCATTTTCTGCGATAATCTTGTTGAGACTTCTGTCAGAAGCATGCAGGATCTTCGAGAACGCTCGTTTCGAGCTATTTAATGCGAGAAACACGTTATCTGGTGTTTTCACCACTCCACAGTGCGTATGATATGCAGAACCGGCGATATCTTGGTTTTCGTGGGGTTTCAAGCTGAGATATGCATTTTCTACGATAATCCTGGTGAGACTTCTGTCAGAAGTATGCAGAATCTTCGAGAACGTTCTTTTCGAGCTACTTAATGCGCGAAACACGTTTTCTGGTGTTTTCACCACTCCACGGTACGTTTGATGTGCAGAACCGGAGATAACTCGGTTTTCGTCGGGTTTCAAGCTGAGATATGCATTTTCTACGATAATCTTGGTGAGGCTTCTATCAGAAGTATGCAGGATCTTCGAGACCGCTCGTTTCGAGCTATTTAATGCGAGAAACACGTTATCTGGTGTTTTCACCACTCCACAGTGCGTATGATATGCAGAACCGGCGATATCTTGGTTTTCGTGGGGTTTCAAGCTGAGATATGCATTTTCTGCGACAATCTTGGAGAGACTTCTGTCCGAAGTATGCTGAAACATCGAGATCGCTCTTTTCGTGCTAGTTAATGCGAGAGAACCCTTATCCGGTGTTTTCACCACTCCACAGTGCGTTTGATATGCAGAACCGGCGATATCTTGGATTTCGTGGGGTTTCAAGCTGAGATATGCATTTTCTGCGACAATCTTGTTGAGACTTCTGTCAGAAGCATGCAGGATCTTCGAGAACGCTATTTTCGAGCTATTTAATGCGAGAAACACGTAATCTGGTGTTTTCACCACTCCACCGTGCGTATAATATGCAGAACCGGCGATATTTTGGTTTTCGTGGGGTTTCAAGGTGAGATATGCATTTTCTACGATAATCCTGGTGAGACTTCTGTCAGAAGTATGCAGAATCTTCGAGAACGCTCTTTTCGAGCTACTTAATGCGCGAAACACGTTTTCTGGTGTTTTCACCAATCCACGGTACGTTTGATGTGCAGAACCGGAGATAACTCGGTTTCCGTCGTGTTTCAAGCTGAGATATGCATTTTCTACGATAATCTTCGTGAGACTTCTGTCCGAAGTATGCAGAATCAGCGAGAACGCTCTTTTCGAGCTATTTAATGCGAGAAACACGTTATCTGGTGTTTTCACCACACCACAGTGCGTTTGATATGCAGTACCAGCGATATCTTGGTTTTCGTGGGGTTTCAAGCTGAGATATGCATTTTCTTCCATAATCTTGGTGAGACTTCTGTCAGAAGTATGCTGAAACATCGAGAGCGCTCTTTTCGAGCTATTTAATGCGAGAAACTCGTTTTCTGGGGTTTTCACCACTCCACAGTTCGTTGGATATGCAGAACAGGAGAAGTCTTGGTTTTCGTGGGGTTTCAAGCTGAGATATGCATTTCCTGCGATAATCTTGGTGAGACTCCTGTCCGAAATATGCTGAATCATCGAGATCGCTCTTTTCGAGCTATTTAATGCGAGAAACACGTTCTCTGGTTGTTTTCACCACTCCACAGTGCGTTTGATATGCAGAACAGGCGATATCTTGATTTTTGTGGTGTTTCCAGCTGAGATATGCATTTTCTGCGATAATCTTGGTGAGACTTCTGTCAGAAGTATGCAGAATCATCGAGATCGCACTTTTCCAGCTATTTAATTCGAGAAACACGTTTTCTGGGGATTTCACCACTCCACAGTACGTTTGACATGCAGAACCGGAGATATCTTTTTTTCGGTCGGGTTTCAAGCTGTGATATGCATTCTCTGCGATGATCTTGGTGAGATTTCTGTCCGAAGTATGCTGAATCATCGAGAACGCTCTTTTCGAGCTATTTAATGCGAGAAACACGTTATCTGGTGTTTTCACCACTCCACAGTGCGTTTGATATGCAGTACCAGCGATATCTTGGTTTTCGTGGGGTTTCAAGGTTAGATATGCATTTTTTACGATAATCTTGGTGAGACTTCTGTCCGAAGTATGCAGAATCATCGAGATCGCACTATTCGAGCTATTTAATGCGAGAAACACGTTCTCTGGTTGTTTTCACCACTCCACAGTGCGTTTGATATGCAGAACCGGCAACATCTTGATTTTCGTGAGGTTTCGAGCTGAGATATGCATTTTTAGCGATAATATTGGTGAGACTTCAGTCAGAAGTATGCAGAATCATCTAGATCGCTCTTTTCGAGCTACTTAATGCACGAAACAGGTTTTCTGGGATTTTCACCACTCCACAGTTCGTTGGATATGCAGAACAGTAGATGTCTTGGTTTTCGTGGGGTTTCAAGCTGAGATATGCATTTTCTACGATAATCTTGGTGAGACTTCTGTCAGAAGTATGCAGGATCTTCGAGAACGCTCTTTTCGAGCTATTTAATGGGAGAAACACGTTATCTGGTGTTTTCACCACTCCACAGTGCGTTTGATATGCAGTACCAGCGATATCTTGGTTTTCGTGGGGTTTCAAGCTGAGATATGCATTTTTTACGATAATCTTGGTGAGTCTTCTGTCCGAAGTATGCAGAATCATCGAGATTGGTCTATTCGAGCTATATAATGCGAGAAACACGTTCTCTGGTTGTTTTCACCACTCCACAGTGCGTTTGATATGCAGAACCGGCAACATCTTGATTTTCGTGAAGTTTCGAGCTGAGATATGCATTTTCTGCGATAATATTGGTGACACTTCAGTCAGAAGTATGCAGAATCATCTAGGACGCTCCTTTCGAGCTACTTAATGCACGAAACACGTTTTCTGGTGTTTTCACCACTCCACAGTACGTTTGACATGCAGAACCGGAGATATCTTGGTTTCGGTCGGGTTTCAAGCTGAGATATGCATTTTCTACGATAATCCTGGTGAGACTTCTGTCAGAAGTATGCAGGATCTTCGAGAACGCTCTTTTCGAGCTATTTAATGGGAGAAACACGTTATCTGGTGTTTTCACCACTCCACAGTGCGTTTGATATGCAGTACCAGCGATATCTTGGTTTTCGTGGGGTTTCAAGCTGAGATATGCATTTTTTACGATAATCTTGGTGAGTCTTCTGTCCGAAGTATGCAGAATCATCGAGATTGGTCTATTCGAGCTATATAATGCGAGAAACACGTTCTCTGGTTGTTTTCACCACTCCACAGTGCGTTTGATATGCAGAACCGGCAACATCTTGATTTTCGTGAAGTTTCGAGCTGAGATATGCATTTTCTGCGATAATATTGGTGACACTTCAGTCAGAAGTATGCAGAATCATCTAGGACGCTCCTTTCGAGCTACTTAATGCACGAAACACGTTTTCTGGTGTTTTCACCACTCCACAGTACGTTTGACATGCAGAACCGGAGATATCTTGGTTTCGGTCGGGTTTCAAGCTGAGATATGCATTTTCTACGATAATCCTGGTGAGACTTCTGTCCGAAGTATGAAGAATCATCGAGATCGCTCTTTTCGAGCTAGTTAGTGCGAGAAACACGTTATCTGGTGTTTTCACCACTCCACAGTGCGTTTGATATGCAGAACTGTAGATATCTTGGTTTTCGTGGGGTTTCAAGCTGAGATATGCATTTTCTGCGATAATCTTGTTGAGACTTCTGTCCGAAGTATGCAGAATCATCGAAATCGCTCGTTTCGAGCTATTTAATGCGGAAACACGTTATCTGGTGTTTTCACCACACCACAGTGCGTTGGATATGCAGAATCGGAGATATTTTGGTTTTCGTCGGGTTTCAAGCTGAGATATGCGTTTTCTACGATAATCCTGGAGGTACTTCTGTACGAAGTATGCAGAATCATCGAGATCGCTCGTTTCGAGCTATTTCATGCGAGAAACACGTTATCTGGTGTTTTCACCACTCCACAGTGCGTTTGATATGCAGAACCGGCGATATCTTGGTTTTCGTGGGGATTAAAGCTGAGATATGCATTCTCTGTGATAATCTTGGTGAGAATTCTGTCCGAAATATGCTGAATCATCGAGATCGCTCTTTTCGAGCTAGTTAGTGCGAGAAACACGTTATCTGGTGTTTTCACCACTCCACAGTGCGTTTGGTATGCAGAACAGTAGAAATCTTGATTTTCGTGGGGTTTCAAGCTGAGATATGCATTTTCTGCGATAATCTTGTTGAGACTTCTGTCCGAAGTATGCAGAATCATCGAAATCGCTCGTTTCGAGCTATTTAATGCGGAAACACGTTATCTGGTGTTTTCACCACTCCACAGTGCGTTGGATATGCAGACCCGGAGATATTTTGGTTTTCGTCGGGTTTCAAGCTGAGATATGCATTTTCTACGATAAGCTTGGTGAGACATCAGTCCGAAGTATGCAGAAACAACTAGAGCGCTCTTTTCGAGCTATTTAATGCGAGAAACACGTTTTCTGGGGTTTTCACCACTCCACAGTTCATTGGATATGCACAACAGTAGATATCTTGGTTTTCGTGGGGTTTCAAGCTGAGATATGCATTTTTTTCGATAATCTTGGTGAGACTTCTGTCCGATGTATGCAGAATAATCGAGATCGGTCTATTCGAGCTATTTAATGCGAGAAACACGTTCTCTGGTTGTTTTCACTACTCCACAGTGCGTTTGATATGCAGAACCGGCAACATCTTGATTTTCGTGAGGTTTCGAGCTGAGATATGCATTTTCTGCGATAATATTGGTGAGACTTCAGTCAGAAGTATGCAGAATCATCTAGGACGCTCCTTTCGAGCTACTTAATGCACGAAACACGTTTTCTGGTGTTTTCACCACTCCACAGTACGTTTGACTTGCAGAACCGGAGATATCTTGGTTTCGGTCGGGTTTCAAGCTGAGATATGCATTTTCTACGATAATCCTGGTGAGACTTCTGTCCGAAGTATGCTGAATCATCGAGATCGCTCTTTTCGAGCTAGTTAATGCGAGAAAAACCTTATCCGGTGTTTTCACCACTCCACAGTGCGTTTGATATGCAGAACCAGCGATATCTTGGCGTTCGTGGGGTTTCAAGCTGAGATATGCATTTTTTACGATAATCTTGGTGAGACTACTGTCCGAAGTATGCAGGATCTTAGAGAACGCTCTTTTCGAGCTATTTAATGCGAGAAACACGTTATCTGGTGTTTTCACCACTCCACAGTGCGTTTGATATGCAGTACCAGCGATATCTTGGTTTTCGTGGGGTTTCAAGCTGAGATATGCATTTTTTACGATAATCTTGGTGAGACCTCTGTCCGAAGTATGAAGAATCATAGAGATCGCTCTATTCTAGCTATGTAATGCGAGGAACACGTTTTCTGGGGTTTTCACCACTCCACAGTGCGTTTGATATGCAGAACACAGCGATATCTTGGTTTTCGGTGGGGTTTCAAGCTGAGATATGCATTTTTTACGATAATTTTGGTGAGACTTCTGTCCGAAGTATGCAGAATCATCGAGATCGCTTGTTTCGATCTATTTCATGCGAGAAACACGTTATCTGGTGTTTTCACCACTCCACAGTGCGTTTGATATGCAGAACCGGCGATACCTTGGTTTTCGTGGGGATTAAAGCTGAGATATGCATTCTCTGTGATAATCTTGGTGAGAATTCTGTCCGAAGTATGCTGAATCATCGAGATCGCTCTTTTCGAGCTAGTTAGTGCGAGAAACACGTTATCTGGTGTTTTCACCACTCCACAGTGCGTTTGATATGCAGAACAGTAGATATCTTGGTTTTCGTGGGGTTTCAAGCAGAGATATGCATTTTCTGCGATAATCTTGGTGAGACATCTGTTAGAAGTATGAAAAATCATCAAGATCGCACTTTTCGAGCTATTTAATGCGAGAAACACGTTTTCTGGGGTTTTCTCCACTCCACAGTTCGTTGGATATGCAGAACAGTAGATGTCTTGGTTTTCGTGGGGTTTCAAGCTGAGATATGCATTTTCTACGATAATCTTGGTGAGACTTCTGTCAGAAGTATGAAAAATCATCAAGATCGCACTTTTCGAGCTATTTAATGCGAGAAACACGTTATCTGGTGTTTTCACCACTTCACAGTTGGTTTGATATGCAGAACCGGCGATATCTTGATTTTCGTGGTGTTTCCAGCTGAGATATGCATATTCTGCGGTAATCTTGGTGGGTCTTTGGTCAGAAGTATGCAGAATCATCTAGATCGCTCTTTTCGAGCTACATAATGCACGAAACACCTTTTCTGGTGGTTTCACCACTCCACAGTACGTTTGACATGCAGAACCGGAGATATCTTGGTTTCGGTCGGGTTTCAAGCTGAGATATGCATTTTCTACGATAATCCTGGTGAGACTTCTGTCAGAAGTATGCAGAATCTGCGAGAACGCTCGTTTCGAGCTACTTAATGCGCGAAACACGTTTTCCGGTGTTTTCACCACTCCACGGTACGTTTGATGTGCAGAACCGGAGATAACTCGGTTTTCGTCGGGTTTCAAGCTGAGATATGCATTTTCTACGATAATCTTGGTGAGACTTCTGTCAGAAGTATGAAGAATCATCGAGATCGCACTTTTCGAGCTATTTAATGCGAGAAACACGTTATCTGGTGTTTTCACCACTTCACAGTTGGTTTGATATGCAGAACCGGCGATATTTTGGTTTTCGTCGGGTTTCAAGCTGAGATATGCATTTTCTTCAATAATCTTGGTGAAACATCTGTCCGAAGTATGCAGAAACATCGAGAGCGCTCTTTTCGAGCTAGTTAGTGCGAGAAACTCGTTTTCTGGGGTTTTCACCACTCCACATAGCGTTTGATATGCAGAACAGGCGATATCTTGGTTTTCGTGGGGTTTCAAGCAGAGATATGCATTTTCTGCGATAATCTTGGTGAGACTTCAGTCAGAAGTATGCAGAATCATCTAGATCGTTCTTTTCGAGCTACTTAATGCACGAAACACGTTATCTGGTGTTTTCACCACTCCACAGTACGTTTGACATGCAGAACAGGAGATATCTTGGTTTCGGTTGGGTTTCAAGCTGAGATATGCATTTTCTACGATAATCCTGGTGAGACTTCTGTCAGAAGTATGCAGAATCTTCGAGAACGCACTTTTCGAGCTACTTAGTGCGCGAAACACGTTCTCAGGTGTTTTCACCACTCCACGGTACGTTTGATGTGCAGAACCAGCGATATCTTGGTTTTCGTGGGGTTCCAAGCTGAGATATGCATTTTTTACGATAATCTTGGTGAGACTTCTGTCCGAAGTATGAAGAATCATCGAGATCGCTCTATTCTAGCTATGTAATGCGAGGAACACGTTTTCTGGGGTTTTCACCACTCCACAGTGCGTTTGATATGCAGAACACAGCGATATCTTGGTTTTCGGTGGGGTTTCAAGCTGAGATATGCATTTTTTACGATAATTTTGGTGAGACTTCTGTCCGAAGTATGCAGAATCATCGAGATCGCTCGTTTCGATCTATTTCATGCGAGAAACACGTTATCTGGTGTTTTCACCACTCCACAGTGCGTTTGATATGCAGAACCGGCGATACCTTGGTTTTCGTGGGGATTAAAGCTGAGATATGCATTCTCTGTGATAATCTTGGTGAGAATTCTGTCCGAAGTATGCTGAATCATCGAGATCGCTCTTTTCGAGCTAGTTAGTGCGAGAAACACGTTATCTGGTGTTTTCACCACTCCACAGTGCGTTTGATATGCAGAACAGTAGATATCTTGGTTTTCGTGGGGTTTCAAGCAGAGATATGCATTTTCTGCGATAATCTTGGTGAGATATCTGTTAGAAGTATGAAAAATCATCAAGATCGCACTTTTCGAGCTATTTAATGCGAGAAACACGTTTTCTGGGGTTTTCACCACTCCACAGTTCGTTGGATATGCAAAACAGTAGATGTCTTGGTTTTCGTGGGGTTTCAAGCTGAGATATGCATTTTCTACGATAATCTTGGCGAGACTTCTGTCAGAAGTATGAAAAATCATCAAGATCGCACTTTTCGAGCTATTTAATGCGATAAACACGTTTTCTGGGGTTTTCACCACTCCACAGTACGTTTGACATGCAGAACCGGAGATATCTTTTTTTCGGTCGGGTTTCAAGCTGTGATATGCATTTTCTACGATAATCTTGGTGAAACATCTGTCCGAAGTATGCAGAAACATCGAGAGCGCCCTTTTCGAGCTATTTAATGCGAGAAACTCGTTTTCTGGGGTTTTCACCACTCCACAGTTGGTATGATATGCAGAACCGGCGATATTTTGGTTTTCGTCTGGTTTCAAGCTGAGATATGCATTTCCTGCGATAATCTTGGTGAGACTTCTGTCAGAAGTATGCAGAATCTTCGAGAACGCTCTTTTCGAGCTACTTAATGCGCGAAACACGTTTTCTGGTGTTTTCATCACTCCACGGTAGGTTTGATGTGCAGAACCGGAGATAATTCGGTTTTCGTCGGGTTTCAAGCTGAGATATGCATTTTCTACGATAATCTTGGTGAGACTTCTGTCAGAAGTATGCAGGATCTTCGAGAACGCTCTTTTCAAGCTATTTAATGCGAGAAACACGTTATCTGGTGTTTTCACCACTCCACAGTGCGTTTGATATGCAGTACCAGCGATATCTTGGTTTTCGTGGGGTTTCAAGCTGAGATATGAATTTTTTACGATAATCTTGGTGAGACATCTGTCCGAAGTATGCAGAATCATCGAGATCGCACTATTCGAGCTATTTAATGCGAGAAACACGTTCTCTGGTTGTTTTCACCACTCCACAGTGCGTTTGATATGCCGAACAGGCGATATCTTGATTTTCGTGGTGTTTCCAGCGGAGATATGCATTTTCTGCGATAATCATGGTGGGTCTTTTGTCAGAAGTATGCAGAATCATCTAGATCGCTCTTTTCGAGCTACTTAATGCACGAAACACGTTTTCTGGTGTTTTCACCACTCCACAGTACGTTTGACATGCATAACCGGAGATATCTTGGTTTCGGTCGGGTTTCAAGCTGATATATGCAATTTCTACGATAATCTTGGTGAGACTTCTGTCAGAAGTACGCAGGATCTTCGAGATCGCACTTTTCGAGCTATTTAATGCGAGAAACACGTTATCTGGTGTTTTCACCACTCCACAGTGCGTTTGATATGCAGTACCAGCAACATCTTGATTTTCGTGAGGTTTCGAGCTGAGATAGGCATTTTCTGCGATAATATTGGTGAGAATTCAGTCAGAAGTATGCAGAATCATCTAGATCGCTCTTTTCGAGCTACTTAATGCACGAAACACGTTTTCTGGTGTTTTCACCACTCCACAGTACGTTTTACATGCAGAACAGGAGATATCTTGGTTTCGGTCGGGTTTCAAGCTCAGATATGCATTTTCTACGATAATCTTGGTGAAACATCTGTCCGAAGTATGCAGAATCATCTAGATCGCTCTTTTCGAGCTACTTAATGCACGAACCACGTTTTCTGGTGTTTTCACCACTCCACAGTACGTTTTACATGCAGAACAGGAGATATCTTGGTTTCGGTCGGGTTTCAAGCTCAGATATGCATTTTCTACGATTATCTTGGTGAAACATCTGTCCGAAGTATGCAGAATCAACTAGATCGCTCATTTCGAGCTACTTAATGCACGAAACACGTTATCTGGGGTTTTCACCACTCCACAGTTCGTTGGATATGCAGAACAGTAGATGTCTTGGTTTTCGTGGGGTTTCAAGCTGAGATATGCATTTTCTACGATAATCTTGGTGAGACTTCAGTCAGAAGTATGCAGAATCAACTAGATCGCTCTTTTCGAGCTACTTAATGCACGAAACACGTTATCTGGTGTCTTCACCACTCCACAGTGCGTTTGATATGCAGTACCAGCGATATCTTGGTTTTCGTGGGGTTTCAAGCTGAGATATGCATTTTATACGATAATCTTGTTGAGACTTCTGTCCGAAGTATGCAGAATCTTCGAGACCGCTCTTTTCGAGCTACTTAATGCGCGAAACACGTTTTCTGGTGTTTTCACCACTCCACGGTACGTTTGATGTGCAGAACCGGAGATAACTCGGTTTTCGTCGGGTTTCAAGCTGAGATATGCATTTTCTACGATAATCTTGGTGAGACTTCTGTCAGAAGTATGCAGAATCATCTAGATCGCTCTTTTCGAGCTACTTAATGCACGAGACACGTTTTCTGGTGTTGTCACCACTCCACAGTACGTTTGACATGCAGAACCGGAGATATCTTGGTTTCGGTCGGGTTTCAAGCTGAGATATGCATTTTCTACGATAATCTTCGTGAGACTTCTGTCAGAAGTATGCAGAATCATCTAGATCGCTCTTTTCGAGCTACTTAATGCACGAGACACGTTTTCTGGTGTTGTCACCACTCCACAGTACGTTTGACATGCAGAACCGGAGATATCTTGGTTTCGGACGGGTTGCAAGCTGAGATATGCAGTTTCTACGATAATCTTTGTGAAACATCTGTCCGAAGTATGCAGAAACATCGAGAGCGCTCTTTTCGAGCTATTTAATGCGAGAAACTCGTTTTCTGGGGTTTTCACCACTCCACAGTTCGTTGGATATGCAGAACCGGAGATATCTTGATTTTCGTGGTGTTTCCAGCTGAGATATGCATATTCTGCGATAATCTTGGTGGGTCTTGGGTCAGAAGTATGCAGAATCATCTAGATCGCTCTTTTCGAGCTACTTAATGCACGAAACACCTTTTCTGGTGTTTTCACCACTCCACAGTGCGTTTGATATGCAGAACAGGCGATATCTTGATTTTCGTGGTGTTTCCAGCTGAGATATGCATTTTCTGCGATAATCTTGGTGGGTCTTTTGTCAGAAGTATGCAGAATCATCTAGATCGCTCTTTTCGAGCTACTTAATGCACGAAACACGTTTTCTGGTGTTTTCACCATTCCACAGTACGTTTGACATGCAGTACCAGCAATATCTTGGTTTTCGTGGGGTTTCAAGCTGAGATATGCATTTTTTACGATAATCTTGGCGAGACTTCTGTCCGAAGTATGCAGAATCATCGAGATCGCACTATTCGAGCTATTTAATGCGAGAAACACGTTCTCTGGTTGTTTTCACCACTCCACAGTGCGTTTGATATGCAGAACCGTCAACATCTTGATTTTCGTGAGGTTTCGAGCTGAGATATGCATTTTCTGCGATAATATTGGTGAGAATTCAGTCAGAAGTATGCAGAATCATCTAGATCGCTCTTTTCGAGCTACTTAATGCACGAAACACGTTTTCTGGTGTTTTCACCACTCCACAGTACGTTTTACATGCAGAACAGGAGATATCTCGGTTTCGGTCGGGTTTCAAGCTGAGATTTGCATTTTCTGCGATAATCTTGGTGAAACATCTGTCCGAAGTATGCAGAAACATCGAGAGCGCTCTTTTCGAGCTATTTAATGCGAGAAACTCGTTTTCTGGGGTTTTCACCACGCCACAGTGCGTTTGATATGCAGAACAGGCGATATCTTGGTTTTCGTGGGGTTTCAAGCAGAGATATGCATTTTCTACGATAATCCTGGTGAGACTTCTGTCAGAAGTATGCAGGATCTTAGAGAACGCTCTTTTCGAGCTATTTAATGCGAGAAACACGTTATCTGGTGTTTTCACCACTCCACAGTGCGTTTGATATGCAGAACCGGCAACATCTTGATTTTCGTGAGGTTTCGAGCTGAGATATGCATTTTCTGCGATAATATTGGTGAGAATTCAGTCAGAAGTATGCAGAATCATCTAGATCGCTCTTCTCGAGCTACTTAATGCACGAAACACGTTTTCTGGTGTTTTCACCACTCCACAGTACGTTTTACATGCAGGACAGGAGATATCTTGGTTTCGGTCGGGTTTCAAGCTCAGATATGCATTTTCTACGATAATCTTGGTGAAACATCTGTCCGAAGTATGCACAAACATCGAGAGCGCTCTTTTCGAGCTATTTAATGCGAGAAACTCGTTTTCTGGGGTTTTCACCACCCCACAGTGCGTTTGATATGCAGAACAGGCGATATCTTGGTTTTCGTGGGGTTTCAAGCAGAGATTTGCATTTTCTGCGATAATCTTGGTGAGACTTCAGTCAGAAGTATGCAGAATCATCTAGATCGCTCTTTTCGAGCTACTTAATGCACGAAACACCTTTTCTGGTGTTTTCACCACTCCAAAGTGCGTTTGATATGCAGAACAGGAGATATCTTGGTTTCGGTCGGGTTTCAAGCTGAGATTTGCATTTTCTGCGATAATCTTGGTGAGACTTCAGTCAGAAGTATGCAGAATCTTCGAGAACGCTCTTTTCGAGCTACTTAATGCGCGAAACACGTTTTCTGGTGTTTTCACCACTCCACGGTACGTTTGATGTGCAGAACCCTAGATAACTCGGTTTTCGTCGGGTTTCAAGCTGAGATATGCATTTTCTACGATAATCTTGGTGAGACATCTGTCAGAAGTATGCAGAATCATCGAGATCGCTCGTTTCGAGCTACTTAATGCGAGAATCACGTTATCTGGTGTTTTCTCCACTCCACAGTGCGTTGGATATGCAGAACCGGCGATATTTTGGTTATCGTCGGGTTTCAAGCTGAGATATGCATTTTCTACGATAAGCTTGGTAAAACATCTGTCCGAAGTATGCAGAAACATCGAGAGCGCTCTTTTCGAGCTATTTAATGCGAGAAACACGTTTTCTGGGGTTTTCACCACTCCACAGTTCGTTGGATATGCAGAACAGTAGATATCTTGGTTTTCGTGGGGTTTCAAGCAGAGATATGCATTTTCTGCGATAATATTGGTGAGACTTCAGTCAGAAGTATGCAGAATCATCTAGATCGCTCTTTTCGAGCTACTTAATGCACGAAACACGTTTTCTGGTGTTTACACCACTCCACAGTTGGTTTGATATGCAGAACCGGAGATATCTTGGTTTCGGTCGGGTTTCAAGCTGAGATATGCATTTTCTACGATAATCCTGGTGAGACATCTGTCAGAAGTATGCAGAATCTTCGAGCACGCTCTTTTCGAGCTACTTAATGCGCGAAACACGTTTTCTGGTGTTTTCACCACTCCACAGTTCGTTGGATATGCAGAACAGTAGATATCTTCGTTTTCGTCGGGTTTCAAGCAGAGATATGCATTTTCTGCGATAATCTTAGTGAGACTTCTGTCCGAAGTATGCAGAATCTTCGAGAACGCTCTTTTCGAGCTACTTATTGCGCGAAACACGTTTTCTGGTGTTTTCACCACTCCACAGTTCGTTGGATATGCAGAACAGTAGATATCTTGGTTTTCGTGGGGTTTCAAGCAGAGATATGCATTTTCTGCGATAATCTTGGTGAGACTTCTGTACGAAGTATGCTGAATCATCGAGATCGCGCTTTTCGAGGTATTTAATGCGAGAAACACGTTGTCTGGTTGCTTTCACCATTCCACAGTGCGTTTGATAAGCAGAACAGGCGATATCTTGATTTTCATGGTGTTTCCATCTGAGATATGCATTTTCTGCGATAATCTTGGTGGGTCTTTTGTCAGAAGTATGCAGAATCATCTAGATCGCTCTTTTCGAGCTACTTAATGCACGAAACACGTTTTCTGGTGTTTTCACCACTCCACAGTACGTTTGACATGCAGAACCGTAGATATCTTGGTTTCGGTCGGGTTTCAAGCTGAGATATGCATTTTCTACGATAATCCTGGTGAGACTTCTGTCCGAAGTATGCTCAATCATCGAGATCGCTCTTTTCGAGCTAGTTAATGCGAGAAACACGTTTTCTGGTGTTTTCACCACTCCACGGTACGTTTGATGTGCAGAACCGGAGATAACTCGGTTTTCGTCGGGTTTCCAGCTGAGATATGCATTTTCTACGATAATCTTGGTGAAAGTTCTGTCAGAAGTATGCAGGATCATCGAGATCGCACTTTTCGAAACATTTAATGCGAGAAACACGTTATCTCGTGTTTTCACCACTCCACAGTTCGTTGGATATGCAGAACCGGAGATATCTTGGTTTTCGAGGGGTGTCAAGCTGAGATATGCATTTCCTGCGATAATCTTGGTGAGACTTCTGTCCGAAGTATGCTGAATCATCGAGATCGCTCTTTTCGAGCTAGTTAATGCGAGAAACACGTTCTCTGGTTGTTTTCACCACTCCACAGTGCGTTTGATATGCAGAACCGGCAACATCTTGATTTTCGTCAGGTTTCGAGCTGAGATATGCATTTTCTGCGATAATATTGGTGAGACTTCAGTCAGAAGTATGCAGAATCATCTAGATCGCTCTTTTAGAGCAACTTAATGCACGAAACACGTTTTCTGGTGTTTTCACCACTCCACAGTTCGCTGGATATGCAGAACCGAAGATATCTTGGTTTTCGTGGGGTTTCCAGCTGAGATATGCATTCCCTGCGATAATCTTGGTGAGACTTCTGTCCGAAGTATGCTGAATCATCGAGATCGCTCTTTTCGAGCTACTTAATGCACGAAACACGTTTTCTGGTGTTTTCACCACTCCACAGTACGTTTGACATGCAGAACCGGAGATATCTTGGTTTCGGTCGGGTTTCAAGCTGAGATATGCATTTTCTACGATTATCTTGGTGAAACATCTGTCCGAAGCATGCAGAAACATCGAGAGCGCTCTTCTCGAGCTATTTAATGCGAGAAACACGTTATCTGGTGTTTTCACCACTCCACAGTGCGTTTGATATGCAGTACCAGCGATATCTTGGTTTCGGTCGGGTTTCAAGCTGAGATATGCATTTTCTACGATAATCCTGGTGAGACTTCTGTCCGAAGTATGCTGAATCATCGAGATCGCTCTTTTCGAGCTATCTAATGCGAGAAACACGTTCTCTGGTTGTTTTCACCACTCCACAGTGCGTTTGATATGCAGAACAGGTGATATCTTGATTTTCGTGGTGTTTCCAGCTGAGATATGCATTTTCTGCGATAATCTTGGTGGGTCTTTTGTCAGAAGTATGCAGAATCATCTAGATCGCTCTTTTCGAGCTACTTAATGCACGAAACACGTTTTCTGGTGTTGTCACCACTCCACAGTACGTTTGACATGCAGAACCGGAGATATCTTGGCTTCGGTCGGGTTTCAAGCTGAGATATGCATTTTCTACGATAATCCTGGTGATACTTCTGTCAGAAGTGTGCAGAATCTTCGAGAACGCTCTTTTCGAGCTACTTAATGCGCGAAACACGTTTTCTGGTGTTTTCACCACTCCATGGTACGTTTGATGTGCAGAACCGGAGATAACTCGGTTTTCGTCGGGTTTCAAGCTGAGATATGCATTTTCTACGATAATCTTGGTGAGACTTCTGTCAGAAGTATGCAGGATCATCTAGATCGCTCTTTTCGAGCTACTTAATGCACGAAACACGTTTTCTGGTGTTTTCACCACTCCACAGTACGTTTGACATGCAGAACCGGAGATATCTTGGTTTCGGTCGGGTTTCAAGCTGAGATATGCATTTCCTGCGATAATCTTGGTGAGACTTCTGTCCGAAGTATGCTGAATCATCGAGATCGCTCTTTTCGAGCTAGTTAATGCGAGAAACACGTTCTCTGGTTGTTTTCGCCACTCCACAGTGCGTTTGATATGCAGAACAGGCTATATCTTGATTTTCGTGGTGTTTCCAGCTGAGATATGCATTTGCTGCGATAATCTTGGTGGGTCTTTTGTCAGAAGTATGCAGAATCAACTAGATCGCTCTTTTCCAGCTACTTAATGCACGAAACACGTTATCTGGTGTTTTCACCACTCCACAGAACGTTTGACATGCAGAACAGGAGATATCTTGGTTTCGGTCGGGTTTCAAGCTGAGATATGCATTTCCTGCGATAATCTTGGTGGGTCTTTTGTCAGAAGTATGCAGAATCAACCAGATCGCTCTTTTCGAGCTACTTAATGCAGGAAACACGTTTTCTGGGGTTTTCACCACTCCACAGTTCGTTTGATATGCAGAACAGTAGATATCTTGGTTTTCGTGGGGTTTCAAGCTGAGATATGCATTTTCTGCGATAAGCTTGGTGAAACATCTGTCCGAAGTATGCAGAACCATCGAGAGAACTCTTTTCGAGCTATTGAATGCGAGAAACACGTTTTCTGGGGTTTTCACCACTCCACAGTTCGTTGGATATGCAGAACCGGAGATATCTTGGTTTTCGTGGGGTTTCAAGCTGAGATGTGCATTTCCTGCGATAATCTTGGTGAGACTTCTGTCCGAAGTATGCTGAATCATCTAGATCGCTCTTTTCGAGCTATCTAATGCGAGAAACACGTTATCTGGTGTTTTCACCACTCCACAGTGCGTTTGATATGCAGATCCAACGATATCTTGGTTTCGGTCGGGTTTCAAGCTGAGATATGCATTTTCTACGGTAATCCTGGTGAGACTTCTGTCAGAAGTATGCAGAATCTTCGAGATCGCACTTTTCGAGCTATTTAATGCGACAAACACGTTATATGGTGTTTTCACCACTCCACAGTGCGTTTGATATGCAGAACCGGCAATATCTTGGTTTTCGTGGGGTATCAAGCTGAGATATGCATGTTTTACGATAATCTTGGTGATACTTCTGTCCGAAGTATGCAGAATCATAGAGATCGCGCTTTTCGAGCTATTTAATGCGAGAAATACGTTATCTGGTGTTTTCACCACTCCACAGTGCGATTGATATGCAGATCCGGCAATATCTTGGTTTTCGTGGGGTTTCAAGCTGAGATATGCATTTTCTGCGATAAGCTTGGTGAAACATCTGTCCGAAGTATGCAGAACCATCGAGAGAGCTCTTTTCGAGCTATTTAATGCGAGAAACACGTTATCTGGTGTTTTCACCACTCCACAGTTCGTTGGATATGCAGAACCGGAGATATCTTGGTTTTCGTGGGGTTTCAAGCTGAGATATGCATTTCCTGCGATAATCTTGGTGAGACTTCTGTCCGAAGTATGCTGAATCATCTAGATCGCTCTTTTCGAGCTATTTAATGCGAGAAACACGTTATCTGGTGTTTTCACCACTCCACAGTGCGTTTGATATGCAGAACCAACGATATCTTGGTTTTCGTGGGGTTTCAAGCTGAGATATGCATTTTCTGCGATAATATTGGTGAGACTTCAGTCAGAAGTATGCAGAATCATCTAGATCGCTCTTTTCGAGATACTTAATGCACGAAACACGTTTTCTGGTGTTTTCACCACTCCACAGTACGTTTGACATGCAGAACCGGAGATATCTTGGTTTTCGTGGGGTTTCAAGCTGAGATATGCATTTTTCACGTTAATCTTGGTGAGACTTCTGTCCGAAGTATGCTGAATCATCTAGATCGCTCTTTTCGAGCTATTTAATGCGAGAAACACGTTATCTTGTGTTTTCACCACTCCACAGTGCGTTTGATATGCAGAACCAACGATATCTTGGTTTTCGTGGGGTTTCAAGCTGAGATATGCATTTTCTACGATAATCTTGGTGAGACTTCAGTCAGAAGTATGCAGAATCATCTAGATCGCTCTTTTCGAGCTACTTAATGCACGAAACAAGTTTTCTGGTGTTTTCACCACTCCACAGTACGTTTGACATGCAGAACCGGAGATATCTTGGTTTCGGTCGGGTTTCAAGCTGAGATATGCATTTTCTACGAAAATCCTGGTGAGACTTCTGTCAGAAGTATGCAGAATCTTCGAGATCGCACTTTTCGAGCTATTTAATGCGAGAAACACGTTATCTGGTGTTTTCACCACTCCACAGTCCGTTTGATATGTAGTACCAGCGAAATCTTGGCTTTCGTGGCGTTTCATGCTGAGATATGTATTTCCTGCGATAATCTTGGTGAGCCTTCTGTCCGAAGTATGCTGAATCATCGAGATCGCTCTTTTCGAGCTATTTAATGCGAGGAACACGTTCTCTGGTTGTTTTCACCACTCCACAGTGCGTTTGATTTGCAGAACAGGCGATATCTTGATTTTCGTGGGGTTTCAAGCTGAGATATGCATTTTCTACGATAATCTTGGTGAGACTTCAGTCAGAAGTATGCAGAATCATCTAGATCGCTCTTTTCGAGCTACATAATGCACGAAACACGTTTTCTGGTGTTTTCACCACTCCACAGTACGTTTGACATGCAGAACCGGAGATATCTTGGTTTCGGTCGGGTTTCAAGCTGAGATATGCATTTTCTACGATAATCTTGGTGAAACATCTGTCCGAAGTATGCAGAGACATCGAGAGCGCTCTTTTCGAGCTATTTAATGCGAGAAACTCGTTTTCTGGGGTTTTCACCACTCCACAGTTCGTTGGATATGCAGAACCGGAGATATCTTGGTTTTCGTGGTGTTTCAAGCTGAGATATGTATTTCCTGCGATAATCTTGGTGAGACTTCTGTCCGAAGTATGCTGTATCATCGAGATCGCTCTTTTCGAGCTATTTAATGCGAGGAACACGTTCTCTGGTTGTTTTCCCCACTCCACAGTGCGTTTGATATGCAGAACAGGCGATATCTTGATTTTGGTGGTGTTTCCAGCTGAGATATGCATTTTCTGCGATAATCTTGGTGGGACTTTTGTCAGAAGTATGCAGAATAACTCGATCGCTCTTTTCGAGCTACTTAATGCACGAAACACGTTATCTGGTGTTTTCACCACTCCACAGTTGGTTTGATATGCAGAACCGGCGATATTTTGGTTTTCGTCGGGTTTCAAGTTGAGATATGCATTTTCTACGATAATCTTGGTGAAACATCTGTCCGAAGTATACAGAAACATCGAGAGCGCTCGTTTCGAGCTATTTAATGCGACAAACACGTTATCTGGTGTTTTGACCACTCCACAGTACATTTGACATGCAGAACCGGAGATATCTTGGTTTCGGTCGGGTTTCAAGCTGAGATATGCATTTTCTACGATAATCCTGGTGAGACTTCTGTCAGAAGTATGCAGAATCTTCGAGAACGCTCTTTTCGAGCTACTTAATGCGCGAAACACGTTTTCTGGTGTTTTCACCACTCCGCGGTACGTTTGATGTGCAGAACCGGAGATAACTCGGTTTTCGTCGGGTTTCAAGCTGAGATATGCATTTTCTGCGATAATCATGGTGAGACTTCTGTCCGAAGTATGCTGAATAATCGAGATCGCTCTTTTCGAGCTGGTTAGTGCGAGAAACACGTTATCTGGTGTTTTCACCACTCCGCAGTTGGTTTGATATGCAGAACCGGCGATATTTTGGTTTTCGTCGGGTTTCAAGCTGAGATATGCATGTTCTACGATAATCTTGGTGAAACATCTGTCCGAAGTATGCAGAAACATCCAGAGCGCTCTTTTCGAGCTACTTAATGCACGAAACACGTTTTCTGGTGTTTTCACCACTCCACAGAACGTTTGACATGCAGAACCGGCGATATCTTGATTTTCGTGGGGTTTCAAGCTGAGATATGCATTTTCTACGATAATCTTGGTGAGACTTCTGTCCGAAGTATGCTGAAACATCGAGATCGCTCTTTTCGAGCTAGTTAATGCAAGAAGAACCTTATCTGGTGTTTTCACCACTCCTCAGTGCGTTTGATATGCAGAACCGGCGATATCTTGGTTTTCGTGGGGATTCAAGCTGAGATATGCATTTTCTGCGATAATCCTGGTGAGACTTCTGTCAGAAGTATGAAGAATCTTCGAGAACGCTCTTTTCGAGCTACTTAATGCGCGAAACACGTTTTCTGGTGTTTTCACCACTCCACGGTACGTTTGATGTGCAGAACCGGAGATAACTCGGTTTTCGTCGGGTTTCAAGCTGAGATATGCATTTTCTGCGATAATCTTGGTGAGACTTCTGTCCGAAGTATGCAGAATCATCGAGATCGCTCTTTTCGAGCTAGTTAATGCGAGAAAAACGTTATCCGGTGTTTTCACCACTCCACAGTGCGTTTGATATGCAAAACCGGCGATATCTTGGTTTTCGTGGGGTTTCAAGCTGAGATATGCATTTTCTGCGATAATTTTGGTGAGACTTCTGTTAGAAGTATGCAGAATCATCGAGATCGCACTATTCGAGCTATTTAATGCGAGAAACACGTTATCTGGTGTTTTCACCACTCCACAGTGCGTTTGATATGCAGAACCGGAGATATCTTGGTTTTCGTGGGGTTTCAAGCTGAGATATGCATTTCCTTTGATAATCTTGGTGAGACTCCTGTCCGAAATATGCTGAATCATCGAGATCGCTCTTTTCGAGCTATTTAATGCGAGAAACACGTTCTCTGGTTGTTTTCACCACTGCACAGTGCGTTTGAAATGCAGAACAGGCGATATCTTGATTTTCGTGGTGTTTCCAGCTGAGATATGCATTTTCTGCGATAATCTTGGTGAGACTTCTGTCCGAAGTATGCAGAATCATCGAGATCGCTCTTTTCGAGCTATTTAATGCGAGAATCACGTTATCTGGTGTTTTCACCACTCCACAGTGCGTTTGATATGCAGTACCAGCGATATCTTGGTTTTCGTGGGGTTTCATGCTGAGATATGCATTTTTTACGATAATCTTGGTGAGACTTCTGTCCGAAGTATGCAGAATCATCGAGATCGCTCTATTCGAGCTATTTAATGCGACAAACACGTTATCTGGTGTTTTCAGCACCCCACAGTGCGTTTGATATGCAGAACCAGCGATATCTTGGTTTTCGTGGAGTTTCAAGCTGAGATATGCATTTTTTACGATAATCTTGGTGAGACTTCTGTCCGAAGTATGCTTAATCATCGAGATCGCTCGTTTCGAGCTATTTAATGCGAGAAACACGTTATCTGGTGTTTTCACCACTCCACAGTGCGTTTGATATGCAGAACCGGAGATATCTTGGTTTTCGTGGGGTTTCAAGCTGAGATATGCATTTTCTGCGATAATCTTGGTGAGACTTCTGTTAGAAGTATGCAGAATCATCGAGATCGCTCTATTCGAGCTATTTAATGCGAGAAACACGTTATCTGGTGTTTTCACCACTCCACAGTGCGTTTGATATGCAGAACCGGAGATATCTTGGTTTTCGTGGGGTTTCAAGCTGAGATATGCATTTCCTTTGATAATCTGGGTGAGACTCCTGTCCGAAATATGCTGAATCATCGAGATCGCTCTTTTCGAGCTATTTAATGCGAGAAACACGTTCTCTAGTTGTTTTCACCACTCCACAGTGCGTTTGAAATGCAGAACAGGCGATATCTTGATTTTCGTGGTGTTTCCAGCTGAGATATGCATTTTCTGCAATAATCTTGGTGAGACTTCTTTTAGAAGTATGCAGAATCGTCGAGAGCGCTCTTTTCGAGCTACTTAATGCGAGAAACACGTTTTCTGGGGTTTTCACCACTCCACAGTTCGTTGGATATGCTGAACCGGAGATATCTTGGTTTTCGTGGGGTTTCAAGCTGAGATATGCATTTCCTGCGATAATTTTGGTGAGACTTCTGTCCGACGTATGCTGAATCATCTAGATCGCTCTTTTCGAGCTATTTAATGCGAGAAACACGTTATCTGGTGTTTTCACCACTCCACAGTGCGTTTGATATGCAGAACCGGAGATATCTTGGTTTTCGTGGGGTTTCAAGCTGAGATATGCATTTCCTTTGATAATCTTGGTGAGACTCCTGTCCGAAATATGCTGAATCATCGAGATCGCTCTTTTCGAGCTATTTAATGCGAGAAACACGTTCTCTAGTTGTTTTCACCACTCCACAGTGCGTTTGAAATGCAGAACATGCGATATCTTGATTTTCGTGGTGTTTCCAGCTGAGATATGCATTTTCTGCAATAATCTTGGTGAGACTTCTTTTAGAAGTATGCAGAATCATCTAGATCGCTCTTTTCGAGCTACATAATGCACGAAACACGTTTTCTGGTGTTTTCACCACTCCACAGTACGTTTGACATGCAGAACCGGAGATATCTTGGTTTTCGTGGGGTTTCAAGCTGAGATATGCATTTTTCACGTTAATCTTGGTGAGACTTCTGTCCGAAGTATGCTGAATCATCTAGATCGCTCTTTTCGAGCTATTTAATGCGAGAAACACGTTATCTTGTGTTTTCACCACTCCACAGTGCGTTTGATATGCAGAACCAACGATATCTTGGTTTTCGTGGGGTTTCAAGCTGAGATATGCATTTTCTACGATAATCTTGGTGAGACTTCAGTCAGAAGTATGCAGAATCATCTAGATCGCTCTTTTCGAGCTACTTAATGCACGAAACAAGTTTTCTGGTGTTTTCACCACTCCACAGTACGTTTGACATGCAGAACCGGAGATATCTTGGTTTCGGTCGGGTTTCAAGCTGAGATATGCATTTTCTACGAAAATCCTGGTGAGACTTCTGTCAGAAGTATGCAGAATCTTCGAGATCGCACTTTTCGAGCTATTTAATGCGAGAAACACGTTATCTGGTGTTTTCACCACTCCACAGTGCGTTTGATATGTAGTACCAGCGAAATCTTGGCTTTCGTGGCGTTTCATGCTGAGATATGTATTTCCTGCGATAATCTTGGTGAGCCTTCTGTCCGAAGTATGCTGAATCATCGAGATCGCTCTTTTCGAGCTATTTAATGCGAGGAACACGTTCTCTGGTTGTTTTCACCACTCCACAGTGCGTTTGATTTGCAGAACAGGCGATATCTTGATTTTCGTGGGGTTTCAAGCTGAGATATGCATTTTCTACGATAATCTTGGTGAGACTTCAGTCAGAAGTATGCAGAATCATCTAGATCGCTCTTTTCGAGCTACATAATGCACGAAACACGTTTTCTGGTGTTTTCACCACTCCACAGTACGTTTGACATGCAGAACCGGAGATATCTTGGTTTCGGTCGGGTTTCAAGCTGAGATATGCATTTTCTACGATAATCTTGGTGAAACATCTGTCCGAAGTATGCAGAGACATCGAGAGCGCTCTTTTCGAGCTATTTAATGCGAGAAACTCGTTTTCTGGGGTTTTCACCACTCCACAGTTCGTTGGATATGCAGAACCGGAGATATCTTGGTTTTCGTGGTGTTTCAAGCTGAGATATGTATTTCCTGCGATAATCTTGGTGAGACTTCTGTCCGAAGTATGCTGTATCATCGAGATCGCTCTTTTCGAGCTATTTAATGCGAGGAACACGTTCTCTGGTTGTTTTCACCACTCCACAGTGCGTTTGATATGCAGAACAGGCGATATCTTGATTTTGGTGGTGTTTCCAGCTGAGATATGCATTTTCTGCGATAATCTTGGTGGGACTTTTGTCAGAAGTATGCAGAATAACTCGATCGCTCTTTTCGAGCTACTTAATGCACGAAACACGTTATCTGGTGTTTTCACCACTCCACAGTTGGTTTGATATGCAGAACCGGCGATATTTTGGTTTTCGTCGGGTTTCAAGTTGAGATATGCATTTTCTACGATAATCTTGGTGAAACATCTGTCCGAAGTATACAGAAACATCGAGAGCGCTCGTTTCGAGCTATTTAATGCGACAAACACGTTATCTGGTGTTTTGACCACTCCACAGTACATTTGACATGCAGAACCGGAGATATCTTGGTTTCGGTCGGGTTTCAAGCTGAGATATGCATTTTCTACGATAATCCTGGTGAGACTTCTGTCAGAAGTATGCAGAATCTTCGAGAACGCTCTTTTCGAGCTACTTAATGCGCGAAACACGTTTTCTGGTGTTTTCACCACTCCGCGGTACGTTTGATGTGCAGAACCGGAGATAACTCGGTTTTCGTCGGGTTTCAAGCTGAGATATGCATTTTCTGCGATAATCATGGTGAGACTTCTGTCCGAAGTATGCTGAATAATCGAGATCGCTCTTTTCGAGCTGGTTAGTGCGAGAAACACGTTATCTGGTGTTTTCACCACTCCGCAGTTGGTTTGATATGCAGAACCGGCGATATTTTGGTTTTCGTCGGGTTTCAAGCTGAGATATGCATGTTCTACGATAATCTTGGTGAAACATCTGTCCGAAGTATGCAGAAACATCCAGAGCGCTCTTTTCGAGCTACTTAATGCACGAAACACGTTTTCTGGTGTTTTCACCACTCCACAGAACGTTTGACATGCAGAACCGGCGATATCTTGATTTTCGTGGGGTTTCAAGCTGAGATATGCATTTTCTACGATAATCTTGGTGAGACTTCTGTCCGAAGTATGCTGAAACATCGAGATCGCTCTTTTCGAGCTAGTTAATGCAAGAAGAACCTTATCTGGTGTTTTCACCACTCCTCAGTGCGTTTGATATGCAGAACCGGCGATATCTTGGTTTTCGTGGGGATTCAAGCTGAGATATGCATTTTCTGCGATAATCCTGGTGAGACTTCTGTCAGAAGTATGAAGAATCTTCGAGAACGCTCTTTTCGAGCTACTTAATGCGCGAAACACGTTTTCTGGTGTTTTCACCACTCCACGGTACGTTTGATGTGCAGAACCGGAGATAACTCGGTTTTCGTCGGGTTTCAAGCTGAGATATGCATTTTCTGCGATAATCTTGGTGAGACTTCTGTCCGAAGTATGCAGAATCATCGAGATCGCTCTTTTCGAGCTAGTTAATGCGAGAAAAACGTTATCCGGTGTTTTCACCACTCCACAGTGCGTTTGATATGCAAAACCGGCGATATCTTGGTTTTCGTGGGGTTTCAAGCTGAGATATGCATTTTCTGCGATAATTTTGGTGAGACTTCTGTTAGAAGTATGCAGAATCATCGAGATCGCACTATTCGAGCTATTTAATGCGAGAAACACGTTATCTGGTGTTTTCACCACTCCACAGTGCGTTTGATATGCAGAACCGGAGATATCTTGGTTTTCGTGGGGTTTCAAGCTGAGATATGCATTTCCTTTGATAATCTTGGTGAGACTCCTGTCCGAAATATGCTGAATCATCGAGATCGCTCTTTTCGAGCTATTTAATGCGAGAAACACGTTCTCTGGTTGTTTTCACCACTGCACAGTGCGTTTGAAATGCAGAACAGGCGATATCTTGATTTTCGTGGTGTTTCCAGCTGAGATATGCATTTTCTGCGATAATCTTGGTGAGACTTCTGTCCGAAGTATGCAGAATCATCGAGATCGCTCTTTTCGAGCTATTTAATGCGAGAATCACGTTATCTGGTGTTTTCACCACTCCACAGTGCGTTTGATATGCAGTACCAGCGATATCTTGGTTTTCGTGGGGTTTCATGCTGAGATATGCATTTTTTACGATAATCTTGGTGAGACTTCTGTCCGAAGTATGCAGAATCATCGAGATCGCTCTATTCGAGCTATTTAATGCGACAAACACGTTATCTGGTGTTTTCAGCACCCCACAGTGCGTTTGATATGCAGAACCAGCGATATCTTGGTTTTCGTGGAGTTTCAAGCTGAGATATGCATTTTTTACGATAATCTTGGTGAGACTTCTGTCCGAAGTATGCTTAATCATCGAGATCGCTCGTTTCGAGCTATTTAATGCGAGAAACACGTTATCTGGTGTTTTCACCACTCCACAGTGCGTTTGATATGCAGAACCGGAGATATCTTGGTTTTCGTGGGGTTTCAAGCTGAGATATGCATTTTCTGCGATAATCTTGGTGAGACTTCTGTTAGAAGTATGCAGAATCATCGAGATCGCTCTATTCGAGCTATTTAATGCGAGAAACACGTTATCTGGTGTTTTCACCACTCCACAGTGCGTTTGATATGCAGAACCGGAGATATCTTGGTTTTCGTGGGGTTTCAAGCTGAGATATGCATTTCCTTTGATAATCTGGGTGAGACTCCTGTCCGAAATATGCTGAATCATCGAGATCGCTCTTTTCGAGCTATTTAATGCGAGAAACACGTTCTCTAGTTGTTTTCACCACTCCACAGTGCGTTTGAAATGCAGAACAGGCGATATCTTGATTTTCGTGGTGTTTCCAGCTGAGATATGCATTTTCTGCAATAATCTTGGTGAGACTTCTTTTAGAAGTATGCAGAATCGTCGAGAGCGCTCTTTTCGAGCTACTTAATGCGAGAAACACGTTTTCTGGGGTTTTCACCACTCCACAGTTCGTTGGATATGCTGAACCGGAGATATCTTGGTTTTCGTGGGGTTTCAAGCTGAGATATGCATTTCCTGCGATAATTTTGGTGAGACTTCTGTCCGACGTATGCTGAATCATCTAGATCGCTCTTTTCGAGCTATTTAATGCGAGAAACACGTTATCTGGTGTTTTCACCACTCCACAGTGCGTTTGATATGCAGAACCGGAGATATCTTGGTTTTCGTGGGGTTTCAAGCTGAGATATGCATTTCCTTTGATAATCTTGGTGAGACTCCTGTCCGAAATATGCTGAATCATCGAGATCGCTCTTTTCGAGCTATTTAATGCGAGAAACACGTTCTCTAGTTGTTTTCACCACTCCACAGTGCGTTTGAAATGCAGAACATGCGATATCTTGATTTTCGTGGTGTTTCCAGCTGAGATATGCATTTTCTGCAATAATCTTGGTGAGACTTCTTTTAGAAGTATGCAGAATCGTCGAGAGCGCTCTTTTCGAGCTACTTAATGCGAGAAACACGTTTTCTGGGGTTTTCACCACTCCACAGTTCGTTGGATATGCTGAACCGGAGATATCTTGGTTTTCGTGGGGTTTCAAGCTGAGATATGCATTTCCTGCGATAATCTTGGTGAGACTTCTGTCAGAAGTATGCACGATCTTCGAGATCGCTCTTTTCGAGCTATTTAATGCGAGAAACACGTTATCTGGTGTTTTCACCACTCCACAGTGCGTTTGATATGCAGTACCAGCGATATCTTGGTTTTCGTGGAGTTTCATGCTGAGATATGCATTTTTTACGATAATCTTGGTGAGACTTCTGTCCGAAGTATGCAGAATCATCGAGATCGCTCTATTCGAGCTATTTAATGCGACAAACACGTTATCTGGTGTTTTCAGCACCCCACAGTGCGTTTGATATGCAGAACCAGCGATATCTTGGTTTTCGTGGGGTTTCAAGCTGAGATATTCATTTTTTACGATAATCTTGGTGAGACTTCTGTCCGAAGTATGCTTAATCATCGAGATCGCTCGTTTCGAGCTATTTAATGCGAGAAACACGTTATCTGGTGTTTTCACCACTCCACAGTGCGTATGATATGCAGAACCGGCGATATCTTTGTTTTCTTGGGGTTTCAAGCTGAGATATGCATTTTCTGCGATAATCTTGGTGAGACTTCTGTCCGAAGTATGCTGAATAATCGAGATCGCTCTTTTCCAGCTGGTTAGTGCGAGAAACACGTTTTCTGTGGTTTTCACCACTCCACAGTTCGTTGGATATGCAGAACAGTAGATATCTTGGTTTTCGTGGGGTTTCAAGCAGAGATATGCATTTTCTGCGATAATCTTGGTGAGACTTCTATCCGAAGTATGCAGAGTCATCGAGATCGTATTTTTCGAGCTATTTGATGCGAGAAACACGTTATCTGGTGTTTTCACCACTCCACAGTACGTTTGACATGCAGAACCGGAGATATCTTGGTTTCGGTCGGGTTTCAAGCTGAGATATGCATTTTCTGCGATAATCTTGGTGGGTCTTTTGTCAGAAGTATGCAGAATCATCTAGATCGCTCTTTTCGAGCTACTTAATTCACGAAACACGTTTTCTGGTGTTTTCACCACTCCACAGTATGTTTGACATGCAGAACCGGCGATATCTTGATTTTCGTGGGGTTTCAAGCTGAGATATGCATTTTCTGCGATAATCTTGGTGAGACTTCTGTTAGAACTATGCAGAATCATCGAGATCACACTTTTCGAGCTATTTAATGCGAGAAACACATTATCTGGTGTTTTCACCACTCCGCAGTTGGTTTGATATGCAGAACCGGCGATATTTTGGTTTTCGTCGGGTTTCAAGCTGAGATATGCATTTTCTACGATAATCTTGGTGAAACATCTGTCCGAAGTATGCAGAAACATCGAGAGCGCTCTTTTCGAGCTACTTAATGCACGAAACACGTTTTCTGGTGTTTTCACCACTCCACGGTACGTTTGATGTGCAGAACCAGAGATAACTCGGTTTTCGTCGGGTTTCAAGCTGAGATATGCATTTTCTACGATAATCTTGGTGAGACTTCTGTCCGAAGTATGCAGAAACATCGAGATCGCTCTTTTCGAGCTAGTTAATGCGAGAAAAACCTTATCCGGTGTTTTCACCACTCCACAGTGCGTTTGATATGCAAAACCGGCGATATCTTGGTTTTCGTGGGGTTTCAAGCTGAGATATGCATTTTCTGCGATAATCTTGGTGAGACTTCTGTTAGAAGTATGCAGAATCATCGAGATCGCACTATTCGAGCTATTTAATGCGAGAAACACGTTATCTGGTGTTTTCACCACTCCACAGTGCGTTTGATATGCAGAACCGGAGATATTTTGGTTTTCGTGGGGTTTCAAGCTGAGATATGCATTTCCTTTGATAATCTTGGTGAGACTCCTGTCCGAAATATGCTGAATCATCGAGATCGCTCTTTTCGAGCTATTTAATGCGAGAAACACGTTCTCTGGTTGTTTTCACCACTCCACAGTGCGTTTGAAATGCAGAACAGGCGATATCTTGATTTTCGTGGTGTTTCCAGCTGAGATATGCATTTTCTGCAATAATCTTGGTGAGACTTCTGTTAGAAGTATGCAGAATCGTCGAGAGCGCTCCTTTCGAGCTACTTAATGCGAGAAACACGTTTTCTGGGGTTTTCACCACTCCACAGTTCGTTGGATGTGCTGAACCGGAGATATCTTGGTTTTCGTAGGGTTTCAAGCTGAGATATGCATTTCCTGCGATAATCTTGGTGAGACTTCTGTCCGACGTATGCTGAATCATCTAGATCGCTCTTTTCGAGCTATTTAATGCGAGAAACCCGTTATCTGGTGTTTGCACCACTCCTCAGTGCGTTTGATATGCAGAACCGGCGATATCTTGGTTTTCGTGGGGTTTCAAGCTGAGATATGCATTTTCTGCGATAATCTTGGTGAGACTTCTGTCCGAAGTATGCTGAATAATCGAGATCGCTCTTTTCGAGCTGGTTAGTGCGAGAAACACGTTATCTGGTGTTTTCACCACTCCGCAGTTGGTTTGATATGCAGAACCGGCGATATTTTGGTTTTCGTCGGGTTTCAAGCTGAGATATGCATTTTCTGCGATAATCTTGGTGAGACTTCTGTCCGAAGTATGCAGAATCATCGAGATCGCACTTTTCGAGCTATTTAATGCGACAAACACGTTTTCTGGTGTTTTCACCACTACACAGTACGTTTGACATGCAGAACCGGCGATATCTTGATTTTCGTGGGGTTTCAAGCTGAGATATGCATTTTCTACGATAATCTTGGTGAAACATCTGTCCGAAGTATGCAGAAACATCGAGAGCGCTCTTTTCGAGCTACTTAATGCACGAAACACGTTCTCTGGTGTTTTCACCACTCCACGGTACGTTTGATGTGCAGAACCGGAGATAACTCGGTTTTCGTCGGGTTTCAAGCTGAGATATGCATTTTCTACGATAATCTTGGTGAGACTTCTGTCCGACGTATGCTGAATGATCTAGATCGCTCTTTTCGAGCTATTTAATGCGAGAAACACGTTATCTGGTGTTTTCACCACTCCTCAGTGCGTTTGATATGCAGAACCGGTCTATATCTTGGTTTTCGTGGGGATTCAAGCTGAGATATGCATTTTCTGCGATAATCCTGGTGAGACTTCTGTCAGAAGTATGAAGAATCTTCGAGAACGCTCTTTTCGAGCTACTTAATGCGCAAAACACGTTTTCTGGTGTTTTCACCACTCCACGGTACGTTTGATGTGCAGAACCGGAGATAACTCGGTTTTCGTCGGGTTTCAAGCTGAGATATGCATTTTCTGCGATAATCTTGGGGAGACTTCTGTCCGAAGTATGCAGAATCATCGAGATCGCTCTATTCGAGCTATTTAATGCGACAAACACGTTATCTGGTGTTTTCAGCAACCCACAGTGCGTTTGATATGCAGAACCAGCGATATCTTGGTTTTCGTGGGGTTTCAAGCTGAGATATGCATTTTTTACGATAATCTAGGTGAGACTTCTGTCCGAAGTATGCTTAATCATCGAGATCGCTCGTTTCGAGCTATTTAATGCGAGAAACACGTTATCTGGTGTTTTCACCACTCCACAGTGCGTATGATATGCAGAACCGGCGATATCTTTGTTTTCGTGGGGTTTCAAGCTGAGATATGCATTTTCTGCGATAATCTTGGTGAGACTTCTGTCCGAAGTATGCTGAAACATCGAGATCGCTATTTTCGAGCTAGTTAATGCAAGAAGAACCTTATCCGGTGTTTTCACCACTCCACAGTGCGTTTGATATGCAGAACCGGCGATATCTTGGTTTCGGTCGGGTTTCAAGCTGAGATATGCATTTTCTGCGATAATCTTGGTGGGTCTTTTGTCAGAAGTATGCTGAAACATCGAGATCGCTATTTTCGAGCTAGTTAATGCAAGAAGAACCTTATCCGGTGTTTTCACCACTCCACAGTGCGTTTGATATGCAGAACCGGCGATATCTTGGTTTTCGTGGGGATTCAAGCTGAGATATGCATTTTCTGCGATAATCCTGGTGAGACTTCTGTCAGAAGTATGAAGAATCTTCGAGAACGCTCTTTTCGAGCTACTTAATGCGCAAAACACGTTTTCTGGTGTTTTCACCACTCCACGGTACGTTTGATGTGCAGAACCGGAGATAACTCGGTTTTCGTCGGGTTTCAAGCTGAGATATGCATTTTCTGCGATAATCTTGGTGAGACTTCTGTCCGAAGTATGCAGAATCATCGAGATCGCTCGTTTCGAGCTATTTAATGCGAGAAACACGTTATCTGGTGTTTTCACCACTCCACAGTGCGTATGATATGCAGAACCGGCGATATCTTTGTTTTCGTGGGGTTGCAAGCTGAGATATGCATTTTCTGCGATAATCTTGGTGAGACTTCTGTCCGAAGTATGCTGAAACATCGAGATCGCTATTTTCGAGCTAGTTAATGCAAGAAGAACCTTATCCGGTGTTTTCACCACTCCACAGTGCGTTTGATATGCAGAACCGGCGATATCTTGGTTTTCGTGGGGATTCAAGCTGAGATATGCATTTTCTGCGATAATCCTGGTGAGACTTCTGTCAGAAGTATGAAGAATCTTCGAGAACGCTCTTTTCGAGCTACTTAATGCGCAAAACACGTTTTCTGGTGTTTTCACCACTCCACGGTACGTTTGATGTGCAGAACCGGAGATAACTCGGTTTTCGTCGGGTTTCAAGCTGAGATATGCATTTTCTGCGATAATCTTGGTGAGACTTCTGTCCGAAGTATGCAGAATCATCGAGATCGCTCTTTTCGAGCTATTTAATGCGAGAATCACGTTATCTGGTGTTTTCACCACTCCACAGTGCGTCTGATATGCAGTACCAGCGATATCTTGGTTTTCGTGGGGTTTCATGCTGAGATATGCATTTTTTACGATAATCTTGGTGAGACTTCTGTCCGAAGTATGCAGAATCATCGAGATCGCTCTATTCGAGCTATTTAATGCGACAAACACGTTATCTGGTGTTTTCAGCACCCCACAGTGCGTTTGATATGCAGAACCAGCGATATCTTGGTTTTCGTGGGGTTTCAAGCTGAGATATGCATTTTCTGCGATAATCTTGGTGAGACTTCTGTCCGAAGTATGCTGAATAATCGAGATCGCTCTTTTCGAGCTGGTTAGTGCGAGAAACACGTTTTCTGTGGTTTTCACCACTCCACAGTTCGTTGGATATGCAGAACAGTAGATATCTTGGTTTTCGTGGGGTTTCAAGCAGAGATATGCATTTTCTGCGATAATCTTGGTGTGACTTCTGTTAGAAGTATGCAGAATCATCGAGATCGCACTTTTCGAGCTATTTGATGCGAGAAACACGTTATCTGGTGTTTTCACCACTCCACAATACGTTTGACATGCAGAACCGGAGATATCTTGGTTTCGGTCGGGTTTCAAGCTGAGATATGCATTTTCTGCGATAATCTTGGTGGGTCTTTTGTCAGAAGTATGCAGAATCATCTAGATCGCTCTTTTCGAGCTACTTAATTCACGAAACACGTTTTCTGGTGTTTTCACCACTCCACAGTATGTTTGACATGCAGAACCGGCGATATCTTGATTTTCGTGGGGTTTCAAGCTGAGATATGCATTTTCTGCGATAATCTTGGTGAGACTTCTGTTAGAACTATGCAGAATCATCGAGATCGCACTTTTCGAGCTATTTAATGCGAGAAACACGTTATCTGGTGTTTTCACCACTCCGCAGTTGGTTTGATATGCAGAACCGGCGATATTTTGGTTTTCGTCGGGTTTCAAGCTGAGATATGCATTTTCTACGATAATCTTGGTGAAACATCTGTCCGAAGTATGCAGAAACATCGAGAGCGCTCTTTTCGAGCTACTTAATGCACGAAACACGTTTTCTGGTGTTTTCACCACTCCACGGTACGTTTGATGTGCAGAACCGGAGATAACTCGGTTTTCGTCGGGTTTCAAGCTGAGATATGCATTTTCTACGATAATCTTGGTGAGACTTCTGTCCGAAGTATGCTGAAACATCGAGATCGCTCTTTTCGAGCTAGTTAATGCGAGAAAAACCTTATCCGGTGTTTTCACCACTCCACAGTGCGTTTGATATGCAAAACCGGCGATATCTTGGTTTTCGTGGGGTTTCAAGCTGAGATATGCATTTCCTTTGATAATCTTGGTGAGACTCCTGTCCGAAATATGCTGAATCATCTAGATCGCTCTTTTCGAGCTATTTAATGCGAGAAACACGTTATCTGGTGTTTGCACCACTCCTCAGTGCGTTTGATATGCAGAACCGGCGATATCTTGGTTTTCGTGGGGTTTCAAGCTGAGATATGCATTTTCTGCAATAATCTTGGTGAGACTTCTGTTAGAAGTATGCAGAATCGTCGAGAGCGCTCTTTTCGAGCTACTTAATGCGAGAAACACGTTTTCTGGGGTTTTCACCACTCCACAGTTCGTTGGATATGCTGAACCGGAGATATCTTGGTTTTCGTGGGGTTTCAAGCTGAGATATGCATTTCCTGCGATAATCTTGGTGAGACTTCTGTCCGACGTATGCTGAATCATCTAGATCGCTCTTTTCGAGCTATTTAATGCGAGAAACACGTTATCTGGTGTTTGCACCACTCCTCAGTGCGTTTGATATGCAGAACCGGCGATATCTTGGTTTTCGTGGGGTTTCAAGCTGAGATATGCATTTTCTGCGATAATCTTGGTGAGACTTCTGTCCGAAGTATGCTGAATAATCGAGATCGCTCTTTTCGAGCTGGTTAGTGCGAGAAACACGTTATCTGGTGTTTTCACCACTCCGCAGTTGGTTTGATATGCAGAACCGGCGATATTTTGGTTTTCGTCGGGTTTCAAGCTGAGATATGCATTTTCTACGATAATCTTGGTGAAACATCTGTCCGAAGTATGCAGAAACATCGAGAGCGCTCTTTTCGAGCTACTTAATGCACGAAACACGTTTTCTGGTGTTTTCACCACTCCACGGTACGTTTGATGTGCAGAACCGGAGATAACTCGGTTTTCGTCGGGTTTCAAGCTGAGATATGCATTTTCTGCGATAATCTTGGTGAGACTTCTGTTAGAAGTATGCAGAATCACCGAGATCGCACTATTCGAGCTATTTAATGCGTGAAACACGTTATCTGGTGTTTTCACCACTCCACAGTGCGTTTGATATGCAGAACCGGAGATATCTTGGTTTTCGTGGGGTTTCAAGCTGAGATATGCATTTCCTTTGATAATCTTGGTGAGACTCCTGTCCGAAATATGCTGAATCATCGAGATCGCTCTTTTCGAGCTATTTAATGCGAGAAACACGTTCTCTGGTTTTTTTCACCACTCCACAGTGCGTTTGAAATGCAGAACAGGCGATATCTTGATTTTCGTGGTGTTTCCAGCTGAGATATGCATTTTCTGCAATAATCTTGGTGAGACTTCTGTTAGAAGTATGCAGAATCGTCGAGAGCGCTCTTTTCGAGCTACTTAATGCGAGAAACACGTTTTCTGGGGTTTTCACCACTCCACAGTTCGTTGGATATGCTGAACCGGAGATATCTTGGTTTTCGTGGGGTTTCAAGCTGAGATATGCATTTCCTGCGATAATCTTGGTGAGACTTCTGTCCGACGTATGCTGAATCATCTAGATCGCTCTTTTCGAGCTATTTAATGCGAGAAACACGTTATCTGGTGTTTGCACCACTCCTCAGTGCGTTTGATATGCAGAACCGGCGATATCTTGGTTTTCGTGGGGTTTCAAGCTGAGATATGCATTTTCTGCGATAATCTTGGTGAGACTTCTGTCCGAAGTATGCTGAATAATCGAGATCGCTCTTTTCGAGCTGGTTAGTGCGAGAAACACGTTATCTGGTGTTTTCACCACTCCGCAGTTGGTTTGATATGCAGAACCGGCGATATTTTGGTTTTCGTCGGGTTTCAAGCTGAGATATGCATTTTCTACGATAATCTTGGTGAAACATCTGTCCGAAGTATGCAGAAACATCGAGAGCGCTCTTTTCGAGCTACTTAATGCACGAAACACGTTTTCTGGTGTTTTCACCACTCCACGGTACGTTTGATGTGCAGAACCGGAGATAACTCGGTTTTCGTCGGGTTTCAAGCTGAGATATGCATTTTCTGCGATAATCTTGGTGAGACTTCTGTTAGAAGTATGCAGAATCATCGAGATCGCACTATTCGAGCTATTTAATGCGTGAAACACGTTATCTGGTGTTTTCACCACTCCACAGTGCGTTTGATATGCAGAACCGGAGATATCTTGGTTTTCGTGGGGTTTCAAGCTGAGATATGCATTTCCTTTGATAATCTTGGTGAGACTCCTGTCCGAAATATGCTGAATCATCGAGATCGCTCTTTTCGAGCTATTTAATGCGAGAAACACGTTCTCTGGTTTTTTTCACCACTCCACAGTGCGTTTGAAATGCAGAACAGGCGATATCTTGATTTTCGTGGTGTTTCCAGCTGAGATATGCATTTTCTGCAATAATCTTGGTGAGACTTCTGTTAGAAGTATGCAGAATCGTCGAGAGCGCTCTTTTCGAGCTACTTAATGCGAGAAACACGTTTTCTGGGGTTTTCACCACTCCACAGTTCGTTGGATATGCTGAACCGGAGATATCTTGGTTTTCGTGGGGTTTCAAGCTGAGATATGCATTTCCTGCGATAATCTTGGTGAGACTTCTGTCCGACGTATGCTGAATCATCTAGATCGCTCTTTTCGAGCTATTTAATGCGAGAAACACGTTATCTGGTGTTTGCACCACTCCTCAGTGCGTTTGATATGCAGAACCGGCGATATCTTGGTTTTCGTGGGGTTTCAAGCTGAGATATGCATTTTCTGCGATAATCTTGGTGAGACTTCTGTCCGAAGTATGCTGAATAATCGAGATCGCTCTTTTCGAGCTGGTTAGTGCGAGAAACACGTTATCTGGTGTTTTCACCACTCCGCAGTTGGTGTGATATGCAGAACCGGCGATATTTTGGTTTTCGTCGGGTTTCAAGCTGAGATATGCATTTTCTGCGATAATCTTGGTGAGACTTCTGTTAGAAGTATGCAGAATCATCGAGATCGCACTATTCGAGCTATTTAATGCGAGAAACACGTTATCTGGTGTTTTCACCACTCCACAGTGCGTTTGATATGCAGAATCGGAGATATCTTGGTTTTCGTGGGGTTTCAAGCTGAGATATGCATTTCCTTTGATAATCTTGGTGAGACTCCTGTCCGAAATATGCTGAATCATCGAGATCGCACTTTTCGAGCTATTTAATGCGAGAAACACGTTCTCTGGTTGTTTTCACCACTCCACAGTGCGTTTGAAATGCAGAACAGGCGATATCTTGATTTTCGTGGTGTTTCCAGCTGAGATATGCATTTTCAGCGATAATCTTGGTGAGACTTCTGTTAGAAGTATGCAGAATCATCGAGAGCGCTCTTTTCGAGCTATTTAATGCGAGAAACACGTTTTCTGGGGTTTTCACCACTCCACAGTTCGTTGGATATGCTGAACCGGAGATATCATGGTTTTCGTGGGGTTTCAAGCTGAGATATGCATTTCCTGCGATAATCCTGGTGAGACTTCTGTCCGACGTATGCTGAATCATCTAGATCGCTCTTTTCGAGCTATTTAATGCGAGAAACACGTTATCTGGTGTTTTCACCACTCCTCAGTGCGTTTGATATGCAGAACCGGTCTATATCTTGGTTTTCGTGGGGATTCAAGATGAGATATGCATTTTCTGCGATAATCCTGGTGAGACTTCAGTCAGAAGTATGAAGAATCTTCGAGAACGCTCTTTTCGAGCTACTTAATGCGCGAAACACGTTTTCTGGTGTTTTCACCACTCCACAGTGCGTTTGATATGCAGTACCAGCGATATCTTGGTTTTCGTCGGGTTTCATGCTGAGATATGCATTTATTACGATAATCTTGGTGAGACTTCTGTCCGAAGTATGCAGAATCATCGAGATCGCTCTATTCGAGCTATTTAATGCGACAAACACGTTATCTGGTGTTTTCAGCACCCCACAGTGCGTTTGATATGCAGAACCAGCGATATCTTGGTTTTCGTGGGGTTTCAAGCTGAGATATGCATTTTTTACGATAATCTTGGTGAAACATCTGTCCGAAGTATGCAGAAACATCGAGAGCGCTCTTTTCGAGCTACTTAATGCACGAAACACGTTATCTGGTGTTTTCACCACTCCACAGTGCGTATGATATGCAGAACCGGCGATATCTTTGTTTTCGTGGGGTTTCAAGCTGAGATATGCATTTTCTGCGATAATCTTGGTGAGACTTCTGTCCGAAGTATGCTGAAACATCGAGATCGCTATTTTCGAGCTAGTTAATGCAAGAAGAACCTTATCCGGTGTTTTCACCACTCCACAGTGCGTTTGATATGCAGAACCGGCGATATCTTGGTTTTCGTGGGGTTTCAAGCTGAGATATGCATTTTCTGCGATAATCTTGGTGAGACTTCTGTCCGAAGTATGCTGAATAATCGAGATCGCTCTTTTCGAGCTGGTTAGTGCGAGAAACACGTTTTCTGTGGTTTTCACCACTCCACAGTTCGTTGGATATGCAGAACAGTAGATATCTTGGTTTTCGTGGGGTTTCAAGCAGAGATATGCATTTTCTGCGATAATCTTGGTGTGACTTCTGTTAGAAGTATGCAGAATCATCGAGATCGCTCTTTTCGAGCTAGTTAATGCGAGAAAAACCTTATCCGGTGTTTTCACCACTCCACAGTGCGTTTGATATGCAAAACCGGCGATATCTTGGTTTCGGTCGGGTTTCAAGCTGAGATATGCATTTTCTGCGATAATCTTGGTGGGTCTTTTGTCAGAAGTATGCAGAATCATCTAGATCGCTCTTTTCGAGGTACTTAATTCACGAAACACGTTTTCTGGTGTTTTCACCACTCCACAGTATGTTTGACATGCAGAACCGGCGATATTTTGGTTTTCGTCGGGTTTCAAGCTGAGATATGCATTTTCTACGATAATCTTGGTGAGACTTCTGTCCGAAGTATGCTGAAACATCGAGATCGCTCTTTTCGAGCTAGTTAATGCGAGAAAAACCTTATCCGGTGTTTTCACCACTCCACAGTGCGTTTGATATGCAAAACCGGCGATATCTTGGTTTTCGTGGGGTTTCAAGCTGAGATATGCATTTTCTGCGATAATCTTGGTGAGACTTCTGTTAGAAGTATGCAGAATCATCGAGATCGCACTATTCGAGCTATTTAATGCGAGAAACACGTTATCTGGTGTTTTCACCACTCCACAGTGCGTTTGATATGCAGAACCGGAGATATCTTGGTTTTCGTGGGGTTTCAAGCTGAGATATGCATTTCCTTTGATAATCTTGGTGAGACTCCTGTCCGAAATATGCTGAATCATCGCGATCGCTCTTTTCGAGCTATTTAATGCGAGACACACGTTCTCTGGTTGTTTTCACAACTCCACAGTGCGTTTGAAATGCAGAACAGGCGATATCTTGATTTTCGTGGTGTTTCCAGCTGAGATATGCATTTTCTGCAATAATCTTGGTGAGACTTCTGTCCGAAGTATGCTGAAACATCGAGATCGCTCTTTTCGAGCTAGTTAATGCGAGAAAAACCTTATCCGGTGTTTTCACCACTCCACAGTGCGTTTGATATGCAAAACCGGCGATATCTTGGTTTTCGTGGGGTTTCAAGCTGAGATATGCATTTTCTGCGATAATCTTGGTGAGACTTCTGTTAGAAGTATGCAGAATCATCGAGATCGCACTATTCGAGCTATTTAATGCGAGAAACACGTTATCTGGTGTTTTCACCACTCCACAGTGCGTTTGATATGCAGAACCGGAGATATCTTGGTTTTCGTGGGGTTTCAAGCTGAGATATGCATTTCCTTTGATAATCTTGGTGATACTCCTGTCCGAAATATGCTGAATCATCGCGATCGCTCTTTTCGAGCTATTTAATGCGAGACACACGTTCTCTGGTTGTTTTCACAACTCCACAGTGCGTTTGAAATGCAGAACAGGCGATATCTTGATTTTCGTGGTGTTTCCAGCTGAGATATGCATTTTCTGCAATAATCTTGGTGAGACTTCTGTTAGAAGTATGCAGAATCGTCGAGAGCGCTCTTTTCGAGCTACTTAATGCGAGAAACACGTTTTCTGGGGTTTTCACCACTCCACAGTTCGTTGGATATGCTGAACCGGAGATATCTTGGTTTTCGTGGGGTTTCAAGCTGAGATATGCATTTCCTGCGATAATCTTGGTGAGACTTCTGTCCGACGTATGCTGAATCATCTAGATCGCTCTTTTCGAGCTATTTAATGCGAGAAACACGTTATCTGGTGTTTTCACCACTCCTCAGTGCGTTTGATATGCAGAACCGGAGATATCTTGGTTTCGGTCGGGTTTCAAGCTGAGATATGCATTTTCTGCGATAATCTTGGTGGGTCTTTTGTCAGAAGTATGCAGAATCATCTAGATCGCTCTTTTCGAGCTACTTAATTCACGAAACACGTTTTCTGGTGTTTTCACCACTCCACAGTTCGTTGGATATGCAGAACAGTAGATATCTTGGTTTTCGTGGGGTTTCAAGCAGAGATATGCATTTTCTGCGATAATCTTGGTGTGACTTCTGTTAGAAGTATGCAGAATCATCGAGATCGCACTTTTCGAGCTATTTAATGCGAGAAACACGTTATCTGGTGTTTTCACCACTCCACGGTACGTTTGATGTGCAGAACCGGAGATAACTCGGTTTTCGTCGGGGTTCAAGCTGAGATATGCATTTTCTACGATAATCTTGGTGAGACTTCTGTCCGAAGTATGCTGAAACATCAAGATCGCTCTTTTCGAGCTAGTTAATGCGAGAAAAACCTTATTCGGTGTTTTCACCACTCCACAGTGCGTTTGATATGCAAAACCGGCGATATCTTGGTTTTCGTGGGGTTTCAAGCTGAGATATGCATTTTCTGCGATAATCTTGGTGAGACTTCTGTTAGAAGTATGCAGAATCATCGAGATCGCACTATTCGAGCTATTTAATGCGAGAAACACGTTATCTGGTGTTTTCACCACTCCACAGTGCGTTTGATATGCAGAACCGGAGATATCTTGGTTTTCGTGGGGTTTCAAGCTGAGATATGCATTTCCTTTGATAATCTTGGTGAGACTCCTGTCCGAAATATGCTGAATCATCTAGATCGCTCTTTTCGATCTATTTAATGCGAGAAACACGTTATCTGGTGTTTTCACCACTCCTCAGTGCGTTTGATATGCAGAACCGGCGATATCTTGGTTTTCGTGGGGATTCAAGCTGAGATATGCATTTTCTGCGATAATCCTGGTGAGACTTCTGTCAGAAGTATGAAGAATCTTCGAGAACGATCTTTTCGAGCTACTTAATGCGCGAAACAAGTTTTCTGGTGTTTTCACCACTCCACGGTACGTTTGATGTGCAGAACCGGAGATAACTCGGTTTTCGTCGGGTTTCAAGCTGAGATATGCATTTTCTGCGATAATCTTGGTGAGACTTCTGTCCGAAGTATGCAGAATCATCGAGATCGCTCTTTTCGAGGTATTTAATGCGAGAATCACGTTATCTGGTGTTTTCACCACTCCACAGTGCGTTTGATATGCAGTACCAGCGATATCTTGGTTTTCGTGGGGTTTCATTCTGAGATATGCATTTTCTGCGATAATCTTGGTGTGACTTCTGTCCGAAGTATGCTGAAACATCGAGATCGCTCTTTTCGAGCTAGTTAATGCGAGAAAAACCTTATCCGGTGTTTTCACCACTCCACAGTGTGTTTGATATGCAAAACCGGCGATATCTTGGTTTTCGTTGGGTTTCAAGCTGAGATATGCATTTTCTGCGATAATCTTGGTGAGACTTCTGTTAGAAGTATGCAGAATCATCGAGATCGCACTATTCGAGCTATTTAATGCGAGAAACACGTTATCTGGTGTTTTCACCACTCCACAGTGCGTTTGATATGCAGAATCGGAGATATCTTGGTTTTCGTGGGGTTTCAAGCTGAGATATGCATTTCCTTTGATAATCTTGGTGAGACTCCTGTCCGAAATATGCTGAATCATCGAGATCGCACTTTTCGAGCTATTTAATGCGAGAAACACGTTCTCTGGTTGTTTTCACCACTCCACAGTGCGTTTGAAATGCAGAACAGGCGATATCTTGATTTTCGTGGTGTTTCCAGCTGAGATATGCATTTTCAGCGATAATCTTGGTGAGACTTCTGTTAGAAGTATGCAGAATCATCGAGAGCGCTCTTTTCGAGCTATTTAATGCGAGAAACACGTTTTCTGGGGTTTTCACCACTCCACAGTTCGTTGGATATGCTGAACCGGAGATATCATGGTTTTCGTGGGGTTTCAAGCTGAGATATGCATTTCCTGCGATAATCCTGGTGAGACTTCTGTCCGACGTATGCTGAATCATCTAGATCGCTCTTTTCGAGCTATTTAATGCGAGAAACACGTTATCTGGTGTTTTCACCACTCCTCAGTGCGTTTGATATGCAGAACCGGTCTATATCTTGGTTTTCGTGGGGATTCAAGATGAGATATGCATTTTCTGCGATAATCCTGGTGAGACTTCAGTCAGAAGTATGAAGAATCTTCGAGAACGCTCTTTTCGAGCTACTTAATGCGCGAAACACGTTTTCTGGTGTTTTCACCACTCCACGGTACGTTTGATGTGCAGAACCGGAGATAACTCGGTTTTCGTCGGGTTTCAAGCTGAGATATGCATTTTCTGCGATAATCTTGGTGAGACTTCTGTCCGAAGTATGCAGAATCATCGAGATCGCTCTTTTCGAGCTATTTAATGCGAGAATCACGTTATCTGGTGTTTTCACCACTCCACAGTGCGTTTGATATGCAGTACCAGCGATATCTTGGTTTTCGTCGGGTTTCATGCTGAGATATGCATTTATTACGATAATATTGGTGAGACTTCTGTCCGAAGTATGCAGAATCATCGAGATCGCTCTATTCGAGCTATTTAATGCGACAAACACGTTATCTGGTGTTTTCAGCACCCCACAGTGCGTTTGATATGCAGAACCAGCGATATCTTGGTTTTCGTGGGGTTTCAAGCTGAGATATGCATTTTTTACGATAATCTTGGTGAAACATCTGTCCGAAGTATGCAGAAACATCGAGAGCGCTCTTTTCGAGCTACTTAATGCACGAAACACGTTATCTGGTGTTTTCACCACTCCACAGTGCGTATGATATGCAGAACCGGCGATATCTTTGTTTTCGTGGGGTTTCAAGCTGAGATATGCATTTTCTGCGATAATCTTGGTGAGACTTCTGTCCGAAGTATGCTGAAACATCGAGATCGCTATTTTCGAGCTAGTTAATGCAAGAAGAACCTTATCCGGTGTTTTCACCACTCCACAGTGCGTTTGATATGCAGAACCGGCGATATCTTGGTTTTCGTGGGGTTTCAAGCTGAGATATGCATTTTCTGCGATAATCTTGGTGAGACTTCTGTCCGAAGTATGCTGAATAATCGAGATCGCTCTTTTCGAGCTGGTTAGTGCGAGAAACACGTTTTCTGTGGTTTTCACCACTCCACAGTTCGTTGGATATGCAGAACAGTAGATATCTTGGTTTTCGTGGGGTTTCAAGCAGAGATATGCATTTTCTGCGATAATCTTGGTGTGACTTCTGTTAGAAGTATGCAGAATCATCGAGATCGCACTTTTCGAGCTATTTAATGCGAGAAACACGTTATCTGGTGTTTTCACCACTCCGCAGTTGGTTTGATATGCAGAACCGGAGATATCTTGGTTTCGGTCGGGTTTCAAGCTGAGATATGCATTTTCTGCGATAATCTTGGTGGGTCTTTTGTCAGAAGTATGCAGAATCATCTAGATCGCTCTTTTCGAGGTACTTAATTCACGAAACACGTTTTCTGGTGTTTTCACCACTCCACAGTATGTTTGACATGCAGAACCGGCGATATTTTGGTTTTCGTCGGGTTTCAAGCTGAGATATGCATTTTCTACGATAATCTTGGTGAGACTTCTGTCCGAAGTATGCTGAAACATCGAGATCGCTCTTTTCGAGCTAGTTAATGCGAGAAAAACCTTATCCGGTGTTTTCACCACTCCACAGTGCGTTTGATATGCAAAACCGGCGATATCTTGGTTTTCGTGGGGTTTCAAGCTGAGATATGCATTTTCTGCGATAATCTTGGTGAGACTTCTGTTAGAAGTATGCAGAATCATCGAGATCGCACTATTCGAGCTATTTAATGCGAGAAACACGTTATCTGGTGTTTTCACCACTCCACAGTGCGTTTGATATGCAGAACCGGAGATATCTTGGTTTTCGTGGGGTTTCAAGGTGAGATATGCATTTCCTTTGATAATCTTGGTGAGACTCCTGTCCGAAATATGCTGAATCATCGAGATCGCTCTTTTCGAGCTATTTAATGCGAGACACACGTTCTCTGTTTGTTTTCACCACTCCACAGTGCGTTTGAAATGCAGAACAGGCGATATCTTGATTTTCGTGGTGTTTCCAGCTGAGATATGCATTTTCTGCAATAATCTTGGTGAGACTTCTGTTAGAAGTATGCAGAATCGTCGAGAGCGCTCTTTTCGAGCTACTTAATGCGAGAAACACGTTTTCTGGGGTTTTCACCACTCCACAGTTCGTTGGATATGCTGAACCGGAGATATCTTGGTTTTCGTGGGGTTTCAAGCTGAGATATGCATTTCCTGCGATAATCTTGGTGAGACTTCTGTCCGACGTATGCTGAATCATCTAGATCGCTCTTTTCGAGCTATTTAATGCGAGAAACACGTTATCTGGTGTTTTCACCACTCCTCAGTGCGTTTGATATGCAGAACCGGAGATATCTTGGTTTCGGTCGGGTTTCAAGCTGAGATATGCATTTTCTGCGATAATCTTGGTGGGTCTTTTGTCAGAAGTATGCAGAATCATCTAGATCGCTCTTTTCGAGCTACTTAATTCACGAAACACGTTTTCTGGTGTTTTCACCACTCCACAGTTCGTTGGATATGCAGAACCGGAGATATCTTGGTTTTCGTGGGGTTTCAAGCTGAGATATGCATTTCCTTTGATAATCTTGGTGAGACTCCTGTCCGAAATATGCTGAATCATCGAGATCGCTCTTTTCGAGCTATTTAATGCGAGAAACACGTTCTCTGGTTGTTTTCACCACTCCACAGTGCGTTTGAAATGCAGAACAGGCGATATCTTGATTTTCGTGGTGTTTCCAGCTGAGATATGCATTTTCTGCGATAATCTTGGTGAGACTTCTGTTAGAAGTATGCAGAATCATCGAAATCGCTCTTTTCGAGCTATTTAATGCGAGAATCACGCTATCTGGTGTTTTCACCACTCCACAGTGCGTTTGATATGCAGTACCAGCGATATCTTGGTTTTCGTGGGGTTTCATGCTGAGATATGCATTTTCTGCGATAATCTTGGTGTGACTTCTGTTAGAAGTATGCAGAATCATCGAGATCGCACTTTTCGAGCTATTTAATGCGAGAAACACGTTATCTGGTGTTTTCACCACTCCACGGTACGTTTGATGTGCAGAACCGGAGATAACTCGGTTTTCGTCGGGTTTCAAGCTGAGATATGCATTTTCTACGATAATCTTGGTGAGACTTCTGTCCGAAGTATGCTGAAACATCGAGATCGCTCTTTTCGAGCTAGTTAATGCGAGAAAAACCTTATTCGGTGTTTTCACCACTCCACAGTGCGTTTGATATGCAAAACCGGCGATATCTTGGTTTTCGTGGGGTTTCAAGCTGAGATATGCATTTTCTGCGATAATCTTGGTGGGACTTCTGTTAGAAGTATGCAGAATCATCGAGATCGCACTATTCGAGCTATTTAATGCGAGAAACACGTTATCTGGTGTTTTCACCACTCCACAGTGCGTATGATATGCAGAACCGGCGATATCTTTGTTTTCGTGGGGTTTCAAGCTGAGATATGCATTTTCTGCGATAATCTTGGTGAGACTTCTGTCCGAAGTATGCTGAAACATCGAGATCGCTATTTTCGAGCTAGTTAATGCAAGAAGAACCTTATCCGGTGTTTTCACCACTCCACAGTGCGTTTGATATGCAGAACCGGCGATATCTTGGTTTTCGTGGGGTTTCAAGCTGAGATATGCATTTTCTGCGATAATCTTGGTGTGACTTCTGTCCGAAGTATGCTGAAACATCGAGATCGCTCTTTTCGAGCTAGTTAATGCGAGAAAAACCTTATGCGGTGTTTTCACCACTCCACAGTGTGTTTGATATGCAAAACCGGCGATATCTTGGTTTTCGTTGGGTTTCAAGCTGAGATATGCATTTTCTGCGATAATCTTGGTGAGACTTCTGTTAGAAGTATGCAGAATCATCGAGATCGCACTATTCGAGCTATTTAATGCGAGAAACACGTTATCTGGTGTTTTCACCACTCCACAGTGCGTTTGATATGCAGAATCGGAGATATCTTGGTTTTCGTGGGGTTTCAAGCTGAGATATGCATTTCCTTTGATAATCTTGGTGAGACTCCTGTCCGAAATATGCTGAATCATCGAGATCGCACTTTTCGAGCTATTTAATGCGAGAAACACGTTCTCTGGTTGTTTTCACCACTCCACAGTGCGTTTGAAATGCAGAACAGGCGATATCTTGATTTTCGTGGTGTTTCCAGCTGAGATATGCATTTTCTGCGATAATCCTGGTGAGACTTCAGTCAGAAGTATGAAGAATCTTCGAGAACGCTCTTTTCGAGCTACTTAATGCGCGAAACACGTTTTCTGGTGTTTTCACCACTCCACAGTGCGTTTGATATGCAGTACCAGCGATATCTTGGTTTTCGTCGGGTTTCATGCTGAGATATGCATTTATTACGATAATCTTGGTGAGACTTCTGTCCGAAGTATGCAGAATCATCGAGATCGCTCTATTCGAGCTATTTAATGCGACAAACACGTTATCTGGTGTTTTCAGCACCCCACAGTGCGTTTGATATGCAGAACCAGCGATATCTTGGTTTTCGTGGGGTTTCAAGCTGAGATATGCATTTTTTACGATAATCTTGGTGAAACATCTGTCCGAAGTATGCAGAAACATCGAGAGCGCTCTTTTCGAGCTACTTAATGCACGAAACACGTTATCTGGTGTTTTCACCACTCCACAGTGCGTATGATATGCAGAACCGGCGATATCTTTGTTTTCGTGGGGTTTCAAGCTGAGATATGCATTTTCTGCGATAATCTTGGTGAGACTTCTGTCCGAAGTATGCTGAAACATCGAGATCGCTATTTTCGAGCTAGTTAATGCAAGAAGAACCTTATCCGGTGTTTTCACCACTCCACAGTGCGTTTGATATGCAGAACCGGCGATATCTTGGTTTTCGTGGGGTTTCAAGCTGAGATATGCATTTTCTGCGATAATCTTGGTGAGACTTCTGTCCGAAGTATGCTGAATAATCGAGATCGCTCTTTTCGAGCTGGTTAGTGCGAGAAACACGTTTTCTGTGGTTTTCACCACTCCACAGTTCGTTGGATATGCAGAACAGTAGATATCTTGGTTTTCGTGGGGTTTCAAGCAGAGATATGCATTTTCTGCGATAATCTTGGTGTGACTTCTGTTAGAAGTATGCAGAATCATCGAGATCGCACTTTTCGAGCTATTTAATGCGAGAAACACGTTATCTGGTGTTTTCACCACTCCGCAGTTGGTTTGATATGCAGAACCGGAGATATCTTGGTTTCGGTCGGGTTTCAAGCTGAGATATGCATTTTCTGCGATATTCTTGGTGGGTCTTTTGTCAGAAGTATGCAGAATCATCTAGATCGCTCTTTTCGAGGTACTTAATTCACGAAACACGTTTTCTGGTGTTTTCACCACTCCACAGTATGTTTGACATGCAGAACCGGCGATATTTTGGTTTTCGTCGGGTTTCAAGCTGAGATATGCATTTTCTACGATAATCTTGGTGAGACTTCTGTCCGAAGTATGCTGAAACATCGAGATCGCTCTTTTCGAGCTAGTTAATGCGAGAAAAACCTTATCCGGTGTTTTCACCACTCCACAGTGCGTTTGATATGCAAAACCGGCGATATCTTAGTTTTCGTGGGGTTTCAAGCTGAGATATGCATTTTCTGCGATAATCTTGGTGAGACTTCTGTTAGAAGTATGCAGAATCATCGAGATCGCACTATTCGAGCTATTTAATGCGAGAAACACGTTATCTGGTGTTTTCACCACTCCACAGTGCGTTTGATATGCAGAACCGGAGATATCTTGGTTTTCGTGGGGTTTCAAGCTGAGATATGCATTTCCTTTGATAATCTTGGTGAGACTCCTGTCCGAAATATGCTGAATCATCGCGATCGCTCTTTTCGAGCTATTTAATGCGAGACACACGTTCTCTGGTTGTTTTCACCACTCCACAGTGCGTTTGAAATGCAGAACAGGCGATATCTTGATTTTCGTGGTGTTTCCAGCTGAGATATGCATTTTCTGCAATAATCTTGGTGAGACTTCTGTTAGAAGTATGCAGAATCGTCGAGAGCGCTCTTTTCGAGCTACTTAATGCGAGAAACACGTTTTCTGGGGTTTTCACCACTCCACAGTTCGTTGGATATGCTGAACCGGAGATATCTTGGTTTTCGTGGGGTTTCAAGCTGAGATATGCATTTCCTGCGATAATCTTGGTGAGACTTCTGTCCGACGTATGCTGAATCATCTAGATCGCTCTTTTCGAGCTATTTAATGCGAGAAACACGTTATCTGGTGTTTTCACCACTCCTCAGTGCGTTTGATATGCAGAACCGGAGATATCTTGGTTTCGGTCGGGTTTCAAGCTGAGATATGCATTTTCACCGATAATCTTGGTGGGTCTTTTGTCAGAAGTATGCAGAATCATCTAGATCGCTCTTTTCGAGCTACTTAATTCACGAAACACGTTTTCTGGTGTTTTCACCACTCCACAGTTCGTTGGATATGCAGAACAGTAGATATCTTGGTTTTCGTGGGGTTTCAAGCAGAGATATGCATTTTCTGCGATAATCTTGGTGTGACTTCTGTTAGAAGTATGCAGAATCATCGAGATCGCACTTTTCGAGCTATTTAATGCGAGAAACACGTTATCTGGTGTTTTCACCACTCCACGGTACGTTTGATGTGCAGAACCGGAGATAACTCGGTTTTCGTCGGGGTTCAAGCTGAGATATGCATTTTCTACGATAATCTTGGTGAGACTTCTGTCCGAAGTATGCTGAAACATCAAGATCGCTCTTTTCGAGCTAGTTAATGCGAGAAAAACCTTATTCGGTGTTTTCACCACTCCACAGTGCGTTTGATATGCAAAACCGGCGATATCTTGGTTTTCGTGGGGTTTCAAGCTGAGATATGCATTTTCTGCGATAATCTTGGTGAGACTTCTGTTAGAAGTATGCAGAATCATCGAGATCGCACTATTCGAGCTATTTAATGCGAGAAACACGTTATCTGGTGTTTTCACCACTCCACAGTGCGTTTGATATGCAGAACCGGAGATATCTTGGTTTTCGTGGGGTTTCAAGCTGAGATATGCATTTCCTTTGATAATCTTGGTGAGACTCCTGTCCGAAATATGCTGAATCATCGAGATCGCTCTTTTCGAGCTATTTAATGCGAGAAACACGTTCTCTGGTTGTTTTCACCCCTCCACAGTGCGTTTGAAATGCAGAACAGGCGATATCTTGATTTTCGTGGTGTTTCCAGATGAGATATGCATTTTCTGCGATAATCTTGGTGAGACTTCTGTTAGAAGTATGCAGAATCGCCGAGAGCGCTCTTTTCGAGCTACTTAATGCGAGAAACACGTTTTCTGGGGTTTTCACCACTCCACAGTTCGTTGGATATGTTGAACCGGAGATATCTTGGTTTTCGTGGGGTTTCAAGCTGAGATATGCATTTCCTGCGATAATCTTGGTGAGACTTCTGTCCGACGTATGCTGAATCATCTAGATCGCTCTTTTCGAGCTATTTAATGCGAGAAACACGTTATCTGGTGTTTTCACCACTCCTCAGTGCGTATGATATGCAGAACCGGCGATATCTTGGTTTTCGTGGGGATTCAAGCTTAGATATGCATTTTCTGCGATAATCCTGGTGAGACTTCTGTCAGAAGTATGAAGAATCTTCGAGAACGCTCTTTTCGAGCTACTTAATGCGCGAAACAAGTTTTCTGGTGTTTTCACCACTCCACGGTACGTTTGATGTGCAGAACCGGAGATAACTCGGTTTTCGTCGGGTTTCAAGCTGAGATATGCATTTTCTGCGATAATCTTGGTGAGACTTCTGTCCGAAGTATGCAGAATCATCGAGATCGCTCTTTTCGAGGTATTTAATGCGAGAATCACGTTATCTGGTGTTTTCACCACTCCACAGTGCGTTTGATATGCAGTACCAGCGATATCTAGGTTTTCGTGGGGTTTCATGCTGAGATATGCATTTTCTGCGATAATCTTGGTGTGACTTCTGTCCGAAGTATGCTGAAACATCGAGATCGCTCTTTTCGAGCTAGTTAATGCGAGAAAAACCTTATCCGGTGTTTTCACCACTCCACAGTGTGTTTGATATGCAAAACCGGCGATATCTTGGTTTTCGTTGGGTTTCAAGCTGAGATATGCATTTTCTGCGATAATCTTGGTGAGACTTCTGTTAGAAGTATGCAGAATCATCGAGATCGCACTATTCGAGCTATTTAATGCGAGAAACACGTTATCTGGTGTTTTCACCACTCCACAGTGCGTTTGATATGCAGAATCGGAGATATCTTGGTTTTCGTGGGGTTTCAAGCTGAGATATGCATTTCCTTTGATAATCTTGGTGAGACTCCTGTCCGAAATATGCTGAATCATCGAGATCGCACTTTTCGAGCTATTTAATGCGAGAAACACGTTCTCTGGTTGTTTTCACCACTCCACAGTGCGTTTGAAATGCAGAACAGGCGATATCTTGATTTTCGTGGTGTTTCCAGCTGAGATATGCATTTTCAGCGATAATCTTGGTGAGACTTCTGTTAGAAGTATGCAGAATCATCGAGAGCGCTCTTTTCGAGCTATTTAATGCGAGAAACACGTTTTCTGGGGTTTTCACCACTCCACAGTTCGTTGGATATGCTGAACCGGAGATATCATGGTTTTCGTGGGGTTTCAAGCTGAGATATGCATTTCCTGCGATAATCCTGGTGAGACTTCTGTCCGACGTATGCTGAATCATCTAGATCGCTCTTTTCGAGCTATTTAATGCGAGAAACACGTTATCTGGTGTTTTCACCACTCCTCAGTGCGTTTGATATGCAGAACCGGTCTATATCTTGGTTTTCGTGGGGATTCAAGCTGAGATATGCATTTTCTGCGATAATCCTGGTGAGACTTCAGTCAGAAGTATGAAGAATCTTCGAGAACGCTCTTTTCGAGCTACTTAATGCGCGAAACACGTTTTCTGGTGTTTTCACCACTCCACGGTACGTTTGATGTGCAGAACCGGAGATAACTCGGTTTTCGTCGGGTTTCAAGCTGAGATATGCATTTTCTGCGATAATCTTGGTGAGACTTCTGTCCGAAGTATGCAGAATCATCGAGATCGCTCTTTTCGAGCTATTTAATGCGAGAATCACGTTATCTGGTGTTTTCACCACTCCACAGTGCGTTTGATATGCAGTACCAGCGATATCTTGGTTTTCGTCGGGTTTCATGCTGAGATATGCATTTATTACGATAATATTGGTGAGACTTCTGTCCGAAGTATGCAGAATCATCGAGATCGCTCTATTCGAGCTATTTAATGCGACAAACACGTTATCTGGTGTTTTCAGCACCCCACAGTGCGTTTGATATGCAGAACCAGCGATATCTTGGTTTTCGTGGGGTTTCAAGCTGAGATATGCATTTTTTACGATAATCTTGGTGAAACATCTGTCCGAAGTATGCAGAAACATCGAGAGCGCTCTTTTCGAGCTACTTAATGCACGAAACACGTTATGTGGTGTTTTCACCACTCCACAGTGCGTATGATATGCAGAACCGGCGATATCTTTGTTTTCGTGGGGTTTCAAGCTGAGATATGCATTTTCTGCGATAATCTTGGTGAGACTTCTGTCCGAAGTATGCTGAAACATCGAGATCGCTATTTTCGAGCTAGTTAATGCAAGAAGAACCTTATCCGGTGTTTTCACCACTCCACAGTGCGTTTGATATGCAGAACCGGCGATATCTTGGTTTTCGTGGGGTTTCATGCTGAGATATGCATTTATTACGATAATATTGGTGAGACTTCTGTCCGAAGTATGCAGAATCATCGAGATCGCTCTATTCGAGCTATTTAATGCGACAAACACGTTATCTGGTGTTTTCAGCACCCCACAGTGCGTTTGATATGCAGAACCAGCGATATCTTGGTTTTCGTGGGGTTTCAAGCTGAGATATGCATTTTTTACGATAATCTTGGTGAAACATCTGTCCGAAGTATGCAGAAACATCGAGAGCGCTCTTTTCGAGCTACTTAATGCACGAAACACGTTATGTGGTGTTTTCACCACTCCACAGTGCGTATGATATGCAGAACCGGCGATATCTTTGTTTTCGTGGGGTTTCAAGCTGAGATATGCATTTTCTGCGATAATCTTGGTGAGACTTCTGTCCGAAGTATGCTGAAACATCGAGATCGCTATTTTCGAGCTAGTTAATGCAAGAAGAACCTTATCCGGTGTTTTCACCACTCCACAGTGCGTTTGATATGCAGAACCGGCGATATCTTGGTTTTCGTGGGGTTTCAAGCTGAGATATGCATTTTCTGCGATAATCTTGGTGAGACTTCTGTCCGAAGTATGCTGAATAATCGAGATCGCTCTTTTCGAGCTGGTTAGTGCGAGAAACACGTTTTCTGTGGTTTTCACCACTCCACAGTTCGTTGGATATGCAGAACAGTAGATATCTTGGTTTTCGTGGGGTTTCAAGCAGAGATATGCATTTTCTGCGATAATCTTGGTGTGACTTCTGTTAGAAGTATGCAGAATCATCGAGATCGCACTTTTCGAGCTATTTAATGCGAGAAACACGTTATCTGGTGTTTTCACCACTACGCAGTTGGTTTGATATGCAGAACCGGAGATATCTTGGTTTCGGTCGGGTTTCAAGCTGAGATATGCATTTTCTGCGATAATCTTGGTGGGTCTTTTGCCAGAAGTATGCAGAATCATCTAGATCGCTCTTTTCGAGGTACTTAATTCACGAAACACGTTTTCTGGTGTTTTCACCACTCCACAGTATGTTTGACATGCAGAACCGGCGATATTTTGGTTTTCGTCGGGTTTCAAGCTGAGATATGCATTTTCTACGATAATCTTGGTGAGACTTCTGTCCGAAGTATGCTGAAACATCGAGATCGCTCTTTTCGAGCTAGTTAATGCGAGAAAAACCTTATCCGGTGTTTTCACCACTCCACAGTGCGTTTGATATGCAAAACCGGCGATATCTTGGTTTTCGTGGGGTTTCAAGCTGAGATATGCATTTTCTGCGATAATCTTGGTGAGACTTCTGTTAGAAGTATGCAGAATCATCGAGATCGCACTATTCGAGCTATTTAATGCGAGAAACACGTTATCTGGTGTTTTCACCACTCCACAGTGCGTTTGATATGCAGAACCGGAGATATCTTGGTTTTCGTGGGGTTTCAAGGTGAGATATGCATTTCCTTTGATAATCTTGGTGAGACTCCTGTCCGAAATATGCTGAATCATCGAGATCGCTCTTTTCGAGCTATTTAATGCGAGACACACGTTCTCTGGTTGTTTTCACCACTCCACAGTGCGTTTGAAATGCAGAACAGGCGATATCTTGATTTGCGTGGTGTTTCCAGCTGAGATATGCATTTTCTGCAATAATCTTGGTGAGACTTCTGTTAGAAGTATGCAGAATCGTCGAGAGCGCTCTTTTCGAGCTACTTAATGCGAGAAACACGTTTTCTGGGGTTTTCACCACTCCACAGTTCGTTGGATATGCTGAACCGGAGATATCTTGGTTTTCGTGGGGTTTCAAGCTGAGATATGCATTTCCTGCGATAATCTTGGTGAGACTTCTGTCCGACGTATGCTGAATCATCTAGATCGCTCTTTTCGAGCTATTTAATGCGAGAAACACGTTTTCTGGTGTTTTCACCACTCCACAGTTCGTTGGATATGCAGAACCGGAGATATCTTGGTTTTCGTGGGGTTTCAAGCTGAGATATGCATTTCCTTTGATAATCTTGGTGAGACTCCTGTCCGAAATATGCTGAATCATCGAGATCGCTCTTTTCGAGCTATTTAATGCGAGAAACACGTTCTCTGGTTGTTTTCACCACTCCACAGTGCGTTTGAAATGCAGAACAGGCGATATCTTGATTTTCGTGGTGTTTCCAGCTGAGATATGCATTTTCTGCGATAATCTTGGTGAGACTTCTGTTAGAAGTATGCAGAATCATCGAAATCGCTCTTTTCGAGCTATTTAATGCGAGAATCACGCTATCTGGTGTTTTCACCACTCCACAGTGCGTTTGATATGCAGTACCAGCGATATCTTGGTTTTCGTGGGGTTTCATGCTGAGATATGCATTTTCTGCGATAATCTTGGTGTGACTTCTGTTAGAAGTATGCAGAATCATCGAGATCGCACTTTTCGAGCTATTTAATGCGAGAAACACGTTATCTGGTGTTTTCACCACTCCACGGTACGTTTGATGTGCAGAACCGGAGATAACTCGGTTTTCGTCGGGTTTCAAGCTGAGATATGCATTTTCTACGATAATCTTGGTGAGACTTCTGTCCGAAGTATGCTGAAACATCGAGATCGCTCTTTTCGAGCTAGTTAATGCGAGAAAAACCTTATTCGGTGTTTTCACCACTCCACAGTGCGTTTGATATGCAAAACCGGCGATATCTTGGTTTTCGTGGGGTTTCAAGCTGAGATATGCATTTTCTGCGATAATCTTGGTGAGACTTCTGTTAGAAGTATGCAGAATCATCGAGATCGCACTATTCGAGCTATTTAATGCGAGAAACACGTTATCTGGTGTTTTCACCACTCCACAGTGCGTTTGATATGCAGAACCGGAGATATCTTGGTTTTCGTGGGGTTTCAAGCTGAGATATGCATTTCCTTTGATAATCTTGGTGAGACTCCTGTCCGAAATATGCTGAATCATCGAGATCGCTCTTTTCGAGCTATTTAATGCGAGAAACACGTTCTCTGGTTGTTTTCACCACTCCACAGTGCGTTTGAAATGCAGAACAGGCGATATCTTGATTTTCGTGGTGTTTCCAGATGAGATATGCATTTTCTGCGATAATCTTGGTGAGACTTCTGTTAGAAGTATGCAGAATCGTCGAGAGCGCTCTTTTCGAGCTACTTAATGCGAGAAACACGTTTTCTGGGGTTTTCACCACTCCACAGTTCGTTGGATATGTTGAACCGGAGATATCTTGGTTTTCGTGGGGTTTCAAGCTGAGATATGCATTTCCTGCGATAATCTTGGTGAGACTTCTGTCCGACGTATGCTGAATCATCTAGATCGCTCTTTTCGAGCTATTTAATGCGAGAAACACGTTATCTGGTGTTTTCACCACTCCTCAGTGCGTTTGATTTGCAGAACCGGCGATATCTTGGTTTTCGTGGGGATTCAAGCTGAGATATGCATTTTCTGCGATAATCCTGGTGAGACTTCTGTCAGAAGTATGAAGAATCTTCGAGAACGCTCTTTTCGAGCTACTTAATGCGCGAAACAAGTTTTCTGGTGTTTTCACCACTCCACGGTACGTTTGATGTGCAGAACCGGAGATAACTCGGTTTTCGTCGGGTTTCAAGCTGAGATATGCATTTTCTGCGATAATCTTGGTGAGACTTCTGTCCGAAGTATGCAGAATCATCGAGATCGCTCTTTTCGAGGTATTTAATGCGAGAATCACGTTATCTGGTGTTTTCACCACTCCACAGTGCGTTTGATATGCAGTACCAGCGATATCTTGGTTTTCGTGGGGTTTCATGCTGAGATATGCATTTTCTGCGATAATCTTGGTGTGACTTCTGTCCGAAGTATGCTGAAACATCGAGATCGCTCTTTTCGAGCTAGTTAATGCGAGAAAAACCTTATCCGGTGTTTTCACCACTCCACAGTGTGTTTGATATGCAAAACCGGCGATATCTTGGTTTTCGTTGGGTTTCAAGCTGAGATATGCATTTTCTGCGATAATCTTGGTGAGACTTCTGTTAGAAGTATGCAGAATCATCGAGATCGCACTATTCGAGCTATTTAATGCGAGAAACACGTTATCTGGTGTTTTCACCACTCCACAGTGCGTTTGATATGCAGAATCGGAGATATCTTGGTTTTCGTGGGGTTTCAAGCTGAGATATGCATTTCCTTTGATAATCTTGGTGAGACTCCTGTCCGAAATATGCTGAATCGTCGAGATCGCACTTTTCGAGCTATTTAATGCGAGAAACACGTTCTCTGGATGTTTTCACCACTCCACAGTGCGTTTGAAATGCAGAACAGGCGATATCTTGATTTTCGTGGTGTTTCCAGCTGAGATATGCATTTTCAGCGATAATCTTGGTGAGACTTCTGTTAGAAGTATGCAGAATCATCGAGAGCGCTCTTTTCGAGCTATTTAATGCGAGAAACACGTTTTCTGGGGTTTTCACCACTCCACAGTTCGTTGGATATGCTGAACCGGAGATATCATGGTTTTCGTGGGGTTTCAAGCTGAGATATGCATTTCCTGCGATAATCCTGGTGAGACTTCTGTCCGACGTATGCTGAATCATCTAGATCGCTCTTTTCGAGCTATTTAATGCGAGAAACACGTTATCTGGTGTTTTCACCACTCCTCAGTGCGTTTGATATGCAGAACCGGTCTATATCTTGGTTTTCGTGGGGATTCAAGATGAGATATGCATTTTCTGCGATAATCCTGGTGAGACTTCAGTCAGAAGTATGAAGAATCTTCGAGAACGCTCTTTTCGAGCTACTTAATGCGCGAAACACGTTTTCTGGTGTTTTCACCACTCCACAGTGCGTTTGATATGCAGTACCAGCGATATCTTGGTTTTCGTCGGGTTTCATGCTGAGATATGCATTTATTACGATAATCTTGGTGAGACTTCTGTCCGAAGTATGCAGAATCATCGAGATCGCTCTATTCGAGCTATTTAATGCGACAAACACGTTATCTGGTGTTTTCAGCACCCCACAGTGCGTTTGATATGCAGAACCAGCGATATCTTGGTTTTCGTGGGGTTTCAAGCTGAGATATGCATTTTTTACGATAATCTTGGTGAAACATCTGTCCGAAGTATGCAGAAACATCGAGAGCGCTCTTTTCGAGCTACTTAATGCACGAAACACGTTATCTGGTGTTTTCACCACTCCACAGTGCGTATGATATGCAGAACCGGCGATATCTTTGTTTTCGTGGGGTTTCAAGCTGAGATATGCATTTTCTGCGATAATCTTGGTGAGACTTCTGTCCGAAGTATGCTGAAACATCGAGATCGCTATTTTCGAGCTAGTTAATGCAAGAAGATCCTTATCCGGTGTTTTCACCACTCCACAGTGCGTTTGATATGCAGAACCGGCGATATCTTGGTTTTCGTGGGGTTTCAAGCTGAGATATGCATTTTCTGCGATAATCTTGGTGAGACTTCTGTCCGAAGTATGCTGAATAATCGAGATCGCTCTTTTCGAGCTGGTTAGTGCGAGAAACACGTTTTCTGTGGTTTTCACCACTCCACAGTTCGTTGGATATGCAGAACAGTAGATATCTTGGTTTTCGTGGGGTTTCAAGCAGAGATATGCATTTTCTGCGATAATCTTGGTGTGACTTCTGTTAGAAGTATGCAGAATCATCGAGATCGCACTTTTCGAGCTATTTAATGCGAGAAACACGTTATCTGGTGTTTTCACCACTCCGCAGTTGGTTTGATATGCAGAACCGGAGATATCTTGGTTTCGGTCGGGTTTCAAGCTGAGATATGCATTTTCTGCGATAATCTTGGTGGGTCTTTTGTCAGAAGTATGCAGAATCATCTAGATCGCTCTTTTCGAGGTACTTAATTCACGAAACACGTTTTCTGGTTTTTTCACCACTCCACAGTATGTTTGACATGCAGAACCGGCGATATTTTGGTTTTCGTCGGGTTTCAAGCTGAGATATGCATTTTCTACGATAATCTTGGTGAGACTTCTGTCCGAAGTATGCTGAAACATCGAGATCGCTCTTTTCGAGCTAGTTAATGCGAGAAAAACCTTATCCGGTGTTTTCACCACTCCACAGTGCGTTTGATATGCAAAACCGGCGATATCTTGGTTTTCGTGGGGTTTCAAGCTGAGATATGCATTTTCTGCGATAATCTTGGTGAGACTTCTGTTAGAAGTATGCAGAATCATCGAGATCGCACTATTCGAGCTATTTAATGCGAGAAACACGTTATCTGGTGTTTTCACCACTCCACAGTGCGTTTGATATGCAGAACCGGAGATATCTTGGTTTTCGTGGGGTTTCAAGCTGAGATATGCATTTTCTTTGATAATCTTGGTGAGACTCCTGTCCGAAATATGCTGAATCATCGCGATCGCTCTTTTCGAGCTATTTAATGCGAGACACACGTTCTCTGGTTGTTTTCACCACTCCACAGTGCGTTTGAAATGCAGAACAGGCGATATCTTGATTTTCGTGGTGTTTCCAGCTGAGATATGCATTTTCTGCAATAATCTTGGTGAGACTTCTGTTAGAAGTATGCAGAATCGTCGAGAGCGCTCTTTTCGAGCTACTTAATTGCGAGAAACACGTTTTCTGGGGTTTTCACCACTCCACAGTTCGTTGGATATGCTGAACCGGAGATATCTTGGTTTTCGTGGGGTTTCAAGCTGAGATATGCATTTCCTGCGATAATCTTGGTGAGACTTCTGTCCGACGTATGCTGAATCATCTAGATCGCTCTTTTCGAGCTATTTAATGCGAGAAACACGTTATCTGGTGTTTTCACCACTCCTCAGTGCGTTTGATATGCAGAACCGGAGATATCTTGGTTTCGGTCGGGTTTCAAGCTGAGATATGCATTTTCTGCGATAATCTTGGTGGGTCTTTTGTCAGAAGTATGCAGAATCATCTAGATCGCTCTTTTCGAGCTACTTAATTCACGAAACACGTTTTCTGGTGTTTTCACCACTCCACAGTTCGTTGGATATGCAGAACAGTAGATATCTTGGTTTTCGTGGGGTTTCAAGCAGAGATATGCATTTTCTGCGATAATCTTGGTGTGACTTCTGTTAGAAGTATGCAGAATCATCGAGATCGCACTTTTCGAGCTATTTAATGCGAGAAACACGTTATCTGGTGTTTTCACCACTCCGCAGTTGGTTTGATATGCAGAACCGGAGATATCTTGGTTTCGGTCGGGTTTCAAGCTGAGATATGCATTTTCTGCGATAATCTTGGTGGGTCTTTTGTCAGAAGTATGCAGAATCATCTAGATCGCTCTTTTCGAGGTACTTAATTCACGAAACACGTTTTCTGGTGTTTTCACCACTCCACAGTATGTTTGACATGCAGAACCGGCGATATTTTGGTTTTCGTCGGGTTTCAAGCTGAGATATGCATTTTCTACGATAATCTTGGTGAGACTTCTGTCCGAAGTATGCTGAAACATCGAGATCGCTCTTTTCGAGCTAGTTAATGCGAGAAAAACCTTATCCGGTGTTTTCACCACTCCACAGTGCGTTTGATATGCAAAACCGGCGATATCTTGGTTTTCGTGGGGTTTCAAGCTGAGATATGCATTTTCTGCGATAATCTTGGTGAGACTTCTGTTAGAAGTATGCAGAATCATCGAGATCGCACTATTCGAGCTATTTAATGCGAGAAACACGTTATCTGGTGTTTTCACCACTCCACAGTGCGTTTGATATGCAGAACCGGAGATATCTTGGTTTTCGTGGGGTTTCAAGCTGAGATATGCATTTCCTTTGATAATCTTGGTGAGACTCCTGTCCGAAATATGCTGAATCATCGCGATCGCTCTTTTCGAGCTATTTAATGCGAGACACACGTTCTCTGGTTGTTTTCACCACTCCACAGTGCGTTTGAAATGCAGAACAGGCGATATCTTGATTTTCGTGGTGTTTCCAGCTGAGATATGCATTTTCTGCAATAATCTTGGTGAGACTTCTGTTAGAAGTATGCAGAATCGTCGAGAGCGCTCTTTTCGAGCTACTTAATGCGAGAAACACGTTTTCTGGGGTTTTCACCACTCCACAGTTCGTTGGATATGCTGAACCGGAGATATCTTGGTTTTCGTGGGGTTTCAAGCTGAGATATGCATTTCCTGCGATAATCTTGGTGAGACTTCTGTCCGACGTATGCTGAATCATCTAGATCGCTCTTTTCGAGCTATTTAATGCGAGAAACACGTTATCTGGTGTTTTCACCACTCCTCAGTGCGTTTGATATGCAGAACCGGAGATATCTTGGTTTCGGTCGGGTTTCAAGCTGAGATATGCATTTTCTGCGATAATCTTGGTGGGTCTTTTGTCAGAAGTATGCAGAATCATCTAGATCGCTCTTTTCGAGCTACTTAATTCACGAAACACGTTTTCTGGTGTTTTCACCACTCCACAGTTCGTTGGATATGCAGAACAGTAGATATCTTGGTTTTCGTGGGGTTTCAAGCAGAGATATGCATTTTCTGCGATAATCTTGGTGTGACTTCTGTTAGAAGTATGCAGAATCATCGAGATCGCACTTTTCGAGCTATTTAATGCGAGAAACACGTTATCTGGTGTTTTCACCACTCCACGGTACGTTTGATGTGCAGAACCGGAGATAACTCGGTTTTCGTCGGGGTTCAAGCTGAGATATGCATTTTCTACGATAATCTTGGTGAGACTTCTGTCCGAAGTATGCTGAAACATCAAGATCGCTCATTTCGAGCTAGTTAACGCGAGAAAAACCTTATTCGGTGTTTTCACCACTCCACAGTGCGTTTGATATGCAAAACCGGCGATATCTTGGTTTTCGTGGGGTTTCAAGCTGAGATATGCATTTTCTGCGATAATCTTGGTGAGACTTCTGTTAGAAGTATGCAGAATCATCGAGATCGCACTGTTCGAGCTATTTAATGCGAGAAACACGTTATCTGGTGTTTTCACCACTCCACAGTGCGTTTGATATGCAGAACCGGAGATATCTTGGTTTTCGTGGGGTTTCAAGCTGAGATATGCATTTCCTGCGATAATCTTGGTGAGACTTCTGTCCGACGTATGCTGAATCATCTAGATCGCTCTTTTCGAGCTATTTAATGCGAGAAACACGTTATCTGGTGTTTTCACCACTCCACAGTGCGTTTGAAATGCAGAACAGGCGATATCTTGATTTTCGTGGTGTTTCCAGATGAGATATGCATTTTCTGCGATAATCTTGGTGAGACTTCTGTTAGAAGTATGCAGAATCGTCGAGAGCGCTCTTTTCGAGCTACTTAATGCGAGAAACACGTTTTCTGGGGTTTTCACCACTCCACAGTTCGTTGGATATGTTGAACCGGAGATATCTTGGTTTTCGTGGGGTTTCAAGCTGAGATATGCATTTCCTGCGATAATCTTGGTGAGACTTCTGTCCGACGTATGCTGAATCATCTAGATCGCTCTTTTCGAGCTATTTAATGCGAGAAACACGTTATCTGGTGTTTTCACCACTCCTCAGTGCGTTTGATATGCAGAACCGGCGATATCTTGGTTTTCGTGGGGATTCAAGCTGAGATATGCATTTTCTGCGATAATCCTGGTGAGACTTCTGTCAGAAGTATGAAGAATCTTCGAGAACGCTCTTTTCGAGCTACTTAATGCGCGAAACAAGTTTTCTGGTGTTTTCACCACTCCACGGTACGTTTGATGTGCAGAACCGGAGATAACTCGGTTTTCGTCGGGTTTCAAGCTGAGATATGCATTTTCTGCGATAATCTTGGTGAGACTTCTGTCCGAAGTATGCAGAATCATCGAGATCGCTCTTTTCGAGGTATTTAATGCGAGAATCACGTTATCTGGTGTTTTCACCACTCCACAGTGCGTTTGATATGCAGTACCAGCGATATCTTGGTTTTCGTGGGGTTTCATGCTGAGATATGCATTTTCTGCGATAATCTTGGTGTGACTTCTGTCCGAAGTATGCTGAAACATCGAGATCGCTCTTTTCGAGCTAGTTAATGCGAGAAAAACCTTATCCGGTGTTTTCACCACTCCACAGTGTGTTTGATATGCAAAACCGGCGATATCTTGGTTTTCGTTGGGTTTCAAGCTGAGATATGCATTCTCTGCGATAATCTTGGTGAGACTTCTGTTAGAAGTATGCAGAATCATCGAGATCGCACTATTCGAGCTATTTAATGCGAGAAACACGTTATCTGGTGTTTTCACCACTCCACAGTGCGTTTGATATGCAGAATCGGAGATATCTTGGTTTTCGTGGGGTTTCAAGCTGAGATATGCATTTCCTTTGATAATCTTGGTGAGACTCCTGTCCGAAATATGCTGAATCATCGAGATCGCACTTTTCGAGCTATTTAATGCGAGAAACACGTTCTCTGGTTGTTTTCACCACTCCACAGTGCGTTTGAAATGCAGAACAGGCGATATCTTGATTTTCGTGGTGTTTCCAGCTGAGATATGCATTTTCAGCGATAATCTTGGTGAGACTTCTGTTAGAAGTATGCAGAATCATCGAGAGCGCTCTTTTCGAGCTATTTAATGCGAGAAACACGTTTTCTGGGGTTTTCACCACTCCACAGTTCGTTGGATATGCTGAACCGGAGATATCATGGTTTTCGTGGGGTTTCAAGCTGAGATATGCATTTCCTGCGATAATCCTGGTGAGACTTCTGTCCGACGTATGCTGAATCATCTAGATCGCTCTTTTCGAGCTATTTAATGCGAGAAACACGTTATCTGGTGTTTTCACCACTCCTCAGTGCGTTTGATATGCAGAACCGGTCTATATCTTGGTTTTCGTGGGGATTCAAGCTGAGATATGCATTTTCTGCGATAATCCTGGTGAGACTTCAGTCAGAAGTATGAAGAATCTTCGAGAACGCTCTTTTCGAGCTACTTAATGCGCGAAACACGTTTTCTGGTGTTTTCACCACTCCACAGTGCGTTTGATATGCAGTACCAGCGATATCTTGGTTTTCGTCGGGTTTCATGCTGAGATATGCATTTTCTGCGATAATCTTGGTGAGACTTCTGTTAGAAGTATGCAGAATCATCGAGATCGCACTATTCGAGCTATTTAATGCGAGAAACACGTTATCTGGTGTTTTCACCACTCCACAGTGCGTTTGATATGCAGAACCGGAGATATCTTGGTTTTCGTGGGGTTTCAAGCTGAGATATGCATTTCCTTTGATAATCTTGGTGAGACTCCTGTCCGAAATATGCTGAATCATCGAGATCGCTCTATTCGAGCTATTTAATGCGAGAAACACGTTCTCTGGTTGTTTTCACCACTCCACAGTGCGTTTGAAATGCAGAACAGGCGATATCTTGATTTTCGTGGTGTTTCCAGATGAGATATGCATTTTCTGCGATAATCTTGGTGAGACTTCTGTTAGAAGTATGCAGAATCGTCGAGAGCGCTCTTTTCGAGCTACTTAATGCGAGAAACACGTTTTCTGGGGTTTTCACCACTCCACAGTTCGTTGGATATGTTGAACCGGAGATATCTTGGTTTTCGTGGGGTTTCAAGCTGAGATATGCATTTCCTGCGATAATCTTGGTGAGACTTCTGTCCGACGTATGCTGAATCATCTAGATCGCTCTTTTCGAGCTATTTAATGCGAGAAACACGTTATCTGGTGTTTTCACCACTCCTCAGTGCGTTTGATATGCAGAACCGGCGATATCTTGGTTTTCGTGGGGATTCAAGCTGAGATATGCATTTTCTGCGATAATCCTGGTGAGACTTCTGTCAGATGTATGAAGAATCTTCGAGAACGCTCTTTTCGAGCTACTTAATGCGCGAAACAAGTTTTCTGGTGTTTTCACCACTCCACGGTACGTTTGATGTGCAGAACCGGAGATAACTCGGTTTTCGTCGGGTTTCAAGCTGAGATATGCATTTTCTGCGATAATCTTGGTGAGACTTCTGTCCGAAGTATGCAGAATCATCGAGATCGCTCTTTTCGAGCTATTTAATGCGAGAATCACGTTATCTGGTGTTTTCACCACTCCACAGTGCGTTTGATATGCAGTACCAGCGATATCTTGGTTTTCGTCGGGTTTCATGCTGAGATATGCATTTATTACGATAATATTGGTGAGACTTCTGTCCGAAGTATGCAGAATCATCGAGATCGCTCTATTCGAGCTATTTAATGCGACAAACACGTTATCTGGTGTTTTCAGCACCCCACAGTGCGTTTGATATGCAGAACCAGCGATATCTTGGTTTTCGTGGGGTTTCAAGCTGAGATATGCATTTCCTGCGATAATCTTGGTGAGACTTCTGTCCGACGTATGCTGAATCATCTAGATCGCTCTTTTCGAGCTATTTAATGCGAGAAACACGTTATCTGGTGTTTTCACCACTCCACAGTGCGTTTGAAATGCAGAACAGGCGATATCTTGATTTTCGTGGTATTTCCAGATGAGATATGCATTTTCTGCGATAATCTTGGTGAGACTTCTGTTAGAAGTATGCAGAATCGTCGAGAGCGCTCTTTTCGAGCTACTTAATGCGAGAAACACGTTTTCTGGGGTTTTCACCACTCCACAGTTCGTTGGATATGTTGAACCGGAGATATCTTGGTTTTCGTGGGGTTTCAAGCTGAGATATGCATTTCCTGCGATAATCTTGGTGAGACTTCTGTCCGACGTATGCTGAATCATCTAGATCGCTCTTTTCGAGCTATTTAATGCGAGAAACACGTTATCTGGTGTTTTCACCACTCCTCAGTGCGTTTGATATGCAGAACCGGCGATATCTTGGTTTTCGTGGGGATTCAAGCTGAGATATGCATTTTCTGCGATAATCCTGGTGAGACTTCTGTCAGAAGTATGAAGAATCTTCGAGAACGCTCTTTTCGAGCTACTTAATGCGCGAAACAAGTTTTCTGGTGTTTTCACCACTCCACGGTACGTTTGATGTGCAGAACCGGAGATAACTCGGTTTTCGTCGGGTTTCAAGCTGAGATATGCATTTTCTGCGATAATCTTGGTGAGACTTCTGTCCGAAGTATGCAGAATCATCGAGATCGCTCTTTTCGAGGTATTTAATGCGAGAATCACGTTATCTGGTGTTTTCACCACTCCACAGTGCGTTTGATATGCAGTACCAGCGATATCTTGGTTTTCGTGGGGTTTCATGCTGAGATATGCATTTTCTGCGATAATCTTGGTGTGACTTCTGTCCGAAGTATGCTGAAACATCGAGATCGCTCTTTTCGAGCTAGTTAATGCGAGAAAAACCTTATCCGGTGTTTTCACCACTCCACAGTGTGTTTGATATGCTGAACCGGAGATATCATGGTTTTCGTGGGGTTTCAAGCTGAGATATGCATTTCCTGCGATAATCCTGGTGAGACTTCTGTCCGACGTATGCTGAATCATCTAGATCGCTCTTTTCGAGCTATTTAATGCGAGAAACACGTTATCTGGTGTTTTCACCACTCCTCAGTGCGTTTGATATGCAGAACCGGTCTATATCTTGGTTTTCGTGGGGATTCAAGCTGAGATATGCATTTTCTGCGATAATCCTGGTGAGACTTCAGTCAGAAGTATGAAGAATCTTCGAGAACGCTCTTTTCGAGCTACTTAATGCGCGAAACACGTTTTCTGGTGTTTTCACCACTCCACAGTGCGTTTGATATGCAGTACCAGCGATATCTTGGTTTTCGTCGGGTTTCATGCTGAGATATGCATTTTCTGCGATAATCTTGGTGAGACTTCTGTTAGAAGTATGCAGAATCATCGAGATCGCACTATTCGAGCTATTTAATGCGAGAAACACGTTATCTGGTGTTTTCACCACTCCACAGTGCGTTTGATATGCAGAACCGGAGATATCTTGGTTTTCGTGGGGTTTCAAGCTGAGATATGCATTTCCTTTGATAATCTTGTTGAGACTCCTGTCCGAAATATGCTGAATCATCGAGATCGCTCTATTCGAGCTATTTAATGCGAGAAACACGTTCTCTGGTTGTTTTCACCACTCCACAGTGCGTTTGAAATGCAGAACAGGCGATATCTTGATTTTCGTGGTGTTTCCAGATGAGATATGCATTTTCTGCGATAATCTTGGTGAGACTTCTGTTAGAAGTATGCAGAATCGTCGAGAGCGCTCTTTTCGAGCTACTTAATGCGAGAAACACGTTTTCTGGGGTTTTCACCACTCCACAGTTCGTTGGATATGTTGAACCGGAGATATCTTGGTTTTCGTGGGGTTTCAAGCTGAGATATGCATTTCCTGCGATAATCTTGGTGAGACTTCTGTCCGACGTATGCTGAATCATCTAGATCGCTCTTTTCGAGCTATTTAATGCGAGAAACACGTTATCTGGTGTTTTCACCACTCCTCAGTGCGTTTGATATGCAGAACCGGCGATATCTTGGTTTTCGTGGGGATTCAAGCTGAGATATGCATTTTCTGCGATAATCCTGGTGAGACTTCTGTCAGATGTATGAAGAATCTTCGAGAACGCTCTTTTCGAGCTACTTAATGCGCGAAACAAGTTTTCTGGTGTTTTCACCACTCCACGGTACGTTTGATGTGCAGAACCGGAGATAACTCGGTTTTCGTCGGGTTTCAAGCTGAGATATGCATTTTCTGCGATAATCTTGGTGAGACTTCTGTCCGAAGTATGCAGAATAATCGAGATCGCTCTTTTCGAGCTATTTAATGCGAGAATCACGTTATCTGGTGTTTTCACCACTCCACAGTGCGTTTGATATGCAGTACCAGCGATATCTTGGTTTTCGTCGGGTTTCATGCTGAGATATGCATTTATTACGATAATATTGGTGAGACTTCTGTCCGAAGTATGCAGAATCATCGAGATCGCTCTATTCGAGCTATTTAATGCGACAAACACGTTATCTGGTGTTTTCAGCACCCCACAGTGCGTTTGATATGCAGAACCAGCGATATCTTGGTTTTCGTGGGGTTTCAAGCTGAGATATGCATTTTTTACGATAATCTTGGTGAAACATCTGTCCGAAGTATGCAGAAACATCGAGAGCGCTCTTTTCGAGCTACTTAATGCACGAAACACGTTATCTGGTGTTTTCACCACTCCACAGTGCGTATGATATGCAGAACCGGCGATATCTTTGTTTTCGTGGGGTTTCAAGCTGAGATATGCATTTTCTGCGATAATCTTGGTGAGACTTCTGTCCGAAGTATGCTGAAACATCGAGATCGCTATTTTCGAGCTAGTTAATGCAAGAAGAACCTTATCCGGTGTTTTCACCACTCCACAGTGCGTTTGATATGCAGAACCGGCGATATCTTGGTTTTCGTGGGGTTTCAAGCTGAGATATGCATTTTCTGCGATAATCTTGGTGAGACTTCTGTCCGAAGTATGCTGAATAATCGAGATCGCTCTTTTCGAGCTGGTTAGTGCGAGAAACACGTTTTCTGTGGTTTTCACCACTCCACAGTTCGTTGGATATGCAGAACAGTAGATATCTTGGTTTTCGTGGGGTTTCAAGCAGAGATATGCATTTTCTGCGATAATCTTGGTGTGACTTCTGTTAGAAGTATGCAGAATCATCGAGATCGCACTTTTCGAGCTATTTAATGCGAGAAACACGTTATCTGGTGTTTTCACCACTCCGCAGTTGGTTTGATATGCAGAACCGGAGATATCTTGGTTTCGGTCGGGTTTCAAGCTGAGATATGCATTTTCTGCGATAAACTTGGTGGGTCTTTTGTCAGAAGTATGCAGAATCATCTAGATCGCTCTTTTCGAGGTACTTAATTCACGAAACACGTTTTCTGGTGTTTTCACCACTCCACAGTATGTTTGACATGCAGAACCGGCGATATTTTGGTTTTCGTCGGGTTTCAAGCTGAGATATGCATTTTCTACGATAATCTTGGTGAGACTTCTGTCCGAAGTATGCTGAAACATCGAGATCGCTCTTTTCGAGCTAGTTAATGCGAGAAAAACCTTATCCGGTGTTTTCACCACTCCACAGTGCGTTTGATATGCAAAACCGGCGATATCTTGGTTTTCGTGGGGTTTCAAGCTGAGATATGCATTTCCTTTGATAATCTTGGTGAGACTCCTGTCCGAAATATGCTGAATCATCGCGATCGCTCTTTTCGAGTTATTTAATGCGAGACACACGTTCTCTGGTTGTTTTCACCACTCCACAGTGCGTTTGAAATGCAGAACAGGCGATATCTTGATTTTCGTGGTGTTTCCAGCTGAGATATGCATTTTCTGCAATAATCTTGGTGAGACTTCTGTTAGAAGTATGCAGAATCGTCGAGAGCGCTCTTTTCGAGCTACTTAATGCGAGAAACACGTTTTCTGGGGTTTTCACCACTCCACAGTTCGTTGGATATGCTGAACCGGAGATATCTTGGTTTTCGTGGGGTTTCAAGCTGAGATATGCATTTCCTGCGATAATCTTGGTGAGACTTCTGTCCGACGTATGCTGAATCATCTAGATCGCTCTTTTCGAGCTATTTAATGCGAGAAACACGTTATCTGGTGTTTTCACCACTCCTCAGTGCGTTTGATATGCAGAACCGGAGATATCTTGGTTTCGGTCGGGTTTCAAGCTGAGATATGCATTTTCTGCGATAATCTTGGTGGGTCTTTTGTCAGAAGTATGCAGAATCATCTAGATCGCTCTTTTCGAGCTACTTAATTCACGAAACACGTTTTCTGGTGTTTTCACCACTCCACAGTTCGTTGGATATGCAGAACAGTAGATATCTTGGTTTACGTGGGGTTTCAAGCAGAGATATGCATTTTCTGCGATAATCTTGGTGAGACTTCTGTCCGAAGTATGCAGAATCATCGAGATCGCACTTTTCGAGCTATTTAATGCGAGAAACACGTTATCTGGTGTTTTCACCACTCCGCAGTTGGTTTGATATGCAGAACAGTAGATATCTTGGTTTTCGTGGGGTTTCATGCTGAGATATGCATTTTTTACGATAATCTTGGTGAGACTTCTGTCCGAAGTATGCAGAATCATCGAGATCGCTCTATTCGAGCTATTTAATGCGACAAACACGTTATCTGGTGTTTTCAGCACCCCACAGTGCGTTTGATATGCAGAACCAGCGATATCTTGGTTTTCGTGGGGTTTCAAGCTGAGATATGCATTTTTTACGATAATCTTGGTGAGACTTCTGTCCGAAGTATGCTTAATCATCGAGATCGCTCGTTTCGAGCTATTTAATGCGAGAAACACGTTATCTGGTGTTTTCACCACTCCACAGTGCGTATGATATGCAGAACCGGCGATATCTTTGTTTTCGTGGGGTTTCAAGCTGAGATATGCATTTTCTGCGATAATCTTGGTGAGACTTCTGTCCGAAGTATGCTGAAACATCGAGATCGCTATTTTCGAGCTAGTTAATGCAAGAAGAAACTTATCCGGTGTTTTCACCACTCCACAGTGCGTTTGATATGCAGAACCGGCGATATCTTGGTTTTCGTGGGGTTTCAAGCTGAGATTTGCATTTTCTGCGATAATCTTGGTGAGACTTCTGTCCGAAGTATGCTGAATAATCGAGATCGCTCTTTTCGAGCTGGTTAGTGCGAGAAACACGTTTTCTGTGGTTTTTACCACTCCACAGTTCGTTGGATATGCAGAACAGTAGATATCTTGGTTTTCGTGGGGTTTCAAGCAGAGATATGCATTTTCTGCGATAATCTTGGTGTGACTTCTGTTAGAAGTATGCAGAATCATCGAGATCGCACTTTTCGAGCTATTTAATGCGAGAAACACGTTATCTGGTGTTTTCACCACTCCGCAGTTGGTTTGATATGCAGAACAGTAGATATCTTGGTTTTCGTGGGGTTTCAAGCAGAGATATGCATTTTCTGCGATAATCTTGGTGTGACTTCTGTTAGAAGTATGCAGAATCATCGAGATCGCACTTTTCGAGCTATTTAATGCGAGAAACACGTTATCTGGTGTTTTCACCACTCCACAGTACGTTTGACATGCAGAACCGGAGATATCTTGGTTTCGGTCGGGTTTCAAGCTGAGATATGCATTTTCTGCGATAATCTTGGTGGGTCTTTTGTCAGAAGTATGCAGAATCATCTAGATCGCTCTTTTCGAGCTACTTAATTCACGAAACACGTTTTGTGGTGTTTTCACCACTCCACAGTACTTTCGACATGCAGAACCGGCGATATCTTGATTTTCGTGGGGTTTCAAGCTGAGATATGCATTTTCAGCGATAATCTTGGTGAGACTTCTGTTAGAAGTATGCAGAATCATCGGGATCGCACTATTCGAGCTATTTAATGCGAGAAACACGTTATCTGGTGTTTTCACCACTCCACAGTACGTTTGACATGCAGAACCGGAGATATCTTGGTTTCGGTCGGGTTTCAAGCTGAGATATGCATTTTCTGCGATAATCTTGGTGGGTCTTTTGTCAGAAGTATGCAGAATCATCTAGATCGCACTTTTCGAGCTATTTAATGCGAGAAACACGTTATCTGGTGTTTTCACCACTCCGCAGTTGGTTTGATATGCAGAACAGTAGATATCTTGGTTTTCGTGGGGTTTCATGCTGAGATATGCATTTTTTACGATAATCTTGGTGAGACTTCTGTCCGAAGTATGCTTAATCATCGAGATCGCTCGTTTCGAGCTATTTAATGCGAGAAACACGTTATCTGGTGTTTTCACCACTCCACAGTGCGTATGATATGCAGAACCGGCGATATCTTTGTTTTCGTGGGGTTTCAAGCTGAGATATGCATTTTCTGCGATAATCTTGGTGAGACTTCTGTCCGAAGTATGCTGAAACATCGAGATCGCTATTTTCGAGCTAGTTAATGCAAGAAGAAACTTATCCGGTGTTTTCACCACTCCACAGTGCGTTTGATATGCAGAACCGGCGATATCTTGGTTTTCGTGGGGTTTCAAGCTGAGATTTGCATTTTCTGCGATAATCTTGGTGAGACTTCTGTCCGAAGTATGCTGAATAATCGAGATCGCTCTTTTCGAGCTGGTTAGTGCGAGAAACACGTTTTCTGTGGTTTTTACCACTCCACAGTTCGGTGGATATGCAGAACAGTAGATATCTTGGTTTTCGTGGGGTTTCAAGCAGAGATATGCATTTTCTGCGATAATCTTGGTGTGACTTCTGTTAGAAGTATGCAGAATCATCGAGATCGCACTTTTCGAGCTATTTAACGCGAGAAACACGTTATCTGGTGTTTTCACCACTCCGCAGTTGGTTTGATATGCAGAACAGTAGATATCTTGGTTTTCGTGGGGTTTCAAGCAGAGATATGCATTTTCTGCGATAATCTTGGTGTGACATCTGTTAGAAGTATGCAGAATCAGCGAGATCGCACTTTTCGAGCTATTTAATGCGAGAAACACGTTATCTGGTGTTTTCACCACTCCACAGTACGTTTGACATGCAGAACCGGAGATATCTTGGTTTCGGTCGGGTTTCAAGCTGAGATATGCATTTTCTGCGATAATCTTGGTGGGTCTTTTGTCAGAAGTATGCAGAATCATCTAGATCGCTCTTTTCGAGCTACTTAATTCACGAAACACGTTTTGTGGTGTTTTCACCACTCCACAGTACTTTCGACATGCAGAACCGGCGATATCTTGATTTTCGTGGGGTTTCAAGCTGAGATATGCATTTTCAGCGATAATCTTGGTGAGACTTCTGTTAGAAGTATGCAGAATCATCGGGATCGCACTATTCGAGCTATTTAATGCGAGAAACACGTTATCTGGTGTTTTCACCACTCCACAGTGCGTTTGATATGCAGAACCGGAGATATCTTGGTTTTCGTGGGGTTTCAAGCTGAGATATGCATTTCCTTTGATAATCTTGGTGAGACTCCTGTCCGAAATATGCTGAATCATCGAGATCGCTCTTTTCGAGCTATTTAATGCGAGAAACACGTTCTCTGGTTGTTTTCACCACTCCACAGTGCGTTTGAAATGCAGAACAGGCGATATCTTGTTTTTCGTGGTGTTTCCAGCTGAGATATGCATTTTCTGCGATAATCTTGGTGAGACTTCTGTTAGAAGTATGCAGAATCATCGAAATCGCTCTTTTCGAGCTATTTAATGCGAGAATCACGCTATCTGGTGTTTTCACCACTCCACAGTGCGTTTGATATGCAGTACCAGCGATATCTTGGTTTTCGTGGGGTTTCATGCTGAGATATGCATTTTCTGCGATAATCTTGGTGTGACTTCTGTTAGAAGTATGCAGAATCATCGAGATCGCACTTTTCGAGCTATTTAATTCGAGAAACACGTTATGTGGTGTTTTCACCACTCCACGGTACGTTTGATGTGCAGAACCGGAGATAACTCGGTTTTCGTCGGGTTTCAAGCTGAGATATGCATTTTCTACGATAATCTTGGTGAGACTTCTGTCCGACGTATGCTGAATCATCTAGATCGCTCTTTTCGAGCTATTTAATGCGAGAAACACGTTATCTGGTGTTTTCACCACTCCTCAGTGCGTTTGATATGCAGAACCGGCGATATCTTGGTTTTCGTGGGGATTCAAGCTGAGATATGCATTTTCTGCGATAATCCTGGTGAGACTTCTGTCAGAAGTATGAAGAATCTTCGAGAACGCTCTTTTCGAGCTACTTAATGCGCGAAACAAGTTTTCTGGTGTTTTCACCACTCCACGGTACGTTTGATGTGCAGAACCGGAGATAACTCGGTTTTCGTCGGGTTTCAAGCTGAGATATGCATTTTCTGCGATAATCTTGGTGAGACTTCTGTCCGAAGTATGCAGAATCATCGAGATCGCTCTTTTCGAGGTATTTAATGCGAGAATCACGTTATCTGGTGTTTTCACCACTCCACAGTGCGTTTGATATGCAGTACCAGCGATATCTTGGTTTTCGTGGGGTTTCATGCTGAGATATGCATTTTCTGCGATAATCTTGGTGTGACTTCTGTTAGAAGTATGCAGAATCATCGAGATCGCACTTTTCGAGCTATTTAATGGAGAAACACGTTATCTGGTGTTTTCACCACTCCACAGTACGTTTGATGTGCAGAACCGGAGATAACTCGGTTTTCGTCGGGTTTCAAGCTGAGATATGCATTTTCTACGATAATCTTGGTGAGACTTCTGTCCGACGTATGCTGAATCATCTAGATCGCTCTTTTCGAGCTATTTAATGCGAGAAACACGTTATCTGGTGTTTTCACCACTCCTCAGTGCGTTTGATATGCAGAACCGGCGATATCTTGGTTTTCGTGGGGATTCAAGCTGAGATATGCATTTTCTGCGATAATCCTGGTGAGACTTCTGTCAGAAGTATGAAGAATCTTCGAGAACGCTCTTTTCGAGCTACTTAATGCGCGAAACAAGTTTTCTGGTGTTTTCACCACTCCACGGTACGTTTGATGTGCAGAACCGGAGATAACTCGGTTTTCGTCGGGTTTCAAGCTGAGATATGCATTTTCTGCGATAATCTTGGTGAGACTTCTGTCCGAAGTATGCAGAATCATCGAGATCGCTCTTTTCGAGGTATTTAATGCGAGAATCACGTTATCTGGTGTTTTCACCACTCCACAGTGCGTTTGATATGCAGTACCAGCGATATCTTGGTTTTCGTGGGGTTTCATGCTGAGATATGCATTTTCTGCGATAATCTTGGTGTGACTTCTGTTAGAAGTGTGCAGAATCATCGAGATCGCACTTTTCGATCTATTTAATGCGAGAAACACGTTATCTGGTGTTTTCACCACTCCACAGTACGTTTGACATGCAGAACCGGAGATATCTTGGTTTCGGTCGGGTTTCAAGCTGAGATATGCATTTTCTGCGATAATCTTGGTGGGTCTTTTGTCAGAAGTATGCAGAATCATCTACATCGCTATTTTCGAGCTACTTAATTCACGAAACACGTTTTCTGGTGTTTTCACCACTCCACAGTACGTTTGACATGCAGAACCGGCGATATCTTGATTTTCGTGGGGTTTCAAGCTGAGATATGCATTTTCTGCGATAATCTTGGTGAGACTTCTGTTAGAACTATGCAGAATCATCGAGATCGCACTTTTCGAGCTATTTAATGCGAGAAACACGTTATCTGGTGTTTTCACCACTCCGCAGTTGGTTTGATATGCAGAACCGGCGATATTTTGGTTTTCGTCGGGTTTCAAGCTGAGATATGCATTTTCTACCATAATCTTGGTGAAACATCTGTCCGAAGTATGCAGAAACATCGAGAGCGCTCTTTTCGAGCTACTTAATGCACGAAACACGTTTTCTGGTGTTTTCACCACTCCACGGTACGTTTGATGTGCAGAACCGGAGATAACTCGGTTTTCGTCGGGTTTCAAGCTGAGATATGCATTTTCTACGATAATCTTGGTGAGACTTCTGTCCGAAGTATGCTGAAACATCGAGATCGCTCTTTTCGAGCTAGTTAATGCGAGAAAAACCTTATCCTGTGTTTTCACCACTCCACAGTGCGTTTGATATGCAAAACCGGCGATATCTTGGTTTTCGTGGGGTTTCAAGCTGAGATATGCATTTTCTGCGATAATCTTGGTGAGACTTCTGTTAGAAGTATGCAGAATCGTCGAGATCGCACTATTCGAGCTATTTAATGCGAGAAACACGTTATCTGGTGTTTTCACCACTCCACAGTGCGTTTGATATGCAGAACCGGAGATATCTTGGTTTTCGTGGGGTTTCAAGCTGAGATATGCATTTCCTTTGATAATCTTGGTGAGACTCCTGTCCGAAATATGCTGAATCATCGAGATCGCTCTTTTCGAGCTATTTAATGCGAGAAACACGTTCTCTGGTTGTTTTCACCACTCCACAGTGCGTTTGAAATGCAGAACAGGCGATATCTTGATTTTCGTGGTGTTTCCAGCTGAGATATGCATTTTCTGCGATAATCTTGGAGAGACTTCTGTTAGAAGTATGAAGAATCTTCGAGAACGCTCTTTTCGAGCTACTTAATGCGCGAAACACGTTTTCTGGTGTTTTCACCACTCCACGGTACGTTTGATGTGCAGAACCGGAGATAACTCGGTTTTCGTCGGGTTTCAAGCTGAGATATGCATTTTCTGCGATAATCTTGGTGAGACTTCTGTTAGAAGTATGCAGAATCATCGAGATCGCACTATTCGAGCTATTTAATGCGAGAAACACGTTATCTGGTGTTTTCACCACTCCACAGTGCGTTTGATATGCAGAACCGGAGATATCTTGGTTTTCGTGGGGTTTCAAGCTGAGATATGCATTTCCTTTGATAATCTTGGTGAGACTCCTGTCCGAAATATGCTGAATCATCGAGATCGCTCTTTTCGAGCTATTTAATGCGAGAAACACGTTCTCTGGTTGTTTTCACCACTCCACAGTGCGTTTGAAATGCAGAACAGGCGATATCTTGATTTTCGTGGTGTTTCCAGCTGAGATATGCATTTTCTGCGATAATCTTGGTGAGACTTCTGTTAGAAGTATGCAGAATCGTCGAGAGCGCTCTTTTCGAGCTACTTAATGCGAGAAACACGTTTTCTGGGGTTTTCACCACTCCACAGTTCGTTGGATATGTTGAACCGGAGATATCTTGGTTTTCGTGGGGTTTCAACCTGAGATATGCATTTCCTGCGATAATCTTGTTGAGACTCCTGTCCGAAATATGCTGAATCATCGAGATCGCTCTATTCGAGCTATTTAATGCGAGAAACACGTTCTCTGGTTGTTTTCACCACTCCACAGTGCGTTTGAAATGCAGAACAGGCGATATCTTGATTTTCGTGGTGTTTCCAGATGAGATATGCATTTTCTGCGATAATCTTGGTGAGACTTCTGTTAGAAGTATGCAGAATCGTCGAGAGCGCTCTTTTCGAGCTACTTAATGCGAGAAACACGTTTTCTGGGGTTTTCACCACTCCACAGTTCGTTGGATATGTTGAACCGGAGATATCTTGGTTTTCGTGGGGTTTCAAGCTGAGATATGCATTTCCTGCGATAATCTTGGTGAGACTTCTGTCCGACGTATGCTGAATCATCTAGATCGCTCTTTTCGAGCTATTTAATGCGAGAAACACGTTATCTGGTGTTTTCACCACTCCTCAGTGCGTTTGATATGCAGAACCGGCGATATCTTGGTTTTCGTGGGGATTCAAGCTGAGATATGCATTTTCTGCGATAATCCTGGTGAGACTTCTGTCAGATGTATGAAGAATCTTCGAGAACGCTCTTTTCGAGCTACTTAATGCGCGAAACAAGTTTTCTGGTGTTTTCACCACTCCACGGTACGTTTGATGTGCAGAACCGGAGATAACTCGGTTTTCGTCGGGTTTCAAGCTGAGATATGCATTTTCTGCGATAATCTTGGTGAGACTTCTGTCCGAAGTATGCAGAATAATCGAGATCGCTCTTTTCGAGCTATTTAATGCGAGAATCACGTTATCTGGTGTTTTCACCACTCCACAGTGCGTTTGATATGCAGTACCAGCGATATCTTGGTTTTCGTCGGGTTTCATGCTGAGATATGCATTTATTACGATAATATTGGTGAGACTTCTGTCCGAAGTATGCAGAATCATCGAGATCGCTCTATTCGAGCTATTTAATGCGACAAACACGTTATCTGGTGTTTTCAGCACCCCACAGTGCGTTTGATATGCAGAACCAGCGATATCTTGGTTTTCGTGGGGTTTCAAGCTGAGATATGCATTTTTTACGATAATCTTGGTGAAACATCTGTCCGAAGTATGCAGAAACATCGAGAGCGCTCTTTTCGAGCTACTTAATGCACGAAACACGTTATCTGGTGTTTTCACCACTCCACAGTGCGTATGATATGCAGAACCGGCGATATCTTTGTTTTCGTGGGGTTTCAAGCTGAGATATGCATTTTCTGCGATAATCTTGGTGAGACTTCTGTCCGAAGTATGCTGAAACATCGAGATCGCTATTTTCGAGCTAGTTAATGCAAGAAGAACCTTATCCGGTGTTTTCACCACTCCACAGTGCGTTTGATATGCAGAACCGGCGATATCTTGGTTTTCGTGGGGTTTCAAGCTGAGATATGCATTTTCTGCGATAATCTTGGTGAGACTTCTGTCCGAAGTATGCTGAATAATCGAGATCGCTCTTTTCGAGCTGGTTAGTGCGAGAAACACGTTTTCTGTGGTTTTCACCACTCCACAGTTCGTTGGATATGCAGAACAGTAGATATCTTGGTTTTCGTGGGGTTTCAAGCAGAGATATGCATTTTCTGCGATAATCTTGGTGTGACTTCTGTTAGAAGTATGCAGAATCATCGAGATCGCACTTTTCGAGCTATTTAATGCGAGAAACACGTTATCTGGTGTTTTCACCACTCCGCAGTTGGTTTGATATGCAGAACCGGAGATATCTTGGTTTCGGTCGGGTTTCAAGCTGAGATATGCATTTTCTGCGATAAACTTGGTGGGTCTTTTGTCAGAAGTATGCAGAATCATCTAGATCGCTCTTTTCGAGGTACTTAATTCACGAAACACGTTTTCTGGTGTTTTCACCACTCCACAGTATGTTTGACATGCAGAACCGGCGATATTTTGGTTTTCGTCGGGTTTCAAGCTGAGATATGCATTTTCTACGATAATCTTGGTGAGACTTCTGTCCGAAGTATGCTGAAACATCGAGATCGCTCTTTTCGAGCTAGTTAATGCGAGAAAAACCTTATCCGGTGTTTTCACCACTCCACAGTGCGTTTGATATGCAAAACCGGCGATATCTTGGTTTTCGTGGGGTTTCAAGCTGAGATATGCATTTCCTTTGATAATCTTGGTGAGACTCCTGTCCGAAATATGCTGAATCATCGCGATCGCTCTTTTCGAGTTATTTAATGCGAGACACACGTTCTCTGGTTGTTTTCACCACTCCACAGTGCGTTTGAAATGCAGAACAGGCGATATCTTGATTTTCGTGGTGTTTCCAGCTGAGATATGCATTTTCTGCAATAATCTTGGTGAGACTTCTGTTAGAAGTATGCAGAATCGTCGAGAGCGCTCTTTTCGAGCTACTTAATGCGAGAAACACGTTTTCTGGGGTTTTCACCACTCCACAGTTCGTTGGATATGCTGAACCGGAGATATCTTGGTTTTCGTGGGGTTTCAAGCTGAGATATGCATTTCCTGCGATAATCTTGGTGAGACTTCTGTCCGACGTATGCTGAATCATCTAGATCGCTCTTTTCGAGCTATTTAATGCGAGAAACACGTTATCTGGTGTTTTCACCACTCCTCAGTGCGTTTGATATGCAGAACCGGAGATATCTTGGTTTCGGTCGGGTTTCAAGCTGAGATATGCATTTTCTGCGATAATCTTGGTGGGTCTTTTGTCAGAAGTATGCAGAATCATCTAGATCGCTCTTTTCGAGCTACTTAATTCACGAAACACGTTTTCTGGTGTTTTCACCACTCCACAGTTCGTTGGATATGCAGAACAGTAGATATCTTGGTTTACGTGGGGTTTCAAGCAGAGATATGCATTTTCTGCGATAATCTTGGTGAGACTTCTGTCCGAAGTATGCAGAATCATCGAGATCGCACTTTTCGAGCTATTTAATGCGAGAAACACGTTATCTGGTGTTTTCACCACTCCGCAGTTGGTTTGATATGCAGAACAGTAGATATCTTGGTTTTCGTGGGGTTTCATGCTGAGATATGCATTTTTTACGATAATCTTGGTGAGACTTCTGTCCGAAGTATGCAGAATCATCGAGATCGCTCTATTCGAGCTATTTAATGCGACAAACACGTTATCTGGTGTTTTCAGCACCCCACAGTGCGTTTGATATGCAGAACCAGCGATATCTTGGTTTTCGTGGGGTTTCAAGCTGAGATATGCATTTTTTACGATAATCTTGGTGAGACTTCTGTCCGAAGTATGCTTAATCATCGAGATCGCTCGTTTCGAGCTATTTAATGCGAGAAACACGTTATCTGGTGTTTTCACCACTCCACAGTGCGTATGATATGCAGAACCGGCGATATCTTTGTTTTCGTGGGGTTTCAAGCTGAGATATGCATTTTCTGCGATAATCTTGGTGAGACTTCTGTCCGAAGTATGCTGAAACATCGAGATCGCTATTTTCGAGCTAGTTAATGCAAGAAGAAACTTATCCGGTGTTTTCACCACTCCACAGTGCGTTTGATATGCAGAACCGGCGATATCTTGGTTTTCGTGGGGTTTCAAGCTGAGATTTGCATTTTCTGCGATAATCTTGGTGAGACTTCTGTCCGAAGTATGCAGAATCATCGAGATCGCACTTTTCGAGCTATTTAATGCGAGAAACACGTTATCTGGTGTTTTCACCACTCCGCAGTTGGTTTGATATGCAGAACAGTAGATATCTTGGTTTTCGTGGGGTTTCAAGCAGAGATATGCATTTTCTGCGATAATCTTGGTGTGACTTCTGTTAGAAGTATGCAGAATCATCGAGATCGCACTTTTCGAGCTATTTAATGCGAGAAACACGTTATCTGGTGTTTTCACCACTCCACAGTACGTTTGACATGCAGAACCGGAGATATCTTGGTTTCGGTCGGGTTTCAAGCTGAGATATGCATTTTCTGCGATAATCTTGGTGGGTCTTTTGTCAGAAGTATGCAGAATCATCTAGATCGCTCTTTTCGAGCTACTTAATTCACGAAACACGTTTTGTGGTGTTTTCACCACTCCACAGTACTTTCGACATGCAGAACCGGCGATATCTTGATTTTCGTGGGGTTTCAAGCTGAGATATGCATTTTCAGCGATAATCTTGGTGAGACTTCTGTTAGAAGTATGCAGAATCATCGGGATCGCACTATTCGAGCTATTTAATGCGAGAAACACGTTATCTGGTGTTTTCACCACTCCACAGTACGTTTGACATGCAGAACCGGAGATATCTTGGTTTCGGTCGGGTTTCAAGCTGAGATATGCATTTTCTGCGATAATCTTGGTGGGTCTTTTGTCAGAAGTATGCAGAATCATCTAGATCGCACTTTTCGAGCTATTTAATGCGAGAAACACGTTATCTGGTGTTTTCACCACTCCGCAGTTGGTTTGATATGCAGAACAGTAGATATCTTGGTTTTCGTGGGGTTTCATGCTGAGATATGCATTTTTTACGATAATCTTGGTGAGACTTCTGTCCGAAGTATGCTTAATCATCGAGATCGCTCGTTTCGAGCTATTTAATGCGAGAAACACGTTATCTGGTGTTTTCACCACTCCACAGTGCGTATGATATGCAGAACCGGCGATATCTTTGTTTTCGTGGGGTTTCAAGCTGAGATATGCATTTTCTGCGATAATCTTGGTGAGACTTCTGTCCGAAGTATGCTGAAACATCGAGATCGCTATTTTCGAGCTAGTTAATGCAAGAAGAAACTTATCCGGTGTTTTCACCACTCCACAGTGCGTTTGATATGCAGAACCGGCGATATCTTGGTTTTCGTGGGGTTTCAAGCTGAGATTTGCATTTTCTGCGATAATCTTGGTGAGACTTCTGTCCGAAGTATGCTGAATAATCGAGATCGCTCTTTTCGAGCTGGTTAGTGCGAGAAACACGTTTTCTGTGGTTTTTACCACTCCACAGTTCGTTGGATATGCAGAACAGTAGATATCTTGGTTTTCGTGGGGTTTCAAGCAGAGATATGCATTTTCTGCGATAATCTTGGTGTGACTTCTGTTAGAAGTATGCAGAATCATCGAGATCGCACTTTTCGAGCTATTTAACGCGAGAAACACGTTATCTGGTGTTTTCACCACTCCGCAGTTGGTTTGATATGCAGAACAGTAGATATCTTGGTTTTCGTGGGGTTTCAAGCAGAGATATGCATTTTCTGCGATAATCTTGGTGTGACTTCTGTTAGAAGTATGCAGAATCAGCGAGATCGCACTTTTCGAGCTATTTAATGCGAGAAACACGTTATCTGGTGTTTTCACCACTCCACAGTACGTTTGACATGCAGAACCGGAGATATCTTGGTTTCGGTCGGGTTTCAAGCTGAGATATGCATTTTCTGCGATAATCTTGGTGGGTCTTTTGTCAGAAGTATGCAGAATCATCTAGATCGCTCTTTTCGAGCTACTTAATTCACGAAACACGTTTTGTGGTGTTTTCACCACTCCACAGTACTTTCGACATGCAGAACCGGCGATATCTTGATTTTCGTGGGGTTTCAAGCTGAGATATGCATTTTCAGCGATAATCTTGGTGAGACTTCTGTTAGAAGTATGCAGAATCATCGGGATCGCACTATTCGAGCTATTTAATGCGAGAAACACGTTATCTGGTGTTTTCACCACTCCACAGTGCGTTTGATATGCAGAACCGGAGATATCTTGGTTTTCGTGGGGTTTCAAGCTGAGATATGCATTTCCTTTGATAATCTTGGTGAGACTCCTGTCCGAAATATGCTGAATCATCGAGATCGCTCTTTTCGAGCTATTTAATGCGAGAAACACGTTCTCTGGTTGTTTTCACCACTCCACAGTGCGTTTGAAATGCAGAACAGGCGATATCTTGTTTTTCGTGGTGTTTCCAGCTGAGATATGCATTTTCTGCGATAATCTTGGTGAGACTTCTGTTAGAAGTATGCAGAATCATCGAAATCGCTCTTTTCGAGCTATTTAATGCGAGAATCACGCTATCTGGTGTTTTCACCACTCCACAGTGCGTTTGATATGCAGTACCAGCGATATCTTGGTTTTCGTGGGGTTTCATGCTGAGATATGCATTTTCTGCGATAATCTTGGTGTGACTTCTGTTAGAAGTATGCAGAATCATCGAGATCGCACTTTTCGAGCTATTTAATTCGAGAAACACGTTATGTGGTGTTTTCACCACTCCACGGTACGTTTGATGTGCAGAACCGGAGATAACTCGGTTTTCGTCGGGTTTCAAGCTGAGATATGCATTTTCTACGATAATCTTGGTGAGACTTCTGTCCGACGTATGCTGAATCATCTAGATCGCTCTTTTCGAGCTATTTAATGCGAGAAACACGTTATCTGGTGTTTTCACCACTCCTCAGTGCGTTTGATATGCAGAACCGGCGATATCTTGGTTTTCGTGGGGATTCAAGCTGAGATATGCATTTTCTGCGATAATCCTGGTGAGACTTCTGTCAGAAGTATGAAGAATCTTCGAGAACGCTCTTTTCGAGCTACTTAATGCGCGAAACAAGTTTTCTGGTGTTTTCACCACTCCACGGTACGTTTGATGTGCAGAACCGGAGATAACTCGGTTTTCGTCGGGTTTCAAGCTGAGATATGCATTTTCTGCGATAATCTTGGTGAGACTTCTGTCCGAAGTATGCAGAATCATCGAGATCGCTCTTTTCGAGGTATTTAATGCGAGAATCACGTTATCTGGTGTTTTCACCACTCCACAGTGCGTTTGATATGCAGTACCAGCGATATCTTGGTTTTCGTGGGGTTTCATGCTGAGATATGCATTTTCTGCGATAATCTTGGTGTGACTTCTGTTAGAAGTATGCAGAATCATCGAGATCGCACTTTTCGAGCTATTTAATGGAGAAACACGTTATCTGGTGTTTTCACCACTCCACAGTACGTTTGATGTGCAGAACCGGAGATAACTCGGTTTTCGTCGGGTTTCAAGCTGAGATATGCATTTTCTACGATAATCTTGGTGAGACTTCTGTCCGACGTATGCTGAATCATCTAGATCGCTCTTTTCGAGCTATTTAATGCGAGAAACACGTTATCTGGTGTTTTCACCACTCCTCAGTGCGTTTGATATGCAGAACCGGCGATATCTTGGTTTTCGTGGGGATTCAAGCTGAGATATGCATTTTCTGCGATAATCCTGGTGAGACTTCTGTCAGAAGTATGAAGAATCTTCGAGAACGCTCTTTTCGAGCTACTTAATGCGCGAAACAAGTTTTCTGGTGTTTTCACCACTCCACGGTACGTTTGATGTGCAGAACCGGAGATAACTCGGTTTTCGTCGGGTTTCAAGCTGAGATATGCATTTTCTGCGATAATCTTGGTGAGACTTCTGTCCGAAGTATGCAGAATCATCGAGATCGCTCTTTTCGAGGTATTTAATGCGAGAATCACGTTATCTGGTGTTTTCACCACTCCACAGTGCGTTTGATATGCAGTACCAGCGATATCTTGGTTTTCGTGGGGTTTCATGCTGAGATATGCATTTTCTGCGATAATCTTGGTGTGACTTCTGTTAGAAGTATGCAGAATCATCGAGATCGCACTTTTCGAGCTATTTAATGCGAGAAACACGTTATCTGGTGTTTTCACCACTCCACAGTACGTTTGACATGCAGAACCGGAGATATCTTGGTTTCGGTCGGGTTTCAAGCTGAGATATGCATTTTCTGCGATAATCTTGGTGGGTCTTTTGTCAGAAGTATGCAGAATCATCTACATCGCTATTTTCGAGCTACTTAATTCACGAAACACGTTTTCTGGTGTTTTCACCACTCCACAGTACGTTTGACATGCAGAACCGGCGATATCTTGATTTTCGTGGGGTTTCAAGCTGAGATATGCATTTTCTGCGATAATCTTGGTGAGACTTCTGTTAGAACTATGCAGAATCATCGAGATCGCACTTTTCGAGCTATTTAATGCGAGAAACACGTTATCTGGTGTTTTCACCACTCCGCAGTTGGTTTGATATGCAGAACCGGCGATATTTTGGTTTTCGTCGGGTTTCAAGCTGAGATATGCATTTTCTACCATAATCTTGGTGAAACATCTGTCCGAAGTATGCAGAAACATCGAGAGCGCTCTTTTCGAGCTACTTAATGCACGAAACACGTTTTCTGGTGTTTTCACCACTCCACGGTACGTTTGATGTGCAGAACCGGAGATAACTCGGTTTTCGTCGGGTTTCAAGCTGAGATATGCATTTTCTACGATAATCTTGGTGAGACTTCTGTCCGAAGTATGCTGAAACATCGAGATCGCTCTTTTCGAGCTAGTTAATGCGAGAAAAACCTTATCCTGTGTTTTCACCACTCCACAGTGCGTTTGATATGCAAAACCGGCGATATCTTGGTTTTCGTGGGGTTTCAAGCTGAGATATGCATTTTCTGCGATAATCTTGGTGAGACTTCTGTTAGAAGTATGCAGAATCGTCGAGATCGCACTATTCGAGCTATTTAATGCGAGAAACACGTTATCTGGTGTTTTCACCACTCCACAGTGCGTTTGATATGCAGAACCGGAGATATCTTGGTTTTCGTGGGGTTTCAAGCTGAGATATGCATTTCCTTTGATAATCTTGGTGAGACTCCTGTCCGAAATATGCTGAATCATCGAGATCGCTCTTTTCGAGCTATTTAATGCGAGAAACACGTTCTCTGGTTGTTTTCACCACTCCACAGTGCGTTTGAAATGCAGAACAGGCGATATCTTGATTTTCGTGGTGTTTCCAGCTGAGATATGCATTTTCTGCGATAATCTTGGTGAGACTTCTGTTAGAAGTATGAAGAATCTTCGAGAACGCTCTTTTCGAGCTACTTAATGCGCGAAACACGTTTTCTGGTGTTTTCACCACTCCACGGTACGTTTGATGTGCAGAACCGGAGATAACTCGGTTTTCGTCGGGTTTCAAGCTGAGATATGCATTTTCTGCGATAATCTTGGTGAGACTTCTGTTAGAAGTATGCAGAATCATCGAGATCGCACTATTCGAGCTATTTAATGCGAGAAACACGTTATCTGGTGTTTTCACCACTCCACAGTGCGTTTGATATGCAGAACCGGAGATATCTTGGTTTTCGTGGGGTTTCAAGCTGAGATATGCATTTCCTTTGATAATCTTGGTGAGACTCCTGTCCGAAATATGCTGAATCATCGAGATCGCTCTTTTCGAGCTATTTAATGCGAGAAACACGTTCTCTGGTTGTTTTCACCACTCCACAGTGCGTTTGAAATGCAGAACAGGCGATATCTTGATTTTCGTGGTGTTTCCAGCTGAGATATGCATTTTCTGCGATAATCTTGGTGAGACTTCTGTTAGAAGTATGCAGAATCGTCGAGAGCGCTCTTTTCGAGCTACTTAATGCGAGAAACACGTTTTCTGGGGTTTTCACCACTCCACAGTTCGTTGGATATGTTGAACCGGAGATATCTTGGTTTTCGTGGGGTTTCAACCTGAGATATGCATTTCCTGCGATAATCTTGGTGAGACTTCTGTCCGACGTATGCTGAATCATCTAGATCGCTCTTTTCGAGCTATTTAATGCGAGAAACACGTTATCTGGTGTTTTCACCACTCCTCAGTGCGTTTGATATGCAGAACCGGCGATATCTTGGTTTTCGTGGGGATTCAAGCTGAGATATGCATTTTCTGCGATAATCCTGGTGAGACTTCTGTCAGAAGTATGAAGAAACTTCGAGAACGCTCTTTTCGAGCTACTTAATGCGCGAAACAAGTTTTCTGGTGTTTTCACCACTCCACGGTACGTTTGATGTGCAGAACCGGAGATAACTCGGTTTTCGTCGGGTTTCAAGCTGAGATATGCATTTTCTGCGATAATCTTGGTGAGACTTCTGTTAGAAGTATGCAGAATCGTCGAGATCGCACTATTCGAGCTATTTAATGCGAGAATCACGCTATCTGGTGTTTTCACCACTCCACAGTGCGTTTGATATGCAGTACCAGCGATATCTTGGTTTTCGTGGGGTTTCATGCTGAGATATGCATTTTCTGCGATAATCTTGGTTTGACTTCTGTTAGAAGTATGCAGAATCATCGAGATCGCACTTTTCGAGCTATTTAATTCGAGAAACACGTTATCTGGTGTTTTCACCACTCCACGGTACGTTTGATGTGCAGAACCGGAGATAACTCGGTTTTCGTCGGGTTTCAAGCTGAGATATGCATTTTCTACGATAATCTTGGTGAGACTTCTGTCCGACGTATGCTGAATCATCTAGATCGCTCTTTTCGAGCTATTTAATGCGAGAAACACGTTATCTGGTGTTTTCACCACTCCTCAGTGCGTTTGATATGCAGAACCGGCGATATCTTGGTTTTCGTGGGGATTCAAGCTGAGATATGCATTTTCTGCGATAATCCTGGTGAGACTTCTGTCAGAAGTATGAAGAATCTTCGAGAACGCTCTTTTCGAGCTACTTAATGCGCGAAACAAGTTTTCTGGTGTTTTCACCACTCCACGGTACGTTTGATGTGCAGAACCGGAGATAACTCGGTTTTCGTCGGGTTTCAAGCTGAGATATGCATTTTCTGCGATAATCTTGGTGAGACTTCTGTCAGAAGTATGAAGAATCTTCGAGAACGCTCTTTTCGAGCTACTTAATGCGCGAAACAAGTTTTCTGGTGTTTTCACCACTCCACGGTACGTTTGATGTGCAGAACCGGAGATAACTCGGTTTTCGTCGGGTTTCAAGCTGAGATATGCATTTTCTGCGATAATCTTGGTGAGACTTCTGTCCGAAGTATGCAGAATCATCGAGATCGCTCTTTTCGAGGTATTTAATGCGAGAATCACGTTATCTGGTGTTTTCACCACTCCACAGTGCGTTTGATATGCAGTACCAGCGATATCTTGGTTTTCGTGGGGTTTCATGCTGAGATATGCATTTTCTGCGATAATCTTGGTGTGACTTCTGTTAGAAGTATGCAGAATCATCGAGATCGCACTTTTCGAGCTATTTAATGCGAGAAACACGTTATCTGGTGTTTTCACCACTCCACAGTACGTTTGACATGCAGAACCGGAGATATCTTGGTTTCGGTCGGGTTTCAAGCTGAGATATGCATTTTCTGCGATAATCTTGGTGGGTCTTTTGTCAGAAGTATGCAGAATCATCTAGATCGCTCTTTTCGAGCTACTTAATTCACGAAACACGTTTTCTGGTGTTTTCACCACTCCACAGTACGTTTGACATGCAGAACCGGCGATATCTTGATTTTCGTGGGGTTTCAAGCTGAGATATGCATTTTCTGCGATAATCTTGGTGAGACTTCTGTTAGAAGTATGCAGAATCATCGGGATCGCACTATTCGAGCTATTTAATGCGAGAAACACGTAATCTGGTGTTTTCACCACTCCACAGTGCGTTTGATATGCAGAACCGGAGATATCTTGGTTTTCGTGGGGTTTCAAGCTGAGATATGCATTTCCTTTGATAATCTTGGTGAGACTCCTGTCCGAAATATGCTGAATCATCGAGATCGCTCTTTTCGAGCTATTTAATGCGAGAAACACGTTCTCTGGTTGTTTTCACCACTCCACAGTGCGTTTGAAATGCAGAACAGGCGATATCTTGATTTTCGTGGTGTTTCCAGCTGAGATATGCATTTTCAGCGATAATCTTGGTGAGACTTCTGTTAGAAGTATGCAGAATCATCGAGAGCGATCTTTTCGAGCTATTTAATGCGAGAAACACGTTTTCTGGGGTTTTCACCACTCCACAGTTCGTTGGATATGCTGAACCGGAGATATCTTGGTTTTCGTGGGGTTTCAAGCTGAGATATGCATTTCCTGCGATAATCCTGGTGAGACTTCTGTCCGACGTATGCTGAATCATCTAGATCGCTCTTTTCGAGCTATTTAATGCGAGAAACACGTTATCTGGTGTTTTCACCACTCCTCAGTGCGTTTGATATGCAGAACCGGTCTATATCTTGGTTTTAGTGGGGATTCAAGCTGAGATATTCATTTTCTGCGATAATCCTGGTGAGACTTCAGTCAGAAGTATGAAGAATCTTCGAGAACGCTCTTTTCGAGCTACTTAATGCGCGAAACACGTTTTCTGGTGTTTTCACCACTCCACGGTACGTTTGATGTGCAGAACCGGAGATAACTCGGTTTTCGTCGGGTTTCAAGCTGAGATATGCATTTTCTGCGATAATCTTGGTGAGACTTCTGTCCGAAGTATGCAGAATCATCGAGATCGCTCTTTTCGAGCTATTTAATGCGAGAATCACGTTATCTGGTGTTTTCACCACTCCACAGTGCGTTTGATATGCAGTACCAGCGATATCTTGGTTTTCGTCGGGTTTCATGCTGAGATATGCATTTTTTACGATAATCTTGGTGAGACTTCTGTCCGAAGTATGCAGAATCATCGAGATCGCTCTGTTCGAGCTATTTAATGCGACAAACACGTTATCTGGTGTTTTCAGCACCCCACAGTGCGTTTGATATGCAGAACCAGCGATATCTTGGTTTTCGTGGGGTTTCAAGCTGAGATATGCATTTTTTACGATAATCTTGGTGAAACATCTGTCCGAAGTATGCAGAAACATCGAGAGCGCTCTTTTCGAGCTACTTAATGCACGAAACACGTTATCTGGTGTTTTCACCACTCCACAGTGCGTATGATATGCAGAACCGGCGATATCTTTGTTTTCGTGGGGTTTCAAGCTGAGATATGCATTTTCTGCGATAATCTTGGTGAGACTTCTGTCCGAAGTATGCTGAAACATCGAGATCGCTATTTTCGAGCTAGTTAATGCAAGAAGAACCTTATCCGGTGTTTTCACCACTCCACAGTGCGTTTGATATGCAGAACCGGCGATATCTTGGTGTTCGTGGGGTTTCAAGCTGAGATATGCATTTTCTGCGATAATCTTGGTGAGACTTCTGTCCGAAGTATGCTGAATAATCGAGATCGCTCTTTTCCAGCTGGTTAGTGCGAGAAACACGTTTTCTGTGGTTTTCACCACTCCACAGTTCGTTGGATATGCAGAACAGTAGATATCTTGGTTTTCGTGAGGTTTCAAGCAGAGATATGCATTTTCTGCGATAATCTTGGTGAGACTTCTGTTAGAAGTATGCAGAATCATCGAGATCGCACTATTCGAGCTATTTAATGCGAGAAACACGTTATCTGGTGTTTTCACCACTCCACAGTGCGTTTGATATGCAGAACCGGAGATATCTTGGTTTTCGTGGGGTTTCAAGCTGAGATATGCATTTCCTTTGATAATCTTGGTGAGACTCCTGTCCGAAATATGCTGAATCATCGAGATCGCTCTTTTCGAGCTATTTAATGCGAGACACACGTTCTCTGGTTGTTTTCACCACTCCACAGTGCGTTTGAAATGCAGAACAGGCGATATCTTGATTTTCGTGGTGTTTCCAGCTGAGATATGCATTTTCTGCAATAATCTTGGTGAGACTTCTGTTAGAAGTATGCAGAATCGTCGAGAGCGCTCTTTTCGAGCTACTTAATGCGAGAAACACGTTTTCTGGGGTTTTCACCACTCCACAGTTCGTTGGATATGCTGAACCGGAGATATCTTGGTTTTCGTGGGGTTTCAAGCTGAGATATGCATTTCCTGCGATAATCTTGGTGAGACTTCTGTCCGACGTATGCTGAATCATCTAGATCGCTCTTTTCGAGCTATTTAATGCGAGAAACACGTTATCTGGTGTTTTCACCACTCCTCAGTGCGTTTGATATGCAGAACCGGAGATATCTTGGTTTCGGTCGGGTTTCAAGCTGAGATATGCATTTTCTGCGATAATCTTGGTGGGTCTTTTGTCAGAAGTATGCAGAATCATCTAGATCGCTCTTTTCGAGCTACTTAATTCACGAAACACGTTTTCTGGTGTTTTCACCACTCCACAGTTCGTTGGATATGCAGAACAGTAGATATCTTGGTTTTCGTGGGGTTTCAAGCAGAGATATGCATTTTCTGCGATAATCTTGGTGAGACTTCTGTCCGAAGTATGCAGAATCATCGAGATCGCACTTTTCGAGCTATTTAATGCGAGAAACACGTTATCTGGTGTTTTCACCACTCCACAGTGCGTATGATATGCAGAACCGGCGATATCTTTGTTTTCGTGGGGTTTCAAGCTGAGATATGCATTTTCTGCGATAATCTTGGTGAGACTTCAGTCCGAAGTATGCTGAAACATCGAGATCGCTATTTTCGAGCTAGTTAATGCAAGAAGAAACTTATCCGGTGTTTTCACCACTCCACAGTGCGTTTGATATGCAGAACCGGCGATATCTTGGTTTTCGTGGGGTTTCAAGCTGAGATTTGCATTTTCTGCGATAATCTTGGTGAGACTTCTGTCCGAAGTATGCTGAATAATCGAGATCGCTCTTTTCGAGCTGGTTAGTGCGAGAAACACGTTTTCTGTGGTTTTTACCACTCCACAGTTCGTTGGATATGCAGAACAGTAGATATCTTGGTTTTCGTGGGGTTTCAAGCAGAGATATGCATTTTCTGCGATAATCTTGGTGTGACTTCTGTTAGAAGTATGCAGAATCATCGAGATCGCACTTTTCGAGCTATTTAATGCGAGAAACACGTTATCTGGTGTTTTCACCACTCCGCAGTTGGTTTGATATGCAGAACAGTAGATATCTTGGTTTTCGTGGGGTTTCAAGCAGAGATATGCATTTTCTGCGATAATCTTGGTGTGACTTCTGTTAGAAGTATGCAGAATCATCGAGATCGCACTTTTCGAGCTATTTAATGCGAGAAACACGTTATCTGGTGTTTTCACCACTCCACAGTACGTTTGACATGCAGAACCGGAGATATCTTGGTTTCGGTCGGGTTTCAAGCTGAGATATGCATTTTCTGCGATAATCTTGGTGGGTCTTTTGTCAGAAGTATGCAGAATCATCTAGATCGCTCTTTTCGAGCTACTTAATTCACGAAACACGTTTTCTGGTGTTTTCACCACTCCACAGTACGTTTGACATGCAGAACCGGCGATATCTTGATTTTCGTGGGGTTTCAAGCTGAGATATGCATTTTCTGCGATAATCTTGGTGAGACTTCTGTTAGAAGTATGCAGAATCATCGGGATCGCACTATTCGAGCTATTTAATGCGAGCAACACGTTATCTGGTGTTTTCACCACTCCACAGTGCGTTTGATATGCAGAACCGGAGATATCTTGGTTTTCGTGGGGTTTCAAGCTGAGATATGCATTTCCTTTGATAATCTTGGTGAGACTCCTGTCCGAAATATGCTGAATCATCGAGATCGCTCTTTTCGAGCTATTTAATGCGAGAAACACGTTCTCTGGTTGTTTTCACCACTCCACAGTGCGTTTGAAATGCAGAACAGGCGATATCTTGATTTTCGTGGTGTTTCCAGCTGAGATATGCATTTTCTGCGATAATATTGGTGAGACTTTTGTTAGAAGTATGCAGAATCATCGAAATCGCTCTTTTCGAGCTATTTAATGCGAGAATCACGCTATCTGGTGTTTTCACCACTCCACAGTGCGTTTGATATGCAGTACCAGCGATATCTTGGTTTTCGTGGGGTTTCATGCTGAGATATGCATTTTCTGCGATAATCTTGGTGTGACTTCTGTTAGAAGTATGCAGAATCATCGAGATCGCACTTTTCGAGCTATTTAATGCGAGAAACACGTTATCTGGTGTTTTCACCACTCCACGGTACGTTTGATGTGCAGAACCGGAGATAACTCGGTTTTCGTCGGGTTTCAAGCTGAGATATGCATTTTCTACGATAATCTTGGTGAGACTTCTGTCCGAAGTATGCTGAAACATCGAGATCGCTCTTTTCGAGCTAGTTAATGCGAGAAAAACCTTATTCGGTGTTTTCACCACTCCACAGTGCGTTTGATATGCAAAACCGGCGATATCTTGGTTTTCGTGGGGTTTCAAGCTGAGATATGCATTTTCTGCGATAATCTTGGTGAGACTTCTGTTAGAAGTATGCAGAATCATCGAGATCGCACTATTCGAGCTATTTAATGCGAGAAACACGTTATCTGGTGTTTTCACCACTCCACAGTGCGTTTGATATGCAGAACCGGAGATATCTTGGTTTTCGTGGGGTTTCAAGCTGAGATATGCATTTCCTTTGATAATCTTGGTGAGACTCCTGTCCGAAATATGCTGAATCATCGAGATCGCTCTTTTCGAGCTATTTAATGCGAGAAACACGTTCTCTGGTTGTTTTCACCACTCCACAGTGCGTTTGAAATGCAGAACAGGCGATATCTTGATTTTCGTGGGGTTTCAAGCTGAGATATGCATTTTCTGCGATAATCTTGGTGAGACTTCTGTTAGAACTATGCAGAATCATCGAGATCGCACTTTTCGAGCTATCTAATGCGAGAAACACGTTATCTGGTGTTTTCACCACTCCGCAGTTGGTTTGATATGCAGAACCGGCGATATTTTGGTTTTCGTCGGGTTTCAAGCTGAGATATGCATTTTCTACGATAATCTTGGTGAAACATCTGTCCGAAGTATGCAGAAACATCGAGAGCGCTCTTTTCGAGCTACTTAATGCACGAAACACGTTTTCTGGTGTTTTCACCACTCCACGGTACGTTTGATGTGCAGAACCGGAGATGACTCGGTTTTCGTCGGGTTTCAAGCTGAGATATGCATTTTCTACGATAATCTTGGTGAGACTTCTGTCCGAAGTATGCTGAAACATCGAGATCGCTCTTTTCGAGCTAGTTAATGCGAGAAAAACCTTATCCGGTGTTTTCACCACTCCACAGTGCGTTTGATATGCAAAACCGGCGATATCTTGGTTTTCGTGGGGTTTCAAGCTGAGATATGCATTTCCTTTGATAATCTTGGTGAGACTCCTGTCCGAAATATGCTGAATCATCGAGATCGCTCTTTTCGAGCTATTTAATGCGAGAAACACGTTCTCTGGTTGTTTTCACCACTCCACAGTGCGTTTGAAATGCAGAACAGGCGATATCTTGATTTTCGTGGTGTTTCCAGCTGAGATATGCATTTTCTGCGATAATCTTGGTGAGACTTCTGTTAGAAGTATGAAGAATCTTCGAGAACGCTCTTTTCGAGCTACTTAATGCGCGAAACACGTTTTCTGGTGTTTTCACCACTCCACGGTACGTTTGATGTGCAGAACCGGAGATAACTCGGTTTTCGTCGGGTTTCAAGCTGAGATATGCATTTTCTGCGATAATCTTGGTGAGCCTTCTGTTAGAAGTATGCAGAATCATCGAGATCGCACTATTCGAGCTATTTAATGCGAGAAACACGTTATCTGGTGTTTTCACCACTCCACAGTGCGTTTGATATGCAGAACCGGAGATATCTTGGTTTTCGTGGGGTTTCAAGCTGAGATATGCATTTCCTTTGATAATCTTGGTGAGACTCCTGTCCGAAATATGCTGAATCATCGAGATCGCTCTTTTCGAGCTATTTAATGCGAGAAACACGTTCTCTGGTTGTTTTCACCACTCCACAGTGCGTTTGAAATGCAGAACCGGAGATATCTTGGTTTCGGTCGGGTTTCAAGCTGAGATATGCATTTTCTGCGATAATCTTGGTGAGACTTCTGTTAGAAGTATGCAGAATCGTCGAGAGCGCTCTTTTCGAGCTACTTAATGCGAGAAACACATTTTCTGGGGTTTTCACCACTCCACAGTTCGTTGGATATGTTGAACCGGAGATATCTTGGTTTTCGTGGGGTTTCAAGCTGAGATATGCATTTCCTGCGATAATCTTGGTGAGACTTCTGTCCGACGTATGCTGAATCATCTAGATCGCTCTTTTCGAGCTATTTAATGCGAGAAACACGTTATCTGGTGTTTTCACCACTCCTCAGTGCGTTTGATATGCAGAACCGGCGATATCTTGGTTTTCGTGGGGATTCAAGCTGAGATATGCATTTTCTGCGATAATCCTGGTGAGACTTCTGTCAGAAGTATGAAGAATCTTCGAGAACGCTCTTTTCGAGCTACTTAATGCGCGAAACAAGTTTTCTGGTGTTTTCACCACTCCACGGTACGTTTGATGTGCAGAACCGGAGATAACTCGGTTTCCGTCGGGTTTCAAGCTGAGATATGCATTTTCTGCGATAATCTTGGTGAGACTTCTGTCCGAAGTATGCAGAATCATCGAGATCGCTCTTTTCGAGGTATTTAATGCGAGAATCACGTTATCTGGTGTTTTCACCACTCCACAGTGCGTTTGATATGCAGTACCAGCGATATCTTGATTTTCGTGGGGTTTCATGCTGAGATATGCATTTTCTGCGATAATCTTGGTGTGACTTCTGTTAGAAGTATGCAGAATCATCGAGATCGCACTTATCGAGCTATTTAATGCGAGAAACACGTTATCTGGTGTTTTCACCACTCCACAGTACGTTTGACATGCAGAACCGGAGATATCTTGGTTTCGGTCGGGTTTCAAGCTGAGATATGCATTTTCTGTGATAATCTTGGTGGGTCTTTTGTCAGAAGTATGCAGAATCATCTACATCGCTCTTTTCGAGCTACTTAATTCACGAAACACGTTTTCTGGTGTTTTCACCACTCCACAGTACGTTTGACATGCAGAACCGGCGATATCTTGATTTTCGTGGGGTTTCAAGATGAGATATGCATTTTCTGCGATAATCTTGGTGAGACTTCTGTTAGAACTATGCAGAATCATCGAGATCGCACTATTCGAGCTATTTAATGCGAGAAACACGTTATCTGGTGTTTTCACCACTCCACAGTGCGTTTGATATGCAGAACCGGAGATATCTTGGTTTTCGTGGGGTTTCAAGCTGAGATATGCATTTCCTTTGATAATCTTGGTGAGACTCCTGTCCGAAATATGCTGAATCATCGAGATCGCTCTTTTCGAGCTATTTAATGCGAGAAACACGTTCTCTGGTTGTTTTCACCACTCCACAGTACGTTTGACATGCAGAACCGGCGATATCTTGATTTTCGTGGGGTTTCAAGATGAGATATGCATTTTCTGCGATAATCTTGGTGAGACTTCTGTCCGAAGTATGCAGAATCATCGAGATCGCTCTTTTCGAGCTATTTAATGCGAGCAACACGTTATCTGGTGTTTTCACCACTCCACAGTGCGTTTGATATGCAGAACCGGAGATATCTTGGTTTTCGTGGGGTTTCAAGCTGAGATATGCATTTCCTTTGATAATCTTGGTGAGACTCCTGTCCGAAATATGCTGAATCATCGAGATCGCTCTTTTCGAGCTATTTAATGCGAGAAACACGTTCTCTGGTTGTTTTCACCACTCCACAGTGCGTTTGAAATGCAGAACAGGCGATATCTTGATTTTCGTGGTGTTTCCAGCTGAGATATGCATTTTCTGCGATAATATTGGTGAGACTTTTGTTAGAAGTATGCAGAATCATCGAAATCGCTCTTTTCGAGCTATTTAATGCGAGAATCACGCTATCTGGTGTTTTCACCACTCCACAGTGCGTTTGATATGCAGTACCAGCGATATCTTGGTTTTCGTGGGGTTTCATGCTGAGATATGCATTTTCTGCGATAATCTTGGTGTGACTTCTGTTAGAAGTATGCAGAATCATCGAGATCGCACTTTTCGAGCTATTTAATGCGAGAAACACGTTATCTGGTGTTTTCACCACTCCACGGTACGTTTGATGTGCAGAACCGGAGATAACTCGGTTTTCGTCGGGTTTCAAGCTGAGATATGCATTTTCTACGATAATCTTGGTGAGACTTCTGTCCGAAGTATGCTGAAACATCGAGATCGCTCTTTTCGAGCTAGTTAATGCGAGAAAAACCTTATTCGGTGTTTTCACCACTCCACAGTGCGTTTGATATGCAAAACCGGCGATATCTTGGTTTTCGTGGGGTTTCAAGCTGAGATATGCATTTTCTGCGATAATCTTGGTGAGACTTCTGTTAGAAGTATGCAGAATCATCGAGATCGCACTATTCGAGCTATTTAATGCGAGAAACACGTTATCTGGTGTTTTCACCACTCCACAGTGCGTTTGATATGCAGAACCGGAGATATCTTGGTTTTCGTGGGGTTTCAAGCTGAGATATGCATTTCCTTTGATAATCTTGGTGAGACTCCTGTCCGAAATATGCTGAATCATCGAGATCGCTCTTTTCGAGCTATTTAATGCGAGAAACACGTTCTCTGGTTGTTTTCACCACTCCACAGTGCGTTTGAAATGCAGAACAGGCGATATCTTGATTTTCGTGGGGTTTCAAGCTGAGATATGCATTTTCTGCGATAATCTTGGTGAGACTTCTGTTAGAACTATGCAGAATCATCGAGATCGCACTTTTCGAGCTATCTAATGCGAGAAACACGTTATCTGGTGTTTTCACCACTCCGCAGTTGGTTTGATATGCAGAACCGGCGATATTTTGGTTTTCGTCGGGTTTCAAGCTGAGATATGCATTTTCTACGATAATCTTGGTGAAACATCTGTCCGAAGTATGCAGAAACATCGAGAGCGCTCTTTTCGAGCTACTTAATGCACGAAACACGTTTTCTGGTGTTTTCACCACTCCACGGTACGTTTGATGTGCAGAACCGGAGATGACTCGGTTTTCGTCGGGTTTCAAGCTGAGATATGCATTTTCTACGATAATCTTGGTGAGACTTCTGTCCGAAGTATGCTGAAACATCGAGATCGCTCTTTTCGAGCTAGTTAATGCGAGAAAAACCTTATCCGGTGTTTTCACCACTCCACAGTGCGTTTGATATGCAAAACCGGCGATATCTTGGTTTTCGTGGGGTTTCAAGCTGAGATATGCATTTCCTTTGATAATCTTGGTGAGACTCCTGTCCGAAATATGCTGAATCATCGAGATCGCTCTTTTCGAGCTATTTAATGCGAGAAACACGTTCTCTGGTTGTTTTCACCACTCCACAGTGCGTTTGAAATGCAGAACAGGCGATATCTTGATTTTCGTGGTGTTTCCAGCTGAGATATGCATTTTCTGCGATAATCTTGGTGAGACTTCTGTTAGAAGTATGAAGAATCTTCGAGAACGCTCTTTTCGAGCTACTTAATGCGCGAAACACGTTTTCTGGTGTTTTCACCACTCCACGGTACGTTTGATGTGCAGAACCGGAGATAACTCGGTTTTCGTCGGGTTTCAAGCTGAGATATGCATTTTCTGCGATAATCTTGGTGAGCCTTCTGTTAGAAGTATGCAGAATCATCGAGATCGCACTATTCGAGCTATTTAATGCGAGAAACACGTTATCTGGTGTTTTCACCACTCCACAGTGCGTTTGATATGCAGAACCGGAGATATCTTGGTTTTCGTGGGGTTTCAAGCTGAGATATGCATTTCCTTTGATAATCTTGGTGAGACTCCTGTCCGAAATATGCTGAATCATCGAGATCGCTCTTTTCGAGCTATTTAATGCGAGAAACACGTTCTCTGGTTGTTTTCACCACTCCACAGTGCGTTTGAAATGCAGAACCGGAGATATCTTGGTTTCGGTCGGGTTTCAAGCTGAGATATGCATTTTCTGCGATAATCTTGGTGAGACTTCTGTTAGAAGTATGCAGAATCGTCGAGAGCGCTCTTTTCGAGCTACTTAATGCGAGAAACACATTTTCTGGGGTTTTCACCACTCCACAGTTCGTTGGATATGTTGAACCGGAGATATCTTGGTTTTCGTGGGGTTTCAAGCTGAGATATGCATTTCCTGCGATAATCTTGGTGAGACTTCTGTCCGACGTATGCTGAATCATCTAGATCGCTCTTTTCGAGCTATTTAATGCGAGAAACACGTTATCTGGTGTTTTCACCACTCCTCAGTGCGTTTGATATGCAGAACCGGCGATATCTTGGTTTTCGTGGGGATTCAAGCTGAGATATGCATTTTCTGCGATAATCCTGGTGAGACTTCTGTCAGAAGTATGAAGAATCTTCGAGAACGCTCTTTTCGAGCTACTTAATGCGCGAAACAAGTTTTCTGGTGTTTTCACCACTCCACGGTACGTTTGATGTGCAGAACCGGAGATAACTCGGTTTCCGTCGGGTTTCAAGCTGAGATATGCATTTTCTGCGATAATCTTGGTGAGACTTCTGTCCGAAGTATGCAGAATCATCGAGATCGCTCTTTTCGAGGTATTTAATGCGAGAATCACGTTATCTGGTGTTTTCACCACTCCACAGTGCGTTTGATATGCAGTACCAGCGATATCTTGATTTTCGTGGGGTTTCATGCTGAGATATGCATTTTCTGCGATAATCTTGGTGTGACTTCTGTTAGAAGTATGCAGAATCATCGAGATCGCACTTATCGAGCTATTTAATGCGAGAAACACGTTATCTGGTGTTTTCACCACTCCACAGTACGTTTGACATGCAGAACCGGAGATATCTTGGTTTCGGTCGGGTTTCAAGCTGAGATATGCATTTTCTGTGATAATCTTGGTGGGTCTTTTGTCAGAAGTATGCAGAATCATCTACATCGCTCTTTTCGAGCTACTTAATTCACGAAACACGTTTTCTGGTGTTTTCACCACTCCACAGTACGTTTGACATGCAGAACCGGCGATATCTTGATTTTCGTGGGGTTTCAAGATGAGATATGCATTTTCTGCGATAATCTTGGTGAGACTTCTGTTAGAACTATGCAGAATCATCGAGATCGCACTTTTCGAGCTATTTAATGCGAGAAACACGTTATCTGGTGTTTTCACCACTCCGCATTTGGTTTGATATGCAGAACCGGCGATATTTTGGTTTTCGTCGGGTTTCAAGCTGAGATATGCATTTTCTACGATAATCTTGGTGAAACATCTGTCCGAAGTATGCAGAAACATCGAGAGCGCTCTTTTCGAGCTACTTAATGCACGAAACACGTTTTCTGGTGTTTTCACCACTCCACGGTGCGTTTGATATGCAGAACCGGAGATAACTCGGTTTTCGTCGGGTTTCAAGCTGAGATATGCATTTTCTGCGATAATCTTGGTGAGACTTCTGTCCAAAGTATACAGAATCATCGAGATCGCTCTTTTCGAGCAATTTAATGCGAGAATCACGTTATCTGGTGTTTTCACCACTCCACAGTGCGTTTGATATGCAGTACCAGCGATATCTTGGTTTTCGTGGGGTTTCATGCTGAGATATGCATTTTTTACGATAATCTTGGTGAGACTTCTGTCCGAAGTATGCAGAATCATCGAGATCGCTCGTTTCGAGCTATTTAATGCGACAAACACGTTATCTGGTGTTTTCAGCACCCCACAGTGCGTTTGATATGCAGAACCAGCGATATCTTGGTTTTCGTGGGGTTTCAAGCTGAGATATGCATTTTTTACGATAATCTTGGTGAGACTTCTGTCCGAAGTATGCTTAATCATCGAGATCGCTCTTTTCGAGCTAGTTAATGCGAGAAAAACCTTATCCGGTGTTTTCACCACTCCACAGTGCGTTTGATATGCAAAACCGGCGATATCTTGGTTTTCGTGGGGTTTCAAGCTGAGATATGCATTTTCTGCGATAATCTTGGTGAGACTTCTGTTAGAAGTATGCAGAATCATCGAGATCGCACTATTCGAGCTATTTAATGCGAGAAACACGTTATCTGGTGTATTCACCACTCCACAGTGCGTTTGATATGCAGAACCGGAGATATCTTGGTTTTCGTGGGGTTTCAAGCTGAGATATGCATTTCCTTTGATAATCTTGGTGAGACTCCTGTCCGAAATATGCTGAATCATCGAGATCGCACTTTTCGAGCTATTTAATGCGAGAAACACGTTCTCTGGTTGTTTTCACCACTCCACAGTGGGTTTGAAATGCAGAACAGGCGATATCTTGATTTTCGTGGTGTTTCCAGCTGAGATATGCATTTTCTGCGATAATCTTGGTGAGACTTCTGTCCGACGTATGCTGAATCATCTAGATCGCTCTTTTCGAGCTATTTAATGCGAGAAACACGTTATCTGGTGTTTTCACCACTCCTCACTGCGTTTGATATGCAGAACCGGCGATATCTTGGTTTTCGTGGGGATTCAAGCTGAGATATGCATTTTCTGCGATAATCCTGGTGAGACTTCTGTCAGAAGTATGATGAATCTTCGAGAACGCTCTTTTCGAGCTACTTAATGCGCGAAACACGTTTTCTGGTGTTTTCACCACTCCACGGTACGTTTGATGTGCAGAACCGGAGATAACTCGGTTTTCGTCGGGTTTCAAGCTGAGATATGCATTTTCTGCGATAATCTTGGTGAGACTTCTGTCCGAAGTATGCAGAATCATCGAGATCGCTCTTTTCGAGCTATTTAATGCGAGAAACACGTTCTCTGGTTGTTTTCACCACTCCACAGTACGTTTGACATGCAGAACCGGCGATATCTTGATTTTCGTGGGGTTTCAAGCTGAGATATGCATTTTCTGCGATAATCTTGGTGAGACTTCTGTCCGACGTATGCTGAATCATCTAGATCGCTCTTTTCGAGCTATTTAATGCGAGAAACACGTTATCTGGTGTTTTCACCACTCCTCACAGCGTTTGATATGCAGAACCGGCGATATCTTGGTTTTCGTGGGGATTCAAGCTGAGATATGCATTTTCTGCGATAATCCTGGTGAGACTTCTGTCAGAAGTATGAAGAATCTTCGAGAACGCTCTTTTCGAGCTACTTAATGCGCGAAACACGTTTTCTGGTGTTTTCACCACTCCACGGTACGTTTGATGTGCAGAACCGGAGATATCTTGGTTTTCGTGGGGATTCAAGCTGAGATATGCATTTTCTGCGATAATCCTGGTGAGACTTCTGTCAGAAGTATGAAGAACCTTCGAGAACGCTCTTTTTGAGCTATTTAATGCGAGAATCACGTTATCTGGTGTTTTACCCACTCCACAGTGCGTTTGATATGCAGTACCAGCGATATCTTGGTTTTCGTGGGGTTTCAAGCTGAGATATGCATTTTCTGCGATAATCTTGGTGAGACTTCTGTTAGAAGTATGCAGAATCATCGAGATCGCACTATTCGAGCTATTTAATGCGAGAAACTCGTTATCTGGTGTTTTCACCACTCCACAGTGCGTTTGATATGCAGAACCGGAGATATCTTGGTTTTCGTGGGGTTTCAAGCTGAGATATGCATTTCCTTTGATAATCTTGGTGAGACTTCTGTCAGAAGTATGAAGAATCTTCGAGAACGCTCTTTTCGAGCTACTTAATGCGCGAAACACGTTTTCTGGTGTTTTCACCACTCCACGGTACGTTTGATGTGCAGAACCGGAGATATCTTGGTTTCGGTCGGGTTTCAAGCTGAGATATGCATTTTTCACGATAATCTTGGTAAGACTTCTGTCCGAAGTATGCTGAAACATCGAGATCGCTCTTTTCGAGCTAGTTAATGCGAGAAGAACCTTATCCGGTGTTTTCACCACTCCACAGTGCGTTTGATATGCAAAACCGGCGATATCTTGGTTTTCGTGGGGTTTCAAGCTGAGATATGCATTTTCTGCGATAATCTTGGTGAAACATCTGTCCGAAGTATGCAGAAACATCGAGAGCGCTCTTTTCGAGCTATTTAATGCGAGAAACTCGTTTTCTGGGGTTTTCACCACTCCACAGTTCGTTGGATATGCAGAACAGTAGATATCTTGGTTTCGGTCGGGTTTCAAGCTGATATATGCATTTTCTACGATAATCTTGGTGAGACTTCTGTCAGAAGTATGCAGGATCTTCGAGAACGCTCTTTTCGAGCTATTTAATGCGAGAAACACGTTATCTGGTGTTTTCACCACTCCACAGTGCGTTTGATATGCAGTACCAGCGATATCTTGGTTTCGGTCGGGTTTCAAGCTGATATATGCATTTTCTACGATAATCTTGGTGAAACATCTGTCCGAAGTATGCAGAAACATCGCGAGCGCTCTTTTCGAGCTATTTAATGCGAGAAACTCGTTTTCTGGGGTTTTCACCACTTCACAGTTCGTTGGATATGCAGAACCGGAGATATCTTAGTTTTCGTTGGGTTTCAAGCTGAGATATGCATTTCCTGCGATAATCTTGGTGAGACTTCTGTCCGAAGTATGCTGAATCATCGAGATCGCCCTTTTCGAGCAATTCAATGCGAAAAACACGTTCTCTGGTTGCTTTCACCACTCCACAGTGCGTTTGAAATGCAGAACAGGCGATATCTTGATTTTCGTGGTGTTTCCAGATGAGATATGCATTTTCTGCGATAATCTTGGTGAGACTTCTGTTAGAAGTATGCAGAATCGTCGAGAGCGCTCTTTTCGAGCTACTTAATGCGAGAAACACGTTTTCTGGGGTTTTCACCACTCCACAGTTCGTTGGATATGTTGAACCGGAGATATCTTGGTTTTCGTGGGGTTTCAAGCTGAGATATGCATTTCCTGCGATAATCTTGGTGAGACTTCTGTCCGACGTATGCTGAAACATCTAGATCGCTCTTTTCGAGCTATTTAATGCGAGAAACACGTTATCTGGTGTTTTCACCACTCCTCAGTGCGTTTGATATGCAGAACCGGCGATATCTTGGTTTTCGTGGGGATTCAAGCTGAGATATGCATTTTCTGCGATAATCCTGGTGAGACTTCTGTCAGAAGTATGAAGAATCTTCGAGAACGCTCTTTTCGAGCTACTTAATGCGCGAAACAAGTTTTCTGGTGTTTTCACCACTCCACGGTACGTTTGATGTGCAGAACCGGAGATAACTCGGTTTTCGTCGGGTTTCAAGCTGAGATATGCATTTTCTGCGATAATCTTGGTGAGACTTCTGTCCGAAGTATGCAGAATCATCTACATCGCTATTTTCGAGCTACTTAATTCACGAAACACGTTTTCTGGTGTTTTCACCACTCCACAGTACGTTTGACATGCAGAACCGGCGATATCTTGATTTTCGTGGGGTTTCAAGCTGAGATATGCATTTTCTGCGATAATCTTGGTGAGACTTCTGTTAGAACTATGCAGAATCATCGAGATCGCACTTTTCGAGCTATCTAATGCGAGAAACACGTTATCTGGTGTTTTCACCACTCCGCAGTTGGTTTGATATGCAGAACCGGCGATATTTTGGTTTTCGTCGGGTTTCAAGCTGAGATATGCATTTTCTACGATAATCTTGGTGAAACATCTGTCCGAAGTATGCAGAAACATCGAGAGCGCTCTTTTCGAGCTACTTAATGCACGAAACACGTTTTCTGGTGTTTTCACCACTCCACGGTACGTTTGATGTGCAGAACCGGAGATGACTCGGTTTTCGTCGGGTTTCAAGCTGAGATATGCATTTTCTACGATAATCTTGGTGAGACTTCTGTCCGAAGTATGCTGAAACATCGAGATCGCTCTTTTCGAGCTAGTTAATGCGAGAAAAACCTTATCCGGTGTTTTCACCACTCCACAGTGCGTTTGATATGCAAAACCGGCGATATCTTGGTTTTCGTGGGGTTTCAAGCTGAGATATGCATTTTCTGCGATAATCTTGGTGAGACTTCTGTTAGAAGTATGCAGAATCGCAGAGATCGCACTATTCGAGCTATTTAATGCGAGAAACACGTTATCTGGTGTTTTCACCACTCCACAGTGCGTTTGATATGCAGAACCGGAGATATCTTGGTTTTCGTGGGGTTTCAAGCTGAGATATGCATTTCCTTTGATAATCTTGGTGAGAATCCTGTCCGAAATATGCTGAATCATCGAGATCGCTCTTTTCGAGCTATTTAATGCGAGAAACACGTTCTCTGGTTGTTTTCACCACTCCACAGTGCGTTTGAAATGCAGAACAGGCGATATCTTGGTTTTCGTGGGGTTTCAAGCTGAGATATGCATTTTCTGCGATAATCTTGGTGAGACTTCTGTTAGAAGTATGCAGAATCGTAGAGATCGCACTATTCGAGCTATTTAATGCGAGAAACACGTTATCTGGTGTTTTCACCACTCCACAGTGCGTTTGATATGCAGTACCAGCGATATCTTGGTTTCGGTCGGGTTTCAAGCTGATATATGCATTTTCTACGATAATCTTGGTGAAACATCTGTCCGAAGTATGCAGAAACATCGCGAGCGCTCTTTTCGAGCTATTTAATGCGAGAAACTCGTTTTCTGGGGTTTTCACCACTTCACAGTTCGTTGGATATGCAGAACCGGAGATATCTTAGTTTTCGTTGGGTTTCAAGCTGAGATATGCATTTCCTGCGATAATCTTGGTGAGACTTCTGTCCGAAGTATGCTGAATCATCGAGATTGCCCTTTTCGAGCAATTCAATGCGAAAAACACGTTCTCTGGTTGCTTTCACCACTCCACAGTGCGTTTGAAATGCAGAACAGGCGATATCTTGATTTTCGTGGTGTTTCCAGATGAGATATGCATTTTCTGCGATAATCTTGGTGAGACTTCTGTTAGAAGTATGCAGAATCGTCGAGAGCGCTCTTTTCGAGCTACTTAATGCGAGAAACACGTTTTCTGGGGTTTTCACCACTCCACAGTTCGTTGGATATGTTGAACCGGAGATATCTTGGTTTTCGTGGGGTTTCAAGCTGAGATATGCATTTCCTGCGATAATCTTGGTGAGACTTCTGTCCGACGTATGCTGAAACATCTAGATCGCTCTTTTCGAGCTATTTAATGCGAGAAACACGTTATCTGGTGTTTTCACCACTCCTCAGTGCGTTTGATATGCAGAACCGGCGATATCTTGGTTTTCGTGGGGATTCAAGCTGAGATATGCATTTTCTGCGATAATCCTGGTGAGACTTCTGTCAGAAGTATGAAGAATCTTCGAGAACGCTCTTTTCGAGCTACTTAATGCGCGAAACAAGTTTTCTGGTGTTTTCACCACTCCACGGTACGTTTGATGTGCAGAACCGGAGATAACTCGGTTTTCGTCGGGTTTCAAGCTGAGATATGCATTTTCTGCGATAATCTTGGTGAGACTTCTGTCCGAAGTATGCAGAATCATCTACATCGCTATTTTCGAGCTACTTAATTCACGAAACACGTTTTCTGGTGTTTTCACCACTCCACAGTACGTTTGACATGCAGAACCGGCGATATCTTGATTTTCGTGGGGGTTCATGCTGAGATATGCATTTTCTACGATAATCTTGGTGAAACATCTGTCCGAAGTATGCAGAAACATCGAGAGCGCTCTTTTCGAGCTACTTAATGCACGAAACACGTTTTCTGGTGTTTTCACCACTCCACGGTGCGTTTGATATGCAGAACCGGAGATAACTCGGTTTTCGTCGGGTTTCAAGCTGAGATATGCATTTTCTGCGATAATCTTGGTGAGACTTCTGTCCAAAGTATACAGAATCATCGAGATCGCTCTTTTCGAGCAATTTAATGCGAGAATCACGTTATCTGGTGTTTTCACCACTCCACAGTGCGTTTGATATGCAGTACCAGCGATATCTTGGTTTTCGTGGGGTTTCATGCTGAGATATGCATTTTTTACGATAATCTTGGTGAGACTTCTGTCCGAAGTATGCAGAATCATCGAGATCGCTCGTTTCGAGCTATTTAATGCGAGAAAAACCTTATCCGGTGTTTTCACCACTCCACAGTGCGTTTGATATGCAAAACCGGCGATATCTTGGTTTTCGTGGGGTTTCAAGCTGAGATATGCATTTTCTGCGATAATCTTGGTGAGACTTCTGTTAGAAGTATGCAGAATCATCGAGATCGCACTATTCGAGCTATTTAATGCGAGAAACACGTTATCTGGTGTATTCACCACTCCACAGTGCGTTTGATATGCAGAACCGGAGATATCTTGGTTTTCGTGGGGTTTCAAGCTGAGATATGCATTTCCTTTGATAATCTTGGTGAGACTCCTGTCCGAAATATGCTGAATCATCGAGATCGCACTTTTCGAGCTATTTAATGCGAGAAACACGTTCTCTGGTTGTTTTCACCACTCCACAGTGGGTTTGAAATGCAGAACAGGCGATATCTTGATTTTCGTGGTGTTTCCAGCTGAGATACGCATTTTCTGCGATAATCTTGGTGAGACTTCTGTCCGACGTATGCTGAATCATCTAGATCGCTCTTTTCGAGCTATTTAATGCGAGAAACACGTTATCTGGTGTTTTCACCACTCCTCACTGCGTTTGATATGCAGAACCGGCGATATCTTGGTTTTCGTGGGGATTCAAGCTGAGATATGCATTTTCTGCGATAATCCTGGTGAGACTTCTGTCAGAAGTATGATGAATCTTCGAGAACGCTCTTTTCGAGCTACTTAATGCGCGAAACACGTTTTCTGGTGTTTTCACCACTCCACGGTACGTTTGATGTGCAGAACCGGAGATAACTCGGTTTTCGTCGGGTTTCAAGCTGAGATATGCATTTTCTGCGATAATCTTGGTGAGACTTCTGTCCGAAGTATGCAGAATCATCGAGATCGCTCTTTTCGAGCTATTTAATGCGAGAAACACGTTCTCTGGTTGTTTTCACCACTCCACAGTACGTTTGACATGCAGAACCGGCGATATCTTGATTTTCGTGGGGTTTCAAGCTGAGATATGCATTTTCTGCGATAATCTTGGTGAGACTTCTGTCCGACGTATGCTGAATCATCTAGATCGCTCTTTTCGAGCTATTTAATGCGAGAAACACGTTATCTGGTGTTTTCACCACTCCTCACTGCGTTTGATATGCAGAACCGGCGATATCTTGGTTTTCGTGGGGATTCAAGCTGAGATATGCATTTTCTGCGATAATCCTGGTGAGACTTCTGTCAGAAGTATGAAGAATCTTCGAGAACGCTCTTTTCGAGCTACTTAATGCGCGAAACACGTTTTCTGGTGTTTTCACCACTCCACGGTACGTTTGATGTGCAGAACCGGAGATATCTTGGTTTTCGTGGGGATTCAAGCTGAGATATGCATTTTCTGCGATAATCCTGGTGAGACTTCTGTCAGAAGTATGAAGAACCTTCGAGAACGCTCTTTTTGAGCTATTTAATGCGAGAATCACGTTATCTGGTGTTTTACCCACTCCACAGTGCGTTTGATATGCAGTACCAGCGATATCTTGGTTTTCGTGGGGTTTCAAGCTGAGATATGCATTTTCTGCGATAATCTTGGTGAGACTTCTGTTAGAAGTATGCAGAATCATCGAGATCGCACTATTCGAGCTATTTAATGCGAGAAACTCGTTATCTGGTGTTTTCACCACTCCACAGTGCGTTTGATATGCAGAACCGGAGATATCTTGGTTTTCGTGGGGTTTCAAGCTGAGATATGCATTTCCTTTGATAATCTTGGTGAGACTTCTGTCAGAAGTATGAAGAATCTTCGAGAACGCTCTTTTCGAGCTACTTAATGCGCGAAACACGTTTTCTGGTGTTTTCACCACTCCACGGTACGTTTGATGTGCAGAACCGGAGATATCTTGGTTTCGGTCGGGTTTCAAGCTGAGATATGCATTTTTCACGATAATCTTGGTAAGACTTCTGTCCGAAGTATGCTGAAACATCGAGATCGCTCTTTTCGAGCTAGTTAATGCGAGAAGAACCTTATCCGGTGTTTTCACCACTCCACAGTGCGTTTGATATGCAAAACCGGCGATATCTTGGTTTTCGTTGGGTTTCAAGCTGAGATATGCATTTCCTGCGATAATCTTGGTGAGACTTCTGTCCGAAGTATGCTGAATCATCGAGATCGCCCTTTTCGAGCAATTCAATGCGAAAAACACGTTCTCTGGTTGCTTTCACCACTCCACAGTGCGTTTGAAATGCAGAACAGGCGATATCTTGATTTTCGTGGTGTTTCCAGATGAGATATGCATTTTCTGCGATAATCTTGGTGAGACTTCTGTTAGAAGTATGCAGAATCGTCGAGAGCGCTCTTTTCGAGCTACTTAATGCGAGAAACACGTTTTCTGGGGTTTTCACCACTCCACAGTTCGTTGGATATGTTGAACCGGAGATATCTTGGTTTTCGTGGGGTTTCAAGCTGAGATATGCATTTCCTGCGATAATCTTGGTGAGACTTCTGTTAGAAGTATGCAGAATCGTCGAGAGCGCTCTTTTCGAGCTACTTAATGCGAGAAACACGTTTTCTGGGGTTTTCACCACTCCACAGTTCGTTGGATATGTTGAACCGGAGATATCTTGGTTTTCGTGGGGTTTCAAGCTGAGATATGCATTTCCTGCGATAATCTTGGTGAGACTTCTGTCCGACGTATGCTGAAACATCTAGATCGCTCTTTTCGAGCTATTTAATGCGAGAAACACGTTATCTGGTGTTTTCACCACTCCTCAGTGCGTTTGATATGCAGAACCGGCGATATCTTGGTTTTCGTGGGGATTCAAGCTGAGATATGCATTTTCTGCGATAATCCTGGTGAGACTTCTGTCAGAAGTATGAAGAATCTTCGAGAACGCTCTTTTCGAGCTACTTAATGCGCGAAACAAGTTTTCTGGTGTTTTCACCACTCCACGGTACGTTTGATGTGCAGAACCGGAGATAACTCGGTTTTCGTCGGGTTTCAAGCTGAGATATGCATTTTCTGCGATAATCTTGGTGAGACTTCTGTCCGAAGTATGCAGAATCATCTACATCGCTATTTTCGAGCTACTTAATTCACGAAACACGTTTTCTGGTGTTTTCACCACTCCACAGTACGTTTGACATGCAGAACCGGCGATATCTTGATTTTCGTGGGGTTTCAAGCTGAGATATGCATTTTCTGCGATAATCTTGGTGAGACTTCTGTTAGAACTATGCAGAATCATCGAGATCGCACTTTTCGAGCTATCTAATGCGAGAAACACGTTATCTGGTGTTTTCACCACTCCGCAGTTGGTTTGATATGCAGAACCGGCGATATTTTGGTTTTCGTCGGGTTTCAAGCTGAGATATGCATTTTCTACGATAATCTTGGTGAAACATCTGTCCGAAGTATGCAGAAACATCGAGAGCGCTCTTTTCGAGCTACTTAATGCACGAAACACGTTTTCTGGTGTTTTCACCACTCCACGGTACGTTTGATGTGCAGAACCGGAGATGACTCGGTTTTCGTCGGGTTTCAAGCTGAGATATGCATTTTCTACGATAATCTTGGTGAGACTTCTGTCCGAAGTATGCTGAAACATCGAGATCGCTCTTTTCGAGCTAGTTAATGCGAGAAAAACCTTATCCGGTGTTTTCACCACTCCACAGTGCGTTTGATATGCAAAACCGGCGATATCTTGGTTTTCGTGGGGTTTCAAGCTGAGATATGCATTTTCTGCGATAATCTTGGTGAGACTTCTGTTAGAAGTATGCAGAATCGTAGAGATCGCACTATTCGAGCTATTTAATGCGAGAAACACGTTATCTGGTGTTTTCACCACTCCACAGTGCGTTTGATATGCAGAACCGGAGATATCTTGGTTTTCGTGGGGTTTCAAGCTGAGATATGCATTTCCTTTGATAATCTTGGTGAGAATCCTGTCCGAAATATGCTGAATCATCGAGATCGCTCTTTTCGAGCTATTTAATGCGAGAAACACGTTCTCTGGTTGTTTTCACCACTCCACAGTGCGTTTGAAATGCAGAACAGGCGATATCTTGATTTTCGTGGTGTTTCCAGCTGAGATATGCATTTTCTGCGATAATCTTGGTGAGACTTCTGTTAGAAGTATGCAGAATCGTCGAGAGCGCTCTTTTCGAGCTACTTAATGCGAGAAACACATTTTCTGGGGTTTTCACCACTCCACAGTTCGTTGGATATGTTGAACCGGAGATATCTTGGTTTTCGTGGGGTTTCAAGCTGAGATATGCATTTCCTGCGATAATCTTGGTGAGACTTCTGTCCGACGTATGCTGAATCATCTAGATCGCTCTTTTCGAACTATTTAATGCGAGAAACACGTTATCTGGTGTTTTCACCACTCCTCAGTGCGTTTGATATGCAGAACCGGCGATATCTTGGTTTTCGTGGGGATTCAAGCTGAGATATGCATTTTCTGCGATAATCCTGGTGAGACTTCTGTCAGAAGTATGAAGAATCTTCGAGAACGCTCTTTTCGAGCTACTTAATGCGCGAAACAAGTTTTCTGGTGTTTTCACCACACCACGGTACGTTTGATGTGCAGAACCGGAGATAACTCGGTTTCCGTCGGGTTTCAAGCTGAGATATGCATTTTCTGCGATAATCTTGGTGAGACTTCTGTCCGAAGTATGCAGAATCATCGAGATCGCTCTTGTCGAGGTATTTAATGCGAGAATCACGTTATCTGGTGTTTTCACCACTCCACAGTGCGTTTGATATGCAGTACCAGCGATATCTTGGTTTTCGTGGGGTTTCATGCTGAGATATGCATTTTCTGCGATAATCTTGGTGTGACTTCTGTTAGAAGTATGCAGAATCATCGAGATCGCACTTTTCGAGCTATTTAATGCGAGAAACACGTTATCTGGTGTTTTCACCACTCCACAGTACGTTTGACATGCAGAACCGGAGATATCTTGGTTTCGGTCGGGTTTCAAGCTGAGATATGCATTTTCTATGATAATCTTGGTGGGTCTTTTGTCAGAAGTATGCAGAATCATCTACATCGCTCTTTTCGAGCTACTTAATTCACGAAACACGTTTTCTGGTGTTTTCACCACTCCACAGTACGTTTGACATGCAGAACCGGCGATATCTTGATTTTCGTGGGGTTTCAAGCTGAGATATGCATTTTCTGCGATAATCTTGGTGAGACTTCTGTTAGAACTATGCAGAATCATCGAGATCGCACTTTTCGAGCTATCTAATGCGAGAAACACGTTATCTGGTGTTTTCACCACTCCGCAGTTGGTTTGATATGCAGAACCGGCGATATTTTGGTTTTCGTCGGGTTTCAAGCTGAGATATGCATTTTCTACGATAATCTTGGTGAAACATCTGTCCGAAGTATGCAGAAACATCGAGAGCGCTCTTTTCGAGCTACTTAATGCACGAAACACGTTTTCTGGTGTTTTCACCACTCCACGGTACGTTTGATGTGCAGAACCGGAGATGACTCGGTTTTCGTCGGGTTTCAAGCTGAGATATGCATTTTCTACGATAATCTTGGTGAGACTTCTGTCCGAAGTATGCAGAAACATCGAGATCGCTCTTTTCGAGCTAGTTAATGCGAGAAAAACCTTATCCGGTGTTTTCACCACTCCACAGTGCGTTTGATATGCAAAACCGGCGATATCTTGGTTTTCGTGGGGTTTCAAGCTGAGATATGCATTTTCTGCGATAATCTTGGTGAGACTTCTGTTAGAAGTATGCAGAATCGTAGAGATCGCACTATTCGAGCTATTTAATGCGAGAAACACGTTATCTGGTGTTTTCACCACTCCACAGTGCGTTTGATATGCAGAACCGGAGATATCTTGGTTTTCGTGGGGTTTCAAGCTGAGATATGCATTTCCTTTGATAATCTTGGTGAGAATCCTGTCCGAAATATGCTGAATCATCGAGATCGCTCTTTTCGAGCTATTTAATGCGAGAAACACGTTCTCTGGTTGTTTTCACCACTCCACAGTGCGTTTGAAATGCAGAACAGGCGATATCTTGATTTTCGTGGTGTTTCCAGCTGAGATATGCATTTTCTGCGATAATCTTGGTGAGACTTCTGTTAGAAGTATGAAGAATCTTCGAGAACGCTCTTTTCGAGCTACTTAATGCGCGAAACTCGTTTTCTGGTGTTTTCACCACTCCACGGTACGTTTGATGTGCAGAACCGGAGATAACTCGGTTTTTCTCGGGTTTCAAGCTGAGATATGCATTTTCTGCGATAATCTTGGTGAGACTTCTGTTAGAAGTATGCAGAATCATCGAGATCGCACTATTCGAGCTATTTAATGCGAGAAACACGTTATCTGGTGTTTTCACCACTCCACAGTGCGTTTGATATGCAGAACCGGAGATATCTTGGTTTTCGTGGGGTTCCAAGCTGAGATATGCATTTCCTTTGATAATCTTGGTGAGACTCCTGTCCGAAATATGCTGAATCATCGAGATCGCTCTTTTCGAGCTATTTAATGCGAGAAACACGTTCTCTGGTTGTTTTCACCACTCCACAGTGCGTTTGAAATGCAGAACAGGCGATATCTTGATTTTCGTGGTGTTTCCAGCTGAGATATGCATTTTCTGCGATAATCTTGGTGAGACTTCTGTTAGAAGTATGCAGAATCGTCGAGAGCGCTCTTTTCGAGCTACTTAATGCGAGAAACACATTTTCTGGGGTTTTCACCACTCCACAGTTCGTTGGATATGTTGAACCGGAGATATCTTGGTTTTCGTGGGGTTTCAAGCTGAGATATGCATTTCCTGCGATAATCTTGGTGAGACTTCTGTCCGACGTATGCTGAATCATCTAGATCGCTCTTTTCGAGCTATTTAATGCGAGAAACACGTTATCTGGTGTTTTCACCACTCCTCAGTGCGTTTGATATGCAGAACCGGCGATATCTTGGTTTTCGTGGGGATTCAAGCTGAGATATGCATTTTCTGCGATAATCCTGGTGAGACTTCTGTCAGAAGTATGAAGAATCTTCGAGAACGCTCTTTTCGAGCTACTTAATGCGCGAAACAAGTTTTCTGGTGTTTTCACCACTCCACGGTACGTTTGATGTGCAGAACCGGAGATAACTCGGTTTCCGTCGGGTTTCAAGCTGAGATATGCATTTTCTGCGATAATCTTGGTGAGACTTCTGTCCGAAGTATGCAGAATCATCGAGATCGCTCTTGTCGAGGTATTTAATGCGAGAATCACGTTATCTGGTGTTTTCACCACTCCACAGTGCGTTTGATATGCAGTACCAGCGATATCTTGGTTTTCGTGGGGTTTCATGCTGAGATATGCATTTTCTGCGATAATCTTGGTGTGACTTCTGTTAGAAGTATGCAGAATCATCGAGATCGCACTTTTCGAGCTATTTAATGCGAGAAACACGTTATCTGGTGTTTTCACCACTCCACAGTACGTTTGACATGCAGAACCGGAGATATCTTGGTTTCGGTCGGGTTTCAAGCTGAGATATGCATTTTCTATGATAATCTTGGTGGGTCTTTTGTCAGAAGTATGCAGAATCATCTACATCGCTCTTTTCGAGCTACTTAATTCACGAAACACGTTTTCTGGTGTTTTCACCACTCCACAGTACGTTTGACATGCAGAACCGGCGATATCTTGATTTTCGTGGGGATTCAAGCTGAGATATGCATTTTCTGCGATAATCTTGGTGAGACTTCTGTTAGAAGTATGCAGAATCGTCGAGATCGCACTATTCGAGCTATTTAATGCGAGAAACACGTTATCTGGTGTTTTCACCACTCCACAGTGCGTTTGATATGCAGAACCGGAGATAACTCGGTTTTCGTCGGGTTTCAAGCTGAGATATGCATTTTCTGCGATAATCTTGGTGAGACTTCTGTCCGAAGTATACAGAATCATCGAGATCGCTCTTTTCGAGCAATTTAATGCGAGAATCACGTTATCTGGTGTTTTCACCACTCCACAGTGCGTTTGATATGCAGAACCGGCGATATCTTGGTTTTCGTGGGGATTCAAGCTGAGATATGCATTTTCTGCGATAATCCTGGTGAGACTTCTGTCAGAAGTATGAAGAATCTTCGAGAACGCTCTTTTCGAGCTACTTAATGCGCGAAACAAGTTTTCTGGTGTTTTCACCACTCCACGGTACGTTTGATGTGCAGAACCGGAGATAACTCGGTTTTCGTCGGGTTTCAAGCTGAGATATGCATTTTCTACGATAATCTTGGTGAGACTTCTGTCCGAAGTATGCTGAAACATCGAGATAGCTCTTTTCGAGCTAGTTAATGCGAGAAAAACCTTATCCGGTGTTTTCACCACTCCACAGTGCGTTTGATATGCAAAACCGGCGATATCTTGGTTTTCGTGGGGTTTCAAGCTGAGATATGCATTTTCTGCGATAATCTTGGTGAGACTTCTGTTAGAAGTATGCAGAATCGTCGAGATCGCACTATTCGAGCTATTTAATGCGAGAAACACGTTATCTGGTGTTTTCACCACTCCACAGTGCGTTTGATATGCAGAACCGGAGATAACTCGGTTTTCGCCGGGTTTCAAGCTGAGATATGCATTTTCTGCGATAATCTTGGTGAGACTTCTGTCCGAAGTATACAGAATCATCGAGATCGCTCTTTTCGAGCAATTTAATGCGAGAATCACGTTATCTGGTGTTTTCACCACTCCACAGTGCGTTTGATATGCAGTACCAGCGATATCTTGGTTTTCGTGGGGTTTCATGCTGAGATATGCATTTTTTACGATAATCTTGGTGAGACTTCTGTCCGAAGTATGCAGAATCATCGAGATCGCTCGTTTCGAGCTATTTAATGCGACAAACACGTTATCTGGTGTTTTCAGCACCCCACAGTGCGTTTGATATGCAGAACCAGCGATATCTTGGTTTTCGTGGGGTTTCAAGCTGAGATATGCATTTTTTACGATAATCTTGGTGAGACTTCTGTCCGAAGTATGCTTAATCATCGAGATCGCTCTTTTCGAGCTAGTTAATGCGAGAAAAACCTTATCCGGTGTTTTCACCACTCCACAGTGCGTTTGATATGCAAAACCGGCGATATCTTGGTTTTCGTGGGGTTTCAAGCTGAGATATGCATTTTCTGCGATAATCTTGGTGAGACTTCTGTTAGAAGTATGCAGAATCATCGAGATCGCACTATTCGAGCTATTTAATGCGAGAAACACGTTATCTGGTGTATTCACCACTCCACAGTGCGTTTGATATGCAGAACCGGAGATATCTTGGTTTTCGTGGGGTTTCAAGCTGAGATATGCATTTCCTTTGATAATCTTGGTGAGACTCCTGTCCGAAATATGCTGAATCATCGAGATCGCACTTTTCGAGCTATTTAATGCGAGAAACACGTTCTCTGGTTGTTTTCACCACTCCACAGTGGGTTTGAAATGCAGAACAGGCGATATCTTGATTTTCGTGGTGTTTCCAGCTGAGATATGCATTTTCTGCGATAATCTTGGTGAGACTTCTGTTAGAAGTATGCAGAATCATCGAGAGCGCTCTTTTCGAGCTATTTAATGCGAGAAACACGTTTTCTGGGGTTTTCACCACTCCACAGTTCGTTGGATATGCTGAACCGGAGATATCTTGGTTTTCGTGGGGTTTCAAGCTGAGATATGCATTTCCTGCGATAATCTTGGTGAGACTTCTGTCCGACGTATGCTGAATCATCTAGATCGCTCTTTTCGAGCTATTTAATGCGAGAAACACGTTATCTGGTGTTTTCACCACTCCTCACTGCGTTTGATATGCAGAACCGGCGATATCTTGGTTTTCGTGGGGATTCATGCTGAGATATGCATTTTCTGCGATAATCCTGGTGAGACTTCTGTCAGAAGTATGAAGAATCTTCGAGAACGCTCTTTTCGAGCTACTTAATGCGCGAAACACGTTTTCTGGTGTTTTCACCACTCCACGGTACGTTTGATGTGCAGAACCGGAGATAACTCGGTTTTCGTCGGGTTTCAAGCTGAGATATGCATTTTCTGCGATAATCTTGGTGAGACTTCTGTCCGAAGTATGCAGAATCATCGAGATCGCTCTTTTCGAGCTATTTAATGCGAGAAACACGTTCTCTGGTTGTTTTCACCACTCCACAGTACGTTTGACATGCAGAACCGGCGATATCTTGATTTTCGTGGGGTTTCAAGCTGAGATATGCATTTTCTGCGATAATCTTGGTGAGACTTCTGTCCGAAGTATGCTGAAACATCGAGATCGCTCTTTTCGAGCTAGTTAATGCGAGAAAAACCTTATCCGGTGTTTTCACCACTCCACAGTGCGTTTGATATGCAAAACCGGCGATATCTTGGTTTTCGTGGGGTTTCAAGCTGACATATGCATTTCCTTTGATAATCTTGGTGAGACTCCTGTCCGAAATATGCTGAATCATCGAGATCGCTCTTTTCGAGCTATTTAATGCGAGAAACACGTTCTCTGGTTGTTTTCACCACTCCACAGTGCGTTTGAAATGCAGAACAGGCGATATCTTGATTTTCGTGGTGTTTCCAGCTGAGATATGCATTTTCTGCGATAATCTTTGTGAGACTTCTGTCCGAAGTATGCAGAATCATCGAGATCGCTCTATTCGAGCTATCTAATGCGAGAAACACGTTATCTGGTGTTTTCACCACTCCGCAGTTGGTTTGATATGCAGAACCGGCGATATTTTGGTTTTCGTCGGGTTTCAAGCTGAGATATGCATTTTCTACGATAATCTTGGTGAAACATCTGTCCGAAGTATGCAGAAACATCGAGAGCGCTCTTTTCGAGCTACTTAATGCACGAAACACGTTTTCTGGTGTTTTCACCACTCCACGGTACGTTTGATGTGCAGAACCGGAGATGACTCGGTTTTCGTCGGGTTTCAAGCTGAGATATGCATTTTCTACGATAATCTTGGTGAGACTTCTGTCCGAAGTATGCTGAAACATCGAGATCGCTCTTTTCGAGCTAGTTAATGCGAGAAAAACCTTATCCGGTGTTTTCACCACTCCACAGTGCGTTTGATATGCAAAACCGGCGATATCTTGGTTTTCGTGGGGTTTCAAGCTGAGATATGCATTTTCTGCGATAATCTTGGTGAGACTTCTGTTAGAAGTATGCAGAATCGTAGAGATCGCACTATTCGAGCTATTTAATGCGAGAAACACGTTATCTGGTGTTTTCACCACTCCGCAGTTGGTTTGATATGCAGAACCGGCGATATTTTGGTTTTCGTCGGGTTTCAAGCTGAGATATGCATTTTCTACGATAATCTTGGTGAAACATCTGTCCGAAGTATGCAGAAACATCGAGATCGCTCTTTTCGAGCTATTTAATGCGAGAATCACGTTATCTGGTGTTTTCACCACTCCACAGTGCGTTTGATATGCAGTACCAGCGATATCTTGGTTTTCGTGGGGTTTCATGCTGAGATATGCATTTTTTACGATAATCTTGGTGAGACTTCTGTCCGAAGTATGCAGAATCATCGAGATCGCTCTATTCGAGCTATCTAATGCGAGAAACACGTTATCTGGTGTTTTCACCACTCCGCAGTTGGTTTGATATGCAGAACCGGCGATATTTTGGTTTTCGTCGGGTTTCAAGCTGAGATATGCATTTTCTACGATAATCTTGGTGAAACATCTGTCCGAAGTATGCAGAAACATCGAGAGCGCTCTTTTCGAGCTACTTAATGCACGAAACACGTTTTCTGGTGTTTTCACCACTCCACGGTACGTTTGATGTGCAGAACCGGAGATGACTCGGTTTTCGTCGGGTTTCAAGCTGAGATATGCATTTTCAACGATAATCTTGGTGAGACTTCTGTCCGAAGTATGCTGAAACATCGAGATCGCTCTTTTCGAGCTAGTTAATGCGAGAAAAACCTTATCCGGTGTTTTCACCACTCCACAGTGCGTTTGATATGCAAAACCGGCGATATCTTGGTTTTCGTGGGGTTTCAAGCTGAGATATGCATTTTCTGCGATAATCTTGGTGAGACTTCTGTTAGAAGTATGCAGAATCGTAGAGATCGCACTATTCGAGCTATTTAATGCGAGAAACACGTTATCTGGTGTTTTCACCACTCCACAGTGCGTTTGATATGCAGAACCGGAGATATCTTGGTTTTCGTGGGGTTTCAAGCTGAGATATGCATTTCCTTTGATAATCTTGGTGAGAATCCTGTCCGAAATATGCTGAATCATCGAGATCGCTCTTTTCGAGCTATTTAATGCGAGAAACACGTTCTCTGGTTGTTTTCACCACTCCACAGTGCGTTTGAAATGCAGAACAGGCGATATCTTGATTTTCGTGGTGTTTCCAGCTGAGATATGCATTTTCTGCGATAATCTTGGTGAGACTTCTGTTAGAAGTATGAAGAATCTTCGAGAACGCTCTTTTCGAGCTACTTAATGCGCGAAACTCGTTTTCTGGTGTTTTCACCACTCCACGGTACGTTTGATGTGCAGAACCGGAGATAACTCGGTTTTTGTCGGGTTTCAAGCTGAGATATGCATTTTCTGCGATAATCTTGGTGAGACTTCTGTTAGAAGTATGCAGAATCATCGAGATCGCACTATTCGAGCTATTTAATGCGAGAAACACGTTATCTGGTGTTTTCACCACTCCACAGTGCGTTTGATATGCAGAACCGGAGATATCTTGGTTTTCGTGGGGTTCCAAGCTGAGATATGCATTTCCTTTGATAATCTTGGTGAGACTCCTGTCCGAAATATGCTGAATCATCGAGATCGCTCTTTTCGAGTTATTTAATGCGAGAAACACGTTCTCTGGTTGTTTTCACCACTCCACAGTGCGTTTGAAATGCAGAACAGGCGATATCTTGATTTTCGTGGTGTTTCCAGCTGAGATATGCATTTTCTGCGATAATCTTGGTGTGACTTCTGTTAGAAGTATGCAAAATCATCGAGATCGCACTTTTCGAGCTATTTAATGCGAGAAACACGTTATCTGGTGTTTTCACCACTCCACAGTACGCTTGACATGCAGAACCGGAGATATCTTGGTTTCGGTCGGGTTTCAAGCTGAGATATGCATTTTCTATGATAATCTTGGTGGGTCTTTTGTCAGAAGTATGCAGAATCATCTACATCGCTCTTTTCGAGCTACTTAATTCACGAAACACGTTTTCTGGTGTTTTCACCACTCCACAGTACGTTTGACATGCAGAACCGGCGATATCTTGATTTTCGTGGGGTTTCAAGCTGAGATATGCATTTTCTGCGATAATCTTGGTGAGACTTCTGTTAGAAGTATGCAGAATCGTCGAGATCGCACTATTCGAGCTATTTAATGCGAGAAACACGTTATCTGGTGTTTTCACCACTCCACAGTGCGTTTGATATGCAGAACCGGAGATAACTCGGTTTTCGTCGGGTTTCAAGCTGAGATATGCATTTTCTGCGATAATCTTGGTGAGACTTCTGTCCGAAGTATACAGAATCATCGAGATCGCTCTTTTCGAGCAATTTAATGCGAGAATCACGTTATCTGGTGTTTTCACCACTCCACAGTGCGTTTGATATGCAGAACCGGCGATATCTTGGTTTTCGTGGGGATTCAAGCTGAGATATGCATTTTCTGCGATAATCCTGGTGAGACTTCTGTCAGAAGTATGAAGAATCTTCGAGAACGCTCTTTTCGAGCTACTTAATGCGCGAAACAAGTTTTCTGGTGTTTTCACCACTCCACGGTACGTTTGATGTGCAGAACCGGAGATAACTCGGTTTTCGTCGGGTTTCAAGCTGAGATATGCATTTTCTACGATAATCTTGGTGAGACTTCTGTCCGAAGTATGCTGAAACATCGAGATAGCTCTTTTCGAGCTAGTTAATGCGAGAAAAACCTTATCCGGTGTTTTCACCACTCCACAGTGCGTTTGATATGCAAAACCGGCGATATCTTGGTTTTCGTGGGGTTTCAAGCTGAGATATGCATTTTCTGCGATAATCTTGGTGAGACTTCTGTTAGAAGTATGCAGAATCGTCGAGATCGCACTATTCGAGCTATTTAATGCGAGAAACACGTTATCTGGTGTTTTCACCACTCCACAGTGCGTTTGATATGCAGAACCGGAGATAACTCGGTTTTCGCCGGGTTTCAAGCTGAGATATGCATTTTCTGCGATAATCTTGGTGAGACTTCTGTCCGAAGTATACAGAATCATCGAGATCGCTCTTTTCGAGCAATTTAATGCGAGAATCACGTTATCTGGTGTTTTCACCACTCCACAGTGCGTTTGATATGCAGTACCAGCGATATCTTGGTTTTCGTGGGGTTTCATGCTGAGATATGCATTTTTTACGATAATCTTGGTGAGACTTCTGTCCGAAGTATGCAGAATCATCGAGATCGCTCGTTTCGAGCTATTTAATGCGACAAACACGTTATCTGGTGTTTTCAGCACCCCACAGTGCGTTTGATATGCAGAACCAGCGATATCTTGGTTTTCGTGGGGTTTCAAGCTGAGATATGCATTTTTTACGATAATCTTGGTGAGACTTCTGTCCGAAGTATGCTTAATCATCGAGATCGCTCTTTTCGAGCTAGTTAATGCGAGAAAAACCTTATCCGGTGTTTTCACCACTCCACAGTGCGTTTGATATGCAAAACCGGCGATATCTTGGTTTTCGTGGGGTTTCAAGCTGAGATATGCATTTTCTGCGATAATCTTGGTGAGACTTCTGTTAGAAGTATGCAGAATCATCGAGATCGCACTATTCGAGCTATTTAATGCGAGAAACACGTTATCTGGTGTATTCACCACTCCACAGTGCGTTTGATATGCAGAACCGGAGATATCTTGGTTTTCGTGGGGTTTCAAGCTGAGATATGCATTTCCTTTGATAATCTTGGTGAGACTCCTGTCCGAAATATGCTGAATCATCGAGATCGCACTTTTCGAGCTATTTAATGCGAGAAACACGTTCTCTGGTTGTTTTCACCACTCCACAGTGGGTTTGAAATGCAGAACAGGCGATATCTTGATTTTCGTGGTGTTTCCAGCTGAGATATGCATTTTCTGCGATAATCTTGGTGAGACTTCTGTTAGAAGTATGCAGAATCATCGAGAGCGCTCTTTTCGAGCTATTTAATGCGAGAAACACGTTTTCTGGGGTTTTCACCACTCCACAGTTCGTTGGATATGCTGAACCGGAGATATCTTGGTTTTCGTGGGGTTTCAAGCTGAGATATGCATTTCCTGCGATAATCTTGGTGAGACTTCTGTCCGACGTATGCTGAATCATCTAGATCGCTCTTTTCGAGCTATTTAATGCGAGAAACACGTTATCTGGTGTTTTCACCACTCCTCACTGCGTTTGATATGCAGAACCGGCGATATCTTGGTTTTCGTGGGGATTCAAGCTGAGATATGCATTTTCTGCGATAATCCTGGTGAGACTTCTGTCAGAAGTATGAAGAATCTTCGAGAACGCTCTTTTCGAGCTACTTAATGCGCGAAACACGTTTTCTGGTGTTTTCACCACTCCACGGTACGTTTGATGTGCAGAACCGGAGATAACTCGGTTTTCGTCGGGTTTCAAGCTGAGATATGCATTTTCTGCGATAATCTTGGTGAGACTTCTGTCCGAAGTATGCAGAATCATCGAGATCGCTCTTTTCGAGCTATTTAATGCGAGAAACACGTTCTCTGGTTGTTTTCACCACTCCACAGTACGTTTGACATGCAGAACCGGCGATATCTTGATTTTCGTGGGGTTTCAAGCTGAGATATGCATTTTCTGCGATAATCTTGGTGAGACTTCTGTCCGAAGTATGCTGAAACATCGAGATCGCTCTTTTCGAGCTAGTTAATGCGAGAAAAACCTTATCCGGTGTTTTCACCACTCCACAGTGCGTTTGATATGCAAAACCGGCGATATCTTGGTTTTCGTGGGGTTTCAAGCTGACATATGCATTTCCTTTGATAATCTTGGTGAGACTCCTGTCCGAAATATGCTGAATCATCGAGATCGCTCTTTTCGAGCTATTTAATGCGAGAAACACGTTCTCTGGTTGTTTTCACCACTCCACAGTGCGTTTGAAATGCAGAACAGGCGATATCTTGATTTTCGTGGTGTTTCCAGCTGAGATATGCATTTTCTGCGATAATCTTTGTGAGACTTCTGTTAGAAGTATGCAGAATCATCGAGAGCGCTCTTTTCGAGCTATTTAATGCGAGAAACACGTTTTCTGGGGTTTTCACCACTCCACAGTTCGTTGGATATGCTGAACCGGAGATATCTTGGTTTTCGTGGGGTTTCAAGCTGAGATATGCATTTCCTGCGATAATCTTGGTGAGACTCCTGTCCGAAATATGCTGAATCATCGAGATCGCTCTTTTCGAGCTATTTAATGCGAGAATCACGTTATCTGGTGTTTTCACCACTCCACAGTGCGTTTGATATGCAGTACCAGCGATATCTTGGTTTTCGTGGGGTTTCATGCTGAGATATGCATTTTTTACGATAATCTTGGTGAGACTTCTGTCCGAAGTATGCAGAATCATCGAGATCGCTCTATTCGAGCTATTTATTGCGAGAAACACGTTATCTGGTGTTTTCACCACACCTCAGTGCGTTTGAAATGCAGAACAGGCGATATCTTGATTTTCGTGGTGTTTCCAGCTGAGATATGCATTTTCTGCGATAATCTTGGTGAGACTTCTGTTAGAAGTATGCAGAATCATCGAGAGCGCTCTTTTCGAGCTATTTAATGCGAGAAACACGTTTTCTGGGGTTTTCACCACTCCACAGTTCGTTGGATATGCTGAACCGGAGATATCTTGGTTTTCGTGGTGTTTCAAGCTGAGATATGCATTTCCTGCGATAATCTTGGTGAGACTTCTGTCCGACGTATGCTGAATCATCTAGATCGCTCTTTTCGAGCTATTTAATGCGAGAAACACGTTATCTGGTGTTTTCACCACTCCTCACTGCGTTTGATATGCAGAACCGGCGATATCTTGGTTTTCGTGGGGATTCAAGCTGAGATATGCATTTTCTGCGATAATCCTGGTGAGACTTCTGTCAGAAGTATGAAGAATCTTCGAGAACGCTCTTTTCGAGCTACTTAATGCGCGAAACACGTTTTCTGGTGTTTTCACCACTCCACGGTACGTTTGATGTGCAGAACCGGAGATATCTTGGTTTTCGTGGGGATTCAAGCTGAGATATGCATTTTCTGCGATAATCCTGGTGAGACTTCTGTCAGAAGTATGAAGAACCTTCGAGAACGCTCTTTTCGAGCTATTTAATGCGAGAATCACGTTATCTGGTGTTTTCACCACTCCACAGTGCGTTTGATATGCAGTACCAGCGATATCTTGGTTTTCGTGGGGTTTCAAGCTGAGATATGCATTTTCTGCGATAATCTTGGTGAGACTTCTGTTAGAAGTATGCAGAATCATCGAGATCGCACTATTCGAGCTATTTAATGCGAGAAACTCGTTATCTGGTGTTTTCACCACTCCACAGTGCGTTTGATATGCAGAACCGGAGATATCTTGGTTTTCGTGGGGTTTCAAGCTGAGATATGCATTTCCTTTGATAATCTTGGTGAGACTTCTGTCAGAAGTATGAAGAATCTTCGAGAACGCTCTTTTCGAGCTACTTAATGCGCGAAACACGTTTTCTGGTGTTTTCACCACTCCACGGTACGTTTGATGTGCAGAACCGGAGATAACTCGGTTTTCGTCGGGTTTCAAGCTGAGATATGCATTTTCTGCGATAATCTTGGTGAGACTTCTGTCCGAAGTATGCAGAATCATCGAGATCGCTCTTTTCGAGCTATTTAATGCGAGAATCACGTTATCTGGTGTTTTCACCACTCCACAGTGCGTTTGATATGCAGTACCAGAGATATCTTGGTTTTCGTGGGGTTTCATGCTGAGATATGCATTTTTCACGATAATCTTGATAAGACTTCTGTCCGAAGTATGCTGAAACATCGAGATCGCTCTTTTCGAGCTAGTTAATGCGAGAAGAACCTTATCCGGTGTTTTCACCACTCCACAGTGCGTTTGATATGCAAAACCGGCGATATCTTGGTTTTCGTGGGGTTTCAAGCTGAGATATGCATTTTCTGCGATAATCTTGGTGAAACATCTGTCCGAAGTATGCAGAAACATCGAGAGCGCTCTTTTCGAGCTATTTAATGCGAGAAACTCGTTTTCTGGGGTTTTCACCACTCCACAGTTCGTTGGATATGCAGAACAGTAGATATCTTGGTTTCGGTCGGGTTTCAAGCTGATATATGCATTTTCTACGATAATCTTGGTGAGACTTCTGTCAGAAGTATGCAGGATCTTCGAGAACGCTCTTTTCGAGCTATTTAATGCGAGAAACACGTTATCTGGTGTTTTCACCACTCCACAGTGCGTTTGATATGCAGTACCAGCGATATCTTGGTTTCGGTCGGGTTTCAAGCTGATATATGCATTTTCTACGATAATCTTGGTGAAACATCTGTCCGAAGTATGCAGAAACATCGCGAGCGCTCTTTTCGAGCTATTTAATGCGAGAAACTCGTTTTCTGGGGTTTTCACCACTTCACAGTTCGTTGTATATGCAGAACCGGAGATATCTTAGTTTTCGTTGGGTTTCAAGCTGAGATATGCATTTCCTGCGATAATCTTGGTGAGACTTCTGTCCGAAGTATGCTGAATCATCGAGATCGCCCTTTTCGAGCTATTCAATGCGAAAAACACGTTCTCTGGTTGTTTTCACCACTCCACAGTGCGTTTGATATGCCGAACAGGCGATATCTTGATTTTCGTGGTGTTTCCAGCTGAGATATGCATTTTCAGCGATAATCATGGTGGGTCTTTTGTCAGAAGTATACACAATCAACTAGATCGCTCTTTTCAAGCTACTTAATGCACGAAACACGTTTTCTGGTGTTTTCAGCACCCCACAGTGTGTTTGATATGCAGAACCAGCGATATCTTGGTTTTCGTGGGGTTTCAAGCTGAGATATGCATTTTTTACGATAATCTTGGTGAGACTTCTGTCCGAAGTATGCTTAATCATCGAGATCGCTCGTTTCGAGCTATTTAATGCGAGAAACACGTTATCTGGTGTTTTCACCACTCCACAGTGCGTATGATATGCAGAACCGGCGATATCTTTGTTTTCGTGGGGTTTCAAGCTGAGATATGCATTTTCTGCGATAATCTTGGTGAGACTTCTGTCCGAAGTATGCTGAAACATCGCGATCGCTATTTTCGAGCTAGTTAATGCAAGAAGAACCTTATCCGGTGTTTTCACCACTCCACAGTGCGTTTGATATGCAGAACCGGCGATATCTTGGTTTTCGTGGGGTTTCAAGCTGAGATATGCATTTTCTGCGATAATCTTGGTGAGACTTCTGTCCGAAGTATGCTGAATATTCGAGATCGCTCTTTTCGAGCTGGTTAGTGCGAGAAACACGTTTTCTGTGGTTTTCACCACTCCTCAGTGCGTTTGAAATGCAGAACAGGCGATATCTTGATTTTCGTGGTGTTTCCAGCGGAGATATGCATTTTCTGCGATAATCTTGGTGAGACTTCTGTTAGAAGTATGCAGAATCATCGAGAGCGCTCTTTTCGAGCTATTTAATGCGAGAAACACGTTTTCTGGGGTTTTCACCACTCCACAGTTCGTTGGATATGCTGAACCGGAGATATCTTGGTTTTCGTGGGGTTTCAAGCTGAGATATGCATTTCCTGCGATAATCTTGGTGAGACTTCTGTCCGACGTATGCTGAATCATCTAGATCGCTCTTTTCGAGCTATTTAATGCGAGAAACACGTTATCTGGTGTTTTCACCACTCCTCACTGCGATTGATATGCAGAACCGGCGATATCTTGGTTTTCGTGGGGATTCAAGCTGAGATATGCATTTTCTGCGATAATCCTGGTGAGACTTCTGTCAGAAGTATGCAGAAACATCGAGAGTGCTCTTTTCGAGCTATTTAATGCGAGAAACTCGTTTTCTGGGGTTTTCACCACTCCACAGTTCGTTGGATATGCAGAACCGGAGATATCTTGGTTTTCGTGGGGTTTCAAGCTGAGATACGCATTTTCTACGGTAATCCTGGTGAGACTTCTGTCAGAAGTATGCAGAATCTGCGACAACGCTCTTTTCGAGCTACTTAATGCGCGAAACACGTTTTCTGGTGTTTTCACCACTCCACAGTTCGTTGGATATGCAGAACCGGAGATATCTTTGTTTTCGTTGGGTTTCAGGCTGAGATATGCATTTCCTGCGATAATCTTGGTGAGACTTCTGTCCGAAGTATGCTGAATCATCGAGATCGCCCTTTTCGAGCTATTCAATGCGAAAAACACGTTCTCTGGTTGTTTTCACCACTCCACAGTGCGTTTGATATGCCGAACAGGCGATATCTTGATTTTCGTGGTATTTCCAGCTGAGATATGCATTTTCATCGATAATCATGGTGGGTCTTTTGTCACAAGTATGCACAATCAACTAGATCGCTCTTTTCAAGCTACTTAATGCACGAAACACGTTTTCTGGTGTTTTCAGCACTCCACAGTGCGTTTGATATTCAGAACCGGAGATATCTTGGTTTCGGTCGGGTTTCAAGCTGAGATATGCATTTTCTACGATAATCGTGGTGAAACATCTGTCCGAAGTATGCAGAAACATCGAGAGTGCTCTTTTCGAGCTATTTAATGCGAGAAACTCGTTTTCTGGGGTTTTCACCACTCCACAGTTCGTTGGATATGCAGAACCGGAGATATCTTGGTTTTCGTGGGGTTTCAAGCTGAGATACGCATTTTCTACGGTAATCCTGGTGAGACTTCTGTCAGAAGTATGCAGAATCTGCGACAACGCTCTTTTCGAGCTACTTAATGCGCGAAACACGTTTTCTGGTGTTTTCACCACTCCACGGTACGTTTGATGTGCAGAACCGGAGATAACTCGGTTTTCGTCGGGTACCAAGCTGAGATATGCATTTTCTGCGATAATCTTGGTGAGACTTCTGTCCGAAGTATGCAGAATCATCGAGATCGCTCTTTTCGAGCTATTTAATGCGAGAATCACGTTATCTGGTGTTTTCACCACTCCACAGTGCGTTTGATATGCAGTACCAGCGATATCTTGGTTTTCGTGGGGTTTCATGCTGAGATATGCATTTTTTACGATAATCTTGGTGAGACTTCTGTCCGAAGTATGCAGAATCATCGAGATCGCTCTATTCGAGCTATTTAATGCGACAAACACGTTATCTGGTGCTTTCAGCACCCCACAGTGCGTGTGATATGCAGAACCAGCGATATCTTGGTTTTCGTGGGGTTTCAAGCTGAGATATGCATTTTCTGCGATAATCTTGGTGAGACTTCTGTCCGAAGTATGCTGAAACATCGAGATCGCTCTTTTCGAGCTATTTAATGCGAGAATCACGTTATCTGGTGTTTTCACCACTCCACAGTGCGTATGATATGCAGAACCAGCGATATCTTGGTTTTCGTGGGGTTTCAAGCTGAGATATGCATTTTCTGCGATAATCTTGGTGAGACTTCTGTCCGAAGTATGCTGAAACATCGAGATCGCTCTTTTCGAGCTATTTAATGCGAGAAACACGTTTTCTGGTGTTTTCAGCACTCCACAGTGCGTTTGATATTCAGAACCGGAGATATCTTTGTTTTCGTGGGGTTTCAAGCTGAGATATGCATTTTCTGCGATAATCCTGGTGAGACTTCTGTCCGAAGTATGCAGAATCATCGAGATCGCTCTATTCGAGCTATTTAATGCGAGAAACACGTTATCTGGTGTTTTCACCACTCCACAGTGCGTATGATATGCAGAACCGGCGATATCTTTGTTTTCGTGGGGTTTCAAGATGAGATATGCATTTTCTGCGATAATCTTGGTGAGACTTCTGTCCGAAGTATGCTGAAACATCGAGATCGCTCTTTTCGAGCTAGTTAATGCAAGAAGAACCTTATCCGGTGTTTTCACCACTCCACAGTGCGTTTGATATGCAGAACCGGCGATATCTTGGTTTTCGTGGGGATTCAAGCTGAGATATGCATTTTCTGCGATAATCCTAATGAGACTTCTGTCAGAAGTATGAAGAATCTTCGAGAACGCTCTTTTCGAGCTACTTAATGCGCGAAACACGTTTTCTGGTGTTTTCACCACTCCACGGTATGTTTGATGTGCAGAACCGGAGATAACTCGGTTTTCGTCGGGTTTCAAGCTGAGATATGCATTTTCTGCGATAATCTTGGTGAGACTTCTGTCCGAAGTATGCAGAATCATCGAGATCGCTCTATTCGAGCCATTTAATGCGACAAACACGTTATCTGGTGCTTTCAGCACCCCACAGTGCGTTTGATATGCAGAACCAGCGATATCTTGGTTTTCGTGGGGTTTCAAGCTGAGATATGCATTTTTTACGATAATCTTGGTGAGACTTCTGTCCGAAGTATGCTTCATCATCGAGATCGCTCTTTTCGAGCTATTTAATGCGAGAATCACGTTATCTGGTGTTTTCACCACTCCACAGTGCGTATGATATGCAGAACCGGCGATATCTTTGTTTTCGTGGGGTTTCAAGCTGAGATATGCATTTTCTGCGATAATCTTGGTGAGACTTCTGTCCGAAGTATGCTGAAACATTGAGATCGCTCTTTTCGAGCTAGTTAATGCGAGAATCACGTTATCTGGTGTTTTCGCCACTCCACAGTGCGTTTGATATGCAAAACCGGCGATATCTTGGTTTTCGTGGGGTTTCAAGCTGAGATATGCATTTTCTGCGATAATCTTGGTGAGACTTCTGTTAGAAGTATGCAGAATCATCGAGATCGCACTATTCGAGCTATTTAATGCGAGAAACACGTTATCTGGTGTTTTCACCACTCCACAGTGCGTTTGATATGCAGAACCGGAGATATCTTGGTTTTCGTGGGGTTTCAAACTGAGATATGCATTTGCTTTGATAATCTTGGTGAGACTTCTGTCAGAAGTATGAAGAATCTTCGAGAACCCTCTTTTCGAGCTACTTAATGCGCGAAACACGTTTTCTGGTGTTTTCACCACTCCACGGTACGTTTGATGTGCAGAACCGGAGATAACTCGGTTATCGTCGGGTTTCAAGCTGAGATATGCATTTTCTGCGATAATCTTGGTGAGACTTCTGTCCGAAGTATGCAGAATCATCGAGATCGCTCTTTTCGAGCTATTTAATGCGAGAATCACGTTATCTGGTGTTTTCACCACTCCACGGTTCGTTGGATATGCATAACCGGAGATATCTTGGTTTTCGTTGGGTTTCAGGCTGAGATATGCATTTCCTGCGATAATCTTGGTGAGACTTCTGTCCGAAGTATGCTGAATCATCGAGATCGCCCTTTTCGAGCTATTCAATGCGAAAAACACGTTCTCTGGTTGTTTTCACCACTCCACAGTGCGTTTGATATGCCGAACAGGCGATATCTTGATTTTCGTGGTGTTTCCAGCTGAGATATGCATTTTCAGCGATAATCATGGTGGGTCTTTTGTCACAAGTATGCACAATCAACTAGATCGCTCTTTTCAAGCTACTTAATGCACGAAACACGTTTTCTGGTGTTTTCAGCACTCCACAGTGCGTTTGATATGCAGAACCGGAGATATCTTGGTTTCGGTCGGGTTTCAAGCTGAGATATGCATTTTCTACGATAATCGTGGTGAAACATCTGTCCGAAGTATGCAGAAACATCGAGAGTGCTCTTTTCGAGCTATTTAATGCGAGAAACTCGTTTTCTGGGGTTTTCACCACTCCACAGTTCGTTGGATATGCAGAACCGGAGATATCTTGGTTTTCGTGGGGTTTCAAGCTGAGATACGCATTTTCTACGGTAATCCTGGTGAGACTTCTGTCAGAAGTATGCAGAATCTGCGACAACGCTCTTTTCGAGCTACTTAATGCGCGAAACACGCTTTCTGGTGTTTTCAGCACTCCACGGTACGTTTGATGTGCAGAACCGGAGATAACTTGGTTTTCGTCGGGTTTCAAGCTGAGATATGCATTTTCTACGATAATCTTGGTGAGACTTCTGTTAGAAGTATGCAGAATCATCGAGATCGCACTATTCGAGCTATTTAATGCGAGAAACACGTTATCTGGTGTTTTCACCACTCCACGGTATGTTTGATGTGCAGAACCGGAGATAACTCGGTTTTCGTCGGGTTTCAAGCTGAGATATGCATTTTCTGCGATAATCTTGGTGAGACTTCTGTCCGAAGTATGCAGAATCATCGAGATCGCTCTATTCGAGCTATTTAATGCGACAAACACGTTATCTGGTGCTTTCAACACCCCACAGTGCGTTTGATATGCAGAACCAGCGATATCTTGGTTTTCGTGGGGTTTCAAGCTGAGATATGAATTTTTTACGATAATCTTGGTGAGACTTCTGTCCGAAGTATGCTTCATCATCGAGATCGCTCTTTTCGAGCTATTTAATGCGAGAATCACGTTATCTGGTGTTTTCACCACTCCACAGTGCGTATGATATGCAGAACCGGCGATATCTTTGTTTTCGTGGGGTTTCAAGCTGAGATATGCATTTTCTGCGATAATCTTGGTGAGACTTCTGTCCGAAGTATGCTGAAACATTGAGATCGCTCTTTTCGAGCTAGTTAATGCGAGAATCACGTTATCTGGTGTTTTCGCCACTCCACAGTGCGTTTGATATGCAAAACCGGCGATATCTTGGTTTTCGTGGGGTTTCAAGCTGAGATATGCATTTTCTGCGATAATCTTGGTGAGACTTCTGTTAGAAGTATGCAGAATCATCGAGATCGCACTATTCGAGCTATTTAATGCGAGAAACACGTTATCTGGTATTTTCACCACTCCACAGTGCGTTTGATATGCAGAACCGGAGATATCTTTGTTTTCGTTGGGTTTCAGGCTGAGATATGCATTTCCTGCGATAATCTTGGTGAGACTTCTGTCCGAAGTATGCTGAATCATCGAGATCGCCCTTTTCGAGCTATTCAATGCGAAAAACACGTTCTCTGGTTGTTTTCACCACTCCACAGTGCGTTTGATATGCCGAACAGGCGATATCTTGATTTTCGTGGTGTTTCCAGCTGAGATATGCATTTTCATCGATAATCATGGTGGGTCTTTTGTCACAAGTATGCACAATCAACTAGATCGCTCTTTTCAAGCTACTTAATGCACGAAACACGTTTTCTGGTGTTTTCAGCACTCCACAGTGCGTTTGATATTCAGAACCGGAGATATCTTGGTTTCGGTCGGGTTTCAAGCTGAGATATGCATTTTCTACGATAATCGTGGTGAAACATCTGTCCGAAGTATGCAGAAACATCGAGAGTGCTCTTTTCGAGCTATTTAATGCGAGAAACTCGTTTTCTGGGGTTTTCACCACTCCACAGTTCGTTGGATATGCAGAACCGGAGATATCTTGGTTTTCGTGGGGTTTCAAGCTGAGATACGCATTTTCTACGGTAATCCTGGTGAGACTTCTGTCAGAAGTATGCAGAATCTGCGACAACGCTCTTTTCGAGCTACTTAATGCGCGAAACACGTTTTCTGGTGTTTTCACCACTCCACGGTACGTTTGATGTGCAGAACCGGAGATAACTCGGTTTTCGTCGGGTACCAAGCTGAGATATGCATTTTCTGCGATAATCTTGGTGAGACTTCTGTCCGAAGTATGCAGAATCATCGAGATCGCTCTTTTCGAGCTATTTAATGCGAGAATCACGTTATCTGGTGTTTTCACCACTCCACAGTGCGTTTGATATGCAGTACCAGCGATATCTTGGTTTTCGTGGGGTTTCATGCTGAGATATGCATTTTTTACGATAATCTTGGTGAGACTTCTGTCCGAAGTATGCAGAATCATCGAGATCGCTCTATTCGAGCTATTTAATGCGACAAACACGTTATCTGGTGCTTTCAGCACCCCACAGTGCGTGTGATATGCAGAACCAGCGATATCTTGGTTTTCGTGGGGTTTCAAGCTGAGATATGCATTTTCTGCGATAATCTTGGTGAGACTTCTGTCCGAAGTATGCTGAAACATCGAGATCGCTCTTTTCGAGCTATTTAATGCGAGAATCACGTTATCTGGTGTTTTCACCACTCCACAGTGCGTATGATATGCAGAACCAGCGATATCTTGGTTTTCGTGGGGTTTCAAGCTGAGATATGCATTTTCTGCGATAATCTTGGTGAGACTTCTGTCCGAAGTATGCTGAAACATCGAGATCGCTCTTTTCGAGCTATTTAATGCGAGAAACACGTTTTCTGGTGTTTTCAGCACTCCACAGTGCGTTTGATATTCAGAACCGGAGATATCTTTGTTTTCGTGGGGTTTCAAGCTGAGATATGCATTTTCTGCGATAATCCTGGTGAGACTTCTGTCCGAAGTATGCAGAATCATCGAGATCGCTCTATTCGAGCTATTTAATGCGAGAAACACGTTATCTGGTGTTTTCACCACTCCACAGTGCGTATGATATGCAGAACCGGCGATATCTTTGTTTTCGTGGGGTTTCAAGATGAGATATGCATTTTCTGCGATAATCTTGGTGAGACTTCTGTCCGAAGTATGCTGAAACATCGAGATCGCTCTTTTCGAGCTAGTTAATGCAAGAAGAACCTTATCCGGTGTTTTCACCACTCCACAGTGCGTTTGATATGCAGAACCGGCGATATCTTGGTTTTCGTGGGGATTCAAGCTGAGATATGCATTTTCTGCGATAATCCTAATGAGACTTCTGTCAGAAGTATGAAGAATCTTCGAGAACGCTCTTTTCGAGCTACTTAATGCGCGAAACACGTTTTCTGGTGTTTTCACCACTCCACGGTATGTTTGATGTGCAGAACCGGAGATAACTCGGTTTTCGTCGGGTTTCAAGCTGAGATATGCATTTTCTGCGATAATCTTGGTGAGACTTCTGTCCGAAGTATGCAGAATCATCGAGATCGCTCTATTCGAGCCATTTAATGCGACAAACACGTTATCTGGTGCTTTCAGCACCCCACAGTGCGTTTGATATGCAGAACCAGCGATATCTTGGTTTTCGTGGGGTTTCAAGCTGAGATATGCATTTTTTACGATAATCTTGGTGAGACTTCTGTCCGAAGTATGCTTCATCATCGAGATCGCTCTTTTCGAGCTATTTAATGCGAGAATCACGTTATCTGGTGTTTTCACCACTCCACAGTGCGTATGATATGCAGAACCGGCGATATCTTTGTTTTCGTGGGGTTTCAAGCTGAGATATGCATTTTCTGCGATAATCTTGGTGAGACTTCTGTCCGAAGTATGCTGAAACATTGAGATCGCTCTTTTCGAGCTAGTTAATGCGAGAATCACGTTATCTGGTGTTTTCGCCACTCCACAGTGCGTTTGATATGCAAAACCGGCGATATCTTGGTTTTCGTGGGGTTTCAAGCTGAGATATGCATTTTCTGCGATAATCTTGGTGAGACTTCTGTTAGAAGTATGCAGAATCATCGAGATCGCACTATTCGAGCTATTTAATGCGAGAAACACGTTATCTGGTGTTTTCACCACTCCACAGTGCGTTTGATATGCAGAACCGGAGATATCTTGGTTTTCGTGGGGTTTCAAACTGAGATATGCATTTGCTTTGATAATCTTGGTGAGACTTCTGTCAGAAGTATGAAGAATCTTCGAGAACCCTCTTTTCGAGCTACTTAATGCGCGAAACACGTTTTCTGGTGTTTTCACCACTCCACGGTACGTTTGATGTGCAGAACCGGAGATAACTCGGTTATCGTCGGGTTTCAAGCTGAGATATGCATTTTCTGCGATAATCTTGGTGAGACTTCTGTCCGAAGTATGCAGAATCATCGAGATCGCTCTTTTCGAGCTATTTAATGCGAGAATCACGTTATCTGGTGTTTTCACCACTCCACGGTTCGTTGGATATGCATAACCGGAGATATCTTGGTTTTCGTTGGGTTTCAGGCTGAGATATGCATTTCCTGCGATAATCTTGGTGAGACTTCTGTCCGAAGTATGCTGAATCATCGAGATCGCCCTTTTCGAGCTATTCAATGCGAAAAACACGTTCTCTGGTTGTTTTCACCACTCCACAGTGCGTTTGATATGCCGAACAGGCGATATCTTGATTTTCGTGGTGTTTCCAGCTGAGATATGCATTTTCAGCGATAATCATGGTGGGTCTTTTGTCACAAGTATGCACAATCAACTAGATCGCTCTTTTCAAGCTACTTAATGCACGAAACACGTTTTCTGGTGTTTTCAGCACTCCACAGTGCGTTTGATATGCAGAACCGGAGATATCTTGGTTTCGGTCGGGTTTCAAGCTGAGATATGCATTTTCTACGATAATCGTGGTGAAACATCTGTCCGAAGTATGCAGAAACATCGAGAGTGCTCTTTTCGAGCTATTTAATGCGAGAAACTCGTTTTCTGGGGTTTTCACCACTCCACAGTTCGTTGGATATGCAGAACCGGAGATATCTTGGTTTTCGTGGGGTTTCAAGCTGAGATACGCATTTTCTACGGTAATCCTGGTGAGACTTCTGTCAGAAGTATGCAGAATCTGCGACAACGCTCTTTTCGAGCTACTTAATGCGCGAAACACGCTTTCTGGTGTTTTCAGCACTCCACGGTACGTTTGATGTGCAGAACCGGAGATAACTTGGTTTTCGTCGGGTTTCAAGCTGAGATATGCATTTTCTACGATAATCTTGGTGAGACTTCTGTTAGAAGTATGCAGAATCATCGAGATCGCACTATTCGAGCTATTTAATGCGAGAAACACGTTATCTGGTGTTTTCACCACTCCACGGTATGTTTGATGTGCAGAACCGGAGATAACTCGGTTTTCGTCGGGTTTCAAGCTGAGATATGCATTTTCTGCGATAATCTTGGTGAGACTTCTGTCCGAAGTATGCAGAATCATCGAGATCGCTCTATTCGAGCTATTTAATGCGACAAACACGTTATCTGGTGCTTTCAACACCCCACAGTGCGTTTGATATGCAGAACCAGCGATATCTTGGTTTTCGTGGGGTTTCAAGCTGAGATATGAATTTTTTACGATAATCTTGGTGAGACTTCTGTCCGAAGTATGCTTCATCATCGAGATCGCTCTTTTCGAGCTATTTAATGCGAGAATCACGTTATCTGGTGTTTTCACCACTCCACAGTGCGTATGATATGCAGAACCGGCGATATCTTTGTTTTCGTGGGGTTTCAAGCTGAGATATGCATTTTCTGCGATAATCTTGGTGAGACTTCTGTCCGAAGTATGCTGAAACATTGAGATCGCTCTTTTCGAGCTAGTTAATGCGAGAATCACGTTATCTGGTGTTTTCGCCACTCCACAGTGCGTTTGATATGCAAAACCGGCGATATCTTGGTTTTCGTGGGGTTTCAAGCTGAGATATGCATTTTCTGCGATAATCTTGGTGAGACTTCTGTTAGAAGTATGCAGAATCATCGAGATCGCACTATTCGAGCTATTTAATGCGAGAAACACGTTATCTGGTATTTTCACCACTCCACAGTGCGTTTGATATGCAGAACCGGAGATATCTTGGTTTTCGTGGGGTTTCAAGCTGAGATATGCATTTGCTTTGATAATCTTGGTGAGACTTCTGTCAGAAGTATGAAGAATCTTCGAGAACCGTCTTTTCGAGCTACTTAATGCGCGAAACACGTTTTCTGGTGTTTTCACCACTCCGCGGTACGTTTGATGTGCAGAACCGGAGATAACTCGGTTATCGTCGGGTTTCAAGCTGAGATATGCATTTTCTGCGATAATCTTGGTGAGACTTCTGTCCGAAGTATGCAGAATCATCGAGATCGCTCTTTTCGAGCTATTTAATGCGAGAATCACGTTATCTGGTGTTTTCACCACTCCACAGTTCGTTGGATATGCATAACCGGAGATATCTTGGTTTTCGTTGGGTTTCAGGCTGAGATATGCATTTCCTGCGATAATCTTGGTGAGACTTCTGTCCGAAGTATGCTGAATCATGGAGATCGCCCTTTTCGAGCTATTCAATGCGAAAAACACGTTCTCTGGTTGTTTTCACCACTCCACAGTGCGTTTGATATGCCGAACAGGCGATATCTTGATTTTCGTGGTGTTTCCATCTGAAATATGCATTTTCAGCGATAATCATGGTGGGTCTTTTGTCACAAGTATGCACAATCAACTAGATCGCTCTTTTCAAGCTACTTAATGCACGAAACACGTTTTCTGGTGTTTTCAGCACTCCACAGTGCGTTTGATATGCAGAACCGGAGATATCTCGGTTTCGGTCGGGTTTCAAGCTGAGATATGCATTTTGTACGATAATCGTGGTGAAACATCTGTCCGAAGTATGCAGAAACACCGAGAGTGCTCTTTTCGAGCTATTTAATGCGAGAAACTCGTTTTCTGGGGTTTTCACCACTCCACAGTTCGTTGGATATGCAGAACCGCAGATATCTTGGTTTTCGTGGGGTTTCAAGCTGAGATACGCATTTTCTACGGTAATCCTGGTGAGACTTCTGTCAGAAGTATGCAGAATCTGCGACAACGCTCTTTTCGAGCTACTTAATGCGCGAAACACGCTTTCTGGTGTTTTCGCAACTCCACGGTACGTTTGATGTGCAGAACCGGAGATAACTTGGTTTTCGTCGGGTTTCAAGCTGAGATATGCATTTTCTACGATAATCTTGGTGAGACTCCTGTTAGAAGTATGCAGAATCATCGAGATCGCACTATTCGAGCTATTTAATGCGAGAAACACGTTATCTGGTGTTTTCACCACTCCACAGTGCGTTTGATATGCAGAACCGGAGATATCTTGGTTTTCGTGGGGTTTCAAGCTGAGATATGCATTTCCTTTGATAATCTTGGTGAGACTTCTGTCCGACGTATGCTGAATCATCTAGATCGCTCTTTTCGAGCTATTTAATGCGAGAAACACGTTATATGGTGTTTTCACCACTCCTCAGTGCGTTTGATATGCAGAACCGGCGATATCTTGGTTTTCGTGGGGATTCAAGCTGAGATATGCATTTTCTGCGATAATCCTGGTGAGACTTCTGTCAGAAGTATGAAGAATCTTCGAGAACGCTCTTTTCGAGCTACTTAATGCGCGAAACACGTTTTCTGGTGTTTTCACCACTCCACGGTACGTTTGATGTGCAGAACCGGAGATAACTCGGTTTTCGTCGGGTTTCAAGCTGAGATATGCATTTTCTGCGATAATCTTGGTGAGACTTCTGTCCGAAGTATGCAGAATCATCGAGATCGCTCTATTCGAGCTATTTAATGCGACAAACACGTTATCTGGTGCTTTCAGCACCCCACAGTGCGTTTGATATGCAGAACCAGCGATATCTTGGTTTTCGTGGGGTTTCAAGCTGAGATATGCATTTTCTGCGATAATCTTGGTGAGACTTCTGTCCGAAGTATGCTTCATCATCGAGATCGCTCGTTTCGAGCTATTTAATGCGAGAAACAGGTTATCTGGTGTTTTCACCACTCCACAGTGCGTATGATATGCAGAACCGGCGATATCTTTGTTTTCGTGGGGTTTCAAGATGAGATATGCATTTTCTGCGATAATCTTGGTGAGACTTCTGTCCGAAGTATGCTGAATCATCGAGATCGCTCTATTCGAGCTATTTAATGCGACAAACACGTTATCTGGTGCTTTCAGCACCCCACAGTGCGTTTGATATGCAGAACCAGCGATATCTTGGTTTTCGTGGGGTTTCAAGCTGAGATATGCATTTTTTACGATAATCTTGGTGAGACTTCTGTCCGAAGTATGCTTAATCATCGAGATCGCTCGTTTCGAGCTATTTAATGCGAGAAACACGTTATCTGGTGTTTTCACCACTCCACAGTGCGTATGATATGCAGAACCGGCGATATCTTTGTTTTCGTGGAGTTTCAAGATGAGATATGCATTTTCTGCGATAATCTTGGTGAGACTTCTGTCCGGAGTATGCTGAAACATCGAGATCGCTCTTTTCGAGCTAGTTAATGCAAGAAGAACCTTATCCGGTGTTTTCACCACTCCACAGTGCGTTTGATATGCAGAACCGGCGATATCTTGGTTTTCGTGGGGATTCAAGCTGAGATATGCATTTTCTGCGATAATCCTGGTGAGACTTCTGTCAGAAGTATGAAGAATCTTCGAGAACGCTCTTTTCGAGCTACTTAATGCGCGAAACACGTTTTCTGGTGTTTTCACCACTCCACGGTACGTTTGATGTGCAGAACCGGAGATAACTCGGTTTTCGTCGGGTTTCAAGCTGAGATATGCATTTTCTGCGATAATCTTGGTGAGACTTCTGTCCGAAGTATGCAGAATCATCGAGATCGCTCTATTCGAGCTATTTAATGCGACAAACACGTTATCTGGTGCTTTCAGCACCCCACAGTGCGTTTGATATGCAGAACCAGCGATATCTTGGTTTTCGTGGGGTTTCAAGCTGAGATATGCATTTTCTGCGATAATCTTGGTGAGACTTCTGTCCGAAGTATGCTTCATCATCGAGATCGCTCGTTTCGAGCTATTTAATGCGAGAAACAGGTTATCTGGTGTTTTCACCACTCCACAGTGCGTATGATATGCAGAACCGGCGATATCTTTGTTTTCGTGGGGTTTCAAGATGAGATATGCATTTTCTGCGATAATCTTGGTGAGACTTCTGTCCGAAGTATGCTGAATCATCGAGATCGCTCTATTCGAGCTATTTAATGCGACAAACACGTTATCTGGTGCTTTCAGCACCCCACAGTGCGTTTGATATGCAGAACCAGCGATATCTTGGTTTTCGTGGGGTTTCAAGCTGAGATATGCATTTTTTACGATAATCTTGGTGAGACTTCTGTCCGAAGTATGCTTAATCATCGAGATCGCTCGTTTCGAGCTATTTAATGCGAGAAACACGTTATCTGGTGTTTTCACCACTCCACAGTGCGTATGATATGCAGAACCGGCGATATCTTTGTTTTCGTGGAGTTTCAAGATGAGATATGCATTTTCTGCGATAATCTTGGTGAGACTTCTGTCCGGAGTATGCTGAAACATCGAGATCGCTCTTTTCGAGCTAGTTAATGCAAGAAGAACCTTATCCGGTGTTTTCACCACTCCACAGTGCGTTTGATATGCAGAACCGGCGATATCTTGGTTTTCGTGGGGATTCAAGCTGAGATATGCATTTTCTGCGATAATCCTGGTGAGACTTCTGTCAGAAGTATGAAGAATCTTCGAGAACGCTCTTTTCGAGCTATTTAATGCGAGAAACACGTTCTCTGGTTGTTTTCACCACTCCACAGTGCGTTTGATATGCAGAACCGGCAACATCTTGATTTTCGTGAGGTTTCGAGATGAGATATGCGTTTCTGCGATAATCTTGGTGAGACTTCTGTCCGAAGTATGCAGAAACATCGAGAGCGCTCTTTTCGAGCTATTTAATGCGAGAAACTCGTTTTCTGGGGTTTTCACCACTCCACAGTTCGTTGGATATGCAGAACCGGAGATACCTTGGATTTCGTGGGGTTTCAAGCTGAGATATGCATTTCCTGCGATAATCTTGGTGAGACACCTGTCCGAAATATGCTGAATCATCGAGATCGCTCTTTTCGAGCTACTTAATGCACGAAACACGTTTTCTGGTGTTTTCACCACTCCACAGTACGTTTGACATGCAGAACCGAAGATATCTTGGTTTCGGTCGGGTTTCAAGCTGAGATATGCATTTTCTACGATAATCCTGGTGAGACTTCTGTCAGAAGTATGCAGAATCTTAGAGAACGCTCTTTTCGAGCTACATAATGCAAGAAACACGTTTTCTGGTGTTTTCACCACTCCACGGTACGTTTGATGTGCAGAACCGGAGATAACTCGGTTTTCGTCGGGTTTCAAGCTGAGATATGCATTTTCTACGATAATCTTGGTGAGACTTCTGTCCGAAGTATGCTGAAACATCGAGATCGCTCTGTTCGAGCTAGTTAATGCGAGAAAAACCTTATCCGGTGTTTTCACCACTCCACAGTGCGTTTGATATGCAAAACCGGCGATATCTTGGTTTTCGTGGGGTTTCAAGCTGAGATATGCATTTTCTGCGATAATCTTGGTGAGACTTCTGTTAGAAGTATGCAGAATCATCGAGATCGCACTATTCGAGCTATTTAATGCGAGAAACACGTTATCTGGTGTTTTCACCACTCCACAGTGCGTTTGATATGCAGAACCGGAGATATCTTGGTTTTCGTGGGGTTTCAAGCTGAGATATGCATTTCCTTTGATAATCTTGGTGAGACTCCTGTCCGAAATATGCTGAATCATCGAGATCGCTCTTTTCGAGCCTTTTAAAGCGAGAAACACGTTCTCTGGTTGTTTTCACCACTCCACAGTGCGTTTGAAATGCAGAACAGGCGATATCTTGATTTTCGTGGTGTTTCCAGCTGAGATATGCATTTTCTGCGATAATCTTGGTGATACTTCTGTTAGAAGTATGCAGAATCATCGAGAGCGCTCTTTCCGAGCTATTTAATGCGAGAAGCACGTTTTCTGGGGTTTTCACCACTCCACAGTTCGTTGGATATGCTGAACCGGAGATATTTTGGTTTTCGTGGGGTTTCAAGCTGAGATATGCATTTCCTACGATAATCTTGGTGAGACTTCTGTCCGACGTATGCTGAATCATCTAGATCGCTCTTTTCGAGCTATTTAATGCGAGAAACACGTTATATGGTGTTTTCACCACTCCTCAGTGCGTTTGATATGCAGAACCGGCGATATCTTGGTTTTCGTGGGGATTCAAGCTGAGATATGCATTTTCTGCGATAATCCTGGTGAGACTTCTGTCAGAAGTATGAAGAATCTTCGAGAACGCTCTTTTCGAGCTACTTAATGCGCGAAACACGTTTTCTGGTGTTTTCACCACTCCACGGTACGTTTGATGTGCAGAACCGGAGATAACTCGGTTTTCGTCGGGTTTCAAGCTGAGATATGCATCTTCTGCGATAATCTTGGTGAGACTTCTGTCCGACGTATGCTGAATCATCTAGATCGCTCTTTTCGAGCTATTTAATGCGAGAAACACGTTATATGGTGTTTTCACCACTCCTCAGTGCGTTTGATATGCAGAACCGGCGATATCTTTGTTTTCGTGGGGATTCAAGCTGAGATATGCATTTTCTGCGATAATGAAGTATGAAGAATCTTCGAGAACGCTCTTTTCGAGCTACTTAATGCGCGAAACACGTTTTCTGGTGTTTTCACCACTCCACGGTACGTTTGATGTGCAGAACCGGAGATAACTCGGTTTTCGTCGGGTTTCAAGCTGAGATATGCATTTTCTGCGATAATCTTGGTGAGACTTCTGTCCGAAGTATGCAGAATCATCGAGATCGCTCTTTTCGAGCTATTTAATGCGAGAATCACGTCATCTGGTGTTTTCACCACTCTACAGTGCGTTTGATATGCAGTACCAGCGATATCTTGGTTTTCGTGGGGTTTCATGCTGAGATATGCAATTTTTACGATAATCTTGGTGAGACTTCTGTCCGAAGTATGCAGAATCATCGAGATCGCTCTATTCGAGCTATTTAATGCGACAAACACGTTATCTGGTGTTTTCAGCACCCCACAGTGCGTTTGATATGCAGAACCAGCGATATCTTGGTTTTCGTGGGGTTTCAAGCTGAGATATGCATTTTTTACGATAATCTTGGTGAGACTTCTGTCCGAAGTATGCTTAATAATCGAGATCGCTCGTTTCGAGCTATTTAATGCGAGAAAAACGTTATCTGGTGTTTTCACCACTCCACAGTGCGTATGATATGCAGAACCGGCGATATCTTTGTTTTCGTGGGGTTTCAAGCTGAGATATGCATTTTCTGCGATAATCTTGGTGAGACTTCTGTTAGAAGTATGCAGAATCATCGAGATCGCACTATTCGAGCTATTTAATGCGAGAAACACGTTATCTGGTGTTTTCACCACTCCACAGTGCGTTGGATATGCTGAACCGGAGATATTTTGGTTTTCGTGGGGTTTCAAGCTGAGATATGCATTTCCTTTGATGATCTTGGTGAGACTCCTGTCCGAAATATGCTGAATCATCGAGATCGCTCTTTTCGAGCCTTTTAATGCGAGAAACACGTTCTCTGGTTGTTTTCACCACTCCACAGTGCGTTTGAAATGCAGAACAGGCGATATCTTGATTTTCGTGGTGTTTCCAGCTGAGATATGCATTTTCGGCGATAATCTTGGTGAGACTTCTGTTAGAAGTATGCAGAATCATCGAGAGCGCTCTTTCCGAGCTATTTAATGCGAGAAACACGTTTTCTGGGGTTTTCACCACTCCACAGTTCGTTGGATATGCAGAACCGGCAACATCTTGATTTTCGTGAGGTTTCGAGATGAGATATGCGTTTCTGCGATAATCTTGGTGAGACTTCTGTCCGAAGTATCCAGAAACATCGAGAGCGCTCTTTTCGAGCTATTTAATGCGAGAAACTCGTTTTCTGGGGTTTTCACCACTCCACAGTTCGTTGGATATGCAGAACCGGAGATACCTTGGATTTCGTGGGGTTTCAAGCTGAGATATGCATTTCCTGCGATAATCTTGGTGAGACACCTGTCCGAAATATGCTGAATCATCGAGATCGCTCTTTTCGAGCTACTTAATGCACGAAACACGTTTTCTGGTGTTTTCACCACTCCACAGTACGTTTGACATGCAGAACCGAAGATATCTTGGTTTCGGTCGGGTTTCAAGCTGAGATATGCATTTTCTACGATAATCCTGGTGAGACTTCTGTCAGAAGTATGCAGAATCTTAGAGAACGCTCTTTTCGAGCTACTTAATGCAAGAAACACGTTTTCTGGTGTTTTCACCACTCCACGGTACGTTTGATATGCAGAACCGGAGATAACTCGGTTTTCGTCGCGTTTCAAGCTGAGATATGCATTTTCTACGATAATCTTGGTGAGACTTCTGTCCGAAGTATGCTGAAACATCGAGATCGCTCTGTTCGAGCTAGTTAATGCGAGAAAAACCTTATCCGGTGTTTTCACCACTCCACAGTGCGTTTGATATGCAAAACCGGCGATATCTTGGTTTTCGTGGTGTTTCAAGCTGAGATATGCATTTTCTGCGATAATCTTGGTGAGACTTCTGTTAGAAGTATGCAGAATCATCGAGATCGCTCTTTCCGAGCTATTTAATGCGAGAAACACGTTTTCTGGGGTTTTCACCACTCCACAGTTCGTTGGATATGCAGAACCGGCAACATCTTGATTTTCGTGAGGTTTCGAGATGAGATATGCGTTTCTGCGATAATCTTGGTGAGACTTCTGTCCGAAGTATCCAGAAACATCGAGAGCGCTCTTTTCGAGCTATTTAATGCGAGAAACTCGTTTTCTGGGGTTTTCACCACTCCACAGTTCGTTGGATATGCAGAACCGGAGATACCTTGGATTTCGTGGGGTTTCAAGCTGAGATATGCATTTCCTGCGATAATCTTGGTGAGACACCTGTCCGAAATATGCTGAATCATCGAGATCGCTCTTTTCGAGCTACTTAATGCACGAAACACGTTTTCTGGTGTTTTCACCACTCCACAGTACGTTTGACATGCAGAACCGAAGATATCTTGGTTTCGGTCGGGTTTCAAGCTGAGATATGCATTTTCTACGATAATCCTGGTGAGACTTCTGTCAGAAGTATGCAGAATCTTAGAGAACGCTCTTTTCGAGCTACTTAATGCAAGAAACACGTTTTCTGGTGTTTTCACCACTCCACGGTACGTTTGATATGCAGAACCGGAGATAACTCGGTTTTCGTCGCGTTTCAAGCTGAGATATGCATTTTCTACGATAATCTTGGTGAGACTTCTGTCCGAAGTATGCTGAAACATCGAGATCGCTCTGTTCGAGCTAGTTAATGCGAGAAAAACCTTATCCGGTGTTTTCACCACTCCACAGTGCGTTTGATATGCAAAACCGGCGATATCTTGGTTTTCGTGGGGTTTCAAGCTGAGATATGCATTTTCTGCGATAATCTTGGTGAGACTTCTGTTAGAAGTATGCAGAATCATCGAGATCGCTCTTTCCGAGCTATTTAATGCGAGAAACACGTTTTCTGGGGTTTTCACCACTCCACAGTTCGTTGGATATGCAGAACCGGCAACATCTTGATTTTCGTGAGGTTTCGAGATGAGATATGCGTTTCTGCGATAATCTTGGTGAGACTTCTGTCCGAAGTATCCAGAAACATCGAGAGCGCTCTTTTCGAGCTATTTAATGCGAGAAACTCGTTTTCTGGGGTTTTCACCACTCCACAGTTCGTTGGATATGCAGAACCGGAGATACCTTGGATTTCGTGGGGTTTCAAGCTGAGATATGCATTTCCTGCGATAATCTTGGTGAGACACCTGTCCGAAATATGCTGAATCATCGAGATCGCTCTTTTCGAGCTACTTAATGCACGAAACACGTTTTCTGGTGTTTTCACCACTCCACAGTACGTTTGACATGCAGAACCGAAGATATCTTGGTTTCGGTCGGGTTTCAAGCTGAGATATGCATTTTCTACGATAATCCTGGTGAGACTTCTGTCAGAAGTATGCAGAATCTTAGAGAACGCTCTTTTCGAGCTACTTAATGCAAGAAACACGTTTTCTGGTGTTTTCACCACTCCACGGTACGTTTGATGTGCAGAACCGGAGATAACTCGGTTTTCGTCGGGTTTCAAGCTGAGATATGCATCTTCTGCGATAATCTTGGTGAGACTTCTGTCCGACGTATGCTGAATCATCTAGATCGCTCTTTTCGAGCTATTTAATGCGAGAAACACGTTATATGGTGTTTTCACCACTCCTCAGTGCGTTTGATATGCAGAACCGGCGATATCTTTGTTTTCGTGGGGATTCAAGCTGAGATATGCATTTTCTGCGATAATGAAGTATGAAGAATCTTCGAGAACGCTCTTTTCGAGCTACTTAATGCGCGAAACACGTTTTCTGGTGTTTTCACCACTCCACGGTACGTTTGATGTGCAGAACCGGAGATAACTCGGTTTTCGTCGGGTTTCAAGCTGAGATATGCATTTTCTGCGATAATCTTGGTGAGACTTCTGTCCGAAGTATGCAGAATCATCGAGATCGCTCTTTTCGAGCTATTTAATGCGAGAATCACGTCATCTGGTGTTTTCACCACTCTACAGTGCGTTTGATATGCAGTACCAGCGATATCTTGGTTTTCGTGGGGTTTCATGCTGAGATATGCAATTTTTACGATAATCTTGGTGAGACTTCTGTCCGAAGTATGCAGAATCATCGAGATCGCTCTATTCGAGCTATTTAATGCGACAAACACGTTATCTGGTGTTTTCAGCACCCCACAGTGCGTTTGATATGCAGAACCAGCGATATCTTGGTTTTCGTGGGGTTTCAAGCTGAGATATGCATTTTTTACGATAATCTTGGTGAGACTTCTGTCCGAAGTATGCTTAATAATCGAGATCGCTCGTTTCGAGCTATTTAATGCGAGAAAAACGTTATCTGGTGTTTTCACCACTCCACAGTGCGTATGATATGCAGAACCGGCGATATCTTTGTTTTCGTGGGGTTTCAAGCTGAGATATGCATTTTCTGCGATAATCTTGGTGAGACTTCTGTTAGAAGTATGCAGAATCATCGAGATCGCACTATTCGAGCTATTTAATGCGAGAAACACGTTATCTGGTGTTTTCACCACTCCACAGTGCGTTGGATATGCTGAACCGGAGATATTTTGGTTTTCGTGGGGTTTCAAGCTGAGATATGCATTTCCTTTGATGATCTTGGTGAGACTCCTGTCCGAAATATGCTGAATCATCGAGATCGCTCTTTTCGAGCCTTTTAATGCGAGAAACACGTTCTCTGGTTGTTTTCACCACTCCACAGTGCGTTTGAAATGCAGAACAGGCGATATCTTGATTTTCGTGGTGTTTCCAGCTGAGATATGCATTTTCGGCGATAATCTTGGTGAGACTTCTGTTAGAAGTATGCAGAATCATCGAGAGCGCTCTTTCCGAGCTATTTAATGCGAGAAACACGTTTTCTGGGGTTTTCACCACTCCACAGTTCGTTGGATATGCAGAACCGGCAACATCTTGATTTTCGTGAGGTTTCGAGATGAGATATGCGTTTCTGCGATAATCTTGGTGAGACTTCTGTCCGAAGTATCCAGAAACATCGAGAGCGCTCTTTTCGAGCTATTTAATGCGAGAAACTCGTTTTCTGGGGTTTTCACCACTCCACAGTTCGTTGGATATGCAGAACCGGAGATACCTTGGATTTCGTGGGGTTTCAAGCTGAGATATGCATTTCCTGCTATAATCTTGGTGAGACACCTGTCCGAAATATGCTGAATCATCGAGATCGCTCTTTTCGAGCTACTTAATGCACGAAACACGTTTTCTGGTGTTTTCACCACTCCACAGTACGTTTGACATGCAGAACCGAAGATATCTTGGTTTCGGTCGGGTTTCAAGCTGAGATATGCATTTTCTACGATAATCCTGGTGAGACTTCTGTCAGAAGTATGCAGAATCTTAGAGAACGCTCTTTTCGAGCTACTTAATGCAAGAAACACGTTTTCTGGTGTTTTCACCACTCCACGGTACGTTTGATATGCAGAACCGGAGATAACTCGGTTTTCGTCGCGTTTCAAGCTGAGATATGCATTTTCTACGATAATCTTGGTGAGACTTCTGTCCGAAGTATGCTGAAACATCGAGATCGCTCTGTTCGAGCTAGTTAATGCGAGAAAAACCTTATCCGGTGTTTTCACCACTCCACAGTGCGTTTGATATGCAAAACCGGCGATATCTTGGTTTTCGTGGTGTTTCAAGCTGAGATATGCATTTTCTGCGATAATCTTGGTGAGACTTCTGTTAGAAGTATGCAGAATCATCGAGATCGCTCTTTCCGAGCTATTTAATGCGAGAAACACGTTTTCTGGGGTTTTCACCACTCCACAGTTCGTTGGATATGCAGAACCGGCAACATCTTGATTTTCGTGAGGTTTCGAGATGAGATATGCGTTTCTGCGATAATCTTGGTGAGACTTCTGTCCGAAGTATCCAGAAACATCGAGAGCGCTCTTTTCGAGCTATTTAATGCGAGAAACTCGTTTTCTGGGGTTTTCACCACTCCACAGTTCGTTGGATATGCAGAACCGGAGATACCTTGGATTTCGTGGGGTTTCAAGCTGAGATATGCATTTCCTGCGATAATCTTGGTGAGACACCTGTCCGAAATATGCTGAATCATCGAGATCGCTCTTTTCGAGCTACTTAATGCACGAAACACGTTTTCTGGTGTTTTCACCACTCCACAGTACGTTTGACATGCAGAACCGAAGATATCTTGGTTTCGGTCGGGTTTCAAGCTGAGATATGCATTTTCTACGATAATCCTGGTGAGACTTCTGTCAGAAGTATGCAGAATCTTAGAGAACGCTCTTTTCGAGCTACTTAATGCAAGAAACACGTTTTCTGGTGTTTTCACCACTCCACGGTACGTTTGATATGCAGAACCGGAGATAACTCGGTTTTCGTCGCGTTTCAAGCTGAGATATGCATTTTCTACGATAATCTTGGTGAGACTTCTGTCCGAAGTATGCTGAAACATCGAGATCGCTCTGTTCGAGCTAGTTAATGCGAGAAAAACCTTATCCGGTGTTTTCACCACTCCACAGTGCGTTTGATATGCAAAACCGGCGATATCTTGGTTTTCGTGGGGTTTCAAGCTGAGATATGCATTTTCTGCGATAATCTTGGTGAGACTTCTGTTAGAAGTATGCAGAATCATCGAGATCGCTCTTTCCGAGCTATTTAATGCGAGAAACACGTTTTCTGGGGTTTTCACCACTCCACAGTTCGTTGGATATGCAGAACCGGCAACATCTTGATTTTCGTGAGGTTTCGAGATGAGATATGCGTTTCTGCGATAATCTTGGTGAGACTTCTGTCCGAAGTATCCAGAAACATCGAGAGCGCTCTTTTCGAGCTATTTAATGCGAGAAACTCGTTTTCTGGGGTTTTCACCACTCCACAGTTCGTTGGATATGCAGAACCGGAGATACCTTGGATTTCGTGGGGTTTCAAGCTGAGATATGCATTTCCTGCGATAATCTTGGTGAGACACCTGTCCGAAATATGCTGAATCATCGAGATCGCTCTTTTCGAGCTACTTAATGCACGAAACACGTTTTCTGGTGTTTTCACCACTCCACAGTACGTTTGACATGCAGAACCGAAGATATCTTGGTTTCGGTCGGGTTTCAAGCTGAGATATGCATTTTCTACGATAATCCTGGTGAGACTTCTGTCAGAAGTATGCAGAATCTTAGAGAACGCTCTTTTCGAGCTACTTAATGCAAGAAACACGTTTTCTGGTGTTTTCACCACTCCACGGTACGTTTGATATGCAGAACCGGAGATAACTCGGTTTTCGTCGCGTTTCAAGCTGAGATATGCATTTTCTACGATAATCTTGGTGAGACTTCTGTCCGAAGTATGCTGAAACATCGAGATCGCTCTGTTCGTGCTAGTTAATGCGAGAAAAACCTTATCCGGTGTTTTCACCACTCCACAGTGCGTTTGATATGCAAAACCGGCGATATCTTGGTTTTCGTGGGGTTTCAAGCTGAGATATGCATTTTCTGCGATAATCTTGGTGAGACTTCTGTTAGAAGTATGCAGAATCATCGAGATCGCACTATTCGAGCTATTTAATGCGAGAAACACGTTATCTGGTGTTTTCACCACTCCACAGTGCGTTTGATATGCAGAACCGGAGATATCTTGGTTTTCGTGGGGTTTCAAGCTGAGATATGCATTTCCTTTGATAATCTTGGTGAGACTCCTGTCCGAAATATGCTGAATCATCGAGATAGCTCTTTTCGAGCCTTTTAAAGCGAGAAACACGTTCTCTGGTTGTTTTCACCACTCCACAGTGCGTTTGAAATGCAGAACAGGCGATATCTTGATTTTCGTGGTGTTTCCAGCTGAGATATGCATTGTCTGCGATAATCTTGGTGAGACTTCTGTTAGAAGTATGCAGAATCATCGAGAGCGCTCTTTCCGAGCTATTTAATGCGAGAAACACGTTTTCTGGGGTTTTCACCACTCCACAGTTCGTTGGATATGCTGAACCGGAGATATTTTGGTTTTCGTGGGGTTTCAAGCTGAGATATGCATTTCCTACGATAATCTTGGTGAGACTTCTGTCCGACGTATGCTGAATCATCTAGATCGCTCTTTTCGAGCTATTTAATGCGAGAAACACGTTATATGGTGTTTTCACCACTCCACAGTGCGTTTGATATGCAGAACCGGCGATATCTTGGTTTTCGTGGGGATTCAAGCTGAGATATGCATTTTCTGCGATAATCCTGGTGAGACTTCTGTCAGAAGTATGAAGAATCTTCGAGAACGCTCTTTTCGAGCTACTTAATGCGCGAAACACGTTTTCTGGTGTTTTCACCACTCCACGGTACGTTTGATGTGCAGAACCGGAGATAACTCGGTTTTCGTCGGGTTTCAAGCTGAGATATGCATCTTCTGCGATAATCTTGGTGAGACTTCTGTCCGACGTATGCTGAATCATCTAGATCGCTCTTTTCGAGCTATTTAATGCGAGAAACACGTTATATGGTGTTTTCACCACTCCTCAGTGCGTTTGATATGCAGAACCGGCGATATCTTGGTTTTCGTGGGGATTCAAGCTGAGATATGCATTTTCTGCGATAATGAAGTATGAAGAATCTTCGAGAACGCTCTTTTCGAGCTACTTAATGCGCGAAACACGTTTTCTGGTGTTTTCACCACTCCACGGTACGTTTGATGTGCAGAACCGGAGATAACTCGGTTTTCGTCGGGTTTCAAGCTGAGATATGCATTTTCTGCGATAATCTTGGTGAGACTTCTGTCCGAAGTATGCAGAATCATCGAGATCGCTCTTTTCGAGCTATTTAATGCGAGAATCACGTTATCTGGTGTTTTCACCACTCTACAGTGCGTTTGATATGCAGTACCAGCGATATCTTGGTTTTCGTGGGGTTTCATGCTGAGATATGCAATTTTTACGATAATCTTGGTGAGACTTCTGTCCGAAGTATGCAGAATCATCGAGATCGCTCTATTCGAGCTATTTAATGCGACAAACACGTTATCTGGTGTTTTCAGCACCCCACAGTGCGTTTGATATGCAGAACCAGCGATATCTTGGTTTTCGTGGGGTTTCAAGCTGAGATATGCATTTTTTACGATAATCTTGGTGAGACTTCTGTCCGAAGTATGCTTAATAATCGAGATCGCTCGTTTCGAGCTATTTAATGCGAGAAAAACGTTATCTGGTGTTTTCACCACTCCACAGTGCGTATGATATGCAGAACCGGCGATATCTTTGTTTTCGTGGGGTTTCAAGCTGAGATATGCATTTTCTGCGATAATCTTGGTGAGACTTCTGTTAGAAGTATGCAGAATCATCGAGATCGCACTATTCGAGCTATTTAATGCGAGAAACACGTTATCTGGTGTTTTCACCACTCCACAGTGCGTTTGATATGCAGAACCGGAGATATCTTGGTTTTCGTGGGGTTTCAAGCTGAGATATGCATTTCCTTTGATGATCTTGGTGAGACTCCTGTCCGAAATATGCTGAATCATCGAGATCGCTCTTTTCGAGCCTTTTAATGCGAGAAACACGTTCTCTGGTTGTTTTCACCACTCCACAGTGCGTTTGAAATGCAGAACAGGCGATATCTTGATTTTCGTGGTGTTTCCAGCTGAGATATGCATTTTCGGCGATAATCTTGGTGAGACTTCTGTTAGAAGTATGCAGAATCATCGAGAGCGCTCTTTCCGAGCTATTTAATGCGAGAAACACGTTTTCTGGGGTTTTCACCACTCCACAGTTCGTTGGATATGCAGAACCGGCAACATCTTGATTTTCGTGAGGTTTCGAGATGAGATATGCGTTTCTGCGATAATCTTGGTGAGACTTCTGTCCGAAGTATCCAGAAACATCGAGAGCGCTCTTTTCGAGCTATTTAATGCGAGAAACTCGTTTTCTGGGGTTTTCACCACTCCACAGTTCGTTGGATATGCAGAACCGGAGATACCTTGGATTTCGTGGGGTTTCAAGCTGAGATATGCATTTCCTGCGATAATCTTGGTGAGACACCTGTCCGAAATATGCTGAATCATCGAGATCGCTCTTTTCGAGCTACTTAATGCACGAAACACGTTTTCTGGTGTTTTCACCACTCCACAGTACGTTTGACATGCAGAACCGAAGATATCTTGGTTTCGGTCGGGTTTCAAGCTGAGATATGCATTTTCTACGATAATCCTGGTGAGACTTCTGTCAGAAGTATGCAGAATCTTAGAGAACGCTCTTTTCGAGCTACTTAATGCAAGAAACACGTTTTCTGGTGTTTTCACCACTCCACGGTACGTTTGATATGCAGAACCGGAGATAACTCGGTTTTCGTCGCGTTTCAAGCTGAGATATGCATTTTCTACGATAATCTTGGTGAGACTTCTGTCCGAAGTATGCTGAAACATCGAGATCGCTCTGTTCGAGCTAGTTAATGCGAGAAAAACCTTATCCGGTGTTTTCACCACTCCACAGTGCGTTTGATATGCAAAACCGGCGATATCTTGGTTTTCGTGGGGTTTCAAGCTGAGATATGCATTTTCTGCGATAATCTTGGTGAGACTTCTGTTAGAAGTATGCAGAATCATCGAGATCGCACTATTCGAGCTATTTAATGCGAGAAACACGTTATCTGGTGTTTTCACCACTCCACAGTGCGTTTGATATGCAGAACCGGAGATATCTTGGTTTTCGTGGGGTTTCAAGCTGAGATATGCATTTCCTTTGATAATCTTGGTGAGACTCCTGTCCGAAATATGCTGAATCATCGAGATAGCTCTTTTCGAGCCTTTTAAAGCGAGAAACACGTTCTCTGGTTGTTTTCACCACTCCACAGTGCGTTTGAAATGCAGAACAGGCGATATCTTGATTTTCGTGGTGTTTCCAGCTGAGATATGCATTGTCTGCGATAATCTTGGTGAGACTTCTGTTAGAAGTATGCAGAATCATCGAGAGCGCTCTTTCCGAGCTATTTAATGCGAGAAACACGTTTTCTGGGGTTTTCACCACTCCACAGTTCGTTGGATATGCTGAACCGGAGATATTTTGGTTTTCGTGGGGTTTCAAGCTGAGATATGCATTTCCTACGATAATCTTGGTGAGACTTCTGTCCGACGTATGCTGAATCATCTAGATCGCTCTTTTCGAGCTATTTAATGCGAGAAACACGTTATATGGTGTTTTCACCACTCCACAGTGCGTTTGATATGCAGAACCGGCGATATCTTGGTTTTCGTGGGGATTCAAGCTGAGATATGCATTTTCTGCGATAATCCTGGTGAGACTTCTGTCAGAAGTATGAAGAATCTTCGAGAACGCTCTTTTCGAGCTACTTAATGCGCGAAACACGTTTTCTGGTGTTTTCACCACTCCACGGTACGTTTGATGTGCAGAACCGGAGATAACTCGGTTTTCGTCGGGTTTCAAGCTGAGATATGCATCTTCTGCGATAATCTTGGTGAGACTTCTGTCCGACGTATGCTGAATCATCTAGATCGCTCTTTTCGAGCTATTTAATGCGAGAAACACGTTATATGGTGTTTTCACCACTCCTCAGTGCGTTTGATATGCAGAACCGGCGATATCTTGGTTTTCGTGGGGATTCAAGCTGAGATATGCATTTTCTGCGATAATGAAGTATGAAGAATCTTCGAGAACGCTCTTTTCGAGCTACTTAATGCGCGAAACACGTTTTCTGGTGTTTTCACCACTCCACGGTACGTTTGATGTGCAGAACCGGAGATAACTCGGTTTTCGTCGGGTTTCAAGCTGAGATATGCATTTTCTGCGATAATCTTGGTGAGACTTCTGTCCGAAGTATGCAGAATCATCGAGATCGCTCTTTTCGAGCTATTTAATGCGAGAATCACGTTATCTGGTGTTTTCACCACTCTACAGTGCGTTTGATATGCAGTACCAGCGATATCTTGGTTTTCGTGGGGTTTCATGCTGAGATATGCAATTTTTACGATAATCTTGGTGAGACTTCTGTCCGAAGTATGCAGAATCATCGAGATCGCTCTATTCGAGCTATTTAATGCGACAAACACGTTATCTGGTGTTTTCAGCACCCCACAGTGCGTTTGATATGCAGAACCAGCGATATCTTGGTTTTCGTGGGGTTTCAAGCTGAGATATGCATTTTTTACGATAATCTTGGTGAGACTTCTGTCCGAAGTATGCTTAATAATCGAGATCGCTCGTTTCGAGCTATTTAATGCGAGAAAAACGTTATCTGGTGTTTTCACCACTCCACAGTGCGTATGATATGCAGAACCGGCGATATCTTTGTTTTCGTGGGGTTTCAAGCTGAGATAAGCATTTTCTGCGATAATCTTGGTGAGACTTCTGTTAGAAGTATGCAGAATCATCGAGATCGCACTATTCGAGCTATTTAATGCGAGAAACACGTTATCTGGTGTTTTCACCACTCCACAGTGCGTTTGATATGCAGAACCGGAGATATCTTGGTTTTCGTGGGGTTTCAAGCTGAGATATGCATTTCCTTTGATAATCTTGGTGAGACTCCTGTCCGAAATATGCTGAATCATCGAGATCGCTCTTTTCGAGCCTTTTAATGCGAGAAACACGTTCTCTGGTTGTTTTCACCACTCCACAGTGCGTTTGAAATGCAGAACAGGCGATATCTTGATTTTCGTGGTGTTTCCAGCTGAGATATGCATTTTCTGCGATAATCTTGGTGAGACTTCTGTTAGAAGTATGCAGAATCATCGAGAGCACTCTTTCCGAGCTATTTAATGCGAGAAACACGTTTTCTGGGGTTTTCACCACTCCACAGTTCGTTGGATATGCAGAACCGGAGATACCTTGGATTTCGTGGGGTTTCAAGCTGAGATATGCATTTTCTGCGATAATCTTGGTGTGACTTCTGTTAGAAGTATGCAGAATCATCTAGATCGCTCTTTTCGAGCTATTTAATGCGAGAAACACGTTATATGGTGTTTTCACCACTCCTCAGTGCGTTTGATATGCAGAACCGGCGATATCTTGGTTTTCGTGGGGATTCAAGCTGAGATATGCATTTTCTGCGATAATCCTGGTGAGACTTCTGTCAGAAGTATGAAGAATCTTCGAGAACGCTCTTTTCGAGCTACTTAATGCGCGAAACACGTTTTCTGGTGTTTTCACCACTCCACGGTACGTTTGATGTGCAGAACCGGAGATAACTCGGTTTTCGTCGGGTTTCAAGCTGAGATATGCATTTTCTGCGATAATCTTGGTGAGACTTCTGTCCGAAGTATGCAGAATCATCGAGATCGCTCTTTTCGAGCTATTTAATGCGAGAATCACGTTATCTGGTGTTTTCACCACTCTACAGTGCGTTTGATATGCAGTACCAGCGATATCTTGGTTTTCGTGGGGTTTCATGCTGAGATATGCAATTTTTACGATAATCTTGGTGAGACTTCTGTCCGAAGTATGCAGAATCATCGAGATCGCTCTATTCGAGCTATTTAATGCGACAAACACGTTATCTGGTGTTTTCAGCACCCCACAGTGCGTTTGATATGCAGAACCAGCGATATCTTGGTTTTCGTGGGGTTTCAAGCTGAGATATGCATTTTTTACGATAATCTTGGTGAGACTTCTGTCCGAAGTATGCTTAATAATCGAGATCGCTCGTTTCGAGCTATTTAATGCGAGAAAAACGTTATCTGGTGTTTTCACCACTCCACAGTGCGTATGATATGCAGAACCGGCGATATCTTTGTTTTCGTGGGGTTTCAAGCTGAGATAAGCATTTTCTGCGATAATCTTGGTGAGACTTCTGTTAGAAGTATGCAGAATCATCGAGATCGCACTATTCGAGCTATTTAATGCGAGAAACACGTTATCTGGTGTTTTCACCACTCCACAGTGCGTTTGATATGCAGAACCGGAGATATCTTGGTTTTCGTGGGGTTTCAAGCTGAGATATGCATTTCCTTTGATAATCTTGGTGAGACTCCTGTCCGAAATATGCTGAATCATCGAGATCGCTCTTTTCGAGCCTTTTAATGCGAGAAACACGTTCTCTGGTTGTTTTCACCACTCCACAGTGCGTTTGAAATGCAGAACAGGCGATATCTTGATTTTCGTGGTGTTTCCAGCTGAGATATGCATTTTCTGCGATAATCTTGGTGAGACTTCTGTTAGAAGTATGCAGAATCATCGAGAGCACTCTTTCCGAGCTATTTAATGCGAGAAACACGTTTTCTGGGGTTTTCACCACTCCACAGTTCGTTGGATATGCAGAACCGGAGATACCTTGGATTTCGTGGGGTTTCAAGCTGAGATATGCATTTTCTGCGATAATCTTGGTGTGACTTCTGTTAGAAGTATGCAGAATCATCTAGATCGCTCTTTTCGAGCTATTTAATGCGAGAAACACGTTATATGGTGTTTTCACCACTCCTCAGTGCGTTTGATATGCAGAACCGGCGATATCTTGGTTTTCGTGGGGATTCAAGCTGAGATATGCATTTTCTGCGATAATCCTGGTGAGACTTCTGTCAGAAGTATGAAGAATCTTCGAGAACGCTCTTTTCGAGCTACTTAATGCGCGAAACACGTTTTCTGGTGTTTTCACCACTCCACGGTACGTTTGATGTGCAGAACCGGAGATAACTCGGTTTTCGTCGGGTTTCAAGCTGAGATATGCATTTTCTGCGATAATCTTGGTGAGACTTCTGTCCGAAGTATGCAGAATCATCGAGATCGCTCTTTTCGAGCTATTTAATGGGAGAATCACGTTATCTGGTGTTTTCACCACTCTACAGTGCGTTTGATATGCAGTACCAGCGATATCTTGGTTTTCGTGGGGTTTCATGCTGAGATATGCAATTTTTACGATAATCTTGGTGAGACTTCTGTCCGAAGTATGCAGAATCATCGAGATCGCTCTATTCGAGCTATTTAATGCGACAAACACGTTATCTGGTGTTTTCAGCACCCCACAGTGCGTTTGATATGCAGAACCAGCGATATCTTGGTTTTCGTGGGGTTTCAAGCTGAGATATGCATTTTTTACGATAATCTTGGTGAGACTTCTGTCCGAAGTATGCTTAATAATCGAGATCGCTCGTTTCGAGCTATTTAATGCGAGAAAAACGTTATCTGGTGTTTTCACCACTCCACAGTGCGTATGATATGCAGAACCGGCGATATCTTTGTTTTCGTGGGGTTTCAAGCTGAGATATGCATTTTCTGCGATAATCTTGGTGAGACTTCTGTTAGAAGTATGCAGAATCATCGAGATCGCACTATTCGAGCTATTTAATGCGAGAAACACGTTATCTGGTGTTTTCACCACTCCACAGTGCGTTTGATATGCAGAACCGGAGATATCTTGGTTTTCGTGGGGTTTCAAGCTGAGATATGCATTTCCTTTGATAATCTTGGTGAGACTCCTGTCCGTAATATGCTGAATCATCGAGATCGCTCTTTTCGAGCCTTTTAATGCGAGAAACACGTTCTCTGGTTGTTTTCACCACTCCACAGTGCGTTTGAAATGCAGAACAGGCGATATCTTGATTTTCGTGGTGTTTCCAGCTGAGATATGCATTTTCTGCGATAATCTTGGTGAGACTTCTGTTAGAAGTATGCAGAATCATCGAGAGCGCTCTTTCCAAGCTATTTAATGCGAGAAACACGTTTTCTGGGGTTTTCACCACTCCACAGTTCGTTGGATATGCAGAACCGGAGATACCTTGGATTTCGTGGGGTTTCAACCTGAGATATGCATTTTCTGCGATAATCTTGGTGTGACTTCTGTTAGAAGTATGCAGAATCATCGAGATCGCACTTTTCGAGCTATTTAATGCGAGAAACACGTTATCTGGTGTTTTCACCACTCCGCAGTTGGTTTGATATGCAGAACCGGCGATATTTTGGTTTTCGTCGGGTTTCAAGCTGAGATATGCATTTTCTACGATAATCTTGGTGAAACATCTGTCCGAAGTATGCAGAAACATCGAGAGCGCTCTTTTCGAGCTACTTAATGCACGAAACACGTTTTCTGGTGTTTTCACCACTCCACAGTACGTTTGATATGCAAAATGGCGATATCTTGGTTTACCGTGGGGTTTCAAGCTGAGATATGCATTTTCTGCGATAATCTTGGTGAGACTTCTGTTAGAAGTATGCAGAATCATCGAGATCGCACTATTCGAGCTATTTAATGCGAGAAACACGTTATCTGGTGTTTTCACCACTCCACAGTGCGTTTGATATGCAGAACCGGAGATATCTTGGTTTTCGTGGGGTTTCAAGCTGAGATATGCATTTCCTTTGATAATCTTGGTGAGACTCCTGTCCGAAATATGCTGAATCATCGAGATCGCTCTTTTCGAGCCTTTTAATGCGAGAAACACGTTCTCTGGTTGTTTTCACCACTCCACAGTGCGTTTGATATGCAAAATGGCGATATCTTGGTTTACCGTGGGGTTTCAAGCTGAGATATGCATTTTCTGCGATAATCTTGGTGAGACTTCTGTTAGAAGTATGCAGAATCATCGAGATCGCACTATTCGAGCTATTTAATGCGAGAAACACGTTATCTGGTGTTTTCACCACTCCACAGTGCGTTTGATATGCAGAACCGGAGATATCTTGGTTTTCGTGGGGTTTCAAGCTGAGATATGCATTTCCTTTGATAATCTTGGTGAGACTCCTGTCCGAAATATGCTGAATCATCGAGATCGCTCTTTTCGAGCCTTTTAATGCGAGAAACACGTTCTCTGGTTGTTTTCACCACTCCACAGTGCGTTTGAAATGCAGAACAGGCGATATCTTGATTTTCGTGGTGTTTCCAGCTGAGATATGCATTTTCTGCGATAATCTTGGTGAGACTTCTGTTAGAAGGATGCAGAATCATCGAGAGCGCTCTTTCCGAGCTATTTAATGCGAGAAACACGTTTTCTGGGGTTTTCACCACTCCACAGTTCGTTGGATATGCAGAACCGGAGATACCTTGGATTTCGTGGGGTTTCAAGCTGAGATATGCATTTTCTGCGATAATCTTGGTGTGACTTCTGTTAGAAGTATGCAGAATCATCGAGATCGCACTTTTCGAGCTATTTAATGCGAGAAACACGTTATCTGGTGTTTTCACCATTCCGCAGTTGGTTTGATATGCAGAACCGGCGATATTTTGGTTTTCGTCGGGTTTCAAGCTGAGATATGCAGTTTCTACGATAATCTTGGTGAAACATCTGTCCGAAGTATGCAGAAACATCGAGAGCGCTCTTTTCGAGCTACTTAATGCACGAAACACGTTTTCTGGTGTTTTCACCACTCCACAGTTGGTTTGATATGCAGAACCGGCGATATTTTGGTTTTCGTCGGGTTTCAAGCTCAGATATGCATTTTCTACGATAATCTTGGTGAAACATCTGTCCGAAGTATGCAGAAACATCGAGAGCGCTCTTTTCGAGCTATTTAATGCGAGAAACTCGTTTTCTGGGGTTTTCACCACTCCACAGTTCGTTGGATATGCAGAACCGGAGATACCTTGGATTTCGTGGGGTTTCAAGCTGAGATATGCATTTCCTGCGATAATCTTGGTGAGACTCCTGTCCGAAATATGCTGAATCATCGAGTTCGCTCTTTTCGAGGTACTTAATACACGAAACACGTTTTCTGGTGTTTTCACCACTCCACGGTACGTTTGATGTGCAGAACCGGAGATAACTCTGTTTTCGTCGGGTTTCAAGCTGAGATATGCATTTCCTGCGATAATCTTGGTGAGACTTCTGTCCGAAGTATGCTGAAACATCGAGAGCGCTCTTTTCGAGCTATTTAATGCGAGAAACTCGTTTTCTGGGGTTTTCACCACTCCACAGTTCGTTGGATATGCAGAACCGGAGATATCTTGGTTTTCGTGGGGTTTCAAGCTGAGAAATGCACTTCCTTTGATAATCTTGGTGAGACTCCTGTCCGAAATATGCTGAATTATCGAGATCGCTCTTTTCGAGCTATTTAATGCGAGAAACACGTTCTCTGGTTGCTTTCACCACTCCACAGTGCGTTTGATATGCAGAACAGGCGATATCTTGATTTTCGTGGTGTTTCCAGCTGAGATATGCATTTCCTGCGATAATCTTGGTGAGACTTCTGTCCGAAGTATGCTGAAACATCGAGATCGCTCTTTTCGTGCTAGTTAATGCGAGAAAAATCTTATCCGGTGTTTTCACCACTCCACAGTGCGTTTGATATGCAGAACAGTAGATATCTTGGTTTTCGTGGGGTTTCAAGCTGAGATATGCATTTTCTGCGATAATCTTGTTGAGACTTCTGTCAGAAGTATACAGAATCTTCGAGAACGCTCTTTTCGAGCTACTTAATGCGCGAAACACGTTTTCTGGTGTTTTCACCACTCCACGGTACGTTTGATGTGCAGAACCGGAGATAACTCGGTTTTCGTCGGGTTTCACGTTGAGATATGCATTTTCTGCGATAATATTGGTGAGACTTCAGTCAGAAGTATGCAGAATCATCTAGATCGCTCTTTTCGAGCTACTTAATGCACGAAACACGTTTTCTGGTGTTTTCACCACTCCACAGTACGTTTGACATGCAGAACCGGAGATATCTTGTTTTCGGTCGGGTTTCAAGCTGAGATATGCATTTTCTACGATAATCCTGGTGAGACTTCTGTCAGAAGTATGCAGAATCATCGAGAATGCTCTTTTCGAGCTACTTAATGCGCGAAATACGTTTTCTGGTGTTTTCACCACTCCACGGTACGTTTGATGAGCAGAACCGGAGATAACTCGGTTTTCTTCGGGTTTCAAGCTGAGATATGCATTTTCTACGATAATCTTGGTGAGACTTCTGTCAGAAGTATGCTGAATCATCGAGATCGCTCTTTTCGAGCTCGTTAGTGCGAGAAACACGTTATCTGGTGATTTCACCACTCCACAGTGCGTTTGATATGCAGAACCAGCGATATCTTGGTTTTCGTGGGGTTTCAAGCTGAGATATGCATTTTCTGCGATAATCTTGGTGAGACTTCTGTCCGAAGTATGCTGAATCATCGAGATCGCTCTTTTCGAGCTAGTTAGTGCGAGAAACACGTTATCTGGTCATTTCACCACTCCACAGTGCGTTTGATATGCAGAACAGTAGATCTCTTGGTTTTCGTGGGGTTTCAAGCTGAGATATGCATTTTCTGCGATAATCTTGTCGAGACTTCTGTCCGAAGTATGCAGAATCATCGAGATCGCTCGTTTCGAGCTACTTAATGCGAGAAACACGTTATCTGGTGTTTTCACCACTCCACAGTGCGTTGGATATGCAGAACCGGCGATATGTTGGTTTTCGTCGGGTTTCAAGCTGAGATATGCATTTTCTGCGATAATCTTGGTGAGACTTCTGTTACAAGTATGCAGAATCATCGAGATCGCACTTTTCGAGCTATTTAATGCGAGAAACACGTTATCTGGTGTTTTCACCACTCCACAGTTGGTTTGATATGCAGAACCGGCGATATTTTGGTTTTCGTCGGGTTTCAAGCTGAGATATGCATTTTCTACGATAATCTTGGTGAAACATCTGGCCGAAGTATGCTGAATTATCGAGATCGCTATTTTCGAGCTACTTAATGCACGAAACACGTTTTCTGGTGTTTTCACCACTCCACAGTACGTTTGACATGCAGAACCGGAGATATCTTGGTTTCGGTCGGGTTTCAAGCTGAGATATGCATTATCTACGATAATCTTGGTGAAACATATATCGGAAGTATGCAGAAACATCGAGAGCGCTCTTTTCGAGCTATTTAATGCGAGAAACTCGTTTTCTGGTGTTTTCACCACTCCACAGTGCGTTTGATATGCAGAACCGGCGACATCTTGGTTTTCGTGGGGTACCAAGCTGAGATATGCGTGTTTTACGGTAAGCTTGGTGAGACTTCTGTCCGAAGTATGCTGAAACATCGAGATCGCTGTTTTCGAGCTAGTTAATGCGAGAAAAACCTTATCCGGTGTTTTCACCACTCCACAGTGCGTTTGATATGCAAAACCAGCGACATCTTGGCTTCCGTGGGGTTTCAAGCTGAGATATGCATTCTTTACGATAATCTTGTTGAGACTTCTGTCCGAAGTATGCAGAACCATCGAGATCGCGCGTTTCGAGCTATTTAATGCGAGAAACACGTTATCTGGTGTTTTCACCACTCCACAGTCGGTTTGATATGCAGAACCGGCGATATTTTGGTTTTCGTCGGGTTTCAAGCTGAGATATGCATTTTCTACGATAATCTTGGTGAAACATCTGTCCGAAGTATGGAGAAACATCGAGATCGCTCTTTTCGAGCTATTTAATGCGAGAAACTCGTTTTCTGGGGTTATCACCACTCCACAGTTCGTTGGATATGCAGAACCGGAGATATCTTGGTTTTCGTGGGGTTTCAAGCTGAGATATGCATTTCCTGCGATAATCTTGGTGAGACTTCTGTCCGAAGTATGCTGAATCATCTAGATCGCTCTTTTCGAGCTATTTAATGCGAGAAACACGTTATCTGGTGTTTTCACCACTCCACAGTGCGTTTGATATGCAGAACTGTAGATATCTTGGTTTTCGTGGGGTTTCAAGCTGAGATATGCATTTTCTGCGATAATCTTGTTGAGACTTCTGTCCGAAGTATGCAGAATCATCGAGATCGCTCGTTTCGAGCTATTTGATGCGAGAAACACGTTATCTGGTGTTTTCACCACTCCACAGTGCGTTGGATATGCAGAACCGGAGATATTTTGGTTTTCGTCGGGTTTCAAGCTGAGATATGCATTTTCTACGATAAGCTTGGTGAAACATCTGTCCGAAGTATGCAGAAACGTCGAGAGCGCTCTTATCGAGCTATTTAATGCGAGTAACACGTTATCTGGTGTCTTCACCACTCCACAGTGCGTTTGATATGCAGAACAGTAGATATCTTGGTTTTCGTAGGGTTTCAAGCTGAGATATGCATTTTCTGCGATAATCTTGTTGAGACTTCTGTCCGAAGTATGCAGAATCATCGAGATCGCTCGTTTCGAGCTATTTAATGCGTGAAACACGTTATCTGGTGTTTTCACCACTCCACGGTACGTTTGATGTGCAGAACCGGAGATAACTCGGTTTTCGTCCGGTTTCAAGCTGAGATATGCATTTTCTACGAGAATCTTGGTGAGACTTCTGTCCGAAGTATGCTGAATCATCGAGATCGCTCTTTTCGAGCTAGTTAGTGCGAGAAACACGTTATCTGGTGTTTTCACCACTCCACAGTGCGTTTGATATGCAGAACAGTACATATCTTGGTTTTCGTGGGGTTTCAAGCTGAGATATGCATTTTCTGCGATAATCTTGTTGAGACTTCTGTCCGAAGTATGCAGAATCATCGAGATCGCTCGTTTCGAGCTATTTAATGCGAGAAACACGTTATCTGGTATTTTCACCACTCCACAGTGCGTTGGATATGCAGAACCGCAGATATTTTGGTTTTCGTCGGGTTTCAAGCTGAGATATGCATTTTCTACGATAAGCTTGGTGAAACATCTGTCCGAAGTATGCAGAAACGTCGAGAGCGCTCTTATCGAGCTATTTAATGCGAGTAACACGTTATCTGGTGTCTTCACCACTCCACAGTGCGTTTGATATGCAGAACTGTAGATATCTTGGTTTTCGTGGGGTTTCAAGCTGAGATATGCATTTTCTGCGATAATCTTGTTGAGACTTCTGTCCGAAGTATGCAGAATCATCGAGATCGCTCGTTTCGAGCTATTTGATGCGAGAAACACGTTATCTGGTGTTTTCACCACTCCACAGTGCGTTGGATATGCAGAACCGGAGATATTTTGGTTTTCGTCGGGTTTCAAGCTGAGATATGCATTTTCTACGATAAGCTTGGTGAAACATCTGTCCGAAGTATGCAGAAACGTCGAGAGCGCTCTTATCGAGCTATTTAATGCGAGTAACACGTTATCTGGTGTCTTCACCACTCCACAGTGCGTTTGATATGCAGAACAGTAGATATCTTGGTTTTCGTAGGGTTTCAAGCTGAGATATGCATTTTCTGCGATAATCTTGTTGAGACTTCTGTCCGAAGTATGCAGAATCATCGAGATCGCTCGTTTCGAGCTATTTAATGCGTGAAACACGTTATCTGGTGTTTTCACCACTCCACGGTACGTTTGATGTGCAGAACCGGAGATAACTCGGTTTTCGTCCGGTTTCAAGCTGAGATATGCATTTTCTACGAGAATCTTGGTGAGACTTCTGTCCGAAGTATGCTGAATCATCGAGATCGCTCTTTTCGAGCTAGTTAGTGCGAGAAACACGTTATCTGGTGTTTTCACCACTCCACAGTGCGTTTGATATGCAGAACCGTACATATCTTGGTTTTCGTGGGGTTTCAAGCTGAGATATGCATTTTCTGCGATAATCTTGTTGAGACTTCTGTCCGAAGTATGCAGAATCATCGAGATCGCTCGTTTCGAGCTATTTAATGCGAGAAACACGTTATCTGGTATTTTCACCACTCCACAGTGCGTTGGATATGCAGAACCGCAGATATTTTGGTTTTCGTCGGGTTTCAAGCTGAGATATGCATTTTCTACGATAAGCTTGGTGAAACATCTGTCCGAAGTATGCAGAAACGTCGAGAGCGCTCTTTTCGAGCTATTTAATGCGAGTAACACGTTATCTGGTGTCTTCACCACTCCACAGTCCGTTTGATATGCAGAACAGTAGATATCTTGGTTTTCGTAGGATTTCAAGCTGAGATATGCATTTTCTGCGATAATCTTGTTGAGACTTCTGTCCGAAGTATGCAGAATCATCGAGATCGCTCTTTTCGAGCTATTTAATGCGAGAAACTCGTTTTCTGGGGTTTTCACCATTCCCCGGTACGTTTGATGTGCAGAACCGGAGATAACTCGGTTTTCGTCGGGTTTCAAGCTGAGATATGCATTTTCTACGATAATCTTGGTGAGACTTCCCTCCGAAGTATGCTGAATCATCGAGATCGCTCTTTTCGAGCTAGTTAGTGCAAGAAACACGTTATCTGGTGTTTTCACCACTCCACAGTGCGTTTGATATGCAGAACAGTACATATCTTGGTTTTCGTGGGGTTTCAAGCTGAGATATGCATTTTCTGCGATAATCTTGTTGAGACTTCTGTCCGAAGTATGCAGAATCATCGAGATCGCTCGTTTCGAGATATTTAATGCGAGAAACACGTTATCTGGTATTTTCACCACTCCACAGTGCGTTGGATTTGCAGAACCGCAGATATTTTGGTTTTCGTCGGGTTTCAAGCTCAGATATGCATTTTCTACGATAAGCTTGGTGAAACATCTGTCCGAAGTATGCAGAAACATGGAGAGCGCTCTTTTCGAGCTATTTAATGCGAGAATCACGTTTTCTGGGGTTTTCACCACTCCACAGTTCGTTGGAAATGCAGAACAGTAGATATCTTGGTTTTCGTGGGGTTTCAAGCAGAGATATGCATTTTCTACGATAATCTTCGTGAGACTTCTGTTAGAAGTATGCAGAATCATCGAGATCGCACTTTTCGAACTATTTAATGCGAGAAACACGTTATGTGGTGTTTTCACCACTCCACAGTTGGTTTGATATGCAGAACCGGCGATATTTTGGTTTTCGTCGGGTTTCAAGCTGAGATATGCATTTTCTACGATAATCTTCGTGAAACATCTGTCCGAAGTATGCAGAAACATCGAGAGCGCTCTTTTCGAGCTATTTAATGCGAGAAACACGTTCTCTGGTTGTTTTCACCACTCCACAGTGCGTGTGATATGCAGAACCGGCAACATCTTGATTTTCGTGAGGTTTCGAGATGAGATATGCATTTTCTGCGATAATATTGGTGAGACTTCTGTCAGAAGTATGCAGGATCATCGAGAACGCTCTTTTCGAGCTATTTAATGTTAGATACACGTTATCTGGTGTTTTCACCACTCCACAGTGCGTTTGATATGCAGAACCGGCGATATCTTGATTTTCGTGGTGTTTCCAGCTGAGATATGCATTTTCTGCGATAATCTTGGTGGGTCTTTTGTCAGAAGTATGCAGAATCATCTAGATCGCTCTTTTCGAGCTACTTAATGCACGAAACACGTTTTCTGGTGTTTTGACCACTCCACAGTACGTTTGAAATGCAGAACCGGAGATATCTTGGTTTCGGTCGGGTTTCAAGCTCAGATATGCATTTTCTACGATAAGCTTGGTGAAACATCTGTCCGAAGTATGCAGAAACATGGAGAGCGCTCTTTTCGAGCTATTTAATGCGAGAATCACGTTTTCTGGGGTTTTCACCACTCCACAGTTCGTTGGAAATGCAGAACAGTAGATATCTTGGTTTTCGTGGGGTTTCAAGCAGAGATATGCATTTTCTACGATAATCTTCGTGAGACTTCTGTTAGAAGTATGCAGAATCATCGAGATCGCACTTTTCGAACTATTTAATGCGAGAAACACGTTATGTGGTGTTTTCACCACTCCACAGTTGGTTTGATATGCAGAACCGGCGATATTTTGGTTTTCGTCGGGTTTCAAGCTGAGATATGCATTTTCTACGATAATCTTCGTGAAACATCTGTCCGAAGTATGCAGAAACATCGAGAGCGCTCTTTTCGAGCTATTTAATGCGAGAAACACGTTCTCTGGTTGTTTTCACCACTCCACAGTGCGTGTGATATGCAGAACCGGCAACATCTTGATTTTCGTGAGGTTTCGAGATGAGATATGCATTTTCTGCGATAATATTGGTGAGACTTCTGTCAGAAGTATGCAGGATCATCGAGAACGCTCTTTTCGAGCTATTTAATGTTAGATACACGTTATCTGGTGTTTTCACCACTCCACAGTGCGTTTGATATGCAGAACCGGCGATATCTTGATTTTCGTGGTGTTTCCAGCTGAGATATGCATTTTCTGCGATAATCTTGGTGGGTCTTTTGTCAGAAGTATGCAGAATCATCTAGATCGCTCTTTTCGAGCTACTTAATGCACGAAACACGTTTTCTGGTTTTTTGACCACTCCACAGTACGTTTGAAATGCAGAACCGGAGATATCTTGGTTTCGGTCGGGTTTCAAGCTGAGATATGCATTTTCTACGATAACCCTGGTGAGACTTCTGTCAGAAGTATGCGGAATCATCTAGATCGCTCTTTTCGAGCTACTTAATGCACGAAACACGTTTTCTGGACGCTTTCACCACTCCACAGTACGTTTGATATGCAGAACCGGCGATATCTTGGTTTTCGTGGGGTTTCAATCTGAGATATGCATTTTTTACGATAATCTTGGTGAGACTTCTGTCCGAAGTATGCTTAATCATCGAGATCGCTCGTTTCGAGCTATTTAATGCGAGAAACACGTTATCTGGTGTTTTCACCACTCCACAGTGCGTATGATATGCAGATCCGGCGATATTATGGTTTTCGTGGGGTTTCAAGCTGAGATATGCATTTTCTGCGATAATCTTGGTGAGACTTCTGTCCGAAGTATGCTGAAACATCGAGATCGCTCTTTTCGAGCTAGTTAATGCGAGAAAAAACTTATCCGCAGTTTTCACCACTCCACAGTGCGTTTGATCTGCAGAACACAGCGATATCTTGGTTTTCGTGGGGTTTCAAGCTGAGATATGCATTTTTTACGATAATTTTGGTGAGACTTCTGTCCGAAGTATGCTTAATCATCGAGATCGCTCGTTTCGAGCTACTTAATGCGAGAAACACGTTATCTCGTGTTGTTACCACTCCACAGTGCGTTTGATATCCAGAACCGGCGATATCTTGGTTTTCGTGGGGTTTCAAGCTGAGATATGCATTTTCTGCGATAATCTTGGTGAGACTTCTGTCCGAAGTATGCTGAATCATCGAGATCGCTCTTTTCGAGCTAGCTAGTGCGAGAAACACGTTATCTGGTGTTTTCACCGCTCCACAGTGCGTTTGATATGCAGAACAGTAGATACCTTGGTTTTCGTGGGGTTTCAAGCTGAGATATGCATTTTCTGCGATAATCTTGTTGAGACTTCTGTCCGAAGTTTGCAGAATCATCGAGATCGCGCTTTTCGAGCTATTTAATGCGAGAAACACGTTATCTGGTGTTTTCACCACTCCACAGTTGGTTTGATATGCAGAACCGGCGATATTTTGGTTTTCGTCGGGTTTCAAGCTGAGATATGCATTTTCTACGATAATCTTGGTGAAACATCTGTCCGAAGTATGCAGAAACATCGAGAGCGCTCTTTTCGAGCTATTTAATGCGAGAAACTCGTTTTCTGGGGTTTTCACCATTCCCCGGTACGTTTGATGTGCAGAACCGGAGATAACTCGGTTTTCGTCGGGTTTCAAGCTGAGATATGCATTTTCTACGATAATCTTGGTGAGACTTCTGTCAGAAATATGCAGGATCTTCGAGAACGCTCTTTTCGAGATATATAATGCGAGAAACACGTTATCTGGTGTTTTCACCACTCCACAGTACGTTTGATATGCAGTACCAGCGATATCTTGGTTTTCGTGGGGTTTTAAGCTTCTATATGCATTTTTTACGATAATCTTGGTGAGACTTCTGTCCGAAGTATGCAGAATCATCGAGATCGCACCATTCGAGCTATTTAATGCGAGAAACACGTTCTCTGGTTGTTTTCACCACTCCACAGTGGGTTTGATATGCAGAACCGGCAACATCTTGATTTTCGTGAGGTTTCGAGCTGAGATATGCATTTTCTGCGATAATCTTGTTGAGACTTCTGTTAGAAGTATACAGAATCATCGAGATCGCGCTTTTCGAGCTATTTAATGCGAGAAAAAACTTATCCGCTGTTTTCACCACTCCACAGTGCGTTTGATATGCAGAACACAGCGATATCTTGGTTTTCGTGGGGTTTCAAGCTGAGATATGCATTTTTTACGATAATTTTGGTGAGACTTCTGTCCGAAGTGTCCAGAATCATCGAGATCGCTCGTTTCGAGCTACTTAATGCGAGAAACACGTTATCTGGTGTTTTCACCACTCCACAGTTGGTTTGATATGCAGAACCGGCGATATTATGGTTTTCGTGGGGTTTCAAGCTGAGATATGCATTTTCTGCGATAATCTTGGTGAGACTTCTGTCCGAAGTATGCTGAAACATCGAGATCGCTCTTTTCGAGCTAGTTAATGCGAGAAAAAACTTATCCGCTGTTTTCACCACTCCACAGTGCGTTTGATATGCAGAACACAGCGATATCTTGGTTTTCGTGGGGTTTCAAGCTGAGATATGCATTTTTTACGATAATTTTGGTGAGACTTCTGTCCGAAGTGTCCAGAATCATCGAGATCGCTCGTTTCGAGCTACTTAATGCGAGAAACACGTTATCTGGTGTTTTTACCACTCCACAGTGCGTTTGATATCCAGAACCGGCGATATCTTGGTTTTCGTGGGGTTTCGAGCTGAGATATGCATTTTCTGCGATAATCTTGTTGAGACTTCTGTCCGAAGTATGCAGAATCATCGAGATCGCTCTTTTCGAGCTAGCTAGTGCGAGAAACACGTTATCTGGGGTTTTCACCACTCCACAGTGCGTTTGATATGCAGAACAGTAGATACCTTGGTTTTCGTGGGGTTTTAAGCTGAGATATGCATTTTCTGCGATAATCTTGTTGAGACTTCTGTCCGAAGTTTGCAGAATCATCGAGATCGCTCGCTTCGAGCTACTGAATGCGAGAAACACGTTATCTGGTGTTTTCACCACTCCACAGTGCGTTGGATATGCAGAACCGGAGATATTTTGGTTTTCGTCGGGTTTCAAGCAGAGATATGCATTTTCTGCGATAATCTTGGTGAGACTTCTGTTAGAAGTATGCAGAATCATCGATATCGCGCTTTTCGAGCTATTTAATGCGAGAAACACGTTATCTGCTGTTTTCACCACTCCACAGTTGGTTTGATATGCAGAACCGGCGATATTTTGGTTTTCGTCGGGTTTCAAGCTGAGATATGCATTTTCTACGATAATCTTGGTGAAACATCTGTCCGAAGTATGCAGAAACTTCGAGAGCGCTCTTTTCGAGCTATTTAAAGCGAGAAACTCGTTTTCTGGGGTTTTCACCATTCCACGGTACGTTTGATGTGCAGAACCGGAGATAACTCGGTTTTCGTCGGGTTTCAAGCTGAGATATGCATTTTCTACGATAATCTTGGTGAGACTTCTGTCCGAAGTATGCAGGATCTTCGAGAACGCTCTTTTCGAGCTAGCTAGTGCGAGAAACACGTTATCTGGTGTTTTCACCACTCCACAGTGCGTTTGATATGCAGAACAGTAGATACCTTGGTTTTCGTGGGGTTTCAAGCTGAGATATGCATTTTCTGCGATAATCTTGTTGAGACTTCTGTTAGAAGTATACAGAATCATCGAGATCGCGCTTTTCGAGCTATTTAATGCGAGAAACACGTTATCTGGTGTTTTCACCACTCCACAGTTGGTTTGATATGCAGAACCGGCGATATTTTGGTTTTCGTCGGGTTTCAAGCTGAGATATGCATTTTCTGCGATAATCTTGTTGAGGCTTCTGTCCGAAGTTTGCAGAATCATCGAGATCGCTCGTTTCGAGCTACTGAATGCGAGAAACACGTTATCTGGTGTATTCACCACTCCACAGTGCGTTGGATATGCAGAACCGGCGATATTATGGTTTTCGTGGGGTTTCAAGCTGAGATATGCATTTTCTGCGATAATCTTGGTGAGACTTCTGTCCGAAGTATGCTGAAACATCGAGATCGCTCTTTTCGAGCTAGTTAATGCGAGAAAAAACTTATCCGCTGTTTTCACCACTCCACAGTGCGTTTGATATGCAGAACACAGCGATATCTTGGTTTTCGTGGGGTTTCAAGCTGAGATATGCATTTTTTACGATAATTTTGGTGAGACTTCTGTCCGAAGTGTCCAGAATCATCGAGATCGCTCGTTTCGAGCTACTTAATGCGAGAAACACGTTATCTGGTGTTTTTACCACTCCACAGTGCGTTTGATATCCAGAACCGGCGATATCTTGGTTTTCCTGGGGTTTCGAGCTGAGATATGCATTTTCTGCGATAATCTTGTTGAGACTTCTGTCCGAAGTATGCAGAATCATCGAGATCGCTCTTTTCGAGCTAGCTAGTGCGAGAAACACGTTATCTGGGGTTTTCACCACTCCACAGTGCGTTTGATATGCAGAACAGTAGATACCTTGGTTTTCGTGGGGTTTTAAGCTGAGATATGCATTTTCTGCGATAATCTTGTTGAGACTTCTGTCCGAAGTTTGCAGAATCATCGAGATCGCTCGCTTCGAGCTACTGAATGCGAGAAACACGTTATCTGGTGTTTTCACCACTCCACAGTGCGTTGGATATGCAGAACCGGAGATATTTTGGTTTTCGTCGGGTTTCAAGCAGAGATTTGCATTTTCTGCGATAATCTTGGTGAGACTTCTGTTAGAAGTATGCAGAATCATCGATATCGCGCTTTTCGAGCTATTTAATGCGAGAAACACGTTATCTGCTGTTTTCACCACTCCACAGTTGGTTTGATATGCAGAACCGGCGATATTTTGGTTTTCGTCGGGTTTCAAGCTGAGATATGCATTTTCTACGATAATCTTGGTGAAACATCTGTCCGAAGTATGCAGAAACTTCGAGAGCGCTCTTTTCGAGCTATTTAAAGCGAGAAACTCGTTTTCTGGGGTTTTCACCATTCCACGGTACGTTTGATGTGCAGAACCGGAGATAACTCGGTTTTCGTCGGGTTTCAAGCTGAGATATGCATTTTCTACGATAATCTTGGTGAGACTTCTGTCCGAAGTATGCAGGATCTTCGAGAACGCTCTTTTCGAGCTAGCTAGTGCGAGAAACACGTTATCTGGTGTTTTCACCACTCCACAGTGCGTTTGATATGCAGAACACAGCGATATCTTGGTTTTCGTGGGGTTTCAAGCTGAGATATGCATTTTTTACGATAATTTTGGTGAGACTTCTGTCCGAAGTGTCCAGAATCATCGAGATCGCTCGTTTCGAGCTACTTAATGCGAGAAACACGTTATCTGGTGTTTTTACCACTCCACAGTGCGTTTGGTATCCAGAACCGGCGATATCTTGGTTTTCGTGGGGTTTCGAGCTGAGATATGCATTTTCTGCGATAATCTTGTTGAGACTTCTGTCCGAAGTATGCAGAATCATCGAGATCGCTCTTTTCGAGCTAGCTAGTGCGAGAAACACGTTATCTGGGGTTTTCACCACTCCACAGTGCGTTTGATATGCAGAACAGTAGATACCTTGGTTTTCGTGGGGTTTTAAGCTGAGATATGCATTTTCTGCGATAATCTTGTTGAGACTTCTGTCCGAAGTTTGCAGAATCATCGAGATCGCTCGCTTCGAGCTACTGAATGCGAGAAACACGTTATCTGGTGTTTTCACCACTCCACAGTGCGTTGGATATGCAGAACCGGAGATATTTTGGTTTTCGTCGGGTTTCAAGCAGAGATATGCATTTTCTGCGATAATCTTGGTGAGACTTCTGTTAGAAGTATGCAGAATCATCGATATCGCGCTTTTCGAGCTATTTAATGCGAGAAACACGTTATCTGCTGTTTTCACCACTCCACAGTTGGTTTGATATGCAGAACCGGCGATATTTTGGTTTTCGTCGGGTTTCAAGCTGAGATATGCATTTTCTACGATAATCTTGGTGAAACATCTGTCCGAAGTATGCAGAAACTTCGAGAGCGCTCTTTTCGAGCTATTTAAAGCGAGAAACTCGTTTTCTGGGGTTTTCACCATTCCACGGTACGTTTGATGTGCAGAACCGGAGATAACTCGGTTTTCGTCGGGTTTCAAGCTGAGATATGCATTTTCTACGATAATCTTGGTGAGACTTCTGTCCGAAGTATGCAGGATCTTCGAGAACGCTCTTTTCGAGCTAGCTAGTGCGAGAAACACGTTATCTGGTGTTTTCACCACTCCACAGTGCGTTTGATATGCAGAACAGTAGATACCTTGGTTTTCGTGGGGTTTCAAGCTGAGATATGCATTTTCTGCGATAATCTTGTTGAGACTTCTGTTAGAAGTATACAGAATCATCGAGATCGCGCTTTTCGAGCTATTTAATGCGAGAAACACGTTATCTGGTGTTTTCACCACTCCACAGTTGGTTTGATATGCAGAACCGGCGATATTTTGGTTTTCGTCGGGTTTCAAGCTGAGATATGCATTTTCTGCGATAATCTTGTTGAGGCTTCTGTCCGAAGTTTGCAGAATCATCGAGATCGCTCGTTTCGAGCTACTGAATGCGAGAAACACGTTATCTGGTGTATTCACCACTCCACAGTGCGTTGGATATGCAGAACCGGCGATATTATGGTTTTCGTGGGGTTTCAAGCTGAGATATGCATTTTCTGCGATAATCTTGGTGAGACTTCTGTCCGAAGTATGCTGAAACATCGAGATCGCTCTTTTCGAGCTAGTTAATGCGAGAAAAAACTTATCCGCTGTTTTCACCACTCCACAGTGCGTTTGATATGCAGAACACAGCGATATCTTGGTTTTCGTGGGGTTTCAAGCTGAGATATGCATTTTTTACGATAATTTTGGTGAGACTTCTGTCCGAAGTGTCCAGAATCATCGAGATCGCTCGTTTCGAGCTACTTAATGCGAGAAACACGTTATCTGGTGTTTTTACCACTCCACAGTGCGTTTGATATCCAGAACCGGCGATATCTTGGTTTTCCTGGGGTTTCGAGCTGAGATATGCATTTTCTGCGATAATCTTGTTGAGACTTCTGTCCGAAGTATGCAGAATCATCGAGATCGCTCTTTTCGAGCTAGCTAGTGCGAGAAACACGTTATCTGGGGTTTTCACCACTCCACAGTGCGTTTGATATGCAGAACAGTAGATACCTTGGTTTTCGTGGGGTTTTAAGCTGAGATATGCATTTTCTGCGATAATCTTGTTGAGACTTCTGTCCGAAGTTTGCAGAATCATCGAGATCGCTCGCTTCGAGCTACTGAATGCGAGAAACACGTTATCTGGTGTTTTCACCACTCCACAGTGCGTTGGATATGCAGAACCGGAGATATTTTGGTTTTCGTCGGGTTTCAAGCAGAGATTTGCATTTTCTGCGATAATCTTGGTGAGACTTCTGTTAGAAGTATGCAGAATCATCGATATCGCGCTTTTCGAGCTATTTAATGCGAGAAACACGTTATCTGCTGTTTTCACCACTCCACAGTTGGTTTGATATGCAGAACCGGCGATATTTTGGTTTTCGTCGGGTTTCAAGCTGAGATATGCATTTTCTACGATAATCTTGGTGAAACATCTGTCCGAAGTATGCAGAAACTTCGAGAGCGCTCTTTTCGAGCTATTTAAAGCGAGAAACTCGTTTTCTGGGGTTTTCACCATTCCACGGTACGTTTGATGTGCAGAACCGGAGATAACTCGGTTTTCGTCGGGTTTCAAGCTGAGATATGCATTTTCTACGATAATCTTGGTGAGACTTCTGTCCGAAGTATGCAGGATCTTCGAGAACGCTCTTTTCGAGCTAGCTAGTGCGAGAAACACGTTATCTGGTGTTTTCACCACTCCACAGTGCGTTTGATATGCAGAACAGTAGATACCTTGGTTTTCGTGGGGTTTCAAGCTGAGATATGCATTTTCTGCGATAATCTTGTTGAGACTTCTGTTAGAAGTATACAGAATCATCGAGATCGCGCTTTTCGAGCTATTTAATGCGAGAAACACGTTATCTGGTGTTTTCACCACTCCACAGTTGGTTTGATATGCAGAACCGGCGATATTTTGGTTTTCGTCGGGTTTCAAGCTGAGATATGCATTTTCTGCGATAATCTTGTTGAGGCTTCTGTCCGAAGTTTGCAGAATCATCGAGATCGCTCGTTTCGAGCTACTGAATGCGAGAAACACGTTATCTGGTGTATTCACCACTCCACAGTGCGTTGGATATGCAGAACCGGCGATATTATGGTTTTCGTGGGGTTTCAAGCTGAGATATGCATTTTCTGCGATAATCTTGGTGAGACTTCTGTCCGAAGTATGCTGAAACATCGAGATCGCTCTTTTCGAGCTAGTTAATGCGAGAAAAAACTTATCCGCTGTTTTCACCACTCCACAGTGCGTTTGATATGCAGAACACAGCGATATCTTGGTTTTCGTGGGGTTTCAAGCTGAGATATGCATTTTTTACGATAATTTTGGTGAGACTTCTGTCCGAAGTGTCCAGAATCATCGAGATCGCTCGTTTCGAGCTACTTAATGCGAGAAACACGTTATCTGGTGTTTTTACCACTCCACAGTGCGTTTGATATCCAGAACCGGCGATATCTTGGTTTTCCTGGGGTTTCGAGCTGAGATATGCATTTTCTGCGATAATCTTGTTGAGACTTCTGTCCGAAGTATGCAGAATCATCGAGATCGCTCTTTTCGAGCTAGCTAGTGCGAGAAACACGTTATCTGGGGTTTTCACCACTCCACAGTGCGTTTGATATGCAGAACAGTAGATACCTTGGTTTTCGTGGGGTTTTAAGCTGAGATATGCATTTTCTGCGATAATCTTGTTGAGACTTCTGTCCGAAGTTTGCAGAATCATCGAGATCGCTCGCTTCGAGCTACTGAATGCGAGAAACACGTTATCTGGTGTTTTCACCACTCCACAGTGCGTTGGATATGCAGAACCGGAGATATTTTGGTTTTCGTCGGGTTTCAAGCAGAGATTTGCATTTTCTGCGATAATCTTGGTGAGACTTCTGTTAGAAGTATGCAGAATCATCGATATCGCGCTTTTCGAGCTATTTAATGCGAGAAACACGTTATCTGCTGTTTTCACCACTCCACAGTTGGTTTGATATGCAGAACCGGCGATATTTTGGTTTTCGTCGGGTTTCAAGCTGAGATATGCATTTTCTACGATAATCTTGGTGAAACATCTGTCCGAAGTATGCAGAAACTTCGAGAGCGCTCTTTTCGAGCTATTTAAAGCGAGAAACTCGTTTTCTGGGGTTTTCACCATTCCACGGTACGTTTGATGTGCAGAACCGGAGATAACTCGGTTTTCGTCGGGTTTCAAGCTGAGATATGCATTTTCTACGATAATCTTGGTGAGACTTCTGTCCGAAGTATGCAGGATCTTCGAGAACGCTCTTTTCGAGCTAGCTAGTGCGAGAAACACGTTATCTGGTGTTTTCACCACTCCACAGTGCGTTTGATATGCAGAACAGTAGATACCTTGGTTTTCGTGGGGTTTCAAGCTGAGATATGCATTTTCTGCGATAATCTTGTTGAGACTTCTGTTAGAAGTATACAGAATCATCGAGATCGCGCTTTTCGAGCTATTTAATGCGAGAAACACGTTATCTGGTGTTTTCACCACTCCACAGTTGGTTTGATATGCAGAACCGGCGATATTTTGGTTTTCGTCGGGTTTCAAGCTGAGATATGCATTTTCTGCGATAATCTTGTTGAGACTTCTGTCCGAAGTTTGCAGAATCATCGAGATCGCTCGTTTCGAGCTACTCAATGCGAGAAACACGTTATCTGGTGTATTCACCACTCCACAGTGCGTTGGATATGCAGAACCGGAGATATTTTGGTTTTCGTCGGGTTTCAAGCAGAGATATGCATTTTCTGCGATAATCTTGGTGAGACTTCTGTTAGAAGTATGCAGAATCATCGAGATCGCGCTTTTCGAGCTATTTAATGCGAGAAACACGTTATCTGGTGTTTTCACCACTCCACAGTTGGTTTGATATGCAGAACCGGCGATATTTTGGTTTTCGTCGGGTTTCAAGCTGAGATATGCATTTTCTACGATAATCTTGGTGAAACATCTGTCCGAAGTATGGAGAAACATCGAGACCGCTCTTTTCGAGCTATTTAATGCGAGAAACACGTTATCTGGTGTTTTCACCACTCCATAGTTGGTTTGATATGCAGAACCGGCGATATTTTGGTTTTCGTCGGGTTTCAAGCTGAGATATGCATTTTCTGCGATAATCTTGTTGAGGATTCTGTCCGAAGTTTGCAGAATCATCGAGATCGCTCGTTTCGAGCTACTGAATGCGAGAAACACGTTATCTGGTGTATTCACCACTCCACAGTGCGTTGGATATGCAGAACCGGCGATATTATGGTTTTCGTGGGGTTTCAAGCTGAGATATGCATTTTCTGCGATAATCTTGGTGAGACTTCTGTCCGAAGTATGCAGAAACGTCGAGAGCGCTCTTATCGAGCTATTTAATGCGAGAAACACGTTATCTGGTGTTTTCACCACTCCACTGTGCGTTTGATATGCAGAACAGTAGATATCTTGGTTTTCGTGGGGTTTCAAGCTGAGATATGCATTTTCTGCGATAATCTTGTTGAGACTTCTGTCCGAAGTATGCAGAATCATCGAGATCGCTCGTTTCGAGCTATTTGATGCGAGAAACACGTTATCTGGTGTTTTCACTACTCCACAGTGCGTTGGATATGCAGAACCGGAGATATTTTGGTTTTCGTCGGGTTTCAAGCTGAGATATGCATTTTCTACGATAAGCTTGGTGAAACATCTGTCCGAAGTATGCAGAAACGTCGAGAGCGCTCTTATCGAGCTATTTAATGCGAGTAACACGTTATCTGGTGTCTTCACCACTGCACAGTGTGTTTGATATGCAGAACAGTAGATATCTTGGTTTTCGTAGGGTTTCAAGCTGAGATATGCATTTTCTGCGATAATCTTGTTGAGACTTCTGTCCGAAGTATGCAGAATCATCGAGATCGCTCGTTTCGAGCTATTTAATGCGTGAAACACGTTATCTGGTGTTTTCACCACTCCACGGTACGTTTGATGTGCAGAACCGGAGATAACTCGGTTTTCGTCGGGTTTGAAGCTGAGATATGCATTTTCTGCGATAATCTTGTTGAGACTTCTGTCCGAAGTATGCAGAATCATCGAGATCGCTCGTTTCGAGCTATTTAATGCGAGAAACACGTTATCTGGTGTTTTCACCACTCCACAGTTGGTTTGATATGCAGAACCGGCGATATTTTGGTTTTCGTCGGGTTTCAAGCTGAGATATGCATTTTCTGCGATAATCTTGTTGAGGCTTCTGTCCGAAGTTTGCAGAATCATCGAGATCGCTCGTTTCGAGCTACTGAATGCGAGAAACACGTTATCTGGTGTATTCACCACTCCACAGTGCGTTGGATATGCAGAACCGGCGATATTATGGTTTTCGTGGGGTTTCAAGCTGAGATATGCATTTTCTGCGATAATCTTGGTGAGACTTCTGTCCGAAGTATGCTGAAACATCGAGATCGCTCTTTTCGAGCTAGTTAATGCGAGAAAAAACTTATCCGCTGTTTTCACCACTCCACAGTGCGTTTGATATGCAGAACACAGCGATATCTTGGTTTTCGTGGGGTTTCAAGCTGAGATATGCATTTTTTACGATAATTTTGGTGAGACTTCTGTCCGAAGTGTCCAGAATCATCGAGATCGCTCGTTTCGAGCTACTTAATGCGAGAAACACGTTATCTGGTGTTTTTACCACTCCACAGTGCGTTTGATATCCAGAACCGGCGATATCTTGGTTTTCCTGGGGTTTCGAGCTGAGATATGCATTTTCTGCGATAATCTTGTTGAGACTTCTGTCCGAAGTATGCAGAATCATCGAGATCGCTCTTTTCGAGCTAGCTAGTGCGAGAAACACGTTATCTGGGGTTTTCACCACTCCACAGTGCGTTTGATATGCAGAACAGTAGATACCTTGGTTTTCGTGGGGTTTTAAGCTGAGATATGCATTTTCTGCGATAATCTTGTTGAGACTTCTGTCCGAAGTTTGCAGAATCATCGAGATCGCTCGCTTCGAGCTACTGAATGCGAGAAACACGTTATCTGGTGTTTTCACCACTCCACAGTGCGTTGGATATGCAGAACCGGAGATATTTTGGTTTTCGTCGGGTTTCAAGCAGAGATTTGCATTTTCTGCGATAATCTTGGTGAGACTTCTGTTAGAAGTATGCAGAATCATCGATATCGCGCTTTTCGAGCTATTTAATGCGAGAAACACGTTATCTGCTGTTTTCACCACTCCACAGTGCGTTTGATATGCAGAACAGTAGATACCTTGGTTTTCGTGGGGTTTCAAGCTGAGATATGCATTTTCTGCGATAATCTTGTTGAGACTTCTGTCCGAAGTATGCAGAATCATCGAGATCGCTCGTTTCGAGCTATTTAATGCGTGAAACACGTTATCTGGTGTTTTCACCACTCCACGGTACGTTTGATGTGCAGAACCGGAGATAACTCGGTTTTCGTCGGGTTTGAAGCTGAGATATGCATTTTCTACGATAATCTTGGTGAGACTTCTGTCAGAAGTATGCAGAATCATCGAGATCGCACTTTTCGAGCTATTTAATGCTAGAAACACGTAATAATTTTATTAAGTAGATTTATTTCTAAAATAGGATTGATTTTAATAATTTTATTTGTTTTAATTCAAAATATTTTAGTAATTTTAGAATTGTGTATATCATTTATTCAAGCTTATGTATTTTCAACTTTAAGAGTATTGTATTTTTCAGAATTTAAATAAATAAAATGATAATAAGAAATTTTCCTTTTCATTTAGTAACAGTTAGACCATGACCTTTTTTGATATCTATGAGATTAATAAATTCAATATTAGGTTTTATTAATTGATTTTATTTAAATGATTTTGAATTTATTTTTTTAAATTTATTTATTAATTTATTAATTATATATCAATGATGACGAGATATTATTCGAGAGAGTTTATATCAAGGATTTCATACTTTTATAGTTTATGGGTTTTTAAAGTTTAGAATAATCTTATTTATTATTTCAGAAATATTTTTTTTTTTTCTTTTTTTTGAACTTATTTTCATAGATGTATTTCTTTAAGAATTGAATTAGGGTATATTTGACCTCCTAAAATAATTAGTCAATTTAATCCTTATGATATTCCTTTATTAAATTCTGTTATTTTAATTTCTTCAGGATTGTCAGTTTCTTGAAGTCATTATAGATTGTTAAATAATAATTTTAATATAGTTAATTTAAGATTATTTTTTACAGTTATTTTAGGTATTTATTTTACTTTAATTCAATTTATTGAATATTTAGAATCTTCTTTTAGAATTAATGATGGAATTTTTGGTTCTATTTTTTATATAAGGACTGGATTCCATGGTCTTCATGTTATTGTAGGGACTTTAATATTGATATTTTCTTTATTTCGATTGAATATAAATCATTTTAGAAAAATTCATCATTTTAATTTTGAAGGTTCATTATGATATTGACATTTTGTTGACGTTATTTGATTATTTTTATATATTTTTATTTATTGATGAATATATTATATATATAGTATAATTTAATACAGTTAACTTCCAATTAACAAATTTATATTTTAGTAATATATATAGTGATGTTAATGGTGTTATCTTATATTAGATTAATTTTTTGAATTATAATTTTAATTTATTTATTAAATGTATTTTCTTCTATTTTTAAGATTTCTGATAAGGAAAAAAAAAGTTCTTATGAATGTGGATTTAATCCTATTACTAAGGGTTTTATTCCATTTTCAGTACCTTTTTATTTAATACCTTTAATATTTTTAGTATTTGATATTGAAATTATTTTAATTGTTCCATTTGTTGCGTCGTCGGTTTGAGCAAGTGATATGCTCAACTTCCCCTAACGCTTGGTTGTCGCTGGTGCGATATTTCGCAGAGTCCCTTTCGTTTTACAGAGTGTATGGTTTAGTTCTTTGAAGGCTGTTTTTATAATAATCCTTTTAAGCGTCAGCCCTGTATTTATATAAATTCTTGAAGTTCGTTTTCCCGATTTTGGCGAATCAGAACCGTTCCTGCCCCTTGAACAGTCCTCCATGGCCAAGCGCAAGCCGCCACCCTGGAAATCCCTGGTTGGCAGGGTGGTGGAATGTCGTTGTGGCGGGGGAGTCAGACCCAAGGGGTGAGCGGTCCTAATGGGACTCTTGCTACGTGTGTTAGGGACTTTACGATACGTTAATTGCTATTGAGGGCGACCGGGTACCAGAAAGGCACATGGGCCGCAGAAACGCAAAGTTTCCGCGGTCATAAACTCTTTCTGGAACTCGACCTCGGCTTGTAATAAAGGAATTTAACTAAAGGTTAGAAAGTCAAGCATCCTCAAAAATAGCATAATGAATCGCCCGTATCATAAAGTCGTCCTAACGACTAGTTTTGCGTCGCAACACCATTTATTTTATTGGTTAAGTATATAGGTTTTAGTTATATATTTATTATTTTTTTATTATTTTTTTTTATTATACTTTTTTCCTTAGTTTATGAATGATGTATAAATTATTTATTGTGAATATTTTAATTTGAATATATGGATTATTAGTTAATCAATATTTAAGTCGAAATTAAATTGTAATTTTTTACTTCATATATTATTTAATTTATATAATTTAATATAAATTTTAATTAAAGCCAAATAGAGGCATTTTATTGTTAATAAGATTATTGAATAATTTATTCTAATTAAAGAAATAATTGAAAATAGAATTTCTAATTCTGTAGAGATATTAATTTATCATATTTCTTTAATAGGTTTATATAGTTTAATTAAAACTTTATATTTTCAGTATAAAAATATTAATATATATATATTTATTTATAAATAAATATATAAAGATATATACATATATTTAAAAATAATAAATTATTTCTTTAATATTTTCAATATTATGCTCTTATATAAGCTATTTAAATTTAATAGATAAATAATATTAGTAATATAAATAGAAAAAAAGAGGAAATTATATAGTTGAAGTTAAATATACTAAATTTAATAATTGTTAAATAATATAGAATATTTTTTATTAATTTTCCTATAAGTATTTCAAATAATCTTTTTTCAATAAATTTTTCATAGTTTAAAATGATTTTTACTGGTATTTTATAAATATGGGCATAGAAGATATTTATAAGTATTATTCTTTCAGTTAAATTAATTAATAGATAATTTTTTTTATTTGATTTAAAAATTTGATAGCCAATAATTATACCAATAATTAATAATTTAATAATTATTAATTTATATACTTTAGGTAGATTAATATTATAATCTAAGTAAATTATATTTAGATAAATTTTACTAAAAAATAGTGATATAATAAATATAATTAATATTCTAAAATTTATTATATTATTTTCTTTTAAATTTAAATTATTGTAGAAAGGTAAATTTTGGGGCAGTAAAGTTAAAATTAAACGAGTTGAATATGCAACTGTAAAGATAGTTCCAAGTATTAAATTTAATAATCTTATAAAATTTAATTTATTATAAAAAAAAAATTCTATAATTAAGTCTTTGGAGTAAAATCCACATAAAAATGGGAATCCACATAGAGATAAAATTGAAAATATTATAATTAATCTTTTAAATGGGTAGATTATGAATATTCCTTTATAATCACGTATATCTTGACTTCTATTTATATAATGAATAAATCTTCCTGAACATAGAAATATTAAAGATTTAAATATTGCATGAATGATTAAATGAAAAAAGGCTAAGTTTTCTAAACCTAGAAATAAAATTCTTATTATAAATCCTAGTTGTCTTAAGGTAGATAAAGCAATAATTTTTTTAAAATCTATTTCAAATATAGCTATTAATCCGGCAATTAGTATAGTTAATCTTGAAATAATTAATAAATATTTATTTAAATTTGTATTTATAATTAAAGTATTGTATCGAATTAAGATATATACTCCGGCAGTTACTAATGTAGATGAATGAACTAAAGAAGATACAGGAGTGGGAGCTATTATAGCAGCAGGTAATCAATTTCTAAAAGGAATTTGTGCGCTTTTTGTAAAGGTTATAATTACAATAAGAATAAATATTGGTAAATTTAAATTATAAAGTATTAAGTTTCATGAATTAAATTTTATTATAAAACAAATTAATATTAAAAGACAAATATCTCCAATTCGATTTAAAATAATAGTTAATAATCCTGCTCTATAAGCTTTATTGTTATTATAATAAATAATTAAACAATTAGAGATTAATCCTAAACCATCTCATCCTAATAAAATAGTTAATATATTAGGTCTTAAAATTATAAATAATATTGATAAATAAAATAATGAAGTTAAGTATAAAAATTTATTTATACGATTGTTATTTAATTTTATATATTCAGTTCTATAAATTAGAACTATTGCTGTAATTAATCTGACTATTATAATAAAAAATAATGTTTTATTATCAATTAAAATAAATAAATTAAATTTTATTGAATTAAAATTTAAGATTAATCATTCAATAATAATAATTTTATTAATTATGTTAAGGCGTGGGCGTATGATCGCCCCGGTTTCGCCTTTTAGTAAGGGTTACGGTTCGCGTTCCGAACGGTCGTCAGTCTGACTGTTAGGTGCATGCGGAATTTGTCCGTTATCACCAGCCTCGTGACGTCGTTCGGGGTTTTGGTCCTAATACAAACGCGCGTTGCCCGATTCGCGGTAGATAGAGGTATAGACAGGAGGGTTCGGACGAACCTCCGTATGGCTAACGGAGGGAGCCGAAGGAGGTGGACCACTAGCGTATAGTCAACACCGCGTGATCCCGGATGTGAAGGTGTCTAGGTGTAAGACAGGAGGGTTCGGACGAACCTCCGTATGGCTAACGGAGGGAGCCGAAGGAGATGGTCTATTCGGGAATGGATAACGACGCGTGACACACGAGGATGTGTCGGTGTATTATAGGAGGGTTCGGACGAACCTCCGTATGGCTAACGGAGGGAGCCGAAGGAAGTGGACCAGTAGCGTATGATTAACGCTGCGTGCCACCGGACAGTGTGTCTTTGGTGAGATAGGAAGTCTCGGACGAACCTCCGTATGGCTAACGGAGGGAGCCGAAGGAGATGGATCACTAGCGTATGGTTAACGCCGTGTTCCACCGGATATCAAGGTATTTTGGTATTCGCGAGTCGTAGTCGTTGATATACCTCGAGCGGTAAAGGTATATCTGTCGTGGGGTTAGCTAGTACGTTACTAAATTAGTCAGGATAGGTTTAATTGAATATAGACACGAAATGGATTCTATATCACTATATTCTAATATAATTACAAGGACTAATTGGTACAAGGTTATAGTTAGTCGATTCTTGACTCGGCAAGAATCTTCCTTCTCGACTTTAACGCGGTGAGAACGCGGAGGAGTCAGTACAGTATTATCTGATAGACACTTACGAAGTACGTTCACGACGTTAGTATGCTCGAAGGGGACTGGAACCCGATCTTGCTCGTATCTATACTCTGACGGACAGAGTAACGTTATGCTCAGAAAACTGGATTTGAGACTGCCCCCGAGCGTCGAAAATCATGCCCTTTTATACACCGAAAAACTAAGATTTTTGGTGGTGGGGAACGTTTGATTTCCGTGGGAATGGAATGTTCTTCCATCCCCTGATTTTCGACTGTCGGGGGGTGCGTGCTAGACTAAACATTAGGCGCCACACGTTTCGGGTAAGACGCGTACGTAACATCTCCCCCCTCAGAGGGAACATCGTTTATTATGATGCTTCCACAATGAGAGCCGAAGCGTGCGGTGCCTTGTTTTACAATGGTTGTAAAATAAAAAGAGATAAAATGAATTATATATGTAAAAAAGAAAAATGATCGGAATTAAAATTAATTATATCTAACTTAAGCTTAAAACTAATTAAAACAAAACAAAAATATTAAAACTATAGGTTATGTAATAATTGGAATAATATATAAGAAGAGAGAAATATATATGAAGAAGTTAAAGGGGTAAAATTAAGATGCTTAAGGGTATGATAAAAGAAAAACCTGGGGGTATAGGGGTGACGGGATGTCCAGGTGGTTGCCCTATTCCAGGCGCTCGTTGGTGGTTGGTAGTGGTTGGTTTCTGCGTTGAGAGTTCCTTTAGCGTCAATATTTTGTGATATTGGGGTGACGGAGTATCGACAGAAATTTGAGTTTTTAATCGGTTGTGTCCTCTGATAAGTATGATGTGGGTTTTAATTTGTCCTGATGTTTGATGATGGTGTGGCGATCATCGACTCTCAGGATGACGTTATTCCGTTCTGTTTTATCTTCAATCCGAAATGGTCCTATGTATTGCGGATCGAATTTATTGGTACGTGGTTCTTTCAAAATGTAAACGTATTGCCCTGTCTTAAATTCCGTGGGACGTGCATGTTTGTCGTAGTAACGTTTGGAACGTTCTTTTGCTTTGATAGTGTTGTCTGCAGCAAGGTTGCGAATTTCCGTCATTTTTGAAATTAATTCTGCGAGGTATGATCCGTATGTTTCCAATTCTTCTCCGCTTGGAAATGATGTTGGTGTGCGTGCTGGTTTTCCAAATACCAGCTCGTGTGGTGTAAAGTTAGTGGCTTCGTGAATAGAGGTATTGTATGAGAACATTGCGAAGGGGATCAACAGATCCCAGTCCTCGTAGGAATTCATGTAGTGTTTTAAGTACTCTGTAAGGACGATGTGACTTCTCTCCAATGATCCGTTTGTCTGTGGTCGGTATCCTGAGGTGGTGAATTGTTTGATTTTGAAGATTTCTGCTAGGTGTGTCATGATTTTTCCCAGAAAACTTGTTCCCTTGTCCGTTAGAATTGCTCGTGGTGTTCCGAAAACTGTGATGAAGTGCCTCGCGAAGGCATCTGCGATAGTAGTGGCTCGAATATTTGGTATTGCAACGGCTAAGCAATATTTGGTTAAATTATCTTGCATTGTCAGGATGTATCGATTTCCACTAGGCGTTTCGGGTAGTGGTCCAACGGTGTCCAAAGCTATTTTGTCGAAAGGCTCCAAAGGTGTATCTGTAATTAACATTGGTTGACGTGTTTTTGCTCTAACAAGTTTTTGTTCTTGACAACTTTTGCATTTTCTAATAAATTCCTGTATGTCGTTTTTCATTCCTGGCCAAGTGTAACGGGATTTTAATCTTCTATATGTTTTGTTTACGCCCTTGTGTCCTCCAACAAGGCTATCGTGTGCTTCCCTAATGAGTTGTGTATGGTCCTCTGCGGGTGGTGTCGTCGGTAGTGATGCCATGGAGTCTTCGTAGGGGTCGAGGATAGAACTGGCGAGACGTCTGGTCGTGTTTCCTTGGATTGTTGCATTTGAAGTCGAAAATTCTGAAGTGGGCACAGGTGTTGCTGGCGCTCTTCGGTTTGCTGCGGTTGGGGTCAAAGGCGTCGGCAGGCTCGGTGTCTCGATATCCAGGGCCGTAGTTACTGTTTCTTGCTCCGGTGGTTTTAAAGTTGATTCCGAATCTTCGTCGAAAGAAATCAAATCGTCGGTCTCCAGGCCAGTTAGGTTATTGTTATTGTAGTTGTATGAAAGGATTGAATTTCGTGGTGATGAGTGTGCAATAGGTAATATTCTGCTATCCAACGCGGTTTCATCTGCTAATGTTTTTTCATGAGAGAGAGTAGGCAATAAAGATCTGTTATGAAGCAGTTCGGTGGGAGTTCCTCTTCTTCCTCTCCTGGTAGGTTTCTTCTTTTCTTCCTCGGATGTGCTGCTGTCGTTATCGATGTAGCGTGGGCTGTCTTGCTTTCTACGTAGAAGTTTGATGCGGTGTCCAATAGTATTTTTATCCGTTTTTGTTGGAACGTATAGTTTGAAGTCTTTATCTTTACGTGGTATAAGAGGTAAGCAGACTGGATTCCTAGACAACGCGTCGGCGTTCATGTTTATTTTCGGGTTCGCCACTTTCAGTGCGATTTGTGGTCTCGTTCTTCTCGGCATGTGATGTGTGGTCTTGAAATCTGACTGATTGCTGAAATAAATCGGTTTTGTTGGTCGATTACGTGTTACCAGGGTTTTGTGGTAATATGAGATTTCAGCTTCTTCTTGCAGCAAGAACGGACTACCAATAATTCCGCTTGCTGGTATTGAACAATTTTTTATTACGTAGAAGGTGGCTGCAATGCCATCGATGCGATGTGTGGTAGTGCCCAACGTACGTACGGTTGCAGGTGAAATACTGGCGATTTTAATTCTTTCCTTCGATGTGAATGATGCGAAGTTATTTAATACGCCGACATCTACTAAATTTACGGCTGATCCTCCATCGATCAGAAATTCTCCTTCGCCTGTCTTTAGTTCCGGGACCTTGACTCTGATTCGGGCTGTTGGTGCTTCTTTGATGAGCCTCCGCGAATCTCGTCGGTGAACCGAACCATTCGGCGAAGTGGTAAACGATCGTCCGTCATCTCGCCGGTATGACGAACGCGATCGTAGTTTAAATTATTCGTAGGAAAGTTGCTTGCCATCCCATTTCTGGATTTGAACTCTTTCCTTTCCTTTTCTTTACAAGTTTTTCCGTCGTGACCTCGTGTGCCACAATTCCAACAATATATTTTCTTCTTGTTGAATGTTTCCTTTATCCTAGGACGATGAACATCTGGAGAGGGACTTCTTCTAAGGGGGAACGCTTGTGTTCTCCTCGGTCGCTCTTCATGGTCGGTATCCGAACCAGATGTACTCGTGCCTCGGAATCTTTGACGATGCGGTGAAGGTGACTGCGGGTAGGCCACCCTTGGCCTACGCTTATTTTCCCAGCGGGAAGTTTCTTCACCAAGGTGCTGGTGCCGGTTTCTTAACCGTTGGTCCACTTGAAGTACGGCGTCGAAGGCGTCGTCAAGTGTTTCTATCTTCCTGTCTAGCGTCGAAGTCCTCCAGGCAATGCGATCGGGTAATCCGTCGAGGAAATTTTCCAACACATCCTTTTCCATTTCTTGGATGATTGTTTCGTTGGTAATTCCGTATCGGTCGCGGATCGCGGTGCGCGTGGAATGGACCAAGTTACTGACACGACTAATATATTTGTTTAATGATTCGTCCGCACGTATCTTGAGTCGCGATATTTCCCCTTGGAGGAATGCTAGGTTGCGCCCAGGTGCGAAACATTTCTTCAAATGTTTTAAAAATTCCGGTACGTTTGCAAACGATTTTCCTTGCACTCGTGTTCTTGCCGCACCGGTGAGTTTTGTATAAACCATCGCGAGATACTCAGGTTCTGTGTCTCGCGGAATTAGTGTTAGACCGTCCTCGACGCGTTGCGCGAAAGTCGACAAAGGCGGATTCTCGCCGTCGAATATTGGCAAAGAGGAAACGGCTGATTGCAAGCAGCTACGCTGCGTAAGTATGGCCATAGAGTTTGCCATTGAAATGGTAAGGTTCGCGATTTCGTCGGGCGAAAGCGAAGCTTGTTGCCTTGCCATCCTGAATAATTAAAATTGTAACGTTTTTATATAGCTAATCCCACCGCTGTCACCAGTTTGTTAAGGCGTGGGCGTCTGATCGCCCCCGGTTTCGCCTTTTAGTAAGGGTTACGGTTCGCGTTCCGAACGGTCGTCAGTCTGACTGTTAGGTGCATGCGGAATTTGTCCGTTATCACCAGCCTCGTGACGTCGTTCGGGGTTTTGGTCCTAATACAAACGCGCGTTGCCCGATTCGCGGTAGATAAAGGTATAGACAGGAGGGTTCGGACGAACCTCCGTATGGCTAACGGAGGGAGCCGAAGGAGGTGGACCACTAGCGTATAGTCAACACCGCGTGATCCCGGATGTGAAGGTGTCTAGGTGTAAGACAGGAGGGTTCGGACGAACCTCCGTATGGCTAACGGAGGGAGCCGAAGGAGATGGTCTATTCGGGAATGGATAACGACGCGTGACACACGAGGATGTGTCGGTGTATTATAGGAGGGTTCGGACGAACCTCCGTATGGCTAACGGAGGGAGCCGAAGGAAGTGGACCAGTAGCGTATGATTAACGCTGCGTGCCACCGGACAGTGTGTCTTTGGTGAGATAGGAAGTCTCGGACGAACCTCCGTATGGCTAACGGAGGGAGCCGAAGGAGATGGATCACTAGCGTATGGTTAACGCCGTGTTCCACCGGATATCAAGGTATTTTGGTATTCGCGAGTCGTAGTCGTTGATATACCTCGAGCGGTAAAGGTATATCTGTCGTGGGGTTAGCTAGTACGTTACTAAATTAGTCAGGATAGGTTTAATTGAATATAGACACGAAATGGATTCTATATCACTATATTCTAATATAATTACAAGGACTAATTGGTACAAGGTTATAGTTAGTCGATTCTTGACTCGGCAAGAATCTTCCTTCTCGACTTTAACGCGGTGAGAACGCGGAGGAGTCAGTACAGTATTATCTGATAGACACTTACGAAGTACGTTCGCGACGTTAGTATGCTCGAAGGGGACTGGAACCCGATCTTGCTCGTATCTATACTCTGACGGACAGAGTAACGTTATGCTCAGAAAACTGGATTTGAGACTGCCCCCGAGCGTCGAAAATCATGCCCTTTTATACACCGAAAAACTAAGATTTTTGGTGGTGGGGAACGTTTGATTTCCGTGGGAATGGAATGTTCTTCCATCCCCTGGCTAGACGACTGTCGGGGGGTGCGTGCTAGACTAAACATTAGGCGCCACACGTTTCGGGTAAGACGCGTACGTAACAATTATAATTAAATAACAAGCAGTTATAAAAGATAAGATTCTTCATATTGTTAAAATGATTCTAAAAATTATTATTTTGATAATAATTTAAAGTAATATATATATATATACATTTTTGATATCACAAATCAATATTTTAGTTAAATTATTTAAATAAATAATATTTAAATTTATAATTATTAGATTAATTGGAATTCAATGTAATATTAAAGTAAGAAAATTAATTAATTTATTAATTTTGATAGCATAAAAATTTAATATATTAGTAAATCCATGTTGAATATATCTATATAAATATAAAGTATAAATAAATCTTATTAAACAATAGATAATTATAATATAAATTAAATATTTACATCAATTAAATAATCCAATTAGTAAAGTGATTTCGCTAATTAAATTTAAAGATATAGGAGCAGCTATATTTGATGATCTTAATAAGAATCATATTAAAGCTATAGAAGGTATAAGAATTATTATACCTTTATTTAAAATTATTAATCGTCTATTAGTTTGTCTATAGATAATATTAATTAGATAAAAAAGTCCGGATGAACATAAACCATGAGCAATTATTATATAAATACCTCCTTTTATTCCAATATAAGATAGTGTTATTATTCCTCTAATTGTTAAAGCTATATGAATAATTGAAGATATAGCAACAATGATTTTTATATCAATTTGTCGTAAACATGAAAGTCTTAAAATTAATCTTCCAATTATTCTTAAGTAAATTAAATAAATTCTTAATTTATTTAAATTTTTTAAAATTATAATTATTCGTAATAAGCCATATCTTCCAAGTTTTAATATGTTAGAAGCTAAAATTATAAATCCAATATATGAAGCTTCTACATGAGCTTTTAATAATCAATTGTGAAGTGTAAATATAGGAATTTTTACTATAAAAGATATTAGTAAATAAATTAAAATATATATAGATAATTTAAGTTTTTTAATTTCTATATAAGGAAAAGATAAATTTTTTCTATATTTTAATATGTAAAATATAATTATTAATAAAGGTAATGATAAAACTAAAGTATAAAATATTAAATAATAACTTGCTAATATTCGAAATATACCATATCCTCAGAAAATAACTATAAAGAAAATTAATAATAAATTTATTTCAAATATTAAATAAAAAATAAAAAAATTTATAGTTATGAAATTTAAGATTAAGGATATTAATATTATTATAGTTAAATTGGCGTATATATTTATATTATTTTCGTACTTTATATTTATTATAATTATTCTGAAAATTCATAAAGTTAAAATAATTAAATTATAAGAATATGTATTAAATCTTAAATTATTAGAAATTATTCATCAATTTATTAAATTTAGTTTAAATAATATAATAAATGTTAATATATAAGAATTATTTCTTAATAGATATAAACATTTATTTATATTAAATTGTATCATTATATAAGTAATGAATATAATTATTTCGAACATAAATTTATTAAATTAATGTTTTGATGGCCATGTGTATAATTTATTCTAATTAGTAAAGCTAATCCTACAATAGATTCACATACTGCGAAAATAATATAGATAATAAAAATTCATCTATTTAAATTATTTAATAGAATAATAATAATTAAAGTTAAAATAAAATATTCTAAAGTAATTAAAAAGTTAATAAATTGTTTTCTAGATTTTCAAAGAATTAAGGCGATAATAACTAATAAAATAATTATGTAAATAAATTTAAAATATTATATAATTTAAGTTAAAATAATAATTTTGTAAATTATTAATGAATTGTGAATATTCTATAATAAAGTTTAAATTTCAAAAAAAATTAATATAAATTTTTTATAATTCCCAGAATTATTGTTTTATGAGTAAACTATTTTTTGTTTAAATTAATTATAATATGATAATATATATATATATATATATATATATATATATATATATATAAGATTTTTATGTTAGACGAGAATTAAGCCTCAAAAAAATGTGTTTTTGGTTAGTTTTATTAAATAAATAAATCAAAAATTAAAAATTATATAAAATGTCCATAGAATTTCTAAATTATATATTAAAGTTTTTTTTAATATTTTTATATTTTTTATCTTTATATTTGATTTTTTTTATTTTAATTACTGGGGATAAAATTCATCCTATAAAGAATTTAAAATATTTTTTATTATATATAGTTATTTTATGTTTAATTTTATATTTATTTAAATTTAAATCTTTATTTATTTATATAATTATAATTATTTTTATTAGAGGGTTAATAATTTTATTTGCTTATTTTGTTAGATTAAATAATCAATCTATGATGAATTATTTTAAATATATAAATTTTTTTATTATTGGTTTATTAATAATTAATATTATATATTTCTTTTCTAATTATTTAATTGAAAATTTTGATAGAATAATTTATTCAATAAATCTATATCGGGATAAAAATATTAATTTATCTTTTATTTATCAATATTCAAATTTGTTTTTATTATTTTTTATAATTTTATTTTTAGTTTTTGTTTTAATTATAAGATATAAAATAAGATATCCTAAAAAAAAAGCTTATCAATCTAAATCTAAATTTTTAGAAGAGTTAGATAAAAAATATAACTTTTAAACTTTATCCTGTTAATTTGTTTTATTTAATTTTAATGTCAATAAAATTTTTAAGTTTATTAAATAAAGATGAAATTCTTAATATATTTTTTTATTCATTATTGATATTACCTACTCCCTTTAATATTAATATTTGATGAAATTTTGGATCAATATTAGGGGTATTTTTGGTAATTCAAATTCTGTCTGGATTATTTTTATCAATACATTATTGTCCTAATATTGATTATGCTTTTAATAGAATTATTCATATTATAAAAGATGTTAATTCTGGTTGATTAATTCGTTTAATTCATATAAATGGAGCATCTTTTTATTTTATTATAATATATATTCATATTAGACGAAATATTTATTATCAATCTTTTAAATTAGTTCATGTATGATTAATTGGAGTTAGAATTTTATTTTTGTCAATAGCAACAGCTTTTATAGGATATGTTTTACCTTGAGGGCAAATATCTTTTTGAGGAGCAACTGTTATTACTAATTTAATATCCGCTATTCCTTATATTGGGCAATTATTAGTTGAATGAATTTGAGGGGGTTATTCTATTAATAATGCTACATTAAATCGATTTTTTTCTATTCATTTTATTTTACCTTTAATTATTTTATTAATAGTAGTTTTACATATTTTTTTTTTACATTTAACAGGTTCTACTAATCCTTTAGGATTTTCTAGAAATTTGTATAAAGTTCCTTTTCATCCTTATTTTGTTATTAAAGATGTTTTTATATTTATTTGAATTCTAATAATTTTTATATTATTAATTTGTCAATTACCTTATTTTTTAGGAGATCCTGATAATTTTAAAATTGCTAATAGAATAAGGACACCAGTTCATATTAAACCAGAGTGATATTTTTTATTTGCTTATTCAATTTTACGGGCAATTCCTAATAAATTGGGGGGGGTATTTATATTATTATTATCTATTTTAATTTTATATTTTATACCTTTATATAAAAATAATATTAAAACAAATAAATTTTATCCATTAAGTCAATTATTTTATTGATTTTTTATTAATAGATTTATTATATTAACTTGATTAGGTGGTCAGTTAATTGAATATCCTTATATTCAATTGAATAATATATTTACAATTATATATTTTTTTTTCTTTATTTTTTCTCCTGGATTATATTATTATTGAGATAATATTATTTATTAAATTAATAAATAGTTAATGAACTTGAATAAGTTTATATTTTGAAAATATATCATAGAAATAGTATTTTCTATTAACTTTTTAATTCTATTTTAAATATGTATAAAAATTACTTTTGTTATATATACAAATATATTATAAATTAATACTAAAATTAAAAAATCAGTTCAACATATGTATATTAAATTATCATAACGGATTCGTGGTAATACACCTCGTAATCATAAAATTAAAATTATATGAATATTTATAAAAATTAAAAATTTTATTCTAGGTATTTTAAAACCTATAAATATTAAAGTTATAATAAATCTTATAAATAAAATATTTGAATATTCTGATAAAAAAATTAATACAAAAAATCTTCTATAGTATTCTACATTAAATCCTGAAACTAATTCAGATTCTCCTTCAATTAGGTCAAAAGGGGTTCGATTTAATTCAATTAATATACTAATAAAAAAGATTATATAAATTGGTGTTAATAAAATTCTAAACTTTATATATTCTTGATATTAATATAATTGATTTAATGAATAACCTTCAGTCAAAATTATAATTAAAAAAAATATTAAAAAAAGACTAATTTCAAATGAAATTATTTGTGCTAAAGATCGAATAGCCCCTAATATAGAATAATTATTATTTGAAATTCACCCAATTAAAATAATTGGATAAGTATTAAGACCTAATAAAGTGATAAAGAATATTAAATTGTAATTTGTTATTATTAAATTAGTTCAAGGATATAAAATTCATAATAATATGGCAAATATAAATATAAATATTGGTCTTAATATATAAATTAAATAATTTAAATTTAAAAATAGTCATTCTTTAGAGATTAATTTAATAGCATCTGAAAAAGGTTGAAGCATTCCTTTATATCCTACTTTATTAGGTCCTTTTCGTGTTTGAATATATCTTAAGATTTTTCGTTCTAATAAGGTTAAAAAAGCTACTCTAAGTAATATACAAATTATAGTTAAAATTATAATAATTACAAAGATTATTACCTATATATAATTTATTATATGTATATATATTATTAAATTCTAACTTTAATGCACTTTTCTGCCAAGATAATTTTTAATAAATATTAATTTAATTAAATGATTATATTTATATAAATAATTTTAGTCCTTTCGTACAAAAAATTATAGGTTTTTTATAGATAGAAACCGATCTGACTTACGTCGATCTGAACTCAAATCATGTAAGATTTTAAAAGTCGAACAGACTTAATTTTTAAACTCCTGCATTTAAATTATATCTTAATTCAACATCGAGGTCGTAATCATCTTTATAAATTTGGTCTTTCAAAAGATATTACGCTGTTATCCCTAAGGTAATTTATTTTTTTAATTTTTAATAAAAGATCTTTTAAATTTTCTATAATTTAAGATTTTTTAAATTAAAGTTTTTTAAATTTAATAACCCTCCCAGTTAAATATGTTATAATTATTATTATTTAGAATAAAATTTAAATTTATAATAATTATAAATATGAAATTCTATAGGGTCTTATCGTCCCATAAAAAAATTTAAGAATTTTAACTTAAAACTTAATTTCATAAAATAATATTGAGACAGTATATATTTCATTAATTCTTTCATACAAGTCTTTAATTAGAAGACAATTTATTATGCTACCTTTGTACAGTCAGGTATACTGCAGCCATTTAATAAGAATCATTGGGCAGATTTATCTAAAATTATTATTTCTATAGACAATGTTTTTGTTAAACAGTTGAATATATTATTTTAATTTGCCTAATTCCTTAAATTTATATATTATTTCTTTAATAATTTTTACAATTTTTACTATTTATTTAATCATTATAAAATTAATTTATTTATTTAATTAGTTTTTTTTATAATTATTTTTATATTAATATTTTAAATTTTTAAGTAATATTTTTAAATTATAAAATATTTTATTATAATTTCAAATTTTAAGAATATAATAATAGTTGGATTTTAAAATTATTAATAATTTAAATTTAAAGGTTATCCCTTAAATTTTTTAATTAAATAAATTTATAAAATTTTAAAATTTTAATAAATTTTTATTTAATTATGAATTAAATTCATTTCTAAAAAAACCAGATATTTTAAAAATCGTATAACATCTAATTTCTAAATATATATTTATAGTTTTTTTGTAACAAAAAAAATTATATATATTTAGTTCTTTTTATTTCGGGATTAATATATATAAATAATTTAATTTGATTAACCCTGATACAAAAGTACTAAATTTATTTAAAATTTTTTAAATTTAAATAAGTTCATTTACATTACTTTTAACTTTTAAAAAAATTATTTTTTAATAAATAATTACTGAAATAATTGTTATTTGATAAAATTTTATTTATATAAAATTGATTAATTTATAATATTTTTTATTATTTTAATTAAAATAAAATTTTAATTAAATTAATCTTTTCAGTGTAAATGAAAAATTTTATTTCAGTTTAAACTAAAATTTTTAGTTCCTAATTACACTTTCCAGTACAATTACTATGTTACGACTTATTTCATTTTGGTGAAATTGACGGGCGATTTGTACGCTTATTAGCATATAGTTCAATTTAATTAATTAAAGTAAATTTACTTTTAAATTTTCTTTCAAAATAATTTTAAAATTATTTATTCAAAATATAATATTATATTATAACTCTTAATATCTTAAATGCACTACATATTTACTTGAATTTTAATTTATTAAAATTTATTAACATTATCAATTAAAAAAAATTTGTAAACAGCTATATATAAATGTAATTTAAGTGAGTCTTATCGTGGAATATCGATTAAATTATAAGTTCCTCTAATGGAATTAATAAGCCGCCATATTTATTAATTTTAATGATTTACATTTAATAGTTAATTTTTTATTTAATTTTATAGTAGGGTATCTAATCCTAGTTTTTTTATAAAATTTATCAATTAATTTAATGATAAATTTTAATTATTTGAACTAAATTGTATATTTCACTAAAAATTTAATTTTTTAATTAAAATATATTAATTTTTAAGTAATTAAAATATTATGATTAATTAATTTATAAAATTGGTTTAACCGCTGTTGCTGGCACCGAAATTTACCATTATTAAAATTTATTTCCGAATAAAATTTTTATTTAGTGTTGCAGATTTTATTATTAATAAAAAATTATTTTTTAATTTAATTATATATATAAAATAAACTTAATTAATTTGTAACTTAAATTCAATTTTATTGACTTAAATTTATTTAAAAATTTTAAATAAATTAAAGCTTTGATTTTTCTATAGAAGGTATCAATTTCTATAATGTAATTAATTTTTTAATTAAATATACAAAGATTAATCTATCTATAGGTAAATCTAATCTTTATTATAGTTAACCCCTCAATTGACTATTTAAAGCTTTGATTTTTCTATAGAAGGTATCAATTTCTATAATGTAATTAATTTTTTAATTAAATATACAAAGATTAATCTATCTATAGGTAAATCTAATCTTTATAATAGTTAACCCCACAATTAACTATTTAAAGCTTTGATTTTTCTATAGAAGGTATCAATTTCTATAATGTAATTAATTTTTTAATTAAATATACAAAGATTAATCTATCTATAGGTAAATCTAATCTTTATTATAGTTAACCCCCCAATTAACTATTTAAAGCTTTGATTTTTCTATAGAAGGTATCAATTTCTATAATGTAATTAATTTTTTAATTAAATATACAAAGATTAATCTATCTATAGGTAAATCTAATCTTTATAATAGTTAACCCCCCAATTAACTATTTAAAGCTTTGATTTTTCTATAGAAGGTATCAATTTCTATACTGTAATTAATTTTTTAATTAAATATACAAAGATTAATCTATCTATAGGTAAATCTAATCTTTATAATAGTTAACCCCCCAATTAACTATTTAAAGCTTTGATTTTTCTATAGAAAATTATAAATAATAAAAAAATTAATTTTTATATAAAAAATATTATATAGAAATAAATTGTTATTAAATAGCCCTAAAATATTATTAATTATATTAGATTAAAATTTTAATACAAAATTTTTAATAATAAAAACTTATAGTAGTAGTATATATATATATATAATAATTAATAAATTATTTATATATATATATATATTTATATATTATTATAGATAGATGGAGGCCAACTGATAAATATATATACATTTTATATATATCAAGATATATATATAAATATTACAATATATAAATCTGAGAATATATATACATTTATAAATATATCCTAAGGTAGGATTAAATTATGATTATTTATGCTTTCATATAATTTATAAATTATTTAATAACTTATAAATGCACTATATTTAATAAATAAATATATATATATATATATATATATATATATATATATATATATATATATATATATATATATATATACAGGGTGTCCCAGAACTAGTGTAACATCCGGAAATGGGGGGTAGCTGAGGTGATTCTGAACAACCTTTTCCTTTACCAAAATCTTGTTTGAAGCTTCGTTTTCGAGTTATTAACGAAAAACACTGGCCAATCACAGCGCCCAGAAACCTCGCGCTCAACCACGTATTCACGGCTTTTATACACGGGCGCTCGGTCGGGCTACCGGCACACGTACTGGCACAGCATAGGTCTCGCGAAAAATGTTATGTCATTTTAAATTAAGAATAATGTGAAATTATTCGTTATTCATGAATAATAAACAAATTAGTAAGTCGTTTAACAACTGCGTTCGATACTTTTATTCGTTATTCGAAAGAAATAAAGCATTTTATTATTTATGAAAAACATTTTTTTTTTAACAGCACATTTTCAGGTGAATAAATTGTTTTAAGAAAAACGATTTGTATAACTAATGCTAGAAAAAAATAATTGAAATATCGTCCACGAAATAGCTTGCTTCGACGAAAGTAGGTCGGTAAGGCTGGATCCTCGTGTCGATCCTGACCTATCCAACAATTTTCAACAGCCGATGTTCTGGCTGAGTCGATGAACTCACTTCGCCGCACGATCGATATTTTTCGGTGACTTCTTAGAAGCTGTCGATTTTGATTTTTCTCCGTGCCTTCGGCGCGGTTCTCTGGCGAAAGGCTGCCGTGCTTGGTGCTTGTTCGCCGGAATGATTTATTATTAAACTAATTGTAACATCCACAGTTTTATAACTATTAATTTCAAAAAATTTAGAATTGAATACACGCTAATGTGGCTTATAAATTTGAATGGTATATCATCCACATTCACGAACGTGATGATAACTCTGTTCGATACTTTTATTCGTTATTCGAAAGGAATAAAATGTTTTATTATTGTTAGAAAAGTCCAAAAAGCGAAGGCTTGAGTGAGCCATGTGCAGTCTTTCGCTGCGTTTCCACCTCCTACGGATGGTTCTGCCTCAAGGCTAAGAAAGACCATATTGTCAAGGAGGTCCTTCTGACTAGGATTTTTCAGGGAAGACAGAATTATATCGGCCATCGCGAAGTATAGTCAATCCACAAGCTTTCACTCTTTTTAACCACCCACGTTCATTTCTTATTCAAACGTTCACCACCGTTATCCTGATTTTCCTTACATTATTTAAAAAAATAAAAAACATTTCGTAGTACTCTGCGTTCGTACGCGGCATGTTGCTCGTTCAGTTAGCAAAATAAATCTGAGAGCTTAAGCGTTTTGTGGATCCTAGGTGGACGTTTGGTAAGGAAGGGGAATAGTTACAATACAACGGAAAAGAAATGTTTATTGTACTGCCATGAGAAACACGAAACAGTTTCAAATAAACATCAAATAAACCGACGGTGCAAAACGTTGCGCCGGCAAGAGTCAAAACAGATAAGTCGGAAACATTTGAGGACCGCCGGATTCGGGTGTGAATAAGTGAGCGCGTGTGTGTGTATGCATGCATGTATGTGTGTGTGTGTGTGCGCGCGCGTGTAAAGGCTTACAAAGTAAGCGAGGCAAGTCGCTGAAAAAGCAAGTGGTGGTTTGAAAGTAGTGAGACGAACACTAAGAGTGTCGTCAGAATGGCACAAAACGTGCCCGTGAACGAATGGGCGAGTTTAATTATTTTTTCCTAGCATTAGCTATCGAAATCGTTTTATTTCACAGCATATTTTATCTATTTGAAAACGTGCTGTTAAAAGAAAAAACATTTTTTTCGTAAATAATGTAAGGAAAATCAGAATAACGGTGCTGAACGGTTGAATAAGAAATGAACGTGGGTGGTTAAAAAGAGTGAAAGCTTGTATTTTCAACTATACTTCGCGAGTGCTGATACAATTCTGTCTTCCGTGAAAAATCCTAGTCAGAAGGACCCCCTTGACAATATGGTTTTTCTTAGTCTTGAGGCAGAACCATCCCTAGGAGGTGGAAGCGCAGCGAAAGACTGCATCACTCAAGCCTTCGCTTTTGGGACTTTTCTAACAATAATAAAACATTTTATTTCTTTCGAATAACGAATAAAAGTATCGAACGCAGTTATTAAACGACTTATTAGTTTATTTGTTATTCATTAATAACGAATAATTTCACATTATTTTTAATTTAAAATGACATAACATTTTCCGCGATACCTATGCTCTGCCAGTACGTGTGCCGGGAGCCCGACCGAGCGCCCGTGTATAAAAGCCGTGCATACGTGGTTGAGCCCGCGGTCTCTGGGCGCTGTGATTGGTCAGTGTTTTTCGTTAATAACTCGAAAACGAAGCTTCAAACAAGATTTTGGTAAAGGAAAAGGTTGTTCAGAATCACCTCAGCTACCCCCCATTTCCGGATGTTACACTAGTTCTGGGACACCCTGTATATATCTTTAAATGGATATTAGTTAATTTTAATTTATAATATTTAATTTGCAATTAAAAGTAATTTTTAAATATATCTATATAAATAAGCTAAGTTTAAAGCTGTTAGGTTCATACCCTAGTTATAGATAATATGTATCTTTTATATATTTTATATATATATATATGTATTAAAGTAATATGCCTGATTAAAGGATTATTTTGATAAGATACTTAAATAAATTTTATATTTATTGTTACTAATTGATTTTTTTATATTTATTAATTTTATTAATACTTTAAATTTCAAAAATTTATGTGCTTTGACACTAAAATATAATAGGTAAAAATTTTAGTATTATAAACTATTTAATTTTTAATTAAAAGATAATTTTGAATTGGTTTTTTGTGAAGAAAATAATATTTAAAAATGTAGTATGTCTTAGATATATTATTATTAATTATTTAATCATTCTTTTTGTAAGAGATTTATTTTTTATGTGATTAATTTATGAAGTTATAACATTAGTTTTAATTATTTATATAAATTTAACTAGAGATTCAAAATATGCTAGTGTTTTTTATTATATAGTATCAGTAGTAAGAAGGTTAGTTTTTATTATAAGATTGTATTTTTATGTATCTATGAAAGAAGTAAGAGTTTTTTTTGAAATTTTTATTCAATTAATTATGTTAGTAAAATTAGGAATATTTCCTTTTCATCAATGATCTATTTATATTCATAGATATATGTGTTGAACAAGAATTTTTATATTTTCAACAGTTATAAAAATAGTACCTATATATTTTTTAGCTAATGTGAGTGGTATAAATTTTTTTTTTATAGGTTGAATTTTATTAAATTTAATTTTTATTCCTATTATTATGAAAGTTTATAATTCTATAAAAATATTTATTAGATGTTCTTCTATTATTCAATCAACTTTTTTATTAATAATTATATATGTAAATGTAAAAATTTATTTGGTATATTTTTCTTTTTATGCAGTTATTTTTTATATATTGTTATATTTTTTTGAAAAATTTGATGTGGTAACTTTTAATGATTTGGGGTTTTTATTAGTTGATAAATATGTGAAGGTATATTTTATTATTATAGTTTTAATTTATTCTTCTTTACCTCCATTTTTGTCTTTAGTGCTAAAGTGAATTTTGAAATATTATTTTTTAGAGGATTATGTTAATTTTTATGTTTTATTATTTATTATGATATTAGCATCAGTTATAATTATTTGAAATTATTTTAGATTATTATTATATATTAGTAGGAATTATACCAGAGCTAAATAATATTTTTGTAAGAGTTATATATTTAAGTCTTATATTGTTTTATTTATTATTATGTTATTTTTTTTTAGGTTTTTATTGGTTAATGTTTATGTTACTTAAAGGTTTTAATTTAATATAATTTAAGTATTGATTAATTTGTTAAATTTAATATAGTGTGAGATATTTATGATTAATATTTTCTAATAATTATTTATATTTTAAAATTTGCAATTTTAAGTTTTTTTTAAACTATAGAAAATTAGTATCAGTAAGTTTTTCTCACATGTTTAAATTTACAATTTAATTCTTTTATCAGACATGATACTTTTTTTGATTTGAAGATTTTAAGTTAAAATAAACTTTTAATTTTCATAGTTAAATATATATATATATTGATATATTATAAATCTTATAATATATAAATATATTTATTAATATTTAAATATTATATAATTATGTTTTATTTATGTTTGATAAATGATTTTATTCTACTAATCATAAAAATATTGGTATAATTTATTTTGTGTTTGCTTTATGATCAGGGATAATTGGAACTTCTATGAGAATAATTATTCGTATGGAGTTAAGTACCCCAGGTATATGAATTAATAATGATCAAGTTTATAATTCAATTGTTACTGTTCATGCATTTTTAATAATTTTTTTTATAGTAATACCATTTATAATTGGTGGATTTGGTAATTGATTAGTTCCATTAATATTAGGATCTCCAGATATGGCATTTCCTCGTATAAATAATATTAGATTTTGATTATTACCGCCATCATTAATATTATTACTTTTAAGAAATTTATTTCAAGTTAGACCAGGGACTGGTTGAACGGTTTATCCTCCTTTATCTTCATATTTATTTCATTCTTCTCCTTCTGTTGATATTACTATTTTTTCTTTACATTTATCAGGAATTTCTTCAATTATTGGGGCAATAAATTTTATAGTAACTATTATAATAATAAAAAATTTATCTTTAAATTATGATCAAATAGCTTTATTTCCTTGATCAGTGTTTATTACAGCTATTTTATTATTATTATCATTGCCAGTTTTAGCTGGAGCAATTACAATATTAATTTTTGATCGAAATATTAATACTTCGTTTTTTGATCCTTTAGGGGGAGGTGATCCGATTTTATATCAACATTTATTTTGATTTTTTGGACATCCTGAAGTTTATATTTTAATTTTACCGGGGTTTGGTTTGATTTCACATATTATTATAAATGAGAGTGGTAAAAAAGAGGTATTTGGTAATTTAGGAATGATTTATGCTATATTAGGAATTGGATTTCTAGGATTTATTGTATGAGCTCATCATATATTTACAGTTGGGTTAGATGTAGATACTCGAGCTTATTTTACTTCAGCAACTATAGTTATTGCAGTTCCTACAGGAATTAAAGTTTTTAGTTGATTAGCTACTTATCATGGAGCTAAATTAGGTTATAATAATTCAATTTTATGATCATTAGGGTTTGTTATAATATTTATTATTGGTGGATTGACGGGTATTGTATTATCAAATTCTTCTATTGATATTATTTTACATGATACTTATTATGTTGTTGGCCATTTTCATTATGTTTTATCTATAGGAGCAGTTTTTGCAATTGTTGGAAGATTTATTCATTGATTTCCTTTAATTTTTGGTGTTGTTATACATCAGAATTGATTGAAAATTCAGTTTTATATAATGTTTATTGGTGTTAATATAACTTTTTTTCCTCAACATTTTTTAGGATTAATGGGTATACCTCGACGATATTCAGATTATCCTGATGCATATTATTGTTGGAATTTATTTTCTTCAATTGGTTCATTAATTTCTTTAAATAGATTAATTTTATTAATTTTTTTAATTTTAGAAAGATTTATTTCAATACGGTTAGTAGTTTTTAAATTTAATAGTTCATTAGGATGAATTGGTTTTATACCTCCTTTAGATCATGTATATTTAGAAGTACCTATTGTGTTAAATAATAAAAAGGAATTATTTTTGAATATTTAATAATGTTGAGTTTTAATGATTGATTTAATTTTTATTTTTAATATTTTATTTTATTTAATATGGCAGATAAGTGCGATAGATTTAAGATTTATTTATAAAAATATATTATTTTTTATTAAAAATTGCAACATGATTTATATATAGATTTCAAGATTCTAATTCACCTTATTCTGACAATTTAATTTCTTTTCATAATTTAGTTATAATATTAATGTTAGTTATTATTGTATTTTCAATATTAATTATTTTAGATATTATTACTAATAAGTATGTTAATCGGTATTTATTGAAGAATCATTTATTGGAAATTATTTGAACTATTATTCCAATTTTTATTTTAATAACAATTTGTTTTCCTTCTTTAAAGATTTTATATTATATTGATGAAATTTTAAATCCTTATTTTACAATTAAAATTATAGGTCATCAGTGATTTTGGTCTTATGAATATTCAGAATTTAAAGATTTGGAATTTGATTCTTATATATTATCTGATAGGGTTATGAATAGTTTTCGTTTATTAGATGTTGATAATCGAATGGTCATTCCAATAAATTTTCCGATTCGATTATTATTATCATCAACTGATGTAATTCATTCATGAGCTATTCAATCAGTTGGAATTAAAGTTGATGCTGTTCCTGGACATATTAATCAATCAAATTTATATTGTATGCGACCAGGATTATTTTTTTAAGATTTTGTTTTCACCACTCCACAGTGCGTTCGATATGCAGAACCGGCGACATCTTTGATTTCGTCGGGTTTCAAGCTGAGATATGCATTTTCTACGATAAGCTTGGTGAAACATCTGTCCGAAGTATGCAGAAACATCGAGAGCGCTCTTTTCGAGCTATTTAATGCGAGAAACTCGTTTTCTGGGGTTTTCACAACTCCACAGTTCGTTGGATATGCAGAACCGGAGATATCTTGGTTTTCGTGGGGTTTCAAGCTGGGATATGCATTTCCTGCGATAGTCTTGGTGAGACTTCTGTCCGAAGTATGCTGAAACATCTAGAACGCTCTTTTCGAGCTATTTAATGCGAGAAACACGTTATCTGGTGTTTTCACCACTCCACAGTGCGTTTGACATGCAGAACCAGCGATATCTTGGTTTTCGTGGGGTTTCAACCTGAGATATGCATTTTCTGCGATAATATTGGTGAGACTTCAGTCAGAAGTATGCAGAATCATCTAGATCGCTCTTTTCGAGCTACTTAATGCGCGAAACACGTTTTCTGGTGTTTTCACCACTCCACAGTACGTTTGACATGCAGAACCGGAGATATCTTGGTTTCGGTCGGGTTTCAAGCTGAGATATGCATTTTCTACGATAATCTTGGTGAGACTTCTGTCCGAAGTATGCAGAATCATCGAGATCGCACTTTTCGAGCTATTTAATGCGAGAAACACGTTCTCTGGTTGTTTTCACCACACCACAGTGCGTTTGATATGCAGAACCGACGACATCTTGGTTTTCGTGGGGTTTCAAGCTGAGATATGCATTTTCTGCGATAATCTTGGTGAGACTTCTGTCCGAAGTATGCAGAATCATCGAGATCGCTCTTTTCGAGCTATTTAATGCGAGAAACACGTTATCTGGTGTTTTCAGCACTCCACAGTGCGTTTGATATGCAGAACCGGAGATATCTTGGTTTCGGTCGGGTTTCAAGCTGAGATATGCATTTTCTACGATAATCCTGGTGAGACTTCTGTCAGAAGTATGCAGGATCATCGAGAACGCTCTTTTCGAGCTACTTAATGCGAGAAACACGTTTTCTGGTGTTTTCACCACTCCACAGTGCGTTTGATATGCAGAACCGGCGACATCTGGGTTTTCGTGGGGTTTCAAGCTGAGATATGCATTTTCTGCGATAATCTTGGTGAGACTTCTGTCCGAAGTATGCTTAATCATCGAGATCGCTCGTTTCGAGCTATTTAATGCGAGAAACACGTTATCTGGTGTTTTGGCCACTCCACGGTACGTTTGATGTGCAGAACCGGAGATAACTCGGTTTTCGTCGGGTTTCAAGCTGAGATATGCATTTTCTACGATAATCCTGGTGAGACCTCTGTCCGAAGTATGAAGAATCATCGAGATCGCTCTATTCGAGCTATTTAATGCGAGAAACACGTTTTCTGGGGTTTTCACCTCTCCACAGTGCGTTTGATATGCTGAACACAGCGATATCTTGGTTTTCGTGGGGTTTCAAGCTGAGATATGCATTTTTTACGATAATTTTGGTGAGACTTCTGTCCGAAGTATGCAGAAACGTCGAGAGCGCTCTTTTCGAGCTATTTAATGCGAGAAACACGTTTTCTGGTGTTATCACCACTCCACAGTGCGTTTGATATGCAGAAGAGTAGATATCTTGGTTTTCGTGGGGTTTCAAGCTGAGATATGCATTTTCTGCGATAATCTTGTTGAGACTTCTGTCCGAAGTATGCAGAATCATCGAGATCGCTCGTTTCGAGCTGTTCAATGCGAGAAACACGTTATCTGGTGTTTTCACCACTCCACAGTGCGTTGGATATGCAGAACCGGAGATAACTCGGTATTCGTCGGGTTTCAAGCTGAGATATGCATTTTCTACGATAAGCTTGGTGAAACATCTGTCCGAAGTATGCAGAAACGTCGAGAGCGCTCTTTTCGAGCTATTTAATGCGAGAAACACGTTTTCTGGGGTTTTCACCACTCCACAGTGCGTTGGATATGCTGAACACAGCGATATCTTGGTTTTCGTGGGGTTTCAACCTGAGATATGCATTTTCTGCGATAATATTGGTGAGACTTCAGTCAGAAGTATGCAGAATCATCTAGATCGCTCTTTTCGAGCTACTTAATGCGCGAAACACGTTTTCTGGTGTTTTCACCACTCCACAGTACGTTTGACATGCAGAACCGGAGATATCTTGGTTTCGGTCGGGTTTCAAGCTGAGATATGCATTTTCTACGATAATCTTGGTGAGACTTCTGTCCGAAGTATGCAGAATCATCGAGATCGCACTTTTCGAGCTATTTAATGCGAGAAACACGTTCTCTGGTTGTTTTCACCACACCACAGTGCGTTTGATATGCAGAACCGACGACATCTTGGTTTTCGTGGGGTTTCAAGCTGAGATATGCATTTTCTGCGATAATCTTGGTGAGACTTCTGTCCGAAGTATGCAGAATCATCGAGATCGCTCTTTTCGAGCTATTTAATGCGAGAAACACGTTATCTGGTGTTTTCAGCACTCCACAGTGCGTTTGATATGCAGAACCGGAGATATCTTGGTTTCGGTCGGGTTTCAAGCTGAGATATGCATTTTCTACGATAATCCTGGTGAGACTTCTGTCAGAAGTATGCAGGATCATCGAGAACGCTCTTTTCGAGCTACTTAATGCGAGAAACACGTTTTCTGGTGTTTTCACCACTCCACAGTGCGTTTGATATGCAGAACCGGCGACATCTGGGTTTTCGTGGGGTTTCAAGCTGAGATATGCATTTTCTGCGATAATCTTGGTGAGACTTCTGTCCGAAGTATGCTTAATCATCGAGATCGCTCGTTTCGAGCTATTTAATGCGAGAAACACGTTATCTGGTGTTTTGGCCACTCCACGGTACGTTTGATGTGCAGAACCGGAGATAACTCGGTTTTCGTCGGGTTTCAAGCTGAGATATGCATTTTCTACGATAATCCTGGTGAGACCTCTGTCCGAAGTATGAAGAATCATCGAGATCGCTCTATTCGAGCTATTTAATGCGAGAAACACGTTTTCTGGGGTTTTCACCTCTCCACAGTGCGTTTGATATGCTGAACACAGCGATATCTTGGTTTTCGTGGGGTTTCAAGCTGAGATATGCATTTTTTACGATAATTTTGGTGAGACTTCTGTCCGAAGTATGCAGAAACGTCGAGAGCGCTCTTTTCGAGCTATTTAATGCGAGAAACACGTTTTCTGGTGTTATCACCACTCCACAGTGCGTTTGATATGCAGAAGAGTAGATATCTTGGTTTTCGTGGGGTTTCAAGCTGAGATATGCATTTTCTGCGATAATCTTGTTGAGACTTCTGTCCGAAGTATGCAGAATCATCGAGATCGCTCGTTTCGAGCTGTTCAATGCGAGAAACACGTTATCTGGTGTTTTCACCACTCCACAGTGCGTTGGATATGCAGAACCGGAGATAACTCGGTATTCGTCGGGTTTCAAGCTGAGATATGCATTTTCTACGATAAGCTTGGTGAAACATCTGTCCGAAGTATGCAGAAACGTCGAGAGCGCTCTTTTCGAGCTATTTAATGCGAGAAACACGTTTTCTGGGGTTTTCACCACTCCACAGTGCGTTGGATATGCAGAACCGGAGATATTTTGGTTTTCGTCGGGTTTCAAGCTGAGATATGCATTTTCTACGATAAGTTTGGTGAAACATCTGTCCGAAGTATGCAGAAACGTCGAGAGCGCACTTTTCGAGCTATTTAATGCGAGAAACACGTTTTCTGGGGTTTTCACCACTCCACAGTTCGTTGGATATGCAGAACAGTAGATATCTTGGTTTTCGTGGGGTTTCAAGCAGAGATATGCATTTTCTGCGATAATCTTGGTGAGACTTCTGTTAGAAGTATGCAGAATCATCGAGATCGCACTTTTCGAGCTATTTAATGCGAGAAACACGTTATCTGGTGTTTTCACCACTCCACAGTTGCTTTGATATGCAGAACCGGCGATATTTTGGTTTTCGTCGGGTTTCAAGCTGAGATATGCATTTTCAACGATAATCTAGGTGAAACATCTGTCCGAAGTATGCAGAAACATCGAGAGCGCTCTTTTCGAGCTATTTAACGCGAGAAACACGTTATCTGGTGTTTTAACCACTCTACAGTGCGTTTGATATGCAGAACAGTAGATATCTTGGTTTTCGTGGGGTTTCAAGCTGAGATATGCATTTTCTGCGATAATCTTGTTGAGACTTCTGTCCGAAGTATGCAGAATCATCGAGATCGCTCGTTTCCAGCTATTTAATGCGAGAAACACGTTATCTGGTGTTTTCACCACTCCACAGTGCGTTGGATATGCAGAACCGGAGATATTTTGGTTTTCGTCGGGTTTCAAGCTGAGATATGCATTTTCTACGTTAAGCTTGGTGAGACATCTGTCCGAAGTATGCAGAAACGTCGAGAGCGCTCTTTTCGAGCTATTTAATGCGAGAAACACGTTTTCTGGGGTTTTCACCACTCCACAGTTCGTTGGATATGCAGAGCATTAGATATCTTGGTTTTCGTGGGGTTTCAAGCAGAGATATGCATTTTCTGCCATCATCTTGGTGAGACTTCTGTTAGAAGTATGCAGAATCATCGAGATCGCACTTTTCGAGCTATCTAATGCGAGAAACACGTTATCTGGTGTTTTCACCACTCCACAGTTGGTTTGATATGCAGAACCGGCGATATTTTGGTTTTCGTCGGGTTTCAAGCTGAGATATGCATTTTCTACGATAATCTTGGTGAAACATCTGTCCGAAGTATGCAGAAACATCGAGAGCGCTCTTTTCGAGCTATTTAATGCGAGAAACACGTTATCTGGTGTTTTCACCACTCCACAGTGCGTTTGATATGCAGAACAGTAGATAACTTGCTTTTCGTGGGGTTTCAAGCTGAGAGATGCATTTTCTACGGTAATCCTGGTGAGACTTCTGTCAGAAGTATGCAGAATCTTCGAGAACGCTCTTTTCGAGCTACTTAATGCGCGAAACACGTTTTCTGGTGTTTTGGCCACTCCACGGTACGTTTGATGTGCAGAACCGGAGATAACTCGGTTTTCGTCGGGTTTCAAGCTGAGATATGCATTTTCTACGATAATCTTGGTGAAACATCTGTCCGAAGTATGCAGAAACGTCGAGAGCGCTCTTTTCGAGCTATTTAATGCGAGAAACACGTTTTCTGGGGTTTTCACCACTCCACAGTTCGTTGGATATGCAGAGCATTAGATATCTTGGTTTTCGTGGGGTTTCAAGCAGAGATATGCATTTTCTGCCATCATCTAGGTGAGACTTCTGTTAGAAGTATGCAGAATCATCGAGATCGCACTTTTCGAGCTATCTAATGCGAGAAACACGTTATCTGGTGTTTTCACCACTCCACAGTTGGTTTGATATGCAGAACCGGCGATATTTTGGTTTTCGTCGGGTTTCAAGCTGAGATATGCATTTTCTACGATAATCTTGGTGAAACATCTGTCCGAAGTATGAAGAATCATCGAGATCGCTCTATTCGAGCTATTTAATGCGAGAAACACGTTTTCTGGGGTTTTCACCACTCCACAGTGCGTTTGATATGCAGAAGAGTAGATATCTTGGTTTTCGTGGGGTTTCAAGCTGAGATATGCATTTTCTGCGATAATCTTGTTGAGACTTCTGTCCGAAGTATGCAGAATCATCGAGATCGCTCGTTTCGAGCTGTTCAATGCGAGAAACACGTTATCTGGTGTTTTCACCACTCCACAGTGCGTTGGATATGCAGAACCGGAGATAACTCGGTATTCGTCGGGTTTCAAGCTGAGATATGCATTTTCTACGATAAGCTTGGTGAAACATCTGTCCGAAGTATGCAGAAACGTCGAGAGCGCTCTTTTCGAGCTATTTAATGCGAGAAACACGTTTTCTGGGGTTTTCACCACTCCACAGTGCGTTGGATATGCAGAACCGGAGATATTTTGGTTTTCGTCGGGTTTCAAGCTGAGATATACATTTTCTACGATAAGCTTGGTGAAACATCTGTCCGAAGTATGCAGAAACGTCGAGAGCGCACTTTTCGAGCTATTTAATGCGAGAAACACGTTTTCTGGGGTTTTCACCACTCCACAGTTCGTTGGATATGCAGAACAGTAGATATCTTGGTTTTCGTGGGGTTTCAAGCAGAGATATGCATTTTCTGCGATAATCTTGGTGAGACTTCTGTCCGAAGTATGCAGAATCATCGAGATCGCACTTTTCGAGCTATCTAATGCGAGAAACACGTTATCTGGTGTTTTCACCACTCCACAGTTGGTTTGATATGCAGAACCGGCGATATTTTGGTTTTCGTCGGGTTTCAAGCTGAGATATGCATTTTCTACGATAATCTTGGTGAAACATCTGTCCGAAGTATGCAGAAACATCGAGAGCGCTCTTTTCGAGCTATTTAATGCGAGAAACACGTTATCTGGTGTTTTCACCACTCCAGAGTGCGTATGATATGCAGAACCGACGATATCTTGGTTGTCGTGGGGTTTCAAGCTCGGATATGCATTTTCTGCGATACTCTTGGTGAGACTTCTGTCCGAAGTATGCAGAATCATCGATATCGCACTTTTCGAGCTATTTAATGCGAGAAACAAGTTATCTGGTGTTTTCAACACTCCACAGTGCGTTTGATATGCAGTACCAGCGATATCTTGGTTTTCGTGGGGTTTCAAGCTGAGATATGCATTTTCTGCGATAATCTTGGTGAGATATCTCTCCGAAGTATGCAGAATCATCGAGAACGCACTTTTCGAGCTATTTAATGCGAGAAACACGTTATCTGGTGTTTTCACCACTCCAGAGTGCGTATGATATGCAGAACCGACGATATCTTGGTTGTCGTGGGGTTTCAAGCTCGGATATGCATTTTCTGCGATACTCTTGGTGAGACTTCTGTCCGAAGTATGCAGAATCATCGATATCGCACTTTTCGAGCTATTTAATGCGAGAAACACGTTATCTGGTGTTTTCACCACACCACAGTGCGTTTGATATGCAAAACCGGCGATATCTTGGTTTTTGTGGGGATTCAAGCTGAGATATGCATTTTTTACGATAATCATGGTGAGACTTCTGTCCGAAGTATGCAGAATCATCGAGATCGCACTTTTCGTGCTATTTAATGCGAGAAACAAGTTATCTGGTGTTTTCAACACTCCACAGTGCGTTTGATATGCAGTACCAGCGATATCTTGGTTTTCGTGGGGTTTCAAGCTGAGATATGCATTTTCTGCGATAATCTTGGTGAGATATCTCTCCGAAGTATGCAGAATCATCGAGAACGCACTTTTCGAGCTATTTAATGCGAGAAACACGTTATCTGGTGTTTTCACCACTCCAGAGTGCGTATGATATGCAGAACCGACGATATCTTGGTTGTCGTGGGGTTTCAACCTCGGATATGCATTTTCTGCGATACTCTTGGTGAGACTTCTGTCCGAAGTATGCAGAATCATCGATATCGCACTTTTCGAGCTATTTAATGCGAGAAACACGTTATCTGGTGTTTTCACCACACCACAGTGCGTTTGATATGCAAAACCGGCGATATCTTGGTTTTTGTGGGGTTTCAAGCTGAGATATGCATTTTTTACGGTAATCTTGGTGAGACCTCTGTCCGAAGTATGCTGAATCATCGAGATCGCACTTTTCGAGATAGTTAATGCGAGAAAAACCTTATTTGGTGTTTTCACCACTCCACAGTGGGTTTGATATGCAGAACCAGCGATATCTTGGCTTTCGTGGGATTTCAAGCTGAGATATGCATTTTTTACGATAATCTTGGTGAGACTTCTGTCCGAAGTATGCAGAATCATCGAGATCGCTCTTTTCGAGCTATTTAATGCGAGAAACACGTTATCTGATATTTTCACCACTCCACAGCGCGTTTGATATGCAGTACCAGCGATATCTTGGTTTTCGTGGGGTTTCAAGCTGAGATATGCATTTTCTGCGATAATCTTGGTGAGATATCTGTCCGAAGTATGCAGAATCATCGAGATCGCACTTTTCGAGCTATTTAATGCGAGAAACACGTTATCTGGTGTTTTCACAACACCACAGTGCGTTTGATATGCAATACCGGCGATATCTTGGTTTTTGTGGGGTTTCAAGCTGAGATATGCATTTTTTACGATAATCTTGGTGAGACCTCTGTCCGAAGTATGCTGAATCATCGAGATCGCACTTTTCGAGATAGTTAATGCGAGAAAAACCTTATTTGGTGTTTTCACCACTCCACAGTGCGTTTGATATGCAGAACCAGCGATATCTTGGCTTTCGTGGGATTTCAAGCTGAGATATGCATTTTTTACGATAATCTTGGTGAGACTTCTGTCCGAAGTATGCAGAATCATCGAGATCGCTCTTTTCGAGCTATTTAATGCGAGAAACACGGTATCTGATATTTTCACCACTCCACAGCGCGTTTGATATGCAGTACCAGCGATATCTTGGTTTTCGTGGGGTTTCAAGCTGAGATATGCATTTTCTGCGATAATCTTGGTGAGATTTCTGTCCGAAGTATGCAGAATCATCGAGATCGCACTTTTCGAGCTATTTAATGCGAGAAACACGTTATCTGGTGTTTTCACCACACCACAGTGCGTTTGATATGCAAAACCGGCGATATCTTGGTTTTTGTGGGGTTTCAAGCTGAGATATGCATTTTTTACGATAATCTTGGTGAGACTTCTGTCCGAGGTATGCTTAATCATCGAGATCGCTCTATTCGAGCTATTTAATGCGAGAAACACGTTATCTGGTGTTTTCAGCACTCCACAGTGCGTTTGTAATGCAGAACCAGCGATATCTTGGTTTTCGTGGGGATTCAAGCTGAGATATGCAATTTCGGCGATAATCTTGGTGAGACTTCTGTCCGAAGTATGCTTAATCATCGAGATCGCTCGTTTCGAGCTATATAATGCGAGAAACACGTTATCTGGTGTTTTCACCACTCCACAGTGCGTATGATATGCAGAAACGACGATATCTTGGTGTTCGTGGGGTTTCAAGCTCAGATATGCATTTTCTGCGATAATCTTGGTGAGACTTCTGTCCGAAGTATGCAGAATCATCGAGATCGCACTTTTCGAGCTACTTAATGCGCGAAACAAGTTATCTGGTGTTTTCACCACTCCACAGTGCGTATGATATGCAGAAACGACGATATCTTGGTTTTCGTGGGGTTTCAAGCTCAGATATGCATTTTCTGCGATAATCTTGGTGAGACTTCTGTCCGAAGTATGCAGAATCATCGAGATCGCACTTTTCGAGCTATTTAATGCGAGAAACACGTTATCTGGTGTTTTCACCACTCCACAGTTGCTTTGATATGCAGAACCGGCGATATTTTGGTTTTCGTCGGGTTTCAAGCTGAGATATGCATTTTCAACGATAATCTTGGTGAAACATCTGTCCGAAGTATGCAGAAACATCGAGAGCGCTATTTTCGAGCTATTTAATGCGAGAAACACGTTATCTGGTGTTTTAACCACTCTACAGTGCGTTTGATATGCAGAACAGTAGATACCTTGGTTTTCGTGGGGTTTCAAGCTGAGATATGCATTTTCTGCGATAATCTTGTTGAGACTTCTGTCCGAAGTATGCAGAATCATCGAGATCGCACTTTTCGAGCTATCTAATGCGAGAAACACGTAATCTGGTGTTTTCACCACTCCACAGTTGGTTTGATATGCAGAACCGGCGATATTTTGGTTTTCGTCGGGTTTCAAGCTGAGATATGCATTTTCTACGATAATCTTGGTGAAACATCTGTCCGAAGTATGCAGAAACATCGAGAGCGCTCTTTTCGAGCTATTTAATGCGAGAAACACGTTATCTGGTGTTTTCACCACTCCACAGTGCGTTTGATATGCAGAACAGTAGATGCCTTGCTTTTCGTGGGGTTTCAAGCTGAGATATGCATTTTGGACGGTAATCCTGGTGAGACTTCTGTCAGACGTATGCAGAATATTCGAGAACGCTCTATTCGAGCTACTTAATGCGCGAAACACGTTTTCTGGTGTTTTCACCACTCCACGGTACGTTTGATGTGCAGAACCGGAGATAACTCGGTTTTCGTCGGGTTACAAGCTGAGATATGCATTTTCTACGATAATCTTGGTGAGACTTCTGTCAGAAGTATGCAGGATCTTCGAGAACGCTCTTTTCGAGCTACTTAATGCGAGAAACACGTTTTCTGGTGTATTCACCACTCCACAGTGCGTTTGATATGCAGAACCGGCGACATCTTGGTTTTCGTTGGGTTTCAAGCTGAGATATGCATTTTCTGTGATAATCTTGGTGAGACTTCTGTCCGAAGTATGCTGAAACATCGAGATCGCTCTTTTCGAGCTAGTTAATGCGAGAAAAACCTTATCCGGTGTTTTCACCACTCCACAGTGTGTTTGATATTCAGAACCGGCGATATCTTGGTTTTCGTGAGGTTTCAAGCTGAGATATGCATTTTCTGCGATAATCCTGGTGAGACTTCTGTCCGAAGTATGCTGAAACATCGAGATCGCTCGTTTCGACCTATTTAATGCGAGAAACACGATATCTAGTGTTTTCACCACTCCTCAGTGCGTATGATATGCAGAACCGGCGAAATCTTGGTTTTCGTGGGGTTTCAAGCTGAGATATGCATTTTCTGCGATAATCTTGGTGAGACTTCTGTCCGAAGTATGCTGAAACATCGAGATCGCTCTTTTCGAGCTAGTTAATGCGAGAAAAACCTTATCCGGTGATTTCACCACTCCAAAGTGCGTTTGATATGCAGAACCAGCGATATCTTGGCTTTCGTGGGGTTTCAAGCTGAGATATGCATTTTTTACGATAAGCTTGGTGAGACTTTTGTCCGAAGTATGAAGAATCATCGAGATCGCTCTATTCGAGCTATTTAATGCGAGGAACACGTTTTCTGGGGTTTTCACCACTCCACAGTGCGTTTGATATGCAGAACCGGCGATATCTTGGTTTTTGTGGGGTTTCAAGCTGAGATATGCATTTTTTCGATAATCTTAGTGAGACTTCTGTCCGAAGTATGCTCAATCATCGAGATCGGTCGTTTCGAGCTATTTAATGCGAGAAACACGTTATCTGGTGTTTTCACCACTCCACAGTGCGTATGATATGCAGAACCGACGATATCTTGGTTTTCGTGGGGTTTCAAGCTGAGATATGCATTTTCTGCGATAATCTTGGTGAGATTTCTGTCCGAAATATGCTTAATCATCGAGATCGCTCGTTTCGAGCTATTTAATGCGAGAAACACGTTATCTGGTGTTTTCAGCACTCCACAGTGCGTTTGTTATGCAGAACCAGCGATATCTTGGTTTTCGTGGGGATTCAAGCTGAGATATGCATTTTTTACGATAATCATGGTGAGACTTCTGTCCGAAGTATGCAGAATCATCGAGATCGCACTTTTCGTGCTATTTAATGCGAGAAACAAGTTATCTGGTGTTTTCAACACTCCACAGTGCGTTTGATATGCAGTACCAGCGATATCTTGGTTTTCGTGGGGTTTCAAGCTGAGATATGCATTTTCTGCGATAATCTTGGTGAGATATCTGTCCGAAGTATGCAGAATCATCGAGAACGCACTTTTCGAGCTATTTAATGCGAGAAACACGTTATCTGGTGTTTTCACCACTCCAGAGTGCGTATGATATGCAGAACCGACGATATCTTGGTTGTCGTGGGGTTTCAAGCTCGGATATGCATTTTCTGCGATACTCTTGGTGAGACTTCTGTCCGAAGTATGCAGAATCATCGATATCGCACTTTTCGAGCTATTTAATGCGAGAAACACGTTATCTGGTGTTTTCACCACACCACAGTGCGTTTGATATGCAAAACCGGCGATATCTTGGTTTTTGTGGGGTTTCAAGCTGAGATATGCATTTTTTACCATAATCTTGGTGAGACCTCTGTCCGAAGTATGCTGAATCATCGAGATCGCACTTTTCGAGATAGTTAATGCGAGAAAAACCTTATTTGGTGTTTTCACCACTCCACAGTGGGTTTGATATGCAGAACCAGCGATATCTTGGCTTTCGTGGGATTTCAAGCTGAGATATGCATTTTTTACGATAATCTTGGTGAGACTTCTGTCCGAAGTATGCAGAATCATCGAGATCGCACTTTTCGAGCTATTTAATGCGAGAAACACGTTATCTGATATTTTCACCACTCCACAGCGCGTTTGATATGCAGTACCAGCGATATCTTGGTTTTCGTGGGGTTTCAAGCTGAGATATGCATTTTCTGCGATAATCTTGGTGAGATTTCTGTCCGAAGTATGCAGAATCATCGAGATCGCACTTTTCGAGCTATTTAATGCGAGAAACACGTTATCTGGTGTTTTCACCACACCACAGTGCGTTTGATATGCAATACCGGCGATATCTTGGTTTTTGTGGGGGTTCAAGCTGAGATATGCATTTTTTACGATAATCTTGGTGAGACCTCTGTCCGAAGTATGCTGAATCATCGAGATCGCACTTTTCGAGATAGTTAATGCGAGAAAAACCTTATTTGGTGTTTTCACCACTCCACAGTGCGTTTGATATGCAGAACCAGCGATATCTTGGCTTTCGTGGGATTTCAAGCTGAGATATGCATTTTTTACGATAATCTTGGTGAGACTTCTGTCCGAAGTATGCAGAATCATCGAGATCGCTCTTTTCGAGCTATTTAATGCGAGAAACACGGTATCTGATATTTTCACCACTCCACAGCGCGTTTGATATGCAGTACCAGCGATATCTTGGTTTTCGTGGGGTTTCAAGCTGAGATATGCATTTTCTGCGATAATCTTGGTGAGATTTCTGTCCGAAGTATGCAGAATCATCGAGATCGCACTTTTCGAGCTATTTAATGCGAGAAACACGTTATCTGGTGTTTTCACCACTCCACAGTGCGTTTGATATGCAGAACAGTAGATATCTTGGCTTTCGTGGGGTTTCAAGCTGAGATATGCATTTTCTGCGATACTCTTGGTGAGACTTCTGTCCGAAGTATGCAGAATCATCGAGATCGCACTTTTCGAGCTATTTAATGCGAGAAACACGTTATCTGGTGTTTTCACCACACCACCGTGCGTTTGATATGCATAACCGGCGATATCTTGGTTTTCGTGGGGATTCAAGCTGAGATACGCAATTTCTGCGATAATCTTGGTGAGACTTCTGTCCGAAGTATGCTTAATCATCGAGATCGCTCGTTTCGAGCTATATAATGCGAGAAACACGTTATCTGGTGTTTTCACCACTCCACAGTGCGTATGATATGCAGAAACGACGATATCTTGGTTTTCGTGGGGTTTCAAGCTCAGATATGCATTTTCTGCGATAGTCTTGGTGAGACTTCTGTCGGAAGTATGCAGAATCATCGAGATCGCACTTTTCGAGCTATTTAATGCGAGAAACACGTTATCTGGTGTTTTCACCACTCCACAGTGCGTTTGATATGCAGAACAGTAGATATCTTGGCTTTCGTGGGGTTTCAAGCTGAGATATGCATTTTCTGCGATACTCTTGGTGAGACTTCTGTCCGAAGTATGCAGAATCATCGAGATCGCACTTTTCGAGCTATTTAATGCGAGAAACACGTTATCTGGTGTTTTCACCACACCACCGTGCGTTTGATATGCAGAACCAGCGATATCTTGGTTTTCGTGGGGATTCAAGCTGAGATACGCAATTTCTGCGATAATCTTGGTGAGACTTCTGTCCGAAGTATGCTTAATCATCGAGATCGCTCGTTTCGAGCTATATAATGCGAGAAACACGTTATCTGGTGTTTTCACCACTCCACAGTGCGTATGATATGCAGAAACGACGATATCTTGGTTTTCGTGGGGTTTCAAGCTCAGATATGCATTTTCTGCGATAGTCTTGGTGAGACTTCTGTCGGAAGTATGCAGAATCATCGAGATCGCACTTTTCGAGCTATTTAATGCGAGAAACACGTTATCTGGTGTTTTCACCACTCCACAGTGCGTTTGATATGCAGAACCAGCGATATCTTGGTTTTCGTGGGGATTCAAGCTGAGATATGCAATTTCTGCGATAATCTTGGTGAGACTTCTGTCCGAAGTATGCTTAATCATCGAGATCGCTCGTTTCGAGCTCTTTAATGCGAGAAACACGTTATCTGGTGTTTTCACCACACCACAGTGCGTATGATATGCAGAACAGACGATATCTTGGTTGTCGTGGGGTTTCAAGCTCGGATATGCATTTTCTGCGATAATCTTGGTGAGACTTCTGTCCGAAGTATGCAGAGTCATCGAGATCGTACTTTTCGAGCTATTTAATGCGAGAAACACGTTTCCTGGGGTTTTCATCACTCCACAGTTCGTTGGATATGCAGAACAGGAGATATCTTGGTTTTCGTAGGGTTTCTAGCAGAGATATGCATTTTCTGCGATAATCATGGTGAGACTTCTGTTAGAAGTATGCAGAATTATCGAGATCGCTCTTTTCGACCTATTTAATGCGAGCAAACACGTTATCTGGTGTTTTCACCACTCCACAGTGCGTTTGATATGCAGAACCGGCAATGTTTGGTTTTTGTCGGGTTTCAAGCTGAGATATGCATTTTCTGCGATAATCATGGTGAGACTTCTGTTAGAAGTATGCAGAATCATCGAGATCGCACTTTTCGAGCTATTTAATGCGAGAAACACGTTATCTGGTGTTTTCAGCACTCCACAGTGCGTTTGATATGTAGAACCAGTGATATCTGGGTTTTCGTGGGATTTCAAGCTGAGATATGCATTTTTTACGATAATCTTGGTGAGACTTCTGTCCGAAATATGCTTAATCATCGAGATCGCTCGTTTCGACCTATTTAATGCGAGAAACACGTTATCTGGTGTTTTCACCACTCCACAGTTCGTTGGATATGCAGAACAGGAGATATCTTGGTTTTCGTGGGGTTTCTAGCAGAGATATGCATTTTCTGCGATAATTTTGGTGAGACTTCTGTCCGAAGGATGCAGAAACATCAAGAGCGCTCTTTTCGAGCTATTTAATGCAAGAAACACGTTTTCTGGGGTTTCCACCACACCACAGTTCGTTGGATGTGCAGAACCGGAGATAGCTTGGTTTTCGTGGGGTTTCAAGCTGAGATATGCATTTTTTACGATAATCATGGTGAGACTTCTGTCCGAAGTATGCAGAATCATCGAGATCGCACTTTTCGTGCTATTTAATGCGAGAAACAAGTTATCTGGTGTTTTCAACACTCCACAGTGCGTTTGATATGCAGTACCAGCGATATCTTGGTTTTCGTGGGGTTTCAAGCTGAGATATGCATTTTCTGCGATAATCTTGGTGAGATTTCTGTCCGAAGTATGCAGAATCATAGAGAACGCACTTTTCGAGCTATTTAATGCGAGAAACACGTTATCTGGTGTTTTCACCACTCCAGAGTGCGTATGATATGCAGAACCGACGATATCTTGGTTGTCGTGGGGTTTCAAGCTCGGATATGCATTTTCTGCGATACTCTTGGTGAGACTTCTGTCCGAAGTATGCAGAATCATCGAGATCGCACTTTTCGAGCTATTTAATGCGAGAAACACGTTATCTGGTGTTTTCACCACACCACAGTGCGTTTGATATGCAATACCGGCGATATCTTGGTTTTTGTGGGGTTTCAAGCTGAGATATGCATTTTTTACGATAATCTTGGTGAGACCTCTGTCCGAAGTATGCTGAATCATCGAGATCGCACTTTTCGAGATAGTTAATGCGAGAAAAACCTTATTTGGTGTTTTCACCACTCCACAGTGCGTTTGATATGCAGAACCAGCGATATCTTGGCTTTCGTGGGATTTCAAGCTGAGATATGCATTTTTTACGATAATCTTGGTGAGACTTCTGTCCGAAGTATGCAGAATCATCGAGATCGCTCTTTTCGAGCTATTTAATGCGAGAAACACGTTATCTGATATTTTCACCACTCCACAGCGCGTTTGATATGCAGTACCAGCGATATCTTGGTTTTCGTGGGGTTTCAAGCTGAGATATGCATTTTCTGCGATAATCTTGGTGAGATTTCTGTCCGAAGTATGCAGAATCATCGAGATCGCACTTTTCGAGCTATTTAATGCGTGAAACACGTTATCTGGTGTTTTCACCACACCACAGTGCGTTTGATATGCAAAACCGGCGATATCTTGGTTTTTGTCGGGTTTCAAGCTGAGATATGCATTTTTTACGATAATCTTGGTGAGACCTCTGTCCGAAGTATGCTGAATCATCGAGACCGCACTTTTCGAGATAGTTAATGCGAGAAAAACCTTATTTGGTGTTTTCACCACTCCACAGTGCGTTTGATATGCAGAACCAGCGATATCTTGGCTATCGTGGGATTTCAAGCTGAGATATGCATTTTTTACGATAATCTTGGTGAGACGTCTGTCCGAAGTATGCAGAATCATCGAGATCGCTCTTTTCGAGCTATTTAATGCGAGAAACACGTTATCTGATATTTTCACCACTCCACAGCGCGTTTGATATGCAGTACCAGCGATATCTTGGTTTTCGTGGGGTTTCAAGCTGAGATATGCATTTTCTGCGATAATCTTGGTGAGATTTCTGTCCGAAGTATGCAGAATCATCGAGAACGCACTTTTCGAGCTATTTAATGCGAGAAACACGTTATCTGGTGTTTTCAGCACTCCACAGTGCGTTTGTTATGCAGAACCAGCGATATCTTTGTTTTCGTGGGGATTCAAGCTGAGATATGCAATTTCTGCGATAATCTTGGTGAGACTTCTGTCCGAAGTATGCTTAATCATCGAGATCGCTCGTTTCGAGCTATATAATGCGAGAAACACGTTATCTGGTGTTTTCACCACTCCACAGTGCGTATGATATGCAGAAACGACGATATCTTGGTTTTCGTGGGGTTTCAAGCTCAGATATGCATTTTCTGCGATAATCTTGGTGAGACTTCTGTCCGAAGTATGCAGAATCATCGAGATCGCACTTTTCGAGCTATTTAATGCGAGAAACACGTTATCTGGTGTTTGCACCACTCCACAGTGCGTTTGATATGCAGAACAGTAGATATCTTGGCTTTCGTGGGGTTTCAAGCTGAGATATGCATTTTCTGCGATACTCTTGGTGAGACTTCTGTCCGAAGTATGCAGAATCATCGAGATCGCACTTTTCGAGCTATTTAATGCGAGAAACACGTTATCTGGTGTTTTCACCACTCCACAGTGCGTTTGATATGCAGAACAGTAGATATCTTGGCTTTCGTGGGGTTTCAAGCTGAGATATGCATTTTCTGCGATACTCTTGGTGAGACTTCTGTCCGAAGTATGCAGAATCATCGAGATCGCACTTTTCGAGCTATTTAATGCGAGAAACACGTTTTCTGGGGTTTTCATCACTCCACAGTTCGTTGGATATGCAGAACAGGAGATATCTTGGTTTTCGTAGGGTTTCTAGCAGAGATATGCATTTTCTGCGATAATCATGGTGAGACTTCTGTTAGAAGTATGCAGAATTATCGAGATCGCTCTTTTCGACCTATTTAATGCGAGCAAACACGTTATCTGGTGTTTTCACCACTCCACAGTGCGTTTGATATGCAGAACCGGCAATGTTTGGTTTTCGTCGGGTTTCAAGCTGAGATATGCATTTTCTGCGATAATCATGGTGAGACTTCTGTTAGAAGTATGCAGAATCATCGAGATCGCACTTTTCGAGCTATTTAATGCGAGAAACACGTTATCTGGTGTTTTCAGCACTCCACAGTGCGTTTGATATGTAGAACCAGTGATATCTGGGTTTTCGTGGGATTTCAAGCTGAGATATGCATTTTTTACGATAATCTTGGTGAGACTTCTGTCCGAAATATGCTTAATCATCGAGATCGCTCGTTTCGACCTATTTAATGCGAGAAACACGTTATCTGGTGTTTTCACCACTCCACAGTTCGTTGGATATGCAGAACAGGAGATATCTTGGTTTTCGTGGGGTTTCTAGCAGAGATATGCATTTTCTGCGATAATTTTGGTGAGACTTCTGTCCGAAGGATGCAGAAACATCAAGAGCGCACTTTTCGAGCTATTTAATGCGAGAAACACGTTATCTGGTGTTTTCACCACTCCAGAGTGCGTATGATATGCAGAACCGACGATATCTTGGTTGTCGTGGGGTTTCAAGCTCGGATATGCATTTTCTGCGATACTCTTGGTGAGACTTCTGTCCGAAGTATGCAGAATCATCGAGATCGCACTTTTCGAGCTATTTAATGCGAGAAACACGTTATCTGGTGTTTTCACCACACCACAGTGCGTTTGATATGCAAAACCGGCGATATCTTGGTTTTTGTGGGGTTTCAAGCTGTGATATGCATTTTTTACGATAATCTTGGTGAGACCTCTGTCCGAAGTATGCTGAATCATCGAGATCGCACTTTTCGAGATAGTTAATGCGAGAAAAACCTTATTTGGTGTTTTCACCACTCCACAGTGCGTTTGATATGCAGAACCAGCGATATCTTGGCTATCGTGGGATTTCAAGCTGAGATATGCATTTTTTACGATAATCTTGGTGAGACGTCTGTCCGAAGTATGCAGAATCATCGAGATCGCTCTTTTCGAGCTATTTAATGCGAGAAACACGTTATCTGATATTTTCACCACTCCACAGCGCGTTTGATATGCAGTACCAGCGATATCTTGGTTTTCGTGGGGTTCTAAGCTGAGATATGCATTTTCTGCGATAATCTTGGTGAGATTTCTGTCCGAAGTATGCAGAATCATCGAGAACGCACTTTTCGAGCTATTTAATGCGAGAAACACGTTATCTGGTGTTTTCAGCACTCCACAGTGCGTTTGTTATGCAGAACCAGCGATATCTTTGTTTTCGTGCGGATTCAAGCTGAGATATGCAATTTCTGCGATAATCTTGGTGAGACTTCTGTCCGAAGTATGCTTAATCATCGAGATCGCTCGTTTCGAGCTATATAATGCGAGAAACACGTTATCTGGTGTTTTCACCACTCCACAGTGCGTATGATATGCAGAAACGACGATATCTTGGTTTTCGTGGGGTTTCAAGCTCAGATATGCATTTTCTGCGATAATCTTGGTGAGACTTCTGTCCGAAGTATGCAGAATCATCGAGATCGCACTTTTCGAGCTATTTAATGCGAGAAACACGTTATCTGGTGTTTTCACCACTCCACAGTGCGTTTGATATGCAGAACAGTAGATATCTTGGCTTTCGTGGGGTTTCAAACTGAGATATGCATTTTCTGCGATACTCTTGGTGAGACTTCTGTCCGAAGTATGCAGAATCATCGAGATCGCACTTTTCGAGCTATTTAATGCGAGAAACACGTTATCTGGTGTTTTCACCACACCACAGTGCGTTTGATATGCAAAACCCGCGATATCTTGGTTTTTGTGGGGTTTCAAGCTGAGATATGCATTTTCTGCGATACTCTTGGTGAGACTTCTGTCCGAAGTATGCAGAATCATCGAGATCGCACTTTTCGAGCTATTTAATGCGAGAAGCACGTTACCTGGTGCTTTCACCACTCCAGAGTGCGTATGATATGCAGAACCGACGATATCTTGGTTGTCGTGGGGTTTCAAGCTCGGATATGCATTTTCTGCGATAATCTTGGTGAGACTTCTGTCCGAAGTATGCAGAGTCATCGAGATCGTACTTTTCGAGCTATTTAATGCGAGAAGCACGTTACCTGGTGCTTTCACCACTCCAGAGTGCGTATGATATGCAGAACCGACGATATCTTGGTTGTCGTGGGGTTTCAAGCTCGGATATGCATTTTCTGCGATAATCTTGGTGAGACTTCTGTCCGAAGTATGCAGAGTCATCGAGATCGTACTTTTCGAGCTATTTAATGCGAGAAACACGTTTTCTGGGGTTTTCATCACTCCACAGTTCGTTGGATATGCAGAACAGGAGATATCTTGGTTTTCGTAGGGTTTCTAGCAGAGATATGCATTTTCTGCGATAATCATGGTGAGACTTCTGTTAGAAGTATGCAGAATTATCGAGATCGCTCTTTTCGACCTATTTAATGCGAGCAAACACGTTATCTGGTGTTTTCACCACTCCACAGTTCGTTGGATATGCAGAACAGGAGATATCTTGGTTTTCGTGGGGTTTCAAGCTGAGATATGCATTTTCTGCGATAATCTTGGTGAGATTTCTGTCCGAAGTATGCAGAATCATCGAGAACGCACTTTTCGAGCTATTTAATGCGAGAAACACGTTATCTGGTGTTTTCACCACTCCAGAGTGCGTATGATATGCAGAACCGACGATATCTTGGTTGTCGTGGGGTTTCAAGCTCGGATATGCATTTTCTGCGATACTCTTGGTGAGACTTCTGTCCGAAGTATGCAGAATCATCGAGATCGCACTTTTCGAGCTATTTAATGCGAGAAACACGTTATCTGGTGTTTTCACCACACCACAGTGCGTTTGATATGCAAAACCGGCGATATCTTGGTTTTTGTGGGGTTTCAAGCTGAGATATGCATTTTTTACGATAATCTTGGTGAGACCTCTGTCCGAAGTATGCTGAATCATCGAGATCGCACTTTTCGAGATAGTTAATGCGAGAAAAACCTTATTTGGTGTTTTCACCACTCCACAGTGCGTTTGATATGCAGAACCAGCGATATCTTGGCTATCGTGGGATTTCAAGCTGAGATATGCATTTTTTACGATAATCTTGGTGAGACGTCTGTCCGAAGTATGCAGAATCATCGAGATCGCTCTTTTCGAGCTATTTAATGCGAGAAACACGTTATCTGATATTTTCACCACTCCACAGCGCGTTTGATATGCAGTACCAGCGATATCTTGGTTTTCGTGGGGTTTCAAGCTGAGATATGCATTTTCTGCGATAATCTTGGTGAGATTTCTGTCCGAAGTATGCAGAATCATCGAGAACGCACTTTTCGAGCTATTTAATGCGAGAAACACGTTATCTGGTGTTTTCAGCACTCCACAGTGCGTTTGTTATGCAGAACCAGCGATATCTTGGCTTTCGTGGGGTTTCAAGCTGAGATATGCATTTTCTGCGATACTCTTGCTGAGACTTCTGTCCGAAGTATGCAGAATCATCGAGATCGCTCTTTTCGAGCTATTTAATGCGAGAAACACGTTATCTGATATTTTCACCACTCCACAGAGCGTTTGATATGCAGTACCAGCGATATCTTGGTTTTCGTGGGGTTTCAAGCTGAGATATGCATTTTCTGCGATAATCGTGGTGAGATTTCTGTCCGAAGTATGCAGAATCATCGAGAACGCACTTTTCGAGCTATTTAATGCGAGAAACACGTTATCAGGTGTTTTCACCACTCCAGAGTGCGTATGATATGCAGAACCGACGATATCTTGGTTGTCGTGGGGTTTCAAGCTCGGATATGCATTTTCTGCGATACTCTTGGTGAGACTTCTGTCCGAAGTATGCAGAATCATCGAGATCGCACTTTTTGAGCTATTTAATGCGAGAAACACGTTATCTGGTGTTTTCATCACACCACAGTGCGTTTGATATGCAAAACCGGCGATATCTTGGTTTTTGTGGGGTTTCAAGCTGAGATATGCATTTTTTACGATAATCTTGGTGAGACTTCTGTCCGAAGTATGCTTAATCATCGAGATCGCTGTTTTCGTGCTGTTGAATGCGAAAAACACGTTTTCTGGTGTTTTCAGCACTCCACAGTGCGTTTGACATGCGGAAACTGCCATACCTTCGGTATCGTTGTTGTTTCCAGCTGAGATATGCATTATCAGTGATAATCTTCATGATTCTGCTGTTACAAGTGTGCAGAATCACCGAAATCGCTGTTTTCGTTCTATTGAATGCGAAAAACACGTTTTCTGGTGTTTTCAGCACTCCACAGTGCGTTTGATATGCGGAAACTGCCATATCTTCGGTATCGTTGTTGTTTCCAGCTGAGATATGCATTATCAGTGATAATCTTCATGATTCTGCTGTTACAAGTGTGCAGAATCACCGAAATCGCTGCTTTCGCGCTATTCAATGCGAAAAACACGTTTTCTGGTGTTTTCAGCACTCCACAGTGCGTTTGATATGCGGAAACTGCGATATCTTCGGTATAGTTGTTGTTTCCAGCTGACATATGCACTTTCAGTGATAATCTTCACGATTCTGCTGTTTCAAGAGTGCAGAATCACCGAAATCGCTGTTTTCGTGCTTTTGAATGCGAAAAACACGTTTTCTGGTGTTTTCAGCACTCCACAGTGCGTTTGATATGCGGAAACTACGATATCTTCGGTATCGTTGTTGATTCCAGCTGAGATATGCATTTTCAGTGATAATCTTCATGATTCTGCTGTTACAAGTGTGCAGAATCACCGAAATCGCTGTTTTCGTGCTTTTGAATGCGAAAAACACGTTTTCTGGTGTTTTCAGCACTCCACAGTGCGTCTGATATGCGGAAACTACGATATCTTCGGTATCGTTGTTGTTTCCAGCTGAGACATGCATTTTCAGTGATAATCTTCATGATTCTGCTGTTACAAGTGTGCAGAATCACCGAAATCGCTGTTTTCGTGCTATTGAATGCGAAAAACACGTTTTCTGGTGTTTTCAGCACTCCACAGTGCGTTTGATATGCGGAAACTGCCATATCTTCGGTATCGTTGTTGTTTCCAGCTGAGATATGCATTATCAGTTATAATCTTCATGATTCTGCTGTTACAAGTGTGCAAAATCACCGAAATCGCTGTTCTCGCGCTATTCAATGCGAAAAACACGTTTTCTGGTGTTTTCAGCACTCCACAGTGCGTTTGATATGCGGAAACTGCCATATCTTCGGTATCGTTGTTGTTTCCAGCTGAGATATGCATTTTCAGTGATAATCTTCATGATTCTGCTGTTACAAGTGTGCAGAATCACCGAAATCGCTGTTGTCATGCTTTTGAATGCGAAAAACACGTTTTCTGGTGTTTTCAGCACTCCACAGTGCGTTTGATATGCGGAAACTGCGATATCTTCGGTATCGTTGTTGTTTCCAGCTGAGATATGCACTTTCAGTGTTAATCATCACGATTCTGCTGTTACAAGTGTGCAGAATCACCGAAATCGCTGTTTTCGTGCTTTTGAATGCGAAAAACACGTTTTCTGGTGTTTTCACCACTCCACAGTGCGTTTGATATGCGGAAACTGCGATATCTTCGGTATCGTTGTTGTTTCCAGCTGAGATATGCACTTTCAGTGATAATCTTCACGATTCTGCTGTTACAAGTGTGCAGAATCACCGAAATCGCTGTTTTCGTGCTTTTGAATGCGAAAAACACGTTTTCTGGTGTTTTCAGCACTCCACAGTGCGTTTGATATGCGGAAACTGCGATATCTTCGGTATCGTTGTTGTTTCCAGCTGAGACATGCATTTTCAGTGATAATCTTCATGATTCTGCTGTTACAAGTGTGCAGAATCACCGAAATCGCTGTTTTCGTGCTATTGAATGCGAAAAACACGTTTTCTGGTGTTTTCAGCACTCCACAGTGCGTTTGATATGCGGAAACTGCCATATCTTCGGTATCGTTGTTGTTTCCAGCTGAGATATGCATTTTCAGTGATAATCTTCATGATTCTGCTGTTACAAGTGTGCAGAATCACCGAAATCGCTGTTTTCGTGCTTTTGAATGCGAAAAACACGTTTTCTGGTGTTTTCAGCACTCCACAGTGCGTTTGATATGCGGAAAGTGCGATATCTTCGGTATCGTTGTTGATTCCAGCTGAGATATGCATTTTCAGTGATAATCTTCATGATTCTGCTGTTACAAGTGTGCAGAATCACCGAAATCGCTGTTTTCGTGCTTTTGAATGCGAAAAACACGTTTTCTGGTGTTTTCAGCACTCCACAGTGCGTTTGATATGCGGAAACTACGATATCTTCGGTATCGTTGTTGTTTCCAGCTGAGACATGCATTTTCAGTGATAATCTTCATGATTCTGCTGTTACAAGAGTGCAGAATCACCGAAATCGCTGTTTTCGCGCTATTCAATGCGAAAAACACGTTTTCTGGTGTTTTCAGCACTCCACAGTGCGTTTGATAAGCGGAAACTGCCATATCTTCGGTATCGTTGTTGTTTCCAGCTGAGATATGCATTTTCAGTGATAATCTTCACGATTCTGCTGTTACAAGTGTGCAGAATCACCGAAATCGCTGTTTTCGTGCTTTTGAATGCGAAAAACACGTTTTCTGGTGTTTTCAGCACTCCACAGTGCGTTTGATATGCGGAAACTGCGATATCTTCGGTATCGTTGTTGTTTCCAGCTGAGACATGCATTTTCAGTGATAATCTTCATGATTCTGCTGTTACAAGTGTGCAGAATCACCGAAATCGCTGTTTTCGTGCTATTGAATGCGAAAAACACGTTTTCTGGTGTTTTCAGCACTCCACAGTGCGTTTGAAATGCGGAAACTGCCATACCTTCGGTATCGTTGTTGTTTCCAGCTGAGATATGCATTATCAGTGATAATCTTCATGATTCTGCTGTTACAAGAGTGCAGAATCACCGAAATCGCTGTTTTCGCGCTATTCAATGCGAAAAACACGTTTTCTGGTGTTTTCAGCACTCCACAGTGCGTTTGATATGCGGAAACTGCCATATCTTCGGTATCGTTGTTGTTTCCAGCTGAGATATGCATTTTCAGTGATAATCTTCATGATTCTGCTGTTACAAGTGTGCAGAATCACCGAAATCGCTGTTTTCGTGCTTTTGAATGCGAAAAACACGTTTTCTGGTGTTTTCAGCACTCCACAGTGCGTTTGATATGCGGAAACTGCGATATCTTCGGTATCGTTGTTGATTCCAGCTGAGATATGCATTTTCAGTGATAATCTTCATGATTCTGCTGTTACAAGTGTGCAGAATCACCGAAATCGCTGTTTTCGTGCTTTTGAATGCGAAAAACACGTTTTCTGGTGTTTTCAGCACTCCACAGTGCGTTTGATATGCGGAAACTACGATATCTTCGGTATCGTTGTTGTTTCCAGCTGAGATATGCACTTTCAGTGATAATCTTCATGATTCTGCTGTTACAAGAGTACAGAATCACCGAAATCGCTGTTTTCGCGCTATTCAATGCGAAAAACACGTTTTCTGGTGTTTTCAGCACTCCACAGTGCGTTTGATATGCGGAAACTGCGATATCTTCGGTATCGTTCTTGATTCCAGCTGAGATATGCATTTTCAGTGATAATCTTCATGATTCTGCTGTTACAAGTGTGCAGAATCACCGAAATCGCTGTTTTCGTGCTTTTGAATGCGAAAAACACGTTTTCTGGTGTTTTCAGCACTCCACAGTGCGTTTGATATGCGGAAACTACGATATCTTCGGTATCGTTGTTGTTTCCAGCTGAGATATGCATTTTCAGTGATAATCTTCATGATTCTGCTGTTACAAGTGTGCAGAATCACCGAAATCGCTGTTTTCGTGCTTTTGAATGCGAAAAACACGTTTTCTGGTGTTTTCAGCACTCCACAGTGCGTTTGATATGCGGAAACTGCCATATCTTCGGTATCGTTGTTGTTTCCAGCTGAGATATGCACTTTCAGTGATAATCTTCATGATTCTGCTGTTACAAGTGTGCAGAATCACCGAAATCGCTGTTTTCGTGCTATTGAATGCGAAAAACACGTTTTCTGGTGTTTTCAGCACTCTACAGTGCGTTTGATATGCGGAAACTGCCATACCTTCGGTATCGTTGTTGTTTCCAGCTGAGATATGCACTTTCAGTGTTAATCTTCACGATTCTGCTGTTACAAGTGTGCCAAATCACCGAAATCGCTGTTTTCGCGCTATTCAATGCGAAAAACACGTTTTCTGGTGTTTTCAGCACTCCACAGTGCGTTTGATATGCGGAAACTGCCATATCTTCGGTATCGTTGTTGATTCCAGCTGAGATATGCATTTTCAGTGATAATCTTCATGATTCTGCTGTTACAAGTGTGCAGAATCACCGAAATCGCTGTTGTCATGCTTTTGAATGCGAAAAACACGTTTTCTGGTGTTTTCAGCACTCCACAGTGCGTTTGATATGCGGAAACTGCGATATCTTCGGTATCGTTGTTGTTTCCAGCTGAGATATGCACTTTCAGTGTTAATCATCACGATTCTGCTGTTACAAGTGTGCAGAATCACCGAAATCGCTGTTTTCGTGCTTTTGAATGCGAAAAACACGTTTTCTGGTGTTTTCACCACTCCACAGTGCGTTTGATATGCGGAAACTGCGATATCTTCGGTATCGTTGTTGTTTCCAGCTGAGATATGCACTTTCAGTGATAATCTTCATGATTCTGCTGTTACAAGTGTGCAGAATCACCGAAATCGCTGTTTTCGTGCTATTGAATGCGAAAAACACGTTTTCTGGTGTTTTCAGCACTCCACAGTGCGTTTGATATGCGGAAAGTGCGATATCTTCGGTATCGTTGTTGTTTCCAGCTGAGATATGCATTATCAGTGATAATCTTCATGATTCTGCTGTTACAAGTGTGCAGAATCACCGAAATCGCTGTTCTCGCGCTATTCAATGCGAAAAACACGTTTTCTGGTGTTTTCAGCACTCCACAGTGCGTTTGATATGCGGAAACTGCCATATCTTCGGTATCGTTGTTGTTTCCAGCTGAGATATGCATTTTCAGTGATAATCTTCATGATTCTGCTGTTACAAGTGTGCAGAATCACCGAAATCGCTGTTTTCGTGCTTTTGAATGCGAAAAACACGTTTTCTGGTGTTTTCAGCACTCCACAGTGCGTTTGATATGCGGAAACTGCCATATCTTCGGTATCGTTGTTGTTTCCAGCTGAGATATGCACTTTCAGTGATAATCTTCATGATTCTGCTGTTACAAGTGTGCAGAATCACCGAAATCGCTGTTTTCGTGCTATTGAATGCGAAAAACACGTTTTCTGGTGTTTTCAGCACTCTACAGTGCGTTTGATATGCGGAAACTGCCATACCTTCGGTATCGTTGTTGTTTCCAGCTGAGATATGCACTTTCAGTGTTAATCTTCACGATTCTGCTGTTACAAGTGTGCCAAATCACCGAAATCGCTGTTTTCGCGCTATTCAATGCGAAAAACACGTTTTCTGGTGTTTTCAGCACTCCACAGTGCGTTTGATATGCGGAAACTGCGATATCTTCGGTATCGTTGTTGTTTCCAGCTGAGATATGCACTTTCAGTGATAATCTTCACGATTCTGCTGTTACAAGTGTGCAGAATCACCGAAATCGCTGTTTTCGTGCTTTTGAATGCGAAAAACACGTTTTCTGGTGTTTTCAGCACTCCACAGTGCGTTTGATATGCGGAAACTGCGATATCTTCGGTATCGTTGTTGTTTCCAGCTGAGATATGCACTTTCAGTGTTAATCATCACGATTCTGCTGTTACAAGTGTGCAGAATCACCGAAATCGCTGTTTTCGTGCTTTTGAATGCGAAAAACACGTTTTCTGGTGTTTTCACCACTCCACAGTGCGTTTGATATGCGGAAACTGCGATATCTTCGGTATCGTTGTTGTTTCCAGCTGAGATATGCACTTTCAGTGATAATCTTCATGATTCTGCTGTTACAAGTGTGCAGAATCACCGAAATCGCTGTTTTCGTGCTATTGAATGCGAAAAACACGTTTTCTGGTGTTTTCAGCACTCCACAGTGCGTTTGATATGCGGAAAGTGCGATATCTTCGGTATCGTTGTTGTTTCCAGCTGAGATATGCATTATCAGTGATAATCTTCATGATTCTGCTGTTACAAGTGTGCAGAATCACCGAAATCGCTGTTCTCGCGCTATTCAATGCGAAAAACACGTTTTCTGGTGTTTTCAGCACTCCACAGTGCGTTTGATATGCGGAAACTGCCATATCTTCGGTATCGTTGTTGTTTCCAGCTGAGATATGCATTTTCAGTGATAATCTTCATGATTCTGCTGTTACAAGTGTGCAGAATCACCGAAATCGCTGTTTTCGTGCTTTTGAATGCGAAAAACACGTTTTCTGGTGTTTTCAGCACTCCACAGTGCGTTTGATATGCGGAAACTGCCATATCTTCGGTATCGTTGTTGTTTCCAGCTGAGATATGCACTTTCAGTGATAATCTTCATGATTCTGCTGTTACAAGTGTGCAGAATCACCGAAATCGCTGTTTTCGTGCTATTGAATGCGAAAAACACGTTTTCTGGTGTTTTCAGCACTCTACAGTGCGTTTGATATGCGGAAACTGCCATACCTTCGGTATCGTTGTTGTTTCCAGCTGAGATATGCACTTTCAGTGTTAATCTTCACGATTCTGCTGTTACAAGTGTGCCAAATCACCGAAATCGCTGTTTTCGCGCTATTCAATGCGAAAAACACGTTTTCTGGTGTTTTCAGCACTCCACAGTGCGTTTGATATGCGGAAACTGCGATATCTTCGGTATCGTTGTTGTTTCCAGCTGAGATATGCACTTTCAGTGATAATCTTCACGATTCTGCTGTTACAAGTGTGCAGAATCACCGAAATCGCTGTTTTCGTGCTTTTGAATGCGAAAAACACGTTTTCTGGTGTTTTCAGCACTCCACAGTGCGTTTGATATGCGGAAACTACGATATCTTCGGTATCGTTGTTGTTTCCAGCTGAGACATGCATTTTCAGTGATAATCTTCATGATTCTGCTGTTAAAAGTGTGCAGAATCACCGAAATCGCTGTTTTCGTGCTATTGAATGCGAAAAACACGTTTTCTGGTGTTTTCAGCACTCCACAGTGCGTTTGATATGCGGAAACTGCCATATCTTCGGTATCGTTGTTGTTTCCAGCTGAGATATGCATTTTCAGTGATAATCTTCATGATTCTGCTGTTACAAGTGTGCAGAATCACCGAAATCGCTGTTTTCGTGCTATTGAATGCGAAAAACACGTTTTCTGGTGTTTTCAGCACTCCACAGTGCGTTTGATATGCGGAAACTGCCATATCTTCGGTATCGTTGTTGTTTCCAGCTGAGATATGCATTATCAGTGATAATCTTCATGATTCTGCTGTTACAAGTGTGCAGAATCACCGAAATCGCTGTTCTCGCGCTATTCAATGCGAAAAACACGTTTTCTGGTGTTTTCAGCACTCCACAGTGCGTTTGATATGCGGAAACTGCCATATCTTCGGTATCGTTGTTGTTTCCAGCTGAGATATGCATTTTCAGTGATAATCTTCATGATTCTGCTGTTACAAGTGTGCAGAATCACCGAAATAGCTGTTCTCGCGCTATTCAATGCGAAAAACACGTTTTCTGGTGTTTTCAGCACTCCACAGTGCGTTTGATATGCGGAAACTACGATATCTTCGGTATCGTTGTTGTTTCCAGCTGAGACATGCATTTTCAGTGATAATCTTCATGATTCTGCTGTTACAAGTGTGCAGAATCACCGAAATCGCTGTTTTCGTGCTATTGAATGCGAAAAACACGTTTTCTGGTGTTTTCAGCACTCCACAGTGCGTTTGATATGCGGAAACTGCCATACCTTCGGTATCGTTGTTGTTTCCAGCTGAGATATGCACTTTCAGTGTTAATCTTCACGATTCTGCTGTTACAAGTGTGCAGAATCACCGAAATCGCTGTTCTCGCGCTATTCAATGCGAAAAACACGTTTTCTGGTGTTTTCAGCACTCCACAGTGCGTTTGATATGCGGAAACTGCCATATCTTCGGTATCGTTGTTGTTTCCAGCTGAGATATGCATTTTCAGTGATAATCTTCATGATTCTGCTGTTACAAGTGTGCAGAATCACCGAAATCGCTGTTCTCGCGCTATTCAATGCGAAAAACACGTTTTCTGGTGTTTTCAGCACTCCACAGTGCGTTTGATATGCGGAAACTACGATATCTTCGGTATCGTTGTTGTTTCCAGCTGAGATATGCACTTTCAGTGATAATCTTCATGATTCTGCTGTTACAAGAGTACAGAATCACCGAAATCGCTGTTTTCTCGCTATTCAATGCGAAAAACACGTTTTCTGGTGTTTTCAGCACTCCACAGTGCGTTTGATATGCGGAAACTGCGATATCTTCGGTATCGTTGTTGATTCCAGCTGAGATATGCATTTTCAGTGATAATCTTCATGATTCTGCTGTTACAAGTGTGCAGAATCACCGAAATCGCTGTTTTCGTGCTTTTGAATGCGAAAAACACGTTTTCTGGTGTTTTCAGCACTCCACAGTGCGTTTGATATGCGGAAACTACGATATCTTCGGTATCGTTGTTGTTTCCAGCTGAGACATGCATTTTCAGTGATAATCTTCATGATTCTGCTGTTACAAGTGTGCAGAATCACCGAAATCGCTGTTTTCGTGCTATTGAATGCGAAAAACACGTTTTCTGGTGTTTTCAGCACTCCACAGTGCGTTTGATATGCGGAAACTGCCATACCTTCGGTATCGTTGTTGTTTCCAGCTGAGATATGCACTTTCAGTGTTAATCTTCACGATTCTGCTGTTACAAGTGTGCAGAATCACCGAAATCGCTGTTTTCGCGCTATTCAATGCGAAAAACACGTTTTCTGGTGTTTTCAGCACTCCACAGTGCGTTTGATATGCGGAAACTGCGATATCTTCGGTATCGTTGTTGTTTCCAGCTGAGATATGCACTTTCAGTGATAATCTTCACGATTCTGCTGTTACAAGTGTGCAGAATCACCGAAATCGCTGTTTTCGTGCTTTTGAATGCGAAAAACACGTTTTCTGGTGTTTTCAGCACTCCACAGTGCGTTTGATATGCGGAAACTACGATATCTTCGGTATCGTTGTTGTTTCCAGCTGAAACATGCATTTTCAGTGATAATCTTCATGATTCTGCTGTTAAAAGTGTGCAGAATCACCGAAATCGCTGTTTTCGTGCTATTGAATGCGAAAAACACGTTTTCTGGTGTTTTCAGCACTCCACAGTGCGTTTGATATGCGGAAACTGCCATATCTTCGGTATCGTTGTTGTTTCCAGCTGAGACATGCATTTTCAGTGATAATCTTCATGATTCTGCTGTTACAAGTGTGCAGAATCACCGAAATCGCTGTTTTCGTGCTATTGAATGCGAAAAACACGTTTTCTGGTGTTTTCAGCACTCCACAGTGCGTTTGATATGCGGAAACTGCCATATCTTCGGTATCGTTGTTGTTTCCAGCTGAGATATGCATTATCAGTGATAATCTTCATGATTCTGCTGTTACAAGTGTGCAGAATCACCGAAATCGCTGTTTTCGTGCTATTGAATGCGAAAAACACGTTTTCTGGTGTTTTCAGCACTCCACAGTGCGTTTGATATGCGGAAACTGCCATACCTTCGGTATCGTTGTTGTTTCCAGCTGAGATATGCACTTTCAGTGTTAATCTTCACGATTCTGCTGTTACAAGTGTGCAGAATCACCGAAATCGCTGTTCTCGCGCTATTCAATGCGAAAAACACGTTTTCTGGTGTTTTCAGCACTCCACAGTGCGTTTGATATGCGGAAACTGCCATATCTTCGGTATCGTTGTTGTTTCCAGCTGAGATATGCATTTTCAGTGATAATCTTCATGATTCTGCTGTTACAAGTGTGCAGAATCACCGAAATCGCTGTTCTCGCGCTATTCAATGCGAAAAACACGTTTTCTGGTGTTTTCAGCACTCTACAGTGCGTTTGATATGCGGAAACTACGATATCTTCGGTATCGTTGTTGTTTCCAGCTGAGATATGCACTTTCAGTGATAATCTTCATGATTCTGCTGTTACAAGAGTACAGAATCACCGAAATCGCTGTTTTCGCGCTATTCAATGCGAAAAACACGTTTTCTGGTGTTTTCAGCACTCCACAGTGCGTTTGATATGCGGAAACTGCGATATCTTCGGTATCGTTGTTGATTCCAGCTGAGATATGCATTTTCAGTGATAATCTTCATGATTCTGCTGTTACAAGTGTGCAGAATCACCGAAATCGCTGTTTTCGTGCTTTTGAATGCGAAAAACACGTTTTCTGGTGTTTTCAGCACTCCACAGTGCGTTTGATATGCGGAAACTACGATATCTTCGGTATCGTTGTTGTTTCCAGCTGAGACATGCATTTTCAGTGATAATCTTCATGATTCTGCTGTTACAAGTGTGCAGAATCACCGAAATCGCTGTTTTCGTGCTATTGAATGCGAAAAACACGTTTTCTGGTGTTTTCAGCACTCCACAGTGCGTTTGATATGCGGAAACTGCCATACCTTCGGTATCGTTGTTGTTTCCAGCTGAGATATGCACTTTCAGTGTTAATCTTCACGATTCTGCTGTTACAAGTGTGCAGAATCACCGAAATCGCTGTTTTCGCGCTATTCAATGCGAAAAACACGTTTTCTGGTGTTTTCAGCACTCCACAGTGCGTTTGATATGCGGAAACTGCGATATCTTCGGTATCGTTGTTGTTTCCAGCTGAGATATGCATTTTCAGTGATAATCTTCATGATTCTGCTGTTACAAGTGTGCAGAATCACCGAAATCGCTGTTTTCGTGCTTTTGAATGCGAAAAACACGTTTTCTGGTGTTTTCAGCACTCCACAGTGCGTTTGATATGCGGAAACTGCGATATCTTCGGTATCGTTGTTGTTTCCAGCTGAGATATGCACTTTCAGTGTTAATCTTCACGATTCTGCTGTTACAAGTGTGCAGAATCACCGAAATCGCTGTTTTCGTGCTATTGAATGCGAAAAACACGTTTTCTGGTGTTTTCAGCACTCCACAGTGCGTTTGATATGCGGAAACTGCCATATCTTCGGTATCGTTGTTGTTTCCAGCTGAGATATGCATTATCAGTGATAATCTTCATGATTCTGCTGTTACAAGTGTGCAGAATCACCGAAATCGCTGTTTTCGTGCTATTGAATGCGAAAAACACGTTTTCTGGTGTTTTCAGCACTCCACAGTGCGTTTGATATGCGGAAACTGCCATACCTTCGGTATCGTTGTTGTTTCCAGCTGAGATATGCACTTTCAGTGTTAATCTTCACGATTCTGCTGTTACAAGTGTGCAGAATCACCGAAATCGCTGTTCTCGCGCTATTCAATGCGAAAAACACGTTTTCTGGTGTTTTCAGCACTCCACAGTGCGTTTGATATGCGGAAACTGCCATATCTTCGGTATCGTTGTTGTTTCCAGCTGAGATATGCATTTTCAGTGATAATCTTCATGATTCTGCTGTTACAAGTGTGCAGAATCACCGAAATCGCTGTTCTCGCGCTATTCAATGCGAAAAACACGTTTTCTGGTGTTTTCAGCACTCCACAGTGCGTTTGATATGCGGAAACTACGATATCTTCGGTATCGTTGTTGTTTCCAGCTGAGATATGCACTTTCAGTGATAATCTTCATGATTCTGCTGTTACAAGAGTACAGAATCACCGAAATCGCTGTTTTCGCGCTATTCAATGCGAAAAACACGTTTTCTGGTGTTTTCAGCACTCCACAGTGCGTTTGATATGCGGAAACTGCGATATCTTCGGTATCGTTGTTGATTCCAGCTGAGATATGCATTTTCAGTGATCATCTTCATGATTCTGCTGTTACAAGTGTGCAGAATCACCGAAATCGCTGTTTTCGTGCTTTTGAATGCGAAAAACACGTTTTCTGGTGTTTTCAGCACTCCACAGTGCGTTTGATATGCGGAAACTACGATATCTTCGGTATCGTTGTTGTTTCCAGCTGAGACATGCATTTTCAGTGATAATCTTCATGATTCTGCTGTTACAAGTGTGCAGAATCACCGAAATCGCTGTTTTCGTGCTATTGAATGCGAAAAACACGTTTTCTGGTGTTTTCAGCACTCCACAGTGCGTTTGATATGCGGAAACTGCCATACCTTCGGTATCGTTGTTGTTTCCAGCTGAGATATGCACTTTCAGTGTTAATCTTCACGATTCTGCTGTTACAAGTGTGCAGAATCACCGAAATCGCTGTTTTCGCGCTATTCAATGCGAAAAACACGTTTTCTGGTGTTTTCAGCACTCCACAGTGCGTTTGATATGCGGAAACTGCGATACCTTCGGTATCGTTGTTGTTTCCAGCTGAGATATGCATTTTCAGTGATAATCTTCATGATTCTGCTGTTACAAGTGTGCAGAATCACCGAAATCGCTGTTTTCGTGCTTTTGAATGCGAAAAACACGTTTTCTGGTGTTTTCAGCACTCCACAGTGCGTTTGATATGCGGAAACTGCGATATCTTCGGTATCGTTGTTGTTTCCAGCTGAGATATGCACTTTCAGTGTTAATCTTCACGATTCTGCTGTTACAAGTGTGCAGAATCACCGAAATCGCTGTGTTCGTGCTTTTGAATGCGAAAAACACGTTTTCTGGTGTTTTCAGCACTCCACAGTGCGTTTGATATGCGGAAACTGCCATATCTTCGGTATCGTTGTTGTTTCCAGCTGAGATATGCACTTTCAGTGATAATCTTCATGATTCTGCTGTTACAAAAGTGCAGAATCACCGAAATCGCTGTTTTCGCGCTATTCAATGCGAAAAACACGTTTTCTGGTGTTTTCAGCACTCCACAGTGCGTTTGATATGCGGAAACTACGATATCTTCGGTATCGTTGTTGTTTCCAGCTGAGATATGCATTATCAGTGATAATCTTCATGATTCTGCTGTTACAAGTGTGCAGAATCACCGAAATCGCTGTTCTCGCGCTATTCAATGCGAAAAACACGTTTTCTGGTGTTTTCAGCACTCCACAGTGCGTTTGATATGCGGAAACTGCCATATCTTCGGTATCGTTGTTGTTTCCAGCTGAGATATGCATTTTCAGTGATAATCTTCATGATTCTGCTGTTACAAGTGTGCAGAATCACCGAAATCGCTGTTTTCGTGCTTTTGAATGCGAAAAACACGTTTTCTGGTGTTTTCAGCACTCCACAGTGCGTTTGATATGCGGAAACTGCGATATCTTCGGTATCGTTGTTGTTTCCAGCTGAGATATGCACTTTCAGTGTTAATCTTCATGATTCTGCTGTTACAAGTGTGCAGAATCACCGAAATCGCTGTTTTCGTGCTTTTGAATGCGAAAAACACGCTTTCTGGTGTTTTCACCACTCCACAGTGCGTTTGATATGCGGAAACTGCGATATCTTCGGTATCGTTGTTGATTCCAGCTGAGATATGCATTTTCAGTGATAATCTTCATGATTCTGCTGTTACAAGTGTGCAGATTCACCGAAATCGCTGTTTTCGTGCTTTTGAATGCGAAAAACACGTTTTCTGGTGTTTTCAGCACTCCACAGTGCGTTTGATATGCGGAAACTGCCATACCTTCGGTATCGTTGTTGTTTCCAGCTGAGATATGCATTATCAGTGATAATCTTCATGATTCTGCTGTTACAAGTGTGCAGAATCACCGAAATCGCTGTTTACGCGCTATTCAATGCGAAAAACACGTTTTCTGCTGTTTTCAGCACTCCACAGTGCGTTTGATATGCGGAAACTACAATATCTTCGGTATCGTTGTTGTTTCCAGCTGAGATATGCATTTTCAGTGATAATCTTCATGATTCTGCTGTTACAAGTGTGCAGAATCACCGAAATTGCTGTTTTCGTGCTATTGAATGCGAAAAACACGTTTTCTGGTGTTTTCAGCACTCCACAGTGCGTTTGATATGCGGAAACTGCCATATCTTCGGTATCGTTGTTGTTTCCAGCTGAGATATGCATTATCAGTGATAATCTTCATGTTTCTGCTGTTACAAGTGTGCAGAATCACCGAAATCGCTGTTTTCGTGCTTTTGAATGCGAAAAACACGTTTTCTGGTGTTTTCAGCACTCCACAGTGCGTTTGATATGCGGAAACTGCGATATCTTCGGTATCGTTGTTGTTTCCAGCTGTGATATGCACTTTCAGTGATAATCTTCACGATTCTGCTTTTACAAGTGTGCAGAATCACCGAAATCGCTGTTTTCGTGCTTTTGAATGCGAAAAACACGTTTTCTGGTGTTTTCAGCACTCCACAGTGCGTTTGATATGCGGAAACTACGATATCTTCGGTATCGTTGTTGTTTCCAGCTGAGATATGCATTATCAGTGATAATCTTCATGATTCTGCTGTTACAAGTGTGCAGAATCACCGAAATCGCTGTTCTCGCGCTATTCAATGCGAAAAACACGTTTTCTGGTGTTTTCAGCACTCCACAGTGCGTTTGATATGCGGAAACTGCCATATCTTCGGTATCGTTGTTGTTTCCAGCTGAGATATGCATTTTCAGTGATAATCTTCATGATTCTGCTGTTACAAGTGTGCAGAATCACCGAAATCGCTGTTTTCGTGCTTTTGAATGCGAAAAACACGTTTTCTGGTGTTTTCAGCACTCCACAGTGCGTTTGATATGCGGAAACTGCGATATCTTCGGTATCGTTGTTGTTTCCAGCTGAGATATGCACCTTCAGTGTTAATCTTCATGATTCTGCTGTTACAAGTGTGCAGAATCACCGAAATCGCTGTTTTCGTGCTTTTGAATGCGAAAAACACGCTTTCTGGTGTTTTCACCACTCCACAGTGCGTTTGATATGCGGAAACTGCGATATCTTCGGTATCGTTGTTGATTCCAGCTGAGATATGCATTTTCAGTGATAATCTTCATGATTCTGCTGTTACAAGTGTGCAGATTCACCGAAATCGCTGTTTTCGTGCTTTTGAATGCGAAAAACACGTTTTCTGGTGTTTTCAGCACTCCACAGTGCGTTTGATATGCGGAAACTGCCATACCTTCGGTATCGTTGTTGTTTCCAGCTGAGATATGCATTATCAGTGATAATCTTCATGATTCTGCTGTTACAAGTGTGCAGAATCACCGAAATCGCTGTTTACGCGCTATTCAATGCGAAAAACACGTTTTCTGCTGTTTTCAGCACTCCACAGTGCGTTTGATATGCGGAAACTACAATATCTTCGGTATCGTTGTTGTTTCCAGCTGAGATATGCATTTTCAGTGATAATCTTCATGATTCTGCTGTTACAAGTGTGCAGAATCACCGAAATTGCTGTTTTCGTGCTATTGAATGCGAAAAACACGTTTTCTGGTGTTTTCAGCACTCCACAGTGCGTTTGATATGCGGAAACTGCCATATCTTCGGTATCGTTGTTGTTTCCAGCTGAGATATGCATTATCAGTGATAATCTTCATGTTTCTGCTGTTACAAGTGTGCAGAATCACCGAAATCGCTGTTTTCGTGCTTTTGAATGCGAAAAACACGTTTTCTGGTGTTTTCAGCACTCCACAGTGCGTTTGATATGCGGAAACTGCGATATCTTCGGTATCGTTGTTGTTTCCAGCTGTGATATGCACTTTCAGTGATAATCTTCACGATTCTGCTTTTACAAGTGTGCAGAATCACCGAAATCGCTGTTTTCGTGCTTTTGAATGCGAAAAACACGTTTTCTGGTGTTTTCAGCACTCCACAGTGCGTTTGATATGCGGAAACTACGATATCTTCGGTATCGTTGTTGTTTCCAGCTGAGATATGCACTTTCAGTGATAATCTTCATGATTCTGCTGTTACAAGAGTGCAGAATCACCGAAATCGCTGTTTTCGCGCTATTCAATGCGAAAAACACGTTTTCTGGTGTTTTCAGCACTCCACAGTGCGTTTGATATGCGGAAACTACGATATCTTCGGTATCGTTGTTGTTTCCAGCTGAGATATGCATTATCAGTGATAATCTTCATGATTCTGCTGTTACAAGTGTGCAGAATCACCGAGATCGCTGTTCTCGCGCTATTCAATGCGAAAAACACGTTTTCTGGTGTTTTCAGCACTCCACAGTGCGTTTGATATGCGGAAACTGCCATATCTTCGGTATCGTTGTTGTTTCCAGCTGAGATATGCATTTTCAGTGATAATCTTCATGATTCTGCTGTTACAAGTGTGCAGAATCACCGAAATCGCTGTTTTCGTGCTTTTGAATGCGAAAAACACGTTTTCTGGTGTTTTCAGCACTCCACAGTGCGTTTGATATGCGGAAACTGCGATATCTTCGGTATCGTTGTTGTTTCCAGCTGAGATATGCACTTTCAGTGTTAATCTTCATGATTCTGCTGTTACAAGTGTGCAGAATCACAGAAATCGCTGTTTTCGTGCTTTTGAATGCGAAAAACACGCTTTCTGGTGTTTTCACCACTCCACAGTGCGTTTGATATGCGGAAACTGCGATATCTTCGGTATCGTTGTTGATTCCAGCTGAGATATGCATTTTCAGTGATAATCTTCATGATTCTGCTGTTACAAGTGTGCAGATTCACCGAAATCGCTGTTTTCGTGCTTTTGAATGCGAAAAACACGTTTTCTGGTGTTTTCAGCATTCCACAGTGCGTTTGATATGCGGAAACTGCCATACCTTCGGTATCGTTGTTGTTTCCAGCTGAGATATGCATTATCAGTGATAATCTTCATGATTCTGCTGTTACAAGTGTGCAGAATCACCGAAATCGCTGTTTACGCGCTATTCAATGCGAAAAACACGTTTTCTGCTGTTTTCAGCACTCCACAGTGCGTTTGATATGCGGAAACTACAATATCTTCGGTATCGTTGTTGTTTCCAGCTGAGATATGCATTTTCAGTGATAATCTTCATGATTCTGCTGTTACAAGTGTGCAGAATCACCGAAATTGCTGTTTTCGTGCTATTGAATGCGAAAAACACGTTTTCTGGTGTTTTCAGCACTCCACAGTGCGTTTGATATGCGGAAACTGCCATATCTTCGGTATCGTTGTTGTTTCCAGCTGAGATATGCATTATCAGTGATAATCTTCATGTTTCTGCTGTTACAAGTGTGCAGAATCACCGAAATCGCTGTTCTCGCGCTATTCAATGCGAAAAACACGTTTTCTGGTGTTTTCAGCACTCCACAGTGCGTTTGATATGCGGAAACTGCCATATCTTCGGTATCGTTGTTGTTTCCAGCTGAGATATGCATTTTCAGTGATAATCTTCATGATTCTGCTGTTACAAGTGTGCAGAATCACCGAAATCGCTGTTCTCGCGCTATTCAATGCGAAAAACACGTTTTCTGGTGTTTTCAGCACTCCACAGTGCGTTTGATATGCGGAAACTACGATATCTTCGGTATCGTTGTTGTTTCCAGCTGAGATATGCACTTTCAGTGATAATCTTCATGATTCTGCTGTTACAAGAGTACAGAATCACCGAAATCGCTGTTTTCGCGCTATTCAATGCGAAAAACACGTTTTCTGGTGTTTTCAGCACTCCACAGTGCGTTTGATATGCGGAAACTGCGATATCTTCGGTATCGTTGTTGATTCCAGCTGAGATATGCATTTTCAGTGATAATCTTCATGATTCTGCTGTTACATGTGTGCAGAATCACCGAAATCGCTGTTTTCGTGCTTTTGAATGCGAAAAACACGTTTTCTGGTGTTTTCAGCACTCCACAGTGCGCTTGATATGCGGAAACTACGATATCTTCGGTATCGTTGTTGTTTCCAGCTGAGACATGCATTTTCAGTGATAATCTTCATGATTCTGCTGTTACAAGTGTGCAGAATCACCGAAATCGCTGTTTTCGTGCTATTGAATGCGAAAAACACGTTTTCTGGTGTTTTCAGCACTCCACAGTGCGTTTGATATGCGGAAACTGCCATACCTTCGGTATCGTTGTTGTTTCCAGCTGAGATATGCACTTTCAGTGTTAATCTTCACGATTCTGCTGTTACAAGTGTGCAGAATCACCGAAATCGCTGTTTTCGCGCTATTCAATGCGAAAAACACGTTTTCTGGTGTTTTCAGCACTCCACAGTGCGTTTGATATGCGGAAACTGCGATATCTTCGGTATCGTTGTTGTTTCCAGCTGAGATATGCACTTTCAGTGATAATCTTCATGATTCTGCTGTTACAAGAGTACAGAATCACCGAAATCGCTGTTTTCGCGCTATTCAATGCGAAAAACACGTTTTCTGGTGTTTTCAGCACTCCACAGTGCGTTTGATATGCGGAAACTGCGATATCTTCGGTATCGTTGTTGTTTCCAGCTGAGATATGCACTTTCAGTGTTAATCTTCATGATTCTGCTGTTACAAGTGTGCAGAATCACAGAAATCGCTGTTTTCGTGCTTTTGAATGCGAAAAACACGCTTTCTGGTGTTTTCACCACTCCACAGTGCGTTTGATATGCGGAAACTGCGATATCTTCGGTATCGTTGTTGATTCCAGCTGAGATATGCATTTTCAGTGATAATCTTCATGATTCTGCTGTTACAAGTGTGCAGATTCACCGAAATCGCTGTTTTCGTGCTTTTGAATGCGAAAAACACGTTTTCTGGTGTTTTCAGCATTCCACAGTGCGTTTGATATGCGGAAACTGCCATACCTTCGGTATCGTTGTTGTTTCCAGCTGAGATATGCATTATCAGTGATAATCTTCATGATTCTGCTGTTACAAGTGTGCAGAATCACCGAAATCGCTGTTTACGCGCTATTCAATGCGAAAAACACGTTTTCTGCTGTTTTCAGCACTCCACAGTGCGTTTGATATGCGGAAACTACAATATCTTCGGTATCGTTGTTGTTTCCAGCTGAGATATGCATTTTCAGTGATAATCTTCATGATTCTGCTGTTACAAGTGTGCAGAATCACCGAAATTGCTGTTTTCGTGCTATTGAATGCGAAAAACACGTTTTCTGGTGTTTTCAGCACTCCACAGTGCGTTTGATATGCGGAAACTGCCATATCTTCGGTATCGTTGTTGTTTCCAGCTGAGATATGCATTATCAGTGATAATCTTCATGTTTCTGCTGTTACAAGTGTGCAGAATCACCGAAATCGCTGTTCTCGCGCTATTCAATGCGAAAAACACGTTTTCTGGTGTTTTCAGCACTCCACAGTGCGTTTGATATGCGGAAACTGCCATATCTTCGGTATCGTTGTTGTTTCCAGCTGAGATATGCATTTTCAGTGATAATCTTCATGATTCTGCTGTTACAAGTGTGCAGAATCACCGAAATCGCTGTTCTCGCGCTATTCAATGCGAAAAACACGTTTTCTGGTGTTTTCAGCACTCCACAGTGCGTTTGATATGCGGAAACTACGATATCTTCGGTATCGTTGTTGTTTCCAGCTGAGATATGCACTTTCAGTGATAATCTTCATGATTCTGCTGTTACAAGAGTACAGAATCACCGAAATCGCTGTTTTCGCGCTATTCAATGCGAAAAACACGTTTTCTGGTGTTTTCAGCACTCCACAGTGCGTTTGATATGCGGAAACTGCGATATCTTCGGTATCGTTGTTGATTCCAGCTGAGATATGCATTTTCAGTGATAATCTTCATGATTCTGCTGTTACATGTGTGCAGAATCACCGAAATCGCTGTTTTCGTGCTTTTGAATGCGAAAAACACGTTTTCTGGTGTTTTCAGCACTCCACAGTGCGCTTGATATGCGGAAACTACGATATCTTCGGTATCGTTGTTGTTTCCAGCTGAGACATGCATTTTCAGTGATAATCTTCATGATTCTGCTGTTACAAGTGTGCAGAATCACCGAAATCGCTGTTTTCGTGCTATTGAATGCGAAAAACACGTTTTCTGGTGTTTTCAGCACTCCACAGTGCGTTTGATATGCGGAAACTGCCATACCTTCGGTATCGTTGTTGTTTCCAGCTGAGATATGCACTTTCAGTGTTAATCTTCACGATTCTGCTGTTACAAGTGTGCAGAATCACCGAAATCGCTGTTTTCGCGCTATTCAATGCGAAAAACACGTTTTCTGGTGTTTTCAGCACTCCACAGTGCGTTTGATATGCGGAAACTGCGATATCTTCGGTATCGTTGTTGTTTCCAGCTGAGATATGCACTTTCAGTGATAATCTTCATGATTCTGCTGTTACAAGAGTGCAGAATCACCGAAATCGCTGTTTTCGCGCTATTCAATGCGAAAAACACGTTTTCTGGTGTTTTCAGCACTCCACAGTGCGTTTGATATGCGGAAACTGCGATATCTTCGGTATCGTTGTTGTTTCCAGCTGAGATATGCACTTTCAGTGATAATCTTCACGATTCTGCTGTTACAAGTGTGCAGAATCACCGAAATCGCTGTTTTCGTGCTTTTGAATGCGAAATACACGTTTTCTGGTGTTTTCAGCACTCCACAGTGCGTTTGATTTGCGGAAACTGCCATACCTTCGGTATCGTTGTTGTTTCCAGCTGAGATATGCACTTTCAGTGTTAATCTTCACGATTCTGCCGTTACAAGTGTGCAGAATCACCGAAATCGCTGTTTTCGCGCTATTCAATGCGAAAAACACGTTTTCTGGTGTTTTCAGCACTCCACAGTGCGTTTGATATGCGGAAACTGCGATATCTTCGGTATCGTTGTTGTTTCCAGCTGAGATATGCACTTTCAGTGATAATCTTCACGATTCTGCTGTTACAAGTGTGCAGAATCACCGAAATCGCTGTTTTCGTGCTTTTGAATGCGAAAAACACGTTTCCTGGTGTTTTCAGCACTCCACAGTGCGTTTGATATGCGGAAACTACGATATCTTCGGTATCGTTGTTGTTTCCTGCTGAGATATGCGTTTTCAGTGATAATCTTCATGATTCTGCTGTTACAAGTGTGCAGAATCACCGAAATCGCTGTTTGCGTGCTATTGAATGCGAAAAACACGTTTTCTGGTGTTTTCAGCACTCCACAGTGCGTTTGATATGCGGAAACTACGATATCTTCGGTATCGTTGTTGTTTCCCGCTGAGATATGCATTTTCAGTGATAATCTGAATGATTCTGCTGTTACAAGTGTCCAGAATCACCGAAATCGCTGTTTTCGTGCTTTTGAATGCGAAAAACACGTTTCCTGGTGTTTTCAGCACTCCACAGTTCGTTGGATATGCAGAACAGTAGATATCTTGGTTTTCGTGGGGTTTCAAGCAGAGATATGCATTTTCTACGATAAGCTTTGTGAGACATCAGTTCGAAGTATGCAGAAACAACGAGAGCGCTCTTTTCGAGCTACTTAATGCGAGAAACACGTTTTCTGGGGTTTTCACCACTCCACAGTTCGTTGGATATGCAGAACAGTAGATATCTTGGTTTTCGTGGGGTTTCAAGCAGAGATATGCATTTTCTGCGATAATCTTGGTGAGACTTCTGTTAGAAGTATGCTGAATCATCGAGATCGCTCTTTTCGAGCTAGTTAGTGCGAGAAACACGATATCTGGTGTTTTCACCACTCCACAGTGCGTTTGATATGCAGAACAGTAGATATTTTGGTTTTCGTGGGGTTTCAAGCTGAAATATGCATTTTCTGCGATAATATTGGTGAGACTTCTGTCCGAAGTATGCTGAATCATCGAGATCGCTCTTTTCGAGCTAGTTAATGCGAGAAAAACCTTATCCGGTGTTTTCACCACTCCACAGTGCGTTTGATATGCAGAACCAGCGATATCTTGGCTTTCGTGGGGTTTCAAGCTGAGATATGCATTTTTTACGATAATCTTGGTGAGACTTCTGTCCGAAGTATGCTGAATCATCGAGATCGCTCTTTTCGAGCTAGTTAATGCGAGAAAAACCTTATCCGGTGTTTTCACCACTCCACAGTGCGTTGGATTTGCAGAACCGGAGATATTTTGGTTTTCGTCGGGTTTCAAGCTGAGATATGCATTTTCTACGATAAGCTTTGTGAGACATCAGTTCGAAGTATGCAGAAACAACGAGAGCGCTCTTTTCGAGCTAGTTAATGCGAGAAAAACCTTATCCGGTGTTTTCACCACTCCACAGTGCGTTGGATATGCAGAACAGTAGATATCTTGGTTTTCGTGGGGTTTCAAGCTGAGATATGCGTTTTCTGCGATAATCTTGTTGAGACTTCTGTCCGAAGTATGCAGAATCATCGAGATCGCTCGTTTCGAGCTATTTAATGCGGAAACACGTTATCTGGTGTTTTCACCACTCCACAGTGCGTTGGATATGCAGAACCGGAGATATTTTGGTTTTCGTCGGGTTTCAAGCTGAGATATGCATTTTCTACGATAAGCTTTGTGAGACATCAGTTCGAAGTATGCAGAAACAACGAGAGCCCTCTTTAGAGCTATTTAATGCGAGAAACACGTTTTCTGGGGTTTTCACCACTCCACAGTTCGTTGGATATGCAGAACAGGAGATATCTTGGTTTTCGTGGGGTTTCAAGCAGAGATATGCATTTTCTGCGATAATCTTGGTGAGACTTCTGTCCGAAGTATGCTGAACCATCGAGATCGCTCTTTTAGAGCTAGTTAATGCGAGAAAAACCTTATCCGGTGTTTTCACCACTCCACAGTGCGTTGGATTTGCAGAACCGGAGATATTTTGGTTTTCGTCGGGTTTCAAGCTGAGATATGCATTTTCTACGATAAGCTTTGTGAGACATCAGTTCGAAGTATGCAGAAACATCGAGATCGCTCTATTCGAGCTAGTTAATGCGAGAAAAGCCTTATCCGGTGTTTTCACCACTCCAAAGTGCGTTTGATATGCAGAACCAGCGATATCTTGGCTTTCGTGGGGTTTTCAAGCTGAGATATGCATTTTTTACGATAATCTTGGTGAGACTTCTGTCCGAGGTATGCTGAATCATCGAGATCGCTCTTTTCGGGCTAGTTAGTGCGAGAAACACGTTATCTGGTGTTTTCACCACTCCACAGTGCGTTTGATATGCAGAACCAGCGATATCTTGGCTTTCGTGGGGTTTTCAAGCTGAGATATGCATTTTTTACGATAATCTTGGTGAGACTTCTGTCCGAGGTATGCTGAATCATCGAGATCGCTCTTTTCGAGCTAGTTAGTGCGAGAAACACGTTATCTGGTGTTTTCACCACTCCACAGTTCGTTGGATATGCAGAACAGTAGATATCTTGGCTTTCGTGGGGTTTTCAAGCTGAGATATGCATTTTTTACGATAATCTTGGTGAGACTTCTGTCCGAGGTATGCTGAATCATCGAGATCGCTCTTTTCGAGCTAGTTAGTGCGAGAAACACGTTATCTGGTGTTTTCACCACTCCACAGTTCGTTGGATATGCAGAACAGTAGATATCTTGGTTTTCGTGGGGTTTCAAGCAGAGATATGCATTTTCTGCGATAATCTTGGTCAGACTTCTGTTAGAAGTATGCTGAATCATCGAGATCGCTCTTTTCGAGCTAGTTAGTGCGAGAAACACGTTATCTCGTGTTTTCGCCACTCCACAGTGCGTTTGATATGCAGAACCGGCGATATCTTGGTTTTCGTGGGGTTTCAAGCTGAGATATGCGTTTTCTGCGATAATCTTGGTGAGACTTCTGTCCGAAGGATGCAGAATCATCGAGATCGCTCGTTTCGAGCTATTTAATGCGAGAAACACGTTATCTGGTGTTTTCACCACTCCACAGTGCGTTTGATATGCAGAACCGGCGATATCTTGGTTTTCGTGGGGTTTAAATCTGAGATATGCATTTTCTGCGATAATCTTGGTGAGACTTCTGTCCGAAGTATGCTGAATCATCGAGAACGCTCTTTCCGAGCTACTTAATATGAGAAACACGTTTTCTGGTGTTTTCACCACTCCACAGTGCGTTTGATATGCAGAACCGGCGACATCTTGGTATTCGTGGGTTTTCAAGCTGAGATATACATTTTCTGCGATAATCTTGGTGAGACTTCTGTCCGAAGTATGCTGAAACATCGAGATCGCTCTTTTCGAGCTAGTTAATGCGAGAAAAACCTTATCCGGTGTTCTCACCACTCCACAGTGCGTTTGGTATGCAGATCCGGCGATATCTTGGTTTTCGTGGGGTTTCAAGCTGAGATATGCATTTTCTGCGATAATCTTGCTGAGACTTCTGTCCGAAGTATGCTGAAACATCGAGATCGCTCTTTTCGAGCTAGTTAATGCGAGAAAAACCTTATCCGGTGTTTTCACCACACCAAAGTACGTTTGATATGCAGAACCAGCGATATCTTGGCTTTCGTGGGGTTTTCAAGCTGAGATATGCATTTTTTACGATAATCTTTGTGAGACTTCTGTCCGAGGTATGCTGAATCATCGAGATCGCTCTTTTCGAGCTAGTTAGTGCGAGAAACACGTTATCTGGTGTTTTCACCACTCCACAGTGCGTTTGATATGCAGAACAGTAGATATCTGGGTTTTCGTAGGGTTTCAAGCTGAAATATGCATTTTCTGCGATAATCTTGTTGAGACTCTTGTCCGAAGTATGCAGAATCATCGAGATCGCACTATTCGAGCTATTTAATGCGAGAAACACGTTTTCTGGGGTTTTCACCACTCCACAGTGCGTTTGATATGCAGAACAGTAGATATCTTGGTTTTCGTGGGGTTTCAAGCTGAGATATGCATTTTCTGCGATAATCTTGTTGAGACTTCTGTCCGAAGTATGCAGAATCATCGAGATCGCTCGTTTCGAGCTATTTAATGCGGAAACACGTTATCTGGTGTTTTCACCACTCCACAGTGCGTTGGATATGCAGAACCGGAGATATTTTGGTTTTCGTCGAGTTTCAAGCTGAGATATGCATTTTTTACGATAATCTTTGTGAGACTTCTGTCCGAGGTATGCTGAATCATCGAGATCGCTCTTTTCGAGCTAGTTAGTGCGAGAAACACGTTATCTGGTGTTTTCACCACTCCACAGTGCGTTTGATATGCAGAACAGTAGATATCTGGGTTTTCGTAGGGTTTCAAGCTGAAATATGCATTTTCTGCGATAATATTGGTGAGACTTCTGTCCGAAGTATGCTGAATCATCGAGATCGCTCTTTTCGAGCTAGTTAATGCGAGAAAAACCTTATCCGGTGTTTTCACCACTCCACAGTGCGTTTGATATGCAGAACCAGCGATATCTTGGCTTTCGTGGGGTTTCAAGCTGAGATATGCATTTTTTACGATAATCTTGGTGAGACTACTGTCCGAAGTATGCAGAATCATCGAGATCGCTCGTTTCGAGCTATTTAATGCGGAAACACGTTATCTGGTGTTTTCACCACTCCACAGTGCGTTGGATATGCAGAACCGGAGATATTTTGGTTTTCGTCGGGTTTCAAGCTGAGATATGCATTTTCTACGATAAGCTTTGTGAGACATCAGTTCGAAGTATGCAGAAACAACGAGAGCGCTCTTTTCGAGCAACTTAATGCGAGAAACACGTTTTCTGGGGTTTTCACCACTCCACAGTTCGTTGGATATGCAGAACAGTAGATATCTTGGTTTCCGTGGGGTTTCAAGCAGAGATATGCATTTTCTGCGATAATCTTGGTGAGACTTCTGTTAGAAGTATGCTGAATCATCGAGAGCGCTCTTTTCGAGCTAGTTAGTGCGAGAAACACGTTATCTGGTGTTTTCACCACTCCACAGTGCGTTTGATATGCAGAACAGTAGATATTTTTGTTTTCGTGGGGTTTCAAGCTGAAATATGCATTTTCTGCGATAATATTGGTGAGACTTCTGTCCGAAGTATGCTGAAACATCGAGATCGCTCTTTTCGAGCTAGTTAATGCGAGAAAAACCTTATCCGGTGTTTTCACCACTCCACAGTGCGTTTGATATGCAGAACCAGCGATATCTTGGATTTCGTGGGGTTTCAAGATGAGATATGCATTTTTTACGATAATCTTGGTGAGACTTCTGTCCGAAGTATGCTTAATTATCGAGATCGCTCGTTTAGAGCTATTTAGTGCGGAAACACGTTATCTGGTGTTTTCACCACTCCACAGTGCGTTGGATATGCAGAATCGGAGATATTTTGGTTTTCGTCGGGTTTCAAGCTGAGATATGCATTTTCTACGATAAGCTTTGTGAGACATCAGTTCGAAGTATGCAGAAACAACGAGAGCGCTCTTTTCGAGCTACTTAATGCGAGAAACACGTTTTCTGGGGTTTTCACCACTCCACAGTGCGTTGGATATGCAGAACCGGAGATATTTTGGTTTTCGTCGGGTTTCAAGCTGAGATATGCATTTTCTACGATAAGCTTTGTGAGACATCAGTTCGAAGTATGCAGAAACAACGAGAGCGCTCTTTTCGAGCAACTTAATGCGAGAAACACGTTATCTGGTGTTTTCACCACTCCACAGTGCGTTGGATATGCAGAATCGGAGATATTTTGGTTTTCGTCGGGTTTCAAGCTGAGATATGCATTTTCTACGATAAGCTTTGTGAGACATCAGTTCGAAGTATGCAGAAACAACGAGAGCGCTCTTTTCGAGCTACTTAATGCGAGAAACACGTTTTCTGGGGTTTTCACCACTCCACAGTGCGTTGGATATGCAGAACAGTAGATATCTTGGTTTTCGTGGGGTTTCAAGCAGAGATATGCATTTTCTGCGATAATCTTGGTGAGACTTCTGTCCGAAGTATGCTGAGTCATCGAGAACGCTCTTTTCGAGCTACTTAATATGAGAAACACGTTTTCTGGTGTTTTCACCACTCCACAGTGCGTTTGATATGCAGAACCGGCGACATCTTGGTTTTCGTGGGGTTTCAAGCTGAGATATGCATTTTCTGCGATAATCTTGGTCAGACTTCTGTCCGAAGTATGCTGAAACATCGAGATCGCTCTATTCGAGCTAGTTAATGCGAGAAAAACCTTATCCGGTGTTTTCACCACTCCAAAGTGCGTTTGATATGCAGAACCAGCGATATCTTGGCTTTCGTGGGGTTTTCAAGCTGAGATATGCATTTTTTACGATAATCTTGGTGAGACTTCTGTCCGAGGTATGCTGAATCATCGAGATCGCTCTTTTCGAGCTAGTTAGTGCGAGAAACACGTTATATGGTGTTTTCACCACTCCACAGTGCGTTGGATATGCAGAACCGGAGATATTTTGGTTTTCGTCGGGTTTCAAGCTGAGATATGCATTTTCTACGATAAGCTTTGTGAGACATCAGTTCGAAGTATGCAGAAACAACGAGAGCGCTCTTTTCGAGCAACTTAATGCGAGAAACACGTTTTCTGGGGTTTTCACCACTCCACAGTTCGTTGGATATGCAGAACAGTAGATATCTTGGTTTTCGTGGGGTTTCAAGCAGAGATATGCATTTTCTGCGATAATCTTGGAGAGACTTCTGTTAGAAGTATGCTGAATCATCGAGATCGCTCTTTTCGAGCTAGTTAGTGCGAGAAACACGTTATCTGGTGTTTTCACCACTCCACAGTGCGTTTGATATGCAGAACAGTAGATATCTTGGTTTTCGTAGGGTTTCAAGCTGAAATATGCATTTTCTGCGATAATCTTGTTGAGACTTTTGTCCGAAGTATGCAGAATCATCGAGATCGCACTTTTCGAGCTATTTAATGCGAGAAACACGTTTTCTGGGGTTTTCACCACTCCACAGTGCGTTTGATATGCAGAACAGTAGATATCTTGGTTTTCGTGGGGTTTCAAGCTGAGATATGCATTTTCTGCGATAATCTTGTTGAGACTTCTGTCCGAAGTATGCAGAATCATCGAGATCGCTCGCTTCGAGCTATTTAATGCGGAAACACGTTATCTGGTGTTTTCACCACTCCACAGTGCGTTGGATATGCAGAACCGGAGATATTTTGGTTTTCGTCGGGTTTCAAGCTGAGATATGCATTTTCTACGATAAGCTTTGTGAGACATCAGTTCGAAGTATGCAGAAACAACGAGAGCGCTCTTTTCGAGCTAGTTAATGCGAGAAAAACCTTATCCGGTGTTTTCACCAATCCGCAGTGCGGTTGATATGCAGATCCGGCGATATCTTGGTTTTCGTGGGGTTTCAAGCTGAGATATGCATTTTCTGCGATAATCTTGGTCAGACTTCTGTCCGAAGTATGCTGAAACATCGAGATCGCTCTATTCGAGCTAGTTAATGCGAGAAAAACCTTATCCGGTGTTTTCACCACTCCAAAGTGCGTTTGATATGCAGAACCAGCGATATCTTGGCTTTCGTGGGGTTTTCAAGCTGAGATATGCATTTTTTACGATAATCTTGGTGAGACTTCTGTCCGAGGTATGCTGAATCATCGAGATCGCTCTTTTCGGGCTAGTTAGTGCGAGAAACACGTTATCTGGTGTTTTCACCACTCCACAGTGCGTTTGATATGCAGAACCAGCGATATCTTGGCTTTCGTGGGGTTTTCAAGCTGAGATATGCATTTTTTACGATAATCTTGGTGAGACTTCTGTCCGAGGTATGCTGAATCATCGAGATCGCTCTTTTCGAGCTAGTTAGTGCGAGAAACACGTTATCTGGTGTTTTCACCACTCCACAGTTCGTTGGATATGCAGAACAGTAGATATCTTGGCTTTCGTGGGGTTTTCAAGCTGAGATATGCATTTTTTACGATAATCTTGGTGAGACTTCTGTCCGAGGTATGCTGAATCATCGAGATCGCTCTTTTCGAGCTAGTTAGTGCGAGAAACACGTTATCTGGTGTTTTCACCACTCCACAGTTCGTTGGATATGCAGAACAGTAGATATCTTGGTTTTCGTGGGGTTTCAAGCAGAGATATGCATTTTCTGCGATAATCTTGGTCAGACTTCTGTTAGAAGTATGCTGAATCATCGAGATCGCTCTTTTCGAGCTAGTTAGTGCGAGAAACACGTTATCTCGTGTTTTCGCCACTCCACAGTGCGTTTGATATGCAGAACCGGCGATATCTTGGTTTTCGTGGGGTTTCAAGCTGAGATATGCGTTTTCTGCGATAATCTTGGTGAGACTTCTGTCCGAAGGATGCAGAATCATCGAGATCGCTCGTTTCGAGCTATTTAATGCGAGAAACACGTTATCTGGTGTTTTCACCACTCCACAGTGCGTTTGATATGCAGAACCGGCGATATCTTGGTTTTCGTGGGGTTTAAATCTGAGATATGCATTTTCTGCGATAATCTTGGTGAGACTTCTGTCCGAAGTATGCTGAATCATCGAGAACGCTCTTTCCGAGCTACTTAATATGAGAAACACGTTTTCTGGTGTTTTCACCACTCCACAGTGCGTTTGATATGCAGAACCGGCGACATCTTGGTATTCGTGGGTTTTCAAGCTGAGATATACATTTTCTGCGATAATCTTGGTGAGACTTCTGTCCGAAGTATGCTGAAACATCGAGATCGCTCTTTTCGAGCTAGTTAATGCGAGAAAAACCTTATCCGGTGTTCTCACCACTCCACAGTGCGTTTGGTATGCAGATCCGGCGATATCTTGGTTTTCGTGGGGTTTCAAGCTGAGATATGCATTTTCTGCGATAATCTTGCTGAGACTTCTGTCCGAAGTATGCTGAAACATCGAGATCGCTCTTTTCGAGCTAGTTAATGCGAGAAAAACCTTATCCGGTGTTTTCACCACACCAAAGTACGTTTGATATGCAGAACCAGCGATATCTTGGCTTTCGTGGGGTTTTCAAGCTGAGATATGCATTTTTTACGATAATCTTTGTGAGACTTCTGTCCGAGGTATGCTGAATCATCGAGATCGCTCTTTTCGAGCTAGTTAGTGCGAGAAACACGTTATCTGGTGTTTTCACCACTCCACAGTGCGTTTGATATGCAGAACAGTAGATATCTGGGTTTTCGTAGGGTTTCAAGCTGAAATATGCATTTTCTGCGATAATCTTGTTGAGACTCTTGTCCGAAGTATGCAGAATCATCGAGATCGCACTATTCGAGCTATTTAATGCGAGAAACACGTTTTCTGGGGTTTTCACCACTCCACAGTGCGTTTGATATGCAGAACAGTAGATATCTTGGTTTTCGTGGGGTTTCAAGCTGAGATATGCATTTTCTGCGATAATCTTGTTGAGACTTCTGTCCGAAGTATGCAGAATCATCGAGATCGCTCGCTTCGAGCTATTTAATGCGGAAACACGTTATCTGGTGTTTTCACCACTCCACAGTGCGTTGGATATGCAGAACCGGAGATATTTTGGTTTTCGTCGGGTTTCAAGCTGAGATATGCATTTTCTACGATAAGCTTTGTGAGACATCAGTTCGAAGTATGCAGAAACAACGAGAGCGCTCTTTTCGAGCTAGTTAATGCGAGAAAAACCTTATCCGGTGTTTTCACCAATCCGCAGTGCGGTTGATATGCAGATCCGGCGATATCTTGGTTTTCGTGGGGTTTCAAGCTGAGATATGCATTTTCTGCGATAATCTTGGTCAGACTTCTGTCCGAAGTATGCTGAAACATCGAGATCGCTCTATTCGAGCTAGTTAATGCGAGAAAAACCTTATCCGGTGTTTTCACCACTCCAAAGTGCGTTTGATATGCAGAACCAGCGATATCTTGGCTTTCGTGGGGTTTTCAAGCTGAGATATGCATTTTTTACGATAATCTTGGTGAGACTTCTGTCCGAGGTATGCTGAATCATCGAGATCGCTCTTTTCGGGCTAGTTAGTGCGAGAAACACGTTATCTGGTGTTTTCACCACTCCACAGTGCGTTTGATATGCAGAACCAGCGATATCTTGGCTTTCGTGGGGTTTTCAAGCTGAGATATGCATTTTTTACGATAATCTTGGTGAGACTTCTGTCCGAGGTATGCTGAATCATCGAGATCGCTCTTTTCGAGCTAGTTAGTGCGAGAAACACGTTATCTGGTGTTTTCACCACTCCACAGTTCGTTGGATATGCAGAACAGTAGATATCTTGGCTTTCGTGGGGTTTTCAAGCTGAGATATGCATTTTTTACGATAATCTTGGTGAGACTTCTGTCCGAGGTATGCTGAATCATCGAGATCGCTCTTTTCGAGCTAGTTAGTGCGAGAAACACGTTATCTGGTGTTTTCACCACTCCACAGTTCGTTGGATATGCAGAACAGTAGATATCTTGGTTTTCGTGGGGTTTCAAGCAGAGATATGCATTTTCTGCGATAATCTTGGTCAGACTTCTGTTAGAAGTATGCTGAATCATCGAGATCGCTCTTTTCGAGCTAGTTAGTGCGAGAAACACGTTATCTCGTGTTTTCGCCACTCCACAGTGCGTTTGATATGCAGAACCGGCGATATCTTGGTTTTCGTGGGGTTTCAAGCTGAGATATGCGTTTTCTGCGATAATCTTGGTGAGACTTCTGTCCGAAGGATGCAGAATCATCGAGATCGCTCGTTTCGAGCTATTTAATGCGAGAAACACGTTATCTGGTGTTTTCACCACTCCACAGTGCGTTTGATATGCAGAACCGGCGATATCTTGGTTTTCGTGGGGTTTAAATCTGAGATATGCATTTTCTGCGATAATCTTGGTGAGACTTCTGTCCGAAGTATGCTGAATCATCGAGAACGCTCTTTCCGAGCTACTTAATATGAGAAACACGTTTTCTGGTGTTTTCACCACTCCACAGTGCGTTTGATATGCAGAACCGGCGACATCTTGGTATTCGTGGGTTTTCAAGCTGAGATATACATTTTCTGCGATAATCTTGGTGAGACTTCTGTCCGAAGTATGCTGAAACATCGAGATCGCTCTTTTCGAGCTAGTTAATGCGAGAAAAACCTTATCCGGTGTTCTCACCACTCCACAGTGCGTTTGGTATGCAGATCCGGCGATATCTTGGTTTTCGTGGGGTTTCAAGCTGAGATATGCATTTTCTGCGATAATCTTGCTGAGACTTCTGTCCGAAGTATGCTGAAACATCGAGATCGCTCTTTTCGAGCTAGTTAATGCGAGAAAAACCTTATCCGGTGTTTTCACCACACCAAAGTACGTTTGATATGCAGAACCAGCGATATCTTGGCTTTCGTGGGGTTTTCAAGCTGAGATATGCATTTTTTACGATAATCTTTGTGAGACTTCTGTCCGAGGTATGCTGAATCATCGAGATCGCTCTTTTCGAGCTAGTTAGTGCGAGAAACACGTTATCTGGTGTTTTCACCACTCCACAGTGCGTTTGATATGCAGAACAGTAGATATCTGGGTTTTCGTAGGGTTTCAAGCTGAAATATGCATTTTCTGCGATAATCTTGTTGAGACTCTTGTCCGAAGTATGCAGAATCATCGAGATCGCATTATTCGAGCTATTTAATGCGAGAAACACGTTTTCTGGGGTTTTCACCACTCCACAGTGCGTTTGATATGCAGAACAGTAGATATCTTGGTTTTCGTGGGGTTTCAAGCTGAGATATGCATTTTCTGCGATAATCTTGTTGAGACTTCTGTCCGAAGTATGCAGAATCATCGAGATCGCTCGTTTCGAGCTATTTAATGCGGAAACACGTTATCTGGTGTTTTCACCACTCCACAGTGCGTTGGATATGCAGAACCGGAGATATTTTGGGTTTCGTCGAGTTTCAAGCTGAGATATGCATTTTTTACGATAATCTTTGTGAGACTTCTGTCCGAGGTATGCTGAATCATCGAGATCGCTCTTTTCGAGCTAGTTAGTGCGAGAAACACGTTATCTGGTGTTTTCACCACTCCACAGTGCGTTTGATATGCAGAACAGTAGATATCTGGGTTTTCGTAGGGTTTCAAGCTGAAATATGCATTTTCTGCGATAATCTTGGTGAGACTTCTGTTAGAAGTATGCTGAATCATCGAGAGCGCTCTTTTCGAGCTAGTTAGTGCGAGAAACACGTTATCTGGTGTTTTCTCCACTCCACAGTGCGTTTGATATGCAGAACAGTAGATATTTTTGTTTTCGTGGGGTTTCAAGCTGAAATATGCATTTTCTGCGATAATATTGGTGAGACTTCTGTCCGAAGTATGCTGAAACATCGAGATCGCTCTTTTCGAGCTAGTTAATGCGAGAAAAACCTTATCCGGTGTTTTCACCACTCCACAGTGCGTTTGATATGCAGAACCAGCGATATCTTGGATTTCGTGGGGTTTCAAGATGAGATATGCATTTTTTACGATAATCTTGGTGAGACTTCTGTCCGAAGTATGCTTAATTATCGAGATCGCTCGTTTAGAGCTATTTAGTGCGGAAACACGTTATCTGGTGTTTTCACCACTCCACAGTGCGTTGGATATGCAGAATCGGAGATATTTTGGTTTTCGTCGGGTTTCAAGCTGAGATATGCATTTTCTACGATAAGCTTTGTGAGACATCAGTTCGAAGTATGCAGAAACAACGAGAGCGCTCTTTTCGAGCTACTTAATGCGAGAAACACGTTTTCTGGGGTTTTCACCACTCCACAGTGCGTTGGATATGCAGAACCGGAGATATTTTGGTTTTCGTCGGGTTTCAAGCTGAGATATGCATTTTCTACGATAAGCTTTGTGAGACATCAGTTCGAAGTATGCAGAAACAACAAGATCGCTCTTTTCGAGCTAGTTAGTGCGAGAAAAGCCTTATCCGGTGTTTTCTCCACTCCACAGTGAGTTTGATATGCAGAACCAGCGATATCTTGGCTTTCGTAGGGTTTCAAGCTGAAATATGCATTTTCTGCGATAATCTTGTTGAGACTCTTGTGCAAAGTATGCAGAATCATCGAGAACGCTCTTTCCGAGCTACTTAATATGAGAAACACGTTTTCTGGTGTTTTCACCACTCCACAGTGCGTTTGATATGCAGAACCGGCGACATCTTGGTATTCGTGGGTTTTCAAGCTGAGATATACATTTTCTGCGATAATCTTGGTGAGACTTCTGTCCGAAGTATGCTGAAACATCGAGATCGCTCTTTTCGAGCTAGTTAATGCGAGAAAAACCTTATCCGGTGTTCTCACCACTCCACAGTGCGTTTGGTATGCAGATCCGGCGATATCTTGGTTTTCGTGGGGTTTCAAGCTGAGATATGCATTTTCTGCGATAATCTTGCTGAGACTTCTGTCCGAAGTATGCTGAAACATCGAGATCGCTCTTTTCGAGCTAGTTAATGCGAGAAAAACCTTATCCGGTGTTTTCACCACACCAAAGTACGTTTGATATGCAGAACCAGCGATATCTTGGCTTTCGTGGGGTTTTCAAGCTGAGATATGCATTTTTTACGATAATCTTTGTGAGACTTCTGTCCGAGGTATGCTGAATCATCGAGATCGCTCTTTTCGAGCTAGTTAGTGCGAGAAACACGTTATCTGGTGTTTTCACCACTCCACAGTGCGTTTGATATGCAGAACAGTAGATATCTGGGTTTTCGTAGGGTTTCAAGCTGAAATATGCATTTTCTGCGATAATCTTGTTGAGACTCTTGTCCGAAGTATGCAGAATCATCGAGATCGCACTATTCGAGCTATTTAATGCGAGAAACACGTTTTCTGGGGTTTTCACCACTCCACAGTGCGTTTGATATGCAGAACAGTAGATATCTTGGTTTTCGTGGGGTTTCAAGCTGAGATATGCATTTTCTGCGATAATCTTGTTGAGACTTCTGTCCGAAGTATGCAGAATCATCGAGATCGCTCGTTTCGAGCTATTTAATGCGGAAACACGTTATCTGGTGTTTTCACCACTCCACAGTGCGTTGGATATGCAGAACCGGAGATATTTTGGTTTTCGTCGAGTTTCAAGCTGAGATATGCATTTTTTACGATAATCTTTGTGAGACTTCTGTCCGAGGTATGCTGAATCATCGAGATCGCTCTTTTCGAGCTAGTTAGTGCGAGAAACACGTTATCTGGTGTTTTCACCACTCCACAGTGCGTTTGATATGCAGAACAGTAGATATCTGGGTTTTCGTAGGGTTTCAAGCTGAAATATGCATTTTCTGCGATAATCTTGGTGAGACTTCTGTTAGAAGTATGCTGAATCACCGAGAGCGCTCTTTTCGAGCTAGTTAGTGCGAGAAACACGTTATCTGGTGTTTTCTCCACTCCACAGTGCGTTTGATATGCAGAACAGTAGATATTTTTGTTTTCGTGGGGTTTCAAGCTGAAATATGCATTTTCTGCGATAATATTGGTGAGACTTCTGTCCGAAGTATGCTGAAACATCGAGATCGCTCTTTTCGAGCTAGTTAATGCGAGAAAAACCTTATCCGGTGTTTTCACCACTCCACAGTGCGTTTGATATGCAGAACCAGCGATATCTTGGATTTCGTGGGGTTTCAAGATGAGATATGCATTTTTTACGATAATCTTGGTGAGACTTCTGTCCGAAGTATGCTTAATTATCGAGATCGCTCGTTTAGAGCTATTTAGTGCGGAAACACGTTATCTGGTGTTTTCACCACTCCACAGTGCGTTGGATATGCAGAATCGGAGATATTTTGGTTTTCGTCGGGTTTCAAGCTGAGATATGCATTTTCTACGATAAGCTTTGTGAGACATCAGTTCGAAGGATGCAGAAACAACGAGAGCGCTCTTTTCGAGCTACTTAATGCGAGAAACACGTTTTCTGGGGTTTTCACCACTCCACAGTGCGTTGGATATGCAGAACCGGAGATATTTTGGTTTTCGTCGGGTTTCAAGCTGAGATATGCATTTTCTACGATAAGCTTTGTGAGACATCAGTTCGAAGTATGCAGAAACAACAAGATCGCTCTTTTCGAGCTAGTTAGTGCGAGAAAAGCCTTATCCGGTGTTTTCTCCACTCCACAGTGAGTTTGATATGCAGAACCAGCGATATCTTGGCTTTCGTAGGGTTTCAAGCTGAAATATGCATTTTCTGCGATAATCTTGTTGAGACTCTTGTGCAAAGTATGCAGAATCATCGAGATCGCACTTTTCGAGCTATTTAATGCCAGAAACACGTTTTCTGGTGTTTTCACCACTCCACAGTGCGTTTGATATGCAGAACAGTAGATATCTTGGTTTTCGTGGGGTTTCAAGCAGAGATATGCATTTTCTGCGATAATCTTGGAGAGACTTCTGTTAGAAGTATGCTGAATCATCGAGATCGCTCTTTTCGAGCTAGTTAGTGCGAGAAACACGTTATCTGGTGTTTTCACCACTCCACAGTGCGTTTGATATGCAGAACAGTAGATATCTTGGTTTTCGTAGGGTTTCAAGCTGAAATATGCATTTTCTGCGATAATCTTGTTGAGACTCTTGTCCGAAGTATGCAGAATCATCGAGATCGCACTTTTCGAGCTATTTAATGCGAGAAACACGTTTTCTGGGGTTTTCACCACTCCACAGTGCGTTTGATATGCAGAACAGTAGATATCTTGGTTTTCGTGGGGTTTCAAGCTGAGATATGCATTTTCTGCGATAATCTTGTTGAGACATCTGTCCGAATTATGCAAAATCATCGAGATCGCTCGTTTCGAGCTATTTAATGCGGAAACACGTTATCTGGTGTTTTCAGCACTCCACAGTGCGTGGGATATGCAGAACAGTAGATATCTTGGTTTTCGTGGGGTTTCAAGCAGAGATATGCATTTTCTGCGATAATCTTGGTGAGACTTCTGTCCGAAGTATGCTGAGTCATCGAGAACGCTCTTTTCGAGCTACTTAATATGAGAAACACGTTTTCTGGTGTTTTCACCACTCCACAGTGCGTTTGATATGCAGAACCGGCGACATCTTGGTTTTCGTGGGGTTTCAAGCTGAGATATGCATTTTCTGCGATAATCTTGGTGAGACTTCTGTCCGAAGTATGCTGAAACATCGAGATCGCTCTTTTCGAGCTGGGTAGTGCGAGAAACACGTTATCTGGTGTTTTCACCACTCCACAGTGCGTCTGATATGCAGAACAGTAGATATCTTGGTTTTCGTGGGGTTTCAAGCTGAAATATGCATTTTCTGCGATAATCTTGTGGAGACTCTTGTCCGAAGTATGCAGAATCATCGAGATCGCACTTTTCGAGGTATTTAATGCGAGAAACACGTTTTCTGGGGTTTTCACCCCTCCACAGTGCGTTTGATATGCAGAACCAGCGATATCTTGGCTTTCGTGGGGTTTCAAGCTGAGATATGCATTTTTTACGATAATCTTGGTGAGACTTCTGTCCGAAGTATGCTGAAACATCGAGATCGCTCTTTTCGAGCTAGTTAATGCGAGAAAAACCTTGTCCGGTGTTTTCACCACTCTACAGTGCGTTTGATATGCAGAACAGTAGATATCTTGGTTTTCGTGGGGTTTCAAGCTGAGATATGCGTTTTCTGCGATAATCTTGTTGAGACTTCTGTCCGAAGTATGCAGAATCATCGAGATCGCTCGTTTCGAGCTATTTAATGCGGAAACACGTTATCTGGTGTTTTCTCCACTCCACAGTGCGTTGGATATGCAGAACCGGAGATATTTTGGTTTTCGTCGGGTTTCAAGCTGAGATATGCATTTTCTACGATAAGCTTTGTGAGACATCAGTTCGAAGTATGCAGAAACAACGAGAGCGCTCTTTTCGAGCTATTTAATGCGAGAAACACGTTTTCTGGGTTTTTCACCACTCCACAGTTCGTTTGATATGCAGAACAGTAGATATCTTGGTTTTCGTGGGGTTTCAAGCAGAGATATGCATTTTCTGCGATAATCTTGGTGAGACTTCTGTCCGAAGTATGCTGAATCATCGAGATCGCTCTTTTCGAGCTAGTTAATGCGAGAAAAACCTTATCCGGTGTTTTCACCACTCCACAGTGCGTTTGATATGCAGAACCAGCGATATCTTGGCTTTCGTGGGGTTTCAAGCTGAGATATGCATTTTTTACGATAATCTTGGTGAGACTACTGTCCGAAGTATGCTTAATCATCGAGATCGCTCGTTTCGAGCTATTTAATGCGACAAACACGTTATCTGGTGTTTTCACCACTCCACAGTTGGTTTGATATGCAGAACCGGCGATATCTTGGTTTTCGTGGGGTTTCAAGCTGAGATATGCGTTTTCTGCGATAATCTTGGTGAGACTTCTGTCCGAAGTATGCTGAAACATCGAGATCGCTCTTTTCGAGCTAGTTAATGCGAGAAAAACCTTATCCGGTGTTCTCACCACTCCACAGTGCGTTTGGTATGCAGATCCGGCGATATCTTGGCTTTCGTGGGGTTTTCAAGCTGAGATATGCATTTTTTACGATAATCTTTGTGAGACTTCTGTCCGAGGTATGCTGAATCATCGAGATCGCTCTTTTCGAGCTAGTTAGTGCGAGAAACACGTTATCTGGTGTTTTCACCACTCCACAGTGCGTTTGATATGCAGAACAGTAGATATCTTGGTTTTCGTAGGGTTTCAAGCAGAGATATGCATTTTCTGCGATAATCTTGGTGAGACTTCTGTTAGAAGTATGCTGAATCATCGAGATCGCTCTTTTCGAGCTAGTTAGTGCGAGAAACACGTTATCTGGTGTTTTCACCACTCCACAGTTCGTTGGATATGCAGAACAGTAGATATCTTGGTTTTCGTGGGGTTTCAAGCAGAGATATGCATTTTCTGCGATAATCTTGGTGAGACTTCTGTTAGAAGTATGCTGAATCATCGAGATCGCTCTTTTCGAGCTAGTTAGTGCGAGAAACACGTTATCTGGTGTTTTCACCACTCCACAGTGCGTTTGATATGCAGAACAGTAGATATCTTGGTTTTCGTGGGGTTTCAAGCTGAGATATGCGTTTTCTGCGATAATCTTGTTGAGACTTCTGTCCGAAGTATGCAGAATCATCGAGATCGCACTTTTCGAGCTATTTAATGCGAGAAACACGTTTTTTGGGGTTTTCACCACTCCACAGTGCGTTTGATATGCAGAACACAGCGATATCTTGGTTTTCGGTGGGATTTCAAGCTGAGATATGCATTTTTTACGATAATTTTGGTGAGACTTCTGTCCGAAGTATGCTGAAACATCGAGATCGCTCTATTCGAGCTAGTTAATGCGAGAAAAACCTTATCCGGTGTTTCCACCACTCCAAAGTGCGTTTGATATGCAGAACCAGCGATATCTTGGCTTTCGTGGGGTTTTCAAGCTGAGATATGCATTTTTTACGATAATCTTGGTGAGACTTCTGTCCGAGGTATGCTGAATCATCGAGATCGCTCTTTTCGAGCTACTTAGTGCGAGAAACACGTTATCTGGTGTTTTCACCACTCCACAGTGCGTTTGATATGCAGAACAGTAGATATCTTGGTTTTCGTGGGGTTTCAAGCTGAGATATGCATTTTCTACGATAAGCTTTGTGAGACATCAGTTCGAAGTATGCAGAAACAACGAGAGCGCTCTTTTCGAGCAACTTAATGCGAGAAACACGTTTTCTGGGGTTTTCACCACTCCACAGTTCGTTGGATATGCAGAACCGGCGATATCTTGGTTTTCGTGGGGTTTAAATCTGAGATATGCATTTTCTGCGATAATATTGGTGAGACTTCTGTCCGAAGTATGCTGAAACATCGAGATCGCTCTTTTCGAGCTAGTTAATGCGAGAAAAACCTTATCCGGTGTTTTCACCACTCCACAGTGCGTATGATATGCAGAACCGGCGATATCTTGGTTTTCGTGGGGTTTCAAGCTGAGATATGCGTTTTCTGCGATAATCTTGGTGAGACTTCTGTCCGAAGTATGCAGAATCATCGAGATCGCTTGTTTCGAGCTACTTAATATGAGAAACACGTTTTCTGGTGTTTTCACCACTCCACAGTGCGTTTGATATGCAGAACCGGCGACATCTTGGTATTCGTGGGGTTTCAAGCTGAGATATGCATTTTCTGCGATAATCTTGGTGAGACTTCTGTCCGAAGTATGCTGAAACATCGAGATCGCTCTTTTCGAGCTAGTTAATGCGAGAAAAACCTTATCCGGTGTTCTCACCACTCCACAGTGCGTTTGGTATGCAGATCCGGCGATATCTTGGTTTTCGTGGGGTTTCAAGCTGAGATATGCATTTTCTGCGATAATCTTGTTGAGACTTCTGTCCGAAGTATGCAGAATCATCGAGATCGCTCGTTTCGAGCTATTTAGTGCGGAAACACGTTATCTGGTGTTTTCACCACTCCACAGTGCGTTGGATATGAAGAATCGGAGATATTTTGGTTTTCGTCGGGTTTCAAGCTGAGATATGCATTTTCTACGATAAGCTTTGTGCGACATCAGTTCGAAGTATGCAGAAACAACGAGAGCGCTCTTTTCGAGCTACTTAATGCGAGAAACACGTTTTCTGGGGTTTTCACCACTCCACAGTGCGTTTGATATGCAGAACCAGCGATATCTTGGCTTTCGTGGGGTTTCAAGCTGAGATATGCATTTTTTACGATATTCTTGGTGAGACTACTGTCCGAAGTATGCAGAATCATCGAGATCGCTCGTTTCGAGCTATTTAATGCGGAAACACGTTATCTGGTGTTTTCACCACTCCACAGTGCGGTGGATATGCAGAACCGGAGATATCTTGGTTTTCGTAGGGTTTCAAGCTGAAATATGCATTTTCTGCGATAATCTTGTTGAGACTCTTGTCCGAAGTATGCAGAATCATCGAGATCGCACTTTTCGAGCTATTTAATGCGAGAAACACGTTTTCTGGGGTTTTCACCACTCCACAGTGCGTTTGATATGCAGAACAGTAGATATCTTGGTTTTCGTGGGGTTTCAAGCTGAGATATGCATCTTCTGCGATAATCTTGTTGAGACATCTGTCCGAAGTATGCAAAATCATCGAGATCGCTCGTTTCGAGCTATTTAATGCGGAAACACGGTATCTGGTGTTTTCAGCACTCCACAGTGCGTTGGATATGCAGAACAGTAGATATCTTGGTTTTCGTGGGGTTTCAAGCAGAGATATGCATTTTCTGCGATAATTTTGGTGAGACTTCTGTCCCAAGTATGCTGAAACATCGAGATCGCTCTATTCGAGCTAGTTAATGCGAGAAAAACCTTATCCGGTGTTTCCACCACTCCAAAGTGCGTATGATATGCAGAACCAGCGATATCTTGGCTTTCGTGGGGTTTTCAAGCTGAGATATGCATTTTTTACGATAATCTTGGTGAGACTTCTGTCCGAGGTATGCTGAATCATCGAGATCGCTCTTTTCGAGCTACTTAGTGCGAGAAACACGTTATCTGGTGTTTTCACCACTCCACAGTGCGTTTGATATGCAGAACAGTAGATGTCTTGGTTTTCGTGGGGTTTCAAGCTGAAATATGCATTTTCTGCGATAATCTTTTTGAGACTTCTGTCCGAAGTATGCAGCATCATCGAGATCGCACTTTTCGAGCTATTTAATGCGAGAAACACGTTTTCTGGGGTTTTCACCCCTCCACAGTGCGTTTGATATGCAGAACCAGCGATATCATGGCTTTCGTGGGGTTTCAAGCTGAGATATGCATTTTTTACGATAATCTTGGTGAGACTTCTGTCCGAAGTATGCTGAAACATCGAGATCGCTCTTTTCGAGCTAGTTAATGCGAGAAAAACCTTGTCCGGTGTTTTCACCACTCCACAGTGCGTTTGATATGCAGATCCGGCGATATCTTGGTTTTCGTGGGGTTTCAAGCTGAGATATGCATTTTCTGCGATAATCTTGGTGAGACTTCTGTCCGAAGTATAATGAAACATCGAGATCGCTCTTTTCGAGCTGGGCAGTGCGAGAAACACGTTATCTGGTGTTTTCACCACTCCACAGTGCGTTTGATATGCAGAACCGGCGACATCTTGGTATTCGTGGGGTTTCAAGCTGAGATATGCATTTTCTGCGATAATCTTGGTGAGACTTCTGTCCGAAGTATGCTGAAACATCGAGATCGCTCTTTTCGAGCTAGTTAATGCGAGAAAAACCTTATCCGGTGTTCTCACCACTCCACAGTGCGTTTGGTATGCAGATCCGGCGATATCTTGGTTTTCGTGGGGTTTCAAGCTGAGATATGCATTTTCTGCGATAATCTTGTTGAGACTTCTGTCCGAAGTATGCAGAATCATCGAGATCGCTCGTTTCGAGCTATTTAGTGCGGAAACACGTTATCTGGTGTTTTCACCACTCCACAGTGCGTTGGATATGAAGAATCGGAGATATTTTGGTTTTCGTCGGGTTTCAAGCTGAGATATGCATTTTCTACGATAAGCTTTGTGAGACATCAGTTCGAAGTATGCAGAAACAACGAGAGCGCTCTTTTCGAGCTACTTAATGCGAGAAACACGTTTTCTGGGGTTTTCACCACTCCACAGTGCGTTGGATATGCAGAACCGGAGATATTTTGGTTTTCGTCGGGTTTCAAGCTGAGATATGCATTTTCTACGATAAGCTTTGTGAGACATCAGTTCGAAGTATGCAGAAACAACGAGATCGCTCTTTTCGAGCTAGTTAGTGCGAGAAAAGCCTTATCCGGTGTTTTCTCCACTCCACAGTGCGTTTGATATGCAGAACCAGCGATATCTTGGCTTTCGTGGGGTTTCAAGCTGAGATATGCATTTTTTACGATATTCTTGGTGAGACTACTGTCCGAAGTATGCAGAATCATCGAGATCGCTCGTTTCGAGCTATTTAATGCGGAAACACGTTATCTGGTGTTTTCACCACTCCACAGTGCTGTGGATATGCAGAACCGGAGATATCTTGGTTTTCGTAGGGTTTCAAGCTGAAATATGCATTTTCTGCGATAATCTTGTTGAGACTCTTGTCCGAAGTATGCAGAATCATCGAGATCGCACTTTTCGAGCTATTTAATGCGAGAAACACGTTTTCTGGGGTTTTCACCACTCCACAGTGCGTTTGATATGCAGAACAGTAGATATCTTGGTTTTCGTGGGGTTTCAAGCTGAGATATGCATTTTCTGCGATAATCTTGTTGAGACATCTGTCCGAAGTATGCAAAATCATCGAGATCGCTCGTTTCGAGCTATTCAATGCGGAAACACGTTATCTGGTGTTTTCAGCACTCCACAGTGCGTTGGATATGCAGAACAGTAGATATCTTGGTTTTCGTGGGGTTTCAAGCAGAGATATGCATTTTCTGCGATAATTTTGGTGAGACTTCTGTCCGAAGTATGCTGAAACATCGAGATCGCTCTATTCGAGCTAGTTAATGCGAGAAAAACCTTATCCGGTGTTTCCACCACTCCAAAGTGCGTTTGATATGCAGAACCAGCGATATCTTGGCTTTCGTGGGGTTTTCAAGCTGAGATATGCATTTTTTACGATAATCTTGGTGAGACTTCTGTCCGAGGTATGCTGAATCATCGAGATCGCTCTTTTCGAGCTACTTAGTGCGAGAAACACGTTATCTGGTGTTTTCACCACTCCACAGTGCGTTTGATATGCAGAACAGTAGATGTCTTGGTTTTCGTGGGGTTTCAAGCTGAGATATGCATTTTCTGCGATAATCTTTTTGAGACTTCTGTCCGAAGTATGCAGCATCATCGAGATCGCTCGTTTCGAGCTACTTAATATGAGAAACACGTTTTCTGGTGTTTTCACCACTCCACAGTGCGTTTGATATGCAGAACCGGCGACATCTTGGTATTCGTGGGGTTTCAAGCTGAGATATGCATTTTCTGCGATAATCTTGGTGAGACTTCTGTCCGAAGTATGCTGAAACATCGAGATCGCTCTTTTCGAGCTAGTTAATGCGAGAAAAACCTTATCCGGTGTTCTCACCACTCCACAGTGCGTTTGGTATGCAGATCCGGCGATATCTTGGTTTTCGTGGGGTTTCAAGCTGAGATATGCATTTTCTGCGATAATCTTGTTGAGACTTCTGTCCGAAGTATGCAGAATCATCGAGATCGCTCGTTTCGAGCTATTTAGTGCGGAAACACGTTATCTGGTGTTTTCACCACTCCACAGTGCGTTGGATATGAAGAATCGGAGATATTTTGGTTTTCGTCGGGTTTCAAGCTGAGATATGCATTTTCTACGATAAGCTTTGTGAGACATCAGTTCGAAGTATGCAGAAACAACGAGAGCGCTCTTTTCGAGCTACTTAATGCGAGAAACACGTTTTCTGGGGTTTTCACCACTCCACAGTGCGTTGGATATGCAGAACCGGAGATATTTTGGTTTTCGTCGGGTTTCAAGCTGAGATATGCATTTTCTACGATAAGCTTTGTGAGACATCAGTTCGAAGTATGCAGAAACAACGAGATCGCTCTTTTCGAGCTAGTTAGTGCGAGAAAAGCCTTATCCGGTGTTTTCTCCACTCCACAGTGCGTTTGATATGCAGAACCAGCGATATCTTGGCTTTCGTGGGGTTTCAAGCTGAGATATGCATTTTTTACGATATTCTTGGTGAGACTACTGTCCGAAGTATGCAGAATCATCGAGATCGCTCGTTTCGAGCTATTTAATGCGGAAACACGTTATCTGGTGTTTTCACCACTCCACAGTGCGGTGGATATGCAGAACCGGAGATATCTTGGTTTTCGTAGGGTTTCAAGCTGAAATATGCATTTTCTGCGATAATCTTGTTGAGACTCTTGTCCGTAGTATGCAGAATCATCGAGATCGCACTTTTCGAGCTATTTAATGCGAGAAACACGTTTTCTGGGGTTTTCACCACTCCACAGTGCGTTTGATATGCAGAACAGTAGATATCTTGGTTTTCGTGGGGTTTCAAGCTGAGATATGCATTTTCTGCGATAATCTTGTTGAGACATCTGTCCGAAGTATGCAAAATCATCGAGAACGCTCGTTTCGAGCTATTCAATGCGGAAACACGTTATCTGGTGTTTTCAGCACTCCACAGCGCGTTGGATATGCAGAACAGTAGATATCTTGGTTTTCGTGGGGTTTCAAGCAGAGATATGCATTTTCTGCGATAATTTTGGTGAGACTTCTGTCCGAAGTATGCTGAAACATCGAGATCGCTCTATTCGAGCTAGTTAATGCGAGAAAAACCTTATCCGGTGTTTCCACCACTCCAAAGTGCGTTTGATATGCAGAACCAGCGATATCTTGGCTTTCGTGGGGTTTTCAAGCTGAGATATGCATTTTTTACGATAATCTTGGTGAGACTTCTGTCCGAGGTATGCTGAATCATCGAGATCGCTCTTTTCGAGCTACTTAGTGCGAGAAACACGTTATCTGGTGTTTTCACCACTCCACAGTGCGTTTGATATGCAGAACAGTAGATGTCTTGGTTTTCGTGGGGTTTCAAGCTGAAATATGCATTTTCTGCGATAATCTTTTTGAGACTTCTGTCCGAAGTATGCAGCATCATCGAGATCGCACTTTTCGAGCTATTTAATGCGAGAAACACGTTTTCTGGGGTTTTCACCCCTCCACAGTGCGTTTGATATGCAGAACCAGCGATATCTTGGCTTTCGTGGGGTTTCAAGCTGAGATATGCATTTTTTACGATAATCTTGGTGAGACTTCTGTCCGAAGTATGCTGAAACATCGAGATCGCTCTTTTCGAGCTAGTTAATGCGAGAAAAACCTTGTCCGGTGTTTTCACCACTCCACAGTGCGTTTGATATGCAGATCCGGCGATATCTTGGTTTTCGTGGGGTTTCAAACTGAGATATGCATTTTCTGCGATAATCTTGGTGAGACTTCTGTCCGAAGTATAATGAAACATCGAGATCGCTCTTTTCGAGCTGGGCAGTGCGAGAAACACGTTATCTGGTGTTTTCACCACTCCACAGTGCGTTTGATATGCAGAACAGTAGATATCTTGGTTTTCGTGGGGTTTCAAGCTGAAATATGCATTTACTGCGATAATCTTGTTGAGACTCTTGTCCGAAGTATGCAGAATCATCGAGATCGCACTTTTCGAGCTATTTAATGCGAGAAACACGTTTTCTGGGGTTTTCACCACTCCACAGTGCGTTTGATATGCAGAACCAGCGATATCTTGGCTTTCGTGTGGTTTCAAGCTGAGATATGCATTTTTTACGATAATCTTGGTGAGACTTCTGTCCGAAGTATGCAGAATCATCTAGATCGCTCTTTTCGAGCTAGTTAATGCGAGAAAAACCTTGTCCGGTGTTTTCACCACTCCACAGTGCGTTTGATATGCAGATCCGGCGATATCTTGGTTTTCGTGGGGTTTCAAACTGAGATATGCATTTTCTGCGATAATCTTGGTGAGACTTCTGTCCGAAGTATAATGAAACATCGAGATCGCTCTTTTCGAGCTGGGCAGTGCGAGAAACACGTTATCTGGTGTTTTCACCACTCCACAGTGCGTTTGATATGCAGAACAGTAGATATCTTGGTTTTCGTGGGGTTTCAAGCTGAAATATGCATTTACTGCGATAATCTTGTTGAGACTCTTGTCCGAAGTATGCAGAATCATCGAGATCGCACTTTTCGAGCTATTTAATGCGAGAAACACGTTTTCTGGGGTTTTCACCACTCCACAGTGCGTTTGATATGCAGAACCAGCGATATCTTGGTTTTCGTGGGGTTTCAAGCTGAGATATGCATTTTCTGCGATAATCTTGTTGAGACTTCTGTCCGAAGTATGCAGAATCATCGAAATCGCTCGTTTCGAGCTATTTAGTGCGGAAACACGTTATCTGGTGTTTTCACCACTCCACAGTGCGTTGGATATGCAGAATCGGAGATATTTTGGTTTTCGTCGGGTTTCAAGCTGAGATATGCATTTTCTACGATAAGCTTTGTGAGACATCAGTTCGAAGTATGCAGAAACAACGAGAGCGCTCTATTCGAGCTACTTAATGCGAGAAACACGTTTTCTGGGGTTTTCACCACTCCACAGTGCGTTGGATATGCAGAACCGGAGATATTTTGGTTTTCGTCGGGTTTCAAGCTGAGATATGCATTTTCTACGATAAGCTTTGTGAGACATCAGTTCGAAGTATGCAGAAACAACGAGAGCGCTCTTTTCGAGCTACTTAATGCGAGAAAAACCTTGTCCGGTGTTTTCACCACTCCACAGTGCGTTTGATATGCAGAACAGTAGATATCTTGGTTTTCGTAGGGTTTCAAGCTGAAATATGCATTTTCTGCGATAATCTTGTTGAGACTCTTGTCCGAAGTATGCAGAATCATCGAGATCGCACTTTTCGAGCTATTTAATGCGAGAAACACGTTTTCTGGTGTTTTCACCACTCCACAGTGCGTTTGATATGCAGAACAGTAGATATCTTGGTTTTCGTGGGGTTTCAAGCAGAGTTATGCATTTTCTGCGATAATCTTGGAGAGACTTCTGTTAGAAGTATGCTGAATCATCGAGATCGCTCTTTTCGAGCTACTTAGTGCGAGAAACACGTTATCTGGTGTTTTCACCACTCCACAGTGCGCTTGATATGCAGAACAGTAGATATCTTGGTTTTCGTGGGGTTTCAAGCTGAAATATGCATTTTCTGCGATAATCTTTTTGAGACTTCTGTCCGAAGTATGCAGCATCATCGAGATCGCACTTTTCGAGCTATTTAATGCGGAAACACGTTATCTGGTGTTTTCACCACTCCACAGTGCGTTGGATATGCAGAACCGGAGATATTTTGGTTCTCGTCGGGTTTCAAGCTGAGATATGCATTTTCTACGATAAGCTTTGTGAGACATCCGTTCGAAGTATGCAGAAACAACGAGAGCGCTCTTTTCGAGCAACTTAATGCGAGAAACACGTTTTCTGGGGTTTTCACCAACCACAGTTCGTTGGATATGCAGAACCGGCGATATCTTGGTTTTCGTGGGGTTTAAATCTGAGATATGCATTTTCTGCGATAATATTGGTGAGACTTCTGTCCGAAGTATGCTGAAACATCGAGATCGCTCTTTTCGAGCTAGTTAATGCGAGAAAAACCTTATCCGGTGTTTTCACCACTCCACAGTGCGTATGATATGCAGAACCGGCGATATCTTGGTTTTCGTGGGGTTTCAAGCTGAGATATGCGTTTTCTGCGATAATCTTGGTGAGACTTCTGTCCGAAGTATGCAGAATCATCGAGATCGCTCGTTTCGAGCTACTTAATATGAGAAACACGTTTTCTGGTGTTTTCACCACTCCACAGTGCGTTTGATATGCAGAACCGGCGACATCTTGGTATTCGTGGGGTTTCAAGCTGAGATATGCATTTTCTGCGATAATCTTGGTGAGACTTCTGTCCGAAGTATGCTGAAACATCGAGATCGCTCTTTTCGAGCTAGTTAATGCGAGAAAAACCTTATCCGGTGTTCTCACCACTCCACAGTGCGTTTGGTATGCAGATCCGGCGATATCTTGGTTTTCGTGGGGTTTCAAGCTGAGATATGCATTTTCTGCGATAATCTTGTTGAGACTTCTGTCCGAAGTATGCAGAATCATCGAGATCGCTCGTTTCGAGCTATTTAGTGCGGAAACACGTTATCTGGTGTTTTCACCACTCCACAGTGCGTTGGATATGAAGAATCGGAGATATTTTGGTTTTCGTCGGGTTTCAAGCTGAGATATGCATTTTCTACGATAAGCTTTGTGAGACATCAGTTCGAAGTATGCAGAAACAACGAGAGCGCCCTTTTCGAGCTACTTAATGCGAGAAACACGTTTTCTGGGGTTTTCACCACTCCACAGTGCGTTGGATATGCAGAACCGGAGATATTTTGGTTTTCGTCGGGTTTCAAGCTGAGATATGCATTTTCTACGATAAGCTTTGTGAGACATCAGTTCGAAGTATGCAGAAACAACGAGATCGCTCTTTTCGAGCTAGTTAGTGCGAGAAAAGCCTTATCCGGTGTTTTCTCCACTCCACAGTGCGTTTGATATGCAGAACCAGCGATATCTTGGCTTTCGTGGGGTTTCAAGCTGAGATATGCATTTTTTACGATATTCTAGGTGAGACTACTGTCCGAAGTATGCAGAATCATCGAGATCGCTCGTTTCGAGCTATTTAATGCGGAAACACGTTATCTGGTGTTTTCACCACTCCACAGTGCGGTGGATATGCAGAACCGGAGATATCTTGGTTTTCGTAGGGTTTCAAGCTGAAATATGCATTTTCTGCGATAATCTTGTTGAGACTCTTGTCCGAAGTATGCAGAATCATCGAGATCGCACTTTTCGAGCTATTTAATGCGAGAAACACGTTTTCTGGGGTTTTCACCACTCCACAGTGCGTTTGATATGCAGAACAGTAGATATCTTGGTTTTCGTGGGGTTTCAAGCTGAGATATGCATTTTCTGCGATAATCTTGTTGAGACATCTGTCCGAAGTATGCAAAATCATCGAGATCGCTCGTTTCGAGCTATTTAATGCGGAAACACGTTATCTGGTGTTTTCAGCACTCCACAGTGCGTTGGATATGCAGAACAGTAGATATCTTGGTTTTCGTGGGGTTTCAAGCAGAGATATGCATTTTCTGCGATAATTTTGGTGAGACTTCTGTCCGAAGTATGCTGAAACATCGAGATCGCTCTATTCGAGCTAGTTAATGCGAGAAAAACCTTATCCGGTGTTTCCACCACTCCAAAGTGCGTTTGATATGCAGAACCAGCGATATCTTGGCTTTCGTGGGGTTTTCAAGCTGAGATATGCATTTTTTACGATAATCTTGGTGAGACTTCTGTCCGAGGTATGCTGAATCATGGAGATCGCTCTTTTCGAGCTACTTAGTGCGAGAAACACGTTATCTGGTGTCTTCACCACTCCACAGTGCGTTTCATATGCAGAACAGTAGATGTCTTGGTTTTCGTGGGGTTTCAAGCTGAAATATGCATTTTCTGCGATAATCTTTTTGAGACTTCTGTCCGAAGTATGCAGCATCATCGAGATCGCACTTTTCGAGCTATTTAATGCGAGAAACACGTTTTCTGGGGTTTTCACACCTCCACAGTGCGTTTGATATGCAGAACCAGCGATATCTTGGCTTTCGTGGGGTTTCAAGCTGAGATATGCATTTTTTACGATAATCTTGGTGAGACTTCTGTCCGAAGTATGCTGAAACATCGAGATCGCTCTTTTCGAGCTAGTTAATGCGAGAAAAACCTTGTCCGGTGTTTTCACCACTCCACAGTGCGTTTGATATGCAGATCCGGCGATATCTTGGTTTTCGTGGGGTTTCAAGCTGAGATATGCATTTTCTGCGATAATCTTGGTGAGACTTCTGTCCGAAGTATAATGAAACATCGAGATCGCTCTTTTCGAGCTGGGCAGTGCGAGAAACACGTTATCTGGTGTTTTCACCACTCCACAGTGCGTTTGATATGCAGAACAGTAGATATCTTGGTTTTCGTGGGGTTTCAAGCTGAAATATGCATTTACTGCGATAATCTTGTTGAGACTCTTGTCCGAAGTATGCAGAATCATCGAGATCGCACTTTTCGAGCTATTTAATGCGAGAAACACGTTTTCTGGGGTTTTCACCACTCCACAGTGCGTTTGATATGCAGAACCAGCGATATCTTGGCTTTCGTGTGGTTTCAAGCTGAGATATGCATTTTTTACGATAATCTTGTTGAGACTTCTGTCCGAAGTATGCAGAATCATCGAGATCGCTCGTTTCGAGCTATTTAGTGCGGAAACACGTTATCTGGTGTTTTCACCACTCCACAGTGCGTTGGATATGCAGAATCGGAGATATTTTGGTTTTCGTCGGGTTTCAAGCTGAGATATGCATTTTCTACGATAAGCTTTGTGAGACATCAGTTCGAAGTATGCAGAAACAACGAGAGCGCTCTTTTCGAGCTACTTAATGCGAGAAACACGTTTTCTGGGGTTTTCACCACTCCACAGTGCGTTGGATATGCAGAACCGGAGATATTTTGGTTTTCGTCGGGTTTCAAGCTGAGATATGCATTTTCTACGATAAGCTTTGTGAGACATCAGTTCGAAGTATGCAGAAACAACGAGATCGCTCTTTTCGAGCTAGTTAGTGCGAGAAAAGCCTTATCCGGTGTTTTCTCCACTCCACAGTGCGTTTGATATGCAGAACCAGCGATATCTTGGCTTTCGTGGGGTTTCAAGCTGAGATATGCATTTTTTACGATAATCTTGGTGAGACTACTGTCCGAAGTATGCAGAATCATCGAGATCGCTCGTTTCGAGCTATTTAATGCGGAAACACGTTATCTGGTGTTTTCACCACTCCACAGTGCGGTGGATATGCAGAACACGGAGATATTTTGGTTTTCGTCGGGTTTCAAGCTGAGATATGCATTTTCTACGATAAGCTTTGTGAGACATCAGTTCGAAGTATGCAGAAACAACGAGAGCGCTCTTTTCGAGCTACTTAATGCGAGAAACACGTTTTCTGGGGTTTTCACCACTCCACAGTGCGTTTGATATGCAGAACCAGCGATATCTTGGCTTTCGTGGGGTTTCAAGCTGAGATATGCTTTATTTACGATAATCTTGGTGAGACTTCTGTCCGAAGTATGCTGAAACATCGAGATCGCTCTTTTCGAGCTAGTTAATGCGAGAAAAACCTTGTCCGGTGTTTTCAACACTCCACAGTGCGTTTGATATGCAGAACAGTAGATATCTTGGTTTTGGTAGGGTTTCAAGCTGAAATATGCATTTTCTGCGATAATCTTGTTGAGACTCTTGTCCGAAGTATGCAGAATCATCGAGATCGCACTTTTCGAGCTATTTAATGCGAGAAACACGTTTTCTGGTGTTTTCACCACTCCACAGTGCGTTTGATATGCAGAACAGTAGATATCTTGATTTTCGTGGGGTTTCAAGCAGAGATATGCATTTTCTGCGATAATCTTGGAGAGACTTCTGTTAGAAGTATGCTGAATCATCGAGATCGCTCTTTTCGAGCTAGTTAGTGCGAGAAACACGTTATCTGGTGTTTTCACCACTCCACAGTGCGTTTGATATGCAGAACAGTAGATATCTTGGTTTTCGTGGGGTTTCAAGCTGAAATATGTATTTTCTGCGATAATCTTGTGGAGACTCTTGTCCGAAGTATGCAGAATCATCGAGATCGCACTTTTCGAGCTATTTAATGCGAGAAACACGTTTTCTGGGGTTTTCACCCCTCCACAGTGCGTTTGATATGCAGAACCAGCGATATCTTGGCTTTCGTGGGGTTTCAAGCTGAGATATGCATTTTTTACGATAATCTTGGTGAGACTTCTGTCCGAAGTATGCTGAAACAACGAGATCGCTCTTTTCGAGCTAGTTAGTGCGAGAAAAGCCTTATCCGGTGTTTTCTCCACTCCACAGTGCGTTTGATATGCAGAACCAGCGATATCTTGGCTTTCGTGGGGTTTCAAGCTGAGATATGCATTTTTTACGATAATCTTGGTGAGACTACTGTCCGAAGTATGCAGAATCATCGAGATCGCTCGTTTCGAGCTATTTAATGCGGAAACACGTTATCTGGTGTTTTCACCACTCCACAGTGCGGTGGATATGCAGAACCGGAGATATTTTGGTTTTCGTCGGGTTTCAAGCTGAGATATGCATTTTCTACGATAAGCTTTGTGAGACATCAGTTCGAAGTATGCAGAAACAACGAGAGCGCTCTTTTCGAGCTACTTAATGCGAGAAAAACCTTGTCCGGTGTTTTCACCACTCCACAGTGCGTTTGATATGCAGAACAGGAGATATCTTGGTTTTCGTAGGGTTTCAAGCTGAAATATGCATTTTCTGCGATAATCTTGTTGAGACTCTTGTCCGAAGTATGCAGAATCATCGAGATCGCACTTTTCGAGCTATTTAATGCGAGAAACACGTTTTCTGGTGTTTTCACCACTCCACAGTGCGTTTGATATGCAGAACAGTAGATATCTTGGTTTTCGTAGGGTTTCAAGCTGAAATATGCATTTTCTGCGATAATCTTGTTGAGACTCTTGTCCGAAGTATGCAGAATCATCGAGATCGCACTTTTCGAGCTATTTAATGCGAGAAACACGTTTTCTGGGGTTTTCACCACTCCACAGTGCGTTTGATATGCAGAACAGTAGATATCTTGGTTTTCGTGGGGTTTCAAGCTGAGATATATATTTTCTGCGATAATCTTGTTGAGACATCTGTCCGAAGTATGCAAAATCATCGAGATCGCTCGTTTCGAGCTATTTAATGCGGAAACACGTTATCTGGTGTTTTCAGCACTCCACAGTGCGTTGGATATGCAGAACAGTAGATATCTTGGTTTTCGTGGGGTTTCAAGCAGAGATATGCATTTTCTGCGATAATCTTGGTGAGACTTCTGTCCGAAGTATGCTGAGTCATCGAGAAGGCTCTTTTCGAGCTACTTAATATGAGAAACACGTTTTCTGGTGTTTTCACCACTCCACAGTGCGTTTGATATGCAGAACCGGCGACATCTTGGTTTTCGTGGGGTTTCAAGCTGAGATATGCATTTTCTGCGATAATCTTGGTGAGACTTCTGTCCGAAGTATGCTGAAACATCGAGATCGCTCTTTTCGAGCTGGGTAGTGCGAGAAACACGTTATCTGGTGTTTTCACCACTCCACAGTGCGTTTGATATGCAGAACAGTAGATATCTTGGCTTTCGTGTGGTTTCAAGCTGAGATATGCATTTTTTACGATAATCTTGGTGAGACTTCTGTCCGAAGTATGCAGATTCATCTAGATCGCTCTTTTCGAGCTAGTTAGTGCGAGAAAAGCCTTATCCGGTGTTTTCTCCACTCCACAGTGCGTTTGATATGCAGAACCAGCGATATCTTGGCTTTCGTGGGGTTTCAAGCTGAGATATGCATTTTTTACGATAATCTTGGTGAGACTACTGTCCGAAGTATGCAGAATCATCGAGATCGCTCGTTTCGAGCTATTTAATGCGGAAACACGTTATCTGGTGTTTTCACCACTCCACAGTGCGGTGGATATGCAGAACCGGAGATATTTTGGTTTTCGTCGGGTTTCAAGCTGAGATATGCATTTTCTACGATAAGCTTTGTGAGACATCAGTTCGAAGTATGCAGAAACAACGAGAGCGCTCTTTTCGAGCTACTTAATGCGAGAAACACGTTTTCTGGGGTTTTCACCACTCCACAGTGCGTTTGATATGCAGAACCAGCGATATCTTGGCTTTCGTGGGGTTTCAAGCTGAGATATGCATTTTTTACGATAATCTTGGTGAGACATCAGTTCGAAGTATGCAGAAACAACGAGAGCGCTCTTTTCGAGCTACTTAATGCGAGTAACACGTTTTCTGGGGTTTTCACCACTCCACAGTGCGTTTGATATGCAGAACAGTAGATATCTTGGTTTTCGTAGGGTTTCAAGCTGAAATATGCATTTTCTGCGATAATCTTGTTGAGACTCTTGTCCGAAGTATGCAGAATCATCGAGATCGCACTTTTCGAGCTATTTAATGCGAGAAACAAGTTTTCTGGTGTTTTCACCACTCCACAGTGCGTTTGATATGCAGAACCGGAGATATCTTGGTTTTCGTGGGGTTTCAAGCAGAGATATGCATTTTCTGCGATAATCTTGGAGAGACTTCTGTTAGAAGTATGCTGAATCATCGAGATCGCTCTTTTCGAGCTAGTTAGCGCGAGAAACACGTTATCTGGTGTTTTCACCACTCCACAGTGCGTTTGATATGCAGAACAGTAGATATCTTGGTTTTCGTAGGGTTTCAAGCTGAAATATGCATTTTCTGCGATAATCTTGTTGAGACTCTTGTCCGAAGTATGCAGAATCATCGAGATCGCACTTTTCGAGCTATTTAATGCGAGAAACACGTTTTCTGGGGTTTTCACCACTCCACAGTGCGTTTGATATGCAGAACAGTAGATATGTTGGTTTTCGTGGGGTTTCAAGCTGAGATATGCATTTTCTGCGATAATCTTGTTGAGACATCTGTCCGAAGTATGCAAACTCATCGAGATCGCTCGTTTCGAGCTATTTAATGCGGAAACACGTTATCTGGTGTTTTCAGCACTCCACAGTGCGTTGGATATGCAGAACAGTAGATATCTTGGTTTTCGTGGGGTTTCAAGCAGAGATATGCATTTTCTGCGATAATCTTGGTGAGACTTCTGTCCGAAGTATGCTGAGTTATCGAGAACGCTCTTTTCGAGCTACTTAATATGAGAAACACGTTTTCTGGTGTTTTCACCACTCCACAGTGCGTTTGATATGCAGAACCGGCGACATCTTGGTTTTCGTGGGGTTTCAAGCTGAGATATGCATTTTCTGCGATAATCTTGGTGAGACTTCGAGCTACTTAATGCACGAAACACGTTTTCTGGTGTTTTCACCACTCCACAGTACGTTTGACATGCAAAACAGGAGATATCTTGGTTTCGGTCGGGTTTCAAGCTGAGATATGCATTTTCTGCGATAATCCTGGTGAGACTTCTGTCAGAAGTATGCAGAATCTTCGAGAACGCTCTTTTCGAGCTACTTAATGCGCGAAACACGTTTTCTGGTGTTTCCACCACTCCACGGTACGTTTGATGTGCAGAACCGGAGATAACTCGGTTTTCGTCGGGTTTCAAGCTGAGATGTGCATTTTCTACGATAATCTTAGTGAGACTTCTGTCAGAAGTATGCAGGATCTTCGAGAACGCTCTATTCGAGCTATTTAATGCGAGAAACACGTTATCTCGTGTTTTCACCACTCCACAGTGCGTTGGATATGCAGAATCGGAGATATTTTGGTTTTCGTCGGGTTTCAAGCTGAGATATGCATTTTCTACGATAAGCTTTGTGAGACATCAGTTCGAAGTATGCAGAAACAACGAGAGCGCTCTTTTCGAGCTACTTAATGCGAGAAACACGTTTTCTGGGGTTTTCACCACTCCACAGTGCGTTGGATATGCAGAACCGGAGATATTTTGGTTTTCGTCGGGTTTCAAGCTGAGATATGCATTTTCTACGATAAGCTTTGTGAGACATCAGTTCGAAGTATGCAGAAACAACGAGATCGCTCTTTTCGAGCTAGTTAGTGCGAGAAAAGCCTTATCCGGTGTTTTCTCCACTCCACAGTGCGTTTGATATGCAGAACCAGCGATATCTTGGCTTTCGTGGGGTTTCAAGCTGAGATATGCATTTTTTACGATAATCTTGGTGAGACTACTGTCCGAAGTATGCAGAATCATCGAGATCGCTCGTTTCGAGCTATTTAATGCGGAAACACGTTATCTGGTGTTTTCACCACTCCACAGTGCGGTGGATATGCAGAACACGGAGATATTTTGGTTTTCGTCGGGTTTCAAGCTGAGATATGCATTTTCTACGATAAGCTTTGTGAGATATCAGTTCGAAGTATGCAGAAACAACGAGAGCGCTCTTTTCGAGCTACTTAATGCGAGAAAAACCTTGTCCGGTGTTTTCACCACTCCACAGTGCGTTTGATATGCAGAACAGTAGATATCTTGGTTTTCGTAGGGTTTCAAGCTGAAATATGCATTTTCTGCGATAATCTTGTTGAGACTCTTGTCCGAAGTATGCAGAATCATCGAGATCGCACTTTTCGAGCTATTTAATGCGAGAAACACGTTTTCTGGTGTTTTCACCACTCCACAGTGCGTTTGATATGCAGAACAGTAGATATCTTGGTTTTCGTGGGGTTTCAAGCAGAGATATGCATTTTCTGCGATAATCTTGGAGAGACTTCTGTTAGAAGTATGCTGAATCATCGAGATCGCTCTTTTCGAGCTACTTAGTGCGAGAAACACGTTATCTGGTGTTTTCACCACTCCACAGTGCGTTTGATATGCAGAACAGTAGATATCTTGGTTTTCGTGGGGTTTCAAGCTGAAATATGCATTTTCTGCGATAATCTTTTTGAGACTTCTGTCCGAAGTATGCAGCATCATCGAGATCGCACTTTTCGAGCTATTTAATGCGGAAACACGTTATCTGGTGTTTTCACCACTCCACAGTGCGTTGGATATGCAGAACCGGAGATATTTTGGTTTTCGTCGGGTTTCAAGCTGAGATATGCATTTTCTACGATAAGCTTTGTGAGACATCAGTTCGAAGTATGCAGAAACAACGAGAGCGCTCTTTTCGAGCAACTTAATGCGAGAAACACGTTTTCTGGGGTTTTCACCACTCCACAGTTCGTTGGATATGCAGAACCGGCGATATCTTGGTTTTCGTGGGGTTTAAATCTGAGATATGCATTTTCTGCGATAATATTGGTGAGACTTCTGTCCGAAGTATGCTGAAACATCGAGATCGCTCTTTTCGAGCTAGTTAATGCGAGAAAAACCTTATCCGGTGTTTTCACCACTCCACAGTGCGTATGATATGCAGAACCGGCGATATCTTGGTTTTCGTGGGGTTTCAAGCTGAGATATGCGTTTTCTGCGATAATCTTGGTGAGACTTCTGTCCGAAGTATGCAGAATCATCGAGATCGCTCGTTTCGAGCTACTTAATATGAGAAACACGTTTTCTGGTGTTTTCACCACTCCACAGTGCGTTTGATATGCAGAACCGGCGACATCTTGGTATTCGTGGGGTTTCAAGCTGAGATATGCATTTTCTGCGATAATCTTGGTGAGACTTCTGTCCGAAGTATGCTGAAACATCGAGATCGCTCTTTTCGAGCTAGTTAATGCGAGAAAAACCTTATCCGGTGTTCTCACCACTCCACAGTGCGTTTGGTATGCAGATCCGGCGATATCTTGGTTTTCGTGGGGTTTCAAGCTGAGATATGCATTTTCTGCGATAATCTTGTTGAGACTTCTGTCCGAAGTATGCAGAATCATCGAGATCGCTCGTTTCGAGCTATTTAGTGCGGAAACACGTTATCTGGTGTTTTCACCACTCCACAGTGCGTTGGATATGAAGAATCGGAGATATTTTGGTTTTCGTCGGGTTTCAAGCTGAGATATGCATTTTCTACGATAAGCTTTGTGAGACATCAGTTCGAAGTATGCAGAAACAACGAGAGCGCCCTTTTCGAGCTACTTAATGCGAGAAACACGTTTTCTGGGGTTTTCACCACTCCACAGTGCGTTGGATATGCAGAACCGGAGATATTTTGGTTTTCGTCGGGTTTCAAGCTGAGATATGCATTTTCTACGATAAGCTTTGTGAGACATCAGTTCGAAGTATGCAGAAACAACGAGATCGCTCTTTTCGAGCTAGTTAGTGCGAGAAAAGCCTTATCCGGTGTTTTCTCCACTCCACAGTGCGTTTGATATGCAGAACCAGCGATATCTTGGCTTTCGTGGGGTTTCAAGCTGAGATATGCATTTTTTACGATATTCTAGGTGAGACTACTGTCCGAAGTATGCAGAATCATCGAGATCGCTCGTTTCGAGCTATTTAATGCGGAAACACGTTATCTGGTGTTTTCACCACTCCACAGTGCGGTGGATATGCAGAACCGGAGATATCTTGGTTTTCGTAGGGTTTCAAGCTGAAATATGCATTTTCTGCGATAATCTTGTTGAGACTCTTGTCCGAAGTATGCAGAATCATCGAGATCGCACTTTTCGAGCTATTTAATGCGAGAAACACGTTTTCTGGGGTTTTCACCACTCCACAGTGCGTTTGATATGCAGAACAGTAGATATCTTGGTTTTCGTGGGGTTTCAAGCTGAGATATGCATTTTCTGCGATAATCTTGTTGAGACATCTGTCCGAAGTATGCAAAATCATCGAGATCGCTCGTTTCGAGCTATTTAATGCGGAAACACGTTATCTGGTCTTTTCAGCACTCCACAGTGCGTTGGATATGCAGAACAGTAGATATCTTGGTTTTCGTGGGGTTTCAAGCAGAGATATGCATTTTCTGCGATAATTTTGGTGAGACTTCTGTCCGAAGTATGCTGAAACATCGAGATCGCTCTATTCGAGCTAGTTAATGCGAGAAAAACCTTATCCGGTGTTTCCACCACTCCAAAGTGCGTTTGATATGCCGAACCAGCGATATCTTGGCTTTCGTGGGGTTTTCAAGCTGAGATATGCATTTTTTACGATAATCTTGGTGAGACTTCTGTCCGAGGTATGCTGAATCATCGAGATCGCTCTTTTCGAGCTACTTAGTGCGAGAAACACGTTATCTGGTGTCTTCACCACTCCACAGTGCGTTTCATATGCAGAACAGTAGATGTCTTGGTTTTCGTGGGGTTTCAAGCTGAAATATGCATTTTCTGCGATAATCTTTTTGAGACTTCTGTCCGAAGTATGCAGCATCATCGAGATCGCACTTTTCGAGCTATTTAATGCGAGAAACACGTTTTCTGGGGTTTTCACCCCTCCACAGTGCGTTTGATATGCAGAACCAGCGATATCTTGGCTTTCGTGGGGTTTCAAGCTGAGATATGCATTTTTTACGATAATCTTGGTGAGACTTCTGTCCGAAGTATGCTGAAACATCGAGATCGCTCTTTTCGAGCTAGTTAATGCGAGAAAAACCTTGTCCGGTGTTTTCACCACTCCACAGTGCGTTTGATATGCAGATCCGGCGATATCTTGGTTTTCGTGGGGTTTCAAGCTGAGATATGCATTTTCTGCGATAATCTTGGTGAGACTTCTGTCCGAAGTATAATGAAACATCGAGATCGCTCTTTTCGAGCTGGGCAGTGCGAGAAACACGTTATCTGGTGTTTTCACCACTCCACAGTGCGTTTGATATGCAGAACAGTAGATATCTTGGTTTTCGTGGGGTTTCAAGCTGAAATATGCATTTACTGCGATAATCTTGTTGAGACTCTTGTCCGAAGTATGCAGAATCATCGAGATCGCACTTTTCGAGCTATTTAATGCGAGAAACACGTTTTCTGGGGTTTTCACCACTCCACAGTGCGTTTGATATGCAGAACCAGCGATATCTTGGCTTTCGTGTGGTTTCAAGCTGAGATATGCATTTTTTACGATAATCTTGGTGAGACTTCTGTCCGAAGTATGCAGAATCATCTAGATCGCTCTTTTCGAGCTAGTTAATGCGAGAAAAACCTTATCCGGTGTTCTCACCACTCCACAGTGCGTTTGGTATGCAGATCCGGCGATATCTTGGTTTTCGTGGGGTTTCAAGCTGAGATATGCATTTTCTGCGATAATCTTGTTGAGACTTCTGTCCGAAGTATGCAGAATCATCGAGATCGCTCGTTTCGAGCTATTTAGTGCGGAAACACGTTATCTGGTGTTTTCACCACTCCACAGTGCGTTGGATATGCAGAATCGGAGATATTTTGGTTTTCGTCGGGTTTCAAGCTGAGATATGCATTTTCTACGATAAGCTTTGTGAGACATCAGTTCGAAGTATGCAGAAACAACGAGAGCGCTCTTTTCGAGCTACTTAATGCGAGAAACACGTTTTCTGGGGTTTTCACCACTCCACAGTGCGTTGGATATGCAGAACCGGAGATATTTTGGTTTTCGTCGGGTTTCAAGCTGAGATATGCATTTTCTACGATAAGCTTTGTGAGACATCAGTTCGAAGTATGCAGAAACAACGAGATCGCTCTTTTCGAGCTAGTTAGTGCGAGAAAAGCCTTATCCGGTGTTTTCTCCACTCCACAGTGCGTTTGATATGCAGAACCAGCGATATCTTGGCTTTCGTGGGGTTTCAAGCTGAGATATGCATTTTTTACGATAATCTTGGTGAGACTACTGTCCGAAGTATGCAGAATCATCGAGATCGCTCGTTTCGAGCTATTTAATGCGGAAACACGTTATCTGGTGTTTTCACCACTCCACAGTGCGGTGGATATGCAGAACACGGAGATATTTTGGTTTTCGTCGGGTTTCAAGCTGAGATATGCATTTTCTACGATAAGCTTTGTGAGACATCAGTTCGAAGTATGCAGAAACAACGAGAGCGCTCTTTTCGAGCTACTTAATGCGAGAAACACGTTTTCTGGGGTTTTCACCACTCCACAGTGCGTTTGATATGCAGAACCAGCGATATCTTGGCTTTCGTGGGGTTTCAAGCTGAGATATGCTTTATTTACGATAATCTTGGTGAGACTTCTGTCCGAAGTATGCTGAAACATCGAGATCGCTCTTTTCGAGCTAGTTAATGCGAGAAAAACCTTGTCCGGTGTTTTCAACACTCCACAGTGCGTTTGATATGCAGAACAGTAGATATCTTGGTTTTGGTAGGGTTTCAAGCTGAAATATGCATTTTCTGCGATAATCTTGTTGAGACTCTTGTCCGAAGTATGCAGAATCATCGAGATCGCACTTTTCGAGCTATTTAATGCGAGAAACACGTTTTCTGGTGTTTTCACCACTCCACAGTGCGTTTGATATGCAGAACAGTAGATATCTTGATTTTCGTGGGGTTTCAAGCAGAGATATGCATTTTCTGCGATAATCTTGGAGAGACTTCTGTTAGAAGTATGCTGAATCATCGAGATCGCTCTTTTCGAGCTAGTTAGTGCGAGAAACACGTTATCTGGTGTTTTCACCACTCCACAGTGCGTTTGATATGCAGAACAGTAGATATCTTGGTTTTCGTGGGGTTTCAAGCTGAAATATGTATTTTCTGCGATAATCTTGTGGAGACTCTTGTCCGAAGTATGCAGAATCATCGAGATCGCACTTTTCGAGCTATTTAATGCGAGAAACACGTTTTCTGGGGTTTTCACCCCTCCACAGTGCGTTTGATATGCAGAACCAGCGATATCTTGGCTTTCGTGGGGTTTCAAGCTGAGATATGCATTTTTTACGATAATCTTGGTGAGACTTCTGTCCGAAGTATGCTGAAACAACGAGATCGCTCTTTTCGAGCTAGTTAGTGCGAGAAAAGCCTTATCCGGTGTTTTCTCCACTCCACAGTGCGTTTGATATGCAGAACCAGCGATATCTTGGCTTTCGTGGGGTTTCAAGCTGAGATATGCATTTTTTACGATAATCTTGGTGAGACTACTGTCCGAAGTATGCAGAATCATCGAGATCGCTCGTTTCGAGCTATTTAATGCGGAAACACGTTATCTGGTGTTTTCACCACTCCACAGTGCGGTGGATATGCAGAACCGGAGATATTTTGGTTTTCGTCGGGTTTCAAGCTGAGATATGCATTTTCTACGATAAGCTTTGTGAGACATCAGTTCGAAGTATGCAGAAACAACGAGAGCGCTCTTTTCGAGCTACTTAATGCGAGAAAAACCTTGTCCGGTGTTTTCACCACTCCACAGTGCGTTTGATATGCAGAACAGGAGATATCTTGGATTTCGTAGGGTTTCAAGCTGAAATATGCATTTTCTGCGATAATCTTGTTGAGACTCTTGTCCGAAGTATGCAGAATCATCGAGATCGCACTTTTCGAGCTATTTAATGCGAGAAACACGTTTTCTGGTGTTTTCACCACTCCACAGTGCGTTTGATATGCAGAACAGTAGATATCTTGGTTTTCGTAGGGTTTCAAGCTGAAATATGCATTTTCTGCGATAATCTTGTTGAGACTCTTGTCCGAAGTATGCAGAATCATCGAGATCGCACTTTTCGAGCTATTTAATGCGAGAAACACGTTTTCTGGGGTTTTCACCACTCCACAGTGCGTTTGATATGCAGAACAGTAGATATCTTGGTTTTCGTGGGGTTTCAAGCTGAGATATATATTTTCTGCGATAATCTTGTTGAGACATCTGTCCGAAGTATGCAAAATCATCGAGATCGCTCGTTTCGAGCTATTTAATGCGGAAACACGTTATCTGGTGTTTTCAGCACTCCACAGTGCGTTGGATATGCAGAACAGTAGATATCTTGGTTTTCGTGGGGTTTCAAGCAGAGATATGCATTTTCTGCGATAATCTTGGTGAGACTTCTGTCCGAAGTATGCTGAGTCATCGAGAAGGCTCTTTTCGAGCTACTTAATATGAGAAACACGTTTTCTGGTGTTTTCACCACTCCACAGTGCGTTTGATATGCAGAACCGGCGACATCTTGGTTTTCGTGGGGTTTCAAGCTGAGATATGCATTTTCTGCGATAATCTTGGTGAGACTTCTGTCCGAAGTATGCTGAAACATCGAGATCGCTCTTTTCGAGCTGGGTAGTGCGAGAAACACGTTATCTGGTGTTTTCACCACTCCACAGTGCGTTTGATATGCAGAACAGTAGATATCTTGGCTTTCGTGTGGTTTCAAGCTGAGATATGCATTTTTTACGATAATCTTGGTGAGACTTCTGTCCGAAGTATGCAGAATCATCTAGATCGCTCTTTTCGAGCTAGTTAGTGCGAGAAAAGCCTTATCCGGTGTTTTCTCCACTCCACAGTGCGTTTGATATGCAGAACCAGCGATATCTTGGCTTTCGTGGGGTTTCAAGCTGAGATATGCATTTTTTACGATAATCTTGGTGAGACTACTGTCCGAAGTATGCAGAATCATCGAGATCGCTCGTTTCGAGCTATTTAATGCGGAAACACGTTATCTGGTGTTTTCACCACTCCACAGTGCGGTGGATATGCAGAACCGGAGATATTTTGGTTTTCGTCGGGTTTCAAGCTGAGATATGCATTTTCTACGATAAGCTTTGTGAGACATCAGTTCGAAGTATGCAGAAACAACGAGAGCGCTCTTTTCGAGCTACTTAATGCGAGAAACACGTTTTCTGGGGTTTTCACCACTCCACAGTGCGTTTGATATGCAGAACCAGCGATATCTTGGCTTTCGTGGGGTTTCAAGCTGAGATATGCATTTTTTACGATAATCTTGGTGAGACATCAGTTCGAAGTATGCAGAAACAACGAGAGCGCTCTTTTCGAGCTACTTAATGCGAGTAACACGTTTTCTGGGGTTTTCACCACTCCACAGTGCGTTTGATATGCAGAACAGTAGATATCTTGGTTTTCGTAGGGTTTCAAGCTGAAATATGCATTTTCTGCGATAATCTTGTTGAGACTCTTGTCCGAAGTATGCAGAATCATCGAGATCGCACTTTTCGAGCTATTTAATGCGAGAAACACGTTTTCTGGTGTTTTCACCACTCCACAGTGCGTTTGATATGCAGAACCGGAGATATTTTGGTTTTCGTGGGGTTTCAAGCAGAGATATGCATTTTCTGCGATAATCTTGGAGAGACTTCTGTTAGAAGTATGCTGAATCATCGAGATCGCTCTTTTCGAGCTAGTTAGCGCGAGAAACACGTTATCTGGTGTTTTCACCACTCCACAGTGCGTTTGATATGCAGAACAGTAGATATCTTGGTTTTCGTAGGGTTTCAAGCTGAAATATGCATTTTCTGCGATAATCTTGTTGAGACTCTTGTCCGAAGTATGCAGAATCATCGAGATCGCACTTTTCGAGCTATTTAATGCGAGAAACACGTTTTCTGGGGTTTTCACCACTCCACAGTGCGTTTGATATGCAGAACAGTAGATATGTTGGTTTTCGTGGGGTTTCAAGCTGAGATATGCATTTTCTGCGATAATCTTGTTGAGACATCTGTCCGAAGTATGCAAACTCATCGAGATCGCTCGTTTCGAGCTATTTAATGCGGAAACACGTTATCTGGTGTTTTCAGCACTCCACAGTGCGTTGGATATGCAGAACAGTAGATATCTTGGTTTTCGTGGGGTTTCAAGCAGAGATATGCATTTTCTGCGATAATCTTGGTGAGACTTCTGTCCGAAGTATGCTGAGTTATCGAGAACGCTCTTTTCGAGCTACTTAATATGAGAAACACGTTTTCTGGTGTTTTCACCACTCCACAGTGCGTTTGATATGCAGAACCGGCGACATCTTGGTTTTCGTGGGGTTTCAAGCTGAGATATGCATTTTCTGCGATAATCTTGGTGAGACTTCGAGCTACTTAATGCACGAAACACGTTTTCTGGTGTTTTCACCACTCCACAGTACGTTTGACATGCAAAACAGGAGATATCTTGGTTTCGGTCGGGTTTCAAGCTGAGATATGCATTTTCTGCGATAATCCTGGTGAGACTTCTGTCAGAAGTATGCAGAATCTTCGAGAACGCTCTTTTCGAGCTACTTAATGCGCGAAACACGTTTTCTGGTGTTTTCACCACTCTACGGTACGTTTGATGTGCAGAACCGGAGATAACTCGGTTTTCGTCGGGTTTCAAGCTGAGATGTGCATTTTCTACGATAATCTTAGTGAGACTTCTGTCAGAAGTATGCAGGATCTTCGAGAACGCTCTATTCGAGATATTTAATGCGAGAAACACGTTATCTCGTGTTTTCACCACTCCACAGTGCGTATGATATGCAGAACCGGCGATATCTTGGTTTTCGTGGGGTTTCAAGCTGAGATATGCATTTTCTGCGATAATCTTGCTGAGACTTCTGTCCGAAGTATGCTGAAACATCGAGATCGCTCTTTTCGAGCTAGTTAATGCGAGAAAAACCTTATCCGGTGTTTTCACCACACCAAAGTACGTTTGATATGCAGAAACAGCGATATCTTGGCTTTCGTGGGGTTTTCAAGCTGAGATATGCATTTTTTATGATAATCTTTGTGAGACTTCTGTCCGAGGTATGCTGAATCATCGAGATCGCTCTTTTCGAGCTAGTTAGTGCGAGAAACACGTTATCTGGTGTTTTCACCACTCCACAGTGCGTTTGATATGCAGAACAGTAGATATCTTGGTTTTCGTAGGGTTTCAAGCAGAAATATGCATTTTCTGCGATAATCTTGTTGAGACTCTTGTCCGAAGTATGCAGAATCATCGAGATCGCACTATTCGAGCTATTTAATGCGAGAAACACGTTTTCTGGGGTTTTCACCACTCCACAGTGCGTTTGATATGCAGAACAGCAGATATCTTGGTTTTCGTGGGGTTTCAAGCTGAGATATGCATTTTCTGCGATAATCTTGTTGAGACTTCTGTCCGAAGTATGCAGAATCATCGAGATCGCTCGTTTCGAGCTATTTAATGCGGAAACACGTTATCTGGTGTTTTCACCACTCCACAGTGCGTTGGATATGCAGAACCGAAGATATTTTGGTTTTCGTCGAGTTTCAAGCTGAGATATGCATTTTCTACGATAAGCTATGTGAGACATCAGTTCGAAGTATGCAGAAACAACCAGAGCGCTCTTTTCGAGCTACTTAATGCGAGAAACACGTTTTCTGGGGTTTTCACCATTCCACAGTTCGTTGGATATGCAGAACAGTAGATATCTTGGTTTTCGTGGGGTTTCAAGCAGAGATATGCATTTTCTGCGATAATCATGGTGAGACTTCTGTTAGAAGTATGCTGAATCACCGAGATCGCTCTTTTCGAGCTAGTTAGTGCGAGAAACACGTTATCTGGTGTTTTCACCACTCCACAGTGCGTTTGATATGCAGAACAGTAGATATTTTGGATTTTGTGGGGTTTCAAGCTGAAATTTGCATTTTCTGCGATAATATTGGTGAGACTTCTGTCCGAAGTATGCCGAATCATCGAGATCGCTCTTTTCGAGCTAGTTAATGCGAGAAAAACCTTATCCGGTGTTTTCACCACTCCACAGTGCGTTTGATATGCAGAACCAGCGATATCTTGGCTTTCGTGGGGTTTCAAGCTGAGATATGCATTTTTTACGATAATCTTGGTGAGACTACTGTCCGAAGTATGCAGAATCATCGAGATCGCTCGTTTCGAGCTATTTAATGCGGAAACACGTTATCTGGCGTTTTCACCACTCCACAGTGCGTTGGATATGCAGAACCGGAGATATTTTGGTTTTCGTCGGGTTTCAAGCTGAGATATGCATTTTCTACGATAAGCTTTGTGAGACATCAGTTCGAAGTATGCAGAAACAACGAGAGCGCTCTTTTCGAGCAACTTAATGCGAGAAACACGTTTTCTGGGGTTTTCACCACTCCACAGTTCGTTGGATATGCAGAACAGTAGATATCTTGGTTTTCGTGGGGTTTCAAGCAGAGATATGCATTTTCTGCGATAATCTTGGTGAGACTTCTGTTAGAAGTATGCTGAATCATCGAGAGCGCTCTTTTCGAGCTAGTTAGTGCGAGAAACACGTTATCTGGTGTTTTCACCACTCCACAGTGCGTTTGATATGCAGAACAGTAGATATCTTGGTTTTCGTAGGGTTTCAAGCTGAAATATGCATTTTCTGCGATAATCTTGGAGAGACTTCTGTTAGAAGTATGCTGAATCATCGAGATCGCTCTTTTCGAGCTAGTTAGTGCGAGAAACACGTTATCTGGTGTTTTCACCACTCCACAGTGCGTTTGATATGCAGAACTGTAGATATCTTGGTTTTCGTAGGGTTTCAAGCTGAAATATGCATTTTCTGCGATAATCTTGTTGAGACTCTTGTCCGAAGTATGCAAAATCATCGAGATCGCTCGTTTCGAGCTATTTAATGCGGAAACACGTTATCTGGTGTTTTCAGCACTCCACAGTGCGTTGGATATGCAGAACAGTAGATATCTTGGTTTTCGTGGGGTTTCAAGCAGAGATATGCATTTTCTGCGATAATCTTGGTGAGACTTCTGTCCGAAGTATGCTGAGTCATCGAGAACGCTCTTTTCGAGCTACTTAATATGAGAAACACGTTTTCTGGTGTTTTCACCACTCCACAGTGCGTTTGATATGCAGAACCGGCGACATCTTGGTTTTCGTGGGGTTTCAAGCTGAGATATGCATTTTCTGCGATAATCTTGGTGAGACTTCTGTCCGAAGTATGCTGAAACATCGAGATCGCTCTTTTCGAGCTAGTTAATGCGAGAAAAACCTTGTCCGGTGTTTTCACCACTCCACAGTGCGTTTGATATGCAGATCCGGCGATATCTTGGTTTTCGTGGGGTTTCAAGCTGAGATATGCATTTTCTGCGATAATCTTGGTGAGACTTCTGTCCGAAGTATAATGAAACATCGAGATCGCTCTTTTCGAGCTGGGTAGTGCGAGAAACACGTTATCTGGTGTTTTCACCACTCCACAGTGCGTTTGATATGCAGAACCAGCGATATCTTGGCTTTCGTGTGGTTTCAAGCTGAGATATGCATTTTTTACGATAATCTTGGTGAGACTTCTGTCCGAAGTATGCAGAATCATCTAGATCGCTCTTTTCGAGCTACTTAATGCACGAAACACGTTTTCTTGTGTTTTCACCACTCCACAGTACGTTTGACATGTAGAACCGGAGATATCTTGGTTTCGGTCGGGTTTCAAGCTGAGATATGCATTTTCTACGATAATCTTGGTGAAACATCTGTCCGAAGTATGCAGAAATATCGAGAGCGCTCTTTTCGAGCTATTTAATGCGAGAAACTCGTTTTCTGGTGTTTTCACCACTCCACGGTACGTTTGATGTGCAGAACCGGAGATAACTCCGTTTTCGTCGGGTTTCAAGCTGAGATATGCATTTTCTACGATAATCTTGGTGAGACTTCTGTCAGAAGTATGCAGGTTCTTCGAGAACGCTCTTTTCGAGCTATTTAATGCGAGAAACACGTTATCTGGTGTTTTCACCACTCCACAGTTCGTTGGATATGCAGAACCGGAGATACCTTGGTTTCAGTCGGGTTTCAAGCTGAGATATGCATTTTCTACGATAATCCTGGTGAGACTTCTGTCAGAAGTATGCAGAATCTTCGAGAACGCTCTTTTCGAGCTATTTAATGCGAGAAACTCGTTTTCTGGGGTTTTCACCACTCCACAGTTGGTTTGATATGCAGAACCGGCGATATTTTGGTTTTCGTCGGGTTTCAAGCTGAGATATGCATTTTCTACGATAATCTTGGTGAAACATCTGTCCGAAGTATGCTGAATCATCGAGATCGCTCGTTTCGAGCTATTTCATGCGAGAAACACGTTATCTGGTGTTTTCACCACTCAACAGTGCGTTTGATATGCAGAACCGGCGATATCTTGGTTTTCGTGGGGTTTAAAGCTGAGATATGCATTTTCTGCGATAATCTTGGTGAGACTTCTGTCCGAAGTATGCTGAATCATCGAGATCGCTCTTTTCGAGCTAGTTAGTGCGAGAAACACGTTATCTGTTGTTTTCACCACTCCACAGTGCGTTTGATATGCAGAACAGTAGATATCTTGGTTTTCGTGGGGTTTCAACCTGAGATATGCATTTTCTGCGATAATCTTGTTGAGACTTCTGTCCGAAGTATGCAGAATCATCGAGATCGCTCGTTTCGAGCTATTTAATGCGGAAACACGTTATCTGGTGTTTTCACCACTCCACAGTGCGTTGGATATGCAGAACCGGAGATATTTTGGTTTTCGTCGGGTTTCAAGCTGAGATATGCATTTTCTACGATAAGCTTGGTGAGACATCATTGCGAAGTATGCAGAATCTTCGAGAACGCTCTTTTCGAGCTACTTAATGCGCGAAACACGTTTTCTGGTGTTTTCATCACTCCACGGTACGTTTGATGTGCAGATCCGGAGATAACTCGGTTTTCGTCGGGTTTCAAGCTGAGATATGCATTTTCTACGATAATCTTGGTGAAACATCTGTCCGAAGTATGCAGAAACGTCGAGAGCGCACTTTTCGAGCTATTTAGTGCACGAAACACGTTTTCTGGGGTTTTCACCACTCCACAGTTCGTTGGATATGCAGAAGAGTAGATATCTTGGTTTTCGTGGGGTATCAAGCTGAGATATGCATTTCCTGCGATAATCTTGGTGAGACTTCTGTCCGAAGTATGCAGAATCATCTAGATCGCTCTATTCGAGCTACTTAATGCGCGAAACCCGTTTTCTGGTGTTTTCATCACTCCACAGTGCGTTTGATATGCTGAACCGGCGATATCTTGGTTTTCGTGGGGTTTCAAGCTGAGATATGCATTTCCTGCGATAATCTTGGTGAGACTTCTGTTAGAAGTATGCAGAATCATCGAGATCGCACTTTTCGAGCTATTTAATGCGTGAAACACGTTATCTGGTGTTTTCACCACTCCACAGTGCGTTTGATATGCAGAACAGTAGATATCTTGGTTTTCGTGGGGTTTCAAGCTGAGATATGCATTTTCTGCGATAATCTTGTTGAGACTTCTGTCCGAAGTATGCAGAATCATCGAGATCGCTCGTTTCGAGCTACTTAATGCGAGAAACACGTTATCTGGTGTTTTCACCACTCCACAGTGCGTTGGATATGCAGAAACGGCGATATTTTGGTTTTCGTCGGGTTTCAAGCTGAGATATGCATTTTCTACGATAAGCTTTGTGAGACATCAGTTCGAAGTATGCAGAAACAACGAGAGCGCTCTTTTCGAGCAACTTAATGCGAGAAACACGTTTTCTGGGGTTTTCACCACTCCACAGTTCGTTGGATATGCAGAACAGTAGATATCTTGGTTTTCGTGGGGTTTCAAGCAGAGATATGCATTTTCTGCGATAATCTTGGTGAGACTTCTGTTAGAAGTATGCTGAATCATCGAGAGCGCTCTTTTCGAGCTAGTTAGTGCGAGAAACACGTTATCTGGTGTTTTCACCACTCCACAGTGCGTTTGATATGCAGAACAGTAGATATCTTGGTTTTCGTAGGGTTTCAAGCTGAAATATGCATTTTCTGCGATAATCTTGTTGAGACTCTTGTCCGAAGTATGCAGAATCATCGAGATCGCACTTTTCGAGCTATTTAATGCGAGAAACACGTTTTCTGGGGTTTTCACCACTCCACAGTGCGTTTGATATGCAGAACAGTAGATATCTTGGTTTTCGTGGGGTTTCAAGCAGAGATATGCATTTTCTGCGATAATCTTGGAGAGACTTCTGTTAGAAGTATGCTGAATCATCGAGATCGCTCTTTTCGAGCTAGTTAGTGCGAGAAACACGTTATCTGGTGTTTTCACCACTCCACAGTGCGTTTGATATGCAGAACTGTAGATATCTTGGTTTTCGTAGGGTTTCAAGCTGAAATATGCATTTTCTGCGATAATCTTGTTGAGACTCTTGTCCGAAGTATGCAAAATCATCGAGATCGCTCGTTTCGAGCTATTTAATGCGGAAACACGTTATCTGGTGTTTTCAGCACTCCACAGTGCGTTGGATATGCAGAACAGTAGATATCTTGGTTTTCGTGGGGTTTCAAGCAGAGATATGCATTTTCTGCGATAATCTTGGTGAGACTTCTGTCCGAAGTATGCTGAGTCATCGAGAACGCTCTTTTCGAGCTACTTAATATGAGAAACACGTTTTCTGGTGTTTTCACCACTCCACAGTGCGTTTGATATGCAGAACCGGCGACATCTTGGTTTTCGTGGGGTTTCAAGCTGAGATATGCATTTTCTGCGATAATCTTGGTGAGACTTCTGTCCGAAGTATGCTGAAACATCGAGATCGCTCTTTTCGAGCTAGTTAATGCGAGAAAAACCTTGTCCGGTGTTTTCACCACTCCACAGTGCGTTTGATATGCAGATCCGGCGATAACTTGGTTTTCGTGGGGTTTCAAGCTGAGATATGCATTTTCTGCGATAATCTTGGTGAGACTTCTGTCCGAAGTATAATGAAACATCGAGATCGCTCTTTTCGAGCTGGGTAGTGCGAGAAACACGTTATCTGGTGTTTTCACCACTCCACAGTGCGTTTGATATGCAGAACCAGCGATATCTTGGCTTTCGTGTGGTTTCAAGCTGAGATATGCATTTTTTACGATAATCTTGGTGAGACTTCTGTCCGAAGTATGCAGAATCATCTAGATCGCTCTTTTCGAGCTACTTAATGCACGAAACACGTTTTCTTGTGTTTTCACCACTCCACAGTACGTTTGACATGTAGAACCGGAGATATCTTGGTTTCGGTCGGGTTTCAAGCTGAGATATGCATTTTCTACGATAATCTTGGTGAAACATCTGTCCGAAGTATGCAGAAATATCGAGAGCGCTCTTTTCGAGCTATTTAATGCGAGAAACTCGTTTTCTGGTGTTTTCACCACTCCACGGTACGTTTGATGTGCAGAACCGGAGATAACTCCGTTTTCGTCGGGTTTCAAGCTGAGATATGCATTTTCTACGATAATCTTGGTGAGACTTCTGTCAGAAGTATGCAGGTTCTTCGAGAACGCTCTTTTCGAGCTATTTAATGCGAGAAACACGTTATCTGGTGTTTTCACCACTCCACAGTTCGTTGGATATGCAGAACCGGAGATACCTTGGTTTCAGTCGGGTTTCAAGCTGAGATATGCATTTTCTACGATAATCCTGGTGAGACTTCTGTCAGAAGTATGCAGAATCTTCGAGAACGCTCTTTTCGAGCTATTTAATGCGAGAAACTCGTTTTCTGGGGTTTTCACCACTCCACAGTTGGTTTGATATGCAGAACCGGCGATATTTTGGTTTTCGTCGGGTTTCAAGCTGAGATATGCATTTTCTACGATAATCTTGGTGAAACATCTGTCCGAAGTATGCTGAATCATCGAGATCGCTCGTTTCGAGCTATTTCATGCGAGAAACACGTTATCTGGTGTTTTCACCACTCAACAGTGCGTTTGATATGCAGAACCGGCGATATCTTGGTTTTCGTGGGGTTTAAAGCTGAGATATGCATTTTCTGCGATAATCTTGGTGAGACTTCTGTCCGAAGTATGCTGAATCATCGAGATCGCTCTTTTCGAGCTAGTTAGTGCGAGAAACACGTTATCTGTTGTTTTCACCACTCCACAGTGCGTTTGATATGCAGAACAGTAGATATCTTGGTTTTCGTGGGGTTTCAACCTGAGATATGCATTTTCTGCGATAATCTTGTTGAGACTTCTGTCCGAAGTATGCAGAATCATCGAGATCGCTCGTTTCGAGGTATTTAATGCGGAAACACGTTATCTGGTGTTTTCACCACTCCACAGTGCGTTGGATATGCAGAACCGGAGATATTTTGGTTTTCGTCGGGTTTCAAGCTGAGATATGCATTTTCTACGATAAGCTTGGTGAGACATCATTGCGAAGTATGCAGAATCTTCGAGAACGCTCTTTTCGAGCTACTTAATGCGCGAAACACGTTTTCTGGTGTTTTCATCACTCCACGGTACGTTTGATGTGCAGATCCGGAGATAACTCGGTTTTCGTCGGGTTTCAAGCTGAGATATGCATTTTCTACGATAATCTTGGTGAAACATCTGTCCGAAGTATGCAGAAACGTCGAGAGCGCACTTTTCGAGCTATTTAGTGCACGAAACACGTTTTCTGGGGTTTTCACCACTCCACAGTTCGTTGGATATGCAGAAGAGTAGATATCTTGGTTTTCGTGGGGTATCAAGCTGAGATATGCATTTCCTGCGATAATCTTGGTGAGACTTCTGTCCGAAGTATGCAGAATCATCTAGATCGCTCTATTCGAGCTACTTAATGCGCGAAACCCGTTTTCTGGTGTTTTCATCACTCCACGGTACGTTTGATGTGCAGAACCGGATATAACTCGGTTTTCGTCGGGTTTCAAGCTGAGATATGCATTTTCTACGATAATCTAGGTGAGACTTCTGTCAGAAGTATGCAGGATCTTCGAGAACGCTCTTTTCGAGCTATTTAATGCGAGAAACACGTTCTCTGGTTGTTTTCACCACTCCACAGTGCGTTTGATATGCTGAACCGGCGATATCTTGGTTTTCGTGGGGTTTCAAGCTGAGATATGCATTTCCTGCGATAATCTTGGTGAGACTTCTGTTAGAAGTATGCAGAATCATCGAGATCGCACTTTTCGAGCTATTTAATGCGTGAAACACGTTATCTGGTGTTTTCACCACTCCACAGTGCGTTTGATATGCAGAACAGTAGATATCTTGGTTTTCGTGGGGTTTCAAGCTGAGATATGCATTTTCTGCGATAATCTTGTTGAGACTTCTGTCCGAAGTATGCAGAATCATCGAGATCGCTCGTTTCGAGCTACTTAATGCGAGAAACACGTTATCTGGTGATTTCACCACTCCACAGTGCGTTGGATATGCAGAAACGGCGATATTTTGGTTTTCGTCGGGTTTCAAGCTGAGATATGCATTTTCTACGATAAGCTTGGTGAAACATCTGTCCGAAGTATGCAGAAACATCGAGAGCGCTCTTTTCGAGCTATTTAATGCGAGAAACACGTTCTCCGGTTGTTTTCACCACTCCACAGTTCGATTGATATGCAGAACCGGAGATATCTTGGTTTTCGTGGGGTTTCAAGCTGAGATATGCATTTCCTGCGATAATCTTGGTGAGACTTCTGTCGGAAGTATGCAGAATCTTCGAGAACGCTCTTTTCGAGCTACTTAATGCGCGAAACACGTTTTCTGGTGTTTTCACCACTCCACAGTACGTTTGACATGCAGAACAGGAGATATCTTGGTTTCGGTCGGGTTTCAAGCTGAGATATGCATTTTCTGCGATAATCCTGGTGAGACTTCTGTCCGAAGTATGCTGAAACATCGAAATCGCTCTTTTCGAGCTAGTTAATGCGAGAAAAACCTTATCCGGTGTTTTCACCACTCCACAGTGCATTTGATATGCAGAACCGGCGATATCTTGGTTTTCGTGGGGTTTCAATCTGAGATATGCATTTTCCGCGATAATCTTGGTGAGACTTCTGTTAGAAGTATGCAGAATCATCGAGATCGCACTTTTCGAGCTATTTAATGCGAGAAACACGTTATCTGGTGTTTTCACCACTCCACAGTTCGTTGGATATGCAGAATCGGAGATATCTTGGTTTTCGTGGGGTTTCAAGCTGAGATATGCATTTCCTGCGATAATCTTGGTGAGACTTCTGTCCGAAGTATGCTGAATCATCGGATCGCTCTTTTCGAGCTATTTAATGCGAGAAACACGTTCTCCGGTTGTTATCACCACTCCACAGTTCGTTTGATATGCAGAACAGGCGATATCTTGATTTTCGTTGTGTTTCCAGCTGAGATATGCATTTTCTGCGATAATCTTGGTGGGTCTTTTGTCAGAAGTATGCAGAATCATCTAGATCGCTCTTTTCGAGATACTTAATGCACGAAACACGTTATCTGGTGTTTTCACCACTCCACAGTACGTTTGACATGCAGAACCGGAGATATCTTGGTTTCGGTCGGGTTTCAAGCTGAGATATGCATTTTCTACGATAATCCTGGTGAGACTTCTGTCGGAAGTATGCAGAATCTTCGAGAACGCTCGTTTCGAGCTACTTGATGCGAGAAACACGTTATCTGGTGTTTTCACCACTCCACAGTGCGTTGGATATGCAGAACCGGAGATATTTTGGTTTTCGTCGGGTTTCAAGCTGAGATATGCATTTTCTGCGATAATCCTGGTGAGACTTCTGTCCGAAGTATGCTGAAACATCGAAATCGCTCTTTTCGAGCTAGTTAATGCGAGAAAAACCTTATCCGGTGTTTACACCACTCCACAGTGCATTTGATATGCAGAACCGGCGATATCTTGGTTTTCGTGGGGTTTCAATCTGAGATATGCATTTTCCGCGATAATCTTGGTGAGACTTCTGTTAGAAGTATGCAGAATCATCGAGATCGCACTTTTCGAGCTATTTAATGCGAGAAAGACGTTATCTGGTGTTTTCACCACTCCACAGTTCGTTGGATATGCAGAATCGGAGATATCTTGGTTTTCGTGGGGTTTCAAGCTGAGATATGCATTTTCTGCGATAATCTTGGTGAGACTTCTGTTAGAAGTATGCAGAATCATCGAGATCGCACTTTTCGAGCTATTTAATGCGAGAAACACGTTATCTGGTGTTTTCACCACTCCACAGTTCGTTGGATATGCAGATTCGGAGATATCTTGGTTTTCGTGGGGTTTCAAGCTGAGATATGCATTTCCTGCGATAATCTTGGTGAGACTTCTGTCCGAAGTATGCTGAATCATCGGATCGCTCTTTTCGATCTATTTAATGCGAGAAACACGTTCTCCGGTTGTTTTCACCACTCCACAGTTCGTTTGATATGCAGAACAGGCGATATCTTGATTTTCGTGGTGTTTCCAGCTGAGATATGCATTTTCTGCGATAATCTTGGTGGGTCTTTTGTCAGAAGTATGCAGAATCATCTAGATCGCTCTTTTCGAGCTACTTAATGCACGAAACACGTTTTCTGGTGTTTTCACCACCCCACAGTACGTTTGACATGCAGAACCGGAGATATCTTGGTTTTCGTGGGGTTTCAAGCTGAGATATGCATTTCCTGCGATAATCTTGGTGAGACTTCTGTCGGAAGTATGCAGAATCTTCGAGAACGCTCTTTTCGAGCTACTTAATGCGCGAAACACGTTTTCTGGTGTTTTCACCACTCCACAGTACGTTTGACATGCAGAACAGGAGATATCTTGGTTTCGGTCGGGTTTCAAGCTGAGATATGCATTTTCTGCGATAATCCTGGTGAGACTTCTGTCCGAAGTATGCTGAAACATCGAAATCGCTGTTTTCGAGCTAGTTAATGCGAGAAAAACCTTATCCGGTGTTTTCACCACTCCACAGTGCATTTGATATGCAGAACCGGCGATATCTTGGTTTTCGTGGGGTTTCAATCTGAGATATGCATTTTCCGCGATAATCTTGGTGAGACTTCTGTTAGAAGTATGCAGAATCATCGAGATCGCACTTTTCGAGCTATTTAATGCGAGAAACACGTTATCTGGTGTTTTCACCACTCCACAGTTCGTTGGATATGCAGAATCGGAGATATCTTGGTTTTCGTGGTGTTTCAAGCTGAGATATGCATTTCCTGCGATAATCTTGGTGAGACTTCTGTCCGAAGTATGCTGAATCATCGGATCGCTCTTTTCGAGCTATTTAATGCGAGAAACACGTTATCTGGTGTTTTCACCACTCCACAGTTCGTTGGATATGCAGATTCGGAGATATCTTGGTTTTCGTGGGGTTTCAAGCTGAGATATGCATTTCCTGCGATAATCTTGGTGAGACTTCTGTCCGAAGTATGCTGAATCATCGGATCGCTCTTTTCGATCTATTTAATGCGAGAAACACGTTCTCCGGTTGTTTTCACCACTCCACAGTTCGTTTGATATGCAGAACAGGCGATATCTTGATTTTCGTGGTGTTTCCAGCTGAGATATGCATTTTCTGCGATAATCTTGGTGGGTCTTTTGTCAGAAGTATGCAGAATCATCTAGATCGCTCTTTTCGAGCTACTTAATGCACGAAACACGTTTTCTGGTGTTTTCACCACCCCACAGTACGTTTGACATGCAGAACCGGAGATATCTTGGTTTCGGTCGGGTTTCAAGCTGAGATATGCATTTTCTACAATAATCCTGGTGAGACTTCTGTCGGAAGTATGCAGAATCTTCGAGAACGCTCGTTTCGAGCTACTTGATGCGTGAAACACGTTATCTGGTGTTTTCACCACTCCACAGTGCGTTGGATATGCAGAACCGGAGATATTTTGGTTTTCGTCGGGTTTCAAGCTGAGATATGCATTTTCAACGATAATCTTGGTGAGACTTCTGTCCGAAGTATGCAGAATCATCGAGATCGCTCTATTCGAGCTATTTAATGCGAGAAACACGTTCTCTGGTTGTTTTCACCACTCCACAGTGCGTTTGATATGCAGAACGGGCAACATCTTGATTTTCGTGAGATTTCGAGCTGAGATATGCATTTTCTGCGATAATATTGGTGAGACTTCAGTCAGAAGTATGCAGAATCATCTAGATCGCTCTTTTCGAGCTACTTAATGCACGAAACACGTTTTCTGGTGTTTTCACCACTCCACAGTACGTTTGACATGCAAAACAGGAGATATCTTGGTTTCGGTCGGGTTTCAAGCTGAGATATGCATTTTCTGCGATAATCCTGGTGAGACTTCTGTCAGAAGTATGCAGAATCTTCGAGAACGCTCTTTTCGAGCTACTTAATGCGCGAAACACGTTTTCTGGTGTTTTCACCACTCAACAGTGCGTTTGATATGCAGAACCGGCGATATCTTGGTTTTCGTGGGGTTTAAAGCTGAGATATGCATTTGCTGCGATAATCTTGGTGAGACTTCTGTCCGAAGTATGCTGAATCATCGAGATCGCTCTTTTCGAGCTAGTTAGTGCGAGAAACACGTTCTCTGGTTGTTTTCACCACTCCACAGTGCGTTTGATATGCAGAACCGGCGATATCTTGGTTTTCGTGGGGTTTCAAGCTGAGATATGCATTTCCTGCGATAATCTTGGTGAGACTTCTGTTAGAAGTATGCAGAATCATCGAGATCGCACTTTTCGAGCTATTTAATGCGTGAAACACGTTATCTGGTGTTTTCACCACTCCACAGTGCGTTTGATATGCAGAACAGTAGATATCTTGGTTTTCGTGGGGTTTCAAGCTGAGATATGCATTTTCTGCGATAATCTTGTTGAGACTTCTGTCCGAAGTATGCAGAATCATCGAGATCGCTCGTTTCGAGCTACTTAATGCGAGAAACACGTTATCTGGTGTTTTGACCACTCCACAGTGCGTTGGATATGCAGAAACGGCGACATTTTGGTTTTCGTCGGGTTTCAAGCTGAGATATGCATTTTCTACGATAAGCTTGGTGAAACATCTCTCCGAAGTATGCAGAAACATCGAGAGCGCTCTTTTCGAGCTATTTAATGCGAGAAACACGTTCTCCGGTTGTTTTCACCACTCCACAGTTCGTTTGATATGCAGAACCGGAGATATCTTGGTTTTCGTGGGGTTTCAAGCTGAGATATGCATTTCCTGCGATAATCTTGGTGAGACTTCTGTCGGAAGTATGCAGAATCTTCGAGAACGCTCTTTTCGAGCTACTTAATGCGCGAAACACGTTTTCTGGTGTTTTCACCACTCCACAGTACGTTTGACATGCAGAACAGGAGATATCTTGGTTTCGGTCGGGTTTCAAGCTGAGATATGCATTTTCTGCGATAATCCTGGTGAGACTTCTGTCCTAAGTATGCTGAAACATCGAGATCGCTCTTTTCGAGCTAGTTAATGCGAGAAAAACCTTATCCGGTGTTTTCACCACTCCACAGTGCATTTGATATGCAGAACCGGCGATGTCTTGGTTTTCGTGGGGTTTCAATATGAGATATGCATTTTCTACGATAATCCTGGTGAGACTTCTGTCGGAAGTATGCAGAATCTTCGAGAACGCTCGTTTCGAGCTACTTGATGCGAGAAACACGTTATCTGGTGTTTTCACCACTCCACAGTGCGTTGGATATGCAGAACCGGAGATATTTTGGTTTTCGTCGGGTTTCAAGCTGAGATATGCATTTTCAACGATAATCTTTGTGAGACTTCTGTCCGAAGTATGCAGAATCATCGAGATCGCTCTATCCGAGCTATTTAATGCGAGAAACACGTTCTCTGGTTGTTTTCACCACTCCACAGTGCGTTTGATATGCAGAACGGGCAACATCTTGATTTTCGTGAGATTTCGAGCTGAGATATGCATTTTCTGCGATAATATTGGTGAGACTTCAGTCAGAAGTATGCAGAATCATCTAGATCGCTCTTTTCGAGCTACTTAATGCACGAAACACGTTTTCTGGTGTTTTCACCACTCCACAGTACGTTTGACATGCAAAACAGGAGATATCTTGGTTTCGGTCGGGTTTCAAGCTGAGATATGCATTTTCTGCGATAATCCTGGTGAGACTTCTGTCAGAAGTATGCAGAATCTTCGGGAACGCTCTTTTCGAGCTACTTAATGCGCGAAACACGTTTTCTGGTGTTTTCACCACTCCACGGTACGTTTGATGTGCAGAACCGGAGATAACTCGGTTTTCGTCGGGTTTCAAGCTCAGATGTGCATTTTCTACGATAATCTTAGTGAGACTTCTGTCAGAAGTATGCAGGATCTTCGAGAACGCTCTTTTCGAGCTATTTAATGCGAGAAACACGTTATCTGGTGTTTTCACCACTCCACAGTGCGTATGATATGCAGAACCGGCGATATCTTGGTTTTCGTGGGGTTTCAAGCTGAGATATGCATTTTCTGCGATAATCTTGGTGAGACTTCTGTTAGAAGTATGCAGAATCATCGAGATCGCACTTTTCGAGCTATTTAATGCGAGAAACACGTTATCTGGTGTTTTCACCACTCCACAGTTCGTTGGATATGCAGATTCGGAGATATCTTGGTTTTCGTGGGGTTTCAAGCTGAGATATGCATTTCCTGCGATAATCTTGGTGAGACTTCTGTCCGAAGTATGCTGAATCATCGGATCGCTCTTTTCGATCTATTTAATGCGAGAAACACGTTCTCCGGTTGTTTTCACCACTCCACAGTTCGTTTGATATGCAGAACAGGCGATATCTTGATTTTCGTGGTGTTTCCAGCTGAGATATGCATTTTCTGCGATAATCTTGGTGGGTCTTTTGTCAGAAGTATGCAGAATCATCTAGATCGCTCTTTTCGAGCTACTTAATGCACGAAACACGTTTTCTGGTGTTTTCACCACCCCACAGTACGTTTGACATGCAGAACCGGAGATATCTTGGTTTTCGTGGGGTTTCAAGCTGAGATATGCATTTCCTGCGATAATCTTGGTGAGACTTCTGTCCGAAGTATGCTGAATCATCGGATCGCTCTTTTCGATCTATTTAATGCGAGAAACACGTTCTCCGGTTGTTTTCACCACTCCACAGTTCGTTTGATATGCAGAACGGGCAACATCTTGATTTTCGTGAGATTTCGAGCTGAGATATGCATTTTCTGCGATAATATTGGTGAGACTTCAGTCAGAAGTATGCAGAATCATCTAGATCGTTCTTTTCGAGCTACTTAATGCACGAAACACGTTTTCTGGTGTTTTCACCACTCCACAGTACGTTTGACATGCAAAACAGGAGATATCTTGGTTTCGGTCGGGTTTCAAGCTGAGATATGCATTTTCTGCGATAATCCTGGTGAGACTTCTGTCAGAAGTATGCAGAATCTTCGAGAACGCTCTTTTCGAGCTACTTAATGTGCGAAACACGTTTTCTGGTGTTTTCACCACTCAACAGTGCGTTTGATATGCAGAACCGGCGATATCTTGGTTTTCGTGGGGTTTAAAGCTGAGATATGCATTTTCTGCGATAATCTTGGTGAGACTTCTGTCCGAAGTATGCTGAATCATCGAGATCGCTCTTTTCGAGCTAGTTAGTGCGAGAAACACGTTCTCTGGTTGTTTTCACCACTCCACAGTGCGTTTGATATGCAGAACCGGCGATATCTTGGTTTTCGTGGGGTTTCAAGCTGAGATATGCATTTCCTGCGATAGTCTTGGTGAGACTTCTGTTAGAAGTATGCAGAATCATCGAGATCGCACTTTTCGAGCTATTTAATGCGTGAAACACGTTATCTGGTGTTTTCACCACTCCACAGTGCGTTTGATATGCAGAACAGTAGATATCTTGGTTTTCGTGGGGTTTCAAGCTGAGATATGCATTTTCTGCGATAATCTTGTTGAGACTTCTGTCCGAAGTATGCAGAATCATCGAGATCGCTCGTTTCGAGCTACTTAATGCGAGAAACACGTTATCTGGTGTTTTCACCACTCCACAGTTCGTTTGATATGCAGAACCGGAGATATCTTGGTTTTCGTGGGGTTTCAAGCTGAGATATGCATTTCCTGCGATAATCTTGGTGAGACTTCTGTCGGAAGTATGCTGAATCATCGAGATCGCTCTTTTCGAGCTAGTTAGTGCGAGAAACACGTTCTCTGGTTGTTTTCACCACTCCACAGTGCGTTTGATATGCAGAACCGGCGATATCTTGGTTTTCGTGGGGTTTCAAGCTGAGATATGCATTTCCTGCGATAGTCTTGGTGAGACTTCTGTTAGAAGTATGCAGAATCATCGAGATCGCACTTTTCGAGCTATTTAATGCGTGAAACACGTTATCTGGTGTTTTCACCACTCCACAGTGCGTTTGATATGCAGAACAGTAGATATCTTGGTTTTCGTGGGGTTTCAAGCTGAGATATGCATTTTCTGCGATAATCTTGTTGAGACTTCTGTCCGAAGTATGCAGAATCATCGAGATCGCTCGTTTCGAGCTACTTAATGCGAGAAACACGTTATCTGGTGTTTTCACCACTCCACAGTTCGTTTGATATGCAGAACCGGAGATATCTTGGTTTTCGTGGGGTTTCAAGCTGAGATATGCATTTCCTGCGATAATCTTGGTGAGACTTCTGTCGGAAGTATGCTGAATCATCGAGATCGCTCTTTTCGAGCTAGTTAGTGCGAGAAACACGTTCTCTGGTTGTTTTCACCACTCCACAGTGCGTTTGATATGCAGAACCGGCGATATTTTGGTTTTCGTCGGGTTTCAAGCTGAGATATGCATTTTCTACGATAAGCTTGGTGAAACATCTGTCCGAAGTATGCAGAAACATCGAGAGCGCTCTTTTCGGGCTATTTAATGCGAGAAACACGTTCTCCGGTTGTTTTCACCACTCCACAGTTCGTTTGATATGCAGAACCGGAGATATCTTTGTTTTCGTGGGGTTTCAAGCTGAGATATGCATTTCCTGCGATAATCTTGGTGAGACTTCTGTCGGAAGTATGCAGAACCTTCGAGAACGCTCTTTTCGAGCTACTTAATGCGCGAAACACGTTTTCTGGTGTTTTCACCACTCCACAGTACGTTTGACATGCAGAACAGGAGATATCTTGGTTTCGGTCGGGTTTCAAGCTGAGATATGCATTTTCTGCGATAATCCTGGTGAGACTTCTGTCCGAAGTATGCTGAAACATCGAGATCGCTCTTTTCGAGCTAGTTAATGCGAGAAAAACCTTATCCGGTGTTTTCACCACTCCACAGTGCATTTGATATGCAGAACCGGCGATATCTTGGTTTTCGTGGGGTTTCAATCTGAGATATGCATTTTCCGCGATAATCTTGGTGAGACTTCTGTTAGAAGTATGCAGAATCATCGAGATCGCACTTTTCGAGCTATTTAATGCGAGAAACACGTTATCTGGTGTTTTCACCACTCCACAGTTCGTTGGATATGCAGAATCGGAGATATCTTGGTTTTCGTGGGGTTTCAAGCTGAGATATGCATTTCCTGCGATAATCTTGGTGAGACTTCTGTCCGAAGTATGCAGAATCATCGGATCGCTCTTTTCGAGCTATTTAATGCGAGAAACACGATCTCCGGTTGTTTTCACCACTCCACAGTTCGTTTGATATGCAGAACAGGCGATATCTTGATTTTCGTTGTGTTTCCAGCTGAGATATGCATTTTCTGAGATAATCTTGGTGGGTCTTTTGTCAGAAGTATGCAGAATCATCTAGATCGCTCTTTTCGAGCTACTTAATGCACGAAACACGTTATCTGGTGTTTTCACCACTCCACAGTACGTTTGACATGCAGAACCGGAGATATCTTGGTTTCGGTCGGGTTTCAAGCTGAGATATGCATTTTCTACGATAATCCTGGTGAGACTTCTGTCGGAAGTATGCAGAATCTTCGAGAACGCTCGTTTCGAGCTACTTGATGCGAGAAACACGTTATCTGGTGTTTTCACCACTCCACAGTGCGTTGGATATGCAGAACCGGAGATATTTTGGTTTTCGTCGGGTTTCAAGCTGAGATATGCATTTTCAACGATAATCTTGGTGAGACTTCTGTCCGAAGTATGCAGAATCATCGAGATCGCCCTATCCGAGCTATTTAATGCGAGAAACACGTTCTCTGGTTGTTTTCACCACTCCACAGTGCGTTTGATATGCAGAACGGGCAACATCTTGATTTTCGTGAGATTTCGAGCTGAGATATGCATTTTCTGCGATAATATTGGTGAGACTTCAGTCAGAAGTATGCAGAATCATCTAGATCGCTCTTTTCGAGCTACTTAATGCACGAAACACGGTTTCTGGTGTTTTCACCACTCCACAGTACGTTTGACATGCAAAACAGGAGATATCTTGGTTTCGGTCGGGTTTCAAGCTGAGATATGCATTTTCTGCGATAATCCTGGTGAGACTTCTGTCAGAAGTATGCAGAATCTTCGAGAACGCTCTTTTCGAGCTACTTAATGCGCGAAACACGTTTTCTGGTGTTTTCACCACTCCACGGTACGTTTGATGTGCAGAACCGGAGATAACTCGGTTTTCGTCGGGTTTCAAGCTGAGATGTGCATTTTCTACGATAATCTTAGTGAGACTTCTGTCAGAAGTATGCAGGATCTTCGAGAACGCTCTTTTCGAGCTATTTAATGCGAGAAACACGTTATCTGGTGTTTTCACCACTCCACAGTGCGTATGATATGCAGAACCGGCGATATCTTGGTTTCGTGGGGTTTCAAGCTGAGATATGCATTTTCTGCGATAATCTTGGTGAGACTTCTGTTAGAAGTATGCAGAATCATCGAGATCGCACTTTTCGAGCTATTTAATGCGAGAAACACGTTATCTGGTGTTTTCACCACTCCACAGTTCGTTGGATATGCAGATTCGGAGATATCTTGGTTTTCGTGGGGTTTCAAGCTGAGATATGCATTTCCTGCGATAATCTTGGTGAGACTTCTGTCCGAAGTATGCTGAATCATCGGATCGCTCTTTTCGATCTATTTAATGCGAGAAACACGTTCTCCGGTTGTTTTCACCACTCCACAGTTCGTTTGATATGCAGAACAGGCGATATCTTGATTTTCGTGGTGTTTCCAGCTGAGATATGCATTTTCTGCGATAATCTTGGTGAGACTTCAGTCAGAAGTATGCAGAATCATCTAGATCGCTCTTTTCGAGCTACTTAATGCACGAAACACGTTTTCTGGTGTTTTCACCACTCCACAGTACGTTTGACATGCAAAACAGGAGATATCTTGGTTTCGGTCGGGTTTCAAGCTGAGATATGCATTTTCTGCGATAATCCTGGTGAGACTTCTGTCAGAAGTATGCAGAATCTTCGAGAACGCTCTTTTCGAGCTACTTAATGCGCGAAACACGTTTTCTGGTGTTTTCACCACTCCACAGTGCGTTTGATATGCAGAACAGTAGATATCTTGGTTTTCGTGGGGTTTCAAGCTGAGATATGCATTTTCTGCGATAATCCTGGTGAGACTTCTGTCCGAAGTATGCTGAATCATCGAGATCGCTCTTTTCGAGCTAGTTAATGCGAGAAACACGTTGTCTGGTTGTTTTCACCACTCCACAGTGCGTTTGATATGCAGAACAGGCGATATCTTGATTTTCGTGGTGTTTCCAGCTGAGATATGCATTTTCTGCGATAATCTTGGTGGGTCATTTGTCAGAAGTATGCAGAATCTACTAGATCGCTCTTTTCGAGCTACTTAATGCACGAAACAAGTTTTCTGGTGTTTTCACCACTCCACAGTACGTTTGACATGCAGAACCGGAGATATCTTGGTTTCGGTCGGGTTTCAAGCTGAGATATGCACTTTCTACGATTATCTTGGTGAAACATCTGTCCGAAGCATGCAGAAACATCGAGAGCGCTCTTTTCGAGCTATTTAATGCTAGAAACACGTTATCTGGTGTTTTCACCACTCCACAGTAATTTTGACATGCAGAACCGGAGATATCTTGGAGTCGGTCGGGTTTCAAGCTGAGATATGCATTTTCTACGATAATCCTGGTGAGACTTCCGTCAGCAGTATGCAGAATCTCCGAGAACGCTCTTTTCGAGCTACTTAATGCGCGAAACACGTTTTCTGGTGTTTTCGCCATTCCACGGTACGTTTGATGTGCAGAACCGGAGATAACTCGGTTTTCGTCGGGTTTCAAGCTGAGATATGCATTTTCTACGATAATCTTGGTGAAACATCTGTCCGAAGTATGCAGAAACATCGAGAGCGCTCTTTTCGAGCTATTTAATGCGAGAAACTCGTTTTCTGGGGTTTTCACCACTCCACAGTAATTTTGACATGCAGAACCGGAGATATCTTGGAGTCGGTCGGGTTTCAAGCTGAGATATGCATTTTCTACGATAATCCTGGTGAGACTTCCGTCAGCAGTATGCAGAAAATTCGAGAACGCTCTTTTCGAGCTACTTAATGCGCGAAACACGTTTTCTGGTGTTTTCACCATTCCACGGTACGTTTGATGTTCAGAACCGGAGATAACTCGGTTTTCGTCGGGTTTCAAGCTGAGATATGCATTTTCTGCGATAATCCTGGTGAGACTTCTGTCCGAAGTATGCTGAATCATCGAGATCGCTCTTTTCGAGCTAGTTAATGCGAGAAACACGTTATCTGGTGTTTTCACCACTCCACAGTTCGCTGGATATGCAGAACCGGAGATATCTTGGTTTTCGTGGGGTTTCCAGCTGAGATATGCATTTTCTGCGATAATCTTGATGGGTCTCTTGTCAGAAGTATGCAGAATCATCTAGATCGCTCTTTTCGAGCTACTTATTGCACGAAACACGTTTTCTGGTGTTTTCACCACTCCACAGTAATTTTGACATGCAGAACCGGAGATATCTTGGAGTCGGTCGGGTTTCAAGCTGAGATATGCATTTTCTACGATAATCCTGGTGAGACTTCCGTCAGCAGTATGCAGAATCTGCGAGAACGCTCCTTTCGAGCTACTTAATGCGCGAAACACGTTTTCTGGTGTTTTCACCATTCCACGGTACGTTTGATGTGCAGAACCGGAGATAACTCGGTTTTCGTCGGGTTTCAAGCTGAGATATGCATTTTCCACGATAATCTTGGTGAAACATCTGTCCGAAGTATGCAGAAACATCGAGAGCGCTCTTTTCGAGCTATTTAATGCGAGAAACTCGTTTTCTGGGGTTTTCACCACTCCACAGTTCGTTGGATATGCAGAACCGGAGATATCTTGGTTTTCGTGGGGTTTCAAGCTGAGATATGCATTTCCAGCGATAATCTTGGTGAGACTTCTGTCCGAAGTATGCTGAATCATCGAGATCGCTCTTTTCGAGCTAGTTAATGCGAGAAACACGTTCTCTGGTTGTTTTCACCACTCCACAGTGCGTTTGATATGCAGAACAGTAGATATCTTGGTTTTCGTGGGGTTTCAAGCTGAGATATGCATTTTCTGCGATAATCTTGGTGAGACTTCTGTCCGAAGTATGCTGAATCATCTAGATCGCTCTTTTCGAGCTATTTAATGCGAGAAACACGTTATCTGGTGTTTTCACCACTCCACAGTGCGTATGATATGCAGAACCGGCGATATTTTGGTTTTCGTGGGGTTTCAAGGTGAGATATGCATTTTCTGCGATAATCTTGGTGAGACTTCTGTCCGAAGTATGCTGAAACATCGAGATCGCTCTTTTCGTGCTAGTTAATGCGAGAAAAACCTTATACGGTGTTTTCACCACTCCACAGTTGGTTTGATATGCAGAACCGGCGATATTTTGGTTTTCGTCGGGTTTCAAGCTGAGATATGCATTTTCAACGATAATCTTGGTGAAACATCTGTCCGAAGTATGCTGAATCATCGAGATCGCTCTTTTCGAGCTATTTAACGCGAGAAACACGTTCTCTGGTTGTTTTCACCACTCCACAGTGCGTTTGATATGCAGAACCGGCAACATCTTGATTTTCGTGAGGTTTCGAGCTGAGATATGCATTTTCTGCGATAATACTGGTGAGACTTCAGTCAGAAGTATGCAGAATCATCTAGATCGCACTTTTCGAGCTACTTAATGCAAGAAACACGTTTTCTGTTGTTTTCACCACTCCGCAGTACGTTTTACATGCAGAACGGGAGATATCTCGGTTTCGGTCGGGTTTCAAGATAAGATATGCATTTCCTGCGATAATCTTGATGAGACTTCTGTCCGAAGTATGCTGAATCACCGAGATCGCTCTTCTCGAGCTATTTAAAACGAGAAACACGTTCTCTGGTTGTTTTCACCACTCCACAGTGCGTTTGATATGCAGAACAGGCGATATCTTGATTTTCGTGGTGTTTCCAGCTGAGATATGCATTTTCTGCGATAATCTTGGTGAGACTTCTGTCCGAAGTATGCTGAAACATCGAGATCGCTCTTCTCGTGCTAGTTAATGCGAGAAAAACCTTATCCGGTGTTTTCCCCACTCCACAGTGCGTTTGATATGCAGAACCGGCGATATCTTGGTTTTCGTGGGGTTTCAAGCTTAGATATGCATTTTCTGCGATAATCTTGGTGAGACTTCTGTCCGAAGTATGCTGAATCATCAAGATCGCTCTTTTCGAGCTAGTTAGTGCGAGAAACACGTTATCTGGTGATTTCACCACTCCACAGTGCGTTTGATATGCAGAACAGTAGATATCTTGGTTTTCGTGGGGTTTCATGTTGAGATATGCATGTTCTGCGATAATCTTGTTGAGACTTCTGTCCGAAGTATGCAGAATCATCGAGATCGCTCGTTTCGAGCTACTTAATGCGAGAAACACGTTATCTGGTGTTTTCACCACTCCACAGTGCGTTGGATATGCAGAACCGGCGATATTTTGGTTTTCGTCGGGATTCAAGCTGAGATATGCATTTTCGACGATAAGCTTGGTGAAACATCTGTCCAAAGTATGCAGAAACATCGAGAGCGCTCTTTTCGCGCTATTTAATGCACGAAACACGTTTTCTGGCGTTTTCACCACTCCACAGTGCGTTTGATATGCAGAACAGTAGATATCTTGGTTTTCGTGGGGTTTCAAGCTGAAATATGCATTTTCTGCGATAATCTTGTGGAGACTCTTGTACGAAGCATGCAGAATCTTCGAGAACGCTCTTTTCGAGCTACTTACTGCGCGAAACATGTTTTCTGGTGTTTTCACCACTCCACGGTACGTTTGATGTGCAGAACCGGAGATAACTCGGTTTTCGTCGGGTTTCAAGCTGAGATATGCATTTTCTACGATAATCTTGGTGAGACTTCTGTCAGAAGTATGCAGGATCTTCGAGATCGCTCTTTTCGAGCTATTTAATGCGAGAAACACGTTCTCTGGTGGTTTTCACCACTCCACAGTGCGTTTGATATGCGGAACCGGCGACATCTTTGATTTCGTCGGGGTTCAAGTTGAGATATGCATTTTCTACGATAATCTTGGTGGGTCTTTTGTCAGAAGTATGCAGAATCATCTAGATCGCTCTTTTCGAGCTATTTAATGCGAGAAACACGTTATCTGGTGTTTTCACCACTCCACAGTGCGTTTGATATGCAGAATCGGCGACATCTTTGATTTCGTCGGGGTTCAAGTTGAGATATGCATTTTCTATTATAATCTTGGTGAGACTTCTGTCAGAAGTATGCAGAATCATCGTGATCGGCTTTTTCGAGCTATTTAACGCGAGAAACACGTTCTCTGGTTGTTTTCACCACTCCACAGTGCGTTTGATATGCAGAACCGGCAACATCTTGATTTTCGTGAGGTTTCGAGCTGAGATATGCATTTTCTGCGATAATACTGGTGAGACTTCAGTCAGAAGTATGCAGAATCATCTAGATCGCACTTTTCGAGCTATTTAATGCGAGAAACACGTTATCTGGTGTTTTCACCACTCCACAGTTGGTTTGATATGCAGAACCGGCGATATTTTAGTTTTCATCGGGTTTCAAGCTGAAATATGCATTTTCTACGATAATCTTGGTGAAACATCTATCCGAAGTATGCAGAAACATCGAGAGCGCTCTTTTCGAGCTATTTAATGCGAGAAACTCGTTATCTGGGGTTTTCACCACTCCACAGTTCGTTGGATATGCAGAACCGCAGATATCTTGGTTTTCGTGGGGTTTCAAGCTGAGATATGCATTTCCTTTGATAGTCTTGGTGAGACTCCTGTCCGAAATATGCTGAATCATCGAGATTGCTCTTTCCGAGCTATTTAATGCGAGAAACACGTTCTCTGGTTGTTTTCACCACTCCACAGTGCGTTTGATATGCAGAACAGGCGATATCTTGATTTTCGTGGTGTTTCCAGCTGAGATATGCATTTTCTGCGATAACCTTGGTGGGTCTTTTGTCAGAAGTATGCAGAATCAACTAGATCGCTCTTTTCGAGCTACTTAATGCAAGAAACACGTTTTCTGGTGTTTTCACCACTCCACAGTTCGTTGGATATGCAGAACAGGCGATATCTTGATTTTCGTGGTGTTTCCAGCTGAGATATGCATTTTCTGCGATAATCTTGGTGAGACTCCTGTCCGAAATATGCTGAATCATCGAGATCGCTCTTCACGAGCTACTTAATGCACGAAACACGTTTTCTGGTGTTTTCACCACTCCACAGTACGTTTGACATGCAGAACCGGAGATATCTTGGTTTCGGTCGGGTTTCAAGCTGAGATATGCATTTTCTACGTTAATCCTGGTGAGACTTCTGTCAGAAGTATGCAGAATCTTCGAGAACGCTCTATTCGAGCTACTTAATGTGCGAAATACGTTTTCTGGTGTTTTCACCACTCCACGGTACGTTTGATGTGCAGAACCGGAGATAACTCGGTTTTCGTCGGGTTTCAAGCTGAGATATGCATTTTCTACGATAATCTTGGTGAGACTTCTGTCAGAAGTATGCAGGATCTTCGAGAACGCTCTTTTCGAGCTATTTAATGCGAGAAACTCGTTTTCTCGGGTTTTCACCACTCCACAGTTCGTTGGATATGCAGAACCGGAGATATCTTGGTTTTCGTGGGGTTTCAAGATGAGATATGCATTTCCTGCGATAATCTTGGTGAGACTTCTGTCCGAAGTATGCTGAATCATCGAGATCGCTCTTCTCGAGCTATTTAATGCGAGAAACACGTTCTCTGGCTGTTTTCACCTCTCCACAGTGCCTTTGATATGCAGAACAGGCGATATCTTGATTTTCGTGGTGTTTCCAGCTGAGATATGCATTTTCTGCAATAATCTTTTTGAGACTTCTGTCCGAAGTATGCAGAATCATCGAGATCGCTCGTTTCGAGCTATTTAATGCGGAAACACGTTATCTGGTGTTTTCACCACTCCACAGTGCGTTGGATATGCAGAACCGGAGATATTTTGGTTTTCGTCGGGATTCAAGCTGAGATATGCATTTTCTACGATAAGCTTTGTGAGACATCAGTTCGAAGTATGCAGAAACAACGAGAGCCCTCTTTTGAGCTATTTAATGCGAGAAACACGTTTTCTGGGGTTTTCACCACTCCACAGTTCGTTGGATATGCAGAACAGGAGATATCTTGGATTTCGTGGGGTTTCAAGCAGAGATATGCATTTTCTGCGATAATCTAGGTGAGACTTCTGTCCGAAGTATGCTGAACCATCGAGACCGCTCTTTTCGAGCTACTTAATGCACGAAACTCGTTTTCTGGGGTTTTCACCATTCCACGGTACGTTTGATGTGCAGAACCGGAGATAACTCGGTTTTCGTCGGGTTTCAAGCTGAGATATGCATTTTCTACGATAATCTTTGTGAAACATCTGTCCGAAGTATGCAGAAACATCGAGAGCGCTCTTTTCGAGCTATTTAATCCGAGAAACTCGTTTTCTGGGGTTTTCACCACTCCACAGTTCGTTGGATATGCAGAACCGGAGATATCTTGGTTTTCGTGGGGTTTCAAGCTGAGATATGCATTTCCTGCGATAATCTTGGTGAGACTTCCGTCGGAAGTATGCAGAATCTTCGAGAACGCTCTTTTCGAGCTACTTAATGCGCGAAACACGTTTTCTGGTTTTTTCACCACTCCACAGTACGTTTGACATGCAGAACAGGAGATATCTTGGTTTCGGTCGGGTTTCAAGCTGAGATATGCATTTTCTGCGATAATCCTGGTGAGACTTCTGTCCGAAGTATACTGAAACATCGAGATCGCTCTTTTCGAGCTAGTTAATGCGAGTAAAACCTTATCCGGTGTTTTCACCACTCCACAGTTCGTTGGATATGCAGAACCGGAGATATCTTGGTTTTCGTGGGGTTTCAAGCTGAGATATCCATTTCCAGCGATAATCTTGGTGAGACTTCTGTCCGAAGTATGCTGAATCAACGAGATCGCTCTTTTCGAGCTAGTTAATGCGAGAAACACGTTCTCTGGTTGTTTTCACCACTCCACAGTGCGTTTGATATGCAGAACAGTAGATATCTTGGTTTTCGTGGGGTTTCAAGCTGAGATATGCATTTTCTGCGATAATCTTGGTGAGACTTCTGTCCGAAGTATGCTGAATCATCTAGATCGCTCTTTTCGAGCTATTTAATGCGAGAAACACGTTATCTGGTGTTTTCACCACTCCACAGTGCGTATGATATGCAGAACCGGCGATATTTTGGTTTTCGTGGGGTTTCAAGGTGAGATATGCATTTTCTGCGATAATCTTGGTGAGACTTCTGTCCGAAGTATGCTGAAACATCGAGATCGCTCTTTTCGAGCTATTTAACGCGAGAAACACGTTCTCTGGTTGTTTTCACCACTCCACAGTGCGTTTGATATGCAGAACCGGCAACATCTTGATTTTCGTGAGGTTTCGAGCTGAGATATGCATTTTCTGCGATAATACTGGTGAGACTTCAGTCAGAAGTATGCAGAATCATCTAGATCGCACGTTTCGAGCTACTTAATGCAAGAAACACGTTTTCTGTTGTTTTCACCACTCCGCAGTACGTTTTACATGCAGAACGGGAGATATCTCGGTTTCGGACGGGTTTCAAGATAAGATATGCATTTCCTGCGATAATCTTGATGAGACTTCTGTCCGAAGTATGCTGAATCACCGAGATCGCTCTTCTCGAGCTATTTAAAGCGAGAAACACGTTCTCTGGTTGTTTTCACCACTCCACAGTGCGTTTGATATGCAGAACAGGCGATATCTTGATTTTCGTGGTGTTTCCAGCTGAGATATGCATTTTCTACGATAATCCTGGTGAGACTTCTGTCCGAAGTATGCTGAAACATCGAGATCGCTCTTCTCGTGCTAGTTAATGCGAGAAAAACCTTATCCGGTGTTTTCCCCACTCCACAGTGCGTTTGATATGCAGAACCGGCGATATCTTGGTTTTCGTGGGGTTTCAAGCTTAGATATGCATTTTCTGCGATAATCTTGGTGAGACTTCTGTCCGAAGTATGCTGAATCATCGAGATCGCTCTTTTCGAGCTAGTTAGTGCGAGAAACACGTTATCTGGTGATTTCACCACTCCACAGTGCGTTTGATATGCAGAACAGTAGATATCTTGGTTTTCGTGGGGTTTCAAGCTGAGATATGCATGTTCTGCGATAATCTTGTTGAGACTTCTGTCCGAAGTATGCAGAATCATCGAGATCGCTCGTTTCGAGCTACTTAATGCGAGAAACACGTTATCTGGTGTTTTCACCACTCCACAGTGCGTTGGATATGCAGAACCGGCGATATTTTGGTTTTCGTCGGGTTTCAAGCTGAGATATGCATTTTCTACGATAATCCTGGTGAGACTTCTGTCAGAAGTATGCAGAATCTTCGAGAACGCTCTTTTCGAGCTACTTACTGCGCGAAACATGTTTTCTGGTGTTTTCACCACTCCACGGTACGTTTGATGTGCAGAACCGGAGATAACTCGGTTTTCGTCGGGTTTCAAGCTGAGATATGCATTTTCTACGATAATCTTGGTGAGACTTCTGTCAGAAGTATGCAGGATCTTCGAGATCGCTCTTTTCGAGCTACTTAATGCGAGAAACACGTTCTCTGGTGGTTTTCACCACTCCACAGTGCGTTTGATATGCGGAACCGGCGACATCTTTGATTTCGTCGGGGTTCAAGTTGAGATATGCATTTTCTACGATAATCTTGGTGGGTCTTTTGTCAGAAGTATGCAGAATCATCTAGATCGCTCTTTTCGAGCTATTTAATGCGAGAAACACGTTATCTGGTGTTTTCACCACTCCACAGTGCGTTTGATATGCAGAATCGGCGACATCTTTGATTTCGTCGGGGTTCAAGTTGAGACATGCATTTTCTATTATAATCTCGGTGAGACTTCTGTCAGAAGTATTCAGAATCATCGTGATCGGCTTTTTCGAGCTATTTAACGCGAGAAACACGTTCTCTGGTTGTTTTCACCACTCCACAGTTCGTTTGATATGCAGAAACGGCAACATCTTGATTTTCGTGAGGTTTCGAGCTGAGATATGCATTTTCTGCGATAATACTGGTGAGACTTCAGTCAGAAGTATGCAGAATCATCTAGATCGCACTTTTCGAGCTATTTAATGCGAGAAACACGTTATCTGGTGTTTTCACCACTCCACAGTTGGTTTGATATGCAGAACCGGCGATATTTTAGTTTTCATCGGGTTTCAAGCTGAAATATGCATTTTCTACGATAATCTTGGTGAAACATCTATCCGAAGTATGCAGAAACATCGAGAGCGCTCTTTTCGAGCTATTTAATGCGAGAAACTCGTTTTCTGGGGTTTTCACCACTCCACAGTTCGTTGGATATGCAGAACCGGAGATATCTTGGTTTTCGTGGGGTTTCAAGCTGAGATATGCATTTCCTTTGATAATCTTGGTGAGACTCCTGTCCGAAATATGCTGAATCATCGAGATCGCTCTTTTCGAGCTATTTAATGCGAGAATCACGTTCTCTGGTTGTTTTCACCACTCCACAGTGCGTTTGATATGCAGCACAGGCGATATCTTGATTTTCGTGGTGTTTCCAGCTGAGATATGCATTTTCTGCGATAACCTTGGTGGGTCTTTTGTCAGAAGTATGCAGAATCAACTAGATCGCTCTTTTCGAGCTACTTAATGCAAGAAACACGTTTTCTGGTGTTTTCACCACTCCACAGTTCGTTGGATATGCAGAACAGGCGATATCTTGATTTTCGTGGTGTTTCCAGCTGAGATATGCATTTTCTGCGATAATCTTGGTGAGACTCCTGTCCGAAATATGCTGAATCATCGAGATCGCTCTTCTCGAGCTACTTAATGCACGAAACACGTTTTCTGGTGTTTTCACCACTCCACAGTACGTTTGACATGCAGAACCGGAGATATCTTGGTTTCGGTCGGGTTTCAAGCTGAGATATGCATTTTCTACGTTAATCCTGGTGAGACTTCTGTCAGAAGTATGCAGAATCTTCGAGAACGCTCTATTCGAGCTACTTAATGCGCGAAATACGTTTTCTGGTGTTTTCACCACTCCACGGTACGTTTGATGTGCAGAACCGGAGATAACTCGGTTTTCGTCGGGTTTCAAGCTGAGATATGCATTTTCTACGATAATCTTGGTGAGACTTCTGTCAGAAGTATGCAGGATCTTCGAGAACGCTCTTTTCGAGCTATTTAATGCGAGAAACTCGTTTTCTCGGGTTTTCACCACTCCACAGTTCGTTGGATATGCAGAACCGGAGATATCTTGGTTTTCGTGGGGTTTCAAGATGAGATATGCATTTCCTGCGATAATCTTGGTGAGACTTCTGTCCGAAGTATGCTGAATCATCGAGATCGCTCTTCTCGAGCTATTTAATGCGAGAAACACGTTCTCTGGCTGTTTTCACCTCTCCACAGTGCCTTTGATATGCAGAACAGGCGATATCTTGATTTTCGTGGTGTTTCCAGCTGAGATATGCATTTTCTGCGATAATCTCGGTGAGACTCCTGTCCGAAATATGCTGAATCATCGAAATCGCTCTTTTCGAGCTACTTAATGCACGAAACTCGTTTTCTGGGGTTTTCACCACTCCACGGTACGTTTGATGTGCAGAACCGGAGATAACTCGGTTTTCGTCGGGTTTCAAGCTGAGATATGCATTTTCTACGATAATCTTTGTGAGACTTCTGTCCGAAGTATGCAGAATCATCTAGATCGCGCTTATCGAGCTATGTAATGCGAGAAACACGTTTTCTGGGGTTTTCACCACTCCACAGTGCGTTTGATATGCAGAACCGGAGATATTTTGGTTTTCGTCGGGATTCAAGCTGAGATATGCATTTTCTGCGATAATCTCGGTGAGACTTCTGTTAGAAGTATGCCGAATCATCGAGGTCGCACTTTTCGAGCTACTTAATGCGCGAAACACGTTTTCTGGTGTTTTCACCACTCCACAGTGCGTTTGACATGCAGAACAGTAGATGTCTTGGTTTTCGTGGGGTTTCAAGCTGAAATATGCATTTTCTGCAATAATCTTTTTGAGACTTCTGCCCGAAGTATGCAGAATCATCGAGATCGCTCGTTTCGAGCTATTTAATGCGGAAACACGTTATCTGGTGTTTTCACCACTCCACAGTGCGTTGGATATGCAGAACCGGAGATATTTTGGTTTTCGTCGGGATTCAAGCTGAGATATGCATTTTCTACGATAAGCTTTGTGAGACATCAGTTCGAAGTATGCAGAAACAACGAGAGCCCTCTTTTGAGCTATTTAATGCGAGAAACACGTTTTCTGGGGTTTTCACCACTCCACAGTTCGTTGGATATGCAGAACAGGAGATATCTTGGATTTCGTGGGGTTTCAAGCAGAGATATGCATTTTCTGCGATAATCTTGGTGAGACTTCTGTTAGAAGTATGCTGAATCATCGAGATCGCTCTTTTCGAGTTAGTTAGTGCGAGAAACACGTTATCTGGTGTTTTCACCACTCCACAGTGCGTTTGATATGCAGAACAGTAGATATTTTGGTTTTCGTGGGGTTTGAAGCTGAAATATGCATTTTCTGCGATAATATTGGTGAGACTTCTGTCCGAAGTATGCTGAATCACCGAGATCGCTCTTTTCGAGCTAGTTAATGCGAGAAAAACCTTATCCGGTGTTTTCACCACTCCACAGTGCGTTTGATATGCAGAACCAGCGATATCTTGGCTTTCGTGGGGTTTCAAGCTGAGATATGCATTTTCTGCGATAATCTTGTTGAGACTTCTGTCCGAAGTATGCAGAATCATCGAGATCGCTCGTTTCGAGCTATTTAATGCGGAAACACGTTATCTGGTGTTTTCACCACTCCACAGTGCGTTGGATATGCAGAACCGGAGATATTTTGGTTTTCGTCGGGTTTCAAGCTGAGATATGCATTTTCTACGATAAGCTTTGTGAGAAATCAGTTCGAAGTATGCAGAAACAACGAGAGCGCTCTTTTCGAGCTACATAATGCGAGAAACACGTTTTCTGGGGTTTTCACCACTCCACAGTTCGTTGGATATGCAGAACAGTAGATATCTTGGTATTCGTGAGGTTTCAAGCAGAGATATGCATTTTCTGCGATAATCTTGGTGAGACTTCTGTTAGAAGTATGCTGAATCATCGAGAGCGCTCTTTTCGAGCTAGTTAGTGCGAGAAACACGTTATCTGGTGTTTTCACCACTCCACAGTGCGTTTGATATGCAGAACAGTAGATATCTTGGTTTTCGTGGGGTTTCAAGCAGAGATATGCATTTTCTGCGATAATCTTGGTGAGACTTCTGTTAGAAGTATGCAGAATCATCGAGATCGCTCGTTTCGAGCTATTTAATGCGGAAACACGTTATCTGGTGTTTTCACCACTCCACAGTGCGTTGGATATGCAGAACCGGAGATATTTTGGTTTTCGTCGGGATTCAAGCTGAGATATGCATTTTCTACGATAAGCTTTGTGAGACATCAGTTCGAAGTATGCAGAAACAACGAGAGCCCTCTTTTGAGCTATTTAATGCGAGAAACACGTTTTCTGGGGTTTTCACCACTCCACAGTTCGTTGGATATGCAGAACAGGAGATATCTTGGATTTCGTGGGGTTTCAAGCAGAGATATGCATTTTCTGCGATAATCTTGGTGAGACTTCTGTTAGAAGTATGCTGAATCATCGAGATCGCTCTTTTCGAGTTAGTTAGTGCGAGAAACACGTTATCTGGTGTTTTCACCACTCCACAGTGCGTTTGATATGCAGAACAGTAGATATTTTGGTTTTCGTGGGGTTTGAAGCTGAAATATGCATTTTCTGCGATAATATTGGTGAGACTTCTGTCCGAAGTATGCTGAATCACCGAGATCGCTCTTTTCGAGCTAGTTAATGCGAGAAAAACCTTATCCGGTGTTTTCACCACTCCACAGTGCGTTTGATATGCAGAACCAGCGATATCTTGGCTTTCGTGGGGTTTCAAGCTGAGATATGCATTTTCTGCGATAATCTTGTTGAGACTTCTGTCCGAAGTATGCAGAATCATCGAGATCGCTCGTTTCGAGCTATTTAATGCGGAAACACGTTATCTGGTGTTTTCACCACTCCACAGTGCGTTGGATATGCAGAACCGGAGATATTTTGGTTTTCGTCGGGTTTCAAGCTGAGATATGCATTTTCTACGATAAGCTTTGTGAGAAATCAGTTCGAAGTATGCAGAAACAACGAGAGCGCTCTTTTCGAGCTACATAATGCGAGAAACACGTTTTCTGGGGTTTTCACCACTCCACAGTTCGTTGGATATGCAGAACAGTAGATATCTTGGTATTCGTGAGGTTTCAAGCAGAGATATGCATTTTCTGCGATAATCTTGGTGAGACTTCTGTTAGAAGTATGCTGAATCATCGAGAGCGCTCTTCTCGAGCTACTTAATGCACGAAACACGTTTTCTGGTGTTTTCACCACTCCACAGTACGTTTGACATGCAGAACCGGAGATATCTTGGTTTCGGTCGGGTTTCAAGCTGAGATATGCATTTTCTACGTTAATCCTGGTGAGACTTCTGTCAGAAGTATGCAGAATCTTCGAGAACGCTCTATTCGAGCTACTTAATGCGCGAAATACGTTTTCTGGTGTTTTCACCACTCCACGGTACGTTTGATGTGCAGAACCGGAGATAACTCGGTTTTCGTCGGGTTTCAAGCTGAGATATGCATTTTCTACGATAATCTTGGTGAGACTTCTGTCAGAAGTATGCAGGATCTTCGAGAACGCTCTTTTCGAGCTATTTAATGCGAGAAACTCGTTTTCTCGGGTTTTCACCACTCCACAGTTCGTTGGATATGCAGAACCGGAGATATCTTGGTTTTCGTGGGGTTTCAAGATGAGATATGCATTTCCTGCGATAATCTTGGTGAGACTTCTGTCCGAAGTATGCTGAATCATCGAGATCGCTCTTCTCGAGCTATTTAATGCGAGAAACACGTTCTCTGGCTGTTTTCACCTCTCCACAGTGCCTTTGATATGCAGAACAGGCGATATCTTGATTTTCGTGGTGTTTCCAGCTGAGATATGCATTTTCTGCGATAATCTCGGTGAGACTCCTGTCCGAAATATGCTGAATCATCGAAAACGCTCTTTTCGAGCTATTTAATGCGAGAAACACGTTATCTGGTGTTTTCACCACTCCACAGTGCGTTTGATATGCAGAACAGTAGATATCTTGGTTTTCGTGGGGTTTCAAGCAGAGATATGCATTTTCTGCGATAATCTTGGTGAGACTTCTGTTAGAAGTATGCAGAATCATCGAGATCGCTCGTTTCGAGCTATTTAATGCGGAAACACGTTATCTGGTGTTTTCACCACTCCACAGTGCGTTGGATATGCAGAACCGGAGATATTTTGGTTTTCGTCGGGATTCAAGCTGAGATATGCATTTTCTACGATAAGCTTTGTGAGACATCAGTTCGAAGTATGCAGAAACAACGAGAGCGCTCTTTTCGAGCTACATAATGCGAGAAACACGTTTTCTGGGGTTTTCACCACTCCACAGTTCGTTGGATATGCAGAACAGTAGATATCTTGGTATTCGTGAGGTTTCAAGCAGAGATATGCATTTTCTGCGATAATCTTGGTGAGACTTCTGTTAGAAGTATGCTGAATCATCGAGAGCGCTCTTTTCGAGCTAGTTAGTGCGAGAAACACGTTATCTGGTGTTTTCACCACTCCACAGTGCGTTTGATATGCAGAACAGTAGATATCTTGGTTTTCGTGGGGTTTCAAGCAGAGATATGCATTTTCTGCGATAATCTTGGTGAGACTTCTGTTAGAAGTATGCAGAATCATCGAGATCGCTCGTTTCGAGCTACTTAATGCGAGAAACACGTTATCTGGTGTTTTCACCACTCCACAGTGCGTTGGATATGCAGAACCGGCGATATTTTGGTTTTCGTCGGGTTTCAAGCTGAGATATGCATTTTCTACGATAATCCTGGTGAGACTTCTGTCAGAAGTATGCAGAATCTTCGAGAACGCTCTTTTCGAGCTACTTACTGCGCGAAACATGTTTTCTGGTGTTTTCACCACTCCACGGTACGTTTGATGTGCAGAACCGGAGATAACTCGGTTTTCGTCGGGTTTCAAGCTGAGATATGCATTTTCTACGATAATCTTGGTGAGACTTCTGTCAGAAGTATGCAGGATCTTCGAGATCGCTCTTTTCGAGCTACTTAATGCGAGAAACACGTTCTCTGGTGGTTTTCACCACTCCACAGTGCGTTTGATATGCGGAACCGGCGACATCTTTGATTTCGTCGGGGTTCAAGTTGAGATATGCATTTTCTACGATAATCTTGGTGGGTCTTTTGTCAGAAGTATGCAGAATCATCTAGATCGCTCTTTTCGAGCTATTTAATGCGAGAAACACGTTATCTGGTGTTTTCACCACTCCACAGTGCGTTTGATATGCAGAATCGGCGACATCTTTGATTTCGTCGGGGTTCAAGTTGAGACATGCATTTTCTATTATAATCTCGGTGAGACTTCTGTCAGAAGTATTCAGAATCATCGTGATCGGCTTTTTCGAGCTATTTAACGCGAGAAACACGTTCTCTGGTTGTTTTCACCACTCCACAGTTCGTTTGATATGCAGAAACGGCAACATCTTGATTTTCGTGAGGTTTCGAGCTGAGATATGCATTTTCTGCGATAATACTGGTGAGACTTCAGTCAGAAGTATGCAGAATCATCTAGATCGCACTTTTCGAGCTATTTAATGCGAGAAACACGTTATCTGGTGTTTTCACCACTCCACAGTTGGTTTGATATGCAGAACCGGCGATATTTTAGTTTTCATCGGGTTTCAAGCTGAAATATGCATTTTCTACGATAATCTTGGTGAAACATCTATCCGAAGTATGCAGAAACATCGAGAGCGCTCTTTTCGAGCTATTTAATGCGAGAAACTCGTTTTCTGGGGTTTTCACCACTCCACAGTTCGTTGGATATGCAGAACCGGAGATATCTTGGTTTTCGTGGGGTTTCAAGCTGAGATATGCATTTCCTTTGATAATCTTGGTGAGACTCCTGTCCGAAATATGCTGAATCATCGAGATCGCTCTTTTCGAGCTATTTAATGCGAGAATCACGTTCTCTGGTTGTTTTCACCACTCCACAGTGCGTTTGATATGCAGCACAGGCGATATCTTGATTTTCGTGGTGTTTCCAGCTGAGATATGCATTTTCTGCGATAACCTTGGTGGGTCTTTTGTCAGAAGTATGCAGAATCAACTAGATCGCTCTTTTCGAGCTACTTAATGCAAGAAACACGTTTTCTGGTGTTTTCACCACTCCACAGTTCGTTGGATATGCAGAACAGGCGATATCTTGATTTTCGTGGTGTTTCCAGCTGAGATATGCATTTTCTGCGATAATCTTGGTGAGACTCCTGTCCGAAATATGCTGAATCATCGAGATCGCTCTTCTCGAGCTACTTAATGCACGAAACACGTTTTCTGGTGTTTTCACCACTCCACAGTACGTTTGACATGCAGAACCGGAGATATCTTGGTTTCGGTCGGGTTTCAAGCTGAGATATGCATTTTCTACGTTAATCCTGGTGAGACTTCTGTCAGAAGTATGCAGAATCTTCGAGAACGCTCTATTCGAGCTACTTAATGCGCGAAATACGTTTTCTGGTGTTTTCACCACTCCACGGTACGTTTGATGTGCAGAACCGGAGATAACTCGGTTTTCGTCGGGTTTCAAGCTGAGATATGCATTTTCTACGATAATCTTGGTGAGACTTCTGTCAGAAGTATGCAGGATCTTCGAGAACGCTCTTTTCGAGCTATTTAATGCGAGAAACTCGTTTTCTCGGGTTTTCACCACTCCACAGTTCGTTGGATATGCAGAACCGGAGATATCTTGGTTTTCGTGGGGTTTCAAGATGAGATATGCATTTCCTGCGATAATCTTGGTGAGACTTCTGTCCGAAGTATGCTGAATCATCGAGATCGCTCTTCTCGAGCTATTTAATGCGAGAAACACGTTCTCTGGCTGTTTTCACCTCTCCACAGTGCCTTTGATATGCAGAACAGGCGATATCTTGATTTTCGTGGTGTTTCCAGCTGAGATATGCATTTTCTGCGATAATCTCGGTGAGACTCCTGTCCGAAATATGCTGAATCATCGAAATCGCTCTTTTCGAGCTACTTAATGCACGAAACTCGTTTTCTGGGGTTTTCACCACTCCACGGTACGTTTGATGTGCAGAACCGGAGATAACTCGGTTTTCGTCGGGTTTCAAGCTGAGATATGCATTTTCTACGATAATCTTTGTGAGACTTCTGTCCGAAGTATGCAGAATCATCTAGATCGCGCTTATCGAGCTATGTAATGCGAGAAACACGTTTTCTGGGGTTTTCACCACTCCACAGTGCGTTTGATATGCAGAACCGGAGATATTTTGGTTTTCGTCGGGATTCAAGCTGAGATATGCATTTTCTGCGATAATCTCGGTGAGACTTCTGTTAGAAGTATGCCGAATCATCGAGGTCGCACTTTTCGAGCTACTTAATGCGCGAAACACGTTTTCTGGTGTTTTCACCACTCCACAGTGCGTTTGACATGCAGAACAGTAGATGTCTTGGTTTTCGTGGGGTTTCAAGCTGAAATATGCATTTTCTGCAATAATCTTTTTGAGACTTCTGCCCGAAGTATGCAGAATCATCGAGATCGCTCGTTTCGAGCTATTTAATGCGGAAACACGTTATCTGGTGTTTTCACCACTCCACAGTGCGTTGGATATGCAGAACCGGAGATATTTTGGTTTTCGTCGGGATTCAAGCTGAGATATGCATTTTCTACGATAAGCTTTGTGAGACATCAGTTCGAAGTATGCAGAAACAACGAGAGCCCTCTTTTGAGCTATTTAATGCGAGAAACACGTTTTCTGGGGTTTTCACCACTCCACAGTTCGTTGGATATGCAGAACAGGAGATATCTTGGATTTCGTGGGGTTTCAAGCAGAGATATGCATTTTCTGCGATAATCTTGGTGAGACTTCTGTTAGAAGTATGCTGAATCATCGAGATCGCTCTTTTCGAGTTAGTTAGTGCGAGAAACACGTTATCTGGTGTTTTCACCACTCCACAGTGCGTTTGATATGCAGAACAGTAGATATTTTGGTTTTCGTGGGGTTTGAAGCTGAAATATGCATTTTCTGCGATAATATTGGTGAGACTTCTGTCCGAAGTATGCTGAATCACCGAGATCGCTCTTTTCGAGCTAGTTAATGCGAGAAAAACCTTATCCGGTGTTTTCACCACTCCACAGTGCGTTTGATATGCAGAACCAGCGATATCTTGGCTTTCGTGGGGTTTCAAGCTGAGATATGCATTTTCTGCGATAATCTTGTTGAGACTTCTGTCCGAAGTATGCAGAATCATCGAGATCGCTCGTTTCGAGCTATTTAATGCGGAAACACGTTATCTGGTGTTTTCACCACTCCACAGTGCGTTGGATATGCAGAACCGGAGATATTTTGGTTTTCGTCGGGTTTCAAGCTGAGATATGCATTTTCTACGATAAGCTTTGTGAGAAATCAGTTCGAAGTATGCAGAAACAACGAGAGCGCTCTTTTCGAGCTACATAATGCGAGAAACACGTTTTCTGGGGTTTTCACCACTCCACAGTTCGTTGGATATGCAGAACAGTAGATATCTTGGTATTCGTGAGGTTTCAAGCAGAGATATGCATTTTCTGCGATAATCTTGGTGAGACTTCTGTTAGAAGTATGCTGAATCATCGAGAGCGCTCTTTTCGAGCTAGTTAGTGCGAGAAACACGTTATCTGGTGTTTTCACCACTCCACAGTGCGTTTGATATGCAGAACAGTAGATATCTTGGTTTTCGTGGGGTTTCAAGCAGAGATATGCATTTTCTGCGATAATCTTGGTGAGACTTCTGTTAGAAGTATGCAGAATCATCGAGATCGCTCGTTTCGAGCTATTTAATGCGGAAACACGTTATCTGGTGTTTTCACCACTCCACAGTGCGTTGGATATGCAGAACCGGAGATATTTTGGTTTTCGTCGGGATTCAAGCTGAGATATGCATTTTCTACGATAAGCTTTGTGAGACATCAGTTCGAAGTATGCAGAAACAACGAGAGCCCTCTTTTGAGCTATTTAATGCGAGAAACACGTTTTCTGGGGTTTTCACCACTCCACAGTTCGTTGGATATGCAGAACAGGAGATATCTTGGATTTCGTGGGGTTTCAAGCAGAGATATGCATTTTCTGCGATAATCTTGGTGAGACTTCTGTTAGAAGTATGCTGAATCATCGAGATCGCTCTTTTCGAGTTAGTTAGTGCGAGAAACACGTTATCTGGTGTTTTCACCACTCCACAGTGCGTTTGATATGCAGAACAGTAGATATTTTGGTTTTCGTGGGGTTTGAAGCTGAAATATGCATTTTCTGCGATAATATTGGTGAGACTTCTGTCCGAAGTATGCTGAATCACCGAGATCGCTCTTTTCGAGCTAGTTAATGCGAGAAAAACCTTATCCGGTGTTTTCACCACTCCACAGTGCGTTTGATATGCAGAACCAGCGATATCTTGGCTTTCGTGGGGTTTCAAGCTGAGATATGCATTTTCTGCGATAATCTTGTTGAGACTTCTGTCCGAAGTATGCAGAATCATCGAGATCGCTCGTTTCGAGCTATTTAATGCGGAAACACGTTATCTGGTGTTTTCACCACTCCACAGTGCGTTGGATATGCAGAACCGGAGATATTTTGGTTTTCGTCGGGTTTCAAGCTGAGATATGCATTTTCTACGATAAGCTTTGTGAGAAATCAGTTCGAAGTATGCAGAAACAACGAGAGCGCTCTTTTCGAGCTACATAATGCGAGAAACACGTTTTCTGGGGTTTTCACCACTCCACAGTTCGTTGGATATGCAGAACAGTAGATATCTTGGTATTCGTGAGGTTTCAAGCAGAGATATGCATTTTCTGCGATAATCTTGGTGAGACTTCTGTTAGAAGTATGCTGAATCATCGAGAGCGCTCTTTTCGAGCTAGTTAGTGCGAGAAACACGTTATCTGGTGTTTTCACCACTCCACAGTGCGTTTGATATGCAGAACAGTAGATATCTTGGTTTTCGTGGGGTTTCAAGCAGAGATATGCATTTTCTGCGATAATCTTGGTGAGACTTCTGTTAGAAGTATGCAGAATCATCGAGATCGCTCGTTTCGAGCTATTTAATGCGGAAACACGTTATCTGGTGTTTTCACCACTCCACAGTGCGTTGGATATGCAGAACCGGAGATATTTTGGTTTTCGTCGGGTTTCAAGCTGCGATATGCATTTTCTACGATAAGCTTTGTGAGACATCAGTTCGAAGTATGCAGAAACAACGAGAGCGCTCTTTTCGAGCTAGTTAATGCGAGAAAAACCTTATCCGGTGTTTTCACCAATCCGCAGTGCGGTTGATATGCAGATCCGGCGATATCTTGGTTTTCGTGGGGTTTCAAGCTGAGATATGCATTTTCTGCGATAATCTTGGTGAGACTTCTGTCCGAAGTATGCTGAAACATCGAGATCGCTCTATTCGAGCTAGTTAATGCGAGAAAAACCTTATCCGGTGTTTTCACCACTCCAAAGTGCGTTTGATATGCAGAACCAGCGATATCTTGGCTTTCGTGGGGTTTTCAAGCTGAGATATGCATTTTTTACGATAATCTTGGTGAGACTTCTGCCCGAGGTATGCTGAATCATCGAGATTGCTCTTTTCGAGCTAGTTAGTGCGAGAAACACGTTATCTGGTGTTTTCACCACTCCACAGTGCGTTTGATATGCAGAACCAGCGATATCTTGGCTTTCGTGGGGTTTTCAAGCTGAGATATGCATTTTTTACGATAATCTTGGTGAGACTTCTGTCCGAGGTATGCTGAATCATCGAGATCGCTCTTTTCGAGCTAGTTAGTGCGAGAAACACGTTATCTGGTGTTTTCACCACTCCACAGTTCGTTGGATATGCAGAACATTAGATATCTTGGTTTTCGAGGGGTTTCAAGCAGAGATATGCATTTTCTGCGATAATCTTGGTGAGACTTCTGTCCGAAGTATGCTGAATCATCGAGAACGCTCTTTTCGAGCTACTTAATATGAGAAACACGTTTTCTGGTGTTTTCACCACTCCACAGTGCGTTTGATATGCAGAACCGGCGACATCTTGGTATTCGTGGGGTTTCAAGCTGAGATATGCATTTTCTGCGATAATCTTGGTGAGACTTCTGTCCGAAGTATGCTGAAACATCGAGATCGCTCTTTTCGAGCTAGTTAATGCGAGAAAAACCTTATCCGGTGTTCTCACCACTCCACAGTGCGTTTGGTATGCAGATCCGGCGATATCTTGGTTTTCGTGGGGTTTCAAGCTGAGATATGCATTTTCTGCGATAATCTTGCTGAGACTTCTGTCCGAAGTATGCTGAAACATCGAGATCGCTCTTTTCGAGCTAGTTAATGCGAGAGAAACCTTATCCGGTGTTTTCACCACACCAAAGTACGTATGATATGCAGAACCAGCGATATCTTGGCTTTCGTGTGGTTTTCAAGCTGAGATATGCATTTTTTACGATAATCTTTGTGAGACTTCTGTCCGAGGTATGCTGAATCATCGAGATCGCTCTTTTCGAGCTAGTTAGTGCGAGAAACACGTTATCTGGTGTTTTCACCACTCCACAGTGCGTTTGACATGCAGAACAGTAGATGTCTTGGTTTTCGTGGGGTTTCAAGCTGAAATATGCATTTTCTGCAATAATCTTTTTGAGACTTCTGTCCGAAGTATGCAGAATCATCGAGATCGCTCGTTTCGAGCTATTTAATGCGGAAACACGTTATCTGGTGTTTTCACCACTCCACAGTGGGTTGGATATGCAGAACCGGAGATATTTTGGTTTTCGTCGGGATTCAAGCTGAGATATGCATTTTCTACGATAAGCTTTGTGAGACATCAGTTCGAAGTATGCAGAAACAACGAGAGCGCTCTTCTCGAGCTATTTAATGCGAGAAACACGTTTTCTGGGGTTTTCACCACTCCACAGTGCGTTTGATATGCAGAACACAGCGATATCTTGGTTTTCGGTGGGGTTTCAAGCTGAGATATGCATTTTTTACGATAATTTTGGTGAGACTTCTGTCCGAAGTATGCTGAATCATCGAGATCGCTCTTTTCGAGCTAGTTAGTGCAAGAAACACGTTATCTGGTGTTTTTACCACTCTACAGTGCGTTTGATATGCAGAACAGTATATATCTTGGTTTTCGTGGGGTTTCAAGCTGAGATATGCGTTTTCTGCGATAATCTTGTTGAGACTTCTGTCCGAAGTATGCAGAATCATCGAGATCGCTCGTTTCGAGCTATTTAATGCGGAAACACGTTATCTGGTGTTTTCACCACTCCACAGTGCGTTGGATATGCAGAACCGGAGATATTTTGGTTTTCGTCGGGTTTCAAGCTGCGATATGCATTTTCTACGATAAGCTTTGTGAGACATCAGTTCGAAGTATGCAGAAACAACGAGAGCGCTCTTTTCGAGCTAGTTAATGCGAGAAAAACCTTATCCGGTGTTTTCACCAATCCGCAGTGCGGTTGATATGCAGATCCGGCGATATCTTGGTTTTCGTGGGGTTTCAAGCTGAGATATGCATTTTCTGCGATAATCTTGGTGAGACTTCTGTCCGAAGTATACTGAAACATCGAGATCGCTCTATTCGAGCTAGTTAATGCGAGAAAAACCTTATCCGGTGTTTTCACCACTCCAAAGTGCGTTTGATATGCAGAACCAGCGATATCTTGGCTTTCGTGGGGTTTTCAAGCTGAGATATGCATTTTTTACGATAATCTTGGTGAGACTTCTGCCCGAGGTATGCTGAATCATCGAGATTGCTCTTTTCGAGCTAGTTAGTGCGAGAAACACGTTATCTGGTGTTTTCACCACTCCACAGTGCGTTTGATATGCAGAACCAGCGATATCTTGGCTTTCGTGGGGTTTTCAATCTGAGATATGCATTTTTTACGATAATCTTGGTGAGACTTCTGTCCGAGGTATGCTGAATCATCGAGATCGCTCTTTTCGAGCTAGTTAGTGCGAGAAACACGTTATCTGGTGTTTTCACCACTCCACAGTTCGTTGGATATGCAGAACATTAGATATCTTGGTTTTCGAGGGGTTTCAAGCAGAGATATGCATTTTCTGCGATAATCTTGGTGAGACTTCTGTCCGAAGTATGCTGAATCATCGAGAACGCTCTTTTCGAGCTACTTAATATGAGAAACACGTTTTCTGGTGTTTTCACCACTCCACAGTGCGTTTGATATGCAGAACCGGCGACATCTTGGTATTCGTGGGGTTTCAAGCTGAGATATGCATTTTCTGCGATAATCTTGGTGAGACTTCTGTCCGAAGTATGCTGAAACATCGAGATCGCTCTTTTCGAGCTAGTTAATGCGAGAAAAACCTTATCCGGTGTTCTCACCACTCCACAGTGCGTTTGGTATGCAGATCCGGCGATATCTTGGTTTTCGTGGGGTTTCAAGCTGAGATATGCATTTTCTGCGATAATCTTGCTGAGACTTCTGTCCGAAGTATGCTGAAACATCGAGATCGCTCTTTTCGAGCTAGTTAATGCGAGAGAAACCTTATCCGGTGTTTTCACCACACCAAAGTACGTATGATATGCAGAACCAGCGATATCTTGGCTTTCGTGTGGTTTTCAAGCTGAGATATGCATTTTTTACGATAATCTTTGTGAGACTTCTGTCCGAGGTATGCTGAATCATCGAGATCGCTCTTTTCGAGCTAGTTAGTGCGAGAAACACGTTATCTGGTGTTTTCACCACTCCACAGTGCGTTTGATATGCAGAACCAGCGATATCTTGGCTTTCGTGGGGTTTCAAGCTGAGATATGCATTTTCTGCGATAATCTTGTTGAGACTTCTGTCCGAAGTATGCAGAATCATCGAGATCGCTCGTTTCGAGCTATTTAATGCGGAAACACGTTATCTGGTGTTTTCACCACTCCACAGTGGGTTGGATATGCAGAACCGGAGATATTTTGGTTTTCGACGGGTTTCAAGCTGAGATATGCATTTTCTACGATAAGCTTTGTGAGAAATCAGTTCGAAGTATGCAGAAACAACGAGAGCGCTCTTTTCGAGCTACATAATGCGAGAAACACGTTTTCTGGGGTTGTCACCACTCCACAGTTCGTTGGATATGCAGAACAGTAGATATCTTGGTTTTCGTGGGGTTTCAAGCAGAGATATGCATTTTCTGCGATAATCTTGGTGAGACTTCTGTTAGAAGTATGCTGAATCATCGAGATTGCTCTTTTCGAGCTAGTTAGTGCGAGAAACACGTTATCTGGTGTTTTCACCACTCCACAGTGCGTTTGATATGCAGAACCAGCGATATCTTGGCTTTCGTGGGGTTTCAAGCTGAGATATGCATTTTCTGCGATAATCTTGTTGAGACTCTTGTCCGAAGTATGCAGAATCATCGAGATCGCACTATTCGAGCTATTTAATGCGAGAAACACGTTTTCTGGGGTTTTCACCACTCCACAGTGCGTTTGATATGCAGAACAGTAGATATCTTGGTTTTCGTGGGGTTTCAAGCTGAGATATGCATTTTCTGCGATAATCTTGTTGAGACTTCTGTCCGAAGTACGCAGAATCATCGAGATCGCTCGTTTCGAGCTATTTAATGCGGAAACACGTTATCTGGTGTTTTCACCACTCCACAGTGCGTTGGATATGCAGAACCGGAGATATTTTGGTTTTCGTCGAGTTTCAAGCTGAGATATGCATTTTCTACGGTAAGCTTTGTGAGACATCAGTTCGAAGTATGCAGAAACAACGAGAGCGCTCTTTTCGAGCTACATAATGCGAGAAACACGTTTTCTGGGGTTGTCACCACTCCACAGTTCGTTGGATATGCAGAACAGTAGATATCTTGGTTTTCGTGGGGTTTCAAGCAGAGATATGCATTTTCTGCGATAATCTTGGTGAGACTTCTGTTAGAAGTATGCTGAATCATCGAGATCGCTCTTTTCGAGTTAGTTAGTGCGAGAAACACGTTATCTGGTGTTTTCACCACTCCACAGTGCGTTTGATATGCAGAACAGTAGATATTTTGGTTTTCGTGGGGTTTGAAGCTGAAATATGCATTTTCTGCGATAATATTGGTGAGACTTCTGTCCGAAGTATGCTGAATCACCGAGATCGCTCTTTTCGAGCTAGTTAATGCGAGAAAAACCTTATCCGGTGTTTTCACCACTCCACAGTGCGTTTGATATGCAGAACCAGCGATATCTTGGCTTTCGTGGGGTTTCAAGCTGAGATATGCATTTTCTGCGATAATCTTGTTGAGACTTCTGTCCGAAGTATGCAGAATCATCGAGATCGCTCGTTTCGAGCTATTTAATGCGGAAACACGTTATCTGGTGTTTTCACCACTCCACAGTGCGTTGGATATGCAGAACCGGAGATATTTTGGTTTTCGTCGGGTTTCAAGCTGAGATATGCATTTTCTACGATAAGCTTTGTGAGAAATCAGTTCGAAGTATGCAGAAACAACGAGAGCGCTCTTTTCGAGCTACATAATGCGAGAAACACGTTTTCTGGGGTTTTCACCACTCCACAGTTCGTTGGATATGCAGAACAGTAGATATCTTGGCTTTCGTGGGGTTTCAAGCAGAGATATGCATTTTCTGCGATAATCTTGGTGAGACTTCTGTTAGAAGTATGCTGAATCATCGAGAGCGCTCTTTTCGAGCTAGTTAGTGCGAGAAACACGTTATCTGGTGTTTTCACCACTCCACAGTGCGTTTGATATGCAGAACAGTAGATATCTTGGTTTTCGTGGGGTTTCAAGCAGAGATATGCATTTTCTGCGATAATCTTGGTGAGACTTCTGTTAGAAGTATGCTGAATCAGCGAGATCGCTCTTTTCGAGCTAGTTAGTGCGAGAAAAGCCTTATCCGGTGTTTTCTCCACTCCACAGTGCGTTTGATATGCAGAACCAGCGATATCTTTGCTTTCGTGGGGTTTCAAGCTGAGATATGCATTTTTTACGATAATCTTGGTGAGACTACTGTCCGAAGTATGCAGAATCATCGAGATCGCTCGTTTCGAGCTATTTATTGCGGAAACACGTTATCTGGTGTTTTCACCACTCCACAGTGCGTTGGATATGCAGAACCGGAGATATTTTGGTTTTCGTCGGGTTTCAAGCTGAGATATGCATTTTCTACGATAAGCTTTGTGAGACATCAGTTCGAATTATGCAGAAACAACGAGATCGCTCTTTTCGAGCTAGTTAGTGCGAGAAAAGCCTTATCCGGTGTTTTCTCCACTCCACAGTGCGTTTGATATGCAGAACGAGCGATATCTTGGCTTTCGTGGGGTTTCAAGCTGAGATATGCATTATTTACGATAATCTTGGTGAGACTACTGTCCGAAGTATGCAGAATCATCGAGCTCGCTCGTTTCGAGCTATTTAATGCGGAAACACGTTATCTGGTGTTTTCACCACTCCACAGTGCGGTGGATATGCAGAACCGAAGATATTTTGGTTTTCGTCGGGTTTCAAGCTGAGATATGCATTTTCTACGATAAGCTTTGTGAGACATCAGTTCGAAGTATGCAGAAACAACGAGAGCGCTCTTTTCGAGCTACTTAATGCGAGAAACACGTTTTCTGGGGTTTTCACCACTCCACAGTTCGTTGGATATGCAGAACAGTAGATATCTTGGTTTTCGTGGGGTTTCAAGCAGAGATATGCATTTTCTGCGATAATCTTGGTGAGACTTCTGTTAGAAGTATGCTGAATCATCGAGATCGCTCTTTTCGAGCTAGTTAGTGCGAGAAACACGTTATCTGGTGTTTTCACCACTCCACAGTGCGTTTGATATGCAGAACAGTAGATATCTTGGTTTTCGTGGGGTTTCAAGCTGAAATATGCATTTACTGCGATAATCTTGTTGAGACTCTTGTCCGAAGTATGCAGAATCATCGAGATCGCTCTATTCTAGCTATGTAATGCGAGGAACACGTTTTCTGGGGATTTCACCACTCCACAGTGCGCTTGATATGCAGAACACAGCGATATCTTGGTTTTCGGTGGGGTTTCAAGCTGAGATATGCATTTTTTACGATCATTTTGGTGAGACTTCTGTCCGAAGTATGCAGAATCATCGAGATCGCTCGTTTCGAGCTATTTCATGCGAGAAACACGTTATCTGGTGTTTTCACCACTCCACAGTGCGTTTGATATGCAGAACCGGCGACATCTTGGTTTTCGTGGGGTTTCAAGCTGAGATATGCATTTTCTGCGATAATCTTGGTGAGACTTCTGTCCGAAGTATGCTGAAACATCGAGATCGCTCTTTTCGAGCTAGTTAATGCGAGAAAAACCTTATCCGGTGTTTTCACCACTCCACAGTGCGTTTGATATGCAGATCCGGCGATATCTTGATTTTCGTGGTGTTTCCAGCTGAGATATGCATTTTCTGCGATAATCTTGGTGAGACTTCTGTCTGAAGTATGCTGAAACATCGAGATCGCTCTTTTCGAGCTAGTTAATGCGAGAAAAACCTTATCCGGTGTTTTCACCACACCACAGTGCGTTTGATATGCAGAACCAGCGAAATCTTGGCTTTCGTGGGGTTTCAAGCTGAGATATGCATTTTTTACGATAATCTTGGTGAGACTTCTGTCCGAAGTATGAAGAATCATCGAGATCGCTCTATTCTAGCTATGTAATGCGAGGAACACGTTTTCTGGGGATTTCACCACTCCACAGTGCGCTTGATATGCAGAACACAGCGATATCTTGGTTTTCGGTGGGGTTTCAAGCTGAGATATGCATTTTTTACGATCATTTTGGTGAGACTTCTGTCCGAAGTATGCAGAATCATCGAGATCGCTCGTTTCGAGCTATTTCATGCGAGAAACACGTTATCTGGTGTTTTCACCACTCCACAGTGCGTTTGATATGCAGAACCGGCGATATCTTGGTTCTCGTGGGGTTTAAACCTGAGATATGCATTTTCTGCGATAATCTTGGTGAGACTTCTGTCCGAAGTATGCTGAATCATCGAGATCGCTCTTTTCGAGCTAGTTAGTGCGAGAAACACGTTATCTGGTGTTTTCACCACTCCACAGTTCGTTGGATATGCAGAACCGGAGATATCTTGGTTTTCGTGGGGTTTCAAGCTGAGATATGCATTTCCTTCGATAATCTTGGTGAGACTCCTGTCCGAAATATGCTTAATCATCGAGATCGCTCGTTTAGAGCTATTTAATGCGCGAAACAAGATATCTGGTGTTTTCACCACTCCACAGTGCGTATGATATACAGAACCGGCGATATCTTGGTTTTCGTGGGGTTTCAAGCTGAGATATGCGTTTTCTGCGATAATCTTGGTGAGACTTCTGTCCGAAGTATGCAGAATCATCGAGATCGCTCGTTTCGAGCTATTTAATGCGAGAAACACGTTATCTGGTGTTTTCACCACTCCACAGTGCGTTTGATATGCAGAACCGGCGATATCTTGGCTTTCGTGGGGTTTTCAAGCTGAGATATGCATTTTTTACGATAATCTTGGTGAGACTTCTCTCCGAGGTATGCTGAATCATCGAGATCGCTCTTTTCGAGCTAGTTTGTCTGAGAAACACGTTATCTGGTGTTTTCACCACTCCACAGTGCGTTTGATATGCAGAACAGTAGATATCTTGGTTTTCGTAGGGTTTAAAGCTGAGATATGCATTTTCTGCGATAATCTGGGTGAGACTTCTGTCCGAAGTATGCTGAATCATCGAGAACGCTCTTTTCGAGCTATTTAATGCGCGAACCAAGATATGTGGTGTTTTCACCACTCCACAGTGCGTATGATATGCAGAACCGGCGATATCTTGGTTTTCGTGGGGTTTCAAGCTGAGATATGCGTTTTCTGCGATAATCTTGGTGAGACTTCTGTCCGAAGTATGCAGAATCATCGAGATCGCTCGTTTCGAGCTATTTAATGCGAGAAACACGTTATCTGGTGTTTTCACCACTCCACAGTGCGTTTGATATGCAGAACCGGCGATATCTTGGTTTTCGTGGGGTTTAAATCTGAGATATGCATTTTCTGCGATAATCTGGGTGAGACTTCTGTCCGAAGTATGCTGAATCATCGAGAACGCTCTTTTCGAGCTACTTAATATGAGAAACACGTTTTCTGGTGTTTTCACCACTCCACAGTGCGTTTGATATGAAGAACCGGCGACATCTTGGTATTCGTGGGGTTTCAAGCTGAGATATGCATTTTCTGCGATAATCTTGGTGAGACTTCTGTCCGAAGTATGCTGAAACATCGAGATCGCTCTTTTCGAGCTATTTAATGCGCGAACCAAGATATGTGGTGTTTTCACCACTCCACAGTGCGTATGATATGCAGAACCGAAGATATTTTGGTTTTCGTCGGGTTTCAAGCTGAGATATGCATTTTCTACGATAAGCTTTGTGAGACATCAGTTCGAAGTATGCAGAAACAACGAGAGCGCTCTTTTCGAGCTACTTAATGCGAGAAACACGTTTTCTGGGGTTTTCACCACTCCACAGTTCGTTGGATATGCAGAACAGTAGATATCTTGGTTTTCGTGGGGTTTCAAGCAGAGATATGCATTTTCTGCGATAATCTTGGTGAGACTTCTGTTAGAAGTATGCTGAATCATCGAGATCGCTCTTTTCGAGCTAGTTAGTGCGAGAAACACGTTATCTGGTGTTTTCACCACTCCACAGTGCGTTTGATATGCAGAACAGTAGATATCTTGGTTTTCGTGGGGTTTCAAGCTGAAATATGCATTTACTGCGATAATCTTGTTGAGACTCTTGTCCGAAGTATGCAGAATCATCGAGATCGCTCTATTCTAGCTATGTAATGCGAGGAACACGTTTTCTGGGGATTTCACCACTCCACAGTGCGCTTGATATGCAGAACACAGCGATATCTTGGTTTTCGGTGGGGTTTCAAGCTGAGATATGCATTTTTTACGATCATTTTGGTGAGACTTCTGTCCGAAGTATGCAGAATCATCGAGATCGCTCGTTTCGAGCTATTTCATGCGAGAAACACGTTATCTGGTGTTTTCACCACTCCACAGTGCGTTTGATATGCAGAACCGGCGACATCTTGGTTTTCGTGGGGTTTCAAGCTGAGATATGCATTTTCTGCGATAATCTTGGTGAGACTTCTGTCCGAAGTATGCTGAAACATCGAGATCGCTCTTTTCGAGCTAGTTAATGCGAGAAAAACCTTATCCGGTGTTTTCACCACTCCACAGTGCGTTTGATATGCAGATCCGGCGATATCTTGATTTTCGTGGTGTTTCCAGCTGAGATATGCATTTTCTGCGATAATCTTGGTGAGACTTCTGTCTGAAGTATGCTGAAACATCGAGATCGCTCTTTTCGAGCTAGTTAATGCGAGAAAAACCTTATCCGGTGTTTTCACCACACCACAGTGCGTTTGATATGCAGAACCAGCGAAATCTTGGCTTTCGTGGGGTTTCAAGCTGAGATATGCATTTTTTACGATAATCTTGGTGAGACTTCTGTCCGAAGTATGAAGAATCATCGAGATCGCTCTATTCTAGCTATGTAATGCGAGGAACACGTTTTCTGGGGATTTCACCACTCCACAGTGCGCTTGATATGCAGAACACAGCGATATCTTGGTTTTCGGTGGGGTTTCAAGCTGAGATATGCATTTTTTACGATCATTTTGGTGAGACTTCTGTCCGAAGTATGCAGAATCATCGAGATCGCTCGTTTCGAGCTATTTCATGCGAGAAACACGTTATCTGGTGTTTTCACCACTCCACAGTACGTTTGATATGCAGAACCGGCGATATCTTGGTTCTCGTGGGGTTTAAACCTGAGATATGCATTTTCTGCGATAATCTTGGTGAGACTTCTGTCCGAAGTATGCTGAATCATCGAGATCGCTCTTTTCGAGCTAGTTAGTGCGAGAAACACGTTATCTGGTGTTTTCACCACTCCACAGTTCGTTGGATATGCAGAACCGGAGATATCTTGGTTTTCGTGGGGTTTCAAGCTGAGATATGCATTTCCTTCGATAATCTTGGTGAGACTCCTGTCCGAAATATGCTTAATCATCGAGATCGCTCGTTTAGAGCTATTTAATGCGCGAAACAAGATATCTGGTGTTTTCACCACTCCACAGTGCGTATGATATACAGAACCGGCGATATCTTGGTTTTCGTGGGGTTTCAAGCTGAGATATGCGTTTTCTGCGATAATCTTGGTGAGACTTCTGTCCGAAGTATGCAGAATCATCGAGATCGCTCGTTTCGAGCTATTTAATGCGAGAAACACGTTATCTGGTGTTTTCACCACTCCACAGTGCGTTTGATATGCAGAACCGGCGATATCTTGGCTTTCGTGGGGTTTTCAAGCTGAGATATGCATTTTTTACGATAATCTTGGTGAGACTTCTCTCCGAGGTATGCTGAATCATCGAGATCGCTCTTTTCGAGCTAGTTTGTCTGAGAAACACGTTATCTGGTGTTTTCACCACTCCACAGTGCGTTTGATATGCAGAACAGTAGATATCTTGGTTTTCGTAGGGTTTAAAGCTGAGATATGCATTTTCTGCGATAATCTGGGTGAGACTTCTGTCCGAAGTATGCTGAATCATCGAGAACGCTCTTTTCGAGCTATTTAATGCGCGAACCAAGATATGTGGTGTTTTCACCACTCCACAGTGCGTATGATATGCAGAACCGGCGATATCTTGGTTTTCGTGGGGTTTCAAGCTGAGATATGCGTTTTCTGCGATAATCTTGGTGAGACTTCTGTCCGAAGTATGCAGAATCATCGAGATCGCTCGTTTCGAGCTATTTAATGCGAGAAACACGTTATCTGGTGTTTTCACCACTCCACAGTGCGTTTGATATGCAGAACCGGCGATATCTTGGTTTTCGTGGGGTTTAAATCTGAGATATGCATTTTCTGCGATAATCTGGGTGAGACTTCTGTCCGAAGTATGCTGAATCATCGAGAACGCTCTTTTCGAGCTACTTAATATGAGAAACACGTTTTCTGGGGTTTTCACCACTCCACAGTGCGTTTGATATGCAGAACACAGCGATATCTTGGTTTTCGGTGGGGTTTCAAGCTGAGATATGCATTTTTTACGATAATTTTGGTGAGACTTCTGTCCGAAGTATGCTGAATCATCGAGATCGCTCTTTTCGAGCTAGTTAGTGCAAGAAACACGTTATCTGGTGTTTTCACCACTCCACAGTGCGTATGATATGCAGAACCGGCGATATCTTGGTTTTCGTGGGGTTTCAAGCTGAGATATGCGTTTTCTGCGATAATCTTGGTGAGACTTCTGTCCGAAGTATGCAGAATCATCGAGATCGCTCGTTTCGAGCTATTTAATGCGAGAAAAACCTTATCCGGTGTGTTCACCACTCCACAGTGCGTTGGATATGCAGAACCGGAGATATTTTGGTTTTCGTCGGGTTTCAAGCTGAGATATGCATTTTCTACGATAACCTTTGTGAGACATCAGTTCGAAGTATGCAGAAACAACGAGAGCGCTCTTCTCGAGCTATTTAATGCGAGAAACACGTTTTCTGGGGTTTTCACCACTCCACAGTGCGTTTGATATGCAGAACACAGCGATATCTTGGTTTTCGGTGGGGTTTCAAGCTGAGATATGCATTTTTTACGATAATTTTGGTGAGACTTCTGTCCGAAGTATGCTGAATCATCGAGATCGCTCTTTTCGAGCTAGTTAGTGCAAGAAACACGTTATCTGGTGTTTTTACCACTCTACAGTGCGTTTGATGTGCAGAACAGTAGATATCTTGGTTTTCGTGGGGTTTCAAGCTGAGATATGCGTTTTCTGCGATAATCTTGTTGAGACTTCTGTCCGAAGTATGCAGAATCATCGAGATCGCTCGTTTCGAGCTATTTAATGCGGAAACACGTTATCTGGTGTTTTCACCACTCCACAGTGCGTTGGATATGCAGAACCGGAGATATTTTGGTTTTCGTCGGGTTTCAAGCTGCGATATGCATTTTCTACGATAAGCTTTGTGAGACATCAGTTCGAAGTATGCAGAAACAACGAGAGCGCTCTTTTCGAGCTAGTTAATGCGAGAAAAACCTTATCCGGTGTTTTCACCAATCCGCAGTGCGGTTGATATGCAGATCCGGCGATATCTTGGTTTTCGTGGGGTTTCAAGCTGAGATATGCATTTTCTGCGATAATCTTGGTGAGACTTCTGTCCGAAGTATGCTGAAACATCGAGATCGCTCTATTCGAGCTAGTTAATGCGAGAAAAACCTTATCCGGTGTTTTCACCACTCCAAAGTGCGTTAGATATGCTGAACCAGCGATATCTTGGCTTTCGTGGGGTTTTCAAGCTGAGATATGCATTTTTTACGATAATCTTGGTGAGACTTCTGTCCGAGGTATGCTGAATCATCGAGATTGCTCTTTTCGAGCTAGTTAGTGCGAGAAACACGTTATCTGGTGTTTTCACCACTCCACAGTGCGTTTGATATGCAGAACCAGCGATATCTTGGCTTTCGTGGGGTTTTCAAGCTGAGATATGCATTTTTTACGATAATCTTGGTGAGACTTCTGTCCGAGGTATGCTGAATCATCGAGATCGCTCTTTTCGAGCTAGTTAGTGCGAGAAACACGTTATCTGGTGTTTTCACCACTCCACAGTGCGTTTGATATGCAGAACAGTAGATATCTTGGTTTTCGTAGGGTTTCAAGCTGAAATATGCATTTTCTGCGATGATCTTGTTGAGACTCTTGTCCGAAGTATGCAGAATCATCGAGATCGCACTATTCGAGCTATTTAATGCGAGAAACACGTTTTCTGGGGTTTTCACCACTCCACAGTGCGTTTGATATGCAGAACAGTAGATATCTTGGTTTTCGTGGGGTTTCAAGCTGAGATATGCATTTTCTGCGATAATCTTGTTGAGACTTCTGTCCGAAGTATGCAGAATCATCGAGATCGCTCGTTTCGAGCTATTTAATGCGGAAACACGTTATCTGGTGTTTTCACCACTCCACAGTGCGTTGGATATGCAGAACCGGAGATATTTTGGTTTTCGTCGAGTTTCAAGCTGAGATATGCATTTTCTACGGTAAGCTTTGTGAGACATCAGTTCGAAGTATGCAGAAACAACGAGAGCGCTCTTTTCGAGCTACATAATGCGAGAAACACGTTTTCTGGGGTTTTCACCACTCCACAGTTCGTTGGATATGCAGAACAGTAGGTATCTTGGTATTCGTGGGGTTTCAAGCAGAGATATGCATTTTCTGCGATAATTTTGGTGAGACTTCTGTTAGAAGTATGCTGAATCATCGAGAGCGCTCTTTTCGAGCTAGTTAGTGCGAGAAACACGTTATCTGGTGTTTTCACCACTCCACAGTGCGTTTGATATGCAGAACAGTAGATATCTTGGTTTTCGTGGGGTTTCAAGCAGAGATATGCATTTTCTGCGATAATCTTGGTGAGACTTCTGTTAGAAGTATGCTGAATCAGCGAGATCGCTCTTTTCGAGCTAGTTAGTGCGAGAAAAGCCTTATCCGGTGTTTTCTCCACTCCACAGTGCGTTTGATATGCAGAACCAGCGATATCTTTGCTTTCGTGGGGTTTCAAGCTGAGATATGCATTTTTTACGATAATCTTGGTGAGACTACTGTCCGAAGTATGCAGAATCATCGAGATCGCTCGTTTCGAGCTATTTATTGCGGAAACACGTTATCTGGTGTTTTCACCACTCCACAGTGCGTTGGATATGCAGAACCGGAGATATTTTGGTTTTCGTCGGGTTTCAAGCTGAGATATGCATTTTCTACGATAAGCTTTGTGAGACATCAGTTCGAAGTATGCAGAAACAACGAGATCGCTCTTTTCGAGCTAGTTAGTGCGAGAAAAGCCTTATCCGGTGTTTTCTCCACTCCACAGTGCGTTTGATATGCAGAACGAGCGATATCTTGGCTTTCGTGGGGTTTCAAGCTGAGATATGCATTTTTTACGATAATCTTGGTGAGACTACTGTCCGAAGTATGCAGAATCATCGAGCTCGCTCGTTTCGAGCTATTTAATGCGGAAACACGTTATCTGGTGTTTTCACCACTCCACAGTGCGGTGGATATGCAGAACCGGAGATATTTTGGTTTTCGTCGGGTTTCAAGCTGAGATATGCATTTTCTACGATAAGCTTTGTGAGACATCAGTTCGAAGTATGCAGAAACAACGAGAGCGCTCTTTTCGAGCTACTTAATGCGAGAAACACGTTTTCTGGGGTTTTCACCACTCCACAGTTCGTTGGATATGCAGAACAGTAGATATCTTGGTTTTCGTGGGGTTTCAAGCAGAGATATGCATTTTCTGCGATAATCTTGGTGAGACTTCTGTTAGAAGTATGCTGAATCATCGAGATCGCTCTTTTCGAGCTAGTTAGTGCGAGAAACACGTTATCTGGTGTTTTCACCACTCCACAGTGCGTTTGATATGCAGAACAGTAGATATCTTGGTTTTCGTGGGGTTTCAAGCTGAAATATGCATTTACTGCGATAATCTTGTTGAGACTCTTGTCCGAAGTATGCAGAATCATCGAGATCGCACTTTTCGAGCTATTTAATGCGAGAAACACGTTTTCTGGGGTTTTCACCTCTCCACAGTGCGTTTGATATGCAGAACCAGCGATATCTTGGCTTTCGTGTGGTTTCAAGCTGAGATATGCATTTTTTTCGATAATCTTGGTGATACTTCTGTCCGAAGTATGCAGAATCATCGAGATCGCTCGTTTCGAGCTATTTAATGCGAGAAACTCGTTATCTGGTGTTTTCACCACTCCACAGTGCGTTTGATATGCAGAACAGTAGATATCTTGGTTTTCGTGGGGTTTCAAGCAGAGATATGCATTTTCTGCGATAATCTTGGTGAGACTTCTGTTAGAAGTATGCTGAATCAGCGAGATCGCTCTTTTCGAGCTAGTTAGTGCGAGAAAAGCCTTATCCGGTGTTTTCTCCACTCCACAGTGCGTTTGATATGCAGAACCAGCGATATCTTTGCTTTCGTGGGGTTTCAAGCTGAGATATGCATTTTTTACGATAATCTTGGTGAGACTACTGTCCGAAGTATGCAGAATCATCGAGATCGCTCGTTTCGAGCTATTTATTGCGGAAACACGTTATCTGGTGTTTTCACCACTCCACAGTGCGTTGGATATGCAGAACCGGAGATATTTTGGTTTTCGTCGGGTTTCAAGCTGAGATATGCATTTTCTACGATAAGCTTTGTGAGACATCAGTTCGAAGTATGCAGAAACAACGAGATCGCTCTTTTCGAGCTAGTTAGTGCGAGAAAAGCCTTATCCGGTGTTTTCTCCACTCCACAGTGCGTTTGATATGCAGAACGAGCGATATCTTGGCTTTCGTGGGGTTTCAAGCTGAGATATGCATTTTTTACGATAATCTTGGTGAGACTACTGTCCGAAGTATGCAGAATCATCGAGCTCGCTCGTTTCGAGCTATTTAATGCGGAAACACGTTATCTGGTGTTTTCACCACTCCACAGTGCGGTGGATATGCAGAACCGGAGATATTTTGGTTTTCGTCGGGTTTCAAGCTGAGATATGCATTTTCTACGATAAGCTTTGTGAGACATCAGTTCGAAGTATGCAGAAACAACGAGAGCGCTCTTTTCGAGCTACTTAATGCGAGAAACACGTTTTCTGGGGTTTTCACCACTCCACAGTTCGTTGGATATGCAGAACAGTAGATATCTTGGTTTTCGTGGGGTTTCAAGCAGAGATATGCATTTTCTGCGATAATCTTGGTGAGACTTCTGTTAGAAGTATGCTGAATCATCGAGATCGCTCTTTTCGAGCTAGTTAGTGCGAGAAACACGTTATCTGGTGTTTTCACCACTCCACAGTGCGTTTGATATGCAGAACAGTAGATATCTTGGTTTTCGTGGGGTTTCAAGCTGAAATATGCATTTACTGCGATAATCTTGTTGAGACTCTTGTCCGAAGTATGCAGAATCATCGAGATCGCACTTTTCGAGCTATTTAATGCGAGAAACACGTTTTCTGGGGTTTTCACCTCTCCACAGTGCGTTTGATATGCAGAACCAGCGATATCTTGGCTTTCGTGTGGTTTCAAGCTGAGATATGCATTTTTTTCGATAATCTTGGTGATACTTCTGTCCGAAGTATGCAGAATCATCGAGATCGCTCGTTTCGAGCTATTTAATGCGAGAAACTCGTTATCTGGTGTTTTCACCACTCCACAGTGCGTTTGATATGCAGAACCGGCGATATCTTGGTTTTCGTGGGGTTTAAAGCTGAGATATGCATTTTCTGCGTTAATCTTGGTGAGACTTCTGTCCGAAGTATGCTGAATCATCGAGAACGCTCTTTTCGAGCTACTTAATATGAGAAACACGTTTTCTGGTGTTTTCACCACTCCACAGTGCGTTTGATATGCAGAACCGGCGACATCTTGGTTTTCGTGGGGTTTCAAGCTGAGATATGCATTTTCTGCGATAATCTTGGTTTGACTTCTGTCCGAAGTATGCTGAAACATCGAGATCGCTCTTTTCGAGCTAGTTAATGCGAGAAAAACCTTATCCGGTGTTTTCACCACTCCACAGTGCGTTTGATATGCAGATCCGGCGATATCTTGATTTTCGTGGTGTTTCCAGCTGAGATATGCATTTTCTGCGATAATCTTGGTGAGACTCCTGTCCGAAATATGCTGAATCATCGAAATCGCTCTTTTCGAGCTATTTAATGCGAGAAACACGTTATCTGGAGTTTTCACCACTCCACAGTTGGTTTGATATGCAGAACCGGCGATATCTTGGTTTTCGTGGGGTTTCAAGCTGAGATATGCGTTTTCTGCGATAATCTTGGTGAGACTTCTGTCCGAAGTATGCTGAAACATCGAGATCGCACTTTCCGAGCTAGTTAATGCGAGAAAAACCTTATCCGGTGTTTTCACCACTCCACAGTGCGTTTGATATGCAGTACAGTAGATATCTTGGTTTTCGTGGGGTTTCAAGCTGAAATATGCATTTTCTGCGATAATCTTGTTGAGACATCTGTCCGAAGTATGCAGAATCATCGAGATCGCACTTTTCGAGCTATTTAATGCGAGAAACACGTTATCTGGTGTTTTAACCACTCCACAGTTGGTTTGATATGCAGAACCGGCGATATCTTGGCTTTCGTGCGGTCTCAAGCTGAGATATGCATTTTTTACGATAATCTTGGTGAGACTTCTGTCCGAAGTATGCTGAAACATCGAGATCGCTCGTTTCGACCTATTTAATGCGAGAAACACGTTATCTGGTGTTTTCACCACTCCACAGTGCGTTTGATATGCAGAACCGGCGATATCTTGGTTTTCGTGGGGTTTAAATCTGAGATATGCATTTTCTGCGATAATCTGGGTGAGACTTCTGTCCGAAGTATGCTGAATCATCGAGAGCGCTCTTTTCGAGCTACTTAATATGAGAAACACGTTTTCTGGTGTTTTCACCACTCCACAGTGCGTTTGATATGAAGAACCGGCGACATCTTGGTATTCGTGGGGTTTCAAGCTGAGATGTGCATTTTCTGCGATAATCTTGGTGAGACTTCTGTCCGAAGTATGCTGAAACATCGAGATCGCTCTTTTCGAGCTAGTTAATGCGAGAACAACCTTATCCGGTGTTCTCACCACTCCACAGTGCGTTTGGTATGCAGATCCGGCGATATCTTGGTTTTCGTGGGGTTTCAAGCTGAGATTTGCATTTTTTACGATAATCTTGGTGAGACTTCTGTCCGAAGTATGAAGAATCATCGAGATCGCTCTATTCTAGCTATGTAATGCGAGGAACACGTTTTCTGGGGATTTCACCACTCCACAGTGCGTTTGATATGCAGAACAGTAGATATCTTGGTTTTCGTAGGGTTTAAAGCTGAGATATGCATTTTCTGCGATAATCTGGGTGAGACTTCTGTCCGAAGTATGCTGAATCATCGAGAACGCTCTTTTCGAGCTATTTAATGCGCGAACCAAGATATGTGGTGTTTTCACCACTCCACAGTGCGTATGATATGCAGAACACAGCGATATCTTGGTTTTCGGTGGGGTTTCAAGCTGAGATATGCATTTTTTACGATCATTTTGGTGAGACTTCTGTCCGAAGTATGCAGAATCATCGAGATCGCTCGTTTCGAGCTATTTCATGCGAGAAACACGTTATCTGGTGTTTTCACCACTCCACAGTGCGTTTGATATGCAGAACCGGCGATATCTTGGTTCTCGTGGGGTTTAAACCTGAGATATGCATTTTCTGCGATAATCTTGGTGAGACTTCTGTCCGAAGTATGCTGAATCATCGAGATCGCTCTTTTCGAGCTAGTTAGTGCGAGAAACACGTTATCTGGTGTTTTCACCACTCCACAGTTCGTTGGATATGCAGAACCGGAGATATCTTGGTTTTCGTGGGGTTTCAAGCTGAGATATGCATTTCCTTCGATAATCTTGGTGAGACTCCTGTCCGAAATATGCTTAATCATCGAGATCGCTCGTTTAGAGCTACTTAATGCGAGAAACACGTTCTCTGGTGTTTTCAACACTCCACAGTGCGTTTGATATGCAGTACCAGCGATATCTTGGTTTTCATGGGGTTTCAAGCTGAGATATGCATTTTTTACGATAATCTTGGTGAGACTTCTGTCCGAAGTATGCAGAATCATCGAGATCGCTCGTTTCGAGCTATTTAATGCGAGAAGCACGTTTTCTGGGGTTTTCACCACTCCACAGTGCGTTTGATATGCAGAACAGTAGATATCTTGGTTTTCGTGGGGTTTCAAGCTGAGATATGCATTTTCTGCGATAATCTTGTTGAGACTTCTGTCCGAAGTATGCAGAATCATCGAGATCGCTCGTTTCGAGCTATTTAATGCGAGAAACACGTTATCTGGTGTATTCACCACTCCACAGTGCGTTGGATATGCAGAACCGGAGATATTTTGGTTTTCGTCGGGTTTCAAGCTGAGATATGCATTTTCTACGATAAGCTTGGTGAAACATCTGTCCGAAGTATGCAGAATCATCTAGATCGCTCTTTTCGAGCTTCTTAATGCTCGAAACACGTTTTCTGGTGTTTTCACCACTCCACAGTATGTTTGACATGCAGAACCGGAGATATCTTTGTTTCGGTCGGGTATCAAGCTGAGATATGCATTTTCTACGATAATCCTGGTGAGACTTCTGTCAGAAGTATGCAGAATCTTCGAGAACGCTCTTTTCGAGCTACTTAATGCGCGAAACACGTTTTCTGGTGTTTTCACCACTCCACGGTACGTTTGATGTGCAGAACCGGAGAAAACTCGGTTTTCGTCGGGTTTCAAGCTGAGATATGCATTTTCTACGATAATCTTGGTGAGACTTCTGTCAGAAGTATGCAGAACCTTCGAGATCGCTCTTTTCGAGCTATTTAATGCGAGAAACACGTTATCTGGTGTTTTCACCACTCCACAGTGCGTTTGATATGCAGTAACAGCGACATCTTGGTTTTCGTGAGGTTTCAAGCTGAGATATGCATTTTCTGCGATAATCTTGGTGAGACTTCTGTCCGAAGTATGCTGAATCATCGAGATCGCTCTTTTAGAGCTAGTTAGTGCGAGAAACACGTTATCTGATGCTTTCACCACTCCACAGTGCGTTTGATATGCAGAACAGGAGATATCTTGGTTTTCGTGGGGTTTCAAGCTGAGATATGCATTTTCTGCGATAATCTTGTTGCGACTTCTGTCCGAAGTATGCAGAATCATCGAGATCGCTCGTTTCGAGCTATTTAATGAGAGAAACACGTTATCTGATGTTTTCACCACTCCACAGTGGTTTTGATATGCAGAACCGGCGATATCTTGGTTTTCGTGGGGTTTCAAGCTGAGATAAGCATTTTCTGCGATAATCTGTGTGAGACTTCTGTCCGAAGTATGCTGAATCATCGAGATCGCTCTTTTCGAGCTAGTTAGTGCGAGAAACACGTTATCTGGTGTTTTCACCACTCCACAGTGCGTTTGATATGCAGAACAGTAGATGTCTTGGTTTTCGTGGGGTTTCAAGCTGAGATATGCATTTTCTGCGATAATTTTGTTGAGACTTCTGTCCGAAGTATGCAGAATCATCGAGATCGCTCGTTTCGAGCTATTTAATGCGAGGAACACGTTATCTGGTGTTTTTACCACTCCACAGTGCGTTGGATATGCAGAACCGGAGATATTTTCGTATTCGTCGGGTTTCAAGCTGAGATATGCATTTTCTACGATAAGCTTGGTGAGACATCTGTCCGAAGTATGCAGAAACATCGAGTGCGCTCTTTTCGAGCTATTTAATGCGAGAAACACGTTATCTGGTGTTTTAACCACACCACAGTGCGTCTGATATGCAGAACAGTAGATATCTTGGTTTTCGTGGGGTTTCAAGCTGAGATATGCATTTTCTGCGATAATCTTGTTGAGACTTCTGTCCGAAGTATGCAGAATCATCGAGATCGCACTATTCGAGCTATTTAATGCGAGAAACACGTTATCTGGTGTTTTCACCACTTCACAGTTGGTTTGATATGCAGAACCGGCGATATTTTGGTTTTCGTCGGGTTTCAAGCTGACATATGCATTTTCTACGATAATCTTGGTGAAACATCAGTCCGAAGTATGCAGAAACATCGAGAGCGCTCTTTTCGAGCTATTTAATGCGAGAAACACGTTATCTGGTGTTTTAACCACACCACAGTGCGTTTGATATGCAGAACAGTAGATATCTTGGTTTTCGTGGGGTTTCAAGATGAGATATGCATTTTCTGCGATAAGCTTGGTGAAAGATCTGTCCGAAGTATGCAGAAACATCGAGAGCGCTCTTTTCGAGCTATTTAATGCGAGAAACACGTTTTCTGGGGGTTTCACCACTCCACAGTTCGTTGGATATGCAGTACAATAGATATCTTGATTTTCGTGGGGTTTCAAGCAGAGATATGCATTTTCTGCGATAATCTTGGTGAGACTTCTGTTAGAAGTATGCAGAATCATCGAGATCGCACTTTTCGAGCTATTTAATGCGAGAAACACGTTATCTGGTGTTTTCACCACTCCACAGTGCGTTTGATATGCAGAATAGTAGATATCTTGGTTTTCGTGGGGTTTCAAGATGAGATATGCATTATCTGCGATAATCTTGTTGAGACTTCTGTCCGAAGTATGCAGAATCATCGAGATCGCAGTTTTCGAGCTATTTAATGCGAGAAACACGTTATCTGGTGTTTTCACCACTTCACAGTTGGTTTGATATGCAGAACCGTCGATATTTTGGTTTTCGTCGGGTTTCAAGCTGACATATGCATTTTCTACGATAATCTTGGTGAAACATCAGTCCGAAGTATGCAGAAACATCGAGAGCGCTCTTTTCGAGCTATTTAATGCGAGAAACACGTTTTCTGGGGTTTTCACCACTGCACAGTGCGTTTGATATGCAGAATAGTAGATATCTTGGTTTTCGTGGGGTTTCAAGCTGAGATATGTATTTTCTGCGATAATCTTGTTGAGACTTCTGTCCGAAGTATGCAGGATCTTCGAGAACGCTCTTTTCGAGCTACTTAATACGAGAAACACGTTTTCTGGTGTTTTCACCACTCCACAGAGCGTTTGATATGCAGAACCAGCGATATCTTGGTTTTCGTGGGGTTTCAAGATGAGATATGCATTTTCTGCGTAAATAATGGTGAGACTTCAGTCAGATGTATGCAGAATCATCTAGATCGCTCTTTTCGAGCTTCTTAATGCTCGAAACACGTTTTCTGGTGTTTTCACCACTCCACAGTATGTTTGACATGCAGAACCGGAGATATCTTTGTTTCGGTCGGGTATCAAGCTGAGATATGCATTTTCTACGATAATCCTGGTGAGACTTCTGTCAGAAGTATGCAGAATCTTCGAGAACGCTCTTTTCGAGCTACTTAATGCGCGAAACACGTTTTCTGGTGTTTTCACCACTCCACGGTACGTTTGATGTGCAGAACCGGAGAAAACTCGGTTTTCGTCGGGTTTCAAGCTGAGATATGCATTTTCTACGATAATCTTGGTGAGACTTCTGTCAGAAGTATGCTGAATCATCGAGATCGCTCTTTTAGAGCTAGTTAGTGCGAGAAACACGTTATCTGATGCTTTCACCACTCCACAGTGCGTTTGACATGCAGAACAGGAGATATCTTGGTTTTCGTGGGGTTTCAAGCTGAGATATGCATTTTCTGCGATAATCTTGTTGCGACTTCTGTACGAAGTATGCAGAATCATCGAGATCGCTCGTTTCGAGCTATTTAATGAGAGAAACACGTTATCTGGTGTTTTCACCACTCCACAGTGCGTTGGATATGCAGAACCGGAGATATTTTCGTATTCGTCGGGTTTCAAGCTGAGATATGCATTTTCTACGATAAGCTTGGTGAGACATCTGTCCGAAGTATGCAGAAACATCGAGTGCGCTCTTTTCGAGCTATTTAATGCGAGAAACACGTTATCTGGTGTTTTAACCACACCACAGTGCGTCTGATATGCAGAACAGTAGATATCTTGGTTTTCGTGGGGTTTCAAGCTGAGATATGCATTTTCTGCGATAATCTTGTTGAGACTTCTGTCCGAAGTATGCAGAATCATCGAGATCGCACTTTTCGAGCTATTTAATGCGAGAAACACGTTATCTGGTGTTTTCACCACTTCACAGTTGGTTTGATATGCAGAACCGGCGATATTTTGGTTTTCGTCGGGTTTCAAGCTGACATATGCATTTTCTACGATAATCTTGGTGAAACATCAGTCCGAAGTATGCAGAAACATCGAGAGCGCTCTTTTCGAGCTATTTAATGCGAGAAACACGTTATCTGGTGTTTTAACCACACCACAGTGCGTTTGATATGCAGAACAGTAGATATCTTGGTTTTCGTGGGGTTTCAAGATGTGATATGCATTTTCTGCGATAAGCTTGGTGAAAGATCTGTCCGAAGTATGCAGAAACATCGAGAGCGCTCTTTTCGAGCTATTTAATGCGAGAAACACGTTTTCTGGGGTTTTCACCACTCCACAGTTCGTTGGATATGCAGAACAATAGATATCTTGATTTTCGTGGGGTTTCAAGCAGAGATATGCATTTTCTGCGATAATCTTGGTGAGACTTCTGTTAGAAGTATGTAGAATCATCGAGATCGCACTTTTCGAGCTATTTAATGCGAGAAACACGTTATCTGGTGTTTTCACCACTCCACAGTTGGTTTGATATGCAGCACCGGCGATATTTTGGTTTTCGTCGGGTTTCAAGCTGAGATATGCATTTTCTACGATAATCTTGGTGAAACATCTGTCCGAAGTATGCAGAAACATCGAGAGCGCTCTTTTCGAGCTATTTAATGCGAGAAACACGTTATCTGGTGTTTTCACCACTCCACAGTGCGTTTGATATGCAGAATAGTAGATATCTTGGTTTTCGTGGGGTTTCAAGCTGAGATATGCATTTTCTGCGATAATCTTGTTGAGACTTCTGTCCGAAGTATGCAGAATCATCGAGATCGCACTTTTCGAGCTATTTAATGCGAGAAACACGTTATCTGGTGTTTTCACCACTTCACAGTTGGTTTGATATGCAGAACTGTCGATATTTTGGTTTTCGTCGGGTTTCAAGATGAGATTTGCATTATCTCTGTAAATAATGGTGAGACTTCAGTCCGAAGTATGCAGAAACATCGAGAGCGCTCTTTTCGAGCTATTTAATGCACGAAACACGTTTTCTGGTGTTTTCACCACTCCACGGTACGTTTGATGTGGAGAACCGGAGAAAACTCGGTTTTCGACGGGTTTCAAGCTGAGATATGCATTTTCTACGATAATCTTGGTGAGACTTCTGTCAGAAGTATGCAGAATCTTCGAGATCGCTCTTTTCGAGCTATTTAATGCGAGAAACACGTTATCTGGTGTTTTCACCACTCCACAGTGCGTTTGATAAGCAGTACCAGCGACATCTTGGTTTCCGTGGGGTTTCAAGCTGAGATATGCATTTTCTGCGATAATCTTGGTGAGACTTCTGTCCGAAGTATGCTGAATCATCGAGAGCGCTCTTTTAGAGCTAGTTAGTGCGAGAAACACGTTATCTAGTGTTTTCACCACTCCACAGTGCGTTTGATATGCAGAACAGGAGATATCTTGGTTTTCGTGGGGTTTCAAGCTGAGATATGCATTTTTTACGATAACTTTGGTGAGACTTCTGTCCGAAGTATGCAGAATCATCGAGATGAATCGTTTCGAGCTATTTAATTGCGAGAAACACGTTATCTGGTGTTTTCACCTCTCCACAGTGCGTTTGATATGCAGAACCGGCGATATCTTGGTTTTCGTGGGGTTTCAAGCTGAGATAAGCATTTTCTGCGATAATCTGGGTGAGACTTCTGTCCGAAGTATGCTGAATCATCGAGATCGCTCTTTTCGAGCTAGTTAGTGCGAGAAACACGTTATCTGGTGTTTTCACCACTCCACAGTTGGTTTGATATGCAGCACCGGCGATATTTTGGTTTTCGTCGGGTTTCAAGCTGAGATATGCATTTTCTAAGATAATCTTGGTGAAACATCTGTCCGAAGTATGCAGAAACATCGAGAGCGCTCTTTTCGAGCTATTTAATGCGAGAAACACGTTTTCTGGTGTTTTCACCACTCTACAGTATGTTTGATATGCAGAATAGTAGATATCTTGGTTTTCGTGGGGTTTCTAGCTGAGATATGTATTTTCTGCGATAATCTTGTTGAGACTTCTGTCCGAAGTATGCAGGATCTTCGAGAACGCTCTTTTCGAGCTACTAAATACGAGAAACACGTTTTCTGGTGTTTTCACCACTCCACAGTGCGTTTGATATGCAGAACCAGCGATATCTTGGTTTTCGTGGGGTTTCAAGATGAGATATGCATTTTCTGCGTAAATATTGGTGAGACTTCAGTCAGATGTATGCAGAATCATCGAGATCGCTCTTTTCGAGCTACTTAATGCTCGAAACACGTTTTCTGGTGTTTTCACCACTCTACAGTATGTTTGACATGCAGAACCGGAGATATCTTTGTTTCGATCGTGTATCAAGCTGAGATATGCATTTTCTACGATAATCCTGGTGAGACTTCTGTCAGAAGTATGCAGAATCTTCGAGAACGCTCTTTTCGAGCTACTTAATGCGCGAAACACGTTTTCTGGTGTTTTCACCACTCCACGGTACGTTTGATGTGCAGAACCAGCGACATCTTGGTTTTCGTGGGGTTTCAAGCTGAGATATGCATTTTCTGCGATAATCTTGGTGAGACTTCTGTCCGAAGTATGCTGAATCATCGAGATCGCTCTTTTAGAGCTAGTTAGTGCGAGAAACACGTTATCTGGTGATTTCACCACTCCACAGTGCGTTGGATATGCAGAACCGGAGATATTTTGGTTTTCGACGGGTTTCAAGCTGAGATATGCATTTTCTACGATAAGCTTGGTGAGACATCTGTCCGAAGTATGCAGAAACGTCGAGAGCGCTCTTTTCGAGCTATTTAATGCGAGAAACACGTTTTCTGGGGTTTTCACCACTCCACAGTGCGTTGGATATGCAGAACCGGAGATATTTTGGTTTTCGTCGGGTTTCAAGCTGACATATGCATTTTCTACGATAAGCTTGGTGAAACATCTGTCCGAAGTATGCAGAAACATCGAGAGCGCTCTTTTCGAGCTATTTAATGCGAGAAACACGTTATCTGGTGTTTTAACCACTCCATAGTGCGTTTGATATGCTGAACAGTAGATATCTTGGTTTTCGTGGGGTTTCAAGCAGAGATATGCATTTTCTGCGCTAATCTTGGGGAGACTTCTGTTAGAAGTATGCAGAATCATCGAGATCGCACTTTTCGAGCTATTTAATGCGAGAAACACGTTATCTGGTGTTTTCACCACTCCACAGTGCGTTTGATATGCAGAACAGTAGATATCTTGGTTTTCGTGGGGTTTCAAGCAGAGATATGCATTTTCTACGATAATCTTGGTGAAACATCTGTCCGAAGTATGCAGAAACATCGAGAGCGCTCTTTTCGAGCTATTTAATGCGAGAATCACGTTTTCTGGGGATTTCACCACTCCACAGTGCGTTGGATATGCAGAACCGGAGATATTTTGGTTTTCGTCGGGTTTCAAGCTGACATATGCATTTTCTACGATAAGCTTGGTGAAACATCTGTCCGAAGTATGCAGAAACGTCGAGAGCGCTCTTTTCGAGCTATTTAATGCGAGAAACACGTTTTCTGGGGTTTTCACCACTCCACAGTGCGTTGGATATGCAGAACCGGAGATATTTTGGTTTTCGTCGGGTTTCAAGCTGACATATGCATTTTCTACGATAAGCTTGGTGAAACATCTGTCCGAAGTATGCAGAAACATCGAGAGCGCTCTTTTCGAGCTATTTAATGCGAGAAACACGTTATCTGGTGTTTTAACCACTCCACAGTGCGTTTGATATGCAGAACCGGCGATATCTTGGTTTTCGTGGGGTTTCAAGCTGATATATGCATTTTCTGCGATAATCTTGTTGAGACTTCTGTCCGAAGTATGCAGAATCATCGAGATCGTTCGTTTCGAGCTATTTAATGCGAGAAACACGTTATCTGGTGTTTTCACCACTACACAGTGCGTTGGATATGCAGAACCGGAGATATTTTGGTTTTCGTCGGGTTTCAAGCTGAGATATGCATTTTCTACGATAAGCTTGGTGAGACATCTGTCCGAAGTATGCAGAAACACCGAGAGCGCTCTTTTCGAGCCATTTAATGCGAGAAACAGGTTTTCTGGGGGTTTCACCACTCCACAGTTCTTTGGATATGCAGGACAGGAAATATCTTGGTTTGCGTGGTGTTTCAAGCAGAGATATGCATTTTCTGCGATAAGCTTGGTGAGACTTCTGTTAGAAGTATGCAGAATCATCGAGATCGCACTTTTCGAGCTATTTAATGCGAGAAACACGTTATCTGGTGTTTTCACCACTCCACAGGTGGTTTGATATGCAGCACCGGCGATATTTTGGTTTTCGTCGGGTTTCAAGCTGAGATATGCATTTTCTACGATTATCTTGGTGAAACATCTGTCCGAAGTATGCAGAAACATCGAGAGCGCTCTTTTCGAGCTATTTAATGCGAGAAACACGTTATCTGGTGTTTTCACCACTCCACAGTGCGTTTGATATGCAGAATAGTAGATATCTTGGTTTTCGTGGGGTTTCAAGCTGAGATATGCATTTTCTGCGATAATCTTGTTGAGACTTCTGTCCGAAATATGCAGAATCATCGAGATCGCACTTTTCGAGCTATTTAATGCGAGAAACACGTTATCTGGTGTTTTCACCACTTCACAGTTGGTTTGATATGCAGAACCGGCGATATCTTGGTTTTCGTGGGGTTTCAAGATGAGATATGCATTATCTGCGTAAATAATGGTGAGACTTCAGTCAGATGTATGCAGAATCATCTAGATCGCTCGTTTCGAGCTACTTAATGCTCGAAACACGTTTTCTGGTGTTTTCACCACTCCACAGTATGTTTGACATGCAGAACCGGAGATATCTTTGTTTCGGTCGGGTATCAAGCTGAGATATGCATTTTCTACGATAATCCTGGTGAGAATTCTGTCAGAAGTATGCAGAATCATCGAGAACGCTCTTTTCGAGCTACTTAATGCGCGAAACACGTTTTCTGGTGTTTTCACCACTCCACGGTACGTTTGATGTGGAGAACCGGAGAAAACTCGGTTTTCGTCGGGTTTCAAGCTGAGATATGCATTTTCTACGATAATCTTGGTGAGACTTCTGTCAGAAGTATGCAGAATCTTCGAGATCGCTCTTTTCGAGCTATTTGATGCGAGAAACACGTTATCTGGTGTTTTCACCACTCCACAGTGCGTTTGATATGCAGTACCAGCGACATCTTGGTTTTCGTGGGGTTTCAAGCTGAGATATGCATTTTCTGCGATAATCTTGGTGAGACTTCTGTCCGAAGTATGCTGAATCATCGAGATCGCTCTGTTAGAGCTAGTTAGTGCGAGAAACACGTTATCTAGTGTTTTCACCACTCCACAGTGCGTTTGATATGCAGAACCGGCGATATCTTGGTTTTCGTGGGGTTTCAAGCTGAGATAAGCATTTTCTGCGATAATCTGGGTGAGACTTCTGTCCGAAGTATGCTGAATCATCGAGATCGCTCTTTTCGAGCTAGTTAGTGCGAGAAACACGTTATCTGGTGTTTTCACCACTCCACAGTGCGTTTGATATGCAGAACAGTAGATATCTTGGTTTTCGTGGGGTTTCAAGCAGAGATATGCATTTTCTGCGCTAATCTTGGGGAGACTTCTGTTAGAAGTATGCAGAATCATCGAGATCGCACTTTTCGAGCTACTTAATGCGCGAAACACGTTTTCTGGTGTTTTCACCACTCCACAGTATGTTTGACATGCAGAACCGGAGATATCTTTGTTTCGGTCGGGTATCAAGCTGAGATATGCATTTTCTACGATAATCCTGGTGAGAATTCTGTCAGAAGTATGCAGAATCATCGAGATCGCTCTTTTCGAGCTACTTAATGCGCGAAACACGTTTTCTGGTGTTTTCACCACTCCACAGTATGTTTGACATGCAGAACCGGAGATATCTTTGTTTCGGTCGGGTATCAAGCTGAGATATGCATTTTCTACGATAATCCTGGTGAGAATTCTGTCAGAAGTATGCAGAATCATCGAGAACGCTCTTTTCGAGCTACTTAATACGAGAAACACGTTTTCTGGTGTTTTCACCACTCCACAGAGTGTTTGATATGCAGAACCAGCGATATCTTGGTTTTCGTGGGGTTTCAAGATGAGATATGCATTATCTGCGTAAATAATGGTGAGACTTCAGTCAGATGTATGCAGAATCATCTAGATCGCTCTTTTCGAGCTACTTAATGCTCGAAACACGTTTTCTGGTGTTTTCACCACTCCACAGTATGTTTGACATGCAGAACCGGAGATATCTTTGTTTCGGTCGGGTATCAAGCTGAGATATGCATTTTCTACGATAATCCTGGTGAGAATTCTGTCAGAAGTATGCAGAATCATCGAGAACGCTCTTTTCGAGCTACTTAATGCGCGAAACACGTTTTCTGGTGTTTTCACCACTCCACAGTATGTTTGACATGCAGAACCGGAGATATCTTTGTTTCGGTCGGGTATCAAGCTGAGATATGCATTTTCTACGATAATCCTGGTGAGAATTCTGTCAGAAGTATGCAGAATCATCGAGAACGCTCTTTTCGAGCTACTTAATGCGCGAAACACGTTTTCTGGGGTTTTCACCACTCCACAGTGCGTTTGATATGCTGAACACAGCGATATCTTGGTTTTCGTGGGGTTTCAAGCTGAGATATGCATTTTTTACGATAACTTTGGTGAGACTTCTGTCCCAAGTATGCAGAATCATCGAGATCAATCGTTTCGAGCTATTTAATTGCGAGAAACACGTTATCTGGTGTTTTCACCACTCCACAGTGCGTTTGATATGCAGAACCGGCGATATCTTGGTTTTCGTGGGGTTTCAAGCTGAGATAAGCATTTTCTGCGATAATCTGGGTGAGACTTCTGTCCGAAGTATGCTGAATCATCGAGATCGCTCTTTTCGAGCTAGTTAGTGCGAGAAACACGTTATCTGGTGTTTTCACCACTCCACAGTGCGTTTGATATGCAGAACAGTAGATATCTTGGTTTTCGTGGGGTTTCAAGCAGAGATATGCATTTTCTGCGCTAATCTTGGTGAAACATCTGTCCGAAGTATGCAGAAACGTCGAGAGCGCTCTTTTCGAGCTATTTAATGCGAGAAACACGTTTTCTGGGGTTTTCACCACTCCACAGTGCGTTGGATATGCAGAACCGGAGATATTTTGGTTTTCGTCGGGTTTCAAGCTGACATATGCATTTTCTGCGATAAGCTTGGGGAAACATCTGTCCGAAGTATGCAGAAACATCGAGAGCGCTCTTTTCGAGCTATTTAATGCGAGAAACACGTTATCTGGTGTTTTAACCACTCCACAGTGCGTTTGATATGCAGAACAGTAGATATCTTGGTTTTCGTGGGGTTTCACGCAGAGATATGCATTTTCTGCGCTAATCTTGGGGAGACTTCTGTTAGAAGCATGCAGAATCATCGAGATCGCACTTTTCGAGCTATTTAATGCGAGAAACACGTTATCTGGTGTTTTCACCACTCCACAGTGCGTTTGATATGCAGAACAGTAGATATCTTGGTTTTCGTGGGGTTTCAAGCAGAGATATGCATTTTCTGCGCTAATCTTTGGGAGACTTCTGTTAGAAGTATGCAGAATCATCGAGATCGCACTTTTCGAGCTATTTAAAGCGAGAAACACGTTATCTGGTGTTTTCACCACTCCACAGTTGGTTTGATATGCAGTACCGACGATATTTTGGTTTTCGTCGGGTTTCAAGCTGAGATATGCATTTTCTACGATAATCTTGGTGAAACATCTGTCCGAAGTATGCAGAAACATCGAGAGCGCTCTTTTCGAGCTATTTAATGCGAGAAACACGTTATCTGGTGTTTTCACCACTCCACAGTGCGTTTGATATGCAGAACCGGCGATATCTTGGTTTTCGTGGGGTTTCAAGCTGATATATGCATTTTCTGCGATAATCTTGTTGAGACTTCTGTCCGAAGTATGCAGAATCATCGAGATCGTTCGTTTCGAGCTATTTAATGCGAGAAACACGTTATCTGGTGTTTTCACCTCTCCACAGTGCGTTGGATATGCAGAACCGGAGATATTTTGGTTTTCGTCGGGTTTCAAGCTGAGATATGCATTTTCTACGATAAGCTTGGTGAGACATCTGTCCGAAGTATGCAGAAACACCGAGAGCGCTCTTTTCGAGCCATTTAATGCGAGAAACAGGTTTTCTGGGGGTTTCACCACTCCACAGTTCTTTGGATATGCAGGACAGGAAATATCTTGGTTTGCGTGGTGTTTCAAGCAGAGATATGCATTTTCTGCGATAAGCTTGGTGAGACTTCTGTTAGAAGTATGCAGAATCATCGAGATCGCACTTTTCGAGCTACTTAATGCGAGAAACACGTTATCTGGTGTTTTCACCACTCCACAGGTGGTTTGATATGCAGCACCGGCGATATTTTGGTTTTCGTCGGGTTTCAAGCTGAGATATGCACTTTCTACGATAATCTTGGTGAAACATCTGTCCGAAGTATGCAGAAACATCGAGAGCGCTCTTTTCGAGCTATTTAATGCGAGAAACACGTTATCTGGTGTTTTCACCACTCCACAGTGCGTTTGATATGCAGAATAGTAGATATCTTGGTTTTCGTGGGGTTTCAAGCTGAGATATGCATTTTCTGCGATAATCTTGTTGAGACTTCTGTCCGAAGTATGCAGAATCATCGAGATCGCACTTTTCGAGCTACTTAATGCGAGAAACACGTTATCTGGTGTTTTCACCACTTCACAGTTGGTTTGATATGCAGAACCGGCGATATTTTGGTTTTCGTCGGGTTTCAAGCTGACATATGCATTTTCTACGATAATCTTGGTGAAACATCAGTCCGAAGTATGCAGAAACATCGAGAGCGCTCTTTTCGAGCTATTTAATGCAAGAAACACGTTTTCTGGGGTTTTCACCACTCCACAGTGCGTTTGATATGCAGAATAGTAGATATCTTGGTTTTCGTGGGGTTTCAAGCTGAGATATGTATTTTCTGCGATAATCTTGTTGAGACTTCTGTCCGAAGTATGCAGGATCATCTAGATCGCTCTTTTCGAGCTACTTAATGCTCGAAACACGTTTTCTGGTGTTTTCACCACTCCACAGTATGTTTGACATGCAGAACCGGAGATATCTTTGTTTCGGTCGGGTATCAAGCTGAGATATGCATTTTCTACGATAATCCTGGTGAGAATTCTGTCAGAAGTATGCAGAATCATCGAGAACGCTCTTTTCGAGCTACTTAATGCGCGAAACACGTTTTCTGGTGTTTTCACCACTCCACGGTACGTTTGATGTGGAGAACCGGAGAAAACTCGGTTTTCGTCGGGTTTCAAGCTGAGATATGCATTTTCTACGATAATCTTGGTGAGACTTCTGTCAGAAGTATGCAGAATCTTCGAGATCGCTCTTTTCGAGCTATTTGATGCGAGAAACACGTTATCTGGTGTTTTCACCACTCCACAGTGCGTTTGATATGCAGTACCAGCGACATCTTGGTTTTCGTGGGGTTTCAAGCTGAGATATGCATTTTCTGCGATAATCTTGGTGAGACTTCTGTCCGAAGTATGCTGAATCATCGAGATCGCTCTGTTAGAGCTAGTTAGTGCGAGAAACACGTTATCTAGTGTTTTCATAACTCCACAGTGCGTTTGATATGCAGAACAGGAGATATCTTGGTTTTCGTGGGGTTTCAAGCTGAGATATGCATTTTCTGCGATAATCTTGTTGAGACTTCTGTCCGAAGTATGCAGAATCATCGAGATCGCTCGTTTCGAGCTATTTAATGAGAGAAACACGTTTTCTGGGGTTTTCACCACTCCACAGTGCGTTTGATATGCTGAACACAGCGATATCTTGGTTTTCGTGGGGTTTCAAGCTGAGATATGCATTTTTTACGATAACTTTGGTGAGACTTCTGTCCCAAGTATGCAGAATCATCGAGATCAATCGTTTCGAGCTATTTAATTGCGAGAAACACGTTATCTGGTGTTTTCACCACTCCACAGTGCGTTTGATATGCAGAACCGGCGATATCTTGGTTTTCGTGGGGTTTCAAGCTGAGATAAGCATTTTCTGCGATAATCTGTATGAGACTTCTGTCCGAAGTATGCTGAATCATCGAGATCGCTCTTTTCGAGCTAGTTAGTGCGAGAAACACGTTATCTGGTGTTTTCACCACTCCACAGTGCGTTTGATATGCAGAACAGTAGATATCTTGGTTTTCGTGGGGTTTCAAGCTGAGATATGCTTTTTCTGCGATAAGCTTGGTGAAAGATCTGTCCGAAGTATGCAGAAACATCGAGAGCGCTCTTTTCGAGCTATTTAATGCGAGAAACACGTTTTCTGGGGTTTTCACCACTCCACAGTTCGTTGGATATGCAGAACAATAGATATCTTGATTTTCTTGGGGTTTCAAGCAGAGATATGCATTTTCTGCGATAATCTTGGTGAGACTTCTGTTAGAAGTATGCAGAATCATCGAGATCGCACTTTTCGAGCTATTTAATGCGAGAAACACGTTATCTGGTGTTTTCACCACTCCACAGTTGGTATGATATGCAGCACCGGCGATATTTTGGTTTTCGTCGGGTTTCAAGCTGAGATATGCATTTTCTACGATAATCTTGGTGAAACATCTGTCCGAAGTATGCAGAGACATCGAGAGCGCTCTTTTCGAGCTATTTAATGCGAGAAACACGTTATCTGGTGTTTTCACCACTCCACAGTGCGTTTGATATGCAGAATAGTAGATATCTTGGTTTTCGTGGGGTTTCTAGCTGAGATATGTATTTTCTGCGATAATCTTGGTGAAACATCTGTCCGAAGTATGCAGAAACATCGAGAGCGCTCTTTTCGAGCTATTTAATGCGAGAAACACGTTATCTGGTGTTTTAACCACTCCATAGTGCGGTTGAAATGCAGAACAGTAGATATCTTGGTTTTCGTGGGCTTTCAAGCAGAGATATGCATTTTCTGCGCTAATCTTGGGGAGACTTCTGTTAGAAGTATGCAGATACATCGAGATCGCACTTTTCGAGCTATTTAATGCGAGAAACACGTTATCTGGTGTTTTCACCACTCCACAGTGCGTTTGATATGCAGAACAGTAGATATCTTGGTTTTCGTGGGGTTTCAAGCAGAGATATGCATTTTCTGCGCTAATCTTGGGGAGACTTCTGTTAGCAGTATGCAGAATCATCGAGATCGCACTTTTCGAGCTATTTAATGCGAGAAACACGTTATCTGGTGTTTTCACCACTCCACAGTGCTTTTGATATGCAGAACAGTAGATATCTTGGTTTTCGTGGGGTTTCAAGCAGAGATGTGCATTTTCTACGATAAGCTTGGTGAGACATCTGTCCGAAGTATGCAGAAACGTCGAGAGCGCTCTTTTCGAGCTATTTAATTCGAGAAACACATTTTCTGGGGTTTTCACCACTCCACAGTGCGTTGGATATGCAGAACCGGAGATATTTTGGTTTTCGTCGGGTTTCAAGCTGACATATGCATTTTCTACGATAAGCTTGGTGAAACATCTGTCCGAAGTATGCAGAAACGTCGAGAGCGCTCTTTTCGAGCTATTTAATGCGAGAAACACGTTATCTGGTGTTTTAACCACTCCACAGTGCGTTTGATATGCAGAACAGTAGATATCTTGGTTTTCGTGGGGTTTCACGCAGAGATATGCATTTTCTGCGCTAATCTTGGGGAGACTTCTGTTAGAAGTATGCAGAATCATCGAGATCGCACTTTTCGAGCTATTTAATGCGAGAAACACGTTATCTGGTGTTTTCACCACTCCACAGTGCGTTTGATATGCAGAACAGTAGATATCTTGGTTTTCGTGGGGTTTCAAGCAGAGATATGCATTTTCTGCGCTAATCTTGGGGAGACTTCTGTTAGAAGTATGCAGAATCATCGAGATCGCACTTTTCGAGCTATTTAATGCGAGAAACACGTTATCTGGTGTTTTCACCACTCCACAGTTGGTTTGATATGCAGAACCGACGATATTTTGGTTTTCGTCGGGTTTCAAGCTGAGATATGCATTTTCTACGATAATCTTGGTGAAACATCTGTCCGAAGTATGCAGAAACATCGAGAGCGCTCTTTTCGAGCTATTTAATGCAAGAAACACGTTATCTGGTGTTTTCACCACTCCACAGTGCGTTTGATATGCAGAACAGTAGATATCTTGGTTTTCGTGGGGTTTCAAGCTGATATATGCATTTTCTGCGATAATCTTGTTGAGACTTCTGTCCGAAGTATGCAGAATCATCGAGATCAATCGTTTCGAGCTATTTAATTGCGAGAAACACGTTATCTGGTGTTTTCACCACTCCACAGTGCGTTTGATATGCAGAACCGGCGATATCTTGGTTTTCGTGGGGTTTCAAGCTGAGATAAGCATTTTCTGCGATAATCTGGGTGAGACTTCTGTCCGAAGTATGCTGAATCATCGAGATCGCTCTTTTCGAGCTGGTTAGTGCGAGAAACACGTTATCTGGTGTTTTCACCACTCCACAGTGCGTTTGATATGCAGAACAGCAGATATCTTGGTTTTCGTGGGGTTTCAAGCTGAGATATGCATTTTCTGCGATAAGCTTGGTGAAAGATCTGTCCGAAGTATGCAGAAACATCGAGAGCACTCTTTTCGAGCTATTTAATGCGAGAAACACGTTTTCTGGGGTTTTCACCACTCCACAGTTCGTTGGATATGCAGAACAATAGATATCTTGATTTTCTTGGGGTTTCAAGCAGAGATATGCATTTTCTGCGATAATCTTGGTGAGACTTCTGTTAGAAGTATGCAGAATCATCGAGATCGCACTTTTCGAGCTATTTAATGCGGGAAACACGTTATCTGGTGTTTTCACCACTCCACAGTGCGTTTGATATGCAGAACCGGCGATATCTTGGTTTTCGTGGGGTTTCAAGCTGAGATATGCATTTTCTGCGATAATCTTGATGAGACTTCTGTCCGAAGTATGCTGAATCATCGAGATCGCTCTTTTCGAGCTAGTTAGTGCGAGAAACACGTTATCTGGTGTTTTCACCACTCCACAGTGCGTTTGATATGCAGAACCAGCGATATCTTGGCTTTCGTGGGGTTTCAAGCTGAGATATGCATTTTTTACGATAATCTTGGTGAGACTACTGTCCGAAGTATGCTTAATCATCGAGATCGCTCGTTTCGAGCTATTTAAGGCGAGAAACACGTTTTCTGGTGTTTTCACCACTCCACAGTTGGTTTGATATGCAGAACCGGCGATATCTTGGTTTTCGTGGGGTTTCAAACTGAGATATGCGTTTTGTGCGATAATCTTGGTGAGACTTCTGTCCGAAGTATGCTGAAACATCGATATCGCTCTTTTTGAGCTAGTTAATGCGAGAAAAACCTTATCCGGTGTTTTCACCACTCCACAGTGCGTTTGATATGCAGAACCAGCGATATCTTGGTTTTCGTGGGGTTTCAAGCAGAGATATGCATTTTCTGCGCTCTTCTTGGAGAGACTTCTGTTAGAAGTATGCAGAATCATCGAGATCGCACTTTTCGAGCTATTTAATGCGAGAAACACGTTATCTGGTGTTTTCACCACTCCACAGTGCGTTTGATATGCAGAACACAGCGATATCTTGGTTTTCGGTGGGGTTTCAAGCTGAGATATGAATTTATTACGATAATTTTGGTGAGACTTCTGTCCGAAGTATGCAGAATCATCGAGATCGCTCTTTTCGAGCTGGTTAGTGCGAGAAACACGTTATCTGGTGTTTTCACCACTCCACAGTGCGTTTGGTATGCCAAACAGTAGATATCTTGGTTTTCGTGGGGTTTCAAGCTGAGATATGCATTTTCTGCGATAAGCTTGGTGAAAGATCTGTCCGAAGTATGCAGAAACATCGAGAGCGCTCTTTTCGAGCTATTTAATGCGAGAAACACGTTTTCTGGGGTTTTCACCACTCCACAGTTCGTTGGATATGCAGAACAATAGATATCTTGATTTTCTTGGGGTTTCAAGCAGAGATATGCATTTTCTGCGATAATCTTGGTGAGACTTCTGTTAGAAGTATGCAGAATCATCGAGATCGCACTTTTCGAGCTATTTAATGCGGGAAACACGTTATCTGGTGTTTTCACCACTCCACAGTGCGTTTGATATGCAGAACCGGCGATATCTTGGTTTTCGTGGGGTTTCAAGCTGAGATATGCATTTTCTGCGATAATCTTGATGAGACTTCTGCCCGAAGTATGCTGAATCATCGAGATCGCTCTTTTCGAGCTAGTTAGTGCGAGAAACACGTTATCTGGTGTTTTCACCACTCCACAGTGCGTTTGATATGCAGAACCAGCGATATCTTGGCATTCGTGGGGTTTCAAGCTGAGATATGCATTTTTTACGATAATCTTGGTGAGACTACTGTCCGAAGTATGCTTAATCATCGAGATCGCTCGTTTCGAGCTATTTAAGGCGAGAAACACGTTTTCTGGTGTTTTCACCACTCCACAGTGCGTTTGATATGCAGAACCAGCGATATCTTGGTTTTCGTGGGGTTTCAAGCAGAGATATGCATTTTCTGCGCTCTTCTTGGAGAGACTTCTGTTAGAAGTATGCAGAATCATCGAGATCGCACTTTTCGAGCTATTTAATGCGAGAAACACGTTATCTGGTGTTTTCACCACTCCACAGTGCGTTTGATATGCAGAACACAGCGATATCTTGGTTTTCGGTGGGGTTTCAAGCTGAGATATGAATTTTTTACGATAATTTTGGTGAGACTTCTGTCCGAAGTATGCAGAATCATCGAGATCGCTCGTTTCGAGCTATTTAATGCGATAAACACGTTATCTGGTGTTTTCACCACCCCACAGTTGGTTTGATATGCAGAACCGGCGAAATTTCGGTTTTCGTCGGGTTTCAAGCTGAGATATGCATTTCCTGCGATAATCTTGGTGAGACTTCTGTCAGAAGTATGCAGAACCTTCGAGAACACTCTTTTCGAGCTATTTAATGCGAGAAACACGTTATCTGGTGTTTTCACCGCTCCACAGTGCGTTTGATATGCAGAACAGTAGATATCTTGGTTTTCGTGGGGTTTCAAGCTGAGATATGCATTTTCTGCGATAATCTTGGTGAGACTTCTGTTAGAAGTATGCAGAATCATCGAGATCGCACTTTTCGAGCTATTTAATGCGGGAAACACGTTATATGGTGTTTTCACCACTCCACAGTGCGTTTGATATGCAGAACCGGCGATATCTTGGTTTTCGTGGGGTTTCAAGCTGAGATATGCATTTTCTGCGATAATCTTGATGAGACTTCTGTCCGAAGTATGCTGAATCATCGAGATCGCTCTTTTCGAGCAAGTTAGTGCGAGAAACACGTTATCTGGTGTTTTCACCACTCCACAGTGCGTTTGATATGCAGAACCAGCGATATCTTGGCTTTCGTGGGGTTTCAAGCTGAGATATGCATTTTTTACGATAATCTTGGTGAGACTTCTCTCCGAAGTATGAAGAATCATCGAGATCGCTCTATTCTAGCTATGTAATGCGAGGAACACGTTTTCTGAGGTATTCACCACTCCACAGTGCGTTTGATATGCAGAACACAGCGATATCTTGGTTTTCGGTGGGGTTTCAAGCTGAGATATGAATTTTTTACGATAATTTTGGTGAGACTTCTGTCCGAAGTATGCAGAATCATCGAGATCGCTCGTTTCGAGCTATTTAATGCGATAAACACGTTATCTGGTGTTTTCACCACCCCACAGTTGGTTTGATATGCAGAACCGGCGAAATTTTGGTTTTCGTCGGGTTTCAAGCTGAGATATGCATTTCCTGCGATAATCTTGGTGAGACTTCTGTCAGAAGTATGCAGAATCTTCGAGAACGCTCTTTTCGAGCTACTTAATGCACGAAACACGTTTTCTGGTGTTTTCACCACTCCACAGTACGTTTGACATGCAGAACCGGAGATATCTTGGTTTCGGTCGGGTTTCAAGCTGATATATGCATTTTCTACGATAATCTTGGTGAGACTTCTGTCAGAAGTATGCAGGATCTTCGAGAACGCTCTTTTCGAGCTATTTAATGCGAGAAACACGTTATCTGGTGTTTTCACCACTCCACAGTGCGTTTGATATGCAGTACCAGCGATATCTTGGTTTCGGTCGGGTTTCAAGCTGATATATGCATTTTCTACGATAATCTTGGTGAAACATCTGTCCGAAGTATGCAGAAACATCGAGAGCGCTCTTTTCGAGCTATTTAATGCGAGAAATTCGTTTTCTGGGGTTTTCACCACTCCACAGTTCGTTGGATATGCAGAACCGGAGATATCTTGGTTTTCGTGGGGTTTCAAGCTGAGATATGCATTTCCTGCGATAATCGTGGTGAGACTTCTGTCCGAAGTATGCTGAATCATCGAGATCGCCCTTTTCGAGCTATTCAATGCGAGAAACACGTTCTCTGGTTGTTTTCACCACTCCACAGTGCGTTTGATATGCCGAACAGGCGATATCTTGATTTTCGTGGTGTTTCCAGCTGAGATATGCATTTTCTGCGATAATCATGGTGGGTCTTTTGTCAGAAGTATGCACAATCAACTAGATCGCTCTTTTCAAGCTACATAATGCACAAAACACGTTTTCTGGTGTTTTCAGCACTCCACAGTGCGTTTGATATGCAGAACCGGAGATATCTTGGTTTCGGTCGGGTTTCAAGCTGAGATATGCATTTTCTACGATAATCGTGGTGAAACATCTGTCCGAAGTATGCAGATACATCGAGAGTGCTCTTTTCGAGCTATTTAATGCGAGAAACTCGTTTTCTGGGGTTTTCACCACTCCACAGTTCGTTGGATATGCAGAACCGGAGATATCTTGGTTTTCGTGGGGTTTCAAGCTGAGATATGCATTTCCTCCGATAATCTTGGTGAGGCTTCTGTCAGAAGTATGCAGAATCTTCGAGATCGCTCGTTTCGAGCTATTTAAGGCGAGAAACACGTTTTCTGGTGTTTTCACCACTCCACAGTTGGTTTGATATGCAGAACCGGCGATATCTTGGTTTTCGTGGGGTTTCAAACTGAGAGATGCGTTTTGTGCGATAATCTTGGTGAGACTTCTGTCCGAAGTATGCAGAATCTTCGAGAACGCTCTTTTCGAACTACTTAATGCACGAAACACGTTATCTGGTGTTTTCACCACTCCACAGTGCGTTTGATATGCAGAACCGGCGATATCTTGGTTTTCGTGGGGTTTCAAGCTGAGATATGCATTTTCTGCGATAATCTTGATGAGACTTCTGTCCGAAGTATGCTGAATCATCGAGATCGCTCTTTTTGAGCTAGTTAATGCGAGAAAAACCTTATCCGGTGTTTTCACCACTCCACAGTGCGTTTGATATGCAGAACCAGCGATATCTTGGCTTTCGTGGGGTTTCAAGCTGAGATATGCATTTTTTACGATAATCTTGGTGAGACTTCTCTCCGAAGTATGAAGAATCATCGAGATCGCTCTATTCTAGCTATGTAATGCGAGGAACACGTTTTCTGAGGTATTCACCACTCCACAGTGCGTTTGATATGCAGAACACAGCGATATCTTGGTTTTCGGTGGGGTTTCAAGCTGAGATATGAATTTTTTACGATAATTTTGGTGAGACTTCTGTCCGAAGTATGCAGAATCATCGAGATCGCTCGTTTCGAGCTATTTAATGCGATAAACACGTTATCTGGTGTTTTCACCACCCCACAGTTGGTTTGATATGCAGAACCGGCGAAATTTTGGTTTTCGTCGGGTTTCAAGCTGAGATATGCATTTCCTGCGATAATCTTGGTGAGACTTCTGTCAGAAGGATGCAGAATCTTCGAGAACGCTCTTTTCGAGCTACTTAATGCACGAAACACGTTTTCTGGTGTTTTCACCACTCCACAGTACGTTTGACATGCAGAACCGGAGATATCTTGGTTTCGGTCGGGTTTCAAGCTGATATATGCATTTTCTACGATAATCTTGGTGAGACTTCTGTCAGAAGTATGCAGGATCTTCGAGAACGCTCTTTTCGAGCTATTTAATGCGAGAAACACGTTATCTGGTGTTTTCACCACTCCACAGTGCGTTTGATATGCAGTACCAGCGATATCTTGGTTTCGGTCGCGTTTCAAGCTGATATATGCTTTTTCTACGATAATCTTGGTGAAACATCTGTCCGAAGTATGCAGAAACATCGAGAGCGCTCTTTTCGAGCTATTTAATGCGAGAAATTCGTTTTCTGGGGTTTTCACCACTCCACAGTTCGTTGGATATGCAGAACCGGAGATATCTTGGTTTTCGTGGGGTTTCAAGCTGAGATATGCATTTCCTGCGATAATCGTGGTGAGACTTCTGTCCGAAGTATGCTGAATCATCGAGATCGCCCTTTTCGAGCTATTCAATGCGAGAAACACGTTCTCTGGTTGTTTTCACCACTCCACAGTGCGTTTGATATGCCGAACAGGCGATATCTTGATTTTCGTGGTGTTTCCAGCTGAGATACGCATTTTCTGCGATAATCATGGTGGGTCTTTTGTCAGAAGTATGCACAATCAACTAGATCGCTCTTTTCAAGCTACATAATGCACAAAACACGTTTTCTGGTGTTTTCAGCACTCCACAGTGCGTTTGATATGCAGAACCGGAGATATCTTGGTTTCGGTCGGGTTTCAAGCTGAGATATGCATTTTCTACGATAATCGTGGTGAAACATCTGTCCGAAGTATGCAGATACATCGAGAGTGCTCTTTTCGAGCTATTTAATGCGAGAAACTCGTTTTCTGGGGTTTTCACCACTCCACAGTTCGTTGGATATGCAGAACCGGAGATATCTTGGTTTTCGTGGGGTTTCAAGCTGAGATATGCATTTCCTGCGATAATCTTGGTGAGGCTTCTGTCAGAAGTATGCAGAATCTTCGAGATCGCTCGTTTCGAGCTATTTAAGGCGAGAAACACGTTTTCTGGTGTTTTCACCACTCCACAGTTGGTTTGATATGCAGAACCGGCGATATCTTGGTTTTCGTGGGGTTTCAAACTGAGATATGCGTTTTGTGCGATAATCTTGGTGAGACATCTGTCCGAAGTATGCAGAATCTTCGAGAACGCTCTTTTCGAGCTACTTAATGCACGAAACACGTTATCTGGTGTTTTCACCACTCCACAGTGCGTTTGATATGCAGAACCGGCGATATCTTGGTTTTCGTGGGGTTTCAAGCTGAGATATGCATTTTCTGCGATAATCTTGATGAGACTTCTGTCCGAAGTATGCTGAATCATCGAGATCGCTCTTTTCGAGCTAGTTAGTGCGAGAAACACGTTATCTGGTGTTTTCACCACTCCACAGTGCGTTTGATATGCAGAACCAGCGATATCTTGGCTTTCGTGGGGTTTCAAGCTGAGATATGCATTTTTTACGATAATCTTGGTGAGACTACTGTCCGAAGTATGCTTAATCATCGAGATCGCTCGTTTCGAGCTATTTAAGGCGAGAAACACGTTTTCTGGTGTTTTCACCACTCCACAGTTGGTTTGATATGCAGAACCGGCGATATCTTGGTTTTCGTGGGGTTTCAAACTGAGATATATGTTTTGTGCGATAATCTTGGTGAGACTTCTGTCCGAAGTATGCTGAAACATCGAGATCGCTCTTTTTGAGCTAGTTAATGCGAGAAAAACCTTATCCGGTGTTTTCACCACTCCACAGTGCGTTTGATATGCAGAACCAGCGATATCTTGGCTTTCGTGGGGTTTCAAGCTGAGATATGCATTTTTTACGATAATCTTGGTGAGACTTCTCTCCGAAGTATGAAGAATCATCGAGATCGCTCTATTCTAGCTATGTAATGCGAGGAACACGTTTTCTGAGGTATTCACCACTCCACAGTGCGTTTGATATGCAGAACACAGCGATATCTTGGTTTTCGGTGGGGTTTCAAGCTGAGATATGAATTTTTTACGAAAATTTTGGTGAGACTTCTGTCCGAAGTATGCAGAATCATCGAGATCGCTCGTTTCGAGCTATTTAATGCGATAAACACGTTATCTGGTGTTTTCACCACCCCACAGTTGGTTTGATATGTAGAACCGGCGAAATTTTGGTTTTCGTCGGGTTTCAAGCTGAGATATGCATTTCCTGCGATAATCTTGGTGAGACTTCTGTCAGAAGTATGCAGAATCTTCGAGAACGCTCTTTTCGAGCTACGTAATGCACGAAACACGTTTTCTGGTGTTTTCACCACTCCACAGTACGTTTGACATGCAGAACCGGAGATATCTTGGTTTCGGTCGGGTTTCAAGCTGATATATGCATTTTCTACGATAATCTTGGTGAGACTTCTGTCAGAAGTATGCAGGATCTTCGAGAACGCTCTTTTCGAGCTATTTAATGCAAGAAACACGTTATCTGGTGTTTTCACCACTCCACAGTGCGTTTGATATGCAGTACCAGCGATATCTTGGTTTCGGTCGGGTTTCAAGCTGATATATGCATTTTCTACGATAATCTTGGTGAAACATCTGTCCGAAGTATGCAGAAACATCGAGAGCGCTCTTTTCGAGCTATTTAATGCGAGAAATTCGTTTTCTGGGATTTTCACCACTCCACAGTTCGTTGGATATGCAGAACCGGAGATATCTTGGTTTTCGTGGGGTTTCAAGCTGAGATATGCATTTCCTGCGATAATCGTGGTGAGACTTCTGTCAGAAGTATGCAGGATCTTCGAGAACGCTCTTTTCGAGCTATTTAATGCGAGAAACACGTTATCTGGTGTTTTCACCACTCCACAGTGCGTTTGATATGCAGTACCAGCGATATCTTGGTTTTCGTTGGGTTTCAAGCTGAGATATACATTTTTTACGATAATCTTGGTGAGACTTCTGTCCGAAGTATGCAGAATCATCGAGATCGCACTATTCAAGCTATTTAATGCGAGAAACACGTTCTCTGGTTGTTTTCACCACTCCACAGTGCGTTTGATATGCAGAACCGGCAACATCTTGATTTTCGTGAGGCTTCGAGCTGAGATATGCATATTCTGCGATAATCTTGGTGGGTCTTTTGTCAGAAGTATGCAGAATCATCTAGATCGCTCTTTTCGAGCTACTTAATGCACGAAACACGTTTTCTGGTGTTTTCACCACTCCACAGTACGTTTGACATGCAGAACCGGAGATATCTTGGTTTCGGTCGGGTTTCAAGCTGAGATATGCATTTTCTACGGTAATCCTGGTGAGACTTCTGTCAGAAGTATGCAGAATCTGCGAGAACGCTCTTTTCGAGCTACTTAATGCGCGAAACACGTTTTCTGGTGTTTTCAGCACTCCACGGTACGTTTGATGTGCAGAACCGGAGATAACTCGGTTTGCGTCGGGTTTCAAGCTGAGATGTGCATTTTCTACGATAATCTTGGTGAGACTTCTGTCAGAAGTATGCAGAATCATCGAGATCGCACTTTTCGAGCTATTTAATGCGAGAAACACGTTATCTGGTGTTTTCACCACTTCACAGTAGGTTTGTTATTGAGAACCGGCGAAATTTTGGTTTTCGTCGGGTTTCAAGCTGAGATATGCATTTTCTACGATAATCTTGGTGAAACATCTGTCCGAAGTATGCAGAAACATCGAGAGCGCTCTTTTCGAGCTATTTAATGCGAGAAACACGTTATCTGGAGTTTTCACCACTCCACAGAGCGTTTGATATGCAGTATAGTAGATATCTTGGTTTTCGTGGGGTTTCAAGCTGAGATATGCATTTTCTGCGATAATCTTGTTGAGACTTCTGTCTGAAGTATGCAGGATCTTCGAGAACGCTCTTTTCGACCTACTTAATGCGAGAAACACGTTTTCTAGTGTTTTCACCACTCCACAGTGCGTTTGATATGCAGAACCAGCGATATCTTGGTTTTCGTGGGGTTTCAAGATGAGATATGCATTTTCTGCGATAATCTTGGATATTCTTCTGTGAGAAGTTTGCAGAATCACAGAAATCGCTGCTTTCGTGCTATTTAATGCGAAAAACTCGTTTTCTGGTGTTTTCAGCACCCCACAGTGCGTTTGATATGCGGAACTGGCGATATCTTGATTTTCGTGGTGTTTCCCGCTGAGATATGCATTTTCTGCGATATTCTTGGATATTCTTCTGTTAGACGTTTGCAGAATCACAGAAATCGCTCTATTCGAGCTGTTTAATGCGAGAAACATGTTATCTGGTTGATTTCACCACTCCACAGTGCGTCTGATGTGCAGAACCGGCGACATCTTGATTTTCGTGGTGTTTCCAGCTGAAATATGCATTTTCTGCGATAATCTTGGTGAGACTTCTGTCCGAAGTATGCAGAATCATCGAGATCGCTCGTTTCGAGCTATTTAATGCGAGAAACACGTTATCTGGTATTTTCACCACTCCACAGTGCGTTGGATATGCAGAACCGGAGATATCTTGATTTCGGTCGGGTTTCAAGCTGAGATATGCATTTTCTACGATAACCCTGGTGAGACTTCTGTCAGAAGTATGCAGAATCTTCGAGGACGCTCTTTTCGAGCTACTTAATGCGCGAAACACGTTTTCTGGTGTTTTCACCAATCCACGGTACGTTTGATGTGCAGAACCGGAGATAACTCGGTTTTCGTCTGGTTTCAAGCTGAGATATGCATTTTCTACGATAGTCTTGGTGAGACTTCTGTCAGAAGTATGCAGGATCTTCGAGAACGCTCTTTTCGAGCTACTTAATGCACGAAACACGTTATCTGGTGTTTTCACCACTCCACAGTGCGTTTGATATGCAGAACCGGCGATATCTTGGTTTTCGTGGGGTTTCAAGCTGAGATATGCATTTTCTGCGATAATCTTGATGAGACTTCTGTCCGAAGTATGCTGAATCATCGAGATCGCTCTTTTCGAGCTAGTTAGTGCGAGAAACACGTTATCTGGTGTTTTCACCACTCCACAGTGCGTTTGATATGCAGAACCAGCGATATCTTGGCTTTCATGGGGTTTCAAGCTGAGATATGCATTTTTTACGATAATCTTGGTAAGACTACTGTCCGAAGTATGCTTAATCATCGAGATCGCTCGTTTCGAGCTATTTAAGGCGAGAAACACGTTTTCTGGTGTTTTCACCACTCCACAGTTGGTTTGATATGCAGAACCGGCGATATCTTGGTTTTCGTGGGGTTTCAAACTGAGATATGCGTTTTGTGCGATAATCTTGGTGAGACTTCTGTCCGAAGTATGCTGAAACATCGAGATCGCTCTTTTTGAGCTAGTTAATGCGAGAAAAACCTTATCCGGTGTTTTCACCACTCCACAGAGCGTTTGATATGCAGAACCAGCGATATCTTGGCTTTCGTGGGGTTTCAAGCTGAGATATGCATTTTTTACGATAATCTTGGTGAGACTTCTCTCCGAAGTATGAAGAATCATCGAGATCGCTCTATTCTAGCTATGTAATGCGAGGAACACGTTTTCTGAGGTATTCACCACTCCACAGTGCGTTTGATATGCAGAACACAGCGATATCTTGGTTTTCGGTGGGGTTTCAAGCTGAGATATGAATTTTTTACGATAATTTTGGTGAGACTTCTGTCCGAAGTATGCAGAATCATCGAGATCGCTCGTTTCGAGCTATTTAATGCGATAAACACGTTATCTGGTGTTTTCACCACCCCACAGTTGGTTTGATATGCAGAACCGGCGAAATTTTGGTTTTCGTCGGGTTTCAAGCTGAGATATGCATTTCCTGCGATAATCTTGGTGAGACTTCTGTCAGAAGTATGCAGAATCTTCGAGAACGCTCTTTTCGAGCTACTTAATGCACGAAACACGTTTTCTGGTGTTTTCACCACTCCACAGTACGTTTGACATGCAGAACCGGAGATATCTTGGTTTCGGTCGGGTTTCAAGCTGATATATGCATTTTCTACGATAATCTTGGTGAGACTTCTGTCAGAAGTATGCAGGATCTTCGAGAACGCTCTTTTCGAGCTATTTAATGCGAGAAACACGTTATCTGGTGTTTTCACCACTCCACAGTGCGTTTGATATGCAGTACCAGCGATATCTTGGTTTCGGTCGGGTTTCAAGCTGATATATGCATTTTCTACGATAATCTTGGTGAAACATCTGTCCGAAGTATGCAGAAACATCGAGAGCGCTCTTTTCGAGCTATTTAATGCGAGAAATTCGTTTTCTGGGGTTTTCACCACTCCACAGTTCGTTGGATATGCAGAACCGGAGATATCTTGGTTTTCGTGGAGTTTCAAGCTGAGATATGCATTTCCTGCGATAATCGTGGTGAGACTTCTGTCCGAAGTATGCTGAATCATCGAGATCGCCCTTTTCGAGCTATTCAATGCGAGAAACACGTTCTCTGGTTGTTTTCACCACTCCACAGTGCGTTTGATATGCCGAACAGGCGATATCTTGATTTTCGTGGTGTTTCCAGCTGAGATATGCATTTTCTGCGATAATCATGGTGGGTCTTTTGTCAGAAGTATGCACAATCAACTAGATCGCTCTTTTCAAGCTACATAATGCACGAAACACGTTTTCTGGTGTTTTCAGCACTCCACAGTGCGTTTGATATGCAGAACCGGAGATATCTTGGTTTCGGTCGGGTTTCAAGCTGAGATATGCATTTTCTACGATAATCGTGGTGAAACATCTGTCCGAAGTATGCAGATACATCGAGAGTGCTCTTTTCGAGCTATTTAATGCGAGAAACTCGTTTTCTGGGGTTTTCACCACTCCACAGTTCGTTGGATATGCAGAACCGGAGATATCTTGGTTTTCGTGGGGTTTCAAGCTGAGATATGCATTTCCTGCGATAATCTTGGTGAGGCTTCTGTCAGAAGTATGCAGAATCTTCGAGGACGCTCTTTTCGAGCTACTTAATGCGCGAAACACGTTTTCTGGTGTTTTCAACAATCCACGGTACGTTTGATGTGCAGAACCGGCGATATCTTGATTTTCGTGGTGTTTCCAGCTGAGATATGCATTTTCTACGATAATGTTCGTGAGACTTCTGTCAGAAGTATGCAGAATCTTCGAGAACGCTGCTTTCGAGCTACTTAATGCACGAAACACGGTTTCTGGTGTTTTCACCACTCCACAGTACGTTTGACATGCAGAACCGGAGATATCTTGGTTTCGGCCGGGTTTCAAGCTGAGATATGCATTTTCTACGATAATCCTGGTGAGACTTCTGTCAGAAGTATGCAGAACCTTCGAGATCGCACTTTTCGAGCTATTGAATGCGAGAAACACGTTATCTGGTGTTTTGACCACTCCACAGTGCGTTTGATATGTAGAGACGCCGATAACTTGGTTTTCGTGGGGTTTCCAGCTGAAATATGCATTTTCTGCGATAATCTTGGTGTTTCATCTATGAGAAGTATGCAGAATCATCGAGAACGCTCTTTTCGAGCTATTTAATGCGAGAAACACGGTTTCTGGGGTTTTCACCACTCCACAGTTCGTTGGATATGCAGAACCGGAGATATCTTGGTTTTCGTGGGGTTTCAAGCTGAGATATGCATTTCCTGCGATAATCTTGGTGAGACTTCTGCCCGAAGTATGCTGAATCATCTAGATCGCTCTTTTCGAGCTACTTAATGCGAGAAACACGTTATCTGGTGTTTTCACCACTCCACAGTGCGTTTGATATGCAGAACCGGCGATATCTTGGTTTTCGTGGGATTTCAAGCTGAGATATGCAGTTTCTGCGATAATCCTGGTGAGACTTCTGTCAGAAGTATGAAGAATCTTCGAGAACGCTCTTTTCGAGCTACTTAATGCGCGAAACACGTTTTCTGGTGTTTTCACCACTCCACGGTACGTTTGATGTGCAGAACCGGAGATAACTCGGTTTTCGTCGGGTTTCAAGTTGAGATATGCATTTTCTACGATAATCTTGGTGAGACTTCTGTCAGAAGTATGCAGGATCTTCGAGAACGCTCTTTTCGAGCTACTTAATTCGAGAAACACGTTTTCTGGTGTTTTCACCACTCCACAGTGCGTTTGATATGCAGAACCGGCGACATCTTGGTTTTCGTGGGGTTTCCTGCTGAGATATGCATTTTCTGCGATAATCTTGATGAGACTTCTGTCCGAAGTATGCTGAATCATCGAGATCGCTCTTTTCGAGCTAGTTAGTGCGAGAAACACGTTATCTGGTGTTTTCACCACTCCACAGTGCGTTTGATATGCAGAACCAGCGATATCTTGGCTTTCGTGGGGTTTCAAGCTGAGATATGCATTTTTTACGATAATCTTGGTGAGACTACTGTCCGAAGTATGCTTAATCATCGAGATCGCTCGTTTCGAGCTAGTTAATGCGAGAAAAACCTTATCCGGTGTTTTCACCACTCCACAGTGCGTTTGATATGCAGAACCGGAGATATCTTGGTTTCGGTCCGGTTTCAAGCTCATATATGCATTTTCTACGATAATCTTGGTGAGACTTCTGTCAGAAGTATGCAGGATCTTCGAGAACGCTCTTTTCGAGCTATTTAATGCGAGAAACACGTTATCTGGTGTGTTCACCACTCCACAGTGCGTTTGATATGCAGTACCAGCGATATCTTGGTTTCGGTCGGGTTTCAAGCTGATATATGCATTTTCTACGATAATCTTGGTGAAACATCTGTCCGAAGTATGCAGAAACATCGAGAGCGCTCTTTTCGAGCTATTTAATGCGAGAAATTCGTTTTCTGGGGTTTTCACCACTCCACAGTTCGTTGGATATGCAGAACCGGAGATATCTTGGTTTTCGTGGAGTTTCAAGCTGAGATATGCATTTCCTGCGATAATCGTGGTGAGACTTCTGTCCGAAGTATGCTGAATCATCGAGATCGCCCTTTTCGAGCTATTCAATGCGAGAAACACGTTCTCTGGTTGTTTTCACCACTCCACAGTGCGTTTGATATGCCGAACAGACGATATCTTGATTTTCGTGGTGTTTCCAGCTGAGATATGCATTTTCTGCGATAATCATGGTGGGTCTTTTGTCAGAAGTATGCACAATCAACTAGATCGCTCTTTTCAAGCTACATAATGCACGAAACACGTTTTCTGGTGTTTTCAGCACTCCACAGTGCGTTTGATATGCAGAACCGGAGATATCTTGGTTTCGGTCGGGTTTCAAGCTGAGATATGCATTTTCTACGATAATCGTGGTGAAACATCTGTCCGAAGTATGCAGATACATCGACAGTGCTCTTTTCGAGCTATTTAATGCGAGAAACTCGTTTTCTGGGGTTTTCGCCACTCCACAGTTCGTTGGATATGCAGAACCGGAGATATCTTGGTTTTCGTGGGGTTTCAAGCTGAGATATGCATTTCCTGCGATAATCTTGGTGAGGCTTCTGTCAGAAGTATGCAGAATCTTCGAGGACGCTCTTTTCGAGCTACTTAATGCGCGAAACACGTTTTCTGGTGTTTTCACCAATCCACGGTACGTTTGATGTGCAGAACCGGTGATATCTTGATTTTCGTGGTGTTTCCAGCTGAGATATGCATTTTCTACGATAATGTTCGTGAGACTTCTGTCAGAAGTATGCAGAATCTTCGAGAACGCTGCTTTCGAGCTACTTAATGCACGAAACACGGTTTCTGGTGTTTTCACCACTCCACAGTACGTTTGACATGCAGAACCGGAGATATCTTGGTTTCGGCCGGGTTTCAAGCTGAGATATGCATTTTCTACGATAATCCTGGTGAGACTTCTGTCAGAAGTATGCAGAACCTTCGAGATCGCACTTTTCGAGCTATTGAATGCGAGAAACACGTTATCTGGTGTTTTGACCACTCCACAGTGCGTTTGATATGTAGAGACGCCGATAACTTGGTTTTCGTGGGGTTTCCAGCTGAAATATGCATTTTCTGCGATAATCTTGGTGTTTCATCTATGAGAAGTATGCAGAATCATCGAGAACGCTCTTTTCGAGCTATTTAATGCGAGAAACACGGTTTCTGGGGTTTTCACCACTCCACAGTTCGTTGGATATGCAGAACCGGAGATATCTTGGTTTTCGTGGGGTTTCAAGCTGAGATATGCATTTCCTGCGATAATCTTGGTGAGACTTCTGCCCGAAGTATGCTGAATCATCTAGATCGCTCTTTTCGAGCTACTTAATGCGAGAAACACGTTATCTGGTGTTTTCACCACTCCACAGTGCGTTTGATATGCAGAACCGGCGATATCTTTGTTTTCGTGGGATTTCAAGCTGAGATATGCAGTTTCTGCGATAATCCTGGTGAGACTTCTGTCAGAAGTATGAAGAATCTTCGAGAACGCTCTTTTCGAGCTACTTAATGCGCGAAACACGTTTTCTGGTGTTTTCACCACTCCACGGTACGTTTGATGTGCAGAACCGGAGATAACTCGGTTTTCGTCGGGTTTCAAGTTGAGATATGCATTTTCTACGATAATCTTGGTGAGACTTCTGTCAGAAGTATGCAGGATCTTCGAGAACGCTCTTTTCGAGCTACTTAATGCGAGAAACACGTTTTCTGGTGTTTTCACCACTCCACAGTGCGTTTGATATGCAGAACCGGCGACATCTTGGTTTTCGTGGGGTTTCCTGCTGAGATATGCATTTTCTGCGATCATCTTGGTGAGACTTCTCTCCGAAGTATGCAGAATAACTCAATCGCTCTTTTCGAGCTACTTAATGCACGAAACACGTTTTCTGGTGTTTTCACCACTCCACAGTACGTTTGACATGCAGAACCGGAGATATCTTGGTTTCGGTCGGGTTTCAAGCTGAGATATGCATTTTCTACGATAATCTTGGTGAAACATCTGTCCGAAGTATGCAGAAACATCGAGAGCGCTCTTTTCGAGATATTTAATGCGAGAAACTCGTTTTCTGGAGTATTCACCACTCCACAGTACGTTTGATGTGCAGAACCGGAGATAACTCGGTTTTCGTCGGGTTTCAAGTTGAGATATGCATTTTCTACGATAATCTTGGTGAGACTTCTGTCAGAAGTATGCAGGATCTTCGAGAACGCTCTTTTCGAGCTACTTAATGCGAGAAACACGTTTTCTGGTGTTTTCACCACTCCACAGTACGTTTGACATGCAGAACCGGAGATATCTTGGTTTCGGTCGGGTTTCAAGCTGAAATATGCATTTTCTGCGATCATCTTGGTGAGACTTCTCTCCGAAGTATGCAGAATAACTCAATCGCTCTTTTCGAGCTACTTAATGCACGAAACACGTTTTCTGGTGTTTTCACCACTCCACAGTACGTTTGACATGCAGAACCGGAGATATCTTGGTTTCGGTCGGGTTTCAAGCTGAGATATGCATTTTCTGCGATAATCTTGGTGTTTCATCTATGAGAAGTATGCAGAATCATCGAGAACGCTCTTTTCGAGCTATTTAATGCGAGAAACACGGTTTCTGGGGTTTTCACCACTCCACGGTACGTTTGATGTGCAGAACCGGAGATAACTCGGTTTTCGTCGGGTTTCAAGTTGAGATATGCATTTTCTACGATAATCTTGGTGAGACTTCTGTCAGAAGTATGCAGGATCTTCGAGAACGCTCTTTTCGAGCTACTTAATGCGAGAAACACGTTTTCTGGTGTTTTCACCACTCCACAGTGCGTTTGATATGCAGAACCGGCGACATCTTGGTTTTCGTGGGGTTTCCTGGTGAGATATGCATTTTCTGCGATCATCTTGGTGAGACTTCTCTCCGAAGTATGCAGAATAACTCAATCGCTCTTTTCGAGCTACTTAATGCACGAAACACGTTTTCTGGTGTTTTCACCACTCCACAGTACGTTTGACATGCAGAACCGGAGATATCTTGGTTTCGGTCGGGTTTCAAGCTGAGATATGCATTTTCTACGATAATCTTGGTGGGACTTCTGTCAGAAGTATGCAGGATCTTCGAGAACGCTCTTTTCGAGCTATGTAATGCGAGAAACACGTTATCTGGTGTTTTCACCACTCCACAGTACGTTTGACATGCAGAACCGGAGATATCTTGGTTTCGGTCGGGTTTCAAGCTGAGATATGCATTTCCTGCAATAATCTTGGTGAGACATCTGTCCGACGTATGCTGAATCATCGAGATCGCTCTTTTCGAGCTATTTAATGCGAGGAACACGTTATCTGGTGTTTTCACCACTCCACAGTGCGTTTGATATGCAGAACCGGCGATATCTTGGTTTTCGTGGGGTTTCAAGCTGAGATATGCATTTTCTGCGATAATCCTGGTGAGACTTCTGTCAGAAGTATGAAGAATCTTCGAGAACGCTCTTTTCGAGCTACTTAATGTGCGAAACACGTTTTCTGGTGTTTTCACCACTCCACGGTACGTTTGATGTGCAGAACCGCAGATAACTCGGTTATCGTCGGGTTTCAAGCTGAGATATGCATTTTCTACGATAATCTTGGTGAGACTTCTGTCCGAAGTATGCTGAAACATCGAGATCGCTCTTTTCGAGCTAGTTAATGCGAGAAAAACCTTATCCGGTGTTTTCACCACTCCACAGTGCGTTTGATATGCAAAACCGGCGATATCTTGGTTTTCGTGGGGTTTCAAGCTGAGATATGCATTTTCTGCGATAATCTTGGTGAGACTTCTGTTAGAAGGATGCAGAATCATCGAGATCGCACTTTTCGAGCTATTTAATGCGAGAAACACGTTATCTGGTGTTTTCACCACTCCACAGTTGGTTTGATATGCACAACCGGCGATATTTTGGTATTCGTCAGGTTTCAAGCTGAAATATGCATTTTCTACGATAATCTTGGTGAGACATCTGTCCGAAGTATGCAGAAACATCGAGAGCGCTCTTTTCGAGCTATCTAATGCGAGAAACTCGTTTTCTGGTGTTTTCACCACTCCACAGTTCGTTTGACATGCAGAACCGGAGATATCTTGGTTTCGGTCGGGTTTCAAGCTGAGATATGCATTTTCTACGATAATCTTGGTGGGACTTCTGTCAGAAGTATGCAGGATCTTCGAGAACGCTCTTTTCGAGCTATGTAATGCGAGAAACACGTTATCTGGTGTTTGTCACCACTCCACAGTGCGTTTGATATGCAGTACCAGCGATATCTTGGTTTTCGTGGGGTTTCACGCTGAGATATGCATTTTCTACGATAATCTTGGTGAAACATCTGTCCGAAATATGCAGAAACATCGAGAGCGCTCTTTTCGAGCTATTTAATGCGACAAACTCGTTTTCTGGGGTTTTCACCACTCCACAGTTCGTTGGATATGCAGAACCGGGGATATCTTGGTTTTCGTGGGGTTTCAAGATGAGATATGCATTTCCTGCGATAATCTTGGTGAGACTTCTGTCCGAAGTATGCTGAATCATCGAGATCGCTCTTTTCGAGCTATTTAATGCGACAAACACGTTCTCTGGTTGTTTTCACCACTCTACAGTGCGTTTGATATGCAGACCAGGCGATATCTTGATTTTCGTGGTGTTTCCAGCTGAGATATGCATTTTCTGCGATAATCTTGGTGGGTCTTTTGTCAGAAGTATGCAGAATCATCTAGATCGCTCTTTTCGAGCTACTTAATGCACGAAACACGTTTTCTGGTGTTTTCACCACTCCACAGTACGTTTGACATGCAGAACCGGAGATATCTTGGTTTCGGTCGGGTTTCAAGCTGAGATATGCATTTTCTACGGTAATCCTGGTGAGACTTCTGTCAGAAGTATGCAGAATCTGCGAGAACGCTCTTTTCGAGCTACTTAATGCGCGAAACACGTTTTCTGGTGTTTTCAGCACTCCACGGTACGTTTGATGTGCAGAACCGGAGATAACTCGGTTTGCGTCGGGTTTCAAGCTGAGATGTGCATTTTCTACGATAATCTTGGTGAGACTTCTGTCAGAAGTATGCAGAATCATCGAGATCGCACTTTTCGAGCTATTTAATGCGAGAAACACGTTATCTGGTGTTTTCACCACTTCACAGTTCGTTTGTTATTGAGAACCGGCGATATTTTGGTTTTCGTCGGGTTTCAAGCTGAGATATGCATTTTCTACGATAATCTTGGTGAAACATCTGTCCGAAGTATGCAGAAACATCGAGAGCGCTCTTTTCGAGCTATTTAATGCGAGAAACACGTTTTCTAGTGTTTTCACCACTCCACAGTGCGTTTGATATGCAGAACCAGCGATATCTTGGTTTTCGTGGGGTTTCAAGATGAGATATGCATTTTCTGCGATAATCTTGGATATTCTTCTATGAGAAGTTTGCAGAATCACAGAAATCGCTGCTTTCGTGCTATTTAATGCGAAAAACTCGTTTTCTGGTGTTTTCAGCACCCCACAGTGCGTTTGATATGCGGAACTGGCAATATCTTGATTTTCGTGGTGTTTCCCGCTGAGATATGCATTTTCTGCGATAATCTTGGATATTCTTCTGTGAGACGTTTGCAGAATCACAGAAGTCGCTCTATTCGAGCTGTTTAATGCGAGAAACACGTTATCTGGTTGTTTTCACCACTCCACAGTGCGTCTGATGTGCAGAACCGGCGACATCTTGATTTTCGTGGTGTTTCCAGCTGAAATATGCATTTCCTGCGATAATCTTGGTGAGACTTCTGTCCGAAGTATGCAGAATCATCGAGATCGCTCGTTTCGAGCTATTTAATGCGAGAAACACGTTATCTGGTGTTTTCACCACTCCACAGTGCGTTTGATATGCAGAACCGGCGATATCTTGGTTTTCGTGGGGTTTCAAGCTGAGATATGCATTTTCTGCGATAATATTGGTGAGAATTAAGTCAGAGGTATGCGGAATCATCTAGATCGCTCTTTTCGAGATACTTAATGCACGAAACACGTTTTCTGGTGTTTTCACCACTCCACAGTACGTTTGATATGCAGAACCGGCGATATCTTGATTTTCGTGGTGTCTCCAGCTGAGATATGCATTTTCTACGATAATGTTCGTGAGACTTCTGTCAGAAGTATGCAGAATCTTCGAGAACGCTGCTTTCGAGCTACTTAATGCACGAAACACGGTTTCTGGTGTTTTCACCACTCCACAGTACGTTTGACATGCAGAACCGGAGATATCTTGGTTTCGGCCGGGTTTCAAGCTGAGATATGCATTTTCTACGATAATCCTGGTGAGACTTCTGTCAGAAGTATGCAGAACCTTCGAGATCGCACTTTTCGAGCTATTGAATGCGAGAAACACGTTATCTGGTGTTTTGACCACTCCACAGTGCGTTTGATATGTAGAGACGCCGATAACTTGGTTTTCGTGGGGTTTCCAGCTGAAATATGCATTTTCTGCGATAATCTTGGTGTTTCATCTATGAGAAGTATGCAGAATCATCGAGAACGCTCTTTGCGAGCTAGCTAATGCGAGAAACACGTTTTCTGGTGTTTTCACCACGCCACGGTGCGTTTGATATGCAGAACAGTAGATATCTTGGTTTTCGTGGGGTTTCAAGCTGAGATATGCATTATCTGCGATAAGCTTGGTGAAACATCTGTCCGAAGTATGCAGAATCATCGAGAGCGCTCTTTTCGAGCTATTTAATGCGAGAAACACGTTATCTGGTGGTTTCTCCACTCCACAGTTGGTTTGATATGCAGAACCGGCGATATCTTGATTTTCGTGGTGTTTCCAGCTGAGATATGCATTTTCTACGATAATGTTGGTGAGACTTCTGTCAGAAGTATGCAGAATCTTCGAGAACGCTCTTTTCGAGCTACATAATGCGCGAAACACGTTTTCTGGTGTTTTCACCACTCCACGGTACGTTTGATGTGCAGAACCGGAGATAACTCGGTTTTCGTCGGGTTGCAAGCTGAGATAAGCATTTTCTACGATAATCTTGGTGAGACTTCTGTCCGAAGTATGCAGAATCATCGAGATCGTGCTTTTCGAGCTATGTAATGCGAGAAACACGTTATGTGGTGTTTTCACCACTCCACAGTGCGTTTGATATGCAGAACCGGCGACATCTTGGTTTTCGTGGGGTATCAAGCTGAGATATGCATGTTTTACGATAAGCTTGGTGAAACATCTGTCCGAAGTATGCAGAACCATCGAGAGCGCTGTTTTCGAGCTATTTAATGCGAGAAACACGTTTTCTGGGGTTTTCACCACTCCACAGTTCGTTGGATATGCAGAACCGGAGATATCTTGGTTTTCGTGGGGTTTCAAGCTGAGATATGCATTTCCTGCGATAATCTTGGTGAGACTTCTGCCCGAAGTATGCTGAATCATCTAGATCGCTCTTTTCGAGCTACTTAATGCGAGAAACACGTTATCTGGTGTTTTCACCACTCCACAGTGCGTTTGATATGCAGAACCGGCGATATCTTGGTTTTCGTGGGATTTCAAGCTGAGATATGCATTTCCTGCGATAATCCTGGTGAGACTTCTGTCAGAAGTATGCAGGATCTTCGAGAACGCTCTTTTCGAGCTACTTAATGCGAGAAACACGTTTTCTGGTGTTTTCACCACTCCACAGTGCGTTTGATATGCAGAACCGGCGACATCTTGGTTTTCGTGGGGTTTCCTGCTGAGATATGCATTTTCTGCGATCATCTTGGTGAGACTTCTGTCCGAAGTATGCAGAATAACTCAATCGCTCTTTTCGAGCTACTTAATGCACGAAACACGTTTTCTGGTGTTTTCACCACTCCATAGTACGTTTGACATGCAGAACCGGAGATATCTTGGTTTCGGTCGGGTTTCAAGCTGAGATATGCATTTTCTACGATAATCTTGGTGAAACATCTGTCCGAAGTATGCAGAAACATCGAGAGCGCTCTTTTCGAGCTATTTAATGCGAGAAACTCGTTTTCTGGGGTATTCACCACTCCACAGTACGTTTGATGTGCAGAACCGGAGATAACTCGGTTTTCGTCGGGTTTCAAGCTGAGATATGCATTTTCTACGATAATCTTGGTGGGACTTCTGTCAGAAGTATGCAGGATCTTCGAGAACGCTCTTTTCGAGCTATGTAATGCGAGAAACACGTTATCTGGTGTTTTCACCACTCCACAGTGCGTTTGATATGCAGTACCAGCGATATCTTGGTTTTCGTGGGGTTTCAAGCTGAGATATGCATTTTCTACGATAATCTTGGTGAAACATTTGTCCGAAGTATGCAGAAACATCGAGAGCGCTCTTTTCGAGCTATTTAATGCGAGAAACTCGTTTTCTGGGGTTTTCACCACTCCACAGTTCGTTGGATATGCAGAACCGGGGATATCTTGGTTTTCGTGGGGTTTCCAGATGAGATATGCATTTCCTGCGATAATCTTGGTGAGACTTCTGTCCGAAGTATGCTGAATCATCGAGATCGCTCTTTTCGAGCTATTTAATGCGACAAACACGTTCTCTGGTTGTTTTCACCACTCCACAGTGCGTTTGATATGCAGACCAGGCGATATCTTGATTTTCGTGGTGTTTCCAGCGGAGATATGCATTTTCTGCGATAATCTTGGTGGGTCTTTTGTCAGAAGTATGCAGAATCATCTAGATCGCTCTTTTCGAGCTACTTAATGTACGAAACACGTTTTCTGGTGTTTTCACCAATCCACAGTACGTTTGACATGCAGAACCGGAGATATCTTTGTTTCGGTCGGGTTTCAAGCTGAGATATGCATTTCCTGCAATAATCTTGGTGAGACATCTGTCCGAAGTATGCTGAATCATCGAGATCGCTCTTTTCGAGCTATTTAATGCGAGGAACACGTTATCTGGTGTTTTCACCAATCCACAGTACGTTTGACATGCAGAACCGGCGATATCTTGGTTTTCGTGGGGTTTCAAGCTGAGATATGCATTTTCTGCGATAATCCTGGTGAGACTTCTGTCAGAAGTATGAAGAATCTTCGAGAACGCTCTTTTCGAGCTACTTAATGTGCGAAACACGTTTTCTGGTGTTTTCACCACTCCACAGATGGTTTGATATGCACAACCGGCGATATTTTGGTTTTCGTGGGGTTTCAAGCTGAGATATGCATTTTCTGCGATAATCTTGGTGAGACTTCTGTCCGAAGTATGCAGAATCATTGAGATCGCTCTTTTCCAGCTATTTAATCCGACAATCACGTTATCTGGTGTTTTCACCACTCCACAGTGCGATTGATATGCAGTACCAGCGATATCTTGGTTTTCGTGGGGTTTCATGCTGAGATATGCATTTTTTACGATAATCTTGGTGAGACTTCTGTCCGAAGTATGCTGAATCATCGAGATCGCTCTTTTCGAGCTAGGTAGTGCGAGAAACACGTATTCTGGTGTTTTCACCACTCCACAGTGCGTTTGATATGCAGAACAGTAGATACATTGGTTTTCGTGGAGTTTCAAGCGGAGATATGCATTTTCTGCGATAATCTTGTTGAGACTTCTGTCCGAAGTATGCAGAATCATCGAGAGCGCTCTTTTCGAGCTATTTAATGCGAGAAACTCGTTTTCTGGTGTTTTCACCTCTCCACAGTACGTTTGACATGCAGAACCGGAGATATCTTGGTTTCGGTCGGGTTTCAAGCTGAGATATGCATTTTCTACGATAATCTTGGTGAAACATCTGTCCGAAGCATGCAGAAACATCGAGAGCGCTCTTTTCGAGCTATTTAATGCGAGAAACTCGTTTTCTGGGGTTTTCACCACTCCACAGTACGTTTGATGTGCAGAACCGGAGATAACTCGGTTTTCGTCGGGTTTCAAGCTGAGATATGCATTTTCTACGATAATCTTGGTGGGACTTCTGTCAGAAGTATGCAGGATCTTCGAGAACGCTCTTTTCGAGCTATGTAATGCGAGAAACACGTTATCTGGTGTTTTCACCACTCCACAGTGCGTTTGATATGCAGTACCAGCGATATCTTGGTTTTCGTGGGGTTTCAAGCTGAGATATGCATTTTCTACGATAATCTTGGTGAAACATCTGTCCGAAGTATGCAGAAACATCGAGAGCGCTCTTTTCAAGCTACTTAATGCGACAAACTCGTTTTCTGGGGTTTTCACCACTCCACAGTTCGTTTGACATGCAGAACCGGAGATATCTTGGTTTCGGTCGAGCTTCAAGCTGAGATATGCATTTTCTACGATAATCTTGGTGAAACATCTGTCCGAAGCATGCAGAAACATCGAGAGCGCTCTTTTCGAGCTATTTAATGCGAGAAACACGTTCTCTGGTTGTTTTCACCACTCCACAGTGCGTTTGATATGCAGACCAGGCGATATCTTGATTTTCGTGGTGTTTCCAGCTGAGATATGCATTTTCTGCGATAATCTTGGTGGGTCTATTGTCAGAAGTATGCAGAATCATCTAGATCGCTCTTTTCGAGCTACTTAATGCACGAAACACGTTTTCTGGTGTTTTCACCACTCCACAGTACGTTTGACATGCAGAACCGGAGATATCTTGGTTTCGGTCGGGTTTCAAGCTGAGATATGCATTTCCTGCAATAATCTTGGTGAGACATCTGTCCGAAGTATGCTGAATCATCGAGATCGCTCTTTTCGAGCTATTTAATGCGAGGAACACGTTATCTGGTGTTTTCACCACTCCACAGTGCGTTTGATATGCAGAACCGGCGATATCTTGGTTTTCGTGGGGTTTCAAGCTGAGATATGCATTTTCTGCGATAATCCTGGTGAGACTTCTGTCAGAAGTATGAAGAATCTTCGAGAACGCTCTTTTCGAGCTACTTAATGTGCGAAACACGTTTTCTGGTGTTTTCACCACTCCACGGTACGTTTGATGTGCAGAACCGCAGATAACTCGGTTTTCGTCGGGTTTCAAGCTGAGATATGCATTTTCTACGATAATCTTGGTGAGACTTCTGTCCGAAGTATGCTGAAACATCGAGATCGCTCTTTTCGAGCTAGTTAATGCGAGAAACTCGTTTTCTGGGGTTTTCACCACTCCACAGTGCGTTTGATATGCAGAACAGTAGATACATTGGTTTTCGTGGGGTTTCAAGCTGAGATATGCATTTTCTGCGATAATCTTGTTGAGACTTCTGTCCGAAGTATGCAGAATCATCGAGATCACTCGTTTCGTGCTACTGAATGCGAGAAACACGTTTTCTGGGGGTTTCACCACTCCACAGTTCGTTGGATATGCAGAACAGTAGATATCTTGGTTTTCGTGGGGTTTCAAGCAGAGATATGCATTTTCTGCGATATTCTTGGTGTGACTTCTGTTAGAAGTATGCAGAATCATCGAGATCGCTCTTTTCGAGCTAGTTAATGCGAGAAGAACCTTATCCGGTGTTTTCACCACTCCACAGTGCGTTTGATATGCAGAACCGGCGATATCTTGGTTTTCGTGGGGTTTCAAGCTGAGATATGCATTTTCTGCGATAATCTTGGTGAGACTTCTGTCCGAAGTATGCTGAATCATCGAGATCGCTCTTTTCGAACTAGTTAGTGCGAGAAACACGTTTTCTGGGGTTTTCACCACTCCACAGTTCGTTGGATATGCAGAACAGTAGATATCTTGGTTTTCGTGGGGTTTCAAGCAGAGATATGCATTTTCTGCGATAATCTTGGTGGGTCGTTTGTCAGAAGTATGCAGAATCATCTAGATCGCTCTTTACGAGCTACTTAATGCACGAAACACGTTTTCTGGTGTTTTCACCACTCCACAGTACGGTTGACATGCAGAACCGGAGATATCTTGGTTTCGGTCGGGTTTCAAGCTGAGATATGCATTTTCTACGATAATCCTGGTGAGACTTCTGTCAGAAGTATGCACGATCTTCGAGAACGCCCTTTTCGAGCTATTTAATGCGAGCAACACGTTATCTGGTCTTTTCACCACTCCACAGTGCGTTTGATATGAAGTACCAGCGATATCTTGGTTTTCGTGGGGTTTCAAGCTAAGATATGCATTTTACACGATAATCTTGGTGAGACTTCTGTCCGAAGTATGCAGAATCATCGAGATCGCACTATTCGAGCTATTTAGTGCGAGAAACACGTTCTCTGGTTGTTTTAACCACTCCACAGTGCGTTTGATATGCAGAACCGGCAACATCTTGATTTTCGTGAGGTTTCGAGCTGACATATGCATTTTCTGCGATAATATTGGCGAGACTTCAGTCAGAAGCATGCAGAATCATCTAGATCGCTCTTTTCGAGCTACTTAATGCACGAAACACGTTTTCTGGTGTTTTCACCACTCCACAGTACGTTTGACATGCAGAACGGGAGATATCTAGGTTTCGGTCGGGTTTCAAGCTGAGATATGCATTTCCTGCGATAATCCTGGTGAGACTTCTGTCAATAGTATGCTGAAACATCGAGATCGCTCTTTTCGTGCTAGTTAATGCGCGAAATACGTTTTCTGGTGTTTTCACCACTCCGCGGTACGTTTGATGTGCAGAACCGGAGATAACTCCGTTTTCGTCGGGTTTCAAGCTGAGATATGCATTTTCTACGATAATCTTGGTGAGACTTCTGTCAGAAGTATGCCTGATCTTCGAGAACGCTCTTTTCGAGCTATTTAATGCGAGGAACACGTTATCTGGTGTTTTCCCCACTCCACAGTTGGTTTGATATGCAGAACCGGCGATATTTTGATTTTCGTAGGGTTTCAAGCTGAGATATGCATTTCCTACGATAATCTTGGTGAAACATCTGTCCGAAGTATGCAGAAACATCGAGAGCGCTCTTTTCGCGCTATTTAATGCACGAAACACGTTTTCTGGTGTTTTCACCACTCCACAGTACGTTTGACATGCAGAACCGGAGATATCTTGGTTTCGGTCGGGTTTCAAGCTGAGATATGCATTTTCTACGATAATCCTGGTGAGACTTCTGTCAGAAGTATGCAGAATCTTCGAGAACGCTCTTTTCGAGCTACTTAATGCGCGAAATACGTTTTCTGGTGTTTTCACCACTCCACGGTACGTTTGATGTGCAGAACCGGCGACATCTTGGTTTTCGTGGGGTTTCCTGCTGAGATATGCATTTTCTGCGATCATCTTGGTGAGACTTCTGTCCGAAGTATGCAGAATAACTCAATCGCTCTTTTCGAGCTACTTAATGCACGAAACACGTTTTCTGGTGTTTTCACCACTCCACAGTACGTTTGACATGCAGAACCGGAGATATCTTGGTTTCGGTCGGGTTTCAAGCTGAGATATGCATTTTCTACGATAATCTTGGTGAAACATCTGTCCGAAGTATGCAGAAACATCGAGAGCGCTCTTTTCGAGCTATTTAATGCGAGAAACTCGTTTTCTGGGGTATTCACCACTCCACAGTTCCTTTTGATGTGCAGAACCGGAGATAACTCGGTTTTCGTCGGGTTTCAAGCTGAGATATGCATTTTCTACGATAATCTTGGTGGGACTTCTGTCAGAAGTATGCAGGATCTTCGAGAACGCTCTTTTCGAGCTATGTAATGCGAGAAACACGTTATCTGGTGTTTTCACCACTCCACAGTGCGTTTGATATGCAGTACCAGCGATATCTTGGTTTTCGTGGGGTTTCAAGCTGAGATATGCATTTTCTACGATAATCTTGGTGAAACATCTGTCCGAAGTATGCAGAAACATCGAGAGCGCTCTTTTCGAGCTATTTAATGCGAGAAACTCGTTTTCTGGGGTTTTCACCACTCCACAGTTCGTTGGATATGCAGAACCGGGGATATCTTGGTTTTCGTGGGGTTTCAAGATGAGATATGCATTTCCTGCGATAATCTTGGTGAGACTTCTGTCCGAAGTATGCTGAATCATCGAGATCGCTCTTTTCGAGCTATTTAATGCGACAAACACGTTCTCTGGTTGTTTTCACCACTCCACAGTGCGTTTGATATGCAGACCAGGCGATATCTTGATTTTCGTGGTGTTTCCAGCGGAGATATGCATTTTCTGCGATAATCTTGGTGGGTCTTTTGTCAGAAGTATGCAGAATCATCTAGATCGCTCTTTTCGAGCTACTTAATGTACGAAACACGTTTTCTGGTGTTTTCACCAATCCACAGTACGTTTGACATGCAGAACCGGAGATATCTTTGTTTCGGTCGGGTTTCAAGCTGAGATATGCATTTCCTGCAATAATCTTGGTGAGACATCTGTCCGAAGTATGCTGAATCATCGAGATCGCTCTTTTCGAGCTATTTAATGCGAGGAACACGTTATCTGGTGTTTTCACCACTCCACAGTGCGTTTGATATGCAGAACCGGCGATATCTTGGTTTTCGTGGGGTTTCAAGCTGAGATATGCATTTTCTGCGATAATCCTGGTGAGACTTCTGTCAGAAGTATGAAGAATCTTCGAGAACGCTCTTTTCGAGCTACTTAATGTGCGAAACACGTTTTCTGGTGTTTTCACCACTCCACAGATGGTTTGATATGCACAACCGGCGATATTTTGGTTTTCGTCAGGTTTCAAGCTGAAATATGCATTTTCTACGATAATCTTGGTGAAACATCTGTCCGAAGTATGCAGAAACATCGAGAGCGCTCTTTTCGAGCTATCTAATGCGAGAAACTCGTTTTCTGGTGTTTTCACCACTCCACAGTTCGTTGGATATGCAGAACCGGAGATATCTTGGTTTTCGTGGGGTTTCAAGCTGAGATATGCATTTTCTGCGATAATCTTGGTGAGACTTCTGTCCGAAGTATGCTGAATCATCGAGATCGCTCTTTTCGAGCTAGGTAGTGCGAGAAACACGTATTCTGGTGTTTTCACCACTCCACAGTGCGTTTGATATGCAGAACAGTAGATACATTGGTTTTCGTGGAGTTTCAAGCTGAGATATGCATTTTCTGCGATAATCTTGTTGAGACTTCTGTCCGAAGTATGCAGAATCATCGAGAGCGCTCTTTTCGAGCTATTTAATGCGAGAAACTCGTTTTCTGGGGTTTTCACCACTCCACAGTTCGTTGGATATGCAGAACCGGGGATATCTTGGTTTTCGTGGGGTTTCAAGATGAGATATGCATTTCCTGCGATAATCTTGGTGAGACTTCTGTCCGAAGTATGCTGAATCATCGAGATCGCTCTTTTCGAGATACTTAATGAACGAAACACGTTTTCTGGTGTTTTCACCTCTCCACAGTACGTTTGACATGCAGAACCGGAGATATCTTGGTTTCGGTCGGGTTTCAAGCTGAGATATGCATTTTCTACGATAATCTTGGTGAAACATCTGTCCGAAGCATGCAGAAACATCGAGAGCGCTCTTTTCGAGCTATTTAATGCGAGAAACTCGTTTTCTGGGGTTTTCACCACTCCACAGTACGTTTGATGTGCAGAACCGGAGATAACTCGGTTTTCGTCGGGTTTCAAGCTGAGATATACATTTTCTACGATAATCTTGGTGGGACTTCTGTCAGAAGTATGCAGGATCTTCGAGAACGCTCTTTTCGAGCTATGTAATGCGAGAAACACGTTATCTGGTGTTTTCACCACTCCACAGTGCGTTTGATATGCAGTACCAGCGATATCTTGGTTTTCGTGGGGTTTCAAGCTGAGATATGCATTTTCTACGATAATCTTGGTGAAACATCTGTCCGAAGTATGCAGAAACATCGAGAGCGCTCTTTTCAAGCTATTTAATGCGACAAACTCGTTTTCTGGGGTTTTCACCACTCCACAGTTCGTTTGACATGCAGAACCGGAGATATCTTGGTTTCGGTCGAGCTTCAAGCTGAGATATGCATTTTCTACGATAATCTTGGTGAAACATCTGTCCGAAGCATGCAGAAACATCGATAGCGCTCTTTTCGAGCTATTTAATGCGAGAAACACGTTCTCTGGTTGTTTTCACCACTCCACAGTGCGTTTGATATGCAGACCAGGCGATATCTTGATTTTCGTGGTGTTTCCAGCTGAGATATGCATTTTCTGCGATAATCTTGGTGGGTCTATTGTCAGAAGTATGCAGAATCATCTAGATCGCTCTTTTCGAGCTACTTAATGCACGAAACACGTTTTCTGATGTTTTCACCACTCCACAGTACGTTTGACATGCAGAACCGGAGATATCTTGGTTTCGGTCGGGTTTCAAGCTGAGATATGCATTTCCTGCAATAATCTTGGTGAGACATCTGTCCGAAGTATGCTGAATCATCGAGATCGCTCTTTTCGAGCTATTTAATGCGAGGAACACGTTATCTGGTGTTTTCACCACTCCACAGTGCGTTTGATATGCAGAACCGGCGATATCTTGGTTTTCGTGGGGTTTCAAGCTGAGATATGCATTTTCTGCGATAATCCTGGTGAGACTTCTGTCAGAAGTATGAAGAATCTTCGAGAACGCTCTTTTCGAGCTACTTAATGTGCGAAACACGTTTTCTGGTGTTTTCACCACTCCACGGTACGTTTGATGTGCAGAACCGCAGATAACTCGGTTTTCGTCGGGTTTCAAGCTGAGATATGCATTTTCTACGATAATCTTGGTGAGACTTCTGTCCGAAGTATGCTGAAACATCGAGATCGCTCTTTTCGAGCTAGTTAATGCGAGAAAAACCTTATCCGGTGTTTTCACCACTCCACAGTGCGTTTGATATGCAAAACCGGCGATATCTTGGTTTTCGTGGGGTTTCAAGCTGAGATATGCATTTTCTGCGATAATCTTGGTGAGACTTCTGTCCGAAGTATGCAGCAGCATTGAGATCGCTCTTTTCCAGCTATTTAATCCGACAATCACGTTATCTGGTGTTTTCACCACTCCACAGTGCGATTGATATGCAGTACCAGCGATATCTTGGTTTTCGTGGGGTTTCATGCTGAGATATGCATTTTTTACGATAATCTTGGTGAGACTTCTGTCCGAAGTATGCTGAATCATCGAGATCGCTCTTTTCGAGCTAGCTAGTGCGAGAAACACGTTATCTGGTGTTTTCACCACTCCACAGTGCGTTTGATATGCAGAACAGTAGATACATTGGTTTTCGTGGGGTTTCAAGCTGAGATATGCATTTTCTGCGATAATCTTGTTGAGACTTCTGTCCGAAGTATGCAGAATCATCGAGATCACTCGTTTCGTGCTACTGAATGCGAGAAACACGTTTTCTGGGGGTTTCACCACTCCACAGTTCGTTGGATATGCAGAACAGTAGATATCTTGGTTTTCGTGGGGTTTCAAGCAGAGATATGCATTTTCTGCGATATTCTTGGTGTGACTTCTGTTAGAAGTATGCAGAATCATCGAGATCGCTCTTTTCGAGCTAGTTAATGCGAGAAGAACCTTATCCGGTGTTTTCACCACTCCACAGTGCGTTTGATATGCAGAACCGGCGATATCTTGGTTTTCGTGGGGTTTCAAGCTGAGATATGCATTTTCTGCGATAATCTTGGTGAGACTTCTGTCCGAAGTATGCTGAATCATCGAGATCGCTCTTTTCGAACTAGTTAGTGCGAGAAACACGTTTTCTGGGGTTTTCACCACTCCACAGTTCGTTGGATATGCAGAACAGTAGATATCTTGGTTTTCGTGGGGTTTCAAGCAGAGATATGCATTTTCTGCGATAATCTTGGTGGGTCGTTTGTCAGAAGTATGCAGAATCATCTAGATCGCTCTTTACGAGCTACTTAATGCACGAAACACGTTTTCTGGTGTTTTCACCACTCCACAGTACGTTTGACATGCAGAACCGGAGATATCTTGGTTTCGGTCGGGTTTCAAGCTGAGATATGCATTTTCTACGATAATCCTGGTGAGACTTCTGTCAGAAGTATGCACGATCTTCGAGAACGCCCTTTTCGAGCTATTTAATGCGAGCAACACGTTATCTGGTCTTTTCACCACTCCACAGTGCGTTTGATATGAAGTACCAGCGATATCTTGGTTTTCGTGGGGTTTCAAGCTAAGATATGCATTTTACACGATAATCTTGGTGAGACTTCTGTCCGAAGTATGCAGAATCATCGAGATCGCACTATTCGAGCTATTTAGTGCGAGAAACACGTTCTCTGGTTGTTTTCACCACTCCACAGTGCGTTTGATATGCAGAACCGGCAACATCTTGATTTTCGTGAGGTTTCGAGCTGACATATGCATTTTCTGCGATCATATTGGCGAGACTTCAGTCAGAAGCATGCAGAATCATCTAGATCGCTCTTTTCGAGCTACTTAATGCACGAAACACGTTTTCTGGTGTTTTCACCACTCCACAGTACGTTTGACATGCAGAACCGGAGATATCTTGGTTTCGGTCGGGTTTCAAGCTGAGATATGCATTTTCTACGATAATCCTGGTGAGACTTCTGTCAGAAGTATGCAGAATCTTCGAGAACGCTCTTTTCGAGCTACTTAATGCGCGAAATACGTTTTCTGGTGTTTTCACCACTCCACGGTACGTTTGATGTGCAGAACCGGCGATATCTTGGTTTTCGTGGGGTTTCAAGCTGAGATATGCATTTTCTGCGATAATCTTGGTGAGACTTCTGTTACAAGTATGCAGAATCATAAAGATCGCACTTTTCGTGCTATTTAATGCGAGAAACACGTTATCTGGTGTTTTCACCACTCCACAGTGCGTTGGATATGCAGAACCGGCGAAATCTTAGTTTTCGTGGGGTTTCAAGCTGAGATATGCATTTTCTGCGATTATCTTGGCGAGACTTCTGTCCGAAGTATGCTGAAACATCGAGATCGCTCTTTGCGAGCTAGTTAATGCGAGAAAAACCTTATCCAGTGTTTTCACCACTCCACAGTGCGTTTGATATGCAGAACAGGAGATATCTTGGTTTTCGTGGGGTTTCTAGCAGAGATATGCATTTTCTGCGATAATCTTGGTGAGACTTCTGTCCGAAGCATGCAGAATCATCGAGATCGCACTTTTCGAGCTATTTAATGCGAGAAACACGTTATCTGGTGTTTTCACCACTCCACAGTGCGTTGGATATGCAGAACCGGAGATATTTTGGTTTTCGTCGGGTTTCAAGCTGAGATATGCATTTTCTACGATAAGCTTGGTGAGACATCTCTCCGAAGTATGCTTAATCATCGAGATCGCTCGTTTCGAGCTATTTAATGCGAGAAACACGTTATCTGGTCTTTTCACAACTCCACAGTGCGTATGATATGCAGAACCAACGATATCTTGGTTTTCGTGGGGTTTCAAGCTCAGATATGCATTTTCAGCGATAATCTTGGTGAGACTTCTGTCCGAAGTATGCAGAATCATCGAGATCGCACTTTTCGAGCTATTTAATGCGAGCAACACGTTATCTGGTGTTTTCACCACTCCACAGTGCGTTTGATATGCAGAACCGGCGATATCTTCGTTTTTGTGGGGTTTCAAGCTGAGATATGCATTTTCTGCGATAATCATGGTGAGACTTCTGTTAGAAGTATGCAGAATCATCGAGATCGCACTTTTCGAGCTACTTAATGCGAGAAACACGTTATCTGGTGTTTTCACAACTCCACAGTGCGTATGATATGCAGAACCGGCGATGTCTTGGTTTTCGTGGGGTTTCAAGCTGAGATATGCATTATCTGCGATAATCTTGGTGAGACTTCTGTCCGAAGTGTGCAGAATCATCGAGATCGCTCGTTTCGAGCTATTTTATGCGAGAAACACGTTATCTGGTGTTTTCACCACTCCACAGTGCGTATGATATGCAGTACCAGCGATATCTTGGTTTTCGTGGGGTTTCATGCTGAGATATGCATTTTTTACGATAATCTTGGTGAGACTTCTGTCCGAAGTATGCTGAATCATCGAGATCGCTCTTTTCGAGCTAGCTAGTGCGAGAAACACGTTATCTGGTGTTTTCACCACTCCACAGTGCGTTTGATATGCAGAACAGTAGATACATTGGTTTTCGTGGGGTTTCAAGCTGAGATATGCATTTTCTGCGATAATCTTGTTGAGACTTCTGTCCGAAGTATGCAGAATCATCGAGATCACTCGTTTCGTGCTACTGAATGCGAGAAACACGTTTTCTGGGGGTTTCACCACTCCACAGTTCGTTGGATATGCAGAACAGTAGATATCTTGGTTTTCGTGGGGTTTCAAGCAGAGATATGCATTTTCTGCGATATTCTTGGTGTGACTTCTGTTAGAAGTATGCAGAATCATCGAGATCGCTCTTTTCGAGCTAGTTAATGCGAGAAGAACCTTATCCGGTGTTTTCACCACTCCACAGTGCGTTTGATATGCAGAACCGGCGATATCTTGGTTTTCGTGGGGTTTCAAGCTGAGATATGCATTTTCTGCGATAATCTTGGTGAGACTTCTGTCCGAAGTATGCTGAATCATCGAGATCGCTCTTTTCGAACTAGTTAGTGCGAGAAACACGTTTTCTGGGGTTTTCACCACTCCACAGTTCGTTGGATATGCAGAACAGTAGATATCTTGGTTTTCGTGGGGTTTCAAGCAGAGATATGCATTTTCTGCGATAATCTTGGTGGGTCGTTTGTCAGAAGTATGCAGAATCATCTAGATCGCTCTTTACGAGCTAATTAATGCACGAAACACGTTTTCTGGTGTTTTCACCACTCCACAGTACGTTTGACATGCAGAACCGGAGATATCTTGGTTTCGGTCGGGTTTCAAGCTGAGATATGCATTTTCTACGATAATCCTGGTGAGACTTCTGTCAGAAGTATGCACGATCTTCGAGAACGCCCTTTTCGAGCTATTTAATGCGAGCAACACGTTATCTGGTCTTTTCACCACTCCACAGTGCGTTTGATATGAAGTACCAGCGATATCTTGGTTTTCGTGGGATTTCAAGCTAAGATATGCATTTTACACGATAATCTTGGTGAGACTTCTGTCCGAAGTATGCAGAATCATCGAGATCGCACTATTCGAGCTATTTAGTGCGAGAAACACGTTCTCTGGTTGTTTTCACCACTCCACAGTGCGTTTGATATGCAGAACCGGCAACATCTTGATTTTCGTGAGGTTTCGAGCTGACATATGCATTTTCTGCGATCATATTGGCGAGACTTCAGTCAGAAGCATGCAGAATCATCTAGATCGCTCTTTTCGAGCTACTTAATGCACGAAACACGTTTTCTGGTGTTTTCACCACTCCACAGTACGTTTGACATGCAGAACGGGAGATATCTAGGTTTCGGTCGGGTTTCAAGCTGAGATATGCATTTCCTGCGATAATCCTGGTGAGACTTCTGTCAATAGTATGCTGAAACATCGAGATCGCTCTTTTCGTGCTAGTTAATGCGCGAAATACGTTTTCTGGTGTTTTCACCACTCCGCGGTACGTTTGATGTGCAGAACCGGAGATAACTCCGTTTTCGTCGGGTTTCAAGCTGAGATATGCATTTTCTACGATAATCTTGGTGAGACTTCTGTCAGAAGTATGCCTGATCTTCGAGAACGCTCTTTTCGAGCTATTTAATGCGAGGAACACGTTATCTGGTGTTTTCCCCACTCCACAGTTGGTTTGATATGCAGAACCGGCGATATTTTGATTTTCGTAGTTTTTCAAGCTGAGATATGCATTTCCTACGATAATCTTGGTGAAACATCTGTCCGAAGTATGCAGAAACATCGAGAGCGCTCTTTTCGCGCTATTTAATGCACGAAACACGTTTTCTGGTGTTTTCACCACTCCACAGTACGTTTGACATGCAGAACCGGAGATATCTTGGTTTCGGTCGGGTTTCAAGCTGAGATATGCATTTTCTACGATAATCCTGGTGAGACTTCTGTCAGAAGTATGCAGAATCTTCGAGAACGCTCTTTTCGAGCTACTTAATGCGCGAAATACGTTTTCTGGTGTTTTCACCACTCCACGGTACGTTTGATGTGCAGAACCGGCGATATCTTGGTTTTCGTGGGGTTTCAAGCTGAGATATGCATTTTCTGCGATAATCTTGGTGAGACTTCTGTTACAAGTATGCAGAATCATAAAGATCGCACTTTTCGTGCTATTTAATGCGAGAAACACGTTATCTGGTGTTTTCACCACTCCACAGTGCGTTGGATATGCAGAACCGGCGAAATCTTAGTTTTCGTGGGGTTTCAAGCTGAGATATGCATTTTCTGCGATTATCTTGGCGAGACTTCTGTCCGAAGTATGCTGAAACATCGAGATCGCTCTTTGCGAGCTAGCTAATGCGAGAAAAACCTTATCCGGTGTTTTCACCACTCCTCAGTGCGTATGATATGCAGAACCGGCGAAATCTTGGTTTTCGTGGGGTTTCAAGCTGAGATATGCATTTTCTGCGATAATCTTGGCGAGACTTCTGTCCGAAGTATGCTGAAACATCGAGATCGCTCTTTTCGAGCTAGTTAATGCGAGAAAAACCTTATCCAGTGTTTTCACCACTCCACAGTGCGTTTGATATGCAGAACAGGAGATATCTTGGTTTTCGTGGGGTTTCTAGCAGAGATATGCATTTTCTGCGATAATCTTGGTGAGACTTCTGTCCGAAGCATGCAGAATCATCGAGATCGCACTTTTCGAGCTATTTAATGCGAGAAACACGTTATCTGGTGTTTTCACCACTCCACAGTGCGTTGGATATGCAGAACCGGAGATATTTTGGTTTTCGTCGGGTTTCAAGCTGAGATATGCATTTTCTACGATAAGCTTGGTGAGACATCTCTCCGAAGTATGCTTAATCATCGAGATCGCTCGTTTCGAGCTATTTAATGCGAGAAACACGTTATCTGGTCTTTTCACAACTCCACAGTGCGTATGATATGCAGAACCAACGATATCTTGGTTTTCGTGGGGTTTCAAGCTCAGATATGCATTTTCAGCGATAATCTTGGTGAGACTTCTGTCCGAAGTATGCAGAATCATCGAGATCGCACTTTTCGAGCTATTTAATGCGAGCAACACGTTATCTGGTGTTTTCACCACTCCACAGTGCGTTTGATATGCAGAACCGGCGATATCTTCGTTTTTGTGGGGTTTCAAGCTGAGATATGCATTTTTTACGATAGTCTTAGTGAGACTTCTGTCCGAACTATTCTTAATCATCGAGATCGCTCTATTCGAGCTATTTAATGCGAGAAACACGTTATCGGGTGTTTTCAGCACTCCACAGTGCGTTTGATATGCAGAACCAGCGATATCTTGGTTTTCGTGGGGTTTCAAGCTGAGATATGCAATTACTGCGATAATCTTGGTGAGACTTCTGTCCGAAGTGTGCAGGATCATCGAGATCGCTCGTTTCGAGCTATTTTATGCGAGAAACACGTTTTCTGGGGTTTTCACCACACCACAGTTCGTTGGATGTGCAGAACCGGAGATATCTAGGTTTTCGTGGGGTTTCAAGCTGAGATATGCATTTTCTGCGATAAACTTTGTGAGACCTCTGTCCGAAGTATGCAGAAACATCGAGATCGCTCTTTTCGACCTATTTAATGCGAGAAACACGTTATCTGGCGTTTTCACCACTCCACAGTGCGTTTGATATGCAGAACCAGCGATATCTTGGTATTTGTGGGGTTTCAAGCTGAGATATGCATTTTTTACGATAATCATGGTGAGACTTCTGTCCGAAGTATGCAGATTCATCGAGATCGCACATTTCGAGCTGTTTAATGCGAGAAACACGTTTTCTGGGGTTTTCACCACTCCACAGTTCGTTGGATATGCAGAACAGGAGATATCTTGGTTTTCGTGGGGTTTCTAGCAGTGATATGCATTTTCTGCGATAATCATGGTGAGACTTCTGTCCGAAGTGTGCAGAATCATCGAGATCGCTCGTTTCGAGCTATTTTATGCGAGAAACACGTTATCTGGTGTTTTCACCACTCCACAGTGCGTATGATATGCAGAACCGACGATATCTTGGTTTTCGTGGGGTTTCAAGCTCAGATATGCATTTTCTGCGATAATCTTGGTGAGACTTCTGTCCGAAGTATGCAGAGTCATCGAGATCGTACTTTTCGAGCTATTTAATGCGAGAAACACGTTTTCTGGTGTTTTCACCACTCCACAGTTCGTTTGATATGCAGAACCGGAGATATCTTGGTTTTCGTGGGGTTTCAAGCTGAGATATGCATTTTCTGCGATAAGCTTGGTGAGACTTCTGTCCGAAGTATGCAGAATCATCGAGATCGCACTTTTCGAGCTATTTAATGCGAGCAACACGTTATCTGGTGTTTTCACCACTCCACAGTGCGTTTGATATGCAGAACCGGCGATATCTTCGTTTTTGTGGGGTTTCAAGCTGAGATATGCATTTTTTACGATAGTCTTAGTGAGACTTCTGTCCGAACTATTCTTAATCATCGAGATCGCTCTATTCGAGCTATTTAATGCGAGAAACACGTTATCTGGCGTTTTCACCACTCCACAGTGCGTTTGATATGCAGAACCAGCGATATCTTGGTTTTTGTGGGGTTTCAAGCTGAGATATGCATTTTTTACGATAATCATGGTGAGACTTCTGTCCGAAGTATGCAGATTCATCGAGATCGCACATTTCGAGCTGTTTAATGCGAGAAACACGTTTTCTGGGGTTTTCACCACTCCACAGTTCGTTGGATATGCAGAACAGGAGATATCTTGGTTTTCGTGGGGTTTCTAGCAGTGATATGCATTTTCTGCGATAATCATGGTGAGACTTCTGTTAGAAGTATGCAGAATCATCGAGATCGCACTTTTCGAGCTACTTAATGCGAGAAACACGTTATCTGGTGTTTTCACAACTCCACAGTGCGTATGATTTGCAGAACCGGCGATGTCTTGGTTTTCGTGGGGTTTCAAGCTGAGATATGCATTATCTGCGATAATCTTGGTGAGACTTCTGTCCGAAGTGTGCAGAATCATCGAGATCGCTCGTTTCGAGCTATTTTATGCGAGAAACACGTTATCTGGTGTTTTCACCACTCCACAGTGCGTATGATATGCAGAACCGACGATATCTTGGTTTTCGTGGGGTTTCAAGCTCAGATATGCATTTTCTGCGATAATCTTGGTGAGACTTCTGTCCGAAGTATGCAGAGTCATCGAGATCGTACTTTTCGAGCTATTTAATGCGAGAAACACGTTTTCTGGTGTTTTCACCACTCCACAGTTCGTTTGATATGCAGAACCGGAGATATCTTGGTTTTCGTGGGGTTTCAAGCTGAGATATGCATTTTCTGCGATAAGCTTGGTGAGACTTCTGTCCGAAGTATGCAGAATCATCGAGATCGCTCTTTTCGAGCTATTTAATGCGAGAAACAAGTTATCTGGTGTTTTCACCACTCCACAGTGCGTTCGATATGCAGAACCAGCGATATCTTGGTTTTCGTGGGGTTTCAAGCTCAGAAATGCATTTCCTGCGATAATCTTGGTGAGACTTCTGTCCGAAGTATGAAGAGTCATCGAGATCGTACTTTTCGAGCTATTTAATGCGAGAAACACGTTTTCTGGGGTTTTCACCACTCCACAGTTCGTTGGATATGCAGAACAGGAGATATCTTGGTTTTCGTGGGGTTTCCAGCAGAGATATGCATTTTCTGCGATAATCTTGGTGAGACTTCTGTCCGAAGTATGCTGAAACATCGAGATCGATCTTTTCGAGCTAGTTAATGCGAGAAAAACCTTATCCGGGGTTTTCACCACTCCACAGTGCGTTTGATATGCAAAACCGGCGATATCTTGGTTTTCGTGGGGTTTCAAGCTGAGATATGCATTTTCTGCGATAATCTTGGTGAGACTTCTGTTAGAAGTATGCAGAATCATCGAGATCGCACTTTTCGAGCTATTTAATGCGAGAAACACGTTATCTGGTGTTTTCACCACTACACAGTTGGTTTGATATGCAGAACCGGCGATATTTTGGTTTTCGTCAGGTTTCAAGCTGAAATATGCATTTTCTACGATAATCTTGGTGAAACATCTGTCCGAAGTATGCAGAAACATCGAGAGCGCTCTTTTCGAGCTATTTAATGCGAGAAACTCGTTTTCTGGGGTTTTCACCACTCCACAGTTCGTTGGATATGCAGAACCGGAGATATCTTGGTTTTCGTGGGGTTTCAAGCTGAGATATGCATTTTCTGCGATAATCTTGGTGAGACTTCTGTCCGAAGTATGCAGAATCATCGAGATCGATCTTTTCGAGCTATTTAATGCGAGAATCACGTTATCTGGTGTTTTCACCACTCCACAGTGCGTTTGATATGCAGTACCAACGATATCTTGGTTTTCGTGGGGTTTCATGCTGAGATATGCATTATTTACGATAATCTTGGTGAGACTTCTGTCCGAAGTATGCAGAATCATCGAGATCGCTCTATTCGAGCTATTTAATGCGACAAACACGTTATCTGGTGTTTTCAGCACCCCACAGTGCGTTTGGTATGCAGAACCAGCGATATCTTGGTTTTCGTGGGGTTTCAAGCTGAGATATGCATTTTTTACGATAATCTTGGTGAGACTTTTGTCCGAAGTATGCTTAATCATCGAGATCGCTCGTTTCGAGCTATTTGATGCGAGAAACACGTTATCTGGTGTTATCACCACTCCACAGTGCGTATGATATGCAGAACCGGCGATATCTTGGTTTTCGTGGGGTTTCAAGCTGAGATATGCATTTTCTGCGATAATCTTGGTGAGACTTCTGTCCGAAGTATGCTGAAACATCGAGATCGCTCTTTTCGAGCTAGTCAATGCGAGAAGAACCTTATCCGGTGTTTTCACCACTCTACAGTGCGTTTGATATGCAGAACCGGCGATATCTTGGTTTTCGTGGGGTTTCAAGCTGAGATATGCATTTTCTGCGATAATCTTGGTGAGACTTCTGTCCGAAGTATGCTGAATCATCGAGATCGCTCTTTTCGAGCTAGTTAGTGCGAGAAACACGTTTTCGGGGGTTTTCACCACTCCACAGTTCGTTGGATATGCAGAACAGTAGATATCTTGGTTTTCGTGGGGTTTCAAGCAGAGATATGCATTTTCTGCGATAATCTTGGTGAAACATCTGTCCGAAGTATGCAGAAACATCGAGAGCGCTCTTTTCGAGCTATCTAATGCGAGAAACTCGTTTTCTGGTGTTTTCACCACTCCACAGTGCGTTTGATATGCAGAACAGTAGATACATTGGTTTTCGTGGAGTTTCAAGTTGAGATATGCATTTTCTGCGATAATCTTGTTGAGACTTCTGTCCGAAGTATGCAGAATCATCGAGAGCGCTCTTTTCGAGCTATTTAATGCGAGAAACTCGTTTTCTGGTGTTTTCACCACTCCACAGTTCGTTGGATATGCAGAACCGGGGATATCTTCGTTTTCGTGGGGTTTCAAGATGAGATATGCATTTCCTGCGATAATCTTGGTGAGACTTCTGTCCGAAGTATGCTGAATCATCGAGATCGCTCTTTTCGAGCTACTTAATGCACGAAACACGTTTTCTGGTGTTTTCACCACTCCACAGTACGTTTGACATGCAGAACCGGAGATATCTTGGTTTCGGTCGGGTTTCAAGCTGAGATATGCATTTTCTACGATAATCTTGGTGAAACATCTGTCCGAAGCATGCAGAAACATCGAGAGCGCTCTTTTCGAGCTATTTAATGCGAGAAAGTCGCTTTCTGGGGTTTTCACCACTCCACAGTACGTTTGATGTGCAGAACCGGAGATAACTCGGTTTTCGTCGGGTTTCAAGCTGAGATATGCATTTTCTACGATAATCTTGGTGGGACTTCTGTCAGAAGTATGCAGGATCTTCGAGAACGCTCTTTTCGAGCTATGTAATGCGAGAAACACGTTATCTGGTGTTTTCACCACTCCACAGTGCGTTTGATATGCAGTACCAGCGATATCTTGGTTTGCGTGGGGTTTCAAGCTGAGATATGCATTTTCTACGATAATCTTGGTGAAACATCTGTCCGAAGTATGCAGAAACATCGAGAGCGCTCTTTTCGAGCTATTTAATGCGACAAACTCGTTTTCTGGGGTTTTCACCACTCCACAGTTCGTTTGACATGCAGAACCGGAGATATCTTGGTTTCGGTCGGGTTTCAAGCTGAGATATGCATTTTCTACGATAATCTTGGTGAAACATCTGTCCGAAGCATGCAGAAACATCGAGAGCGCTCTTTTCGAGCTATTTAATGCGAGAAACACGTTCTCTGGTTGTTTTCACCACTCCACAGTGCGTTTGATATGCAGACCAGGCGATATCTTGATTTTCGTGGTGTTTCCAGCTGAGATATGCATTTTCTGCGATAATCTTGGTGGGTCTTTTGTCAGAAGTATGCAGAATCATCTAGATCGCTCTTTTCGAGCTACTTAATGCACGAAACACGTTTTCTGGTGTTTTCACCACTCCACAGTACGTTTGACATGCAGAACCGGAGATATCTTGGTTTCGGTCGGGTTTCAAGCTGAGATATGCATTTCCTGCGATAATCCTGGTGAGACTTCTGTCAGAAGTATGAAGAATCTTCGAGAACGCTCTTTTCGAGCTACTTAATGTGCGAAACACGTTTTCTGGTGTTTTCACCACTCCACGGTACGTTTGATGTGCAGAACCGCAGATAACTCGGTTTTCGTCGGGTTTCAAGCTGAGATATGCATTTTCTACGATAATCTTGGTGAGACTTCTGTCCGAAGTATGCAGCATCATTGAGATCGCTCTTTTCCAGCTATTTAATCCGACAATCACGTTATCTGGTGTTTTCACCACTCCACAGTGCGATTGATATGCAGTACCAGCGATATCTTGGTTTTCGTGGGGTTTCATGCTGAGATATGCATTTTTTACGATAATCTTGGTGAGACTTCTGTCCGAAGTATGCTGAATCATCGAGATCGCTCTTTTCGAGCTAGCTAGTGCGAGAAACACGTTATCTGGTGTTTTCACCACTCCACAGTGCGTTTGATATGCAAAACCGGCGATATCTTGGTTTTCGTGGGGTTTCAAGCTGAGATATGCATTTTCTGCGATAATCTTGGTGAGACTTCTGTCCGAAGTATGCAGCATCATTGAGATCGCTCTTTTCCAGCTATTTAATCCGACAATCACGTTATCTGGTGTTTTCACCACTCCACAGTGCGATTGATATGCAGTACCAGCGATATCTTGGTTTTCGTGGGGTTTCATGCTGAGATATGCATTTTTTACGATAATCTTGGTGAGACTTCTGTCCGAAGTATGCTGAATCATCGAGATCGCTCTTTTCGAGCTAGCTAGTGCGAGAAACACGTTATCTGGTGTTTTCACCACTCCACAGTGCGTTTGATATGCAGAACAGTAGATACATTGGTTTTCGTGGGGTTTCAAGCTGAGAGATGCATTTTCTACGATAATCTTGTTGAGACTTCTGTCCGAAGTATGCAGATTCATCGAGATCACTCGTTTCGTGCTACTGAATGCGAGAAACACGTTTTCTGGGGGTTTCACCACTCCACAGTTCGTTGGATATGCAGAACAGTAGATATCTTGGTTTTCGTGGGGTTTCAAGCAGAGATATGCATTTTCTGCGATAATCTTGGTGTGACTTGTGTTAGAAGTATGCAGAATCATCGAGATCGCTCTTTTCGAGCTACTTAATGCGAGAAGAACCTTATCCGGTGTTTTCACCACTCCACAGTGCGTTTGATATGCAGAACCGGCGATATCTTGGTTTTCGTGGGGTTTCAAGCAGAGATATGCATTTTCTGCGATAATCTTGGTGAGACTTCTGTCCGAAGTATGCTGAATCATCGAGATCGCTCTTTTCGAACTAGTTAGTGCGAGGAACACGTTTTCTGGGGTTTTCACCACTCCACAGATCGTTGGATATGCAGAACAGTAGATATCTTGGTTTTCGTGGGGTTTCAAGCAGAGATATGCATTTTCTGCGATAATCTTGGTGGGTCGTTTGTCAGAAGTATGCAGAATCATCTAGATCGCTCTTTACGAGCTACTTAATACACGAAACACGTTTTCTGGTGTTTTCACCACTCCACAGTTCGTTTGACATGCAGAACCGGAGATATCTTGGTTTCGGTCGGGTTTCAAGCTGAGATATGCATTTCCTACGATAATCCTGGTGAGACTTCTGTCAGAAGTATGCAGGATCTTCGAGAACGCCCTTTTCGAGCTATTTAATGCGAGCAACACGTTATCTGGTCTTTTCACCACTCCACAGTGCGTTTGATATGAAGTACCAGCGATATCTTGGTTTTCGTGGGGTTTCAAGCTGAGATATGCATTTTACACGATAATCTTGGTGAGACTTCTGTCCGAAGTATGCAGAATCATCGAGATCGCACTATTCGAGCTATTTAGTGCGAGAAACACGTCCCTGGTTGTTTTCACCACTCCACAGTGCGTTTGATATGCAGAACCGGCAACATCTTGATTTTCGTGAGGTTTCGAGCTGACATATGCATTTTCTGCGATAATATTGGTGAGACTTCAGTCAGAAGCATGCAGAATCATCTAGATCGCTCTTTTCGAGCTACTTAATGCACGAAACACGTTTTCTGGTGTTTTCACCACTCCACAGTACGTTTGACATGCAGAACGGGAGATATCTAGGTTTCGGTCGGGTTTCAAGCTGAGATATGCATTTCCTGCGATAATCCTGGTGAGACTTCTGTCAATAGTATGCTGAAACATCGAGATCGCTCTTTTCGTGCTAGTTAATGCGAGAAAAACCTTATCCGGTGTTTTCACCACTCCACAGTGCGTTTGATATGCAGAACCGGCGATATCATGGTTTTCGTGGGGTTTCAAGCTGAGATATGCATTTTCTGCGATAATCTTGGTGTGACTTCTGTCCGAAGTATGCTGAATCATCGAGATCGCTCGTTTCGAGCTACTTAATGCGAGAAACACGTTATCTGGTGTTTTCACCACTCCACAGTGCGTTGGATATGCAGAACCGGCGATATTTTGGTTTTCGTCGGGATTCAAACTGAGATATGCATTTTCGACGATCAGCTTGGTGAAACATCTGTCCAAAGTATGCAGAAACATCGAGAGCGCTCTTTTCGCGCTATTTAATGCACGAAACACGTTTTCTGGTGTTTTCACCACTCCACTGTACGTTTGACATGCAGAACCGGAGATATCTTGGTTTCGGTCGGGTTTCAAGCTGAGATATGCATTTTCTACGATAATCCTGGTGAGACTTCTGTCAGAAGTATGCAGAATCTTCGAGAACGCTCTTTTCGAGCTACTTAATGCGCGAAATACGTTTTCTGGTGTTTTCACCACTCCACGGTACGTTTGCTGTGCAGAACCGGAGATAACTCGGTTTTCGTCGGGTTTCAAGCTGAGATATGCATTTTCTACGATAATCTTGGTGAGACTTCTGTCAGAAGTATGCAGGATCTTCGAGAACGCTCTTTTCGAGCTACTTAATGCGCGAAACACGTTTTCTGGTGTTTTCACCACTCCACGGTACGTTTGATGTGCAGAACCGGCGATATCTTGGTTTTCGTGGGGTTTCAAGCTGAGATATGCATTTTCTGCGATAATCTTGGTGAGACTTCTGTTACAAGTATGCAGAATCATAAAGATCGCACTTTTCGTGCTATTTAATGCGAGAAACACGTTATCTGGTGTTTTCACCACTCCACAGTGCGTTGGATATGCAGAACCGGCGAAATCTTGGTTTTCGTGGGGATTCAAGCTGAGATATGCATTTTCTGCGATAATCTTGGCGAGACTTCTGTCCGAAGTATGCTGAATCATCGAGATCGCTCGTTTCGAGCTACTTAATGCGAGAAACACGTTATCTGGTGTTTTCACCACTCCACAGTGCGTTGGATATGCAGAACCGGCGATATTTTGGTTTTCGTCGGGATTCAAACTGAGATATGCATTTTCGACGATCAGCTTGGTGAAACATCTGTCCAAAGTATGCAGAAACATCGAGAGCGCTCTTTTCGCGCTATTTAATGCACGAAACACGTTTTCTGGTGTTTTCACCACTCCACAGTACGTTTGACATGCAGAACCGGAGATATCTTGGTTTCGGTCGGGTTTCAAGCTGAGATATGCATTTTCTACGATAATCCTGGTGAGACTTCTGTCAGAAGTATGCAGAATCTTCGAGAACGCTCTTTTCGAGCTACTTAATGCGCGAAATACGTTTTCTGGTGTTTTCACCACTCCACGGTACGTTTGCTGTGCAGAACCGGAGATAACTCGGTTTTCGTCGGGTTTGAAGCTGAGATATGCATTTTCTACGATAATCTTGGTGAGACTTCTGTCAGAAATATGCAGGATCTTCGAGAACGCTCTTTTCGAGCTACTTAATGCGCGAAACACGTTTTCTGGTGTTTTCACCACTCCACGGTACGTTTGATGTGCAGAACCGGCGATATCTTGGTTTTCGTGGGGTTTCAAGCTGAGATATGCATTTTCTGCGATAATCTTGGTGAGACTTCTGTTACAAGTATGCAGAATCATAAAGATCGCACTTTTCGTGCTATTTAATGCGAGAAACACGTTATCTGGTGTTTTCACCACTCCACAGTGCGTTGGATATGCAGAACCGGCGAAATCTTGGTTTTCGTGGGGTTTCAAGCTGAGATATGCATTTTCTGCGATAATCTTGGCGAGACTTCTGTCCGAAGTATGCTGAAACATCGAGATCGCTCTTTGCGAGCTAGTTAATGCGAGAAAAACCTTATCCGGTGTTTTCACCACTCCTCAGTGCGTATGATATGCAGAACCGGCGAAATCTTGGTTTTCGTGGGGTTTCAAGCTGAGATATGCATTTTCTGCGATAATCTTGGCGAGACTTCTGTCCGAAGTATGCTGAAACATCGAGATCGCTCTTTTCGAGCTAGTTAATGCGAGAAAAACCTTATCCGGTGTTTTCACCACTCCACAGTGCGTTTGATATGTAGAACAGGAGATATCTTGGTTTTCGTGGGGTTTCTAGCAGAGATATGCATTTTCTGCGATAATCTTGGTGAGACTTCTGTCCGAAGCATGCAGAATCATCGAGATCGCACTTTTCGAGCTATTTAATGCGAGAAACACGTTATCTGGTGTTTTCACCACTCCACAGTGCGTTGGATATGCAGAACCGGAGATATTTTGGTTTTCGTCGGGTTTCAAGCTGAGATATGCATTTTCTACGATAAGCTTGGTGAGACATCTCTCCGAAGTATGCTTAATCATCGAGATCGCTCGTTTCGAGCTATTGAATGCGAGAAACACGTTATCTGGTGTTTTCACCACTCCACAGTGCGTTTGATATGCAGAACCGGCGATATCTTCGTTTTTGTGGGGTTTCAAGCTGAGATATGCATTTTTTACGATAATCTTATTGAGACTTCTGTCCGAACTATTCTTAATCATCGAGATCGCTCTATTCGAGCTATTTAATGCGAGAAACACGTTATCGGGTGTTTTCAGCACTCCACAGTGCGTTTGATATGCAGAACCAGCGATATCTTGGTTTTCGTGGGGTTTCAAGCTGAGATATGCAATTACTGCGATAATCTTGGTGAGACTTCTGTCCGAAGTGTGCAGGATCATCGAGATCGCTCGTTTCGAGCTATTTTATGCGAGAAACACGTTTTCTGGGGTTTTCACCACACCACAGTTCGTTGGATGTGCAGAACCGGAGATATCTTGGTTTTCGTGGGGTTTCAAGCTGAGATATGCATTTTCTGCGATAATCTTTGTGAGACCTCTGTCCGAAGTATGCAGAAACATCGAGATCGCTCTTTTCGACCTATTTAATGCGAGAAACACGTTATCTGGCGTTTTCACCACTCCACAGTGCGTTTGATATGCAGAACCAGCGATATCTTGGTTTTTGTGGGGTTTCAAGCTGAGATATGCATTTTTTACGATAATCATGGTGAGACTTCTGTCCGAAGTATGCAGATTCATCGAGATCGCACATTTCGAGCTGTTTAATGCGAGAAACACGTTTTCTGGGGTTTTCACCACTCCACAGTTCGTTGGATATGCAGAACAGGAGATATCTTGGTTTTCGTGGGGTTTCTAGCAGTGATATGCATTTTCTGCGATAATCATGGTGAGACTTCTGTTAGAAGTATGCAGAATCATCGAGATCGCACTTTTCGAGCTATTTAATGCGAGAAACACGTTATCTGGTGTTTTCACCACTCCACAGTGCGTATGATATGCAGAACCGGCGATGTCTTGGTTTTCGTGGGGTTTCAAGCTGAGATATGCATTATCTGCGATAATTTTGGTGAGACTTCTGTCCGAAGTATGAAGAGTCATCGAGATCGTACTTTTCGAGCTATTTAATGCGAGAAACACGTTTTCTGGGGTTTTCACCACTCCACAGTTCGTTGGATATGCAGAACAGGAGATATCTTGGTTTTCGTGGGGTTTCTAGCAGAGATATGCATTTTCTGCGTTAATCATAGTGAGACTTCTGTTAGAAGTATGCAGAATCATCGAGATCGCTGTTTTCGACATGTTTAATGCGAGCAAACACGTTATCTGGTGTTTTCACCACGCCACAGTGCGTTTGATATGCAGAACCGGCAATGTTTGGTTTTCGTCGGGTTTCAAGCTGAGATATGCATTTTCTGCGATAATCATGGTGAGACTTCTGTCCGAAGTATGCAGAATCATCGAGATCGCACTTTTCCAGCTATTTAATGCGAGAAACACGTTATCTGGTGTTTTCACCACTCCACAGTGCGTTTGATATGCAGAACCGGCGATATCTTGGTTTTTGGGAGGTTTCAAGCTGAGATATGCATTGTTTAGGATAATCTTGGTGAGACTTCTGTCCGAAGTATGCTTAATTATCGAGATCGCTCTATTCGAGCTATTTAATGCGAGAAACACGTTATCTGGTGTTTTCAGCACTCCACAGTGCGTTTGATATGCAGAACCAGCGATATCCAGGTTTTCGTGGGGATTCAAGCTGAGATATGCAATTTCTGCGATAATCTTGGTGAGACTTCTGTCCGAAGTGTGCAGAATCATCGCGATCGCTCGTTACGAGCTATTTAATGCGAGAAACACGTTATCTGGTGTTTTCACCACTCCACAGTGCGTTGGATATGCAGAACAGGAGATATCTTGGTTTTCGTGGGGTTTCCAGCAGAGATATGCATTTTCTGCGATAATCATGGTGGGACTTCTGTTAGAAGTATGCAGAATCATCGAGATCGCACATTTCGATCTATTTAATGCGAGAAACACGTTGTCTGGTGTTTTCACCACTCCACAGTTGGTTTGATATGCAGAACCGGCGATGTTCGGTTTTCGTCGGGTTTCAAGCTGAGATATGCATTTTCTGCGATAATCTTGGTGAGACTTCTATCCGAAGTATGCAGAGTCATCGAGATCGTATTTTTCGAGCTATTTAATGCGAGAAACACGTTTTCTGGTGTTTTCACCACTCCACAGTTCGTTTGATATGCAGAACCGGAGATATCTTGGTTTTCGTGGGGTTTCAAGCTGAGATATGCATTTTCTGCGATAAGCTTGGTGAGACTTCTGTCCGAAGTATGCAGAATCATCGAGATCGCTCTTTTCGAGCTATTTAATGCGAGAAACAAGTTATCTGGTGTTTTCACCACTCCACAGTGCGTTCGATATGCAGAACCAGCGATATCTTGGTTTTCGTGGGGTTTCAAGCTCAGAAATGCATTTTCTGCGATAATCTTGGTGAGACTTCTGTCCGAAGTATGAAGAGTCATCGATATCGTACTTTTAGAGCTATTTAATGCGAGAAACACGTTTTCTGGGGTTTTCACCACTCCACAGTTCGTTGGATATGCAGAACAGGAGATATCTTGGTTTTCGTGGGGTTTCTAGCAGAGATATGCATTTTCTGCGTTAATCATGGTGAGACTTCTGTTAGAAGTATGCAGAATCATCGAGATCGCACTTTTCGAGCTACTTAATGCGAGAAACACGTTATCTGGTGTTTTCACCACTCCACAGTGCGTATGATATGCAGATCCGGCGATATCTTGGTTTTCGTGGGGTTTCAAGCTGAGATATGCATTATCTGCGATAATCCTGGTGAGACTTCTGTTAGAAGTATGCAGAATCATCGAGAGCGCTCTTTTCGAGCTATTTAATGCGAGAAACTCGTTTTCTGGGGTTTTCACCACTCCACAGTTCGTTGGATATGCAGAACCGGAGATATCTTGGTTTTCGTGGGGTTTCAAGCTGAGATATGCATTTTCTGCGATAATCTTGGTGAGACTTCTGTCCGAAGTATGCTGAAACATCGAGATCGCTCTTTTCGAGCTAGTTAATGCGAGAAAAACCTTATCCGGGGTTTTCACCACTCCACAGTGCGTTTGATATGCAAAACCGGCGATATCTTGGTTTTCGTGGGGTTTCAAGCTGAGATATGCATTTTCTGCGATAATCTTGGTGAGACTTCTGTTAGAAGTATGCAGAATCATCGAGATCGCTCTTTTCGAGCTATTTAATGCAAGAAACAAGTTATCTGGTGTTTTCACCACTCCACAGTGCGTATGATATGCAGATCCGGCGATATCTTGGTTTTCGTGGGGTTTCAAGCTGAGATATGCATTATCTGCGATAATCTTGGTGAGACTTCTGTCCGAAGTGTGCAGAATCATCGAGATCGCTCGTTTCGAGCTATTTTATGCGAGAAACACGTTATCTGGTGTTTTCACCACTCCACAGTGCGTATGATATGCAGAACCGACGATATCTTGGTTTTCGTGGGGTTTCAAGCTCAGATATGCATTTTCTGCGATAATCTTGGTGAGACTTCTGTCTGAAGTATGCAGAATCATCGCGATCGCTCGTTACGAGCTATTTAATGCGAGAAACTCGTTTTCTGGGGTTTTCACCACTCCACAGTTCGTTGGATATGCAGAACCGGAGATATCTTGGTTTTCGTGGGGTTTCAAGCTGAGATATGCATTATCTGCGATAATCTTGGTGAGACTTCTGTTAGAAGTATGCAGAATCATCGAGAGCGCTCTTTTCGAGCTATTTAATGCGAGAAACTCGTTTTCTGGGGTTTTCACCACTCCACAGTTCGTTGGATATGCAGAACCGTAGATATCTTGGTTTTCGTGGGGTTTCAAGCTGAGATATGCATTTTCTGCTATAATCTTGGTGAGACTTCTGTTAGAAGTATGCAGAATCATCGAGATCGCACTTTTCGAGCTATTTAATGCGAGAAACACGTTATCTGGTGTTTTCACCACCACACAGTTGGTTTGATATGCAGAACCGGCGATATTTTGGTTTTCGTCAGGTTTCAAGCTGAAATATGCATTTTCTACGATAATCTTGGTGAAACATCTGTCCGAAGTATGCAGAAACATCGAGATCGATCTTTTCGAGCTATTTAATGCGAGAATCACGTTATCTGGTGTTTTCACCACTCCACAGTGCGTTTGATATGCAGTACCAACGATATCTTGGTTTTCGTGGGGTTTCATGCTGATATATGCATTATTTACGATAATCTTGGTGAGACTTCTGTCCGAAGTATGCAGAATCATCGAGATCGCTCTATTCGAGCTATTTAATGCGACAAACACGTTATCTGGTGTTTTCAGCACCCCACAGTGCGTTTGGTATGCAGAACCAGCGATATCTTGGTTTTCGTGGGGTTTCAAGCTGAGATATGCATTTTTTACGATAATCTTGGTGAGACTTTTGTCCGAAGTATGCTTAATCATCGAGATCGCTCGTTTCGAGCTATTTGATGCGAGAAACACGTTATCTGGTGTTATCACCACTCCACAGTGCGTATGATATGCAGAACCGGCGATATCTTGGTTTTCGTGGGGTTTCAAGCTGAGATATGCATTTTCTGCGATAATCTTGGTGAGACTTCTGTCCGAAGTATGCTGAAACATCGAGATCGCTCTTTTCGAGCTAGTCAATGCGAGAAGAACCTTATCCGGTGTTTTCACCACTCTACAGTGCGTTTGATATGCAGAACCGGCGATATCTTGGTTTTCGTAGGGTTTCAAGCTGAGATATGCATTTTCTGCGATAATCTTGGTGAGACTTCTGTCCGAAGTATGCTGAATCATCGAGATCGCTCTTTTCGAGCTAGTTAGTGCGAGAAACACGTTTTCGGGGGTTTTCACCACTCCACAGTTCGTTGGATATGCAGAACAGTAGATATCTTGGTTTTCGTGGGGTTTCAAGCAGAGATATGCATTTTCTGCGATAATCTTGGTGTGACTTCTGTTAGAAGTATGCAGAATCATCGAGATCGCAATTTTCGAGCTATTTAATGCGAGAAACACGTTATCTGGTGTTTTCACCACTCCATAGTTGGTTTGATATGCAGAACCTGCGATATTTTGGTTTTCGTCGGGTTTCAAGCTGAGATATGCATTTTCTACGATAATCTTGGTGAAACATCTGTCCGAAGTATGCAGAAACATCGATAGCGCTCTTTTCGAGCTATTTAATGCGAGAAACTCGTTTTCTGGGGTTTTCACCACTCCACAGTTCGTTGGATATGCAGAACAGGAGATATCTTGGTTTTCGTGGGGTTTCAAGCTGAGATATGCATTTCCTGCGATAATCTTGGTGAGACTCCTGTCCGAAATATGCTGAATCATCGAGATCGCCCTTTTCGAGCTATTTAATGCGAGAAACACGTTTTCTGGGGTTTTCACCACTCCACAGTACGTTTGACATGCAGAACCGGAGATATCTTGGTTTTCGTGTTGTTTCCAGCTGATATATGCATTTTCTGCGATAATCTTGGTGGGTCTTTTGTCAGAAGTATGCAGAATCAACTAGATCGCTCTTTTCGAGCTACTTAATACACGAAACACGTTTTCTGGTGTTTTCACCACTCCACAGTACGTTTGACATGCAGAACCGGAGATATCTTGGTTTCTGTCGGGTTTCAAGCTGAGATATGCATTTTCTACGATAATCTTGGTGAAACATCTGTCCGAAGTATGCAGAAACATCGAGAGCGCTCTTTTCGAGCTATTTAATGCGAGAAACTCGTTTTCTGGGGTTTTCACCACTCCACAGTACGTTTGACATGCAGAACCGGAGATATCTTGGTTTCGGTCGGGTTTCAAGCTGAGATATGCATTTTCTACGATAATCTTGGTGAAACATCTGTCCGAAGTATGCAGAAACATCGAGAGCGCTCTTCTCGAGCTATTTAATGCGAGAAACACGTTCTCTGGTTGTTTTCACTACTCCACAGTGCGTTCGATATGCAGAACAGGCGATATCTTGATTTTCGTGGTGTATCCAGCTGAGATATGCATTTTCTACGATAATCCTGGTGAGACTTCTGTCAGAAGTATGCAGAATCTTCGAGATCGATCATTTCGAGCTACTTAATGCGAGAAACACGTTTTCTGGTGTTTTCACCACTCCACAGTTGGTTTGATATGCAGAACCGGCGATATCTTGGTTTTCGTGGGGTTTCAAGCTGAGATATGCATTTTCTGCGATAATCTTGGTGAGACTTCTGTTAGAAGTATGCAGATGCATCGAGATCGCACTTTTCGAGCTATTTAATGCGAGAAACACGTTATCTGGTGTTTTCACCACTCCACAGTTGGTTTGATATGCAGAACCGGAGATATCTTGGTTTCGGTCGGGTTTCAAGCTGAGATATGCATTTTCTACGATAATCTTGGTGAAACATCTGTCCGAAGTATGCAGAAACATCGAGAGCGCTCTTCTCGAGCTATTTAATGCGAGAAACACGTTCTCTGGTTGTTTTCACTACTCCACAGTGCGTTCGATATGCAGAACAGGCGATATCTTGATTTTCGTGGTGTTTCCAGCTGAGATATGCATTTTCTACGATAATCCTGGTGAGACTTCTGTCCGAAGTATGCAGAATCATCGAGATCGCTCGTTTCGAGCTATTTAATGCGAGAAACACGTAATCTGGTGTTTTCACCACTCCACAGTGCGTATGATATGCAGAACCGGCGATATTATGGTTTTCGTGGGGTTTCAAGGTGAGATATGCATTTTCTGCGATAATCTTGGTGAGACTTCTGTCCGAAGTATCCAGAATCATCGAGATCGCTCGATTCGAGCTACTTAATGCGAGAAACACGTTATCTGAAGTTTTTACCACTCCACAGTGCGTTTGATATGCAGAACCGGCGATATCTTGGTTTTCGTGGGGTATCAAGCTGAGATATGCATTTTCTGCGATAATCTTGGTGAGACTTCTGTCCGAAATATGCTGAATCATCGAGATCGCTCTTTTCGAGCTAGCTAGTGCGAGAAACACGTTATCTGGTGTTTTCACCACTCCACAGTGCGTTTGATATGCAGAACAGGCGATATCTTGATTTTCGTGGTGTTTCCAGCTAAGATATGCATTTTCTACGATAATCCTGGTGAGACTTCTGTCAGAAGTATGCAGAATCTTCGAGAACGCTCTTTTCGAGCTACTTAATGCGCTAAACACGTTTTCTGGTGTTTTCACCACTCCACGGTACGTTTGATGTGCAGAACCGGAGATAACTCGGTTTTCGTCGGGTTTCAAGCTGAGATATGCATTTTCTACGATAATCTTGGTGAGACTTCCGTCAGAAGTATGCAGGATCTTCGAGAACGCTCTTTTCGAGCTATTTAATGCTAGAAACACGTAATCTGGTGTTTTCACCACTCCACAGTGCGTTTGACATGCAGAACCGGCGATATCTTGGTTTTCGTGGGGTTTCAAGCTGAGATATGCATTTTCTGCGATAATCTTGGTGAGACTTCTGTCAGAAGTATGCAGGATCTTCGAGAACGCTCTTTTCGAGCTATTTAATGCTAGAAACACGTAATCTGGTGTTTTCACCACTCCACAGTGCGTTTGATATGCAGAACAGGCGATATCTTGGTTTTGGTGGGGTTTAAAGCTGAGATATGCATTTCCTGCTATAATCTTGGTGAGACTTCTGTCCGAAGTATGCTGAATCAGCTAGATCACTCTTTTCGAGCTATTTAATGCGAGAAACACGTTATCTGGTGTTTTCACCACTCCACAGTGCGTTTGACATGCAGAACCGGCGATATCTTGGTTTTCGTGGTGTTTCCAGCTGAGATATGCATTTTCTACGATAATCCTGGTGAGACTTCTGTCAGAAGTATGCAGAATCTTCGAGAACGCTCTTTTCGAGCTACTTAATCCGCAAAACACGTTTTCTGGTGTTTTCACCACTCCACGGTACGTTTGATGTGCAGAACCGGAGATAACTCGGTTTTCGTCGGGTTTCAAGCTGAGATATGCATTTTCTACGATAATCTTGGTGTGACTTCTGTCAGAAGTATGCGGGATCTTCGAGAACGCTCTTTTCGAGCTATTTAATGCGAGAAACACGTAATCTGGTGTTTTCACCACTCCACAGTGCGTATGATATGCAGAACCGGCGATATTATGGTTTTCGTGGGGTTTCAAGGTGAGATATGCATTTTCTGCGATAATCTTGGTGAGACTTCTGTCCGAAGTATCCAGAATCATCGAGATCGCTCGATTCGAGCTACTTAATGCGAGAAACACGTTATCTGAAGTTTTTACCACTCCACAGTGCGTTTGATATGCAGAACCGGCGATATCTTGGTTTTCGTGGGGTATCAAGCTGAGATATGCATTTTCTGCGATAATCTTGGTGAGACTTCTGTCCGAAATATGCTGAATCATCGAGATCGCTCTGTTCGAGCTAGCTAGTGCGAGAAACACGTTATCTGGTGTTTTCACCACTCCACAGTGCGTTTGATATGCAGAACAGGCGATATCTTGATTTTCGTGGTGTTTCCAGCTAAGATATGCATTTTCTACGATAATCCTGGTGAGACTTCTGTCAGAAGTATGCAGAATCTTCGAGAACGCTCTTTTCGAGCTACTTAATGCGCTAAACACGTTTTCTGGTGTTTTCACCACTCCACGGTACGTTTGATGTGCAGAACCGGAGATAACTCGGTTTTCGTCGGGTTTCAAGCTGAGATATGCATTTTCTACGATAATCTTGGTGAGACTTCCGTCAGAAGTATGCAGGATCTTCGAGAACGCTCTTTTCGAGCTATTTAATGCTAGAAACACATAATCTGGTGTTTTCACCACTCCACAGTGCGTTTGACATGCAGAACCGGCGATATCTTGGTTTTCGTGGGGTTTCAAGCTGAGATATGCATTTTCTGCGATAATCTTGGTGAGACTTCTGTCCGAAGTATGCGGAATCATCGAGATCGCTCGTATCGAGCTACTGAATGCGAGAAACACGTTATCTGGTGTTTTGTCCACTCCAAAGTGCTTTGGATATGCAGAACCGGAGATATTTTGGTTTTCTTCGGGTTGCAAGCTGTGATATGCATTTTCTACGATAAGCTTCGTAAAACATCTGTCCGAAGTATGCAGAAACATCGAGAGCGCTCTTTTCGAGGTATTTAATGCGTGAAACACGTTTTCTGGGGGTTTCACCACTCCACAGTTCGTTGGATATGCAGAACAGTAGATATGTTGGTTTTCGTGGGGTTACAAGCAGAGATATGCATTTTCTGCGATAATCTTTGTGAGACATCTGTTAGAAGTATGCAGAATCATCGAGATCGCGCTTTTCGAGCTATTTAATGCGAGACACACGTTATCTGGTGTTTTCACCACTCCTCAGTTGGTTTGATATGCAGAACCGGCGATATTTTGGTTTTCGTCGGGTTTCAAGCTGAGATATGCATTTTCTACGATAATCTTGGTGAAACCTCTGTCCGAAGTATGCAGAAACATCGAGAGCGCTCTTTTCGAGCTATTTAATGCGAGAAACTCGTTTTCTGGGGTTTTCACCACTCCACAGTTCGTTGGATATGCAGAACCGGAGATATCTTGGTTTTCGTGGGGTTTCAAGCTGAGATATGCATTTCCTGCGATAATCTTGGTGAGACTTCTGTCCGAAGTATGCTGAATCATCTAGATCACTCTTTTCGAGCTATTTAATGCGAGAAACACGTTATCTGGTGTTTTCACCACTCCACAGTGCGTTTGACATGCAGAACCAGCGATATCTTGGTTTTCGTGGGGTTTCAAGCTGAGATATGCATTTTCTGCGATAATATTGGTGAGAATTCTGTCAGAAGTATGCAGAATCTTCGAGATCGCACTTTTCGAGCTATTTAATGCGAGAAACACGTTATCTGGTGTTTTCACCACTCCACAGTTGGTTTGATATGCAGAACCGGCGATATCTTGGTTTTCGTGGGGTTTCAAGCTGAGATATGCATTTTCTGCGATAATCTTGGTGAGACTTCTGTTAGAAGTATGCAGATGCATCGAGATCGCACTTTTCGAGCTATTTAATGCGAGAAACACGTTATCTGGTGTTTTCACCACTCCACAATTGTTTGAAATGCAGAACAGGCGATATTATGGTTTTCGTCGGGTTTCAAGCTGAGTTATGCATTTTCTACGATAATCTTGGTGAAACATCTGTCCGAAGTATGCAGAAACATCGAGAGCGCTCTTTTCGAGCTATTTCATGCGAGAAACTCGTTTTCTGGGGTTTTCACCACTCCACAGTTCGTTGGATATGCAGAACAGGAGATATCTTGGTTTTCGTGGGGTTTCAAGCTGAGATATGCATTTCCTGCGATAATCTTGGTGAGACTCCTGTCCGAAATATGCTGAATCATCGAGATCGCCCTTTTCGAGCTATTTAATGCGAGAAACACGTTCTCTGGTTGTTTTCACCAGTCCACAGTGCGTTTGATATGCAGAACAGGCGATATCTTGGTTTTCGTGTTGTTTCCAGCTGATATATGCATTTTCTGCGATAATCTTGGTGGGTCTTTTGTCAGAAGTATGCAGAATCAACTAGATCGCTCTTTTCGAGCTACTTAATACACGAAACACGTTTTCTGGTGTTTTCACCACTCCACAGTACGTTTGACATGCAGAACCGGAGATATCTTGGTTTCGGTCGGGTTTCAAGCTGAGATATGCATTTTCTACGATAATCTTGGTGAAACATCTGTCCGAAGTATGCAGAAACATCGAGAGCGCTCTTTTCGAGCTATTTAATGCGAGAAACTCGTTTTCTGGGGTTTTCACCACTCCACAGTACGTTTGACATGCAGAACCGGAGATATCTTGGTTTCGGTCGGGTTTCAAGCTGAGATATGCATTTTCTACGATAATCTTGGTGAAACATCTGTCCGAAGTATGCAGAAACATCGAGAGCGCTCTTCTCGAGCTATTTAATGCGAGAAACACGTTCTCTGGTTGTTTTCACTACTCTACAGTGCGTTCGATATGCAGAACAGGCGATATCTTGATTTTCGTGGTGTTTCCAGCTGAGATATGCATTTTCTACGATAATCCTGGTGAGACTTCTGTCAGAAGTATGCAGAATCTTCGAGAACGATCTTTTCGAGCTACTTAATACGAGAAACACGTTTTCTGGTGTTTTCACCACTCCACAGTTGGTTTGATATGCAGAACCGGCGATATCTTGGTTTTCGTGGGGTTTCAAGCTGAGATATGCATTTTCTGCGATAATCTTGGTGAGACTTCTGTTAGAAGTATGCAGATGCATCGAGATCGCACTTTTCGAGCTACTTAATGCGAGAAACACGTTATCTGGTGTTTTCACCACTCCACAGTTGGTTTGATATGCAGAACCGGATATATCTTGGTTTCGGTCGGGTTTCAAGCTGAGATATGCATTTTCTACGATAATCTTGGTGAAACATCTGTCCGAAGTATGCAGAAACATCGAGAGCGCTCTTCTCGAGCTATTTAATGCGAGAAACACGTTCTCTGGTTGTTTTCACTACTCCACAGTGCGTTCGATATGCAGAACAGGCGATATCTTGATTTTCGTGGTGTTTCCAGCTGAGATATGCATTTTCTACGATAATCCTGGTGAGACTTTTGTCAGAAGTATGCAGAATCTTCGAGAACGATCTTTTCGAGCTACTTAATGCGAGAAACACGTTTTCTGGTGTTTTCACCACTCCACGGTACGTTTGATGTGCAGAACCGGAGATATCTTGGTTTCGGTCGGGTTTCAAGCTGAGATATGCATTTTCTACGATAATCTTGGTGAGACTTCTGTCAGAAGTATGCAGGATCTTCGAGAACGCTCTTTTCGAGCTACTTAATGCGCGAAACACGTTTTCTGGTGTTTTCACCACTCCACGGTACGTGTGATGTGCAGAACCGGAGATAACTCGGTTTTCGTCGAGTTTCAAGCTGAGATATGCATTTTCTACGATAATCTTGGTGAAACATCTGTCCGAAGTATGCAGACACATCGAGAGCGCTCTTTTCGAGCTATTTAATGCGAGAAACTCGTTTTCTGGGGTTTTCACCACTCCACAGTTCGTTGGATATGCAGAAAAGGAGATATCTTGGTTTTCGTGGGGTTTCAAGATGAGATATGCATTTCCTGCGATAATCTTGGTGAGACTTCTGTCCGAAGTATGCTGAATCATCGAGATCGCTCTTCTCGAGCTATTTAATGCGAGAAACACGTTCTCTGGTTGTTTTCACCACTCCACAGTGCGTTTGATATGCAGAACAGGCGATATCTTGATTTTCGTGGTGTTTCCAGCTGAGATATGCATTTTCTACGATAATCCTGGTGAGACTTCTGTCAGAAGTATGCAGAATCTTCGAGAACGCTCTTTTCGAGCTACTTAATCCGCAAAACACGTTTTCTGGTGTTTTCACCACTCCACGGTACGTTTGATGTGCAGAACCGGAGATATCTTGGTTTCGGTCGGGTTTCAAGCTGAGATATGCATTTTCTACGATAATCTTGGTGAAACATCTGTCCGAAGTATGCAGAAACATCGAGAGCGCTCTTTTCGAGCTATTTAATGCGAGAAACTCGTTTTCTGGGGTTTTCACCACTCCACAGTACGTTTGACATGCAGAACCGGAGATATCTTGGTTTCGGTAGGGTTTCAAGCTGAGATATGCATTTTCTACGATAATCTTGGTGAAACATCTGTCCGAAGTATGCAGAAACATCGAGAGCGCTCTTCTCGAGCTATTTAATGCGAGAAACACGTTCTCTGGTTGTTTTCACTACTCCACAGTGCGTTCGATATGCAGAACAGGCGATATCTTGATTTTCGTGGTGTTTCCAGCTGAGATATGCATTTTCTACGATAATCCTGGTGAGACTTCTGTCAGAAGTATGCAGAATCTTCGAGAACGATCTTTTCGAGCTACTTAATGCGAGAAACACGTTTTCTGGTGTTTTCACCACTCCACGGTACGTTTGATGTGCATAACCGGAGATAACTCGGTTTTCGTCGGGTTTCAAGCTGAGATATGCATTTTCTACGATAATCTTGGTGATACTTCTGTCAGAAGTATGCAGGATCTTCGAGAACGCTCTTTTCGAGCTATTTAATGCGAGAAACACGTAATCTGGTGTTTTCACCACTCCACAGTGCGTATGATATGCAGAACCGGCGATATTATGGTTTTCGTGGGGTTTCAAGGTGAGATATGCATTTTCTGCGATAATCTTGGTGAGACTTCTGTCCGAAGTATGCTGAAACATCGAGATCGCTCTTTTCGAGTTAGTTAATGCGAGAAAAACCTTATCCGGTGTTTTCACCACTCCACAGTGCGTTCGATATGCAAAACCGGCGATATCTTGGTTTTCGTGGGGTTTCAAGCTGAGATATACATTTTCTGCGATAATCTTGGTGAGACTTCTGTTAGAAGTATGCAGAATCATCGAGATCGCACTTTTCGAGCTATTTAATGCGAGAAACACGTTATCTGGTGTTTTCACCACTCCACAGTTGGTTTGATATGCAGAACCGGCGATATCTTGGTTTTCGTGGGGTTTCAAGCTGAGATATGCATTTTCTGCGATAATCTTGGTGAGACTTCTGTTAGAAGTATGCAGATGCATCGAGATCGCACTTTTCGAGCTATTTAATGCGAGAAACACGTTATCTGGTGTTTTCACCACTCCACAATTGTTTGATATGCAGAACAGGCGATATTTTGGTTTTCGTCGGGTTTCAAGCTGAGATATGCATTTTCTACGATAATCTTGGTGAAACATCTGTCCGAAGTATGCAGAAACATCGATAGCGCTCTTTTCGAGCTATTTAATGCGAGAAACTCGTTTTCTGGGGTTTTCACCACTCCACAGTTCGTTGGATATGCAGAACAGGAGATATCTTGGTTTTCGTGGGGTTTCAAGCTGAGATATGCATTTCCTGCGATAATCTTGGTGAGACTCCTGTCCGAAATATGCTGAATCATCGAGATCGCCCTTTTCGAGCTATTTAATGCGAGAAACACGTTCTCTGGTTGTTTTCACCACTCCACAGTGCGTTTGATATGCAGAACAGGCGATATCTTGATTTTCGTGTTGTTTCCAGCTGATATATGCATTTTCTGCGATAATCTTGGTGGGTCTTTTGTCAGAAGTATGCAGAATCAACTAGATCGCTCTTTTCGAGCTACTTAATACACGAAACACGTTTTCTGGTGTTTTCACCACTCCACAGTACGTTTGACATGCAGAACCGGAGATATCTTGGTTTCGGTCGGGTTTCAAGCTGAGATATGCATTTTCTACGATAATCTTGGTGAAACATCTGTCCGAAGTATGCAGAAACATCGAGAGCGCTCTTTTCGAGCTATTTAATGCGAGAAACTCGTTTTCTGGGGTTTTCACCACTCCACAGTACGTTTGACATGCAGAACCGGAGATATCTTGGTTTCGGTCGGGTTTCAAGCTGAGATATGCATTTTCTACGATAATCTTGGTGAAACATCTGTCCGAAGTATGCAGAAACATCGAGAGCGCTCTCCTCGAGCTATTTAATGCGAGAAACACGTTCTCTGGTTGTTTTCACTACTCCACAGTGCGTTTGATATGCGGAAACTGCGATATCTTCGGTATCGTTGTTGTTTCCAGCTGAGATATGCATTTTCAGCGATAATCTTCATGATTCTGCTGTTGCAAATGTGCAGAATCACCGAAATTGCTGTTTTCGTGCTTTTGAATGCGAAAAACACGTTTTCTGGTGTTTTCAGCACTCCACAGAGCGTTTGACATGCGGAAACTGCGATATCTTCGGTATCGTTGTTGTTTCCAGCTGAGATATGCATTTTCAGTGATAATCTTCATGATTCTGCTGTTACATGTGTGCAGAATCTCCGAAATCGCTGTTTTCGTGCTATTGAATGCGAAAAACACGTTTTCTGATGTCTTCAGCACTCCACAGTGCGTTTGATATGCGGAAACTGCCGTATCTTCGGTATCGTTGTTGTTTCCAGCTGAGAAATGCATTTTCAGTGATAATCTTCATGATTCTGCTGTTACTAGTGTGCAGAATCACCGAAATCGCTGTTTTCGCGCTATTGAATGCGAAAAACACGTTTTCTGATGTCTTCAGCACTCCACAGTGCGTTTGATATGCGGAAACTGCCGTATCTTCGGTATCGTTGTTGTTTCCAGCTGAGAAATGCATTTTCAGTGATAATCTTCATGATTCTGCTGTTACTAGTGTGCAGAATCACCGAAATCGCTGTTTTCGTGCTTTTGAATGCGAAAAACACGTTTTCTGGTGTTTTCAGCACTCCACAGTGCGTTTGATATGCGGGAGCTACGATATCTTCGGTATCGTTGTTGTTTCCAGCTGAGATATGCATTTTCAGTGATAATCTTCATGATTCTGCTGTTACAAGTGTGCGGAATCACCGGAATTGCTGTTATCGTGCTTTTGAATGCGAAAAACTCGCTTTCTGGTGTTTTCAGCACACCACAGTGCGTTTGATATGCGGAAACTGCCATATCTTCGGTATCGTTGTTGTTTCCAGCTGAGAAATGCATTTTCAGTGATAATCTTCATGATTCTGCTGTTACTAGTGTGCAGAATCACCGAAATCGCTTTTTATCGTGCTTTTGAATGCGAAAAACACGTTTTCTGGGGTTTTCAGCACTCCACAGTGCCTTTGATATGCGGAAACTGCCATATCTTCGGTATCGTTGTTGTTTCCAGCTGAGATATGCAATTTCTACGATAATCTTCGAGTTTCTTCTGTGACAAGTGTGCAGAATCACCCAAATCGCTGTTTTCGTGCTATTGGATGCGAAAAACACGTTTTCTGGTGTCTTCAGCACTCCACAGTGCGTTTGATATGCGGAAACTGCCGTATCTTCGGTATCGTTGTTGTTTCCAGCTGAGAAATGCATTTTCAGTGATAATCTTCATGATTCTGCTGTTACTAGTGTGCAGAATCACCGAAATCGCTTTTTATCGTGCTTTTGAATGCGAAAAACACGTTTTCTGGGGTTTTCAGCGCTCCACAGTGCCTTTGATATGCGGAAACTGCCATATCTTCGGTATCGTAGTTGTTTCCAGCTGAGATATGCATTTTCAGTGATAATCTTCATGATTCTGCTGTTACAAATGTGCAGAATCACCGAAATCTCTGTTTTCGTGCTATTGAATGCGAAAAACACGTTTTCTGGGGTTTTCAGCACTCCACAGTGCGTTTGATATGCGGAAACTGCGATATCTTCGGTATCGTTGTTGTTTCCAGCTGAGATATGCATTTCCAGTGATAATCTACATGATTCTGCTGTTACAAATGTGCAGAACCACCGAAATTGCTGTTATCGTGCTTTTGAATGCGAAAAACACGTTTTCTGGTGTTTTCAGCACACCACAGTGCGTTTGATATGCGGAAACTGCCATATCTTCGGTATAGTTGTTGTTTCCAGCTGAGATATGCATTTTCAGCGATAATCTTCATGATTCTGCTGTTGCAAGTGTGCAGAATCACCGAAATTGCTGTTTTCGTGCTTTTGAATGCGAAAAACACGTTTTCTGGTGTTTTCAGCACTCCACAGTGCGTTTGATATGCGGAAACTACGATATCTTCGGTATCGTTGTTGTTTCCAGCTGAGATATGCATTTTCAGTGATAACCTTCATGATTCTGCTGTTACAAATGTGCAGAATCACCGAAATCGCTGTTTTCGTGCTTTTGAATGCGAAAAACATGTTTTCTGGTGTTTTCAGCACGCCACCGTGCGTTTGATGTGCGGAAACTGCCATATCTTCGGTATCGTTGTTGTTTCCAGCTGAGATATGCATTCTCTACGATAATCTTTGAGTTTCTTCTGTGACAAGTGTGCAGAATCACCGAAATCGCTGGTTTCGTGCTATTGAATGCGAAAAACACGTTTTCTGGGGTTTTCAGCACTCCACAGTGCGTTTGATATGCGGAAACTGCCATATCTTCGGTATCGTTGTTGTTTCCAGCTGAGAAATGCATTTTCAGTGATAATCTTCATGATTCTGCTGTTACACGTGTGCAGAATCACCGAAATCGCTGTTTTCGTGCTTTTGAATGCGAAAAACACGTTTTCTGGTGTTTTCAGCACTCCACAGTGCGTTTGATATGCGGAAACTACGATATCATCGGTATCGTTGTTGTTTCCAGCTGAGATATGCAATTTCTACGATAATCTTCGAGTTTCTTCTGTGACAAGTGTGCAGAATCACCCGAATCGCTGTTTTCGTGCTATTGGATGCGAAAAACACGTTTTCTGGTGTCTTCAGCACTCCACAGTGCGTTTGATATGCGGAAACTGCCGTATCTTCGGTATCGTTGTTGTTTCCAGCTGAGAAATGCATTTTCAGTGATAATCTTCATGATTCTGCTGTTACTAGTGTGCAGAATCACCGAAATCGCTGTTTTCGTACTTTTGAATGCGAAAAACACGTTTTCTGGGGTTTTCAGCACTCCACAGTGCCTTTGATATGCGGAAACTGCCATATCTTCGGTATCGTAGTTGTTTCCAGCTGAGATATGCATTTTCAGTGATAATCTTCATGATTCTGCTATTACAAATGTGCAGAATCACCGAAATCTCTGTTTTCGTGCTATTGAATGCGAAAAACACGTTTTCTGGTGTTTTCAGCACTCCACAGTGCGTTTGATATGCGGAAACTGCGATATCTTCGGTATCGTTGTTGTTTCCAGCTGAGATATGCATTTCCAGTGATAATCTACATGATTCTGCTGTTACAAATGTGCAGAACCACCGAAATTGCTGTTATCGTGCTTTTGAATGCGAAAAACACGTTTTCTGGTGTTTTCAGCACACCACAGTGCGTTTGATATGCGGAAACTGCCATATCTTCGGTATCGTTGTTGTTTCCAGCTGAGATATGCATTTTCAGTGATAATCTTCATGATTCTGCTGTTACAAATGTGCAGAATCACCGAAATCGCTGTTTTCGTGCTTTTGAATGCGAAAAACACATTTTCTGGTGTTTTCAGCACCCCACAGTGCGTTTGATAAGCGGAAACTGCGATATCTTCGGTATCTTTGTTGTTTCCAGCTGAGATATGCATTTTCAGCGATAATCTTCATGATTCTGCTGTTGCAAGTGTGCAGAATCACCGAAATTGCTGTTTTCGTGCTTTTGAATGCGAAAAACACGTTTTCTGGTGTTTTCAGCACTCCACAGTGCGTTTGATATGCGGAAACTGCCATATATTCGGTATCGTTGTTGTTTCCAGCTGAGAAATGCATTTTCAGTGATAATCTTCATGATTCTGCTGTTACAAGTGTGCAGAATCACCGAAATCGCTGTTTTCGTGCTTTTGAATGCGAAAAACACGTTTTCTGGTGTTTTCAGCACTCCACAGTGCGTTTGATATGCGGAAACTACGATATCTTCGGTATCGTTGTTGTTTCCAGCTGAGATATGCATTTTCTACGATAATCTTCGTGTTTCTTCTGTGACAAGTGTGCAGAATCACCGAAATCGTTGTTTTCGTGCTACTGAATGCGAAAAACACGTTTTCTAGTGTTTTCAAGCACGCCACAGAGCGTTTGACATGCGGAAACTGCGATATCTTCGGTATCGTTGTTGTTTCCAGGTGAGATATGCGTTTTCAGTGATAATCTTCATGATTCTGCTGTTACAAGTGTGCAGAATCACCGAAATCGCTGTTTTCGTGCTATTGAATGCCAAAAACACGTTTTCTGGTGTTTTCAGCACACCACAGAGCGTTTGACATGCGGAAACTGCGATATCTTCGGTATCGTTGTTGTTTCCAGCTCAGATATGCATTTTCAGTGATAATCTTCATGATTCTGCTGTTACATGTGTGCAGAATCTCCGAAATCGCTGTTTTCGTGCTATTGAATGCGAAAAACACGTTTTCTGGTGTTTTCAGCACTCCACAGTGCGTTTGATATGCGGAAACTGCCATATCTTCGGTATCGTTGTTGTTTCCAGCTGAGAAATGCATTTTCAGTGATAATCTTCATGATTCTGCTGTTGCTACTGTGCAGAATCACCGAAATCGCTGTTTTCGTGCTTTTGAATGCGAAAAACACGTTTTCTGGTGTTTTCAGCACTCCACAGTGAGTTTGATATGCGGGAGCTACGATATCTTCGGTATCGTTGTTGTTTCCAGCTAAGATATGCATTTCCAGTGATAATCTACATGATTCTGCTGTTACAAGTGTGCAGTATCACCGAAATCGCTGTTTTCGTGCTTTTGAATGCGAAAAACACGTTTTCTGGTGTTTTCAGCACTCCACAGTGCGTTTGATATGCGGAAACTACGATATCTTCGGTATCGTTGTTGTTTCCAGCTGAGATATGCATTTTCAGTGATAATCTTCATGATACTGCTGTTACAAGTGTGCAGAATCTCCGAAATCGCTGTTTTCGTGCTATTGAATGCGAAAAACACGTTCTCTGGTGTTTTCAGCACTCCACAGTGCGTTTGATATGCGGAAACTGCCGTATCTTCGGTATCGTTGTTGTTTCCAGCTGACAAATGCATTTTCAGTGATAATCTTCATGATTCTGCTGTTACAAGTGTGCAGAATCACCGAAACCGCTGTTTTCGTGCTATTGAATGCGAAAAACACGTTTTCTGGTGTTTTCAGCACTCCACAGTGCGTTTGATATGCGGAAACTGCGATATCTTCGGTATCGTTGTTGTTTCCAGCTGAGATATGCATTTCCAGTGATAATCTACATGATTCTGCTGTTACAAGTGTGCAGTATCACCGAAATCGCTGTTTTCGTGCTTTTGAATGCGAAAAACACGTTTCTGGTGTTTTCAGCACACCACAGAGCGTTTGACATGCGGAAACTGCGATATCTTCGGTATCGTTGTTGTTTCCAGCTGAGATATGCATTTTCAGTGATAATCTTCATGATTCTGCTGTTACATGTGTGCAGAATCTCCGAAATCGCTGTTTTCGTGCTATTGAATGCGAAAAACACGTTTTCTGGTGTTTTCAGCACTCCACAGTGCGTTTGATATGCGGAAACTGCCATATCTTCGGTATCGTTGTTGTTTTCAGCTGAGAAATGCATTTTCAGTGATAATCTTCATGATTCTGCTGTTACAAGTGTGCAGAATCACCGAAATCTCTGTTTTCGTGCTTTTGAATGCGAAAAACACGTTTTATGGTGTTTTCAGCACTCCACAGTGCGTTTGATATGCGGAAACTGCCATATCTTCGGTATCGTTGTTGTTTCCAGCTGAGATATGCATTTTCAGTGATAATCTTCATGATTCTGCTGTTACAAATGTGCAGAATCACCGAAATCGCTGTTTTCGTGCTTTTGAATGCGAAAAACATGTTTTCTGGTGTTTTCAGCACGCCACCGTGCGTTTGATGTGCGGAAACTGTCATATCTTCGGTATCGTTGTTGTTTCCAGCTGAGAAATGCATTTTCAGTGATAATCTTCATGATTCTGCTGTTGCTACTGTGCAGAATCACCGAAATCGCTGTTTTCGTGCTTTTGAATGCGAAAAACACGTTTTCTGGTGTTTTCAGCACTCCACAGTGCGTTTGATATGCGGGAGCTACGATATCTTCGGTATCGTTGTTGTTTCCAGCTAAGATATGCATTTCCAGTGATAATCTACATGATTCTGCTGTTACAAGTGTGCAGTATCACCGAAATCGCTGTTTTCGTGCTTTTGAATGCGAAAAACACGTTTTCTGGTGTTTTCAGCACTCCACAGTGCGTTTGATATGCGGAAACTACGATATCTTCGGTATCGTTGTTGTTTCCAGCTGAGATATGCATTTTCAGTGATAATCTTCATGATACTGCTGTTACAAGTGTGCAGAATCTCCGAAATCGCTGTTTTCGTGCTATTGAATGCGAAAAACACGTTCTCTGGTGTTTTCAGCACTCCACAGTGCGTTTGATATGCGGAAACTGCCGTATCTTCGGTATCGTTGTTGTTTCCAGCTGACAAATGCATTTTCAGTGATAATCTTCATGATTCTGCTGTTACAAGTGTGCAGAATCACCGAAACCGCTGTTTTCGTGCTATTGAATGCGAAAAACACGTTTTCTGGTGTTTTCAGCACTCCACAGTGCGTTTGATATGCGGAAACTGCGATATCTTCGGTATCGTTGTTGTTTCCAGCTGAGATATGCATTTCCAGTGATAATCTTCATGATTCTGCTGTTACATGTGTGCAGAATCTCCGAAATCGCTGTTTTCGTGCTATTGAATGCGAAAAACACGTTTTCTGGTGTTTTCAGCACTCCACAGTGCGTTTGATATGCGGAAACTGCCATATCTTCGGTATCGTTGTTGTTTTCAGCTGAGAAATGCATTTTCAGTGATAATCTTCATGATTCTGCTGTTACAAGTGTGCAGAATCACCGAAATCTCTGTTTTCGTGCTTTTGAATGCGAAAAACACGTTTTATGGTGTTTTCAGCACTCCACAGTGCGTTTGATATGCGGAAACTGCCATATCGTCGGTATCGTTGATGTTTCCAGCTGAGATATGCATTTTCAGTGATAATCTTCATGATTCTGCTGTTACTAGTGTGCAGAATCACCGAAATCGCTGTTTTCGTGCATTTGAATGCGAAAAACACGTTTTCTGGTGTTTTCAGCACTCTACAGTGCGTTTGATATGCGGAAACTACGATATCTTCGGTATCGTTGTTGTTTCCAGCTGAGATATGCATTTCCAGTGATAATCTACATGATTCTGCTGTTACAAGTGTGCAGAATCTCCGAAATCGCTGTTTTCGTGCTATTGAATGCGAAAAACACGTTTTCTGATGTCTTCAGCACTCCACAGTGCGTTTGATATGCGGAAACTGCCGTATCTTCGGTATCGTTGTTGTTTCCAGCTGAGAAATGCATTTTCAGTGATAATCTTCATGATTCTGCTGTTACTAGTGTGCAGAATCACCGAAATCGCTGTTTTCGTGCTTTTGAATGCGAAAAACACGTTTTCTGGTGTTTTCAGCACTCCACAGTGCGTTTGATATGCGGGAGCTACGATATCTTCGGTATCGTTGTTGTTTCCAGCTGAGAAATGCATTTTCAGTGATAATCTTCATGATTCTGCTGTTACACGTGTGCAGAATCACCGAAATCGCTGTTTTCGTGCTTTTGAATGCGAAAAACACGTTTTCTGGTGTTTTCAGCACTCCACAGTGCGTTTGATATGCGGAAACTACGATATCTTCGGTATCGTTGTTCTTTCCAGCTGAGATATGCATTTTCAGTGATAATCTTCATGATTCTGCTGTTACAAGTGTGCAGAATTTCCGAAATCGCTGTTTTCGTGCTATTGAATGCGAAATACACGTTTTCTGGTGTTTTCAGCTCTCCACAGTGCGTTTGATATGCGGAAACTGCGATATCTTCGGTATCGTTGTTGTTTCCAGCTGAGAAATGCATTTTCAGTGATAATCTTCATGATTCTGCTGTTACAAGTGCGCAGAATCACCGAAATCGCTGTTTTCGTGCTTTTGAATGCGAAAAACACGCTTTCTGGTGTTTTCAGCACTCCACAGTGCGTTTGATATGCGGAAACTACGATATCTTCGGTATCGTTGTTGTTTCCAGCTGAGATATGCATTTTCTACGATAATCTTCGAGTTTCTTCTGTGACAAGGGTGCAGAATCAACGAAATCGCTGTTTTCGTGCTGTTGGATGCGAAAAACACGTTTTCTGGTGTTTTCAGCACTCCACAGTGCGTTTGATATGCGGAAACTGCGATATCTTCGGTATCGTTGTTGTTTCCAGCTGAGTTATGCATTTTCAGCGATAATCTTCATGATTCTGCTGTTGCAAATGTGCAGAATCACCGAAATTGCTGTTTTCGTGCTTTTGAATGCGAAAAACACGTTTTCTGGTGTTTTCAGCACTCCACAGAGCGTTTGACATGCGGAAACTGCGATATCTTCTGTATCGTTGTTGTTTCCAGCTGAGATATGCATTTTCAGTGATAATCTTCATGATTCTGCTGTTACATGTGTGCAGAATCTCCGAAATCGCTGTTTTCGTGCTATTGAATGCGAAAAACACGTTTTCTGATGTCTTCAGCACTCCACAGTGCGTTTGATATGCGGAAACTGCCGTATCTTCGGTATCGTTGTTGTTTCCAGCTGAGAAATGCATTTTCAGTGATAATCTTCATGATTCTGCTGTTACTAGTGTGCAGAATCACCGAAATCGCTGTTTTCGTGCTATTGAATGCGAAAAACACGTTTTCTGATGTCTTCAGCAATCCACAGTGCGTTTGATATGCGGAAACTGCCGTATCTTCGGTATCGTTGTTGTTTCCAGCTGAGAAATGCATTTTCAGTGATAATCTTCATGATTCTGCTGTTACTAGTGTGCAGAATCACCGAAATCGCTGTTTTCGTGCTTTTGAATGCGAAAAACACGTTTTCTGGTGTTTTCAGCACTCCACAGTGCGTTTGATATGCGGGAGCTACGATATCTTCGGTATCGTTGTTGTTTCCAGCTGAGATATGCATTTTCAGTGATAATCTTCATGATTCTGCTGTTACAAGTGTGCAGAATCACCGAAATCGGTGTTTTCGTGCTTTTGAATGCGAAGAACACATTTTCTGGTGTTTTCAGCACTCCACAGTGCGTTTGATATGCGGAAACTGCGATATCTTCGGTATCGTTGTTGTTTCCAGCTGAGATATGCAGTTTCTACGATAATCTTCGAGTTTCTTCTGTGACAAGTGTGCAGAATCACCCAAATCGCTGTTTTCGTGCTATTGGATGCGAAAAACACGTTTTCTGGTGTCTTCAGCACTCCACAGTGCGTTTGATATGCGGAAACTGCCGTATCTTCGGTATCGTTGTTGTTTCCAGCTGAGAAATGCATTTTCAGTGATAATCTTCATGATTCTGCTGTTACTAGTGTGCAGAATCACCGAAATCGGTGTTTTCGTGCTTTTGAATGCGAAGAACACATTTTCTGGTGTTTTCAGCACTCCACAGTGCGTTTGATATGCGGAAACTGCGATATCTTCGGTATCGTTGTTGTTTCCAGCTGAGATATGCAATTTCTACGATAATCTTCGAGTTTCTTCTGTGACAAGTGTGCAGAATCACCCAAATCGCTGTTTTCGTGCTATTGGATGCGAAAAACACGTTTTCTGGTGTCTTCAGCACTCCACAGTGCGTTTGATATGCGGAAACTGCCGTATCTTCGGTATCGTTGTTGTTTCCAGCTGAGAAATGCATTTTCAGTGATAATCTTCATGATTCTGCTGTTACTAGTGTGCAGAATCACCGAAATCGCTGTTTTCGTGCTTTTGAATGCGAAAAACACGTTTTCTGGGGTTTTCAGCACTCCACAGTGCCTTTGATATGCGGAAACTGCCATATCTTCGGTATCGTAGTTGTTTCCAGCTGAGAAATGCATTTTCAGTGATAATCTTCATGATTCTGCTGTTACACGTGTGCAGAATCACCGAAATCGCTGTTTTCGTGCTTTTGAATGCGAAAAACACGTTTTCTGGTGTTTTCAGCACTCCACAGTGCGTTTGATATGCGGAAACTACGATATCTTCGGTATCGTTGTTGTTTCCAGCTGAGATATGCATTTTCAGTGATAATCTTCATGATTCTGCTGTTACTAGTGTGCAGAATCACCGAAATCGCTGTTTTCGTGCTTTTGAATGCGAAAAACACGTTTTCTGGTGTTTTCAGCACTCCACAGTGCGTTTGATATGCGGGAGCTACGATATCTTCGGTATCGTTGTTGTTTCCAGCTGAGATATGCATTTTCAGTGATAATCTTCATGATTCTGCTGTTACAAGTGTGCGGAATCACCGGAATTGCTGTTATCGTGCTTTTGAATGCGAAAAACTCGCTTTCTGGTGTTTTCAGCACACCACAGTGCGTTTGATATGCGGAAACTGCCATATCTTCGGTATCGTTGTTGTTTCCAGCTGAGATATGCATTTTCAGCGATAATCTTCATGATTCTGCTGTTACAAGTGTGCAGAATCACCGAAATTGCTGTTTTCGTGCTTTTGAATGCGAAAAACACGTTTTCTGGTGTTTTCAGCACACCATAGTGCGTTTGATATGCGGAAACTGCCATATCTTCGGTATCGTTGTTGTTTCCAGCTGAGATATGCATTTTCAGTGATAATCTTCATGATTCTGCTGTTACAAGTGTGCAGAATCACCGAAATCGGTGTTTTCGTGCTTTTGAATGCGAAGAACACATTTTCTGGTGTTTTCAGCACTCCACAGTGCGTTTGATATGCGGAAACTGCGATATCTTCGGTATCGTTGTTGTTTCCAGCTGAGATATGCAATTTCTACGATAATCTTCGAGTTTCTTCTGTGACAAGTGTGCAGAATCACCCAAATCGCTGTTTTCGTGCTATTGGATGCGAAAAACACGTTTTCTGGTGTCTTCAGCACTCCACAGTGCGTTTGATATGCGGAAACTGCCGTATCTTCGGTATCGTTGTTGTTTCCAGCTGAGAAATGCATTTTCAGTGATAATCTTCATGATTCTGCTGTTACTAGTGTGCAGAATCACCGAAATCGCTGTTTTCGTGCTTTTGAATGCGAAAAACACGTTTTCTGGGGTTTTCAGCGCTCCACAGTGCCTTTGATATGCGGAAACTGCCATATCTTCGGTATCGTAGTTGTTTCCAGCTGAGATATGCATTTTCAGTGATAATCTTCATGATTCTGCTGTTACAAATGTGCAGAATCACCGAAATCTCTGTTTTCGTGCTATTGAATGCGAAAAACACGTTTTCTGGTGTTTTCAGCACTCCACAGTGCGTTTGATATGCGGAAACTGCGATATCTTCGGTATCGTTGTTGTTTCCAGCTGAGATATGCATTTCCAGTGATAATCTACATGATTCTGCTGTTACAAATGTGCAGAACCACCGAAATTGCTGTTATCGTGCTTTTGAATGCGAAAAACACGTTTTCTGGTGTTTTCAGCACACCACAGTGCGTTTGATATGCGGAAACTGCCATATCTTCGGTATCGTTGTGGTTTCCAGCTGAGATATGCATTTTCAGTGATAATCTTCATGATTCTGCTGTTACAAATGTGCAGAATCACCGAAATCGCTGTTTTCGTGCTTTTGAATGCGAAAAACACATTTTCTGGTGTTTTCAGCACGCCACCGTGCGTTTGATGTGCGGAAACTGCCATATCTTCGGTATCGTTGTTGTTTCCAGCTGAGATATGCATTCTCTACGATAATCTTTGAGTTTCTTCTGTGACAAGTGTGCAGAATCACCGAAATCGCTGGTTTCGTGCTATTGAATGCGAAAAACACGTTTTCTGGGGTTTTCAGCACTCCACAGTGCGTTTGATATGCGGAAACTGCCATATCTTCGGTATCGTTGTTGTTTCCAGCTGAGAAATGCATTTTCAGTGATAATCTTCATGATTCTGCTGTTACACGTGTGCAGAATCACCGAAATCGCTGTTTTCGTGCTATTGAATGCGAAAAACACGTTTTCTGGTGTTTTCAGCACTCCACAGTGCGTTTGATATGCGGAAACTACGATATCTTCGGTATCGTTGTTGTTTCCAGCTGAGATATGCATTTTCAGTGATAATCTTCATGATTCTGCTGTTACAAGTGTGCAGAATTTCCGAAATCGCTGTTTTCGTGCTATTGAATGCGAAATACACGTTTTCTGGTGTTTTCAGCACTCCACAGTGCGTTTGATATGCGGAAACTGCCATATCTTCGGTATCGTTGTTGTTTCCAGCTGAGAAATGCATTTTCAGTGATAATCTTCATGATTCTGCTGTTACAAGTGTGCAGAATCACCGAAATCGCTGTTTTCGTGCTTTTGAATGCGAAAAACACGTTTTCTGGTGTTTTCAGCACTCCACAGTGCGTTTGATATGCGGAAACTACGATATCTTCGGTATCGTTGTTGTTTCCAGCTGAGATATGCATTTTCTACGATAATCTTCGTGTTTCTTCTGTGACAAGTGTGCAGAATCACCGAAATCGTTGTTTTCGTGCTACTGAATGCGAAAAACACGTTTTCTAGTGTTTTCAAGCACGCCACAGAGCGTTTGACATGCGGAAACTGCGATATCTTCGGTATCGTTGTTGTTTCCAGGTGAGATATGCGTTTTCAGTGATAATCTTCATGATTCTGCTGTTACAAGTGTGCAGAATCACCGAAATCGCTGTTTTCGTGCTATTGAATGCGAAAAACACGTTTTCTGGTGTTTTCAGCACACCACAGAGCGTTTGACATGCGGAAACTGCGATATCTTCGGTATCGTTGTTGTTTCCAGCTCAGATATGCATTTTCAGTGATAATCTTCATGATTCTGCTGTTACATGTGTGCAGAATCTCCGAAATCGCTGTTTTCGTGCTATTGAATGCGAAAAACACGTTTTCTGGTGTTTTCAGCACTCCACAGTGCGTTTGATATGCGGAAACTGCCATATCTTCGGTATCGTTGTTGTTTCCAGCTGAGAAATGCATTTTCAGTGATAATCTTCATGATTCTGCTGTTACAAGTGTGCAGAATCACCGAAATCTCTGTTTTCGTGCTTTTGAATGCGAAAAACACGTTTTATGGTGTTTTCAGCACTCCACAGTGCGTTTGATATGCGGAAACTGCCATATCTTCGGTATCGTTGATGTTTCCAGCTGAGATATGCATTATCAGTGATAATCTTCATGATTCTGCTGTTACAAGTGTGCATAATCACCGAAATCGCTGTTTTCGTGCTATTGAATGCGAAAAATACGTTTTCTGGTGTTTTCAGCACTCCACAGTGCGTTTGATATGCGGAAACTGCCATATCTTCGGTATCGTTGTGGTTTCCAGCTGAGATATGCATTTGCAGTGATAATCTTCATGAATCTGCTGTTACAAGTGTGCAGAATCACCGAAATCGCTGTTTTCGTGCTTTTGAATGCGAAAAACACGTTTTCTGGTGTTTTCAGCACGCCATAGTGCGTTTGATGTGCGGAAACTGCGATATCTCCGGTATCGTTGTTGTTTCCAGCTGAGATATGCATTTTCAGTGATAATCTTCATGATTCTGCTGTTACTAGTGTGCAGAATCACCGAAATCGCTGTTTTCGTGCTTTTGAATGCGAAAAACACGTTTTCTGGTGTTTTCAGCACTCTACAGTGCGTTTGATATGCGGAAACTACGATATCTTCGGTATCGTTGTTGTTTCCAGCTGAGATATGCATTTCCAGTGATAATCTACATGATTCTGCTGTTACAAGTGTGCAGTATCACCGAAATCGCTGTTTTCGTGCTTTCGAATGCGAAAAACACGTTTCCTGGTGTTTTCAGCACTCCACAGTGCGTTTGATATGCGGAAACTACGATATCTTCGGTATCGTTGTTGTTTCCAGCTGAGAAATGCATTTTCAGTGATAATCTTCATGATTCTGCTGTTACTACTGTGCAGAATCACCGAAATCGCTGTTTTCGTGCTTTTGAATGCGAAAAACACGTTTTCTGGTGTTTTCAGCACTCCACAGTGCGTTTGATATGCGGGAGCTACGATATCTTCGGTATCGTTGTTGTTTCCAGCTAAGATATGCATTTCCAGTGATAATCTACATGATTCTGCTGTTACAAGTGTGCAGTATCACCGAAATCGCTGTTTTCGTGCTTTTGAATGCGAAAAACACGTTTTCTGGTGTTTTCAGCACTCCACAGTGCGTTTGATATGCGGAAACTACGATATCTTCGGTATCGTTGTTGTTTCCAGCTGAGATATGCATTTTCTGTGATAATCTTCATGATACTGCTGTTACAAGTGTGCAGAATCTCCGAAATCGCTGTTTTCGTGCTATTGAATGCGAAAAACACGTTCTCTGGTGTTTTCAGCACTCCACAGTGCGTTTGATATGCGGAAACTGCCGTATCTTCGGTATCGTTGTTGTTTCCAGCTGAGAAATGCATTTTCAGTGATAATCTTCATGATTCTGCTGTTACAAGTGTGCAGAATCACCGAAACCGCTGTTTTCGTGCTATTGAATGCGAAAAACACGTTTTCTGGTGTTTTCAGCACTCCACAGTGCGTTTGATATGCGGAAACTGCGATATCTTCGGTATCGTTGTTGTTTCCAGCTGAGATATGCATTTCCAGTGATAATCTACATGATTCTGCTGTTACAAGTGTGCAGTATCACCGAAATCGCTGTTTTCGTGCTTTTGAATGCGAAAAACACGTTTCTGGTGTTTTCAGCACACCACAGAGCGTTTGACATGCGGAAACTGCGATATCTTCGGTATCGTTGTTGTTTCCAGCTGAGATATGCATTTTCAGTGATAATCTTCATGATTCTGCTGTTACATGTGTGCAGAATCTCCGAAATCGCTGTTTTCGTGCTATTGAATGCGAAAAACACGTTTTCTGATGTCTTCAGCACTCCACAGTGCGTTTGATATGCGGAAACTGCCGTATCTTCGGTATCGTTGTTGTTTCCAGCTGAGAAATGCATTTTCAGTGATAATCTTCATGATTCTGCTGTTACTAGTGTGCAGAATCACCGAAATCGCTGTTTTCGTGCTTTTGAATGCGAAAAACACGTTTTCTGGTGTTTTCAGCACTCCACAGTGCGTTTGATATTCGGGAGCTACGATATCTTCGGTATCGTTGTTGTTTCCAGCTGAGAAATGCATTTTCAGTGATAATCTTCATGATTCTGCTGTTACACGTGTGCAGAATCACCGAAATCGCTGTTTTCGTGCTTTTGAATGCGAAAAACACGTTTTCTGGTGTTTTCAGCACTCCACAGTGCGTTTGATATGCGGAAACTACGATATCTTCGGTATCGTTGTTGTTTCCAGCTGAGAAATGCATTTTCAGTGATAATCTTCATGATTCTGCTGTTACTACTGTGCAGAATCACCGAAATCGCTGTTTTCGTGCTTTTGAATGCGAAAAACACGTTTTCTGGTGTTTTCAGCACTCCACAGTGCGTTTGATATGCGGAAACTACGATATCTTCGGTATCGTTGTTGTTTCCAGCTGAGATATGCATTTTCTACGATAATCTTCGTGTTTCTTCTGTGACAAGTGTGCAGAATCACCGAAATCGTTGTTTTCGTGCTACTGAATGCGAAAAACACGTTTTCTAGTGTTTTCAAGCACGCCACAGAGCGTTTGACATGCGGAAACTGCGATATCTTCGGTATCGTTGTTGTTTCCAGGTGAGATATGCGTTTTCAGTGATAATCTTCATGATTCTGCTGTTACAAGTGTGCAGAATCACCGAAATCGCTGTTTTCGTGCTATTGAATGCGAAAAACACGTTTTCTGGTGTTTTCAGCACACCACAGTGCGTTTGACATGCGGAAACTGCGATATCTTCGGTATCGTTGTTGTTTCCAGGTGAGATATGCGTTTTCAGTGATAATCTTCATGATTCTGCTGTTACAAGTGTGCAGAATCACCGAAATCGCTGTTTTCGTGCTATTGAATGCGAAAAACACGTTTTCTGGTGTTTTCAGCACACCACAGAGCGTTTGACATGCGGAAACTGCGATATCTTCGGTATCGTTGTTGTTTCCAGCTCAGATATGCATTTTCAGTGATAATCTTCATGATTCTGCTGTTACATGTGTGCAGAATCTCCGAAATCGCTGTTTTCGTGCTATTGAATGCGAAAAACACGTTTTCTGGTGTTTTCAGCACTCCACAGTGCGTTTGATATGCGGAAACTGCCATATCTTCGGTATCGTTGTTGTTTCCTGCTGAGAAATGCATTTTCAGTGATAATCTTCATGATTCTGCTGTTACAAGTGTGCAGAATCACCGAAATCTCTGTTTTCGTGCTTTTGAATGCGAAAAACACGTTTTATGGTGTTTTCAGCACTCCACAGTGCGTTTGATATGCGGAAACTGCCATATCTTCGGTATCGTTGATGTTTCCAGCTGAGATATGCATTTTCAGTGATGATCTTCATGATTCTGCTGTTACAAATGTGCAGAATCACCGAAATCGCTGTTTTCGTGCTTTTGAATGCGAAAAACATGTTTTCTGGTGTTTTCAGCACGCCACCGTGCGTTTGATGTGCGGAAACTGCCATATCTTCGGTATCGTTGTTGTTTCCAGCTGAGATATGCATTATCAGTGATAATCTTCATGATTCTGCTGTTACAAGTGTGCATAATCACCGAAATCGCTGTTTTCGTGCTATTGAATGCGAAAAATACGTTTTCTGGTGTTTTCAGCACTCCACAGTGCGTTTGATATGCGGAAACTGCCATATCTGCGGTATCGTTGTTGTTTCCAGCTGAGATATGCATTTGCAGTGATAATCTTCATGAATCTGCTGTTACAAGTGTGCAGAATCACCGAAATCGCTGTTTTCGTGCTTTTGAATGCGAAAAACACGTTTTCTGGTGTTTTCAGCACGCCATAGTGCGTTTGATATGCGGAAACTACGATATCTTCGGTATCGTTGTTGTTTCCAGCTGAGATATGCATTTTCAGTGATAATCTTCATGATACTGCTGTTACAAGTGTGCAGAATCTCCGAAATCGCTGTTTTCGTGCTATTGAATGCGAAAAACACGTTCTCTGGTGTTTTCAGCACTCCACAGTGCGTTTGATATGCGGAAACTGCCATATCTTCGGTATCGTTGTTGTTTCCAGCTGAGAAATGCATTTTCAGTGATAATCTTCATGATTCTGCTGTTACAAGTGTGCAGAATCACTGAAACCGCTGTTTTCGTGCTATTGAATGCGAAAAACACGTTTTCTGGTGTTTTCAGCACTCCACAGTGCGTTTGATATGCGGAAACTGCGATATCTTCGGTATCGTTGTTGTTTCCAGCTGAGATATGCATTTTCAGTGATAATCTTCATGATTCTGCTGTTACATGTGTGCAGAATCTCCGAAATCGATGTTTTCGTGCTTTTGAATGCGAAAAACACGTTTCCTGGTGTTTTCAGCACTCCACAGTGCGTTTGATATGCGGAAACTGCCATATCTTCGGTATCGTTGTTGTTTCCAGCTGAGAAATGCATTTTCAGTGATAATCTTCATGATTCTGCTGTTACAAGTGTGCAGAATCACCGAAATCGCTGTTTTCGTGCTTTTGAATGCGAAAAACACGTTTTATGGTGTTTTCAGCACTCCACAGTGCGTTTGATATGCGGAAACTGCCATATCTTCGGTATCGTTGATGTTTCCAGCTGAGATATGCATTTTCAGTGATAATCTTCATGATTCTGCTGTTACAAATGTGCAGAATCACCGAAATCGCTGTTTTCGTGCTTTTGAATGCGAAAAACATGTTTTCTGGTGTTTTCAGCACGCCACCGTGCGTTTGATGTGCGGAAACTGCCATATCTTCGGTATCGTTGTTGTTTCCAGCTGAGATATGCATTATCAGTGATAATCTTCATGATTCTGCTGTTACAAGTGTGCATAATCACCGAAATCGCTGTTTTCGTGCTATTGAATGCGAAAAATACGTTTTCTGGTGTTTTCAGCACTCCACAGTGCGTTTGATATGCGGAAACTGCCATATCTTCGGTATCGTTGTTGTTTCCAGCTGAGATATGCATTTGCAGTGATAATCTTCATGAATCTGCTGTTACAAGTGTGCAGAATCACCGAAATCGCTGTTTTCGTGCTTTTGAATGCGAAAAACACGTTTTCTGGTGTTTTCAGCACGCCATAGTGCGTTTGATGTGCGGAAACTGCGATATCACCGGTATCGTTGTTGTATCCAGCTGAGATATGCATTTCCAGTGATAATCTACATGATTCTGCTGTTACAAGTGTGCAGTATCACCGAAATCGCTGTTTTCGTGCTTTTGAATGCGAAAAACACGTTTTCTGGTGTTTTCAGCACTCCACAGTGCGTTTGATATGCGGAAACTACGATATCTTCGGTATCGTTGTTGTTTCCAGCTGAGATATGCATTTTCAGTGATAATCTTCATGATACTGCTGTTACAAGTGTGCAGAATCTCCGAAATCGCTGTTTTCGTGCTATTGAATGCGAAAAACACGTTCTCTGGTGTTTTCAGCACTCCACAGTGCGTTTGATATGCGGAAACTGCCGTATCTTCGGTATCGTTGTTGTTTCCAGCTAGGAAATGCATTTTCAGTGATAATCTTCATGATTCTGCTGTTACAAGTGTGCAGAATCACCGAAACCGCTGTTTTCGTGCTATTGAATGCGAAAAACACGTTTTCTGGTGTTTTCAGCACTCCACAGTGCGTTTGATATGCGGAAACTGCGATATCTTCGGTATCGTTGTTGTTTCCAGCTGAGATATGCATTTCCAGTGATAATCTACATGATTCTGCTGTTACAAGAGTGCAGTATCACCGAAATCGCTGTTTTCGTGCTTCTGAATGCGAAAAACACGATTCCTGGTGTTTTCAGCACTCCACAGTGCGTTTGATATGCGGAAACTACGATATCTTCGGTATCGTTGTTGTTTCCAGCTGAGAAATGCATTTTCAGTGATAATCTTCATGATTCTGCTGTTACTAGTGTGCAGAATCACCGAAATCGCTGTTTTCGTGCTTTTGAATGCGAAAAACACGTTTTCTGGTGTTTTCAGCACTCCACAGTGCGTTTGATATGCGGGAGCTACGATATCTTCGGTATCGTTGTTGTTTCCAGCTGAGATATGCATTTCCAGTGATAATCTACATGATTCTGCTGTTACAAGTGTGCAGTATCACCGAAATCGCTGTTTTCGTGCTTTTGAATGCGAAAAACACGTTTTCTGGTGTTTTCAGCACTCCACAGTGCGTTTGATATGCGGAAACTACGATATCTTCGGTATCGTTGTTGTTTCCAGCTGAGATATGCATTTTCAGTGATAATCTTCATGATACTGCTGTTACAAGTGTGCAGAATCTCCGAAATCGCTGTTTTCGTGCTTTTGAATGCGAAAAACACGTTTTCTGGTGTTTTCAGCACTCCACAGTGCGTTTGATATGCGGAAACTACGATATCTTCGGTATCGTTGTTGTTTCCAGCTGAGAAATGCATTTTCAGTGATAATCTTCATGATTCTGCTGTTACTACTGTGCAGAATCACCGAAATCGCTGTTTTCGTGCTTTTGAATGCGAAAAACACGTTTTCTGGTGTTTTCAGCACTCCACAGTGCGTTTGATATGCGGGAGCTACGATATCTTCGGTATCGTTGTTGTTTCCAGCTAAGATATGCATTTCCAGTGATAATCTACATGATTCTGCTGTTACAAGTGTGCAGTACCACCGAAATCGCTGTTTTCGTGCTTTTGAATGCGAAAAACACGTTTTCTGGTGTTTTCAGCACTCCACAGTGCGTTTGATATGCGGAAACTACGATATCTTCGGTATCGTTGTTGTTTCCAGCTGAGATATGCATTTTCAGTGATAATCTTCATGATACTGCTGTTACAAGTGTGCAGAATCTCCGAAATCGCTGTTATCGTGCTATTGAATGCGAAAAACACGTTCTCTGGTGTTTTCAGCACTCCACAGTGCGTTTGATATGCGGAAACTGCCGTATCTTCGGTATCGTTGTTGTTTCCAGCTGAGAAATGCATTTTCAGTGATAATCTTCATGATTCTGCTGTTACAAGTGTGCAGAATCACCGAAACCGCTGTTTTCGTGCTATTGAATGCGAAAAACACGTTTTCTGGTGTTTTCAGCACTCCACAGTGCGTTTGATATGCGGAAACTGCGATATCTTCGGTATCGTTGTTGTTTCCAGCTGAGATATGCATTTCCAGTGATAATCTACATGATTCTGCTGTTACAAGTGTGCAGTATCACCGAAATCGCTGTTTTCGTGCTTTTGAATGCGAAAAACACGTTTCTGGTGTTTTCAGCACACCACAGAGCGTTTGACATGCGGAAACTGCGATATCTTCGGTATCGTTGTTGTTTCCAGCTGAGATATGCATTTTCAGTGATAATCTTCATGATTCTGCTGTTACATGTGTGCAGAATCTCCGAAATCGCTGTTTTCGTGCTATTGAATGCGAAAAACACGTTTTCTGATGTCTTCAGCACTCCACAGTGCGTTTGATATGCGGAAACTGCCGTATCTTCGGTATCGTTGTTGTTTCCAGCTGAGAAATGCATTTTCAGTGATAATCTTCATGATTCTGCTGTTACTAGTGTGCAGAATCACCGAAATCGCTGTTTTCGTGCTTTTGAATGCGAAAAACACGTTTTCTGGTGTTTTCAGCACTCCACAGTGCGTTTGATATGCGGGAGCTACGATATCTTCGGTATCGTTGTTGTTTCCAGCTGAGAAATGCATTTTCAGTGATAATCTTCATGATTCTGCTGTTACACGTGTGCAGAATCACCGAAATCGCTGTTTTCGTGCTTTTGAATGCGAAAAACACGTTTTCTGGTGTTTTCAGCACTCCACAGTGCGTTTGATATGCGGAAACTACGATATCTTCGGTATCGTTGTTCTTTCCAGCTGAGATATGCATTTTCAGTGATAATCTTCATGATTCTGCTGTTACAAGTGTGCAGAATCACCGAAATCGCTGTTTTCGTGCTTTTGAATGCGAAAAACACGTTTTCTGGTGTTTTCAGCACTCCACAGTGCGTTTGATATGCGGAAACTACGATATCTTCGGTATCGTTGTTGTTTCCAGCTGAGATATGCATTTTCTACGATAATCTTCGTGTTTCTTCTGTGACAAGTGTGCAGAATCACCGAAATCGTTGTTTTCGTGCTACTGAATGCGAAAAACACGTTTTCTAGTGTTTTCAAGCACGCCACAGAGCGTTTGACATGCGGAAACTGCGATATCTTCGGTATCGTTGTTGTTTCCAGGTGAGATATGCGTTTTCAGTGATAATCTTCATGATTCTGCTGTTACAAGTGTGCAGAATCACCGAAATCGCTGTTTTCGTGCTATTGAATGCGAAAAACACGTTTTCTGGTGTTTTCAGCACACCACAGTGCGTTTGACATGCGGAAACTGCGATATCTTCGGTATCGTTGTTGTTTCCAGGTGAGATATGCGTTTTCAGTGATAATCTTCATGATTCTGCTGTTACAAGTGTGCAGAATCACCGAAATCGCTGTTTTCGTGCTATTGAATGCGAAAAACACGTTTTCTGGTGTTTTCAGCACACCACAGAGCGTTTGACATGCGGAAACTGCGATATCTTCGGTATCGTTGTTGTTTCCAGCTCAGATATGCATTTTCAGTGATAATCTTCATGATTCTGCTGTTACATGTGTGCAGAATCTCCGAAATCGCTGTTTTCGTGCTATTGAATGCGAAAAACACGTTTTCTGGTGTTTTCAGCACTCCACAGTGCGTTTCATATGCGGAAACTGCCATATCTTCGGTATCGTTGTTGTTTCCTGCTGAGAAATGCATTTTCAGTGATAATCTTCATGATTCTGCTGTTACAAGTGTGCAGAATCACCGAAATCTCTGTTTTCGTGCTTTTGAATGCGAAAAACACGTTTTATGGTGTTTTCAGCACTCCACAGTGCGTTTGATATGCGGAAACTGCCATATCTTCGGTATCGTTGATGTTTCCAGCTGAGATATGCATTTTCAGTGATAATCTTCATGATTCTGCTGTTACAAATGTGCAGAATCACCGAAATCGCTGTTTTCGTGCTTTTGAATGCGAAAAACATGTTTTCTGGTGTTTTCAGCACGCCACCGTGCGTTTGATGTGCGGAAACTGCCATATCTTCGGTATCGTTGTTGTTTCCAGCTGAGATATGCATTATCAGTGATAATCTTCATGATTCTGCTGTTACAAGTGTGCATAATCACCGAAATCGCTGTTTTCGTGCTATTGAATGCGAAAAATACGTTTTCTGGTGTTTTCAGCACTCCACAGTGCGTTTGATATGCGGAAACTGCCATATCTGCGGTATCGTTGTTGTTTCCAGCTGAGATATGCATTTGCAGTGATAATCTTCATGAATCTGCTGTTACAAGTGTGCAGAATCACCGAAATCGCTGTTTTCGTGCTTTTGAATGCGAAAAACACGTTTTCTGGTGTTTTCAGCACTCCACAGTGCGTTTGATGTGCGGAAACTGCGATATCTCCGGTATCGTTGTTGTTTCCAGCTGAGATATGCATTTTCAGTGATAATCTTCATGATTCTGCTGTTACACGTGTGCAGAATCACCGAAATCGCTGTTTTCGTGCTTTTGAATGCGAAAAACACGTTTTCTGGTGTTTTCAGCACTCCACAGTGCGTTTGATATGCGGAAACTACGATATCTTCGGTATCGTTGTTCTTTCCAGCTGAGATATGCATTTTCAGTGATAATCTTCATGATTCTGCTGTTACAAGTGTGCAGAATCACCGAAATCGCTGTTTTCGTGCTTTTGAATGCGAAAAACACGTTTTCTGGTGTTTTCAGCACTCCACAGTGCGTTTGATATGCGGAAACTACGATATCTTCGGTATCGTTGTTGTTTCCAGCTGAGATATGCATTTTCTACGATAATCTTCGTGTTTCTTCTGTGACAAGTGTGCAGAATCACCGAAATCGTTGTTTTCGTGCTACTGAATGCGAAAAACACGTTTTCTAGTGTTTTCAAGCACGCCACAGAGCGTTTGACATGCGGAAACTGCGATATCTTCGGTATCGTTGTTGTTTCCAGGTGAGATATGCGTTTTCAGTGATAATCTTCATGATTCTGCTGTTACAAGTGTGCAGAATCACCGAAATCGCTGTTTTCGTGCTATTGAATGCGAAAAACACGTTTTCTGGTGTTTTCAGCACACCACAGTGCGTTTGACATGCGGAAACTGCGATATCTTCGGTATCGTTGTTGTTTCCAGGTGAGATATGCGTTTTCAGTGATAATCTTCATGATTCTGCTGTTACAAGTGTGCAGAATCACCGAAATCGCTGTTTTCGTGCTATTGAATGCGAAAAACACGTTTTCTGGTTTTTTCAGCACACCACAGAGCGTTTGACATGCGGAAACTGCGATATCTTCGGTATCGTTGTTGTTTCCAGCTCAGATATGCATTTTCAGTGATAATCTTCATGATTCTGCTGTTACATGTGTGCAGAATCTCCGAAATCGCTGTTTTCGTGCTATTGAATGCGAAAAACACGTTTTCTGGTGTTTTCAGCACTCCACAGTGCGTTTGATATGCGGAAACTGCCATATCTTCGGTATCGTTGTTGTTTCCTGCTGAGAAATGCATTTTCAGTGATAATCTTCATGATTCTGCTGTTACAAGTGTGCAGAATCACCGAAATCTCTGTTTTCGTGCTTTTGAATGCGAAAAACACGTTTTATGGTGTTTTCAGCACTCCACAGTGCGTTTGATATGCGGAAACTGCCATATCTTCGGTATCGTTGATGTTTCCAGCTGAGATATGCATTTTCAGTGATAATCTTCATGATTCTGCTGTTACAAATGTGCAGAATCACCGAAATCGCTGTTTTCGTGCTTTTGAATGCGAAAAACATGTTTTCTGGTGTTTTCAGCACGCCACCGTGCGTTTGATGTGCGGAAACTGCCATATCTTCGGTATCGTTGTTGTTTCCAGCTGAGATATGCATTATCAGTGATAATCTTCATGATTCTGCTGTTACAAGTGTGCATAATCACCGAAATCGCTGTTTTCGTGCTATTGAATGCGAAAAATACGTTTTCTGGTGTTTTCAGCACTCCACAGTGCGTTTGATATGCGGAAACTGCCATATCTGCGGTATCGTTGTTGTTTCCAGCTGAGATATGCATTTGCAGTGATAATCTTCATGAATCTGCTGTTACAAGTGTGCAGAATCACCGAAATCGCTGTTTTCGTGCTTTTGAATGCGAAAAACACGTTTTCTGGTGTTTTCAGCACGCCATAGTGCGTTTGATGTGCGGAAACTGCGATATCTCCGGTATCGTTGTTGTTTCCAGCTGAGATATGCATTTTCAGTGATAATCTTCATGATTCTGCTGTTACTAGTGTGCAGAATCACCGAAATCGCTGTTTTCGTGCTTTTGAATGCGAAAAACACGTTTTCTGGTGTTTTCAGCACTCCACAGTGCGTTTGATATGCGGAAACTACGATATCTTCGGTATCGTTGTTGTTTCCAGCTGAGATATGCATTTTCAGTGATAATCTTCATGATACTGCTGTTACAAGTGTGCAGAATCTCCGAAATCGCTGTTTTCGTGCTATTGAATGCGAAAAACACGTTCTCTGGTGTTTTCAGCACTCCACAGTGCGTTTGATATGCGGAAACTGCCATATCTTCGGTATCGTTGTTGTTTCCAGCTGAGAAATGCATTTTCAGTGATAATCTTCATGATTCTGCTGTTACAAGTGTGCAGAATCACTGAAACCGCTGTTTTCGTGCTATTGAACGCGAGAAACACGTTTTCTGGTGTTTTCAGCACTCCACAGTGCGTTTGATATGCGGAAACTGCGATATCTTCGGTATCGTTGTTGTTTCCAGCTGAGATATGCATTTTCAGTGATAATCTTCATGATTCTGCTGTTACATGTGTGCAGAATCTCCGAAATCGATGTTTTCGTGCTTTTGAATGCGACAAACACGTTTCCTGGTGTTTTCAGCACTCCACAGTGCGTTTGATATGCGGAAACTGCCATATCTTCGGTATCGTTGTTGTTTCCAGCTGAGAAATGCATTTTCAGTGATAATCTTCATGATTCTGCTGTTACAAGTGTGCAGAATCACCGAAATCGCTGTTTTCGTGCTTTTGAATGCGAAAAACACGTTTTATGGTGTTTTCAGCACTCCACAGTGCGTTTGATATGCGGAAACTGCCATATCTTCGGTATCGTTGATGTTTCCAGCTGAGATATGCATTTTCAGTGATAATCTTCATGATTCTGCTGTTACAAATGTGCAGAATCACCGAAATCGCTGTTTTCGTGCTTTTGAATGCGAAAAACATGTTTTCTGGTGTTTTCAGCACGCCACCGTGCGTTTGATGTGCGGAAACTGCCATATCTTCGGTATCGTTGTTGTTTCCAGCTGAGATATGCATTATCAGTGATAATCTTCATGATTCTGCTGTTACAAGTGTGCATAATCACCGAAATCGCTGTTTTCGTGCTATTGAATGCGAAAAATACGTTTTCTGGTGTTTTCAGCACTCCACAGTGCGTTTGATATGCGGAAACTGCCATATCTTCGGTATCGTTGTTGTTTCCAGCTGAGATATGCATTTGCAGTGATAATCTTCATGAATCTGCTGTTACAAGTGTGCAGAATCACCGAAATCGCTGTTTTCGTGCTTTTGAATGCGAAAAACACGTTTTCTGGTGTTTTCAGCACGCCATAGTGCGTTTGATGTGCGGAAACTGCGATATCACCGGTATCGTTGTTGTATCCAGCTGAGATATGCATTTCCAGTGATAATCTACATGATTCTGCTGTTACAAGTGTGCAGTATCACCGAAATCGCTGTTTTCGTGCTTTTGAATGCGAAAAACACGTTTTCTGGTGTTTTCAGCACTCCACAGTGCGTTTGATATGCGGAAACTACGATATCTTCGGTATCGTTGTTGTTTCCAGCTGAGATATGCATTTTCAGTGATAATCTTCATGATACTGCTGTTACAAGTGTGCAGAATCTCCGAAATCGCTGTTTTCGTGCTATTGAATGCGAAAAACACGTTCTCTGGTGTTTTCAGCACTCCACAGTGCGTTTGATATGCGGAAACTGCCGTATCTTCGGTATCGTTGTTGTTTCCAGCTGAGAAATGCATTTTCAGTGATAATCTTCATGATTCTGCTGTTACAAGTGTGCAGAATCACCGAAACCGCTGTTTTCGTGCTATTGAATGCGAAAAACACGTTTTCTGGTGTTTTCAGCACTCCACAGTGCGTTTGATATGCGGAAACTGCGATATCTTCGGTATCGTTGTTGTTTCCAGCTGAGATATGCATTTCCAGTGATAATCTACATGATTCTGCTGTTACAAGTGTGCAGTATCACCGAAATCGCTGTTTTCGTGCTTCTGAATGCGAAAAACACGTTTCCTGGTGTTTTCAGCACTCCACAGTGCGTTTGATATGCGGAAACTACGATATCTTCGGTATCGTTGTTGTTTCCAGCTGAGAAATGCATTTTCAGTGATAATCTTCATGATTCTGCTGTTACTAGTGTGCAGAATCACCGAAATCGCTGTTTTCGTGCTTTTGAATGCGAAAAACACGTTTTCTGGTGTTTTCAGCACTCCACAGTGCGTTTGATATGCGGGAGCTACGATATCTTCGGTATCGTTGTTGTTTCCAGCTGAGATATGCATTTCCAGTGATAATCTACATGATTCTGCTGTTACAAGTGTGCAGTATCACCGAAATCGCTGTTTTCGTGCTTTTGAATGCGAAAAACACGTTTTCTGGTGTTTTCAGCACTCCACAGTGCGTTTGATATGCGGAAACTACGATATCTTCGGTATCGTTGTTGTTTCCAGCTGAGATATGCATTTTCAGTGATAATCTTCATGATACTGCTGTTACAAGTGTGCAGAATCTCCGAAATCGCTGTTTTCGTGCTATTGAATGCGAAAAACACGTTCTCTGGTGTTTTCAGCACTCCACAGTGCGTTTGATATGCGGAAACTGCCGTATCTTCGGTATCGTTGTTGTTTCCAGCTGAGAAATGCATTTTCAGTGATAATCTTCATGATTCTGCTGTTACAAGTGTGCAGAATCACCGAAACCGCTGTTTTCGTGCTATTGAATGCGAAAAACACGTTTTCTGGTGTTTTCAGCACTCCACAGTGCGTTTGATATGCGGAAACTGCGATATCTTCGGTATCGTTGTTGTTTCCAGCTGAGATATGGATTTCCAGTGATCATCTACATGATTCTGCTGTTACAAGTGTGCAGTATCACCGAAATCGCTGTTTTCGTGCTTCTGAATGCGAAAAACACGTTTCCTGGTGTTTTCAGCACTCCACAGTGCGTTTGATATGCGGAAACTACGATATCTTCGGTATCGTTGTTGTTTCCAGCTGAGAAATGCATTTTCAGTGATAATCTTCATGATTCTGCTGTTACTAGTGTGCAGAATCACCGAAATCGCTGTTTTCGTGCTTTTGAATGCGAAAAACACGTTTTCTGGTGTTTTCAGCACTCCACAGTGCGTTTGATATGCGGGAGCTACGATATCTTCGGTATCGTTGTTGTTTCCAGCTGAGATATGCATTTCCAGTGATAATCTACATGATTCTGCTGTTACAAGTGTGCAGTATCACCGAAATCGCTGTTTTCGTGCTTTTGAATGCGAAAAACACGTTTTCTGGTGTTTTCAGCACTCCACAGTGCGTTTGATATGCGGAAACTACGATATCTTCGGTATCGTTGTTGTTTCCAGCTGAGATATGCATTTTCAGTGATAATCTTCATGATACTGCTGTTACAAGTGTGCAGAATCTCCGAAATCGCTGTTTTCGTGCTATTGAATGCGAAAAACACGTTCTCTGGTGTTTTCAGCACTCCACAGTGCGTTTGATATGCGGAAACTGCCGTATCTTCGGTATCGTTGTTGTTTCCAGCTGAGAAATGCATTTTCAGTGATAATCTTCATGATTCTGCTGTTACAAGTGTGCAGAATCACCGAAACCGCTGTTTTCGTGCTATTGAATGCGAAAAACACGTTTTCTGGTGTTTTCAGCACTCCACAGTGCGTTTGATATGCGGAAACTGCGATATCTTCGGTATCGTTGTTGTTTCCAGCTGAGATATGCATTTCCAGTGATAATCTACATGATTCTGCTGTTACAAGTGTGCAGTATCACCGAAATCGCTGTTTTCGTGCTTCTGAATGCGAAAAACACGTTTCCTGGTGTTTTCAGCACTCCACAGTGCGTTTGATATGCGGAAACTACGATATCTTCGGTATCGTTGTTGTTTCCAGCTGAGAAATGCATTTTCAGTGATAATCTTCATGATTCTGCTGTTACTAGTGTGCAGAATCACCGAAATCGCTGTTTTCGTGCTTTTGAATGCGAAAAACACGTTTTCTGGTGTTTTCAGCACTCCACAGTGCGTTTGATATGCGGGAGCTACGATATCTTCGGTATCGTTGTTGTTTCCAGCTGAGATATGCATTTCCAGTGATAATCTACATGATTCTGCTGTTACAAGTGTGCAGTATCACCGAAATCGCTGTTTTCGTGCTTTTGAATGCGAAAAACACGTTTTCTGGTGTTTTCAGCACTCCACAGTGCGTTTGATATGCGGAAACTACGATATCTTCGGTATCGTTGTTGTTTCCAGCTGAGATATGCATTTTCAGTGATAATCTTCATGATACTGCTGTTACAAGTGTGCAGAATCTCCGAAATCGCTGTTTTCGTGCTATTGAATGCGAAAAACACGTTCTCTGGTGTTTTCAGCACTCCACAGTGCGTTTGATATGCGGAAACTGCCGTATCTTCGGTATCGTTGTTGTTTCCAGCTGAGAAATGCATTTTCAGTGATAATCTTCATGATTCTGCTGTTACAAGTGTGCAGAATCACCGAAACCGCTGTTTTCGTGCTATTGAATGCGAAAAACACGTTTTCTGGTGTTTTCAGCACTCCACAGTGCGTTTGATATGCGGAAACTGCGATATCTTCGGTATCGTTGTTGTTTCCAGCTGAGATATGGATTTCCAGTGATCATCTACATGATTCTGCTGTTACAAGTGTGCAGTATCACCGAAATCGCTGTTTTCGTGCTTCTGAATGCGAAAAACACGTTTCCTGGTGTTTTCAGCACTCCACAGTGCGTTTGATATGCGGAAACTACGATATCTTCGGTATCGTTGTTGTTTCCAGCTGAGAAATGCATTTTCAGTGATAATCTTCATGATTCTGCTGTTACTAGTGTGCAGAATCACCGAAATCGCTGTTTTCGTGCTTTTGAATGCGAAAAACACGTTTTCTGGTGTTTTCAGCACTCCACAGTGCGTTTGATATGCGGGAGCTACGATATCTTCGGTATCGTTGTTGTTTCCAGCTGAGATATGCATTTCCAGTGATAATCTACATGATTCTGCTGTTACAAGTGTGCAGTATCACCGAAATCGCTGTTTTCGTGCTTTTGAATGCGAAAAACACGTTTTCTGGTGTTTTCAGCACTCCACAGTGCGTTTGATATGCGGAAACTACGATATCTTCGGTATCGTTGTTGTTTCCAGCTGAGATATGCATTTTCAGTGATAATCTTCATGATACTGCTGTTACAAGTGTGCAGAATCTCCGAAATCGCTGTTTTCGTGCTATTGAATGCGAAAAACACGTTCTCTGGTGTTTTCAGCACTCCACAGTGCGTTTGATATGCGGAAACTGCCGTATCTTCGGTATCGTTGTTGTTTCCAGCTGAGAAATGCATTTTCAGTGATAATCTTCATGATTCTGCTGTTACAAGTGTGCAGAATCACCGAAACCGCTGTTTTCGTGCTATTGAATGCGAAAAACACGTTTTCTGGTGTTTTCAGCACTCCACAGTGCGTTTGATATGCGGAAACTGCGATATCTTCGGTATCGTTGTTGTTTCCAGCTGAGATATGCATTTCCAGTGATAATCTACATGATTCTGCTGTTACAAGTGTGCAGTATCACCGAAATCGCTGTTTTCGTGCTTTTGAATGCGAAAAACACGTTTCTGGTGTTTTCAGCACACCACAGAGCGTTTGACATGCGGAAACTGCGATATCTTCGGTATCGTTGTTGTTTCCAGCTGAGATATGCATTTTCAGTGATAATCTTCATGATTCTGCTGTTACATGTGTGCAGAATCTCCGAAATCGCTGTTTTCGTGCTATTGAATGCGAAAAACACGTTTTCTGATGTCTTCAGCACTCCACAGTGCGTTTGATATGCGGAAACTGCCGTATCTTCGGTATCGTTGTTGTTTCCAGCTGAGAAATGCATTTTCAGTGATAATCTTCATGATTCTGCTGTTACTAGTGTGCAGAATCACCGAAATCGCTGTTTTCGTGCTTTTGAATGCGAAAAACACGTTTTCTGGTGTTTTCAGCACTCCACAGTGCGTTTGATATGCGGGAGCTACGATATCTTCGGTATCGTTGTTGTTTCCAGCTGAGATATGCATTTTCAGTGATAATCTTCATGATTCTGCTGTTACAAGTGTGCAGAATCACCGAAATCGCTGTTTTCGTGCTATTGAATGCGAAAAACACATTTTCTGGTGTTTTCAGCACTCCACAGTGCGTTTGATATGCGGAAACTGCGATATCTTCGGTATCGTTGTTGTTTCCAGCTGAGATATGCATTTTCTACGATAATCTTCGAGTTTCTTCTGTGACAAGTGTGCAGAATCACCGAAATCGCTGTTTTCGTGCTATTGGATGCGAAAAACACGTTTTCTGGTGTTTTCAGCACTCCACAGTGCGTTTGATATGCGGAAACTGCGATATCTTCGGTATCGTTGTTGTTTCCAGCTGAGATATGCATTTTCAGTGATAATCTTCATGATTCTGCTGTTACAAGTGTGCGGAATCACCGGAATTGCTGTTATCGTGCTTTTGAATGCGAAAAACACGTTTTCTGGTGTTTTCAGAACACCACAGTGCGTTTGATATGCGGAAACTGCCATATCTTCGGTATCGTTGTTGTTTCCAGCTGAGATATGCATTTTCAGCGATAATCTTCATGATTCTGCTGCTACAAGTGTGCAGAATCACCGAAATTGCTGTTTTCGTGCTTTTGAATGCGAAAAACACGTTTTCTGGTGTTTTCAGCACACCATAGTGCGTTTGATATGCGGAAACTGCCATATCTTCGGTATCGTTGTTGTTTCCAGCTGAGATATGCATTTTCAGTGATAATCTTCATGATTCTGCTGTTACAAGTGTGCAGAATCACCGAAATCGGTGTTTTCGTGCTTTTGAATGCGAAGAACACATTTTCTGGTGTTTTCAGCACTCCACAGTGCGTTTGATACGCGGAAACTGCGATATCTTCGGTATCGTTGTTGTTTCCAGCTGAGATATGCAATTTCTACGATAATCTTCGAGTTTCTTCTGTGACAAGTGTGCAGAATCACCCAAATCGCTGTTTTCGTGCTATTGGATGCGAAAAACACGTTTTCTGGTGTCTTCAGCACTCCACAGTGCGTTTGATATGCGGAAACTGCCGTATCTTCGGTATCGTTGTCGTTTCCAGCTGAAATATGCATTTTCTCCGATAATCTTAGAGTTTCTTCTGTGACAAGTGCGCAGAACCACCGAAATCGCTGTATTCGTGCTATTGGATGCGAAGAACACGTTTTCTGGTGTTTTCAGCACTCCACAGTGAGTTTGATTTGCGGAAACTGCGATATCTTCGGTATCGTTGTTGTTTCCAGCTGAGATATGCATTTTCTACGATAATCTTCGAGTTTCTTCTGTGACAAGTGTGCAGTATCACCGAAATCGCTGTTTTCGTGCTATTGAATGCGAAAAACCCGTTTTCTGGTGTTTTCAGCACTCCACAGTGCGTTTGATATGCGGAAACTACGATATCTTCGGTATCGTTGTTGTTTCCAGCTGAGATATGCATTTTCTACGATAATCTTCGAGTTTCTTCTGTGACAAGTGTGCAGTATCACCGAAATCGCTTTTTTCGTGCTATTGAATGCGAAAAACCCGTTTTCTGGTGTTTTCAGCACTCCGCAGTGCGTTTGATATGCGGAAACTGCGATATCTTCGGTATCGTTGTTGTTTCCAGCTGAGATATGCATTTCCAGTGATAATCTACATGATTCTGCTGTTACAAGTGTGCAGTATCACCGAAATCGCTGTTTTCGTGCTTTTGAATGCGAAAAACACGTTTCTGGTGTTTTCAGCACACCACAGAGCGTTTGACATGCGGAAACTGCGATATCTTCGGTATCGTTGTTGTTTCCAGCTGAGATATGCATTTTCAGTGATAATCTTCATGATTCTGCTGTTACATGTGTGCAGAATCTCCGAAATCGCTGTTTTCGTGCTATTGAATGCGAAAAACACGTTTTCTGATGTCTTCAGCACTCCACAGTGCGTTTGATATGCGGAAACTGCCGTATCTTCGGTATCGTTGTTGTTTCCAGCTGAGAAATGCATTTTCAGTGATAATCTTCATGATTCTGCTGTTACTAGTGTGCAGAATCACCGAAATCGCTGTTTTCGTGCTTTTGAATGCGAAAAACACGTTTTCTGGTGTTTTCAGCACTCCACAGTGCGTTTGATATGCGGGAGCTACGATATCTTCGGTATCGTTGTTGTTTCCAGCTGAGATATGCATTTTCAGTGATAATCTTCATGATTCTGCTGTTACAAGTGTGCAGAATCACCGAAATCGCTGTTTTCGTGCTATTGAATGCGAAAAACACATTTTCTGGTGTTTTCAGCACTCCACAGTGCGTTTGATATGCGGAAACTGCGATATCTTCGGTATCGTTGTTGTTTCCAGCTGAGATATGCATTTTCTACGATAATCTTCGAGTTTCTTCTGTGACAAGTGTGCAGAATCACCGAAATCGCTGTTTTCGTGCTATTGGATGCGAAAAACACGTTTTCTGGTGTTTTCAGCACTCCACAGTGCGTTTGATATGCGGAAACTGCGATATCTTCGGTATCGTTGTTGTTTCCAGCTGAGATATGCATTTTCAGTGATAATCTTCATGATTCTGCTGTTACAAGTGTGCGGAATCACCGGAATTGCTGTTATCGTGCTTTTGAATGCGAAAAACACGTTTTCTGGTGTTTTCAGAACACCACAGTGCGTTTGATATGCGGAAACTGCCATATCTTTGGTATCGTTGTTGTTTCCAGCTGAGATATGCATTTTCAGCGATAATCTTCATGATTCTGCTGTTACAAGTGTGCAGAATCACCGAAATTGCTGTTTTCGTGCTTTTGAATGCGAAAAACACGTTTTCTGGTGTTTTCAGCACACCATAGTGCGTTTGATATGCGGAAACTGCCATATCTTCGGTATCGTTGTTGTTTCCAGCTGAGATATGCATTTTCAGTGATAATCTTCATGATTCTGCTGTTACAAGTGTGCAGAATCACCGAAATCGGTGTTTTCGTGCTTTTGAATGCGAAGAACACATTTTCTGGTGTTTTCAGCACTCCACAGTGCGTTTGATACGCGGAAACTGCGATATCTTCGGTATCGTTGTTGTTTCCAGCTGAGATATGCAATTTCTACGATAATCTTCGAGTTTCTTCTGTGACAAGTGTGCAGAATCACCCAAATCGCTGTTTTCGTGCTATTGGATGCGAAAAACACGTTTTCTGGTGTCTTCAGCACTCCACAGTGCGTTTGATATGCGGAAACTGCCGTATCTTCGGTATCGTTGTCGTTTCCAGCTGAAATATGCATTTTCTCCGATAATCTTAGAGTTTCTTCTGTGACAAGTGCGCAGAACCACCGAAATCGCTGTATTCGTGCTATTGGATGCGAAGAACACGTTTTCTGGTGTTTTCAGCACTCCACAGTGAGTTTGATTTGCGGAAACTGCGATATCTTCGGTATCGTTGTTGTTTCCAGCTGAGATATGCATTTTCTACGATAATCTTCGAGTTTCTTCTGTGACAAGTGTGCAGTATCACCGAAATCGCTGTTTTCGTGCTATTGAATGCGAAAAACCCGTTTTCTGGTGTTTTCAGCACTCCACAGTGCGTTTGATATGCGGAAACTACGATATCTTCGGTATCGTTGTTGTTTCCAGCTGAGATATGCATTTTCTACGATAATCTTCGAGTTTCTTCTGTGACAAGTGTGCAGTATCACCGAAATCGCTTTTTTCGTGCTATTGAATGCGAAAAACCCGTTTTCTGGTGTTTTCAGAACACCACAGTGCGTTTGATATGCGGAAACTGCCATATCTTTGGTATCGTTGTTGTTTCCAGCTGAGATATGCATTTTCAGCGATAATCTTCATGATTCTGCTGTTACAAGTGTGCAGAATCACCGAAATTGCTGTTTTCGTGCTTTTGAATGCGAAAAACACGTTTTCTGGTGTTTTCAGCACACCATAGTGCGTTTGATATGCGGAAACTGCCATATCTTCGGTATCGTTGTTGTTTCCAGCTGAGATATGCATTTTCAGTGATAATCTTCATGATTCTGCTGTTACAAGTGTGCAGAATCACCGAAATCGGTGTTTTCGTGCTTTTGAATGCGAAGAACACATTTTCTGGTGTTTTCAGCACTCCACAGTGCGTTTGATACGCGGAAACTGCGATATCTTCGGTATCGTTGTTGTTTCCAGCTGAGATATGCAATTTCTACGATAATCTTCGAGTTTCTTCTGTGACAAGTGTGCAGAATCACCCAAATCGCTGTTTTCGTGCTATTGGATGCGAAAAACACGTTTTCTGGTGTCTTCAGCACTCCACAGTGCGTTTGATATGCGGAAACTGCCGTATCTTCGGTATCGTTGTCGTTTCCAGCTGAAATATGCATTTTCTCCGATAATCTTAGAGTTTCTTCTGTGACAAGTGCGCAGAACCACCGAAATCGCTGTATTCGTGCTATTGGATGCGAAGAACACGTTTTCTGGTGTTTTCAGCACTCCACAGTGAGTTTGATTTGCGGAAACTGCGATATCTTCGGTATCGTTGTTGTTTCCAGCTGAGATATGCATTTTCTACGATAATCTTCGAGTTTCTTCTGTGACAAGTGTGCAGTATCACCGAAATCGCTGTTTTCGTGCTATTGAATGCGAAAAACCCGTTTTCTGGTGTTTTCAGCACTCCACAGTGCGTTTGATATGCGGAAACTACGATATCTTCGGTATCGTTGTTGTTTCCAGCTGAGATATGCATTTTCTACGATAATCTTCGAGTTTCTTCTGTGACAAGTGTGCAGTATCACCGAAATCGCTTTTTTCGTGCTATTGAATGCGAAAAACCCGTTTTCTGGTGTTTTCAGCACTCCGCAGTGCGTCTGATATGCGGAAACTACGATATCTTCGGTATCGTTGTTGTTTCCAGCTGAGATATGCATTTCCAGTGATAATCTACATGATTCTGCTGTTACAAGTGTGCAGAATCACCGAAATCGCTGTTTTCGTGCTTTTGAATGCGAAAAACACGTTTTGTGGTGTTTTCAGCACTCCACAGTGCGTTTGATATGCGGAAACTGCCATATCTTCGGTATCGTTGTTGTTTCCAGCTGAGAAATGCATTTTCAGTGATAATCTTCATGATTCTGCTGTTACAAGTGTGCAGAATCTCCGAAATCGCTGTTTTCGTGCTATTGAATGCGAAAAACACATTCTCTGGTGTTTTCAGCACTCCACAGTGCGTTTGATATGCGGAAACTGCCATATGTTCGGTATCGTTGTTGTTTCCAGCTGAGATATGCATTTTCTACGATAATCTTCGAGTTTCTTCTTTGACAAGTGTGCAGAATCACCGAAATCGCTGTTTTCGTGCTCTTGAATGCGAAAAACACGTTTTCTGGAGTCTTCAGCACTCCACAGTGCGTTTGATATGCGGAAACAACGATATCTTCGGTATCGTTGTTGTTTCCAGCTGAGATATGCATTTTCAGTGATAATCTTCATGATTCTGCTGTTACAAGTGTGCAGAATCACCGAAATCGCTGTTTTCGTGCTTTTGAATGCGAAAAACACGTATTCTGGTGTTTTCAGCACTCCACAGTGCGTCTGATATGCGGAAACTGCGATATCTTCGGTATCGTTGTTGTTTCCAGCTGAGATACGCATTTTCTACGATAATCTTCGAGTTTCTTCTGTGACAAGTGTGCAGAATCACCGAAATCGCTGTTTTCGTGCTATTGAATGCGAAAAACACGTTTTCTGGAGTTTTCAGCACTCCACAGTGCCTTTGATATGCGGAAACTGCCATATCTTCGGTATCGTTGTTGTTTCCAGCTGAGATATGCATTTTCAGTGATAATCTTCATGATTCTGCTGTTACAAGTGTGCAGAATCACCGAAATCGCTGTTTTCGTGCTTTTGAATGCGAAAAACACGTTTTCTGGTGTTTTCAGCACACCACAGAGCGTTTGACATGCGGGAACTGCCATATCTTCGGTATCATTGTTGTTTCCAGCTGAGAAATGCATTTTAAGTGATAATCTTCACGATTCTGCTGTTACAAGTGTGCAGAATCACCGAAATCGGTGTTTTCGTGCTATTGGATTCGAAAAACACGTTTTCTGGTGTTTTCAGCACGCCACAGTGCGTTTGATATGCGGAAACTGCGATATCTTCGGTATCGTTGTTGTTTCCAGCTGAGATATGCATTTTCAGTGATAATCTTCATGATTCTGCTGTTACATGTGTGCAGAATCTCCGAAATCGCTGTTTTCGTGCTTTTGAATGCGAAAAACACGTTTTCTGGTGTTTTCAGCACGCCACAGAGCGTTTGATATGCGGAAACTGCGATATCTTCGGTATCGTTGTTGTTTCCAGCTGAGATATGCATTTTCAGCGATAATCTTCATGATTCTGCTGTTACTAGTTGAGCAGAATCACCGAAATCGCTGTTTTCGTGCTTTTGAATGCGAAAAACACGTTTTCTGGTGTCTTCAGCACTCCACAGTGCGTTTGATATGCGGAAACTGCCATATCTTCGGTATCGTTGTTGTTTCCAGCTGAGAAATGCATTTTCAGTGATAATCTTCATGATTCTGCTGTTACTAGTTGAGCAGAATCACCGAAATCGCTGTTTTCGTGCTTTTGAATGCGAAAAACACGTTTTCTGGTGTTTTCAGCACTCCACAGTGCGTTTGATATGCGGGAACTACGATATCTTTGGTATCGTTGTTGTTTCCAGCTGAGATATGCATTTTCAGTGATAATCTTCATGATTCTGCTGTTACAAGTGTACAGAATCACCGAAATCGCTGTTTTCGTGCTATTGGATTCGAAAAACACGTTTTCTGGTGTTTTCAGCACGCCACAGAGCGTTTGACATGCGCAAAATGCGATATCTTCGGTATCGTTGTTGTTTCCAGCTGAGATATGCATTTTCAGTGATACTCTTCATGATTCTGCTGTTACAAGTGTGCAGAATCACCGAAATCGCTGTTTTCGTGCTATTGGATGCGAAAAACACGTTTTCTGGTGTTTTGAGCACTCCACAGTGCGTTTGATATGCGGAAACTGCAATATCTTCGGTATCGTTGTTGCTTCCAGCTGAGATATGCATTTTCAGTGATAATCTTCATGATTCTGCTGTTACAAGTGTACAGAATCACCGAAATCGCTGTTTTCGTGCTATTGTATGCGAAAAACACGTTTTCTGGTGTTTTCAGCACTCCACAGTGCGTTTGATATGCGGAAACTGCGATATCTTCGGTATCGTTGTTGTTTCCAGCTGAGATATGCATTTTCAGCGATAATCTTCATGATTCTGCTGTTACAAATGTGCAGAATCACCGAAATTGCTGTATTCGTGCTTATGAATGCGATAAACACGTTTTCTGGTGTTTTCAGCACACCACAGTGCGTTTGATATGCGGAAACTGCCATATCTTCGGTATCGTTGTTGTTTCCAGCTGAGATATGCATTTTCAGAGATAATCTTCACGATTCAGCTGTTACAAGTGTGCAGAATCACCGAAATAGGTGTTTTCGTGCTATTGGATACGAAAAACACGTTTTCTGGTGTTTCCAGCACGCCACAGAGCGTTTGACATGCGGAAACTGCGATATCTTCGGTATCGTTGTTGTTTCCAGCTGAGAAATGCATTTTCTACTATAATCTTCGAGTTTCTTCTGTGACAAGTGTGCAGAATCACCGAAATCGCTGTTTTCGTGCAATTGAATGCGAAAAACACGTTTTCTGGTGTCTTCAGCACTCCACAGTGCGTTTGATATGCGGAAACTGCCATATCTTCGGTATCGTTGTTGTTTCCAGCTGAGATATGCATTTTCAGTGATAATCTTCACGATTCTGCTGTTACAAGTGTGCAGAATCACCGAAATCGGTGTTTTCGTGCTATTGGATTCGAAAAACACGTTTTCTGGTGTTTTCAGCACGCCACAGAGCGTTTGATATGCGGAAACTGCGATATCTTCTGTATCGTTGTTGTTTCCAGCTGAGATATGCATTTTCAGTGATAATCTTCATGATTCTGCTGTTACAAGTGTACAGAATCACCGAAATCGCTGTATTCGTGCTATTGGATGCGAAAAACACGTTTTCTGGGGTTTTCAGCACTCCACAGTGCGTTTGATATGCGGAAACTGCCATATCTTCGGTATCGTTGTTGTTTCCAGCTGAGAAATGCATTTTCAGTGATAATCTTCATGATTCTGCTGTTACATGTGTGCAGAATCTCCGAAATCGCTGTTTTCGTGCTATTGAATGCGAAAAACACGTTTTCTGATGTCTTCAGCACTCCACAGTGCGTTTGATATGCGGAAACTGCCGTATCTTCGGTATCGTTGTTGTTTCCAGCTGAGAAATGCATTTTCAGTGATAATCTTCATGATTCTGCTGTTACTAGTGTGCAGAATCACCGAAATCGCTGTTTTCGTGCTTTTGAATGCGAAAAACACGTTTTCTGGTGTTTTCAGCACTCCACAGTGCGTTTGATATGCGGGAGCTACGATATCTTCGGTATCGTTGTTGTTTCCAGCTGAGATATGCATTTTCAGTGATAATCTTCATGATTCTGCTGTTACAAGTGTGCAGAATCACCGAAATCGCTGTTTTCGTGCTATTGAATGCGAAAAACACATTTTCTGGTGTTTTCAGCACTCCACAGTGCGTTTGATATGCGGAAACTGCGATATCTTCGGTATCGTTGTTGTTTCCAGCTGAGATATGCATTTTCTACGATAATCTTCGAGTTTCTTCTGTGACAAGTGTGCAGAATCACCGAAATCGCTGTTTTCGTGCTATTGGATGCGAAAAACACGTTTTCTGGTGTTTTCAGCACTCCACAGTGCGTTTGATATGCGGAAACTGCGATATCTTCGGTATCGTTGTTGTTTCCAGCTGAGATATGCATTTTCAGTGATAATCTTCATGATTCTGCTGTTACAAGTGTGCGGAATCACCGGAATTGCTGTTATCGTGCTTTTGAATGCGAAAAACACGTTTTCTGGTGTTTTCAGCAAACCACAGTGCGTTTGATATGCGGAAACTGCCATATCTTCGGTATCGTTGTTGTTTCCAGCTGAGATATGCATTTTCAGCGATAATCTTCATGATTCTGCTGTTACAAGTGTGCAGAATCACCGAAATTGCTGTTTTCGTGCTTTTGAATGCGAAAAACACGTTTTCTGGTGTTTTCAGCACACCATAGTGCGTTTGATATGCGGAAACTGCCATATCTTCGGTATCGTTGTTGTTTCCAGCTGAGATATGCGTTTTCAGTGATAATCTTCATGATTCTGCTGTTACAAGTGTGCAGAATCACCCAAATCGCTGTTTTCGTGCTATTGGATGCGACAAACACGTTTTCTGGTGTCTTCAGCACTCCACAGTGCGTTTGATATGCGGAAACTGCCGTATCTTCGGTATCGTTGTTGTTTCCAGCTGAGAAATGCATTTTCAGTGATAATCTTCATGATTCTGCTGTTACAAGTGTGCAAAATCACCGAAATCGCTGTTTTCGTGCTTTTGAATGCGAAAAACACGTATTCTGGTGTTTTCAGCACTCCACAGTGCGTCTGATATGCGGAAACTGCGATATCTTCGGTATCGTTGTTGTTTCCAGCTGAGATATGCATTTTCTACGATAATCTTCGAGTTTCTTCTGTGACAAGTGTGCAGAATCACCGAAATCGCTGTTTTCGTGCTATTGAATGCGAAAAACACGTTTTCTGGAGTTTTCAGCACTCCACAGTGCCTTTGATATGCGGAAACTGCCATATCTTCGGTATCGTTGTTGTTTCCAGCTGAGAAATGCATTTTCAGTGATAATCTTCATGATTCTGCTGTTACTAGTGTGCAGAATCACCGAAATCGCTGTTTTCGTGCTTTTGAATGCGAAACACACGTTTTCTGGTGTTTTCAGCACTCCACAGTGCGTTTGATATGCGGAAACTGCGATATCTTCGGTATCGTTGTTGTTTCCAGCTGAGATATGCATTTTCAGTGATAATCTTCATGATTCTGCTGTTACAAGTGTGCAAAATCACCGAAATCGCTGTTTTCGTGCTTTTGAATGCGAAAAACACGTATTCTGGTGTTTTCAGCACTCCACAGTGCGTCTGATATGCGGAAACTGCGATATCTTCGGTATCGTTGTTGTTTCCAGCTGAGATATGCATTTTCTACGATAATCTTCGAGTTTCTTCTGTGACAAGTGTGCAGAATCACCGAAATCGCTGTTTTCGTGCTATTGAATGCGAAAAACACGTTTTCTGGAGTTTTCAGCACTCCACAGTGCCTTTGATATGCGGAAACTGCCATATCTTCGGTATCGTTGTTGTTTCCAGCTGAGATATGCATTTTCAGTGATAATCTTCATGATTCTGCTGTTACAAGTGTGCAGAATCACCGAAATCGCTGTTTTCGGGCTTTTGAATGCGAAAAACACGTTTTCTGGTGTTTTCAGCACACCACAGAGCGTTTGACATGCGGAAACTGCCATATCTTCGGTATCATTGTTGTTTCCAGCTGAGAAATGCATTTTAAGTGATAATCTTCACGATTCTGCTGTTACAAGTGTGCAGAATCACCGAAATCGGTGTTTTCGTGCTATTGGATTCGAAAAACACGTTTTCTGGTGTTTTCAGCACGCCACAGAGCGTTTGATATGCGGAAACTGCGATATCTTCGGTATCGTTGTTGTTTCCAGCTGAGATATGCATTTTCAGCGATAATCTTCATGATTCTGCTGTTACTAGTTGAGCAGAATCACCGAAATCGCTGTTTTCGTGCTTTTGAATGCGAAAAACACGTTTTCTGGTGTCTTCAGCACTCCACAGTGCGTTTGATATGCGGAAACTGCCATATCTTCGGTATCGTTGTTGTTTCCAGCTGAGAAATGCATTTTCAGTGATACTCTTCATGATTCTGCTGTTACAAGTGTACAGAATCACCGAAATCGCTGTTTTCGTGCTATTGGATTCGAAAAACACGTTTTCTGGTGTTTTCAGCACGCCACAGAGCGTTTGATATGCGGAAACTGCGATATCTTCGGTATCGTTGTTGTTTCCAGCTGAGATATGCATTTTCAGCGATAATCTTCATGATTCTGCTGTTACAAATGTGCAGAATCACCGAAATTGCTGTATTCGTGCTTATGAATGCGATAAACACGTTTTCTGGTGTTTTCAGCACACCACAGTGCGTTTGATATGCGGAAACTGCCATATCTTCGGTATCGTTGTTGTTTCCAGCTGAGATATGCATTTTCAGAGATAATCTTCACGATTCAGCTGTTACAAGTGTGCAGAATCACCGAAATAGGTGTTTTCGTGCTATTGGATACGAAAAACACGTTTTCTGGTGTTTCCAGCACGCCACAGAGCGTTTGACATGCGGAAACTGCGATATCTTCGGTATCGTTGTTGTTTCCAGCTGAGAAATGCATTTTCTACTATAATCTTCGAGTTTCTTCTGTGACAAGTGTGCAGAATCACCGAAATCGCTGTTTTCGTGCAATTGAATGCGAAAAACACGTTTTCTGGTGTCTTCAGCACTCCACAGTGCGTTTGATATGCGGAAACTGCCATATCTTCGGTATCGTTGTTGTTTCCAGCTGAGATATGCATTTTCAGTGATAATCTTCACGATTCTGCTGTTACAAGTGTGCAGAATCACCGAAATCGGTGTTTTCGTGCTATTGGATTCGAAAAACACGTTTTCTGGTGTTTTCAGCACGCCACAGAGCGTTTGATATGCGGAAACTGCGATATCTTCGGTATCGTTGTTGTTTCCAGCTGAGATATGCATTTTCAGCGATAATCTTCATGATTCTGCTGTTACTAGTTGAGCAGAATCACCGAAATCGCTGTTTTCGTGCTTTTGAACGCGAAAAACATGTTTTCTGGTGTTTTCAGCACTCCACAGTGCGTTTGATATGCGGGAACTACGATATCTTTGGTATCGTTGTTGTTTCCAGCTGAGATATGCATTTTCAGTGATAATCTTCATGATTCTGCTGTTACAAGTGTACAGAATCACCGAAATCGCTGTATTCGTGCTATTGGATGCGAAACACACGTTTTCTGGGGTTTTCAACACTCCACAGTGCGTTTGATATGCGGAAACTGCCATATCTTCGGTATCGTTGTTGTTTCCAGCTGAGAAATGCATTTTCAGTGATAATCTTCATGATTCTGCTGTTACAAGTGTGCAGAATCACCGAAATCGATGTTTTCGTGCTTTTGAATGCGAAAAACACTTTTTCTGGTGTTTTCAGCACGCCACAGAGCGTTTGACATGCGGAAAATGCGATATCTTCGGTATCGTTGCTGTTTCCAGCTGAGATATGCATTTTCAGTGATAATCTTCATGATTCTGCTGTTACAAGTGTGCAGAATCACCGAAATCGCTGTTTTCGTGCTATTGAATGCGAAAAACACATTTTCTGGTGTTTTCAGCACTCCACAGTGCGTTTGATATGCGGAAACTGCGATATCTTCGGTATCGTTGTTGTTTCCAGCTGAGATATGCATTTTCTACGATAATCTTCGAGTTTCTTCTGTGACAAGTGTGCAGAATCTCCGAAATCGCTGTTTTCGTGCTATTGAATGCGAAAAACACGTTTTCTGGTGTCTTCAGCACTCCACAGTGCGTTTGATGTGCGGAAACTGCCATATCTTCGGTATCGTTGTTGTTTCCAGCTGAGATATGCATTTTCAGTGATAATCTTCATGATTCTGCAGTTACAAGTGTGCAGAATCACCGAAATCGCTGTTTTCGTGCTGTTGAATGCGAGAAACACGTTTTCTGGTGTTTTCAGCACTCCACAGTGCGTTTGATATGCGGAAACTGCCATAACTTCGGTATCGTTGTTGTTTCCAGCTGAGATATGCATTTTCAGTGATAATCTTCATGATTCTGCTGTTACAAATGTGCAGAATCACCGAAATTGCTGTTTTCGTGCTATTGGATGCGAAAAACACGTTTTCTGGTGTTTTCAGCACTCCACAGTGAGTCTGATATGCGGAAACTGCGATATCTTCGGTATCGGTGTTGTTTCCAGCTGAGATATGCATTTTCTACGATAATCTTCGAACTTCATCTGTGACAAGTGTGCAGAATCACCGAAATCGCTGTTTTCGTGCTATTGAATGCGAAAAACACGTATTCTGGTGTTTTCAGCACTCCACAGTGCGTTTGATATGCGGAAACTGCGATATCTTCGGTATCGTTGTAGTTTCCAGCTGAGATATGCATTTTCAGCGATAATCTTCATGATTCTGCTGTTACAAATGTGCAGAATCACCGAAATTGCTGTTTTCGTGCTTTTGAATGCGAAAAACACGTTTTCTGGTGTTTTCAGCACACCACAGTGCGTTTGATATGCGGAAACTGCCATATCTTCGGTATCGTTGTTGTTTCCAGCTGAGATATGCATTTTCAGTGATAATCTTCATGATTCTGCTGTTACAAGTGTGCAGAATCACCGAAATCGATGTTTTCGTGCTTTTGAATGTGAAAAACACTTTTTCTGGTGTTTTCAGCACGCCACAGTGCGTTTGATGTGCGGAAACTGCCATATATTCGGTATCGTTGTTGTTTCCAGCTGAGATATGCATTTTCAGTGATAATCTTCATGATTCTGCTGTTACAAGTGTGCAGAATCACCGAAATTGCTGTTTTCGTGCTATTGGATGCGAAAAACACGTTTTCTGGTGTTTTCAGCACTCCACAGTGAGTCTGATATGCGGAAACTGCGATATCTTCGGTATCGGTGTTGTTTCCAGCTGAGATATGCATTTTCTACGATAATCTTCGAACTTCATCTGTGACAAGTGTGCAGAATCACCGAAATCGCTGTTTTCGTGCTATTGAATGCGAAAAACACGTATTCTGGTGTTTTCAGCACTCCACAGTGCGTTTGATATGCGGAAACTGCGATATCTTCGGTATCGTTGTAGTTTCCAGCTGAGATATGCATTTTCAGCGATAATCTTCATGATTCTGCTGTTACAAATGTGCAGAATCACCGAAATTGCTGTTTTCGTGCTTTTGAATGCGAAAAACACGTTTTCTGGTGTTTTCAGCACACCACAGTGCGTTTGATATGCGGAAACTGCCATATCTTCGGTATCGTTGTTGTTTCCAGCTGAGATATGCATTTTCAGTGATAATCTTCATGATTCTGCTGTTACAAGTGTGCAGAATCACCGAATTCGGTGTTTTCGTGCTATTGGATGCGAAAAACACGTTTTCTGGTGTTTTCAGCACGCCACAGAGCGTTTGACATGCGGAAAATGCGATATCTTCGGTATCGTTGTTGTTTCCAGCTCAGATATACATTTTCAGTGATAATCTTCATGATTCTGCTGTTACAAGTGTGCGGAATCACCGAAATCGGTGTTTTCGTGCTATTGGATGCGAAAAACACGTTTTCTGGTGTTTTCAGCACGCCACAGAGCGTTTGACATGCGGAAAATGCGATATCTTCGGTATCGTTGTTGTTTCCAGCTCAGATATACATTTTCAGTGATAATCTTCATGATTCTGCTGTTACAAGTGTGCGGAATCACCGAAATTGCAGTTTTCGTGCTATTGGATGCGAAAAACACGTTTTCAGGTGTTTTCAGCACTCCACAGTGAGTCTGATATGCGGAAACTGCGATATCTTCGGTATCGTTGTTGTTTCCAGCCTCGATATGCATTTTCTACGATAATCTTCGAGTTTCATCTGTGACAAGTGTGCAGAATCACCGAAATCGCTGTTTTCGTGCTATTGGATGCGAAAAACACGTTTGCTGGTGTTTTCAGCACTCCACAGTGCGTTTGATATGCGGAAACTACGATATCTTCGGTATCGTTGTTGCTTCCAGCTGAGATATGCATTTTCAGTGATAATCTTCATGATTCTGCTGTTACAAGTGTGCAGAATCACCGAAATCGCTGGTTTCGTGCTATTGAATGCGAAAAACACGTTTTCTGGTGTTTTCAGCACTCCACAGTGCGTTTGATATGCGGAAACTGCGATACCTTCGGTATCGTTGTTGTTTCCAGCTGAGATATGCATTTTCTACGATAATCTTCGAGTTTCTTCTGTGACAAGTGTGCAGAATCACCGAAATCGCTGTTTTCGTGCTATTGGATGCGAAAAACACGTTTTCTGGTGTTTTCAGCACTCCACAGTGCGTTTGATATGCGGAAACTGCCATATCTTCGGTATCGTTGTTGTTTCCAGCTGAGATATGCATTTTCAGAGATAATCTTCACGATTCAGCTGTTACAAGTGTGCAGAATCACCGAAATAGGTGTTTTCGTGCTATTGGATACGAAAAACACGTTTTCTGGTGTTTCCAGCACGCCACAGAGCGTTTGACATGCGGAAACTGCGATATCTTCGGTATCGTTGTTGTTTCCAGCTGAGAAATGCATTTTCAGAGATAATCTTCACGATTCAGCTGTTACAAGTGTGCAGAATCACCGAAATAGGTGTTTTCGTGCTATTGGATACGAAAAACACGTTTTCTGGTGTTTCCAGCACGCCACAGAGCGTTTGACATGCGGAAACTGCGATATCTTCGGTATCGTTGTTGTTTCCAGCTGAGAAATGCATTTTCTACTATAATCTTCGAGTTTCTTCTGTGACAAGTGTGCAGAATCACCGAAATCGCTGTTTTCGTGCAATTGAATGCGAAAAACACGTTTTCTGGTGTCTTCAGCACTCCACAGTGCGTTTGATATGCGGAAACTGCCATATCTTCGGTATCGTTGTTGTTTCCAGCTGAGATATGCATTTTCAGTGATAATCTTCACGATTCTGCTGTTACAAGTGTGCAGAATCACCGAAATCGGTGTTTTCGTGCTATTGGATTCGAAAAACACGTTTTCTGGTGTTGTCAGCACGCCACAGAGCGTTTGATATGCGGAAACTGCGATATCTTCGGTATCGTTGTTGTTTCCAGCTGAGATATGCATTTTCAGCGATAATCTTCATGATTCTGCTGTTACTAGTTGAGCAGAATCACCGAAATCGCTGTTTTCGTGCTTTTGAATGCGAAAAACATGTTTTCTGGTGTTTTCAGCACTCCACAGTGCGTTTGATATGCGGGAACTACGATATCTTTGGTATCGTTGTTGTTTCCAGCTGAGATATGCATTTTCAGTGATAATCTTCATGATTCTGCTGTTACAAGTGTACAGAATCACCGAAATCGCTGTATTCGTGCTATTGGATGCGAAAAACACGTTTTCTGGGGTTTTCAGCACTCCACAGTGCGTTTGATATGCGGAAACTGCCATATCTTCGGTATCGTTGTTGTTTCCAGCTGAGAAATGCATTTTCAGTGATAATCTTCATGATTCTGCTGTTACAAGTGTGCAGAATCACCGAAATCGCTGTTTTCGTGCTGTTGAATGCGAAAAACACGTTTTCTGGTGTTTTCAGCACTCCACAGTGCGTTTGATATGCGGAAACTGCCATATCTTCGGTATCGTTGTTGTTTCCAGCTGAGATATGCATTTTCAGTGATAATCTTCATGATTCTGCTGTTACAAATGTGCAGAATCACCGAAATCGCTGTTTTCGTGCTTTTGAATGCGAAAAACACATTTTCTGGTGTTTTCAGCACTCCACAGTGCGTTTGATATGCGGAAACTGCGATATTTTCGGTATCGTTGTTGTTTCCAGCTGAGATATGCATTTTCTACGATAATCATCGAGTTTCTTCTGTGACAAGTGTGCAGAATCACCGAAATCGCTGTTTTCGTGCTATTGGATGCGAAAAACACGTTTTCTGGTGTTTTCAGCACTCCACAGTGCGTTTGATATGCGGAAACTGCGATATCTTCGGTATCGTTGTTGATTCCAGCTGAGATATGCATTGTCAGCGATAATCTTCATGATTCTGCTGTTACAAATGTGCAGAATCACCGAAATTGCTGTTTTCGTGCTTTTGAATGCGAAAAACACGTTTTCTGAAGTTTTCAGCACACCACAGTGCGTTTGATATGCGGAAACTGCCATATCTTCGGTATCGTTGTTATTTCCAGCTGAGATATGCATTTTCAGTGATAATCTGCAGGATTCTGCTGTTACAAGTGTGCAGAATCACCGAAATCGGTGTTTTCGTGCTATTGGATGCGAAAAACATGTTTTCTGGTGTTTTCAGCACGCCACAGAGCGTTTGACATGCGGAAAATGCGATATCTTCGGTATCGTTGTTGTTTCCAGCTGAGATAGGCATTTTCAGCGATAATCTCCATGATTCTACAGTTACAAATGTGCAGAATCACCGAAATTGCTGTTTTCGTGCTTTTGAATGCGAAAAACACGTTTTCTGGTGTTTTCAGCACACCACAGTGCGTTTGATATGCGGAAACTGCCATATCTTCGGTATCGTTGTTGTTTCCAGCTGAGATATGCATTTTCAGTGATAATCTTCATGATTCTGCTGTTACAAGTGTGCAGAATCACCGAAATCGATGTTTTCGTGCTTTTGAATGCGAAAAACACTTTTTTGGTGTTTTCAGCACGCCACAGAGCGTTTGACATGCGGAAAATGCGATATCTTCGGTATCGTTGCTGTTTCCAGCTGAGATATGCATTTTCAGTGATAATCTTCATGATTCTGCTGTTACAAGTGTGCAGAATCACCGAAATCGCTGTTTTCGTGCTATTGAATGCGAAAAACACATTTTCTGGTGTTTTCAGCACTCCACAGTGCGTTTGATATGCGGAAACTGCGATATCTTCGGTATCGTTGTTGTTTCCAGCTGAGATATGCATTTTCTACGATAATCTTCGAGTTTCTTCTGTGACAAGTGTGCAGAATCTCCGAAATCGCTGTTTTCGTTCTATTGAATGCGAAAAACACGTTTTCTGGTGTCTTCAGCACTCCACAGTGCGTTTGATGTGCGGAAACTGCCATATCTTCGGTATCGTTGTTGTTTCCAGCTGAGATATGCATTTTCAGTGATAATCTTCATGATTCTGCAGCTACAAGTGTGCAGAATCACCGAAATCGCTGTTTTCGTGCTGTTGAATGCGAGAAACACGTTTTCTGGTGTTTTCAGCACTCCACAGTGCGTTTGATATGCGGAAACTGCCATAACTTCGGTATCGTTGTTGTTTCCAGCTGAGATATGCATTTTCAGTGATAATCTTCATGATTCTGCTGTTACAAATGTGCAGAATCACCGAAATTGCTGTTTTCGTGCTATTGGATGCGAAAAACACGTTTTCTGGTGTTTTCAGCACTCCACAGTGAGTCTGATATGCGGAAACTGCGATATCTTCGGTATCGGTGTTGTTTCCAGCTGAGATATGCATTTTCTACGATAATCTTCGAACTTCATCTGTGACAAGTGTGCAGAATCACCGAAATCGCTGTTTTCGTGCTACTGAATGCGAAAAACACGTATTCTGGTGTTTTCAGCACTCCACAGTGCGTTTGATATGCGGAAACTGCGATATCTTCGGTATCGTTGTATTTTCCAGCTGAGATATGCATTTTCAGCGATAATCTTCATGATTCTGCTGTTACAAATGTGCAGAATCACCGAAATTGCTGCTTCGTGCTTTTGAATGCGAAAAACACGTTTTCTGGTGTTTTCAGCACACCACAGTGCGTTTGATATGCGGAAACTGCCATATCTTCGGTATCGTTGTTGTTTCCAGCTGAGATATGCATTTTCAGTGATAATCTTCATGATTCTGCTGTTACAAGTGTGCAGAATCACCGAAATCGATGTTTTCGTGCTTTTGAATGCGAAAAACACTTTTTCTGGTGTTTTCAGCACGCCACAGTGCGTTTGATGTGCGGAAACTGCCATATATTCGGTATCGTTGTTGTTTCCTGCTGAGATATGCATTTTCAGTGATAATCTTCATGATTCTGCTGTTACAAGTGTGCAGAATCACCGAAATCGGTGTTTTCGTGCTATTGGATGCGAAAAACACGTTTTCTGGTGTTTTCAGCACGCCACAGAGCGTTTGACATGCGGAAAATGCGATATCTTCGGTATCGTTGTTGTTTCCAGCTCAGATATACATTTTCAGTGATAATCTTCATGATTCTGCTGTTACAAGTGTGCGGAATCACCGAAATCGGTGTTTTCGTGCTATTGGATGCGAAAAACACGTTTTCTGGTGTTTTCAGCACGCCACAGAGCGTTTGACATGCGGAAAATGCGATATCTTCGGTATCGTTGTTGTTTCCAGCTCAGATATACATTTTCAGTGATAATCTTCATGATTCTGCTGTTACAAGTGTGCGGAATCACCGAAATCGCTGTTTTCGTGCTATTGAATGCGAAAAACACGTTTTCTGGTGTTTTCAGCACTCCACAGTGAGTCTGATATGCGGAAACTGCGATATCTTCGGTATCGTTGTTGTTTCCAGCTGAGATATGCATTTTCAGTGATAATCTTCATGATTCTGCTGTTACAAGTGTGCAGAATCACCGAAATCGATGTTTTCGTGCTTTTGAATGCGAAAAACACTTTTTCTGCTGTTTTCAGCACGCCACAGTGCGTTTGATGTGCGGAAACTGCCATATATTCGGTATCGTTGTTGTTTCCAGCTGAGATATGCATTTTCAGTGATAATCTTCATGATTCTGCTGTTACAAGTGTGCAGAATCACCGAAATCGGTGTTTTCGTGCTATTGGATGCGAAAAACACGTTTTCTGGTGTTTTCAGCACGCCACAGAGCGTTTGACATGCGGAAAATGCGATATCTTCGGTATCGTTGCTGTTTCCAGCTCAGATATGCATTTTCAGTGATAATCTTCATGATGCTGCTGTTACAAGTGTGCAGAATCTCCGAAATCGCTGTTTTCGTTCTATTGAATGCGAAAAACACGTTTTCTGGTGTCTTCAGCACTCCACAGTGCGTTTGATGTGCGGAAACTGCCATATCTTCGGTATCGTTGTTGTTTCCAGCTGAGATATGCATTTTCAGTGATAATCTTCATGATTCTGCAGCTACAAGTGTGCAGAATCACCGAAATCGCTGTTTTCGTGCTGTTGAATGCGAGAAACACGTTTTCTGGTGTTTTCAGCACTCCACAGTGCGTTTGATATGCGGAAACTGCCATAACTTCGGTATCGTTGTTGTTTCCAGCTGAGATATGCATTTTCAGTGATAATCTTCATGATTCTGCTGTTACAAATGTGCAGAATCACCGAAATTGCTGTTTTCGTGCTATTGGATGCGAAAAACACGTTTTCTGGTGTTTTCAGCACTCCACAGTGAGTCTGATATGCGGAAACTGCGATATCTTCGGTATCGGTGTTGTTTCCAGCTGAGATATGCATTTTCTACGATAATCTTCGAACTTCATCTGTGACAAGTGTGCAGAATCACCGAAATCGCTGTTTTCGTGCTACTGAATGCGAAAAACACGTATTCTGGTGTTTTCAGCACTCCACAGTGCGTTTGATATGCGGAAACTGCGATATCTTCGGTATCGTTGTATTTTCCAGCTGAGATATGCATTTTCAGCGATAATCTTCATGATTCTGCTGTTACAAATGTGCAGAATCACCGAAATTGCTGCTTCGTGCTTTTGAATGCGAAAAACACGTTTTCTGGTGTTTTCAGCACACCACAGTGCGTTTGATATGCGGAAACTGCCATATCTTCGGTATCGTTGTTGTTTCCAGCTGAGATATGCATTTTCAGTGATAATCTTCATGATTCTGCTGTTACAAGTGTGCAGAATCACCGAAATCGATGTTTTCGTGCTTTTGAATGCGAAAAACACTTTTTCTGGTGTTTTCAGCACGCCACAGTGCGTTTGATGTGCGGAAACTGCCATATATTCGGTATCGTTGTTGTTTCCTGCTGAGATATGCATTTTCAGTGATAATCTTCATGATTCTGCTGTTACAAGTGTGCAGAATCACCGAAATCGGTGTTTTCGTGCTATTGGATGCGAAAAACACGTTTTCTGGTGTTTTCAGCACGCCACAGAGCGTTTGACATGCGGAAAATGCGATATCTTCGGTATCGTTGTTGTTTCCAGCTCAGATATACATTTTCAGTGATAATCTTCATGATTCTGCTGTTACAAGTGTGCGGAATCACCGAAATCGGTGTTTTCGTGCTATTGGATGCGAAAAACACGTTTTCTGGTGTTTTCAGCACGCCACAGAGCGTTTGACATGCGGAAAATGCGATATCTTCGGTATCGTTGTTGTTTCCAGCTCAGATATACATTTTCAGTGATAATCTTCATGATTCTGCTGTTACAAGTGTGCGGAATCACCGAAATCGCTGTTTTCGTGCTATTGAATGCGAAAAACACGTTTTCTGGTGTTTTCAGCACTCCACAGTGAGTCTGATATGCGGAAACTGCGATATCTTCGGTATCGTTGTTGTTTCCAGCTGAGATATGCATTTTCAGTGATAATCTTCATGATTCTGCTGTTACAAGTGTGCAGAATCACCGAAATCGATGTTTTCGTGCTTTTGAATGCGAAAAACACTTTTTCTGCTGTTTTCAGCACGCCACAGTGCGTTTGATGTGCGGAAACTGCCATATATTCGGTATCGTTGTTGTTTCCAGCTGAGATATGCATTTTCAGTGATAATCTTCATGATTCTGCTGTTACAAGTGTGCAGAATCACCGAAATCGGTGTTTTCGTGCTATTGGATGCGAAAAACACGTTTTCTGGTGTTTTCAGCACGCCACAGAGCGTTTGACATGCGGAAAATGCGATATCTTCGGTATCGTTGCTGTTTCCAGCTCAGATATGCATTTTCAGTGATAATCTTCATGATGCTGCTGTTACAAGTGTGCGGAATCACCGAAATTGCTGTTTTCGTGCTATTGGATGCGAAAAACACGTTTTCTGGTGTTTTCAGCACTCCACAGTGAGTCTGATATGCGGAATCTGCGATATCTTCGGTATCGTTGTTGTTTCCAGCCTCGATATGCATTTTCTACGATAATCTTCGAGTTTCATCTGTGACAAGTGTGCAGAATCACCGAAATCGCTGTTTTCGTGCTATTGGATGCGAAAAACACGTTTGCTGGAGTTTTCAGCACTCCACAGTGCGTTTGATATGCGGAAACTACGATATCTTCGGTATCGTTGTTGCTTCCAGCTGAGATATGCATTTTCAGTGATAATCTTCATGATTCTGCTGTTACAAGTGTGCAGAATCACCGAAATCGCTGTTTTCGTGCTATTGAATGCGAAAAACACGTTTTCTGGTGTTTTCAGCACTCCACAGTGCGTTTGATATGCGGAAACTGCGATATCTTCGGTATCGTTGTTGTTTCCAGCTGAGATATGCATTTTCAGCGATAATCTTCATGATTCTGCTGTTACAAATGTGCAGAATCACCGAAATTGCTGGTTTCGTGCTTTTGAATGCGAAAAACACGTTTTCTGGTGTTTTCAGCACACCACAGTGCGTTTGATATGCGGAAACTGCCATATCTTCGGTATCGTTGTTGTTTCCAGCTGAGATATGCATTTTCAGTGATAATCATCATGATTCTGCTGTTACAAGTGTGCAGAATCACCGAAATCGATGTTTTCGTGCTTTTGAATGCGAAAAACACTTTTCTGGTGTTTTCAGCACGCCACAGTGCGTTTGATGTGCGGAAACTGCCATATATTCGGTATCGTTGTTGTTTCCAGCTGAGATATGCATTTTCAGTGATAATCTTCATGATTCTGCTGTTACAAGTGTGCAGAATCACCGAAATCGGTGTTTTCGTGCTATTGGATGCGAAAAACACGTTTTCTGGTGTTTTCAGCACGCCACAGAGCGTTTGACATGCGGAAAATGCGATATCTTCGGTATCGTTGTTGTTTCCAGCTGAGATATGCATTTTCAGTGATAATCTTCATGATTCTGCTGTTACAAGTGTGCAGAATCACCGAAATCGATGTTTTCGTGCTTTTGAATGCGAAAAACATTTTTTCTGGTGTTTTCAGGACGCCACAGTGCGTTTGATGTGCGGAAACTGCCATATATTCGGTATCGTTGTTTTTTTCCAGCTCAGATATGCATTTTCAGTGATAATCTTCATGATTCTGCTGTTACAAGGGTGCAGAATCACCGAAATCGGTGTTTTCGTGCTATTGGATGCGAAAAACACGTTTTCTGGTGTTTTCAGCACGCCACAGAGCGTTTGACATGCGGAAAATGCGATATCTTCGGTATCGTTGTTGTTTCCAGCTCAGATATGCACTTTCAGCGATAATCTTCATGATTCTGCTGTTACAAGTGTGCGGAATCACCGAAATTGCTGTTTTCGTGCTACTGGATGCGAAAAACACGTTTTCTGGTATTTTCAGCACTCCACAGTGAGACTGATATGCGGAAACAGCGATATCTTCGGTATCGTTGTTGTTTTCAGCCTCGATATGCATTTTCTACGATAATCTTCGAGTTTCATCTGTGACAAGTGTGCAGAATCACCGAAATCGCTGTTTTCGTGCTATTGGATGCGAAAAACACGTTTTCTGGTGTTTTCAGCACACCACAGTGCGTTTGATATGCGGAAACTGCCATATCTTCGGTATCGTTGTTGTTTCCAGCTGAGATATGCATTTTCAGTGATAATCTTCATGATTCTGCTGTTACAAGTGTGCAGAATCACCGAAATCGATGTTTTCGTGCTTTTGAATGCGGAAAACATTTTTTCTGGTGTTTTCAGGACGTCACAGTGCGTTTGATGTGCGGAAACTGCCATATATTCGGTATCGTTGTTGTTTCCAGCTCAGATATGCATTTTCAGTGATAATCTTCATGATTCTTCTGTTACAAGTGTGCAGAATCACCGAAATCGGTGTTTTCGTGCTATTGGATGCGAAAAACACGTTTTCTGGTGTTTTCAGCACGCCAGAGAGCGTTTGACACGCGGAAAATGCGATATCTTCGGTATCGTTGTTGTTTCCAGCTCAGATATGCATTTTCAGTGATAATCTTGATGATTCTGCTGTTATAAGTGTGCGGAATCACCGAAATTGCTGTTTTCGTGCTATTGGATGCGAAAAACACGTTTTCTGGTGTTTTCAGCACTCCACAGTGAGTCTGATATGCGGAAACTGCGATATCTTCGGTATCGGTGTTGTTTCCAGTTGAGATATGCATTTTCTACGATAATCTTCGAACTTCATCTGTGACAAGTGTGCAGAATCACCGAAATCGCTGTTTTCGTGCTATTGAATGCGAAAAACACGTTTTCTGGTGTTTTCAGCACTCCACAGTGCGTTTGATATGCGGAAACTACGATATCCTCGGTATCGTTGTTGCTTCCAGCTGAGATATGCATTTTCAGTGATAATCTTCATGATTCTGCTGTTACAAGTGTGCAGAATCACCGAAATCGCTGTTTTCGTGCTATTGAATGCGAAAAACACGTTTTCTGGTGTTTTCAGCACTCCACAGTGCGTTCGATAAGCGGAAACTGCGATATCTTCGGTATCGTTATTGTTTCCAGCTGAGATATGCATTTTCTCCGATAATCTTCGAGTTTCTTCTGTGACAAGTGTGCAGAATCACCGAAATCGCTGTTTTCGTGCTATTGGATGCGAAAAACACGTATTCTGGTGTTTTCAGCACTCCACAGTGCGTTTGATATGCGGAAACTGCGATATCTTCGGTATCGTTGTAGTTTCCAGCTGAGATATGCATTTTCAGCGATAATCTTCATGATTCTGCTGTTACAAATGTGCAGAATCACCGAAATTGCTGTTTTCGTGCTTTTGAATGCGAAAAACACGTTTTCTGGTGTTTTCAGCACACCACAGTGCGTTTGATATGCGGAAACTGCCATATCTTCGGTATCGTTGTTGTTTCCAGCTGAGATATGCATTTTCAGAGATTATCTTCATGATTCTGCTGTTACAAGTGTGCAGAATCACCGAAATCGATGTTTTCGTGCTTTTGAATGCGAAAAACACTTTTTCTGGTGTTTTCAGCACGCCACAGTGCGTTTGATGTGCGGAAACTGCCATATATTCGGTATCGTTGTTGTTTCCAGCTGAGATATGCATTTTCAGTGATAATCTTCATGATTCTGCTGTTACAAGTGTGCAGAATCACCGAAATCGGTGTTTTCGTGCTATTGGATGCGAAAAACACGTTTTCTGGTGTTTTCAGCACGCCACAGAGCGTTTGACATGCGGAAAAAGCGATATCTTCGGTATCGTTGTTGTTTCCAGCTCAGATATACATTTTCAGTGATAATCTTCATGATTCTGCTGTTACAAGTGTGCGGAATCACCGAAATCGGTGTTTTCGTGCTATTGGATGCGAAAAACACGTTTTCTGGTGTTTTCAGCACGCCACAGAGCGTTTGACATGCGGAAAATGCGATATCTTCGGTATCGTTGTTGTTTCCAGCTCAGATATACATTTTCAGTGATAATCTTCATGATTCTGCTGATACAAGTGTGCGCAATCACCGAAATTGCTGTTTTCGTGCTATTGGATGCGAAAAACACGTTTTCTGGTGTTTTCAGCACTCCACAGTGAGTCTGATATGCGGAAACTGCGATATCTTCGGTATCGTTGTTGTTTCCAGCTGAGATATGCATTTTCTACGATAATCTTCGAGTTTCATCTGTGACAAGTGTGCAGAATCACAGAAATCGCTGTTTTCGTGCTATTGGATGCGAAAAACACGTTTTCTGGTGTTTTCAGCACTCCACAGTGAGTCTGATATGCGGAAACTGCGATATCTTCGGTATCGTTGTTGTTTCCAGCTGAGATATGCATTTTCATTGATAATCTTCATGATTCTGCTGTTACAAGTGTGCAGAATCACCGAAATCGATGTTTTCGTGCTTTTGAATGCGAAAAACACTTTTTCTGGTGTTTTCAGCACGCCACAGTGCGTTTGATGTGCGGAAACTGCCATATATTCGGTATCGTTGTTGTTTCCAGCTGAGATATGCATTTTCAGTGATAATCTTCATGATTCTGCTGTTACAACTGTGCAGAATCACCGAAATCGGTGTTTTCGTGCTATTGGATGCGAAAAACACGTTTTCTGGTGTTTTCAGCACGCCACAGAGCGTTTGACATGCGGAAAATGCGATATCTTCGGTATCGTTGCTGTTTCCAGCTCAGATATGCATTTTCAGTGATAATCTTCATGATGCTGCTGTTACAAGTGTGCGGAATCACCGAAATTGCTGTTTTCGTGCTATTGGATGCGAAAAACACGTTTTCTGGTGTTTTCAGCACTCCACAGTGAGTCTGATATGCGGAATCTGCGATATCTTCGGTATCGTTGTTGTTTCCAGCCTCGATATGCATTTTCTACGATAATCTTCGAGTTTCATCTGTGACAAGTGTGCAGAATCACCGAAATCGCTGTTTTCGTGCTATTGGATGCGAAAAACACGTTTGCTGGTGTTTTCAGCACTCCACAGTGCGTTTGATATGCGGAAACTGCGATATCTTCGGTATCGTTGTTGTTTCCAGCTGAGATATGCATTTTCTACGATAATCTTCGAGTTTCTTCTGTGACAAGTGTGCAGAATCACCGAAATCGCTGTTTTCGTGCTATTGGATGCGAAAAACACGTTTTCTGGTGTTTTCAGCACTCCACAGTGCGTTTGATATGCGGAAACTGCGATATCTTCGGTATCGTTGTTGTTTCCAGCTGAGATATGCATTTTCAGCGATAATCTTCATGATTCTGCTGTTACAAATGTGCAGAATCACCGAAATCGCTGTTTTCGTGCTATTGGATGCGAAAAACACGTTTGCTGGTGTTTTCAGCACTCCACAGTGCGTTTGATATGCGGAAACTGCCATATCTTCGGTATCGTTGTTGTTTCCAGCTGAGATATGCATTTTCAGTGATAATCATCATGATTCTGCTGTTACAAGTGTGCAGAATCACCGAAATCGATGTTTTCGTGCTTTTGAATGCGAAAAACACTTTTCTGGTGTTTTCAGCACGCCACAGTGCGTTTGATGTGCGGAAACTGCCATATATTCGGTATCGTTGTTGTTTCCAGCTCAGATATGCATTTTCAGTGATAATCTTCATGATTCTGCTGTTGCAAGTGTGCAGAATCACCGAAATCGGTGTTTTCGTGCTATTGGATGCGAAAAACACGTTTTCTGGTGTTTTCAGCACTCCACAGTGCGTTTGGTATGCGGAAACTACGATATCTTCGGTATCGTTGTTGTTTCCAGCTGAGATATGCATTTTCAGTGATAGTCATCATGATTCTGCTGTTACAAGTGTGCAGAATCACCGAAATCGCTGTTTTCGTGCTAATGAATGCGAAAAACACGTTTTCTGGTGTTTTCAGCACTCCACAGTGCGTTTGATATGCGGAAACTGCCATATCTTCGGTATCGTTGTTGTTTCCAGCTGAGAAATGCATTTTCAGTGATAATCTTCATGATTCTGCTGTTACAAGTGTGCAGAATCACCGAAATCGCTGTTTTCGTGCTTTTGAATGCGAAAAACACGTTTTCTGGTGTTTTCAGCACTCCACAGTGCGTTTGATATGCGGAAACTACGATATCTTCGGTATCGTTGTTGTTTCCAGCTGAGATATGCAGTTTCAGTGATAATGTTCATGGTTCTGCTGTTACAAGTGTGCAGAATCACCGAAATCGCTGTTTTCGTGCTATTGGATGCGAAAAACACGTATTCTGGTGTTTTCAGCACGCCACAGTGCGTTTGATGTGCGGAAACTGCCATATCTTCGGTATCGGTGTTGTTTCCAGCTGAGATATGCATTTTCTACGATAATCTTCGAACTTCTTCTGTGACAAGTGTGCAGAATCACCGAAATCGCTGTTTTCGTGCTATTGAATGCGAAAAACACGTTTTCTGGTGTTTTCAGCACTCCACAGTGCGTTTGATATGCGGAAACTGCGATATCTTCGGTATCGTTGTTGTTTCCAGCTGAGATATGCATTTTCTACGATAATCTTCGAGTTTCTTCTGTGACAAGTGTGCAGAATCACCGAAATCGCTGTTTTCGTGCTATTGAATGCGAAAAACACGTTTTCTGGTGTTTTCAGCACTCCACAGTGCGTTTGATATGCGGAAACTACGATATCTTCGGTATCGGTGTTGTTTCCAGCTGAGATATGCATTTTCTACGATAATCTTCGAACTTCTTCTGTGACAAGTGTGCAGAATCACCGAAATCGCTGTTTTCGTGCTATTGAATGCGAAAAACACATTTTCTGGTGTTTTCAGCACTTCACAGTGAGTCTGATATGCGGAAACTGCGATATCTTCGGTATCGGTGTTGTTTCCAGCTGAGATATGCATTTTCTACGATAATCTTCGAACTTCTTCTGTGACAAGTGTGCAGAATCACCGAAATCGCTGTTTTCGTGCTATTGAATGCGAAAAACACGTTTTCTGGTGTTTTCAGCACTCCACAGTGCGTTTGATATGCGGAAACTACGATATCTTCGGTATCGTTGTTACTTCCAGCTGAGATATGCATTTTCAGTGATAATCTTCATGATTCTGCTGTTACAAGTGTGCAGAATCACCGAAATCGCTGTTTTCGTGCTATTGGATGCGAAAAACACGTTTTCTGGTGTTTTCAGCACGCCACAGTGCGTTTGATGTGCGGAAACTGCCATATATTCGGTATCGTTGTTGTTTCCAGCTGAGATATGCATTTTCAGTGGTAATCTTCATGATTCTGCTGTTACAAGTGTGCAGAATCACCGAAGTCGGTGTTTTCGTGCTATTGGATGCGAAAAACACGTTTTCTGGTGTTTTCAGCACTCCACAGTGAGTCTGATATGCGGAAACTGCGATATCTTCGGTATCGTTGTTGTTTCTAGCTGAGATATGCATTTTCTACGATAATGTTCGAGTTTCATCTGTGACAAGTGTGCAGAATCACAGAAATCACTGTTTTCGTGCTATTGGATGCGAAAAACACGTTTTCTGGTGTTTTCAGCACTCCACAGTGCGTTTGGTATGCGGAAACTACGATATCTTCGGTATCGTTGTTGTTTCCAGCTGAGATATGCATTTTCAGTGATAGTCTTCATGATTCTGCTGTTACAAGTTGTGCAGAATCACCGAAATCGCTGTTTTCGTGCTATTGAATGCGAAAAACACGTTTTCTGGTGTTTTCAGCACTCCACAGTGCGTTTGATATGCGGAAACTGCGATATCTTCGGTATCGTTGTTGTTTCCAGCTGAGATATGCATTTTCTACGATAATCTTCGAGTTTCTTCTGTGACAAGTGTGCAGAATCACCGAAATCGCTGTTTTCGTGCTATTGAATGCGAAAAACACGTTTTCTGGTGTTTTCAGCACTCCACAGTGCGTTTGATATGCGGAAACTACGATATCTTCGGTATCGGTGTTGTTTCCAGCTGAGATATGCATTTTCTATGATAATCTTCGAACTTCTTCTGTGACAAGTGTGCAGAATCACCGAAATCGGTGTTTTCGTGCTATTGGATGCGAAAGACACGTTTTCTGGTGTTTTCAGCACGCCACAGAGCGTTTGACATGCGGAAAATGCGATATCTTCGGTATCGTTGTTGTTTCCAGCTCAGATATGCATTTTCAGTGATAATCTTCATGATTCTGCTGTTACAAGTGTGCAGAATCACCGAAATCGGTGTTTTCGTGCTATTGGATGCGAAAGACACGTTTTCTGGTGTTTTCAGCACGCATCAGAGCGTTTGACATGCGGAAAATGCGATATCTTCGGTATCGTTGTTGTTTCCAGCTCAGATATGCATTTTCAGTGATAATCTTCATGATTCTGCTGTTACAAGTGTGCGGAATCACCGAAATTGCTGTTTTTGTGCTATTGGATGCGAAAAACACGTTTTCTGGTGTTTTCAGCACTCCACAGTGAGTCTGATATGCGGAAACTGCGATATCTTCGGTATCGTTGTTGTTTCCAGCCTCGATATGCATTTTCTACGATAATCTTCGAGTTTCATCTGTGACAAGTGTGCAGAATCACCGAAATCGCTGTTTTCGTGCTATTGGATGCGAAAAACACGTTTCCTGGTGTTTTCAGCACTCCACAGTGCGTTTGATATGCGGAAACTGCGATATCTTCGGTATCCTTGTTGTTTCCAGCTGAGATATGCATTGTCAGCGATAATCTTCATGATTCTGCTGTTACAAATGTGCGGAATCACCGAAATTGCTGTTTTCGTGCTTTTGAATGCGAAAATCACGTTTTCTGAAGTTTTCAGCACACCACAGTGCGTTTGATATGCGGAAACTGCCATATCGTCGGTATCGTTGTTGTTTCCAGCTGAGATATGCATTTTCAGCGATAATCTTCATGATTCTGCTGTTACAAGTGTGCAGAATCACCGAAGTCGGTGTTTTCGTGCTATTGGATGCGAAAAACACGTTTTCTGGTGTTTTCAGCACTCCACAGTGAGTCTGATATGCGGAAACTGCGATATCTTCGGTATCGTTGTTGTTTCTAGCTGAGATATGCATTTTCTACGATAATCTTCGAGTTTCATCTGTGACAAGTGTGCAGAATCACAGAAATCACTGTTTTCGTGCTATTGGATGCGAAAAACACGTTTTCTGGTGTTTTCAGCACTCCACAGTGCGTTTGGTATGCGGAAACTACGATATCTTCGGTATCGTTGTTGTTTCCAGCTGAGATATGCATTTTCAGTGATAATCTTCATGATTCTGCTGTTACAAGTGTGCAGAATCACCGAAGTCGGTGTTTTCGTGCTATTGGATGCGAAAAACACGTTTTCTGGTGTTTTCAGCACTCCACAGTGAGTCTGATATGCGGAAACTGCCATATCGTCGGTATCGTTGTTGTTTCCAGCTGAGATATGCATTTTCACTGATAATCTTCATGATTCTGCTGTTACAAGTGTGCAGAATCACCGAAATCGCTGTTTTCGTGCTATTGGATGCGAAAAACACGTTTTCTGGTGTTTTCAGCACTCCACAGTGCGTTTGATATGCGGAAACTGCGATATCTTCGGTATCGTTGTTGTTTCCAGCTGAGATATGCATTTTCAGTGATAATCTTCATGATTCTGCTGTTACAAGTGTGCAGAATCACCGAAATCGCTGTTTTCGTGCTATTGGATGCGAAAAACACGTTTTCTGGTGTTTTCAGCACTCCACAGTGCGTTTGGTATGCGGAAACTACGATATCTTCGGTATCGTTGTTGTTTCCAGCTGAGATATGCATTTTCAGTGATAGTCTTCATGATTCTGCTGTTACAAGTGTGCAGAATCACCGAAATCGCTGTTTTCGTGCTAATGAATGCGAAAAACACGTTTTCTGGTGTTTTCAGCACTCCACAGTGCGTTTGATATGCGGAAACTGCCATATCTTCGGTATCGTTGTTGTTTCCAGCTGAGAAATGCATTTTCAGTGATAATCTTCATGATTCTGCTGTTACAAGTGTGCAGAATCACCGAAATCGCTGTTTTCGTGCTTTTGAATGCGAAAAACACGTTTTCTGGTGTTTTCAGCACTCCACAGTGCGTTTGATATGCGGAAACTACGATATCTTCGGTATCGTTGTTGTTTCCAGCTGAGATATGCAGTTTCAGTGATAATGTTCATGGTTCTGCTGTTACAAGTGTGCAGAATCACCGAAATCGCTGTTTTCGTGCTATTGAATGCGAAAAACACATTTTCTGGTGTTTTCAGCACTTCACAGTGAGTCTGATATGCGGAAACTGCGATATCTTCGGTATCGGTGTTGTTTCCAGCTGAGATATGCATTTTCTACGATAATCTTCGAACTTCTTCTGTGACAAGTGTGCAGAATCACCGAAATCGCTGTTTTCGTGCTATTGAATGCGAAAAACACGTTTTCTGGTGTTTTCAGCACTCCACAGTGCGTTTGATATGCGGAAACTACGATATCTTCGGTATCGTTGTTACTTCCAGCTGAGATATGCATTTTCAGTGATAATCTTCATGATTCTGCTGTTACAAGTGTGCAGAATCACCGAAATCGCTGTTTTCGTGCTATTGAATGCGAAAAACACGTTTTCTGGTGTTTTCAGCACTCCACAGTGCGTTTGATATGCGGAAACTGCGATATCTTCGGTATCGTTGTTGTTTCCAGCTGAGATATGCATTTTCTACGATAATCTTCGAGTTTCTTCTGTGACAAGTGTGCAGAATCACCGAAATCGCTGTTTTCGTGCTATTGAATGCGAAAAACACGTTTTCTGGTGTTTTCAGCACTCCACAGTGCGTTTGATATGCGGAAACTACGATATCTTCGGTATCGGTGTTGTTTCCAGCTGAGATATGCATTTTCTACGATAATCTTCGAACTTCTTCTGTGACAAGTGTGCAGAATCACCGAAATCGCTGTTTTCGTGCTATTGAATGCGAAAAACACATTTTCTGGTGTTTTCAGCACTTCACAGTGAGTCTGATATGCGGAAACTGCGATATCTTCGGTATCGGTGTTGTTTCCAGCTGAGATATGCATTTTCTACGATAATCTTCGAACTTCTTCTGTGACAAGTGTGCAGAATCACCGAAATCGCTGTTTTCGTGCTATTGAATGCGAAAAACACGTTTTCTGGTGTTTTCAGCACTCCACAGTGCGTTTGATATGCGGAAACTACGATATCTTCGGTATCGTTGTTACTTCCAGCTGAGATATGCATTTTCAGTGATAATCTTCATGATTCTGCTGTTACAAGTGTGCAGAATCACCGAAATCGGTGTTTTCGTGCTATTGGATGCGAAAGACACGTTTTCTGGTGTTTTCAGCACGCATCAGAGCGTTTGACATGCGGAAAATGCGATATCTTCGGTATCGTTGTTGTTTCCAGCTCAGATATGCATTTTCAGTGATAATCTTCATGATTCTGCTGTTACAAGTGTGCGGAATCACCGAAATTGCTGTTTTTGTGCTATTGGATGCGAAAAACACGTTTTCTGGTGTTTTCAGCACTCCACAGTGAGTCTGATATGCGGAAACTGCGATATCTTCGGTATCGTTGTTGTTTCCAGCCTCGATATGCATTTTCTACGATAATCTTCGAGTTTCATCTGTGACAAGTGTGCAGAATCACCGAAATCGCTGTTTTCGTGCTATTGGATGCGAAAAACACGTTTCCTGGTGTTTTCAGCACTCCACAGTGCGTTTGATATGCGGAAACTGCGATATCTTCGGTATCCTTGTTGTTTCCAGCTGAGATATGCATTGTCAGCGATAATCTTCATGATTCTGCTGTTACAAATGTGCGGAATCACCGAAATTGCTGTTTTCGTGCTTTTGAATGCGAAAATCACGTTTTCTGAAGTTTTCAGCACACCACAGTGCGTTTGATATGCGGAAACTGCCATATCGTCGGTATCGTTGTTGTTTCCAGCTGAGATATGCATTTTCAGCGATAATCTTCATGATTCTGCTGTTACAAGTGTGCAGAATCACCGAAGTCGGTGTTTTCGTGCTATTGGATGCGAAAAACACGTTTTCTGGTGTTTTCAGCACTCCACAGTGAGTCTGATATGCGGAAACTGCGATATCTTCGGTATCGTTGTTGTTTCTAGCTGAGATATGCATTTTCTACGATAATCTTCGAGTTTCATCTGTGACAAGTGTGCAGAATCACAGAAATCACTGTTTTCGTGCTATTGGATGCGAAAAACACGTTTTCTGGTGTTTTCAGCACTCCACAGTGCGTTTGGTATGCGGAAACTACGATATCTTCGGTATCGTTGTTGTTTCCAGCTGAGATATGCATTTTCAGTGATAGTCTTCATGATTCTGCTGTTACAAGTGTGCAGAATCACCGAAATCGGTGTTTTCGTGCTATTGGATGCGAAAAACACGTTTTCTGGTGTCTTCAGCACTCCACAGTGCGTTTGATGTGCGGAAACTGCCATATCTTCGGTATCGTTGTTGTTTCCAGCTGAGATATGCATTTTCACTGATAATCTTCATGATTCTGCTGTTACAAGTGTGCAGAATCACCGAAATCGCTGTTTTCGTGCTGTTGAATGCGAAAAACACGTTTTCTGGTGTTTTCAGCACTCCACAGTGCGTTTGATATGCGGAAACTGCCATATCTTCGGTATCGTTGTTGTTTCCAGCTGAGATATGCATTTTCAGTGATAATCTTCATGATTCTGCTGTTACAAGTGTGCAGAATCACCGAAATCGCTGTTTTCGTGCTGTTGAATGCGAAAATCACGTTTTCTGAAGTTTTCAGCACACCACAGTGCGTTTGATATGCGGAAACTGCCATATCGTCGGTATCGTTGTTGTTTCCAGCTGAGATATGCATTTTCAGCGATAATCTTCATGATTCTGCTGTTACAAGTGTGCAGAATCACCGAAGTCGGTGTTTTCGTGCTATTGGATGCGAAAAACACGTTTTCTGGTGTTTTCAGCACTCCACAGTGAGTCTGATATGCGGAAACTGCGATATCTTCGGTATCGTTGTTGTTTCTAGCTGAGATATGCATTTTCTACGATAATCTTCGAGTTTCATCTGTGACAAGTGTGCAGAATCACAGAAATCACTGTTTTCGTGCTATTGGATGCGAAAAACACGTTTTCTGGTGTTTTCAGCACGCCACAGAGCGTTTGACATGCGGAAAATGCGATATCTTCGGTATCGTTGCTGTTTCCAGCTCAGATATGCATTTTCAGTGATAATCTTCATGATGCTGCTGTTACAAGTGTGCGGAATCACCGAAATTGCTGTTTTCGTGCTATTGGATGCGAAAAACACGTTTTCTGGTGTTTTCAGCACTCCACAGTGAGTCTGATATGCGGAATCTGCGATATCTTCGGTATCGTTGTTGTTTCCAGCCTCGATATGCATTTTCTACGATAATCTTCGAGTTTCATCTGTGACAAGTGTGCAGAATCACCGAAATCGCTGTTTTCGTGCTATTGGATGCGAGAAACACGTTTGCTGGTGTTTTCAGCACTCCACAGTGCGTTTGATATGCGGAAACTACGATATCTTCGGTATCGTTGTTGCTTCCAGCTGAGATATGCATTTTCAGTGATAATCTTCATGATTCTGCTGTTACAAGTGTGCAGAATCACCGAAATCGCTGTTTTCGTGCTATTGAATGCGAAAAACACGTTTTCTGGTGTTTTCAGCACTCCACAGTGCGTTTGATATGCGGAAACTGCGATATCTTCGGTATCGTTGTTGTTTCCAGCTGAGATATGCATTTTCTACGATAATCTTCGAGTTTCTTCTGTGACAAGTGTGCAGAATCACCGAAGTCGGTGTTTTCGTGCTATTGGATGCGAAAAACACGTTTTCTGGTGTTTTCAGCACTCCACAGTGAGTCTGATATGCGGAAACTGCGATATCTTCGGTATCGTTGTTGTTTCTAGCTGAGATATGCATTTTCTACGATAATGTTCGAGTTTCATCTGTGACAAGTGTGCAGAATCACAGAAATCACTGTTTTCGTGCTATTGGATGCGAAAAACACGTTTTCTGGTGTTTTCAGCACTCCACAGTGCGTTTGGTATGCGGAAACTACGATATCTTCGGTATCGTTGTTGTTTCCAGCTGAGATATGCATTTTCAGTGATAGTCTTCATGATTCTGCTGTTACAAGTGTGCAGAATCACCGAAATCGCTGTTTTCGTGCTATTGAATGCGAAAAACACGTTTTCTGGTGTTTTCAGCACTCCACAGTGCGTTTGATATGCGGAAACTGCGATATCTTCGGTATCGTTGTTGTTTCCAGCTGAGATATGCATTTTCTACGATAATCTTCGAGTTTCTTCTGTGACAAGTGTGCAGAATCACCGAAATCGCTGTTTTCGTGCTATTGAATGCGAAAAACACGTTTTCTGGTGTTTTCAGCACTCCACAGTGCGTTTGATATGCGGAAACTACGATATCTTCGGTATCGGTGTTGTTTCCAGCTGAGATATGCATTTTCTACGATAATCTTCGAACTTCTTCTGTGACAAGTGTGCAGAATCACCGAAATCGGTGTTTTCGTGCTATTGGATGCGAAAGACACGTTTTCTGGTGTTTTCAGCACGCCACAGAGCGTTTGACATGCGGAAAATGCGATATCTTCGGTATCGTTGTTGTTTCCAGCTCAGATATGCATTTTCAGTGATAATCTTCATGATTCTGCTGTTACAAGTGTGCAGAATCACCGAAATCGGTGTTTTCGTGCTATTGGATGCGAAAGACACGTTTTCTGGTGTTTTCAGCACGCATCAGAGCGTTTGACATGCGGAAAATGCGATATCTTCGGTATCGTTGTTGTTTCCAGCTCAGATATGCATTTTCAGTGATAATCTTCATGATTCTGCTGTTACAAGTGTGCGGAATCACCGAAATTGCTGTTTTTGTGCTATTGGATGCGAAAAACACGTTTTCTGGTGTTTTCAGCACTCCACAGTGAGTCTGATATGCGGAAACTGCGATATCTTCGGTATCGTTGTTGTTTCCAGCCTCGATATGCATTTTCTACGATAATCTTCGAGTTTCATCTGTGACAAGTGTGCAGAATCACCGAAATCGCTGTTTTCGTGCTATTGGATGCGAAAAACACGTTTCCTGGTGTTTTCAGCACTCCACAGTGCGTTTGATATGCGGAAACTGCGATATCTTCGGTATCCTTGTTGTTTCCAGCTGAGATATGCATTGTCAGCGATAATCTTCATGATTCTGCTGTTACAAATGTGCGGAATCACCGAAATTGCTGTTTTCGTGCTTTTGAATGCGAAAATCACGTTTTCTGAAGTTTTCAGCACACCACAGTGCGTTTGATATGCGGAAACTGCCATATCGTCGGTATCGTTGTTGTTTCCAGCTGAGATATGCATTTTCAGCGATAATCTTCATGATTCTGCTGTTGCAAGTGTGCAGAATCACCGAAGTCGGTGTTTTCGTGCTATTGGATGCGAAAAACACGTTTTCTGGTGTTTTCAGCACTCCACAGTGAGTCTGATATGCGGAAACTGCGATATCTTCGGTATCGTTGTTGTTTCTAGCTGAGATATGCATTTTCTACGATAATCTTCGAGTTTCATCTGTGACAAGTGTGCAGAATCACAGAAATCACTGTTTTCGTGCTATTGGATGCGAAAAACACGTTTTCTGGTGTTTTCAGCACTCCACAGTGCGTTTGGTATGCGGAAACTACGATATCTTCGGTATCGTTGTTGTTTCCAGCTGAGATATGCATTTTCAGTGATAGTCTTCATGATTCTGCTGTTACAAGTGTGCAGAATCACCGAAATCGGTGTTTTCGTGCTATTGGATGCGAAAAACACGTTTTCTGGTGTCTTCAGCACTCCACAGTGCGTTTGATGTGCGGAAACTGCCATATCTTCGGTATCGTTGTTGTTTCCAGCTGAGATATGCATTATCACTGATAATCTTCATGATTCTGCTGTTACAAGTGTGCAGAATCACCGAAATCGCTGTTTTCGTGCTGTTGAATGCGAAAAACACGTTTTCTGGTGTTTTCAGCACTCCACAGTGCGTTTGATATGCGGAAACTGCCATATCTTCGGTATCGTTGTTGTTTCCAGCTGAGATATGCATTTTCAGTGATAATCTTCATGATTCTGCTGTTACAAGTGTGCAGAATCACCGAAATCGCTGTTTTCGTGCTGTTGAATGCGAAAATCACGTTTTCTGAAGTTTTCAGCACACCACAGTGCGTTTGATATGCGGAAACTGCCATATCGTCGGTATCGTTGTTGTTTCCAGCTGAGATATGCATTTTCAGCGATAATCTTCATGATTCTGCTGTTACAAGTGTGCAGAATCACCGAAGTCGGTGTTTTCGTGCTATTGGATGCGAAAAACTCGTTTTCTGGTGTTTTCAGCACTCCACAGTGAGTCTGATATGCGGAAACTGCGATATCTTCGGTATCGTTGTTGTTTCTAGCTGAGATATGCATTTTCTACGATAATCTTCGAGTTTCATCTGTGACAAGTGTGCAGAATCACAGAAATCACTGTTTTCGTGCTATTGGATGCGAAAAACACGTTTTCTGGTGTTTTCAGCACGCCACAGAGCGTATGACATGCGGAAAATGCGATATCTTCGGTATCGTTGCTGTTTCCAGCTCAGATATGCATTTTCAGTGATAATCTTCATGATGCTGCTGTTACAAGTGTGCGGAATCACCGAAATTGCTGTTTTCGTGCTATTGGATGCTGTTACGTCCCGGATCGCGCTATTTTGGCAAAATCGAGACGGAGCACAATAATATACTGTTCTTTGCGTTCACGCAGCGCGTACGTCTGCGTCTAACGGGGACTTTCGCTAATTCAGTCGATTGTAAATGGTACTTACCTAGACTCCTTGTTAACTGCAGGCTGGATGATAATAGCGTAGCAGTTGATATGTGAATCGCGCACTTTGATAAATGGTTATAATAATTGAATATGGAATTATAATATGAATAATCTATTTAATATACTTCACGATGTAGGTTATATAAGATATAGAATACAATTGAGTATGGTAATAGTAATATAATATAAGATATAGGAATACAATGAAATAGTAACACTTGGATATAGAACACTTAGAAATAGTAACGCTTGGAAATAGAAACACTTAGAAATAGTAACGCTTGGAAATAGAAACACTTAGAAATAGTAACGCTTGGAAATAGAAACACTTGATGTAGAAACGCGATGTACACTCCGGGAGTTCCGGAGTGGAACTGTCTTGTGAGGCCTGGGCGCTTGCTTGTTTTATACTAGTGGAGTATGGAGATAAGATATGAGGAGCGTGAGACCGGGGTAGATTAGGTAGGTGGATGTTTATAAGATAGGAGAGGAATTCGTATGTTACTGGATCTGGTGTTTATGAGATAAGATAAGGAGTTGGAGTCGAGGAGGATGTTTATAAGATTAGATATAGGAGAAGTGTGATGTGATGTCGGAGGAATGTGTTTATAGATAAGAGTTGGTCGTGAGAGCGGATGTCGATAGTCGAGGTTTAGTCTGGAGATATTGAAGGAATGTGTTTATAGATAAGAGTTGATCGTGAGAGCGGATGTCGGTAATAGGATATGGTAGTGGCTTAGTATCTATGTTATGGTTAATTCGGTCTTAAGATTATTGGTTACGTGCTTACTTGCTATCTTAGTATACTAGAAGGTTCTACGCTATCTTACATTCTAATAGCGTTCGTTGCTTCTCACTCTCACTGTCACAGGTAAGTGTCTAAGTCCAACGTCGCTAGACGTAACAATGCGAAAAACACGTTTTCTGGTGTTTTCAGCACTCCACAGTGAGTCTGATATGCGGAATCTGCGATATCTTCGGTATCGTTGTTGTTTCCAGCCTCGATATGCATTTTCTACGATAATCTTCGAGTTTCATCTGTGACAAGTGTGCAGAATCACCGAAATCGCTGTTTTCGTGCTATTGGATGCGAAAAACACGTTTGCTGGTGTTTTCAGCACTCCACAGTGCGTTTGATATGCGGAAACTACGATATCTTCGGTATCGTTGTTGCTTCCAGCTGAGATATGCATTTTCAGTGATAATCTTCATGATTCTGCTGTTACAAGTGTGCAGAATCACCGAAATCGCTGTTTTCGTGCTATTGAATGCGAAAAACACGTTTTCTGGTGTTTTCAGCACTCCACAGTGCGTTTGATATGCGGAAACTGCGATATCTTCGGTATCGTTGTTGTTTCCAGCTGAGATATGCATTTTCTACGATAATCTTCGAGTTTCTTCTGTGACAAGTGTGCAGAATCACCGAAATCGCTGTTTTCGTGCTATTGGATGCGAAAAACACGTTTTCTGGTTTTTTCAGCACTCCACAGTGCGTTTGATATGCGGAAACTGCGATATCTTCGGTATCGTTGTTGTTTCCAGCTGAGATATGCATTTTCAGCGATAATCTTCATGATTCTGCTGTTACAAATGTGCAGAATCACCGAAATTGCTGGTTTCGTGCTTTTGAATGCGAAAAACACGTTTTCTGGTGTTTTCAGCACACCACAGTGCGTTTGATATGCGGAAACTGCCATATCTTCGGTATCGTTGTTGTTTCCAGCTGAGATATGCATTTTCAGTGATAATCATCATGATTCTGCTGTTACAAGTGTGCAGAATCACCGAAATCGATGTTTTCGTGCTTTTGAATGCGAAAAACACTTTTCTAGTGTTTTCAGCACGCCACAGTGCGTTTGATGTGCGGAAACTGCCATATATTCAGTATCGTTGTTGTTTCCAGCTGAGATATGCATTTTCAGTGATAATCTTCATGATTCTGCTGTTACAAGTGTGCAGAATCACCGAAATCGGTGTTTTCGTGCTATTGGATGCGAAAAACACGTTTTCTGGTGTTTTCAGCACTCCACAGTGCGTTTGGTATGCGGAAACTACGATATCTTCGGTATCGTTGTTGTTTCCAGCTGAGATATGCATTTTCAGTGATAGTCTTCATGATTCTGCTGTTACAAGTGTGCAGAATCACCGAAATCGCTGTTTTCGTGCTATTGAATGCGAAAAACACGTTTTCTGGTGTTTTCAGCACTCCACAGTGCGTTTGATATGCGGAAACTGCGATATCTTCGGTATCGTTGTTGTTTCCAGCTGAGATATGCATTTTCTACGATAATCTTCGAGTTTCTTCTGTGACAAGTGTGCAGAATCACCGAAATCGCTGTTTTCGTGCTATTGAATGCGAAAAACACGTTTTCTGGTGTTTTCAGCACTCCACAGTGCGTTTGATATGCGGAAACTACGATATCTTCGGTATCGGTGTTGTTTCCAGCTGAGATATGCATTTTCTACGATAATCTTCGAACTTCTTCTGTGACAAGTGTGCAGAATCACCGAAATCGGTGTTTTCGTGCTATTGGATGCGAAAGACACGTTTTCTGGTGTTTTCAGCACGCCACAGAGCGTTTGACATGCGGAAAATGCGATATCTTCGGTATCGTTGTTGTTTCCAGCTCAGATATGCATTTTCAGTGATAATCTTCATGATTCTGCTGTTACAAGTGTGCAGAATCACCGAAATCGGTGTTTTCGTGCTATTGGATGCGAAAGACACGTTTTCTGGTGTTTTCAGCACGCATCAGAGCGTTTGACATGCGGAAAATGCGATATCTTCGGTATCGTTGTTGTTTCCAGCTCAGATATGCATTTTCAGTGATAATCTTCATGATTCTGCTGTTACAAGTGTGCGGAATCACCGAAATTGCTGTTTTTGTGCTATTGGATGCGAAAAACACGTTTTCTGGTGTTTTCAGCACTCCACAGTGAGTCTGATATGCGGAAACTGCGATATCTTCGGTATCGTTGTTGTTTCCAGCCTCGATATGCATTTTCTACGATAATCTTCGAGTTTCATCTGTGACAAGTGTGCAGAATCACCGAAATCGCTGGTTTCGTGCTATTGGATGCGAAAAACACGTTTCCTGGTGTTTTCAGCACTCCACAGTGCGTTTGATATGCGGAAACTGCGATATCTTCGGTATCCTTGTTGTTTCCAGCTGAGATATGCATTGTCAGCGATAATCTTCATGATTCTGCTGTTACAAATGTGCGGAATCACCGAAATTGCTGTTTTCGTGCTTTTGAATGCGAAAATCACGTTTTCTGAAGTTTTCAGCACACCACAGTGCGTTTGATATGCGGAAACTGCCATATCGTCGGTATCGTTGTTGTTTCCAGCTGAGATATGCATTTTCAGCGATAATCTTCATGATTCTGCTGTTACAAGTGTGCAGAATCACCGAAGTCGGTGTTTTCGTGCTATTGGATGCGAAAAACACGTTTTCTGGTGTTTTCAGCACTCCACAGTGAGTCTGATATGCGGAAACTGCGATATCTTCGATATCGTTGTTGTTTCCAGCTGAGATATGCATTTTCAGTGATAATCTTCATGATTCTGCTGTTACAAGTGTGCAGAATCACCGAAATCGCTGTTTTCGTGCTGTTGAATGCGAAAATCACGTTTTCTGAAGTTTTCAGCACACCACAGTGCGTTTGATATGCGGAAACTGCCATATCGTCGGTATCGTTGTTGTTTCCAGCTGAGATATGCATTTTCAGCGATAATCTTCATGATTCTGCTGTTACAAGTGTGCAGAATCACCGAAATCGCTGTTTTCGTGCTGTTGAATGCGAAAATCACGTTTTCTGAAGTTTTCAGCACACCACAGTGCGTTTGATATGCGGAAACTGCCATATCGTCGGTATCGTTGTTGTTTCCAGCTGAGATATGCATTTTCAGCGATAATCTTCATGATTCTGCTGTTACAAGTGTGCAGAATCACCGAAGTCGGTGTTTTCGTGCTATTGGATGCGAAAAACACGTTTTCTGGTGTTTTCAGCACTCCACAGTGAGTCTGATATGCGGAAACTGCGATATCTTCGGTATCGTTGTTGTTTCTAGCTGAGATATGCATTTTCTACGATAATCTTCGAGTTTCATCTGTGACAAGTGTGCAGAATCACAGAAATCACTGTTTTCGTGCTATTGGATGCGAAAAACACGTTTTCTGGTGTTTTCAGCACGCCACAGAGCGTTTGACATGCGGAAAATGCGATATCTTCGGTATCGTTGCTGTTTCCAGCTCAGATATGCATTTTCAGTGATAATCTTCATGATGCTGCTGTTACAAGTGTGCGGAATCACCGAAATTGCTGTTTTCGTGCTATTGGATGCGAAAAACACGTTTTCTGGTGTTATCAGCACTCCACAGTGAGTCTGATATGCGGAATCTGCGATATCTTCGGTATCGTTGTTGTTTCCAGCCTCGATATGCATTTTCTACGATAATCTTCGAGTTTCATCTGTGACAAGTGTGCAGAATCACCGAAATCGCTGTTTTCGTGCTATTGGATGCGAAAAACACGTTTGCTGGTGTTTTCAGCACTCCACAGAGCGTTTGATATGCGGAAACTACGATATCTTCGGTATCGTTGTTGCTTCCAGCTGAGATATGCATTTTCAGTGATAATCTTCATGATTCTGCTGTTACAAGTGTGCAGAATCACCGAAATCGCTGTTTTCGTGCTATTGAATGCGAAAAACACGTTTTCTGGTGTTTTCAGCACTCCACAGTGCGTTTGATATGCGGAAACTGCGATATCTTCGGTATCGTTGTTGTTTCCAGCTGAGATATGCATTTTCTACGATAATCTTCGAGTTTCTTCTGTGACAAGTGTGCAGAATCACCGAAATCGCTGTTTTCGTGCTATTGGATGCGAAAAACACGTTTTCTGGTGTTTTCAGCACTCCACAGTGCGTTTGATATGCGGAAACTGCGATATCTTCGGTATCGTTGTTGTTTCCAGCTGAGATATGCATTTTCAGCGATAATCTTCATGATTCTGCTGTTACAAATGTGCAGAATCACCGAAATTGCTGGTTTCGTGCTTTTGAATGCGAAAAACACGTTTTCTGGTGTTTTCAGCACTCCACAGTGAGTCTGATATGCGGAAACTGCGATATCTTCGGTATCGTTGTTGTTTCCAGCTACGATATGCATTTTCTACGATAATCTTCGAGTTTCATCTGTGACAAGTGTGCAGAATCACCGAAATCGCTGTTTTCGTGCTACTGAATGCGAAAAACACGTTTTCTGGTGTTTTCAGCACTCCACAGTGAGTCTGATATGCGGAAACTGCGATATCTTCGGTATCGTTGTTGTTTCCAGCTGAGATATGCATTTTCTACGATAATCTTTGAGTTTCTTCTGTGACAAGTGTGCAGAATCACCGAAATCGCTGTTTTCGTGCTATTGAATGCGAAAAACACGTTTTCTGGTGTTTTCAGCACTCCACAGTGCGTTTGATATGCGGAAACTGCCATATCGTCGGTATCGTTGTTGTTTCCAGCTGAGATATGCATTTTCAGCGATAATCTTCATGATTCTGCTGTTACAAGTGTGCAGAATCACCGAAGTCGGTGTTTTCGTGCTATTGGATGCGAAAAACACGTTTTCTGGTGTTTTCAGCACTCCACAGTGAGTCTGATATGCGGAAACTGCGATATCTTCGGTATCGTTGTTGTTTCCAGCTGAGATATGCATTTTCAGTGATAATCTTCATGATTCTGCTGTTACAAGTGTGCAGAATCACCGAAATCGCTGTTTTCGTGCTGTTGAATGCGAAAATCACGTTTTCTGAAGTTTTCAGCACACCACAGTGCGTTTGATATGCGGAAACTGCCATATCGTCGGTATCGTTGTTGTTTCCAGCTGAGATATGCATTTTCAGCGATAATCTTCATGATTCTGCTGTTACAAGTGTGCAGAATCACCGAAATCGCTGTTTTCGGGCTGTTGAATGCGAAAATCACGTTTTCTGAAGTTTTCAGCACACCACAGTGCGTTTGATATGCGGAAACTGCCATATCGTCGGTATCGTTGTTGTTTCCAGCTGAGATATGCATTTTCAGCGATAATCTTCATGATTCTGCTGTTACAAGTGTGCAGAATCACCGAAGTCGGTGTTTTCGTGCTATTGGATGCGTAAAACACGTTTTCTGGTGTTTTCAGCACTCCACAGTGAGTCTGATATGCGGAAACTGCGATATCTTCGGTATCGTTGTTGTTTCCAGCTGAGATATGCATTTTCTACGATAATCTTTGAGTTTCTTCTGTGACAAGTGTGCAGAATCACCGAAATCGCTGTTTTCGTGCTATTGAATGCGAAAAACACGTTTTCTGGTGTTTTCAGCACTCCACAGTGCGTTTGATATGCGGAAACTGCCATATCGTCGGTATCGTTGTTGTTTCCAGCTGAGATATGCATTTTCAGCGATAATCTTCATGATTCTGCTGTTACAAGTGTGCAGAATCACCGAAGTCGGTGTTTTCGTGCTATTGGATGCGAAAAACACGTTTTCTGGTGTTTTCAGCACTCCACAGTGAGTCTGATATGCGGAAACTGCGATATCTTCGGTATCGTTGTTGTTTCCAGCTGAGATATGCATTTTCAGTGATAATCTTCATGATTCTGCTGTTACAAGTGTGCAGAATCACCGAAATCGCTGTTTTCGTGCTGTTGAATGCGAAAATCACGTTTTCTGAAGTTTTCAGCACACCACAGTGCGTTTGATATGCGGAAACTGCCATATCGTCGGTATCGTTGTTGTTTCCAGCTGAGATATGCATTTTCAGCGATAATCTTCATGATTCTGCTGTTACAAGTGTGCAGAATCACCGAAATCGCTGTTTTCGGGCTGTTGAATGCGAAAATCACGTTTTCTGAAGTTTTCAGCACACCACAGTGCGTTTGATATGCGGAAACTGCCATATCGTCGGTATCGTTGTTGTTTCCAGCTGAGATATGCATTTTCAGCGATAATCTTCATGATTCTGCTGTTACAAGTGTGCAGAATCACCGAAGTCGGTGTTTTCGTGCTATTGGATGCGTAAAACACGTTTTCTGGTGTTTTCAGCACTCCACAGTGAGTCTGATATGCGGAAACTGCGATATCTTCGGTATCGTTGTTGTTTCCAGCTGAGATATGCATTTTCTACGATAATATTCGAGTTTCTTCTGTGACAAGTGTGCAGAATCACCGAAATCGCTGTTTTCGTGCTATTGGATGCGAAAAACACGTTTTCTGGTTTTTTCAGCACTCCACAGTGCGTTTGATATGCGGAAACTGCGATATCTTCGGTATCGTTGTTGTTTCCAGCTGAGATATGCATTTTCAGCGATAATCTTCATGATTCTGCTGTTACAAATGTGCAGAATCACCGAAATTGCTGGTTTCGTGCTTTTGAATGCGAAAAACACGTTTTCTGGTGTTTTCAGCACACCACAGTGCGTTTGATATGCGGAAACTGCCATATCTTTGGTATCGTTGTTGTTTCCAGCTGAGATATGCATTTTCAGTGATAATCATCATGATTCTGCTGTTACAAGTGTGCAGAATCACCGAAATCGATGTTTTCGTGCTTTTGAATGCGAAAAACACTTTTCTAGTGTTTTCAGCACGCCACAGTGCGTTTGATGTGCGGAAACTGCCATATATTCGGTATCGTTGTTGTTTCCAGCTGAGATATGCATTTTCAGTGATAATCTTCATGATTCTGCTGTTACAAGTGTGCAGAATCACCGAAATCGGTGTTTTCGTGCTATTGGATGCGAAAAACACGTTTTCTGGTGTTTTCAGCACTCCACAGTGCGTTTGGTATGCGGAAACTACGATATCTTCGGTATCGTTGTTGTTTCCAGCTGAGATATGCATTTTCAGTGATAATCTTCATGATGCTGCTGTTACAAGTGTGCGGAATCACCGAAATTGCTGTTTTCGTGCTATTGGATGCGAAAAACACGTTTTCTGGTGTTTTCAGCACTCCACAGTGAGTCTGATATGCGGAATCTGCGATATCTTCGGTATCGTTGTTGTTTCCAGCCTCGATATGCATTTTCTACGATAATCTTCGAGTTTCATCTGTGACAAGTGTGCAGAATCACCGAAATCGCTGTTTTCGTGCTATTGGATGCGAAAAACACGTTTGCTGGTGTTTTCAGCACTCCACAGTGCGTTTGATATGCGGAAACTACGATATCTTCGGTATCGTTGTTGCTTCCAGCTGAGATATGCATTTTCAGTGATAATCTTCATGATTCTGCTGTTACAAGTGTGTAGAATCACCGAAATCGCTGTTTTCGTGCTATTGAATGCGAAAAACACGTTTTCTGGTGTTTTCAGCACTCCACAGTGCATTTGATATGCGGAAACTGCGATATTTTCGGTATCGTTGTTGTTTCCAGCTGAGATATGCATTTTCTACGATAATCTTCGAGTTTCTTCTGTGACAAGTGTGCAGAATCACCGAAATCGCTGTTTTCGTGCTATTGGATGCGAAAAACACGTTTCCTGGTGTTTTCAGCACTCCACAGTGCGTTTGATATGCGGAAACTGCGATATCTTCGGTATCGTTGTTGTTTCCAGCTGAGATATGCATTTTCAGCGATAATCTTCATGATTCTGCTGTTACAAATGTGCAGAATCACCGAAATTGCTGGTTTCGTGCTTTTGAATGCGAAAAACACGTTTTCTGGTGTTTTCAGCACTCCACAGTGAGTCTGATATGCGGAAACTGCGATATCTTCGGTATCGTTGTTGTTTCCAGCTGAGATATGCATTTTCTACGATAATCTTCGAGTTTCATCTGTGACAAGTGTGCAGAATCACCGAAATCGCTGTTTTCGTGCTATTGAATGCGAAAAACACGTTTTCTGGTGTTTTCAGCACTCCACAGTGAGTCTGATATGCGGAAACTGCGATATCTTCGGTATCGTTGTTGTTTCCAGCTGAGATATGCATTTTCTACGATAATCTTTGAGTTTCTTCTGTGACGAGTGTGCAGAATCACCGAAATCGCTGTTTTCGTGCTATTGAATGCGAAAAACACGTTTTCTGGTGTTTTCAGCACTCCACAGTGCGTTTGATATGCGGAAACTGCCATATCGTCGGTATCGTTGTTGTTTCCAGCTGAGATATGCATTTTCAGCGATAATCTTCATGATTCTGCTGTTACAAGTGTGCAGAATCACCGAAGTCGGTGTTTTCGTGCTATTGGATGCGAAAAACACGTTTTCTGGTGTTTTCAGCACTCCACAGTGAGTCTGATATGCGGAAACTGCGATATCTTCGGTATCGTTGTTGTTTCCAGCTGAGATATGCATTTTCAGTGATAATCTTCATGATTCTGCTGTTACAAGTGTGCAGAATCACCGAAATCGCTGTTTTCGTGCTATTGGATGCGAAAAACACGTTTTCTGGTGTTTTCAGCACTCCACAGTGAGTCTGATATGCGGAAACTGCGATATCTTCGGTATCGTTGTTGTTTCTAGCTGAGATATGCATTTTCTACGATAATCTTCGAGTTTCATCTGTGACAAGTGTGCAGAATCACAGAAATCACTGTTTTCGTGCTATTGGATGCGAAAAACACGTTTTCTGGTGTTTTCAGCACGCCACAGAGCGTTTGACATGCGGAAAATGCGATATCTTCGGTATCGTTGCTGTTTCCAGCTCAGATATGCATTTTCAGCGATAATCTTCATGATGCTGCTGTTACAAGTGTGCGGAATCACCGAAATTGCTGTTTTCGTGCTATTGGATGCGAAAATCACGTTTTCTGGTGTTTTCAGCACTCCACAGTGAGTCTGATATGCGGAAACTGCGATATCTTCGGTATCGTTGTTGTTTCTAGCTGAGATATGCATTTTCTACGATAATCTTCGAGTTTCATCTGTGACAAGTGTGCAGAATCACAGAAATCACTGTTTTCGTGCTATTGGATGCGAAAAACACGTTTTCTGGTGTTTTCAGCACGCCACAGAGCGTTTGACATGCGGAAAATGCGATATCTTCGGTATCGTTGCTGTTTCCAGCTCAGATATGCATTTTCAGCGATAATCTTCATGATGCTGCTGTTACAAGTGTGCGGAATCACCGAAATTGCTGTTTTCGTGCTATTGGATGCGAAAAACACGTTTTCTGGTGTTTTCAGCACTCCACAGTGAGTCTGATATGCGGAATCTGCGATATCTTCGGTATCGTTGTTGTTTCCAGCCTCGATATGCATTTTCTACGATAATCTTCGAGTTTCATCTGTGACAAGTGTGCAGAATCACCGAAATCGCTGTTTTCGTGCTATTGGATGCGAAAAACACGTTTGCTGGTGTTTTCAGCACTCCACAGTGCGTTTGATATGCGGAAACTACGATATCTTCGGTATCGTTGTTGCTTCCAGCTGAGATATGCATTTTCAGTGATAATCTTCATGATTCTGCTGTTACAAGTGTGCAGAATCACCGAAATCGCTGTTTTCGTGCTATTGAATGCGAAAAACACGTTTTCTGGTGTTTTCAGCACTCCACAGTGCGTTTGATATGCGGAAACTGCGATATCTTCGGTATCGTTGTTGTTTCCAGCTGAGATATGCATTTTCTACGATAATCTTCGAGTTTCTTCTGTGACAAGTGTGCAGAATCACCGAAATCGCTGTTTTCGTGCTATTGGATGCGAAAAACACGTTTTCTGGTGTTTTCAGCACTCCACAGTGCGTTTGATATGCGGAAACTGCGATATCTTCGGTATCGTTGTTGTTTCCAGCTGAGATATGCATTTTCAGCGATAATCTTCATGATTCTGCTGTTACAAATGTGCAGAATCACCGAAATTGCTGGTTTCGTGCTTTTGAATGCGAAAAACACGTTTTCTGGTGTTTTCAGCACACCACAGTTCGTTTGATATGCGGAAACTGCCATATCTTCGGTATCGTTGTTGTTTCCAGCTGAGATATGCATTTTCAGTGATAATCATCATGATTCTGCTGTTACAAGTGTGCAGAATCACCGAAATCGATGTTTTCGTGCTTTTGAATGCGAAAAACACTTTTCTAGTGTTTTCAGCACGCCACAGTGCGTTTGATGTGCGGAAACTGCCATATATTCGGTATCGTTGTTGTTTCCAGCTGAGATATGCATTTTCAGTGATAATCTTCATGATTCTGCTGTTACAAGTGTGCAGAATCACCGAAATCGGTGTTTTCGTGCTATTGGATGCGAAAAACACGTTTTCTGGTGTTTTCAGCACGCCACAGAGCGTTTGACATGCGGAAAATGCGATATCTTCGGTATCGTTGTTGTTTCCAGCTGAGATATGCATTTTCAGTGATAATCTTCATGATTCTGCTGTTACAAGTGTGCAGAATCACCGAAATCGATGTTTTCGTGCTTTTGAATGCGAAAAACATTTTTTCTGGTGTTTTCAGGACGCCACAGTGCGTTTGATGTGCGGAAACTGCCATATATTCGGTATCGTTGTTGTTTCCAGCTCAGATATGCATTATCAGTGATAATCTTCATGATTCTGCTGTTACAAGTGTGCAGAATCACCGAAATCGGTGTTTTAGTGCTATTGGATGCGAAAAACACGTTTTCTGGTGTTTTCAGCACGCCACAGAGCGTTTGACATGCGGAAAATGCGTTATCTTCGGTATCGTTGTTGTTTCCAGCTCAGATATGCATTTTCAGCGATAATCTTCATGATTCTGCTGTTACAAGTGTGCAGAATCACCGAAATCGCTGTTTTCGTGCTGTTGAATGCGAAAATCACGTTTTCTGAAGTTTTCAGCACACCACAGTGCGTTTGATATGCGGAAACTGCCATATCGTCGGTATCGTTGTTGTTTCCAGCTGAGATATGCATTTTCAGCGATAATCTTCATGATTCTGCTGTTACAAGTGTGCAGAATCACCGAAGTCGGTGTTTTCGTGCTATTGGATGCGAAAAACACGTTTTCTGGTGTTTTCAGCACACCACAGTGCGTTTGATATGCGGAAACTGCCATATCTTCGGTATCGTTGTTGTTTCCAGCTGAGATATGCATTTTCAGTGATAATCTTCATGATTCTGCTGTTACAAGTGTGCAGAATCACCGAAATCGATGTTTTCGTGCTTTTGAATGCGAAAAACATTTTTTCTGGTGTTTTCAGGACGCCACAGTGCGTTTGATGTGCGGAAACTGCCATATATTCGGTATCGTTGTTGTTTCCAGCTCAGATATGCATTTTCAGTGATAATCTTCATGATTCTGCTGTTACAAGTGTGCAGAATCACCGAAATCGGTGTTTTCGTGCTATTGGATGCGAAAAACACGTTTTCTGGTGTTTTCAGCACTCCACAGTGCGTTTGGTATGCGGAAACTACGATATCTTCGGAATCGTTGTTGTTTCCAGCTGAGATATGCATTTTCAGTGATAGTCTTCATGATTCTGCTGTTACAAGTGTGCAGAATCACCGAAATCGCTGTTTTCGTGCTGTTGAATGCGAAAATCACGTTTTCTGGTGTTTTCAGCACTCCACAGTGCGTTTGATATGCGGAAACTGCCATATCTTCGGTATCGTTGTTGTTTCCAGCTGAGAAATGCATTTTCAGTGATAATCTTCATGATTCTGCTGTTACAAGTGTGCAGAATCACCGAAATCGCTGTTTTCGTGCTTTTGAATGCGAAAAACACGTTTTCTGGTGTTTTCAGCACTCCACAGTGCGTTTGATATGCGGAAACTACGATATCTTCGGTATCGTTGTTGTTTCCAGCTGAGATATGCATTTTCAGTGATAATGTTCATGGTTCTGCTGTTACAAGTGTGCAGAGTCACCGAAATCGCTGTTTTCGTGCTATTGAATGCGAAAAACACATTTTCTGGTGTTTTCAGCACTTCACAGTGAGTCTGATATGCGGAAACTGCGATATCTTCGGTATCGGTGTTGTTTCCAGCTGAGATATGCATTTTCTACGATAATCTTCGAACTTCTTCTGTGACAAGTGTGCAGAATCACCGAAATCGCTGTTTTCGTGCTATTGAATGCGAAAAACACGTTTTCTGGTGTTTTCAGCACTCCACAGTGCGTTTGATATGCGGAAACTACGATATCTTCGGTATCGTTGTTACTTCCAGCTGAGATATGCATTTTCAGTGATAATCTTCATGATTCTGCTGTTACAAGTGTGCAGAATCACCGAAATCGCTGTTTTCGTGCTACTGAATGCGAAAAACACGTTTTCTGGTGTTTTCAGCACTCCACAGTGCGTTTGATATGCGGAAACTGCGATATCTTCGGTATCGTTGTTGTTTCCAGCTGAGATATGCATTTTCTACGATAATCTTCGAGTTTCTTCTGTGACAAGTGTGCAGAATCACCGAAATCGCTGTTTTCGTGCTATTGGATGCGAAAAACACGTTTTCTGGTGTTTTCAGCACGCCACAGTGCGTTTGATGTGCGGAAACTGCCATATATTCGGTATCGTTGTTGTTTCCAGCTGAGATATGCATTTTCAGTGGTAATCTTCATGATTCTGCTGTTACAAGTATGCAGAATCACCGAAGTCGGTGTTTTCGTGCTATTGGATGCGAAAAACACGTTTTCTGGTGTTTTCAGCACTCCACAGTGAGTCTGATATGCGGAAACTGCGATATCTTCGGTATCGTTGTTGTTTCTAGCTGAGATATGCATTTTCTACGATAATCTTCGAGTTTCATCTGTGACAAGTGTGCAGAATCACCGAAATCGCTGTTTTCGTGCTAATGAATGCGAAAAACACGTTTTCTGGTGTTTTCAGCACTCCACAGTGCGTTTGATATGCGGAAACTGCCATATCTTCGGTATCGTTGTTGTTTCCAGCTGAGAAATGCATTTTCAGTGATAATCTTCATGATTCTGCTGTTACAAGTGTGCAGAATCACCGAAATCGCTGTTTTCGTGCTTTTGAATGCGAAAAACACGTTTTCTGGTGTTTTCAGCACTCCACAGTGCGTTTGATATGCGGAAACTACGATATCTTCGGTATCGTTGTTGTTTCCAGCTGAGATATGCATTTTCAGTGATAATGTTCATGGTTCTGCTGTTACAAGTGTGCAGAGTCACCGAAATCGCTGTTTTCGTGCTATTGAATGCGAAAAACACATTTTCTGGTGTTTTCAGCACTTCACAGTGAGTCTGATATGCGGAAACTGCGATACCTTCGGTATCGGTGTTGTTTCCAGCTGAGATATGCATTTTCTACGATAATCTTCGAACTTCTTCTGTGACAAGTGTGCAGAATCACCGAAATCGCTGTTTTCGTGCTATTGAATGCGAAAAACACGTTTTCTGGTGTTTTCAGCACTCCACAGTGCGTTTGATATGCGGAAACTACGATATCTTCGGTATCGTTGTTACTTCCAGCTGAGATATGCATTTTCAGTGATAATCTTCATGATTCTGCTGTTACAAGTGTGCAGAATCACCGAAATCGCTGTTTTCGTGCTATTGAATGCGAAAAACACGTTTTCTGGTGTTTTCAGCACTCCACAGTGCGTTTGATATGCGGAAACTGCGATATCTTCGGTATCGTTGTTGTTTCCAGCTGAGATATGCATTTTCTACGATAATCTTCGAGTTTCTTCTGTGACAAGTGTGCAGAATCACCGAAATCGCTGTTTTCGTGCTATTGGATGCGAAAAACACGTTTTCTGGTGTTTTCAGCACTCCACAGTGCGTTTGATATGCGGAAACTGCCATATCTTCGGTATCGTTGTTGTTTCCAGCTGAGAAATGCATTTTCAGTGATAATCTTCATGATTCTGCTGTTACAAGTGTGCAGAATCACCGAAATCGCTGTTTTCGTGCTTTTGAATGCGAAAAACACGTTTTCTGGTGTTTTCAGCACTCCACAGTGCGTTTGATATGCGGAAACTACGATATCTTCGGTATCGTTGTTGTTTCCAGCTGAGATATGCATTTTCAGTGATAATGTTCATGGTTCTGCTGTTACAAGTGTGCAGAGTCACCGAAATCGCTGTTTTCGTGCTATTGAATGCGAAAAACACATTTTCTGGTGTTTTCAGCACTTCACAGTGAGTCTGATATGCGGAAACTGCGATATCTTCGGTATCGGTGTTGTTTCCAGCTGAGATATGCATTTTCTACGATAATCTTCGAACTTCTTCTGTGACAAGTGTGCAGAATCACCGAAATCGCTGTTTTCGTGCTATTGAATGCGAAAAACACGTTTTCTGGTGTTTTCAGCACTCCACAGTGCGTTTGATATGCGGAAACTACGATATCTTCGGTATCGTTGTTACTTCCAGCTGAGATATGCATTTTCAGTGATAATCTTCATGATTCTGCTGTTACAAGTGTGCAGAATCACCGAAATCGCTGTTTTCGTGCTATTGAATGCGAAAAACACGTTTTCTGGTGTTTTCAGCACTCCACAGTGCGTTTGATATGCGGAAACTGCGATATCTTCGGTATCGTTGTTGTTTCCAGCTGAGATATGCATTTTCTACGATAATCTTCGAGTTTCTTCTGTGACAAGTGTGCAGAATCACCGAAATCGCTGTTTTCGTGCTATTGGATGCGAAAAACACGTTTTCTGGTGTTTTCAGCACGCCACAGTGCGTTTGATGTGCGGAAACTGCCATATATTCGGTATCGTTGTTGTTTCCAGCTGAGATATGCATTTTCAGTGGTAATCTTCATGATTCTGCTGTTACAAGTGTGCAGAATCACCGAAGTCGGTGTTTTCGTGCTATTGGATGCGAAAAACACGTTTTCTGGTGTTTTCAGCACTCCACAGTGAGTCTGATATGCGGAAACTGCGATATCTTCGGTATCGTTGTTGTTTCTATCTGAGATATGCATTTTCTACGATAATCTTCGAGTTTCATCTGTGACAAGTGTGCAGAATCACAGAAATCACTGTTTTCGTGCTATTGGATGCGAAAAACACGTTTTCTGGTGTTTTCAGCACGTCACAGAGCGTTTGACATGCGGAAAATGCGATATCTTCGGTATCGTTGCTGTTTCCAGCTCAGATATGCATTTTCAGCGATAATCTTCATGATGCTGCTGTTACAAGTGTGCGGAATCACCGAAATTGCTGTTTTCGTGCTATTGGATGCGAAAAACACGTTTTCTGGTGTTTTCAGCACTCCACAGTGAGTCTGATATGCGGAATCTGCGATATCTTCGGTATCGTTGTTGTTTCCAGCCTCGATATGCATTTTCTACGATAATCTTCGAGTTTCATCTGTGACAAGTGTGCAGAATCACCGAAATCGCTGTTTTCGTGCTATTGGATGCGAAAAACACGTTTGCTGGTGTTTTCAGCACTCCACAGTGCGTTTGATATGCGGAAACTACGATATCTTCGGTATCGTTGTTGCTTCCAGCTGAGATATGCATTTTCAGTGATAATCTTCATGATTCTGCTGTTACAAGTGTGCAGAATCACCGAAATCGCTGTTTTCGTGCTATTGGATGCGAAAAACACGTTTTCTGGTGTTTTCAGCACTCCACAGTGCGTTTGATATGCGGAAACTGCGATATCTTCGGTATCGTTGTTGTTTCCAGCTGAGATATGCATTTTCAGCGATAATCTTCATGATTCTGCTGTTACAAATGTGCAGAATCACCGAAATTGCTGGTTTCGTGCTTTTGAATGCGAAAAACACGTTTTCTGGTGTTTTCAGCACACCACAGTTCGTTTGATATGCGGAAACTGCCATATCTTCGGTATCGTTGTTGTTTCCAGCTGAGATATGCATTTTCAGTGATAATCATCATGATTCTGCTGTTACAAGTGTGCAGAATCACCGAAATCGATGTTTTCGTGCTTTTGAATGCGAAAAACACTTTTCTAGTGTTTTCAGCACGCCACAGTGCGTTTGATGTGCGGAAACTGCCATATATTCGGTATCGTTGTTGTTTCCAGCTGAGATATGCATTTTCAGAGATAATCTTCATGATTCTGCTGTTACAAGTGTGCAGAATCACCGAAATCGGTGTTTTCGTGCTATTGGATGCGAAAAACACGTTTTCTGGTGTTTTCAGCACGCCACAGAGCGTTTGACATGCGGAAAATGCGATATCTTCGGTATCGTTGTTGTTTCCAGCTGAGATATGCATTTTCAGTGATAATCTTCATGATGTTACGTCTAGCGACGTTGGACTTAGACACTTACCTGTGACAGTGAGAGTGAGAAGCAACGAACGCTATTAGAATGTAAGATAGCGTAGAACCTTCTAGTATACTAAGATAGCAAGTAAGCACGTAACCAATAATCTTAAGACCGAATTAACCATAACATAGATACTAAGCCACTACCATATCCTATTACCGACATCCGCTCTCACGATCAACTCTTATCTATAAACACATTCCTTCAATATCTCCAGACTAAACCTCGACTATCGACATCCGCTCTCACGACCAACTCTTATCTATAAACACATTCCTCCGACATCACATCACACTTCTCCTATATCTAATCTTATAAACATCCTCCTCGACTCCAACTCCTTATCTTATCACATTTACACCAGATCCAGTAACATACGAATTCTTCTCTTATCTTATAAACATCCTCCTCGACTCCAACTCCTTATCTTATCTCATAAACACCAGATCCAGTAACATACGAATTCCTCTCCTATCTTATAAACATCCACCTACCTAATCTACCCCGGTCTCACGCTCCTCATATCTTATCTCCATACTCCACTAGTATAAAACAAGCAAGCGCCCAGGCCTCACAAGACAGTTCCACTCCGGAACTCCCGGAGTGTACATCGCGTTTCTACATCAAGTGTTTCTATTTCCAAGCGTTACTATTTCTAAGTGTTTCTATTTCTAAGCGTTTCTATTTCTAAGTGTTTCTATATCCAAGTGTTACTATTTCATTGTATTCCTATATCTTATATTATATTACTATTACCATATTCAATTGTATTCCATATCTTATATAACCTACATCGTGAAGTATATCAAATAGATTATTCATATTATAATTCCATATTCAATTATTATAACCATTTACCAAAGTGCGCGATTCACATATCAACTGCTACACTATTATCATCCAGCCTGCAGTTAACAAGGAGTCTAGGTAAGTACCATTTACAATCTACTGAATTAGCGAAAGTCCCCGTTAGACGCAGACGTACGCGCTGCGTGAACGCAAAGAACAGTATATTATTGTGCTCCGTCTCGATTTTGCCAAAATAGCGCGATCCGGGACGTAACAATTGGTGACAGCGGTGGGATAGCTGTTCACTTTCGCGAATTATTTGGTTAGATCAAACATTGGTGATCCTTACCATCTCCTTTCCACATTTCCAGTTCTTGCATTTGCTTATTGACGCAAGCGCTGACGCTAGTGCTACTGTTCTTGATCTGATGGAATCTCGCAGTTACCTTGCGACTGATCCGGATGTCTTGCACAGAGTCAAGAAGGTGAGTGTCTAGAACTACTTTCCAAAAAAAAATTTTTTTTATTCAAACATACCATAACCTATCTCAACCCGACCAGACTCGAAAACGAGGACGCCGTGGTGGTAGAAAGGTGCAAGTGAGGAGGCTTGCAGCCATTCAGCGGGAGTTGAAGGAAATCCAAGCGCAGCAGCCTGCGCCGGAAATCCTGAAACCTTGCGAAAGCGCAGGAGCCGAGCGAATCATCGAGACGATCACCATCGGCGACTCTGACGACGAAACGGTCGATATTCCAATTCCCCCGCCGCCAATAGAGATCATCGACACAAATACGGCGCTTAAGGTGCGGCACCACCGCGAAATCCCAAGGAAGGTGTTACTGTCCTTCATTCGTGATTTTTCAAAGGAGGATCTACCGAACTTACCGAAAGAAATCGCCGATTGGTGTACCTTCCAATTCATATACCAATAAATTAAAATTTACCTACATACATACATTCAATTTCCCTCCTAAAATGGATACGCGCTCAAAGAAACTCGCGGAAAACGGCGAGGCAAGCCGCGCGGAGCACGATTGTACTACCTTGCGACAGGAGCGCGACGCTGCGCTGGCGGAGATCGACGCAATCAGGAGAGAATACAAAGTACATCGCCCCGTTAGCGACATAATTCAAACAGATTCATTCACGCTCAAAGAAGCGCTAGCGTTAGTACCTACCTTTAATGGGTTGCAACCACCGGTACTTACGTTTACTCGCGCATGCAACCGTGCACGCGATCTTCTACCTCCCAGTGCCGAAAGCACTCTTACTCGGTTAATATTAACGCGGTTAAGCGGACGCGCGGCAACCGCGGTCGAAGACGAACGATATCTGAGCATTTCGGACCTCTGTAACCGATTGAAAAGGGTATTCGGCCCTCAGAAAACGGTGGATCACTACCGCGGCGATCTGGCCAACATATACATGCGCGGTGACGAACATATACTAGATTTCATTACACGCGTCAAGGATATCCGCAACGCCATTATAGATTGCGATACAAACCCAATTAGTGAGATTGACAATCTCACAGCCGATTGTTTCATCCGCGGCGTCAACCCACAAATACGGACAGAACTCCGTCACCTTCGTAGAAGTCCGCTCTCCAGTATATTCAACGAGGCTATAGAAATCCACAAGGAGCTGGAACGCGATAGCCTCCGCTACGGGCGCACAGTGGAGCAAAAACATGTGCAGTTCCGCGACCCAACGCCGGAAAGGAAACCGTTCCAATCCAACTTTCAATCGCGGTCGTCATGGAGAGACGTGTCACCCAGACCGACGTACAACAACCAATACAGGGAAACACGCGCCCCGCCGCGTGAGAATTACCGCGATAACCGCTCTTACCGCGACGTGGTAGAACCGTCGCGTAGACCCATAAGTCCCGGCAGACCTACCAAACTCTGTTCATATTGCAAATTCACTGGGCACGATATCCACGAGTGCCGCAAACGCGAATTCAATAACAAACGCAGCCAGGGAAACGAGCACGGCCTCCCGTCCAACCAGGACCGAAGGCGGGAGGCTTCGCCAAAGGCGGTCCGCGCAATCATAACGAACGAGGACGAATCGCAAAATGCGAATTAAACCAAAAGGGTAGAGCTCCTCACGTGGAGGTCCTATCGCCAGGACTTCCACGACAAACGACCCTGATGATCGACACGGGATCAGAACCGAACCTGATCAAAAGATCAGCACTTCATCCCCGATATCGGATAGGGGATGAAGAGATACTACAGCTATATGGCATCACGGAGGAAGCGGTGGCCACAATGGGTTCCGTCGGCATCCCTCTATATGGAACGATAATCAAGTTCCATGTAGTTCCCTCCAACTTCCCTATCCTCACAGACGGAATCCTGGGTGCCCACTTCCTCGAGGAAGGGGCCGAGATATCCTTCTTAAAGCGGAAAATATTATGGAAAGGGATAGAAATTCCTTTCGCGAACCCCCCGCATAATGAGCGGAATCGCGAAAGAAACTCCAACTCCCAAAAACCCAAATATAACATGCCCACTAACACCCCACCTCCTACTAATGCCTCCCCTACTAATTCGGGCGAACCAAGCCCAAAGCGTTCCAAATCAAATGCGACGACGCATAACCATTCTAGTTCTTCCAAATCAAATGCGACGACGCATAATTATTCTAGTTCTCCTAACTCTAATGCGACGACGCATAACCATTCCAGTCCTTCCAAATCAAATGCGACGACGCATAATCATTCTAGTTCTTCCAAATCAAATGCGACGACGCATAATCATTCTAGTTCTTCCAAATCGAATGCGACGACGCATAATAATTCTAGTTCTTCCAAATCAAATGCGACGACGCATAATTATTCTAGTTCTTCTAACTCAAATGCGACGACGCATAACAATTCTAGTTCTACCAAATCAAAAGCGACATCGCAAAACTATTCCAGTTCTACTAAATCAAAGACGGCAACGACAAGATCGCCAACATCTGTATCTTGCGGATCTGCTGTCGCGCCCAAGACAGGAGGGCACGAGCACCGAACACGCACGGTCGAGGGCCGAACGGCCAAAGTCATTCAAATTATGACGACTGGGCCAGAAGTAGGTTATCTCCCTCGACAAGAATTGGCACCGGGAGTGCTCGTGTTCGACTCCCTCGTCAAGTCGGCCCACGGCAGAACTCACGTACGCGTCGTCAACACGACTAACGGCACAGTTTCATTCGTCCTACCCACTGTAAAGGTGGAAGAAATCGCCGAACTCAGCGACGAGCCAAAAACAACGAAGCCTTACCACATCTTCCCAATTCAAAACCCCCGATCGCATCGGGAACGCGAAAAAGAAATTACCGATACAATAAATCTCGACCATCTAAACGACGAAGAACGCGAGCATGTCGAAAGTCTCATACAGGAGAACAGCGACATCTTTCACCTACAGGGCGAGAAACTGTGTAAAACGAGAATAGTCGAACATACGATCCCCACAAAGGACGACAAGCCGATCCACGTGAAGCAATACAGGTATCCACCGATCCACAAGGAAGAAATCAACAACCAAATGAAGGAGTTGTTGGGTAGCGACATTGTGAGTCCCTCAACATCTCCTTATAACTCCCCCTTGTGGATTGTTCCCAAAAAGCCGGATGCAGACGGGAACAAGAGGTGGAGAATGGTGATCGATTTCAGGCAATTAAATGAAAAAACCGAGCCAGACGCGTATCCGTTGCCCAGTATCGTAGAAATACTAGACCAACTGGGCTCAGCAAAGTACTTCTCCACTTTCGACCTCGCGTCCGGTTTCCATCAAATAGGGATGGGCGCTGAAGACGCGCGGAAAACAGCATTCTCAACCCCATATGGGCATTACGAATTCAACCGCATGCCGTTCGGGCTGCGGAACGCACCGGCAACCTTTCAGCGCCTAATGGATTCTGTACTGAGCGGTCTGCAAGGTACAGAAATGTTCGTCTACTTGGACGACATAGTCATTTATGCTTCGTCTCTTTCGGAACACAAATCCAAATTCACCAAGCTAGCGAAACGCCTCCGCAAGGCAAACTTAAAATTACAACCGTCCAAGTGCACGTTCCTCCGCCGGGAAGTCGCCTATTTAGGCCATATAATAAGCGACGAAGGTGTCAAACCATGCCCGAATAAAATCAGCGCCGTTAAAGAGTTCCCTAAGCCTAAAAATTCCAAACAGGTCCGGGAATTCCTCGGTCTGGCAGGCTACTATAGACGGTTCATATGCAAATTCTCACACATTTCTAAACCATTAACGTCACTATTGCGCAAAGACGCCAAGTTCGAGTGGAATCTTCCACAGGAGAAAGCATTCGAAACGTTGCGAACAGCATTGTGCACTGAACCGGTGCTCCGTTATCCTGATTTTACCAAACCGTTCCATATCACAACCGACGCGTCCAATTACGCAATAGGTGCCATACTAAGTCAGGGTGAGATCAACCGAGATCAGCCGATCGCTTACGCGTCGCGCCTACTCCACGGTGCAGAATTAAACTACGCCACGATAGAGAAAGAATGCTTAGCCATCATTTACGCCGTCCAGCACTTCAGATCCTATATCTACGGGAAGCAATTTAATCTCATCACAGACCACCAGCCGCTGGTCTGGATGAATTCCGTAAAGGATCCGTCATCGCGATTACTCCGCTGGCGATTAAAACTAGCCGAGTACGAATACCAAATCATATACAAAGCAGGAAAGATCAACACTAACGCAGACGCTCTTTCCCGAAACCCAATCCAAACTCCTATATATCCACTAACATCAGACTCCACTACATCTCCATTACTATTCCAATCCCAACCTTCCACCTCTTCTTCTACATCACCAGCCGCCGACGACGAAATCGATATATCAAGTCCAACAATAACACCGACAAACGTACGATACACACGAGACAGACTGATAATGAAGAACGATAATCTGGCATGTTTTATGTCCCTCGCAAACGACCCATTAGACGAAGGCGCGATAGACCTATTCAAACACGGAAAACTACCCAATCTGACAAACGCGACTATTGGCAGAGCAAAAGTTCACTCGGGAAAATTCACTCTGATACAGCTACCGGTAAAACAATCATTGACACACACAGCAACGCACGAAGACGTTATCGAATCACTCAGAGCCCTACGCGACGCAATCATAGAATTAAACCTGCAAACAATAACGATATCTCGAGCCTCGTTAGACGACATCCACTGGACAATTATACGCGACGCATTGATAGAACTTTTAGAAGACACGAACGTCACAATTACAATTTGCACGAACGAAATCATTATACCCACGGAAGACGTTAGACAAGACATAATCTTCGAAAATCATACATCCGCATACGCCGGACACAAAGGTGTCACAAAAACTTATAGACGAATTCGCGAGAAATACTTCTGGCCACAAATGAAACTAGAGATTACAAAATTCGTAACAATATGCAAAGATTGCCAAACACGAAAACTAACTAGAGTCAAAACCAGAAATCCGATGATATTAACAGATACGCCGGGACAGGCGTTCGATAAAATCGCACTCGACGTCGTCGGTCCTCTTCCCACCACCCACACAGGCTTCCAATACATCCTCACTATGCAGGATCTCCTTACCAAATACTCCATCGCCGTCCCCCTCAAAACCACGTCCGCAGTAGAAACAGCCGACGCCTTAGTTGACCACCTAATCTGTAGATTTGGCACCCCGAAAGCAATACTCACAGACCAGGGCACGAACTTCGTTAACGCCCTCATGCGCGCAGTAACTCGTAGATTCAGAATCCAACACATTAAGACCACAGCGTTCCATCCGCAGACAAACGGCTCGCTCGAGCGATCCCATCTCGTTCTGACGGAGTACCTAAAACAATTCGTAAACAATAAAAATGACTGGAATAATTGGCTTCAGTGCGCAATGTTCAGTTATAACACAAGTATGCACGAAGGCACACTCCATACCCCCCATGAGCTAATATTTGGCAGCAAGGCTAGAGTGCCATCTGCATTTTCATACGAAACGCCTGTGGAAGATGAAACTTACACCGCGTATCTTAAGAAACTCGAAACCAGACTCGCGGAATCTAGAGCGATAGCAGCCGCCAATCTAAACATCGCAAAGCAAAAATCTAAACGGTATTATGACCGTAAGCTAAACCCACAGGAATTCTCGGAAGGAGATTTGGTGTACCTCTTAAAGGAACCAACCAAGGGCAAATTCGACACCCAGTACACCGGACCACACAGGGTATCCCGCGTAATGGAGAACAACAACGTTCGTTTGACACTCGACACCGGTCGAGAAAGGATCGTGCACAAAAATAAACTAAAGCGCGCGAAAACTACGACTCCCTCAATGTCACCCTCACCCAATCTCGCATGACTAGTATATAAGGGGCGGAGAAGAGCCGAAGAAACCAGTATTCGACGAACCGCCACCACCATGCACATCAGGGCAGCCATTCTATTCATCACAGCATCCTCAGCTACGGGCCTCATCGGCTACGACTGTAGCGGACCTACACTGAACCTTACAACTTACTCCATTGCCGACCCGATACGATGCGGAGCAGACACCGCAAAGCCAACAGTCACCTCTAAGCCTATCCAATTACTCCAACTGTCGGACTTCCACGCGACACCAGTGATCCAGTGCCAGGTCGAAGTCGACAGAACCATATACCACTGCGGCATGCACTCCCATGTTTCGGCGGTGGAAAACGGGAGACAGATCTACCTCCTCAACACCCCGAGGGACATATGTCGTATGCTACACAACACAGGCACGCTCTTCATTACGCCTGCATCGCAAGTCTCAGGTATACAACCAAACTCAACTGCATCGCGTAGCCTGACACTTTCGGGTAAACTCGAAAACGACGGGACATGCCACGGGTCCACCTTCAGCGACCCATTCGGCACCTGGACAGACGTCGTGGTCCAAGCCGTGATTAGGATAAAGATCACGGACTACACGGCATCGATCAAGCTATCCACCGACGAAATCATTCTGCACTCCGGACAGCGGTGCCCCGTACAACGAGGATCCTGCCTCGACGCGGAAAACGGTTACTCCTTCTGGCAGACTTCGCCAATGGATAGCTGTAACTTCGAGAAATACGACGTGCTATACCAAGGACAAGCGACGATCCTCCAACAAGAAAAAGGACTAACCTTATATTCGGTGACCTCCCATGATACCACATTCGCATTGGCACGGACCACAGAATCGAAAATTTGCGGCTACATCTTGATCCACACCGAGCACCCAAAATTGTTCATACTCGAGACAGCAGCCGGAGAGCAACCTAGAACACGGAAGCCAATATCAGTAAACAATCTCGACATTTTCACATACGTCAACTCTAAATTTATATACGTAGAAAAACATTTCAAAACGCAAATCACGCAACTATACGACGACGTCATAAAACAGCGCTGCGCCCTCGAGAAGCAGATACTCCACAACGCGCTCACACTCATACATCTCGCACCCGCAGAAGTCGCCACCATGGTAACAAGAGAACCGGGCTACATGGCCATCCCAACGGGAGAAACGATCCACATCATCAAGTGCATCCCCGTCATATGCCAGCTAAGGCAGACAAACAACTGCTACGACGAACTCCCGGTTACCTATAAAAATAATTCCTTATTTCTAACGCCAATCCACAGAATTTTAACCACCACCGGAACCAGGAGGGAATGTAGCGACCTCCTGCCCACCATGTACAAAATTCACGGACAATGGTATAAACTATCTCCAAAACCGATAGAAACATTACCTCCAACCCAGCTCAAACCCTTGGCACAGTCAACATGGAAATACATAGACCCCCACAACCTCGCAGACGGAGGCATCTACTCGCATGATGATGTCCAGAAACTCAAGGACCGCATCATGTTCCCTATAGAACGCCCGACTATCATCAACACACTAGCCCAAGGAGCCACCGGACGACAATACGAAACCAGCGACGTGAACCTGTACAACCTCCTGGACGACAGGACCCTGGACCACATTGCCGCTTCGACCGCCAAACGGATCTGGTCAGGCTTCGTAACCTTCGGATCCTTCACAGCCGGTTTCATCGGCATCTACCTAGCAATCCGTGCCGTGAAAGCAGCCATCAGCGTGGTGATAAACGGCATCGCGCTGCATTCCATCTACGGGTGGAGCTTGAAACTCCTCGGAGCTGCATGGAGCTCCGTCACAAACTTCCTGCTGTACATAAACCAGAGGAAGACCCCCAACATCGTGGAACTTCAGGGAACCGGAACAGCCCCTACTGAGGATACCGCACCCCTGAACCCGAACCCCAAACCAGACCCCAACACAGACGGAGAAACGTCAGTCACACCTCATAGAGCTAACAAGCTCTACCCCCAGTGTCATCTCTCAGATCCCTATGAACATTGAGGAAAATTCTCTTCAAGAATTTTCTCCCCAGGGAGGGAGGTGTTACGTCTAGCGACGTTGGACTTAGACACTTACCTGTGACAGTGAGAGTGAGAAGCAACGAACGCTATTAGAATGTAAGATAGCGTAGAACCTTCTAGTATACTAAGATAGCAAGTAAGCACGTAACCAATAATCTTAAGACCGAATTAACCATAACATAGATACTAAGCCACTACCATATCCTATTACCGACATCCGCTCTCACGATCAACTCTTATCTATAAACACATTCCTCCGACATCACATCACACTTCTCCTATATCTAATCTTATAAACATCCTCCTCGACTCCAACTCCTTATCTTATCACATATACACCAGATCCAGTAACATACGAATTCTTCTCTTATCTTATAAACATCCTCCTCGACTCCAACTCCTTATCTTATCTCATAAACACCAGATCCAGTAACATACGAATTCCTCTCCTATCTTATAAACATCCACCTACCTAATCTACCCCGGTCTCACGCTCCTCATATCTTATCTCCATACTCCACTAGTATAAAACAAGCAAGCGCCCATGCCTCACAGACAGTTCCACTCCGGAACTCCCGGAGTGTACATCGCGTTTCTACATCAAGTGTTTCTATTTCCAAGCGTTACTATTTCTAAGTGTTTCTATTTCTAAGCGTTTCTATTTCTAAGTGTTTCTATATCCAAGTGTTACTATTTCATTGTATTCCTATATCTTATATTATATTACTATTACCATATTCAATTGTATTCCATATCTTATATAACCTACATCGTGAAGTATATCAAATAGATTATTCATATTATAATTCCATATTCAATTATTATAACCATTTACCAAAGTGCGCGATTCACATATCAACTGCTACACTATTATCATCCAGCCTGCAGTTAACAAGGAGTCTAGGTAAGTACCATTTACAATCTACTGAATTAGCGAAAGTCCCCGTTAGACGCAGACGTACGCGCTGCGTGAACGCAAAGAACAGTATATTATTGTGCTCCGTCTCGATTTTGCCAAAATAGCGCGATCCGGGACGTAACAGATGCGAAAAACACGTTTTCTGGTGTTTTCAGCACGCCACAGAGCGTTTGACATGCGGAAAATGCGTTATCTTCGGTATCGTTGTTGTTTCCAGCTCAGATATGCATTTTCAGCGATAATCTTCATGATTCTGCTGTTACAAGTGTGCAGAATCACCGAAATCGCTGTTTTCGTGCTGTTGAATGCGAAAATCACGTTTTCTGAAGTTTTCAGCACACCACAGTGCGTTTGATATGCGGAAACTGCCATATCGTCGGTATCGTTGTTGTTTCCAGCTGAGATATGCATTTTCAGCGATAATCTTCATGATTCTGCTGTTACAAGTGTGCAGAATCACCGAAGTCGGTGTTTTCGTGCTATTGGATGCGAAAAACACGTTTTCTGGTGTTTTCAGCACACCACAGTGCGTTTGATATGCGGAAACTGCCATATCTTCGGTATCGTTGTTGTTTCCAGCTGAGATATGCATTTTCAGTGATAATCTTCATGATTCTGCTGTTACAAGTGTGCAGAATCACCGAAATCGATGTTTTCGTGCTTTTGAATGCGAAAAACATTTTTTCTGGTGTTTTCAGGACGCCACAGTGCGTTTGATGTGCGGAAACTGCCATATATTCGGTATCGTTGTTGTTTCCAGCTCAGATATGCATTTTCAGTGATAATCTTCATGATTCTGCTGTTACAAGTGTGCAGAATCACCGAAATCGGTGTTTTCGTGCTATTGGATGCGAAAAACACGTTTTCTGGTGTTTTCAGCACTCCACAGTGCGTTTGGTATGCGGAAACTACGATATCTTCGGAATCGTTGTTGTTTCCAGCTGAGATATGCATTTTCAGTGATAGTCTTCATGATTCTGCTGTTACAAGTGTGCAGAATCACCGAAATCGCTGTTTTCGTGCTAATGAATGCGAAAAACACGTTTTCTGGTGTTTTCAGCACTCCACAGTGCGTTTGATATGCGGAAACTGCCATATCTTCGGTATCGTTGTTGTTTCCAGCTGAGAAATGCATTTTCAGTGATAATCTTCATGATTCTGCTGTTACAAGTGTGCAGAATCACCGAAATCGCTGTTTTCGTGCTTTTGAATGCGAAAAACACGTTTTCTGGTGTTTTCAGCACTCCACAGTGCGTTTGATATGCGGAAACTACGATATCTTCGGTATCGTTGTTGTTTCCAGCTGAGATATGCATTTTCAGTGATAATGTTCATGGTTCTGCTGTTACAAGTGTGCAGAGTCACCGAAATCGCTGTTTTCGTGCTATTGAATGCGAAAAACACATTTTCTGGTGTTTTCAGCACTTCACAGTGAGTCTGATATGCGGAAACTGCGATATCTTCGGTATCGGTGTTGTTTCCAGCTGAGATATGCATTTTCTACGATAATCTTCGAACTTCTTCTGTGACAAGTGTGCAGAATCACCGAAATCGCTGTTTTCGTGCTATTGAATGCGAAAAACACGTTTTCTGGTGTTTTCAGCACTCCACAGTGCGTTTGATATGCGGAAACTACGATATCTTCGGTATCGTTGTTACTTCCAGCTGAGATATGCATTTTCAGTGATAATCTTCATGATTCTGCTGTTACAAGTGTGCAGAATCACCGAAATCGCTGTTTTCGTGCTATTGAATGCGAAAAACACGTTTTCTGGTGTTTTCAGCACTCCACAGTGCGTTTGATATGCGGAAACTGCGATATCTTCGGTATCGTTGTTGTTTCCAGCTGAGATATGCATTTTCTACGATAATCTTCGAGTTTCTTCTGTGACAAGTGTGCAGAATCACCGAAATCGCTGTTTTCGTGCTATTGGATGCGAAAAACACGTTTTCTGGTGTTTTCAGCACTCCACAGTGCGTTTGGTATGCGGAAACTACGATATCTTCGGAATCGTTGTTGTTTCCAGCTGAGATATGCATTTTCAGTGATAGTCTTCATGATTCTGCTGTTACAAGTGTGCAGAATCACCGAAATCGCTGTTTTCGTGCTAATGAATGCGAAAAACACGTTTTCTGGTGTTTTCAGCACTCCACAGTGCGTTTGATATGCGGAAACTGCCATATCTTCGGTATCGTTGTTGTTTCCAGCTGAGAAATGCATTTTCAGTGATAATCTTCATGATTCTGCTGTTACAAGTGTGCAGAATCACCGAAATCGCTGTTTTCGTGCTTTTGAATGCGAAAAACACGTTTTCTGGTGTTTTCAGCACTCCACAGTGCGTTTGATATGCGGAAACTACGATATCTTCGGTATCGTTGTTGTTTCCAGCTGAGATATGCATTTTCAGTGATAATGTTCATGGTTCTGCTGTTACAAGTGTGCAGAGTCACCGAAATCGCTGTTTTCGTGCTATTGAATGCGAAAAACACATTTTCTGGTGTTTTCAGCACTTCACAGTGAGTCTGATATGCGGAAACTGCGATATCTTCGGTATCGGTGTTGTTTCCAGCTGAGATATGCATTTTCTACGATAATCTTCGAACTTCTTCTGTGACAAGTGTGCAGAATCACCGAAATCGCTGTTTTCGTGCTATTGAATGCGAAAAACACGTTTTCTGGTGTTTTCAGCACTCCACAGTGCGTTTGATATGCGGAAACTACGATATCTTCGGTATCGTTGTTACTTCCAGCTGAGATATGCATTTTCAGTGATAATCTTCATGATTCTGCTGTTACAAGTGTGCAGAATCACCGAAATCGCTGTTTTCGTGCTATTGAATGCGAAAAACACGTTTTCTGGTGTTTTCAGCACTCCACAGTGCGTTTGATATGCGGAAACTGCGATATCTTCGGTATCGTTGTTGTTTCCAGCTGAGATATGCATTTTCTACGATAATCTTCGAGTTTCTTCTGTGACAAGTGTGCAGAATCACCGAAATCGCTGTTTTCGTGCTATTGGATGCGAAAAACACGTTTTCTGGTGTTTTCAGCACGCCACAGTGCGTTTGATGTGCGGAAACTGCCATATATTCGGTATCGTTGTTGTTTCCAGCTGAGATATGCATTTTCAGTGGTAATCTTCATGATTCTGCTGTTACAAGTGTGCAGAATCACCGAAGTCGGTGTTTTCGTGCTATTGGATGCGAAAAACACGTTTTCTGGTGTTTTCAGCACTCCACAGTGAGTCTGATATGCGGAAACTGCGATATCTTCGGTATCGTTGTTGTTTCTATCTGAGATATGCATTTTCTACGATAATCTTCGAGTTTCATCTGTGACAAGTGTGCAGAATCACAGAAATCACTGTTTTCGTGCTATTGGATGCGAAAAACACGTTTTCTGGTGTTTTCAGCACGCCACAGAGCGTTTGACATGCGGAAAATGCGATATCTTCGGTATCGTTGCTGTTTCCAGCTCAGATATGCATTTTCAGCGATAATCTTCATGATGCTGCTGTTACAAGTGTGCGGAATCACCGAAATTGCTGTTTTCGTGCTATTGGATGCGAAAAACACGTTTTCTGGTGTTTTCAGCACTCCACAGTTAGTCTGATATGCGGAATCTGCGATATCTTCGGTATCGTTGTTGTTTCCAGCCTCGATATGCATTTTCTACGATAATCTTCGAGTTTCATCTGTGACAAGTGTGCAGAATCACCGAAATCGCTGTTTTCGTGCTATTGGATGCGAAAAACACGTTTGCTGGTGTTTTCAGCACTCCACAGTGCGTTTGATATGCGGAAACTACGATATCTTCGGTATCGTTGTTGCTTCCAGCTGAGATATGCATTTTCAGTGATAATCTTCATGATTCTGCTGTTACAAGTGTGCAGAATCACCGAAATCGCTGTTTTCGTGCTATTGAATGCGAAAAACACGTTTTCTGGTGTTTTCAGCACTCCACAGTGCGTTTGATATGCGGAAACTGCGATATCTTCGGTATCGTTGTTGTTTCCAGCTGAGATATGCATTTTCTACGATAATCTTCGAGTTTCTTCTGTGACAAGTGTGCAGAATCACCGAAATCGCTGTTTTCGTGCTATTGGATGCGAAAAACACGTTTTCTGGTGTTTTCAGCACTCCACAGTGCGTTTGATATGCGGAAACTGCGATATCTTCGGTATCGTTGTTGTTTCCAGCTGAGATATGCATTTTCAGCGATAATCTTCATGATTCTGCTGTTACAAATGTGCAGAATCACCGAAATTGCTGGTTTCGTGCTGTTACGTCCCGGATCGCGCTATTTTGGCAAAATCGAGACGGAGCACAATAATATACTGTTCTTTGCGTTCACGCAGCGCGTACGTCTGCGTCTAACGGGGACTTTCGCTAATTCAGTCGATTGTAAATGGTACTTACCTAGACTCCTTGTTAACTGCAGGCTGGATGATAATAGCGTAGCAGTTGATATGTGAATCGCGCACTTTGATAAATGGTTATAATAATTGAATATGGAATTATAATATGAATAATCTATTTAATATACTTCACGATGTAGGTTATATAAGATATAGAATACAATTGAGTATGGTAATAGTAATATAATATAAGATATAGGAATACAATGAAATAGTAACACTTGGATATAGAACACTTAGAAATAGTAACGCTTGGAAATAGAAACACTTAGAAATAGTAACGCTTGGAAATAGAAACACTTAGAAATAGTAACGCTTGGAAATAGAAACACTTGATGTAGAAACGCGATGTACACTCCGGGAGTTCCGGAGTGGAACTGTCCGTGAGGCCTGGGCGCTTGCTTGTTTTATACTAGTGGAGTATGGAGATAAGATATGAGGAGCGTGAGACCGGGGTAGATTAGGTAGGTGGATGTTTATAAGATAGGAGAGGAATTCGTATGTTACTGGATCTGGTGTTTATGAGATAAGATAAGGAGTTGGAGTCGAGGAGGATGTTTATAAGATAAGAGAAGAATTCGTATGTTACTGGATCTGGTGTATATGTGATAAGATAAGGAGTTGGAGTCGAGGAGGATGTTTATAAGATTAGATATAGGAGAAGTGTGATGTGATGTAGGAGGAATGTGTTTATAGATAAGAGTTGGTCGTGAGAGCGGATGTCGATAGTCGAGGTTTAGTCTGGAGATATTGAAGTAATGTGTTTATAGATAAGAGTTGATCGTGAGAGCGGATGTCGGTAATAGGATATGGTAGTGGCTTAGTATCTATGTTATGGTTAATTCGGTCTTAAGATTATTGGTTACGTGCTTACTTGCTATCTTAGTATACTAGAAGGTTCTACGCTATCTTACATTCTAATAGCGTTCGTTGCTTCTCACTCTCACTGTCACAGGTAAGTGTCTAAGTCCAACGTCGCTAGACGTAACACCTCCCTCCCTGGGGAGAAAATTCTTGTAGAGAATTTTCCTCAATGTTCATAGGGGTCTGAGAGATGGCACTGGGGGTAGAGCTTGTTGGCTCTATGAGGTGTGACGGACGTTTCTCCGTCTGTGTTGGGGTCGGGTTTGGGATTCGGGTTCAGGGATGCGGTGTCCTCAGTAGGGGCTGTTCCGGTTCCCTGAAGTTCCACGATGTTGGGGGTCTTCCTCTGGTTTAGGTACAGCAGGAAGTTTGTGGCGGAGCTCCATGCAGCTCCGAGGAGTTTCAAGCTCCACCCGTAGATGGAATGCAGCGCGATGCCGTTTATCACCACGCTGATGGCTGCTTTCACGGCACGGATTGCTAGGTAGATGCCGATGAACCCGGCTGTGAAGGATCCGAAGGTTACGAAGCCTGACCAGATCCGTTTGGCGGTCGAAGCGGCAATGTGGTCCAGGGTCCTGTCGTCCAGGAGGTTGTACAGGTTCACGTCGCTGGTTTCGTATTGTCGTCCGGTGGCTCCTTGGGCTAGTGTGTTGATGATAGTTGGGCGTTCTATAGGAAACATGATGCGGTCCTTGAGTTTCTGGACATCATCGTGCGAGTAGATGCCTCCGTCTGCGAGGTTGTGAGGGTCTATGTATTTCCATGTTGACTGTGCCAAGGGTTTGAGCTGGGTTGGTGGTAATGTTTCTATCGGTTTTGGAGATAGTTTATACCATTGTCCGTGAATTTTGTACATGGTGGGCAGGAGGTCGCTACATTCCCTCCTGGTTCCGGTGGTGGTTAAAATTCTGTGGATTGGCGTTAGAAATAAGGAATTATTTTTGTAGGTAACCGGGAGTTCGTCGTAGCAGTGGTTTGTCTGCCTTAGCTGGCATATGACGGGGATGCACTTGATGATGTGGATCGTTTCTCCCGTTGGGATGGCCATGTAGCCCGGTTCTCTTGTTACCATGGTGGCGACTTCTGCGGGTGCGAGATGTATGAGTGTGAGCGCGTTGTGGAGTATCTGCTTCTCGAGCGCGCAGCGCTGTTTTACGACGTCGTCGTATAGTTGCGTGATTTGCGTTTTGAAATGTTTTTCTACGTATATAAATTTAGAGTTGACGTATGTGAAAATGTCGAGATTGTTTACTGATATTGGCTTCCGTGTTCTAGGTTGCTCTCCGGCTGCTGTCTCGAGTATGAACAATTTTGGGTGCTCGGTGTGGATCAAGATGTAGCCGCAAATTTTCGATTCTGAGGTCCGTGCCAATGCGAATGTGGTATCCTGGGAGGTTACCGAATATAAGGTTAGTCTCTTTTCTTGTTGGAGGATCGTCGCTTGTCCTTGGTATAGCACGTCGTATTTCTCGAAGTTACAGCTATCCATTGGCGAGGTCTGCCAGAAGGAGTAACCGTTTTCCGCGTCGAGGCAGGATCCTCGTTGTACGGGGCACCGCTGTCCGGAGTGCAGAATGATTTCGTCGGTGGATAGCTTGATCGATGCCGTGTAATCCGTGATCTTTATCCTAATCACGGCTTGGACCACGACGTCTGTCCAGGTGCCGAATGGGTCGCTGAAGGTGGACCCGTGGCATGTCCCGTCGTTTTCGAGTTTACCCGAAAGTGTCAGGCTACGCGATGCAGTTGAGTTTGGTTGTATACCTGTGACTTGCGATGCAGGCGTTATGAAGAGCGTGCCTGTGTTGTGTAGCATACTACATATGTCCCTCGGGGTGTTGAGGAGGTAGATCTGTCTCCCGTTTTCCACCGCCGAAACATGGGAGTGCATGCCGCAGTGGTATATGGTTCTGTCGACTTCGACCTGGCACTGGATCACTGGTGTCGCGTGGAAGTCCGACAGTTGGAGTAATTGAATAGGTTTAGAGGTGACTGTTGGTTTTGCGGTGTCTGCTCCGCATCGTATCGGGTCGGTAATGGAGTAAGTTGTAAGGTTCAGAGTAGGTCCGCTACAGTCGTAGCCGATGAGGCCCGTAGCTGAGGATGCTGTGATGAATAGAATGGCTGCCCTGATGTGCATGGTGGTGGCGGTTCGTCGAATACTGGTTTCTTCGGCTCTTCTCCGCCCCTTATATACTAGTCATGCGAGATTGGGTGAGGGTGACATTGAGGGAGTCGTAGTTTTCGCGCGCTTTAGTTTATTTTTGTGCACGATCCTTTCTCGACCGGTGTCGAGTGTCAAACGAACGTTGTTGTTCTCCATTACGCGGGATACCCTGTGTGGTCCGGTGTACTGGGTGTCGAATTTGCCCTTGGTTGGTTCCTTTAAGAGGTACACCAAATCTCCTTCCGAGAATTCCTGTGGGTTTAGCTTACGGTCATAATACCGTTTAGATTTTTGCTTTGCGATGTTTAGATTGGCGGCTGCTATCGCTCTAGATTCCGCGAGTCTGGTTTCGAGTTTCTTAAGATACGCGGTGTAAGTTTCATCTTCCACAGGCGTTTCGTATGAGAATGCGGATGGCACTCTGGCCTTGCTGCCAAATATTAGCTCATGGGGGGTATGGAGTGTGCCTTCGTGCATACTTGTGTTGTAACTGAACATTGCGCACTGAAGCCAATTATTCCAGTCATTTTTATTGTTTACGAATTGTTTTAGGTACTCCGTCAGAACGAGATGGGATCGCTCGAGCGAGCCGTTTGTCTGCGGATGGAACGCTGTGGTCTTAATGTGTTGGATTCTGAATCTACGAGTTACTGCGCGCATGAGGACATTAACGAAGTTCGTGCCCTGGTCTGTGAGAATTGCTTTCGGCGTGCCAAATCTACAGATTAGGTGGTCAACTAAAGCGTCGGCTGTTTCTACTGCGGACGTGGTTTTGAGGGGGACGGCGATGGAGTATTTGGTAAGGAGATCCTGCATAGTGAGGATATATTGGAAGCCTGTGTGGGTGGTGGGAAGAGGACCGACGACGTCGAGTGCGATTTTATCGAACGCCTGTCCCGGCGTATCTGTTAATATCATCGGATTTCTGGTTTTGACTCTAGTTAGTTTTCGTGTTTGGCAATCTTTGCATGTTGTTACGAATTTTGTAATCTCTAGTTTCATTTGTGGCCAGAAGTATTTCTCGCGAATTCGTCTATAAGTTTTTGTGACACCTTTGTGTCCGGCGTATGCGGATGTATGATTTTCGAAGATTATGTCTTGTCTAACGTCTTCCGTGGGTATAATGATTTCGTTCGTGCAAATTGTAATTGTGACGTTCGTGTCTTCTAAAAGTTCTATCAATGCGTCGCGTATAATTGTCCAGTGGATGTCGTCTAACGAGGCTCGAGATATCGTTATTGTTTGCAGGTTTAATTCTATGATTGCGTCGCGTAGGGCTCTGAGTGATTCGATAACGTCTTCGTGCGTTGCTGTGTGTGTCAATGATTGTTTTACCGGTAGCTGTATCAGAGTGAATTTTCCCGAGTGAACTTTTGCTCTGCCAATAGTCGCGTTTGTCAGATTGGGTAGTTTTCCGTGTTTGAATAGGTCTATCGCGCCTTCGTCTAATGGGTCGTTTGCGAGGGACATAAAACATGCCAGATTGTCGTTCTTCATTATCAGTCTGTCTCGTGTGTATCGTACGTTTGTCGGTGTTATTGTTGGACTTGATATATCGATTTCGTCGTCGGCGGCTGGTGATGTAGAAGAAGAGGTGGAAGGTTGGGATTGGAATAGTAATGGAGATGTAGTGGAGTCTGATGTTAGTGGATATATAGGAGTTTGGATTGGGTTTCGGGAAAGAGCGTCTGCGTTAGTGTTGATCTTTCCTGCTTTGTATATGATTTGGTATTCGTACTCGGCTAGTTTTAATCGCCAGCGGAGTAATCGCGATGACGGATCCTTTACGGAATTCATCCAGACCAGCGGCTGGTGGTCTGTGATGAGATTAAATTGCTTCCCGTAGATATAGGATCTGAAGTGCTGGACGGCGTAAATGATGGCTAAGCATTCTTTCTCTATCGTGGCGTAGTTTAATTCTGCACCGTGGAGTAGGCGCGACGCGTAAGCGATCGGCTGATCTCGGTTGATCTCGCCCTGACTTAGTATGGCACCTATTGCGTAATTGGACGCGTCGGTTGTGATATGGAACGGTTTGGTAAAATCAGGATAACGGAGCACTGGTTCAGTGCACAATGCTGTTCGCAACGTTTCGAATGCTTTCTCCTGTGGAAGATTCCACTCGAACTTGGCGTCTTTGCGCAATAGTGACGTTAGTGGTTTAGAAATGTGTGAGAATTTGCATATGAACCGTCTATAGTAGCCTGCCAGACCGAGGAATTCCCGGACCTGTTTGGAATTTTTAGGCTTAGGGAACTCTTTAACGGCGCTGATTTTATTCGGGCATGGTTTGACACCTTCGTCGCTTATTATATGGCCTAAATAGGCGACTTCCCGGCGGAGGAACGTGCACTTGGACGGTTGTAATTTTAAGTTTGCCTTGCGGAGGCGTTTCGCTAGCTTGGTGAATTTGGATTTGTGTTCCGAAAGAGACGAAGCATAAATGACTATGTCGTCCAAGTAGACGAACATTTCTGTACCTTGCAGACCGCTCAGTACAGAATCCATTAGGCGCTGAAAGGTTGCCGGTGCGTTCCGCAGCCCGAACGGCATGCGGTTGAATTCGTAATGCCCATATGGGGTTGAGAATGCTGTTTTCCGCGCGTCTTCAGCGCCCATCCCTATTTGATGGAAACCGGACGCGAGGTCGAAAGTGGAGAAGTACTTTGCTGAGCCCAGTTGGTCTAGTATTTCTACGATACTGGGCAACGGATACGCGTCTGGCTCGGTTTTTTCATTTAATTGCCTGAAATCGATCACCATTCTCCACCTCTTGTTCCCGTCTGCATCCGGCTTTTTGGGAACAATCCACAAGGGGGAGTTATAAGGAGATGTTGAGGGACTCACAATGTCGCTACCCAACAACTCCTTCATTTGGTTGTTGATTTCTTCCTTGTGGATCGGTGGATACCTGTATTGCTTCACGTGGATCGGCTTGTCGTCCTTTGTGGGGATCGTATGTTCGACTATTCTCGTTTTACACAGTTTCTCGCCCTGTAGGTGAAAGATGTCGCTGTTCTCCTGTATGAGACTTTCGACATGCTCGCGTTCTTCGTCGTTTAGATGGTCGAGATTTATTGTATCGGTAATTTCTTTTTCGCGTTCCCGATGCGATCGGGGGTTTTGAATTGGGAAGATGTGGTAAGGCTTCGTTGTTTTTGGCTCGTCGCTGAGTTCGGCGATTTCTTCCACCTTTACAGTGGGTAGGACGAATGAAACTGTGCCGTTAGTCGTGTTGACGACGCGTACGTGAGTTCTGCCGTGGGCCGACTTGACGAGGGAGTCGAACACGAGCACTCCCGGTGCCAATTCTTGTCGAGGGAGATAACCTACTTCTGGCCCAGTCGTCATAATTTTAATGACTTTGGCCGTTCGGCCCTCGACCGTGCGTGTTCGGTGCTCGTGCCCTCCTGTCTTGGGCGCGACAGCAGATCCGCAAGATACAGATGTTGGCGATTTTGTCGTTGCCGTCTTTGATTTAGTAGAACTGGAATAGTTTTGCGATGTCGCTTTTGATTTGGTAGAACTAGAATTGTTATGCGTCGTCGCATTTGATTTGGAAGAACTAGAATGGTTATGCGTCGTCGCATTTGATTTGGAAGAATTAGAATTATTATGCGTCGTCGCATTCGATTTGGAAGAACTAGAATGATTATGCGTCGTCGCATTTGATTTGGAAGGACTGGAATTATTATGCATCGTCGCATTTGATTTGGTACGCTTTGGGCTTGGTTCGCCCGAATTAGTAGGGGAGGCATTAGTAGGAGGTGGGGTGTTAGTGGGCATGTTATATTTGGGTTTTTGGGAGTTGGGGTTTCTTTCGCGATTCCGCTCATTATGCGGGGGGTTCGCGAAGGGAATTTCTATCCCTTTCCACAATATTTTCCTCTTTAGGAAGGATATCTCGGCCCCTTCCTCGAGGAAGTGGGCACCCAGGATTCCGTCTGTGAGGATAGGGAAGTTGGAGGGAACTACATGGAACTTGATTATCGTTCCATATAGAGGGATGCCGACGGAACCCATTGTGGCCACCGCTTCCTCCGTGATGCCATATAGCTGTAGTATCTCTTCATCCCCTATCCGATATCGGGGATGAAGTGCTGATCTTTTGATCAGGTTCGGTTCTGATCCCGTGTCGATCATCAGGGTCGTTTGTCGTGGAAGTCCTGGCGATAGGACCTCCACGTGAGGAGCTCTACCCTTTTGGTTTAATTCGCATTTTGCGATTCGTCCTCGTTCGTTATGATTGCGCGGACCGCCTTTGGCGAAGCCTCCCGCCTTCGGTCCTGGTTGGACGGGAGGCCGTGCTCGTTTCCCTGGCTGCGTTTGTTATTGAATTCGCGTTTGCGGCACTCGTGGATATCGTGCCCAGTGAATTTGCAATATGAACAGAGTTTGGTAGGTCTGCCGGGACTTATGGGTCTACGCGACGGTTCTACCACGTCGCGGTAAGAGTGGTTATCGCGGTAATTCTCACGCGGCGGGGCGCGTGTTTCCCTGTATTGGTTGTTGTACGTCGGTCTGGGTGACACGTCTCTCCATGACGACCGCGATTGAAAGTTGGATTGGAACGGTTTCCTTTCCGGCGTTGGGTCGCGGAACTGCACATGTTTTTGCTCCACTGTGCGCCCGTAGCGGAGGCTATCGCGTTCCAGCTCCTTGTGGATTTCTATAGCCTCGTTGAATATACTGGAGAGCGGACTTCTACGAAGGTGACGGAGTTCTGTCCGTATTTGTGGGTTGACGCCGCGGATGAAACAGTCGGCGGTGAGATTGTCAATCTCACTAATTGGGTTTGTATCGCAATCTATAATGGCGTTGCGGATATCCTTGACGCGCGTAATGAAATCTAGTATATGTTCGTCACCGCGCATGTATATGTTCGCTAGATCGCCGCGGTAGTGATCCACCGTTTTCTGAGGGCCGAATACCCTTTTTAATCGGTTACAGAGGTCCGAAACGCTCAGGTATCGTTCGTCTTCGACTGCGGTTGCCGCGCGTCCGCTTAACCGCGTTAATATTAACCGAGTAAGAGTGCTTTCGGCACTGGGAGGTAGAAGATCGCGTGCACGGTTGCATGCGCGAGTAAACGTAAGTACCGGTGGTTGCAACCCATTAAAGGTGGGTACTAACGCTAGCGCTTCTTTGAGCGTGAATGAATCTGTTTGAATTATGTCGCTCACGGGGCGATGTACTTTGTATTCTCTCCTGATTGCGTCTATCTCCGCCAGCGCAGCGTCGCGCTCCTGTCGCAAGGTAGTACAATCGTGCTCCGCGCGGCTTGCCTCGCCGTTTTCCGCGAGTTTCTTTGAGCGCGTATCCATTTTAGGAGGGAAATTGTATGTATGTATGTAGGTAAATTTTAATTTATTGGTATATGAATTGGAAGGTACACCAATCGGCGATTTCTTTCGGTAAGTTCGGTAGATCCTCTTTTGAAAAGTCACGAATGAAGGACAGTAACACCTTCCTTGGAATTTCGCGGTGGTGCCGCACCTTAAGCGCCGTATTTGTGTCGATGATCTCTATTGGCGGCGGGGGAATTGGAATATCGACCGTTTCGTCGTCAGAGTCGCCGATGGTGATCGTCTCGATGATTCGCTCGGCTCCTGCGCTTTCGCAAGGTTTCAGGATTTCCGGCGCAGGCTGCTGCGCTTGGATTTCCTTCAACTCCCGCTGAATAGCTGCAAGCCTCCTCACTTGCACCTTTCTACCACCACGGCGTCCTCGTTTTCGAGTCTGGTCGGGTTGAGATAGGTTATGGTATGTTTGAATAAAAAAAAAAATTTTTTTTGGAAAGTAGTTCTAGACACTCACCTTCTTGACTCTGTGCAAGACATCCGGATCAGTCGCAAGGTAACTGCGAGATTCCATCAGATCAAGAACAGTAGCACTAGCGTCAGCGCTTGCGTCAATAAGCAAATGCAAGAACTGGAAATGTGGAAAGGAGATGGTAAGGATCACCAATGTTTGATCTAACCAAATAATTCGCGAAAGTGAACAGCTATCCCACCGCTGTCACCAATTGTTACGTCCCGGATCGCGCTATTTTGGCAAAATCGAGACGGAGCACAATAATATACTGTTCTTTGCGTTCACGCAGCGCGTACGTCTGCGTCTAACGGGGACTTTCGCTAATTCAGTCGATTGTAAATGGTACTTACCTAGACTCCTTGTTAACTGCAGGCTGGATGATAATAGCGTAGCAGTTGATATGTGAATCGCGCACTTTGATAAATGGTTATAATAATTGAATATGGAATTATAATATGAATAATCTATTTAATATACTTCACGATGTAGGTTATATAAGATATAGAATACAATTGAGTATGGTAATAGTAATATAATATAAGATATAGGAATACAATGAAATAGTAACACTTGGATATAGAACACTTAGAAATAGTAACGCTTGGAAATAGAAACACTTAGAAATAGTAACGCTTGGAAATAGAAACACTTAGAAATAGTAACGCTTGGAAATAGAAACACTTGATGTAGAAACGCGATGTACACTCCGGGAGTTCCGGAGTGGAACTGTCCGTGAGGCCTGGGCGCTTGCTTGTTTTATACTAGTGGAGTATGGAGATAAGATATGAGGAGCGTGAGACCGGGGTAGATTAGGTAGGTGGATGTTTATAAGATAGGAGAGGAATTCGTATGTTACTGGATCTGGTGTTTATGAGATAAGATAAGGAGTTGGAGTCGAGGAGGATGTTTATAAGATAAGAGAAGAATTCGTATGTTACTGGATCTGGTGTATATGTGATAAGATAAGGAGTTGGAGTCGAGGAGGATGTTTATAAGATTAGATATAGGAGAAGTGTGATGTGATGTCGGAGGAATGTGTTTATAGATAAGAGTTGGTCGTGAGAGCGGATGTCGATAGTCGAGGTTTAGTCTGGAGATATTGAAGGAATGTGTTTATAGATAAGAGTTGATCGTGAGAGCGGATGTCGGTAATAGGATATGGTAGTGGCTTAGTATCTATGTTATGGTTAATTCGGTCTTAAGATTATTGGTTACGTGCTTACTTGCTATCTTAGTATACTAGAAGGTTCTACGCTATCTTACATTCTAATAGCGTTCGTTGCTTCTCACTCTCACTGTCACAGGTAAGTGTCTAAGTCCAACGTCGCTAGACGTAACAGTGCTTTTGAATGCGAAAAACACGTTTTCTGGTGTTTTCAGCACACCACAGTTCGTTTGATATGCGGAAACTGCCATATCTTCGGTATCGTTGTTGTTTCCAGCTGAGATATGCATTTTCAGTGATAATCATCATGATTCTGCTGTTACAAGTGTGCAGAATCACCGAAATCGATGTTTTCGTGCTTTTGAATGCGAAAAACACTTTTCTAGTGTTTTCAGCACGCCACAGTGCGTTTGATGTGCGGAAACTGCCATATATTCGGTATCGTTGTTGTTTCCAGCTGAGATATGCATTTTCAGTGATAATCTTCATGATTCTGCTGTTACAAGTGTGCAGAATCACCGAAATCGGTGTTTTCGTGCTATTGGATGCGAAAAACACGTTTTCTGGTGTTTTCAGCACGCCACAGAGCGTTTGACATGCGGAAAATGCGATATCTTCGGTATCGTTGTTGTTTCCAGCTGAGATATGCATTTTCAGTGATAATCTTCATGATTCTGCTGTTACAAGTGTGCAGAATCACCGAAATCGATGTTTTCGTGCTTTTGAATGCGAAAAACATTTTTTCTGGTGTTTTCAGGACGCCACAGTGCGTTTGATGTGCGGAAACTGCCATATATTCGGTATCGTTGTTGTTTCCAGCTCAGATATGCATTATCAGTGATAATCTTCATGATTCTGCTGTTACAAGTGTGCAGAATCACCGAAATCGGTGTTTTAGTGCTATTGGATGCGAAAAACACGTTTTCTGGTGTTTTCAGCACGCCACAGAGCGTTTGACATGCGGAAAATGCGTTATCTTCGGTATCGTTGTTGTTTCCAGCTCAGATATGCATTTTCAGCGATAATCTTCATGATTCTGCTGTTACAAGTGTGCAGAATCACCGAAATCGCTGTTTTCGTGCTGTTGAATGCGAAAATCACGTTTTCTGAAGTTTTCAGCACACCACAGTGCGTTTGATATGCGGAAACTGCCATATCGTCGGTATCGTTGTTGTTTCCAGCTGAGATATGCATTTTCAGCGATAATCTTCATGATTCTGCTGTTACAAGTGTGCAGAATCACCGAAGTCGGTGTTTTCGTGCTATTGGATGCGAAAAACACGTTTTCTGGTGTTTTCAGCACACCACAGTGCGTTTGATATGCGGAAACTGCCATATCTTCGGTATCGTAGTTGTTTCCAGCTGAGATATGCATTTTCAGAGATAATCTTCATGATTCTGCTGTTACAAGTGTGCAGAATCACCGAAATCGATGTTTTCGTGCTTTTGAATGCGAAAAACATTTTTTCTGGTGTTTTCAGGACGCCACAGTGCGTTTGATGTGCGGAAACTGCCATATATTCGGTATCGTTGTTGTTTCCAGCTCAGATATGCATTTTCAGTGATAATCTTCATGATTCTGCTGTTACAAGTGTGCAGAATCACCGAAATCGGTGTTTTCGTGCTATTGGATGCGAAAAACACGTTTTCTGGTGTTTTCAGCACTCCACAGTGCGTTTGGTATGCGGAAACTACGATATCTTCGGAATCGTTGTTGTTTCCAGCTGAGATATGCATTTTCAGTGATAGTCTTCATGATTCTGCTGTTACAAGTGTGCAGAATCACCGAAATCGCTGTTTTCGTGCTAATGAATGCGAAAAACACGTTTTCTGGTGTTTTCAGCACTCCACAGTGCGTTTGATATGCGGAAACTGCCATATCTTCGGTATCGTTGTTGTTTCCAGCTGAGAAATGCATTTTCAGTGATAATCTTCATGATTCTGCTGTTACAAGTGTGCAGAATCACCGAAATCGCTGTTTTCGTGCTTTTGAATGCGAAAAACACGTTTTCTGGTGTTTTCAGCACTCCACAGTGCGTTTGATATGCGGAAACTACGATATCTTCGGTATCGTTGTTGTTTCCAGCTGAGATATGCATTTTCAGTGATAATGTTCATGGTTCTGCTGTTACAAGTGTGCAGAGTCACCGAAATCGCTGTTTTCGTGCTATTGAATGCGAAAAACACATTTTCTGGTGTTTTCAGCACTTCACAGTGAGTCTGATATGCGGAAACTGCGATATCTTCGGTATCGGTGTTGTTTCCAGCTGAGATATGCATTTTCTACGATAATCTTCGAACTTCTTCTGTGACAAGTGTGCAGAATCACCGAAATCGCTGTTTTCGTGCTATTGAATGCGAAAAACACGTTTTCTGGTGTTTTCAGCACTCCACAGTGCGTTTGATATGCGGAAACTACGATATCTTCGGTATCGTTGTTGTTTCCAGCTCAGATATGCATTTTCAGTGATAATCTTCATGATTCTGCTGTTACAAGTGTGCGGAATCACCGAAATCGCTGTTTTCGTGCTTTTGAATGCGAAAAACACGTTTTCTGGTGTTTTCAGCACTCCACAGTGCGTTTGATATGCGGAAACTACGATATCTTCGGTATCGTTGTTGTTTCCAGCTGAGATATGCATTTTCAGTGATAATGTTCATGGTTCTGCTGTTACAAGTGTGCAGAATCACCGAAATCGCTGTTTTCGTGCTATTGAATGCGAAAAACACGTTTTCTGGTGTTTTCAGCACGCCACAGAGCGTTTGACATGCGGAAAATGCGATATCTTCGGTATCGTTGTTGTTTCCAGCTCAGATATGCATTTTCAGTGATAATCTTCATGATTCTGCTGTTACAAGTGTGCAGAATCACCGAAATCGGTGTTTTCGTGCTATTGGATGCGAAAGACACGTTTTCTGGTGTTTTCAGCACGCATCAGAGCGTTTGACATGCGGAAAATGCGATATCTTCGGTATCGTTGTTGTTTCCAGCTCAGATATGCATTTTCAGTGATAATCTTCATGATTCTGCTGTTACAAGTGTGCGGAATCACCGAAATTGCTGTTTTTGTGCTATTGGATGCGAAAAACACGTTTTCTGGTGTTTTCAGCACTCCACAGTGAGTCTGATATGCGGAAACTGCGATATCTTCGGTATCGTTGTTGTTTCCAGCCTCGATATGCATTTTCTACGATAATCTTCGAGTTTCATCTGTGACAAGTGTGCAGAATCACCGAAATCGGTGTTTTCGTGCTATTGGATGCGAAAGACACGTTTTCTGGTGTTTTCAGCACGCCACAGAGCGTTTGACATGCGGAAAATGCGATATCTTCGGTATCGTTGTTGTTTCCAGCTCAGATATGCATTTTCAGTGATAATCTTCATGATTCTGCTGTTACAAGTGTGCAGAATCACCGAAATCGGTGTTTTCGTGCTATTGGATGCGAAAGACACGTTTTCTGGTGTTTTCAGCACGCATCAGAGCGTTTGACATGCGGAAAATGCGATATCTTCGGTATCGTTGTTGTTTCCAGCTCAGGTATGCATTTTCAGTGATAATCTTCATGATTCTGCTGTTACAAGTGTGCGGAATCACCGAAATTGCTGTTTTTGTGCTATTGGATGCGAAAAACACGTTTTCTGGTGTTTTCAGCACTCCACAGTGAGTCTGATATGCGGAAACTGCGATATCTTCGGTATCGTTGTTGTTTCCAGCCTCGATATGCATTTTCTACGATAATCTTCGAGTTTCATCTGTGACAAGTGTGCAGAATCACCGAAATCGCTGTTTTCGTGCTATTGGATGCGAAAAACACGTTTCCTGGTGTTTTCAGCACTCCACAGTGCGTTTGATATGCGGAAACTGCGATATCTTCGGTATCCTTGTTGTTTCCAGCTGAGATATGCATTGTCAGCGATAATCTTCATGATTCTGCTGTTACAAATGTGCAGAATCACCGAAATTGCTGTTTTCGTGCTTTTGAATGCGAAAATCACGTTTTCTGAAGTTATCAGCACACCACAGTGCGTTTGATATGCGGAAACTGCCATATCGTCGGTATCGTTGTTGTTTCCAGCTGAGATATGCATTTTCAGCGATAATCTTCATGATTCTGCTGTTACAAGTGTGCAGAATCACCGAAGTCGGTGTTTTCGTGCTATTGGATGCGAAAAACACGTTTTCTGGTGTTTTCAGCACTCCACAGTGAGTCTGATATGCGGAAACTGCGATATCTTCGGTATCGTTGTTGTTTCTAGCTGAGATATGCATTTTCTACGATAATCTTCGAGTTTCATCTGTGACAAGTGTGCAGAATCACAGAAATCACTGTTTTCGTGCTATTGGATGCGAAAAACACGTTTTCTGGTGTTTTCAGCACTCCACAGTGCGTTTGGTATGCGGAAACTACGATATCTTCGGTATCGTTGTTGTTTCCAGCTGAGATATGCATTTTCAGTGATAGTCTTCATGATTCTGCTGTTACAAGTGTGCAGAATCACCGAAATCGGTGTTTTCGTGCTATTGGATGCGAAAAACACGTTTTCTGGTGTCTTCAGCACTCCACAGTGCGTTTGATGTGCGGAAACTGCCATATCTTCGGTATCGATGTTGTTTCCAGCTGAGATATGCATTTTCAGTGATAATCTTCATCATTCTGCTGTTACAAGTGTGCAGAATCACCGAAATCGGTGTTTTCGTGCTATTGGATGCGAAAAACACGTTTTCTGGTGATTTCAGCACGCCACAGAGCGTTTGACATGCGGAAAATGCGATATCTTCGGTATCGTTGTTGTTTCCAGCTCAGATATGCATTTTCAGTGATAATCTTCATGATTCTGCTGATACAAGTGTGCGGAATCACCGAAATTGCTGTTTTCGTGCTATTGAATGCGAAAAACACGTTTTCTGGTGTTTTCAGCACGCCACAGAGCGTTTGACATGCGGAAACTGCGATATCTTCGGTATCGTTGTTGTTTCCAGCTCAGATATGCATTTTCAATGATAATCTTCATGATTCTGCTGTTACAAGTGTGCGGAATCACCGAAATCGCTGTTTTCGTGCTTTTGAATGCGAAAAACACGTTTTCTGGTGTTTTCAGCACTCCACAGTGCGTTTGATATGCGGAAACTACGATATCTTCGGTATCGTTGTTGTTTCCAGCTGAGATATGCATTTTCAGTGATAATGTTCATGGTTCTGCTGTTACAAGTGTGCAGAATCACCGAAATCGCTGTTTTCGTGCTATTGAATGCGAAAAACACATTTTCTGGTGTTTTCAGCACTTCACAGTGAGTCTGATATGCGGAAACTGCGATATCTTCGGTATCGGTGTTGTTTCCAGCTGAGATATGCATTTTCTACGATAATCTTCGAACTTCTTCTGTGACAAGTGTGCAGAATCACCGAAATCGCTGTTTTCGTGCTATTGAATGCGAAAAACACGTTTTCTGGTGTTTTCAGCACTCCACAGTGCGTTTGGTATGCGGAAACTACGATATCTTCGGTATCGTTGTTGTTTCCAGCTGAGATATGCATTTTCAGTGATAGTCTTCATGATTCTGCTGTTACAAGTGTGCAGAATCACCGAAATCGGTGTTTTCGTGCTATTGGATGCGAAAAACACGTTTTCTGGTGTCTTCAGCACTCCACAGTGCGTTTGATGTGCGGAAACTGCCATATCTTCGGTATCGATGTTGTTTCCAGCTGAGATATGCATTTTCAGTGATAATCTTCATCATTCTGCTGTTACAAGTGTGCAGAATCACCGAAATCGGTGTTTTCGTGCTATTGGATGCGAAAAACACGTTTTCTGGTGATTTCAGCACGCCACAGAGCGTTTGACATGCGGAAAATGCGATATCTTCGGTATCGTTGTTGTTTCCAGCTCAGATATGCATTTTCAGTGATAATCTTCATGATTCTGCTGATACAAGTGTGCGGAATCACCGAAATTGCTGTTTTCGTGCTATTGAATGCGTAAAACACGTTTTCTGGTGTTTTCAGCACGCCACAGAGCGTTTGACATGCGGAAACTGCGATATCTTCGGTATCGTTGTTGTTTCCAGCTCAGATATGCATTTTCAATGATAATCTTCATGATTCTGCTGTTACAAGTGTGCGGAATCACCGAAATCGCTGTTTTCGTGCTTTTGAATGCGAAAAACACGTTTTCTGGTGTTTTCAGCACTCCACAGTGCGTTTGATATGCGGAAACTACGATATCTTCGGTATCGTTGTTGTTTCCAGCTGAGATATGCATTTTCAGTGATAATGTTCATGGTTCTGCTGTTACAAGTGTGCAGAATCACCGAAATCGCTGTTTTCGTGCTATTGAATGCGAAAAACACATTTTCTGGTGTTTTCAGCACTTCACAGTGAGTCTGATATGCGGAAACTGCGATATCTTCGGTATCGGTGTTGTTTCCAGCTGAGATATGCATTTTCTACGATAATCTTCGAACTTCTTCTGTGACAAGTGTGCAGAATCACCGAAATCGCTGTTTTCGTGCTATTGAATGCGAAAAACACGTTTTCTGGTGTTTTCAGCACTCCACAGTGCGTTTGATATGCGGAAACTACGATATCTTCGGTATCGTTGTTACTTCCAGCTGAGATATGCATTTTCAGTGATAATCTTCATGATTCTGCTGTTACAAGTGTGCAGAATCACCGAAATCGCTGTTTTCGTGCTATTGAATGCGAAAAACACGTTTTCTGGTGTTTTCAGCACTCCACAGTGCGTTTGATATGCGGAAACTGCGATATCTTCGGTATCGTTGTTGTTTCCAGCTGAGATATGCATTTTCTACGATAATCTTCGAGTTTCTTCTGTGACAAGTGTGCAGAATCACCGAAATCGCTGTTTTCGTGCTATTGGATGCGAAAAACACGTTTTCTGGTGTTTTCAGCACGCCACAGTGCGTTTGATGTGCGGAAACTGCCATATATTCGGTATCGTTGTTGTTTCCAGCTGAGATATGCATTTTCAGTGGTAATCTTCATGATTCTGCTGTTACAAGTGTGCAGAATCACCGAAGTCGGTGTTTTCGTGCTATTGGATGCGAAAAACACGTTTTCTGGTGTTTTCAGCACTCCACAGTGAGTCTGATATGCGGAAACTGCGATATCTTCGGTATCGTTGTTGTTTCCAGCTCAGATATGCATTTTCAGTGATAATCTTCATGATTCTGCTGTTACAAGTGTGCGGAATCACCGAAATTGCTGTTTTTGTGCTATTGGATGCGAAAAACACGTTTTCTGGTGTTTTCAGCACTCCACAGTGAGTCTGATATGCGGAAACTGCGATATCTTCGGTATCGTTGTTGTTTCCAGCCTCGATATGCATTTTCTACGATAATCTTCGAGTTTCATCTGTGACAAGTGTGCAGAATCACCGAAATCGCTGTTTTCGTGCTATTGAATGCGAAAAACACGTTTTCTGGTGTTTTCAGCACTCCACAGTGAGTCTGATATGCGGAAACTGCGATATCTTCGGTATCGTTGTTGTTTCCAGCTGAGATATGCATTTTCTACGATAATCTTTGAGTTTCTTCTGTGACAAGTGTGCAGAATCACCGAAATCGCTGTTTTCGTGCTATTGAATGCGAAAAACACGTTTTCTGGTGTTTTCAGCACTCCACAGTGCGCTTGATATGCGGAAACTACGATATCTTCGGTATCGGTGTTGTTTCCAGCTGAGATATGCATTTTCTACGATAATCTTCGAACTTCTTCTGTGACAAGTGTGCAGAATCACCGAAATCGGTGTTTTCGTGCTATTGGATGCGAAAGACACGTTTTGTGGTGTTTTCAGCACGCCACAGAGCGTTTGACATGCGGAAAATGCGATATCTTCGGTATCGTTGTTGTTTCCAGCTCAGATATGCATTTTCAGTGATAATCTTCATGATTCTGCTGTTACAAGTGTGCAGAATCACCGAAATCGGTGTTTTCGTGCTATTGGATGCGAAAGACACGTTTTCTGGTGTTTTCAGCACGCATCAGAGCGTTTGACATGCGGAAAATGCGATATCTTCGGTATCGTTGTTGTTTCCAGCTCAGATATGCATTTTCAGTGATAATCTTCATGATTCTGCTGTTACAAGTGTGCGGAATCACCGAAATTGCTGTTTTTGTGCTATTGGATGCGAAAAACACGTTTTCTGGTGTTTTCAGCACTCCACAGTGAGTCTGATATGCGGAAACTGCGATATCTTCGGTATCGTTGTTGTTTCCAGCCTCGATATGCATTTTCTACGATAATCTTCGAGTTTCATCTGTGACAAGTGTGCAGAATCACCGAAATCGCTGTTTTCGTGCTATTGGATGCGAAAAACACGTTTCCTGGTGTTTTCAGCACTCCACAGTGCGTTTGATATGCGCAAACTGCGATATCTTCGGTATCGTTGTTGTTTCCAGCTCAGATATGCATTTTCAGTGATAATCTTCATGATTCTGCTGATACAAGTGTGCGGAATCACCGAAATTGCTGTTTTCGTGCTATTGAATGCGAAAAACACGTTTTCTGGTGTTTTCAGCACGCCACAGTGTGTTTGACATGCGGAAACTGCGATATCTTCGGTATCGTTGTTGTTTCCAGCCTCGATATGCATTTTCAGTGATAATCTTCATCATTCTGCTGTGACAAGTGTGCAGAATCACCGAAATCGGTGTTTTCGTGCTATTGGATGCGAAAGACACGTTTTGTGGTGTTTTCAGCACGCCACAGAGCGTTTGACATGCGGAAAATGCGATATCTTCGGTATCGTTGTTGTTTCCAGCTCAGATATGCATTTTCAGTGATAATCTTCATGATTCTGCTGTTACAAGTGTGCAGAATCACCGAAATCGGTGTTTTCGTGCTATTGGATGCGAAAGACACGTTTTCTGGTGTTTTCAGCACGCATCAGAGCGTTTGACATGCGGAAAATGCGATATCTTCGGTATCGTTGTTGTTTCCAGCTCAGATATGCATTTTCAGTGATAATCTTCATGATTCTGCTGTTACAAGTGTGCGGAATCACCGAAATTGCTGTTTTTGTGCTATTGGATGCGAAAAACACGTTTTCTGGTGTTTTCAGCACTCCACAGTGAGTCTGATATGCGGAAACTGCGATATCTTCGGTATCGTTGTTGTTTCCAGCCTCGATATGCATTTTCTACGATAATCTTCGAGTTTCATCTGTGACAAGTGTGCAGAATCACCGAAATCGCTGTTTTCGTGCTATTGGATGCGAAAAACACGTTTCCTGGTGTTTTCAGCACGCCACAGAGCGTTTGACATGCGGAAAATGCGATATCTTCGGTATCCTTGTTGTTTCCAGCTGAGATATGCATTGTCAGCGATAATCTTCATGATTCTGCTGTTACAAATGTGCAGAATCACCGAAATTGCTGTTTTCGTGCTTTTGAATGCGAAAATCACGTTTTCTGAAGTTATCAGCACACCACAGTGCGTTTGATATGCGGAAACTGCCATATCGTCGGTATCGTTGTTGTTTCCAGCTGAGATATGCATTTTCAGCGATAATCTTCATGATTCTGCTGTTACAAGTGTGCAGAATCACCGAAGTCGGTGTTTTCGTGCTATTGGATGCGAAAAACACGTTTTCTGGTGTTTTCAGCACTCCACAGTGAGTCTGATATGCGGAAACTGCGATATCTTCGGTATCGTTGTTGTTTCTAGCTGAGATATGCATTTTCTACGATAATCTTCGAGTTTCATCTGTGACAAGTGTGCAGAATCACAGAAATCACTGTTTTCGTGCTATTGGATGCGAAAAACACGTTTTCTGGTGTTTTCAGCTCTCCACAGTGCGTTTGATATGCGGAAACTACGATATCTTCGGTATCGTTGTTGTTTCCAGCTGAGATATGCATTTTCAGTGATAGTCTTCATGATTCTGCTGTTACAAGTGTGCAGAATCACCGAAATCGGTGTTTTCGTGCTATTGGATGCGAAAAACACGTTTTCTGGTTTCTTCAGCAATCCACAGTGCGTTTGATGTGCGGAAACTGCCATATCTTCGGTATCGTTGTTGTTTCCAGCTGAGATATGCATTTTCAGTGATAATCTTCATGATTCTGCTGTTACAAGTGTGCAGAATCACCGAAATCGCTGTTTTCGTGCTGTTGAATGCGAAAAACACGTTTTCTGGTGGTTTCAGCACTCCACAGTGCGTTTGATATGCGGAAACTGCCATATCTTCGGTATCGTTGTTGTTTCCATCTGAGATATGCATTTTCAGTGATAATCTTCATGATTGTGCTGTTACAAATGTGCAGAATCACCGAAATCGCTGTTTCGTGCTTTTGAATGCGAAACACACGTTTTCTGGTGTTTTCAGCACGCCACAGAGCGTTTGACATGCGGAAACTGCGATATCTTCGGTATCGTTGTTGTTTCCAGCTGAGATATGCATTTTCAGTGATAATCTTCATGATTCTGCTGTTACAAGTGTGCAGAATCACCGAAATCGGTGTTTTCGTGCTATTGGATGCGAAAAACACGTTTTCTGGTGTTTTCAGCACGCCACAGAGCGTTTGACATGCGGAAAATGCGATATCTTCGGTATCGTTGTTGTTTCCAGCTCAGATATGCATTTTCAGTGATAATCTTCATGATTCTGCTGATACAAGTGTGCGGAATCACCGAAATTGCTGTTTTCGTGCTATTGAATGCGAAAAACACGTTTTCTGGTGTTTTCAGCACGCCACAGTGTGTTTGACATGCGGAAACTGCGATATCTTCGGTATCGTTGTTGTTTCCAGCTGAGATATGCATTTTCAGTGATAATCTTCATCATTCTGCTGTTACAAGTGTGCAGAATCACCGAAATCGCTGTTTTCGTGCTTTTGAATGCGAAAAACACGTTTTCTTTTGTTTTCAGCACTCCACGGGGCGTTTGATATTCGGAAACTACGATATCTTCGGTATCGTTGTTGTTTCCAGCTCAGATATGCATTTTCAGCGATAATCTTCATGATTCTGCTGTTACAAGTGTGCGGAATCACCGAAATTGCTGTTTTCGTGCTATTGGATGCGAAAAACACGTTTTCTGGTGTTTTCAGCACTCCACAGTGAGTCTGATATGCGGAAACTGCGATATCTTCGGTATCGTTGTTGTTTCCAGCCTCGATATGCATTTTCTACGATAATCTTCGAGTTTCATCTGTGACAAGTGTGCAGAATCACCGAAATCGCTGTTTTCGTGCAATTGGATGCGAAAAACACGTTTTCTGGTGTTTTCAGCACACCACAGTGCGTTTGATATGCGGAAACTGCCATATCTTCGGTATCGTTGTTGTTTCCAGCTGAGATATGCATTTTCAGTGATAATCTTCATGATTCTGCTGTTACAAGTGTGCAGAATCACCGAAATCGATGTTTTCGTGCTTTTGAATGCGAAAAACATTTTTTCTGGTGTTTTCAGGACGCCACAGTGCGTTTGATGTGCGGAAACTGCCATATATTCGGTATCGTTGTTGTTTCCAGCTCAGATATGCATTTTCAGTGATAATCTTCATGATTCTGCTGTTACAAATGTGCTGAATCACCGAAATCGCTGTTTTCGTGCTTTTGAATGCGAAAAACATGTTTTCTGGTGTTTTCAGCACGCCACCGTGCGTTTGATGTGCGGAAACTGCCATATCTTCGGTATCGTTGTTGTTTCCAGCTGAGATATGCATTCTCTACGATAATCTTTGAGTTTCTTCTGTGACAAGTGTGCAGAATCACCGAAATCGCTGGTTTCGTGCTATTGAATGCGAAAAACACGTTTTCTGGGGTTTTCAGCACTCCACAGTGCGTTTGATATGCGGAAACTGCCATATCTTCGGTATCGTTGTTGTTTCCAGCTGAGAAATGCATTTTCAGTGATAGTCTTCATGATTCTGCTGTTACAAGTGTGCAGAATCACCGAAATCGGTGTTTTCGTGCTATTGGATGCGAAAAACACGTTTTCTGGTGTCTTCAGCACTCCACAGTGCGTTTGATGTGCGGAAACTGCCATATCTTCGGTATCGTTGTTGTTTCCAGCTCAGATATGCATTTTCAGTGATAATCTTCATGATTCTGCTGTTACAAATGTGCTGAATCACCGAAATCGCTGTTTTCGTGCTTTTGAATGCGAAAAACATGTTTTCTGGTGTTTTCAGCACGCCACCGTGCGTTTGATGTGCGGAAACTGCCATATCTTCGGTATCGTTGTTGTTTCCAGCTGAGATATGCATTCTCTACGATAATCTTTGAGTTTCTTCTGTGACAAGTGTGCAGAATCACCGAAATCGCTGGTTTCGTGCTATTGAATGCGAAAAACACGTTTTCTGGGGTTTTCAGCACTCCACAGTGCGTTTGATATGCGGAAACTGCCATATCTTCGGTATCGTTGTTGTTTCCAGCTGAGAAATGCATTTTCAGTGATAGTCTTCATGATTCTGCTGTTACAAGTGTGCAGAATCACCGAAATCGGTGTTTTCGTGCTATTGGATGCGAAAAACACGTTTTCTGGTGTCTTCAGCACTCCACAGTGCGTTTGATGTGCGGAAACTGCCATATCTTCGGTATCGTTGTTGTTTCCAGCTGAGATATGCATTTTCAGTGATAATCTTCATGTTTCTGCTGTTACAAGTGTGCAGAATCACCGAAATCGCTGTTTTCGTGCTGTTGAATGCGAAAAACACGTTTTCTGGTGTTTTCAGCACTCCACAGTGCGTTTGATATGCGGAAACTGCCATATCTTCGGTATCGTTGTTGTTTCCATCTGAGATATGCATTTTCAGTGATAATCTTCATGATTGTGCTGTTACAAATGTGCAGAATCACCGAAATCGCTGTTTCGTGCTTTTGAATGCGAAACACACGTTTTCTGGTGTTTTCAGCACGCCACAGAGCGTTTGACATGCGGAAACTGCGATATCTTCGGTATCGTTGTTGTTTCCAGCTGAGATATGCATTTTCAGTGATAATCTTCATGATTCTGCTGCTACAAGTGTGCAGAATCACCGAAATCGGTGTTTTCGTGCTATTGGATGCGAAAAACACGTTTTCTGGTGTTTTCAGCACGCCACAGAGCGTTTGACATGCGGAAAATGCGATATCTTCGGTATCGTTGTTGTTTCCAGCTGAGATATGCATTTTCAGTGATAATCTTCATCATTCTGCTGTTACAAGTGTGCAGAATCACCGAAATCGCTGTTTTCGTGCTTTTGAATGCGAAAAACACGTTTTCTTTTGTTTTTCAGCACTCCACGGGGCGTTTGATATTCGGAAACTACGATATCTTCGGTATCGTTGTTGTTTCCAGCTGAGATATGCATTTTCTACGATAATCTTCGAGTTTCTTCTGTTACAAATGTGCAGAATTACCGAAATCGCTGTTTTCGTGCTTTTGAATGCGAAAAACATGTTTTCTGGTGTTTTCAGCACGCCACAGTGCGTTTGATGTGCGGAAACTGCCATATCCTCGGTATCGTTGTTGTTTCCAGCTGAGATATGCATTTTCTACGATAATCTTCGAACTTCATCTGTGACAAGTGTGCAGAATCACCGAAATCGCTGTTTTCGTGCTATTGAATGCGAAAAACCCGTTATCTGGTGTTTTCAGCACTCCACAGTGCGTTTGATATGCGGAAACTACGATATCTTCGGTATCGTTGTTACTTCCAGCTGAGATATGCATTTTCAGTGATAATCTTCATGATTCTGCTGTTACAAGTGTGCAGAATCACCGAAATCGCTGTTTTCGTGCTATTGAATGCGAAAAACACGTTTTCTGGTGTTTTCAGCACTCCACAGTGCGTTTGATATGCGGAAACTGCGATATCTTCGGTATCGTTGTTGTTTCCAGCTGAGATATGCATTTTCTACGATAATCTTCGAGTTTCTTCTGTGACAAGTGTGCAGAATCACCGAAATCGCTGTTTTCGTGCTATTGGATGCGAAAAACACGTTTTCTGGTGTTTTCAGCCCTCCACAGTGAGTCTGATATGCGGAAACTGCGATATCTTCGGTATCGTTGTTGTTTCCAGCCTCGATATGCATTTTCTACGATAATCTTCGAGTTTCATCTGTGACAAGTGTGCAGAATCACCGAAATCGCTGTTTTCGTGCTATTGGATGCGAAAAACACGTTTCCTGGTGTTTTCAGCACTCCACAGTGCGTTTGATATGCGGAAACTGCGATATCTTCGGTATCGTTGTTGTTTCCAGCTGAGATATGCATTGTCAGCGATAATCTTCATGATTCTGCTGTTACAAATGTGCAGAATCACCGAAATTGCTGTTTTCGTGCTTTTGAATGCGAAAAACACGTTTTCTGAAGTTTTCAGCACACCACAGTGCGTTTGATATGCGGAAACTGCCATATCTTCGGTATCGTTGTTGTTTCCAGCTGAGATATGCATTTTCAGTGATAATCTGCATGATTCTGCTGTTACAAGTGTGCAGAATCTCCGAAATCGGTGTTTTCGTGCTATTGGATTGGAAAAACACGTGTTCTGGTGTTTTCAGCACGCCACAGAGCGTTTGACATGCGGAAAATGCGATATCTTCGGTATCGTTGTTGTTTCCAGCTCAGATATGCATTTTCAGCGATAATCTTCATGATTCTGCTGTTACAAGTGTGCGGAATCACCGAAATTGCTGTTTTCGTGCTATTGGATGCGAAAAACACGTTTTCTGGTGTTTTCAGCACTCCACAGTGAGTCTGATATGCGGAAACTGCGATATCTTCGGTATCGTTGTTGTTTCCAGCCTCGATATGCATTTTCTACGATAATCTTCGAGTTTCATCTGTGACAAGTGTGCAGAATCACCGAAATCGCTGTTTTCGTGCTATTGGATGCGAAAAACACGTTTCCTGGTGTTTTCAGCACTCCACAGTGCGTTTGATATGCGGAAACTGCGATATCTTCGGTATCGTTGTTGTTTCCAGCTGAGATATGCATTGTCAGCGATAATCTTCATGATTCTGCTGTTACAAATGTGCAGAATCACCGAAATTGCTGTTTTCGTGCTTTTGAATGCGAAAAACACGTTTTCTGGTGTTTTCAGCACACCACAGTGCGTTTGATATGCGGAAACTGCCATATCTTCGGTATCGTTGTTGTTTCCAGCTGAGATATGCATTTTCAGTGATAATCTTCATGATTCTGCTGTTACAAGTGTGCAGAATCACCGAAATCGATGTTTTCGTGCTTTTGAATGCGAAAAACATTTTTTCTGGTGTTTTCAGGACGCCACAGTGCGTTTGATGTGCGGAAACTGCCATATATTCGGTATCGTTGTTGTTTCCAGCTCAGATATGCATTTTCAGTGATAATCTTCATGATTCTGCTGTTACAAGTGTGCAGATTCACCGAAATCGGTGTTTTCGTGCTATTGGATGCGAAAAACACGTTTTCTGGTGTTTTCAGCACGCCACAGAGCGTTTGACATGCGGAAAATGCGATATCTTCGGTATCGTTGTTGTTTCCAGCTCAGATATGCATTTTCAGCGATAATCTTCATGATTCTGCTGTTACAAGTGTGCGGAATCACCGAAATTGCTGTTTTCGTGCTATTGGATGCGAAAAACACGTTTTCTGGTGTTTTCAGCACTCCACAGTGAGTCTGATATGCGGAAACTGCGATATCTTCGGTATCGTTGTTGTTTCCAGCCTCGATATGCATTTTCTACGATAATCTTCGAGTTTCATCTGTGACAAGTGTGCAGAATCACCGAAATCGCTGTTTTCGTGCTATTGGATGCGAAAAACACGTTTTCTGGTGTTTTCAGCACACCACAGTGCGTTTGATATGCGGAAACTGCCATAACTTCGGTATCGTTGTTGTTTCCAGCTGAGATATGCATTTTCAGTGATAATCTTCATGATTCTGCTGTTACAAGTGTGCAGAATCACCGAAATCGATGTTTTCGTGCTTTTGAATGCGAAAAACATTTTTTCTGGTGTTTTCAGGACGCCACAGTGCGTTTGATGTGCAGAAACTGCCATATATTCGGTATCGTTGTTGTTTCCAGCACAGATATGCATTTTCAGTGATAATCTTCATGATTCTGCTGTTACAAGTGTGCAGAATCACCGAAATCGGTGTTTTCGTGCTATTGGATGCGAAAAACACGTTTTCTGGTGTTTTCAGCACGCCACAGAGCGTTTGACATGCGGAAAATGCGATATCTTCGGTATCGTTGTTGTTTCCAGCTCAGATATGCATTTTCAGCGATAATCTTCATGATTCTGCTGTTACAAGTGTGCAGAATCACCGAAATCGCTGTTTTCGTGCTATTGGATGCGAAAAACACGTTTCCTGGTGTTTTCAGCACTCCACAGTGCGTTTGATATGCGGAAACTGCGATATCTTCGGTATCGTTGTTGTTTCCAGCTGAGATATGCATTGTCAGCGATAATCTTCATGATTCTGCTGTTACAAATGTGCAGAATCACCGAAGTTGCTGTTTTCGTGCTTTTGAATGCGAAAAACACGTTTTCTGAAGTTTTCAGCACACCACAGTGCGTTTGATATGCGGAAACTGCCATATCTTCGGTATCGTTGTTGTTTCCAGCTGAGATATGCATTTTCAGTGATAATCTGCATGATTCTGCTGTTACAAGTGTGCAGAATCACCGAAATTGCTGTTTTCGTGCTATTGGATGCGAAAAACACGTTTTCTGGTGTTTTCAGCACGCCACAGAGCGTTTGACATGCGGAAAATGCGATATCTTCGGTATCGTTGTTGTTTCCAGCTCAGATATGCATTTTCAGCGATAATCTTCATGATTCTGCTGTTACAAGTGTGCGGAATCACCGAAATTGCTGTTTTCGTGCTATTGGATGCGAAAAACACGTTTTCTGGTGTTTTCAGCACTCCACAGTGAGTCTGATATGCGGAAACTGCGATATCTTCGGTATCGTTGTTGTTTCCAGCCTCGATATGCATTTTCTACGATAATCTTCGAGTTTCATCTGTGACAAGTGTGCAGAATCACCGAAATCGCTGTTTTCGTGCAATTGGATGCGAAAAACACGTTTTCTGGTGTTTTCAGCACACCACAGTGCGTTTGATATGCGGAAACTGCCATATCTTCGGTATCGTTGTTGTTTCCAGCTGAGATATGCATTTTCAGTGATAATCTTCATGATTCTGCTGTTACAAGTGTGCAGAATCACCGAAATCGGTGTTTTCGTGCTATTGGATGCGAAAAACACGTTTTCTGGTGTTTTCAGCACTCCACAGTGAGTCTGATATGCGGAAACTGCGATATCTTCGGTATCGTTGATGTTTCCAGCCTCGATATGCATTTTCTACGATAATCTTCGAGTTTCATCTGTGACAAGTGTGCAGAATCACCGAAATCGCTGTTTTCGTGCTATTGGATGCGAAAAACACGTTTTCTGGTGTTTTCAGCACACCACAGTGCGTTTGATATGCGGAAACTGCCATATCTTCGGTATCGTTGTTGTTTCCAGCTGAGATATGCATTTTCAGTGATAATCTTCATGATTCTGCTGTTACAAGTGTGCAGAATCACCGAAATCGATGTTTTCGTGCTTTTGAATGCGAAAAACATTTTTTCTGGTGTTTTCAGGACGCCACAGTGCGTTTGATGTGCGGAAACTGCCATATATTCGGTATCGTTGTTGTTTCCAGCTCAGATATGCATTTTCAGTGATAATCTTCATGATTCTGCTGTTACAAGTGTGCAGAATCACCGAAATCGGTGTTTTCGTGCTATTGGATGCGAAAAACACGTTTTCTGGTGTTTTCAGCACGCCACAGAGCGTTTGACATGCGGAAAATGCGATATCTTCGGTATCGTTGTTGTTTCCAGCTCAGATATGCATTTTCAGCGATAATCTTCATGATTCTGCTGTTACAAGTGTGCGGAATCACCGAAATTGCTGTTTTCGTGCTATTGGATGCGAAAAACACGTTTTCTGTTGTTTTCAGCACTCCACAGTGAGTCTGATATGCGGAAACTGCGATATCTTCGGTATCGTTGTTGTTTCCAGCCTCGATATGCATTTTCTACGATAATCTTCGAGTTTCATCTGTGACAAGTGTGCAGAATCACCGAAATCGCTGTTTTCGTGCTATTGGATGCGAAAAACGCGTTTTCTGGTGTTTTCAGCACACCACAGTGCGTTTGATATGCGGAAACTGCCATAACTTCGGTATCGTTGTTGTTTCCAGCTGAGATATGCATTTTCAGTGATAATCTTCATGGTTCTGCTGTTACAAGTGTGCAGAATCACCGAAATCGATGTTTTCGTGCTTTTGAATGCGAAAAACATTTTTTCTGGTGTTTTCAGGACGCCACAGTGCGTTTGATGTGCAGAAACTGCCATATATTCGGTATCGTTGTTGTTTCCAGCTCAGATATGCATTTTCAGTGATAATCTTCATGATTCTGCTGTTACAAGTGTGCAGAATCACCGAAATCGGTGTTTTCGTGCTATTGGATGCGAAAAACACGTTTTCTGGTGTTTTCAGCACGCCACAGAGCGTTTGACATGCGGAAAATGCGATATCTTCGGTATCGTTGTTGTTTCCAGCTCAGATTTGCATTTTCAGCGATAATCTTCATGATTCTGCTGTTACAAGTGTGCAGAATCACCGAAATCGGTGTTTTCGTGCTATTGGATGCGAAAAACACGTTTTCTGGTGTTTTCAGCACTCCACAGTGCGTTTGATATGCGGAAACTGCCATATCTTCGGTATCGGTGTTGTTTCCAGCTGAGATATGCATTTTCTACGATAATCTTCGAACTTCATCTGTGACAAGTGTGCAGAATCACCGAAATCGCTGTTTTCGTGCTATTGAATGCGAAAAACACGTTTTCTGGTGTTTTCAGCACTCCACAGTGCGTTTGATATGCGGAAACTACGATATCTTCGGTATCGTTGTTACTTCCAGCTGAGATATGCATTTTCAGTGATAATCTTCATGATTCTGCTGTTACAAGTGTGCAGAATCACCGAAAACGCTGTTTTCGTGCTATTGAATGCGAAAAACACGTTTTCTGGTGTTTTCAGCACTCCACAGTGCGTTTGATATGCGGAAACTGCGATATCTTCGGTATCGTTGTTGTTTCCAGCTGAGATATGCATTTTCAGCGATAATCTTCATGATTCTGCTGTGACAAGTGTGCAGAATCACCGAAATCGCTGTTTTCGTGCTATTGGATGCGAAAAACACGTTTTCTGGTGTTTTCAGCACTCCACAGTGCGTTTGATATGCAGAAACTGCGATATCTTCGGTATCGTTGTTGTTTCCAGCTGAGATATGCATTTTCAGCGATAATCTTCATGATTCTGCTGTTACAAATGTGCAGAATCACCGAAATTGCTGTTTTCGTGCTTTTGAATGCGAAAAACACGTTTTCTGGTGTTTTCAGCACACCACAGTGCGTTTGATATGCGGAAACTGCCATATCTTCGGTATCGTTGTTGTTTCCAGCTGAGATATGCATTTTCAGTGATAATCTTCATGATTCTGCTGTTACAAGTGTGCAGAATCACCGAAATCGATGTTTTCGTGCTTTTGAATGCGAAAAACACTTTTTCTGGTGTTTTCAGCACGCCACAGTGCGTTTGATGTGCGGAAACTGCCATATATTCGGTATCGTTGTTGTTTCCAGCTGAGATATGCATTTACAGTGGTAATCTTCATGATTCTGCTGTTACAAGTGTGCAGAATAACCGAAATCGCTGTTTTCGTGCTGTTGAATGCGAAAAACACGTTTTCTGGTGTTTTCAGCACGCCACAGAGCGTTTGACATGCGGAAAATGCGATATCTTCGGTATCGTTGTTGTTTCCAGCTCAGATATGCATTTTCAGTGATAATCTTCATGATTCTGCTGTTACAAGTGTGCGGAATCACCGAAATTGCTGTTTTTGTGCTATTGGATGCGAAAAACACGTTTTCTGGTGTTTTCAGCACTCCACAGTGAGTCTGATATGCGGAAACTGCGATATCTTCGGTATCGTTGTTGTTTCCATCCTCGATATGCATTTTCTACGATAATCTTCGAGTTTCATCTGTGACAAGTGTGCAGAATCACCGAAATCGCTGTTTTCGTGCTATTGGATGCGAAAAACACGTTTCCTGGTGTTTTCAGCACTCCACAGTGCGTTTGATATGCGGAAACTGCGATATCTTCGGTATCGTTGTTGTTTCCAGCTGAGATATGCATTGTCAGCGATTATCTTCATGATTCTGCTGTTACAAATGTGCAGAATCACCGAAATTGCTGTTTTCGTGCTTTTGAATGCGAAAAACACGTTTTCTGAAGTTTTCAGCACACCACAGTGCGTTTGATATGCGGAAACTGCCATATCTTCGGTATCGTTGTTGTTTCCAGCTGAGATATGCATTTTCAGTGATAGTCTTCATGATTCTGCTGTTACAAGTGTGCAGAATCACCGAAATCGCTGTTTTCGTGCTGTTGAATGCGAAAAACAGGTTTTCTGGTGTTTTCAGCACTCCACAGTGCGTTTGATATGCGGAAACTGCGATATCTTCGGTATCGTTGTTGTTTCCAGCTGAGATATGCATTTTCTACGACAATCTTCGAGTTTCTTCTGTGACATGTGTGCAGAATCACCGAAATCGCTGTTTTCGTGCTTTTGGATGCGAAAAACACGTTTTCTGGTGTTTTCAGCACGCCACAGAGCGTTTGACATGCGGAAAATGCGATATCTTCGGTATCGTTGTTGTTTCCAGCTCAGATATGCATTTTCAGAGATAATCTTCATGATTCTGCTGTTACAAGTGTGCGGAATCACCGAAATTGCTGTTTTCGTGCTATTGGTTGCGAAAAACACGTTTTCTGGTGTTTTCAGCACTCCACAGTGAGTCTGATATGCGGAAACTGCGATATCTTCGGTATCGGTGTTGTTTCCAGCTGAGATATGCATTTTCTACGATAAACTTCGAACTTCATCTGTGACAAGTGTGCAGAATCACCGAAATCGTTGTTTTCGTGCTATTGAATGCGAAAAACACGTTTTCTGGTGTTTTCAGCACTCCACAGTGCGTTTGATATGCGGAAACTACGATATCTTCGGTATCGTTGTTGCTTCCAGCTGAGATATGCATTTTCAGTGATAATCTTCATCATTCTGCTGTTACAAGTGTGCAGAATCACCGAAATCGCTGTTTTCGTGCTATTGAATGCGAAAAACACGTTTTCTGGTGTTTTCAGCACTCCACAGTGCGTTTGATATGCAGAACCGGCGACATCTTGGTTTTCGTCGGGTTTCAAGCTGAGATATGCATTTTCTGCGATAATATTGGTGATACTTCAGTCAGAAGTATGCAGAATCATCTAGATCGCTCGTTTCGAGCTATTTAATGCGAGATACACGTTATCCGGTTGTTTTCACCACTCCACAGTGCGTTTGATATGCAGAACCGGCATCATCTTGATTTTCGTGAGGTTTCAAGGTGAGATATGCATTTTTTGCGATAAGATTGTTGAGACTACAGTCAGAAGTATGCAGTATCATCTAGATCGCTCGTTTCGAGCTACTTAATGCGAGAAACACGTTTTCTGGTGTTTTCACCACTCCACAGAACGTTTTATGTGCAGAACCGGCGACATCTTGGATTACGTCGGGTTTCAAGCTGACATATGCATTTTCTGCGATTATCTTGGTGAGACTTCAGTCAGAAGTATGCAGAATCATCTAGACCCCTCTTTTCGAGCTATTTGATGCGAGAAACACGTTATCTGGTGTTTTCACCACTCCACAGTTCGTTTGATATGCTGAACCGGCGACATCTTGGCTTTCGTCGGGTATCAAGCTGAGATATGCATTTTCTGCGATAATCTTAGTGAGACTTCAGTCAGAAGTATGCAGAATCATCGAGATCCCTCTTTTCGAGCTATTTGATGCGAGAAACACGTTATCTGGTGTTTTCACCACTCCACAGTTCGTTTGATATGCTGAACCGGCGACATCTTGGCTTTCGTCGGGTATCAAGCTGAGATATGCATTTTCTGCGATAATCTTAGTGAGACTTCAGTCAGAAGTATGCAGAATCATCTAGATCGCTCGTTTCGAGCTACTTAATGCGAGAAACACGTTTTCTGGTGTTTTCAACACACCACAGTGCGTTTGATATGCAGAACCGGCGACATCTTGGTTTCGTCGGGTATCAAGCTGAGATATGCATTTTCTACGATAATCTTGGTGAGACTTCTGTCAGAAGTATTCAGAATCATCGGGATCGCTCTTTTCAAGCTATTTAATGCGAGAAACACGTTATCTGGTTGTTTTCACCACTCCACAGTGCGTTTGATATGCAGAACCGGCATCATCTTGATTTTCGTGAGGTTTCAAGGTGAGATATGCATTTTTTGCGATAAGATTGTTGAGACTACAGTCAGAAGTATGCAGTATCATCTAGATCGCTCGTTTCGAGCTACTTAATGCGAGAAACACGTTTTCTGGTGTTTTCACCACTCCACAGAACGTTTTATGTGCAGAACCGGCGACATCTTGGATTACGTCGGGTTTCAAGCTGACATATGCATTTTCTGCGATTATCTTGGTGAGACTTCAGTCAGAAGTATGCAGAATCATCTAGACCCCTCTTTTCGAGCTATTTGATGCGAGAAACACGTTATCTGGTGTTTTCACCACTCCACAGTTCGTTTGATATGCTGAACCGGCGACATCTTGGCTTTCGTCGGGTATCAAGCTGAGATATGCATTTTCTGCGATAATCTTAGTGAGACTTCAGTCAGAAGTATGCAGAATCATCGAGATCCCTCTTTTCGAGCTATTTAATGCGAGAAACACGTTATCTGGTGTTTTCACCACTCCACAGTGCGTTTGATATGCAGAACCGGCGACATCTTGGGTTTCGTCGGGTATCAAGCTGAGATATGCATTTTCTGCGATAATCTTGGTGACTCTTCTGTCAGAAGTATGCAGAATCATCGAGATCCCTCTTTTCGGGCTATTTAATGCGAGAAACACGTTATCTGGTGTTTTCACCACTCCACAGTGCGTTTGATATGCAGATCCGGCGACATCTTGGCTTTCGTCGGGTATCAAGCTGAGATATGCATTTTCTGCGATAATCTTAGTGAGACTTCAGTCAGAAGTATGCAGAATCATCGAGATCCCTCTTTTCGAGCTATTTAATGCGAGAAACACGTTATCTGGTGTTTTCACCACTCCACAGAGCGTTTGATATGCAGAACCGGCGACATCTTGGCTTTCGCCGGGGTTCAAGCTGAGATATGCATTTTCTACGATAATCTTGGTGAGACTTCTGTCAGAAGTATTCAGAATCATCTAGACCCCTCTTTTCGAGCTATTTAATGCGAGAAACACCTTATCTGGTGTTTTCACCACTCCACAGTGCGTTTGATATGCTGAACCGGCGACATCTTGGCTTTCGTCGGGTATCAAGCTGAGATATGCATCTTCTACGATAATCTTGGTGAGACTTCTGTCAGAAGCATGCAGAATCATCTAGACCCCTCTTTCCGAGCTATTTAATGCGAGAAACACGTTATCTGGTGTTTTCACCACTCCACAGTGCGTTTGATATGTAGAGCCGCCGATAACTTGGTTTTCGTGGGGTTTCTAGCTGAGATATGCATTATCTGCGATAATCATGGTGAGACTTCTGTCCGAAGTGTGCAGAATCATCGAGATCGCTCTTTTCGAGCTATTTAATTCGAGAAACACGTTTTCTGGGGTATTCACCACACCACAGTTCGTTGGATGTGCAGAAATGGCGAAATCTTGGTTTTCGTCGGTTTTCATCCTGAGGTATGCATTTTCTGCGATAATCTTGGTGAGACATCAGTCAGAAGTATGCAGAATCATCTAGATCGCTCTTTTCGAACTATTTAATGCGAGAAACACGTTATCTGGTGTTTTCACCACTCCACAGTGCGTTTGATATGTAGAGCCGCCGATAACTTGGTTTTCGTGGGGTTTCCAGCTGAGATATGCATTTTCTGCGATAAACTTGGTGAGTCTTCTGTCAGAAGTATGCAGAATCATCTAGATCGCTCGTTTCGAGCTATTTAATGCGAGAGGCACGTTATCTGGTGTTTTCACCACTCCACAGTGCGTTTGATATGCAGAACCGGCGACATCTTGGTTTTCGTCGGGTTTCAAGCTGAGATATGCATTTTCTGCGTATATATTGGTGATACTTCAGTCAGAAGTATGCAGAATCATCTAGATCGCTCGTTTGGAGCTATTTAATGAGAGATACACGTTATCTGGTGTTTTGACCACTCCACAGTGCGTTTGATATGCAGAAATGGCGAAATCTTGGTTTTCGTCGGTTTTTATCCTGAGGTATGCATTTTCTGCGATAATCTTGGTGCGACTTCTGTCAGAAGTATGCAGAATCATCGAGATCGCTCTTTTCGAGCTTATTTAATGCGAGAAACACGTTTTCTGGTGTATTCACCACTCCACAGTACGTTAGACATGCAGAACCGGAAATATCTTCGTTTCGGTCGGATTTCAAGCTGAGATATGCATTTTCTGCGATAATATTGGTGAGACTTCTGTCCGAAGTATGCAGAATCATCGATATCGCTCTTTTCGAGCTATTTAATGCGAGAAACACGTTATCTGGTGTTTTCACCATTCCACAGTGCGTTTGATATGCAGAACCAGCGATATCTTGGTTTTCGTCGGGTTTCAAGCTGAGATATGCATTTTCTGCGTATATATTGGTGATACTTCTGTCAGAAGTATGCAGAATCTGCTATATCGCTCGTTTCGAGCTATGTAATGCGAGATACACGTTATCTGGTTTTTTCACCACTCCACAGTGCGTTTGATATACAGAACTGGCGACATCTTGATTTTCGTGAGGTTGCAAGCTGAGATATGCATTTTCTGCGATAATATTGGTGAGACTTCAGTCAGAAGTATGCAGAATCATCTAGATCGCTCGTTTGGAGCTATTTATTGCGAGATACACGTTATCTGGTGTTTTGACCACTCCACAGTGCGATTGATATGCAGAACCAGCGATATCTTGGTTTTCGTGGGGATTCAAGCTGAGATATGCAATTTCTGCGATAATCTTGGTGAGACTTCTGTCCGAAGTATGCTTAACCATCGAGATCGCTCGTTTCGAACTATTTAATGCGAGAAACACGTTATTTGGTGTTTTCACCACTCCACAGTGCGTATGATATGCAGAAACGACGATATCTTGGTTTTCGTGGGGTTTCTAGAAGAGATATGCATTTTCTGCGATAATCATGGTGAGAGTTCTGTTAGAAAAATGCAGAATCATCGAGATCGCACTTTTCGATCTATTTAATGCGAGAAACACGTTGTCTGGTGTTTTCACCACTCCACAGTTGGTTTGATATGCAGAACCGGCGATGTTTGGTTTTCATCGGGTTCCAAGCTGAGATATGCATTTCCTACGATAATCTTGGTGAAACATCTGTCCGAAGTATGCAGAAACATCAAGAGCGCTCTTTTTGAGCTATTTAATGCGAGAAACACGTTTTCTGGGGTATTCACCACACCACAGTTCGTTGGATGTGCAGAACCGGAGATATCTTGGTTTTCGTGGGGTTTCAATCTGAGATATGCATTTTCTGCGATAATATTGGTGAGACATCAGTCAGAAGTATGCAGAATCATCTAGATCGCTCTTTGCGAGCTATTTAATGCGAGAAACACGTTATCTGGTGTTTTCACCACTCCACAGTGCGTTAGACATGCAGAACCGGAAATATCTTCGTTTCGGTCGGATTTCAAGCTGAGATATGCATTTTCTGCGATGATCTTGGTGAGACTTCAGTCAGAAGTATGCAGAATCATCGAGATCGCACTTTTCGATCTATTTAATGCGAGAAACACGTTGTCTGGTGTTTTCACCACTCCACAGTTGGTTTGATATGCAGAACCGGCGATGTTTGGGTTTCATCGGGTTCCAAGCTGAGATATGCATTTCCTACGATAATCTTGGTGAAACATCTGTCCGAAGTATGCAGAAACATCAAGAGCGCTCTTTTCGAGCTATTTAATGCGAGAAACACGTTTTCTGGGGTATTCACCACACCACAGTTCGTTGGATGTGCAGAACCGGAGATATCTTGGTTTTCGTGGGGTTTCAATCTGAGATATGCATTTTCTGCGATAATATTGGTGAGACATCAGTCAGAAGTATGCAGAATCATCTAGATCGCTCGTTTGGAGCTATTTAATGCGAGATACACGATATCTGGTGTTTTGACCACTCCACAGTGCGTTTGATATGCAGAAATGGCGAAATCTTGGTTTTCGTCGGTTTTCATCCTGAGGTATGCATTTTCTGCGATAATCTTGGTGCGACTTCTGTCAGAAGTATGCAGAATCATCGAGATCGCTCTTTTCGAGCTATTTAATGCGAGATACACGTTTTCTGGTGTATTCACCACTCCACAGTACGTTAGACATGCAGAACCGGAAATATCTTCGTTTCGGTCGGATTTCAAGCTGAGATATGCATTTTCTGCGATAATATTGGTGAGACTTCTGTCCGAAGTATGCAGAATCATCGAGATCGCTCTATTCGAGCTATTTAATGCGAGAAACACGTTTTCTGGTGTATTCACCACTCCACAGTACGTTAGACATGCAGAACCGGAAATATCTTCGTTTCGGTCGGGTTTCAAGCTGAGATATGCATTTTCTACGATAATATTGGTGAGACCTCTGTCAGAAGTATACAGAATCTTCGAGAACGCTATTTTCGAGCTACTTAAAGTGAGAAACACGTTTTCTGGTGTTTTCACCACTCCACAGTACGTTTAATGTGCAGAACCGGAGATATCTTTGTTTTCGTGAGGTTTCAAGCTGAGATATGCATTTTCTGCTATAATCTTGGTGAGACTTCAGTCAGAAGTATGCAGAATCATCTAGATCGCTCGTTTCGAGCTATTTAATACGAAAAAACCAGTTTTCTGGTGTTTTGACCACTCCACAGTGCGTTTGATATGTAGTGCCGCCGATAACTTGGTTTTCGTGGGGTTTCCAGCTGAAACATGCATTTTCTGCGATAATCTTGGTGAGTCTTCTGTCAGAAGTATGCAGAATCATCCAGATCGCTCTTTTCGAGCTATTTAATCCGAGAAACACGTTATCTGTTGTACTGAACACTCCACAGTGCGTTTGATATGCAGAGATGGCGAAATCTTGGTTTTCGTCGGTTTTATCCTGAGGTATGCATTTTCTGCGATAATCTTGGTGCGTCTTCTGTCAGAAGTATGCAGAATCATCGAGATCGTTCTTTTCGGGCTATTTAATGCGAGAAACACGTTATCTTGTGTATTGACGACTCCACAGTGCGTTTGATATGCAGAACCGGCGATATCTTGGTTTTCGTCGGGTTTCAAGCTGAGACATTCATTTTCGGCGATAATCTTGGTGAGTCTTCTGTCAGAAGTATGCAGAATCATCGAGATCGCTCTATTCGAGCTACTTAATGCGAGAAACACGTTATCTGGTTGTTTTCACCACTCCACAGTGCGTTTGATATGCAGAACCGGCGACATCTTGATTTTCGTGATGTTTGTAGCTGAGATATGCATTTTCTGCGATACTCTTGGTGAGACTTCTGTCCGAAGTATGCATGATCATCGAGATCCCTCTTTTCGGGATATTTAATGCGAGAAACACGTTTTCTGGGGTTTTCACCACTCCACAGTTCGTTGGATATGCAGAACAGGAGATATCTTGGTTTTCGTGGGGTTTCAAGCTGAGATATGCCTTTTTTACGATAATCTTGGTGAGACTTCTGTCCGAAGTATGCTTAATCATCGAGATCGCTCTATTCGAGCTATTTAATGTGAGAAACACGTTTTCTGGGGTTTTCACCACTCCACAGTTCGTTGGATATGCAGAACAGGAGATATCTTGGTTTTCGTGGGGTTTCTAGCAGAGATATGCAATTTCTGCGATAATCTTGGTGAGACTTCTGTCCGAAGTATGCAGAATCATCTAGATCGCTCTTTGCGAGCTATTTAATGCGAGAAACACGTTATCTGGTGTTTTCACCACTCCACAGTGCGTTAGACATGCAGAACCGGAAATATCTTCGTTTCGGTCGGATTTCAAGCTGAGATATGCATTTTCTGCGATGATCTTGGTGAGACTTCAGTCAGAAGTATGCAGAATCATCGAGATCGCACTTTTCGATCTATTTAATGCGAGAAACACGTTGTCTGGTGTTTTCACCACTCCACAGTTGGTTTGATATGCAGAACCGGCGATGTTTGGGTTTCATCGGGTTCCAAGCTGAGATATGCATTTCCTACGATAATCTTGGTGAAACATCTGTCCGAAGTATGCAGAAACATCAAGAGCGCTCTTTTCGAGCTATTTAATGCGAGAAACACGTTTTCTGGGGTATTCACCACACCACAGTTCGTTGGATGTGCAGAACCGGAGATATCTTGGTTTTCGTGGGGTTTCAATCTGAGATATGCATTTTCTGCGATAATATTGGTGAGACATCAGTCAGAAGTATGCAGAATCATCTAGATCGCTCGTTTGGAGCTATTTAATGCGAGATACACGTTATCTGGTGTTTTGACCACTCCACAGTGCGTTTGATATGCAGAAATGGCGAAATCTTGGTTTTCGTCGGTTTTCATCCTGAGGTATGCATTTTCTGCGATAATCTTGGTGCGACTTCTGTCAGAAGTATGCAGAATCATCGAGATCGCTCTTTTCGAGCTATTTAATGCGAGATACACGTTTTCTGGTGTATTCACCACTCCACAGTACGTTAGACATGCAGAACCGGAAATATCTTCGTTTCGGTCGGATTTCAAGCTGAGATATGCATTTTCTGCGATAATATTGGTGAGACTTCTGTCCGAAGTATGCAGAATCATCGAGATCGCTCTATTCGAGCTATTTAATGCGAGAAACACGTTTTCTGGTGTATTCACCACTCCACAGTACGTTAGACATGCAGAACCGGAAATATCTTCGTTTCGGTCGGGTTTCAAGCTGAGATATGCATTTTCTACGATAATATTGGTGAGACCTCTGTCAGAAGTATACAGAATCTTCGAGAACGCTATTTTCGAGCTACTTAAAGTGAGAAACACGTTTTCTGGTGTTTTCACCACTCCACAGTACGTTTAATGTGCAGAACCGGAGATATCTTTGTTTTCGTGAGGTTTCAAGCTGAGATATGCATTTTCTGCTATAATCTTGGTGAGACTTCAGTCAGAAGTATGCAGAATCATCTAGATCGCTCGTTTCGAGCTATTTAATACGAAAAAACCAGTTTTCTGGTGTTTTGACCACTCCACAGTGCGTTTGATATGTAGTGCCGCCGATAACTTGGTTTTCGTGGGGTTTCCAGCTGAAACATGCATTTTCTGCGATAATCTTGGTGAGTCTTCTGTCAGAAGTATGCAGAATCATCCAGATCGCTCTTTTCGAGCTATTTAATGCGAGAAACACGTTATCTGTTGTACTGAACACTGCACAGTGCGTTTGATATGCAGAGATGGCGAAATCTTGGTTTTCGTCGGTTTTATCCTGAGGTATGCATTTTCTGCGATAATCTTGGTGCGTCTTCTGTCAGAAGTATGCAGAATCATCGAGATCGCTCTTTTCGGGCTATTTAATGCGAGAAACACGTTATCTTGTGTATTGACGACTCCACAGTGCGTTTGATATGCAGAACCGGCGATATCTTGGTTTTCGTCGGGTTTCAAGCTGAGACATTCATTTTCGGCGATAATCTTGGTGAGTCTTCTGTCAGAAGTATGCAGAATCATCGAGATCGCTCTATTCGAGCTACTTAATGCGAGAAACACGTTATCTGGTTGTTTTCACCACTCCACAGAGCGTTTGATATGCAGAACCGGCGACATCTTGATTTTCGTGATGTTTGTAGCTGAGATATGCATTTTCTGCGATAATATTGGTGAGACTTCAGTCAGAAGCATGCAGAATCATCTAGATCGCTCGTTCCGAGCTATTTAATACGAAAAAACCTGTTTTCTGGTGTTTTGACCACTCCTCCGTGCGTTTGATATGTAGAGCCGCCGATAACTTGCTTTTCGTGGGGTTTCCAGCTGAAACATGCATTTTCTGCGATAATCTTGGTGAGTCTTCTGTCAGAAGTATGCAGAATCATCCATATCGCCCTTTGCGAGCTATTTAATGCGAGAAACACGTTATCTGGTGTTTTCACCACCCCACAGTGCGTTTGATATGCAGAACCGGCGACATCTTGGTTTTCGTCGGGTATCAAGCTGAGATATGCATTTTCTGCGATACTCTTGGTGAGACTTCTGTCCGAAGTATGCATGATCATCGAGATCCCTCTTTTCGGGATAATTAATGCGAGAAACACGTTTTCTGGGGTTTTCACCACTCCACAGTTCGTTGGATATGCAGAACAGGAGATATCTTGGTTTTCGTGGGGTTTCAAGCTGAGATATGCCTCTTTTACGATAATCTTGGTGAGACTTCTGTCCGAAGTATGCTTAATCATCGAGATCGCTCTATTCGAGCTATTTAATGTGAGAAACACGTTTTCTGGGGTATTCACCACTCCACAGTTCGTTCGATATGCAGAACAGGAGATATCTTGGTTTTCGTGGGGTTTCTAGCAGAGATATGCAATTTCTGCGATAATCTTGGTGAGACTTCTGTCCGAAGTATGCATGATCATCGAGATCCCTCTTTTCGGGATATTTAATGCGAGAAACACGTTATCTGGTGTTTTCACCACTCCACAGTGCGTTAGACATGCAGAACCGGAAATATCTTCGTTTCGGTCGGATTTCAAGCTGAGATATGCATTTTCTGCGATGATCTTGGTGAGACTTCAGTCAGAAGTATGCAGAATCATCGAGATCGCACTTTTCGATCTATTTAATGCGAGAAACACGTTGTCTGGTGTTTTCACCACTCCACAGTTGGTTTGATATGCAGAACCGGCGATGTTTGGGTTTCATCGGGTTCCAAGCTGAGATATGCATTTCCTACGATAATCTTGGTGAAACATCTGTCCGAAGTATGCAGAAACATCAAAAGCGCTCTTTTCGAGCTATTTAATGCGAGAAACACGTTTTCTGGGGTATTCACCACACCACAGTTCGTTGGATGTGCAGAACCGGGGATATCTTGGTTTTCGTGGGGTTTCAATCTGAGATATGCATTTTCTGCGATAATATTGGTGAGACATCAGTCAGAAGTATGCAGAATCATCTAGATCGCTCGTTTGGAGCTATTTAATGCGAGATACACGTTATCTGGTGTTTTGACCACTCCACAGTGCGTTTGATATGCAGAAATGGCGAAATCTTGGTTTTCGTCGGTTTTCATCCTGAGGTATGCATTTTCTGCGATAATCTTGGTGCGACTTCTGTCAGAAGTATGTAGAATCATCGAGATCGCTCTTTTCGAGCTATTTAATGCGAGATACACGTTTTCTGGTGTATTCACCACTCCACAGTACGTTAGACATGCAGAACCGGAAATATCTTCGTTTCGGTCGGATTTCAAGCTGAGATATGCATTTTCTGCGATAATATTGGTGAGACTTCTGTCCGAAGTATGCAGAATCATCGAGATCGCTCTATTCGAGCTATTTAATGCGAGAAACACGTTTTCTGGTGTATTCACCACTCCACAGTACGTTAGACATGCAGAACCGGAAATATCTTCGTTTCGGTCGGGTTTCAAGCTGAGATATGCATTTTCTACGATAATATTGGTGAGACCTCTGTCAGAAGTATACAGAATCTTCGAGAACGCTATTTTCGAGCTACTTAAAGTGAGAAACACGTTTTCTGGTGTTTTCACCACTCCACAGTACGTTTAATGTGCAGAACCGGAGATATCTTTGTTTTCGTGAGGTTTCAAGCTGAGATATGCATTTTCTGCTATAATCTTGGTGAGACTTCAGTCAGAAGTATGCAGAATCATCTAGATCGCTCGTTTCGAGCTATTTAATACGAAAAAACCAGTTTTCTGGTGTTTTGACCACTCCACAGTGCGTTTGATATGTAGTGCCGCCGATAACTTGGTTTTCGTGGGGTTTCCAGCTGAAACATGCATTTTCTGCGATAATCTTGGTGAGTCTTCTGTCAGAAGTATGCAGAATCATCCAGATCGCTCTTTTCGAGCTATTTAATGCGAGAAACACGTTATCTGTTGTACTGAACACTCCACTGTGCGTTTGATATGCAGAGATGGCGAAATCTTGGTTTTCGTCGGTTTTATCCTGAGGTATGCATTTTCTGCGATAATCTTGGTGCGTCTTCTGTCAGAAGTATGCAGAATCATCGAGATCGCTCTTTTCGGGCTATTTAATGCGAGAAACACGTTATCTTGTGTATTGACGACTCCACAGTGCGTTTGATATGCAGAACCGGCGATATCTTGGTTTTCGTCGGGTTTCAAGCTGAGACATTCATTTTCGGCGATAATCTTGGTGAGTCTTCTGTCAGAAGTATGCAGAATCATCGAGATCGCCCTATTCGAGCTACTTAATGCGAGAAACACGTTATCTGGTTGTTTTCACCACTCCACAGTGCGTTTGATATGCAGAACCGGCGACATCTTGATTTTCGTGATGTTTGTAGCTGAGATATGCATTTTCTGCGATAATATTGGTGAGACTTCAGTCAGAAGCATGCAGAATCATCTAGATCGCTCGTTCCGAGCTATTTAATACGAAAAAACCTGTTTTCTGGTGTTTTGACCACTCCTCCGTGCGTTTGATATGTAGAGCCGCCGATAACTTGGTTTTCGTGGGGTTTCCAGCTGAAACATGCATTTTCTGCGATAATCTTGGTGAGTCTTCTGTCAGAAGTATGCAGAATCATCCATATCGCCCTTTGCGAGCTATTTAATGCGAGAAACACGTTATCTGGTGTTTTCACCACCCCACAGTGCGTTTGATATGCAGAACCGGCGACATCTTGGTTTTCGTCGGGTATCAAGCTGAGATATGCATTTTCTGCGATACTCTTGGTGAGACTTCTGTCCGAAGTATGCATGATCATCGAGATCCCTCTTTTCGGGATATTTAATGCGAGAAACACGTTTTCTGGGGTTTTCACCACTCCACAGTTCGTTGGATATGCAGAACAGGAGATATCTTGGTTTTCGTGGGGTTTCAAGCTGAGATATGCCTTTTTTACGATAATCTTGGTGAGACTTCTGTCCGAAGTATGCTTAATCATCGAGATCGCTCTATTCGAGCTATTTAATGTGAGAAACACGTTTTCTGGGGTTTTCACCACTCCACAGTTCGTTGGATATGCAGAACAGGAGATATCTTGGTTTTCGTGGGGTTTCTAGCAGAGATATGCAATTTCTGCGATAATCTTGGTGAGACTTCTGTCCGACGTATGCATGATCATCGAGATCCCTCTTTTCGGGATATTTAATGCGAGAAACACGTTATCTGGTGTTTTCACCACTCCACAGTGCGTTTGATATGCAGAACCGGCGACATCTTGGCTTTCGTCGGGTATCAAGCTGAGATATGCATTTTCTGCGATAATCTTGGTGAGACTTCAGTCAGAAGTATGCAGAATCATCGAGATCCCTCTTTTCGAGCTATTTAATGCGAGAAACACGTTATGTGGTGATTTCACCACTCCACAGAGCGTTTGATATGCAAAACCGGCAACATCTTGGGTTTCGTCGGGTATCAAGCTGAGATATGCATCTTCTACGATAATCTTGGTGAGACTTCTGTCAGAAGTGTGGAGAATCATCGGGATCTCTCTTTTCGAGCTACTTAATGCGAGAAACACGTTTTCTGGTGTTTTCACCACTCCACAGTACGTTTGATGTGCCGAACCGGAGATAACTTGGTTTTCGTGGTGCTTCCAGCTGAGATATGCATTTTCGGCGATAATCTTGGTGAGACTTCCGTCAGAAGTATGCAGAATCATCGAGATCCCTCTTTGCGAGCTATTTAATGCGAGAAACACGTTATCTGGAGTTTTCACCACTCCACAGTGCGTTTGATGTGCTGAACCGGCGACATCTTGGCTTTCGTCGGGTATCAAGCTGAGATATGCATTTTCTGCGATACTCTTGGTGAGACTTCTGTCCGAAGTATGCATGATCATCGAGATCCCTCTTTTCGGGATATTTAATGCGAGAAACACGTTTTCTGGGGTTTTCACCACTCCACAGTTCGTTGGATATGCAGAACAGGAGATATCTTGGTTTTCGTGGGGTTTCAAGCTGAGATATGCCTTTTTTACGATAATCTTGGTGAGACTTCTGTCCGAAGTATGCTTAATCATCGAGATCGCTCTATTCGAGCTATTTAATGTGAGAAACACGTTTTCTGGGGTATTCACCACTCCACAGTTCGTTGGATATGCAGAACAGGAGATATCTTGGTTTTCGTGGGGTTTCTAGCAGAGATATGCAATTTCTGCGATAATCTTGGTGAGACTTCTGTCCGAAGTATGCATGATCATCGAGATCCCTCTTTTCGGGATATTTAATGCGAGAAACACGTTATCTGGTGTTTTCACCACTCCACAGTGCGTTTGATATGCAGAACCGGCGACATCTTGGCTTTCGTCGGGTATCAAGCTGAGATATGCATTTTCTGCGATAATCTTGGTGAGACTTCAGTCAGAAGTATGCAGAATCATCGAGATCCCTCTTTTCGAGCTATTTAATGCGAGAAACACGTTATCTGGTGTTTTCACCACTCCACAGTGCGTTTGATATGCTGAACCGGCGACATCTTGGCTTTCGTCGGGTATCAAGCTGAGATATGCATTTTCTACGATAATCTTGGTGAGACATCTGTCAGAAGTATGCAGAATCATCTAGACCCCTCTTTTCGAGCTATTTAATGCGAGAAACACGTTATCTGGTGTTTTGACCACTCCACAGTGCGTTTGATATGCAGAAATGGCGAAATCTTGGTTTTCGTCGGTTTTCATCCTGAGGTATGCATTTTCTGCGATAATCTTGGTGCGACTTCTGTCAGAAGTATGCAGAATCATCGAGATCGCTCTTTTCGAGCTATTTAATGCGAGAAACACGTTCACTGGTGTATTCACCACTCCACAGTACGTTAGACATGCAGAACCGGAAATATCTTTGTTTCGGTCGGATTTCAAGCTGAGATATGCATTTTCTGCGATAATATTGGTGAGACTTCTGTCCGAAGTATGCAGAATCATCGATATTGCTCTTTTCGAGCTATTTAATGCGAGAAACACGTTATCTGGTGTTTTCACCACTCCACAGTGCGTTTGATATGCAGAACTGGCGACATCTTGGATTTCGTCGGGTTTCAAGCTGAGATATGCATTTTCTGCGATGATCTTGGTGAGACTTCAGTCAGAAGTATGCAGAATCATCGAGATCGCTCTTTTCGAGCTATTTAATGCGAGAAACACGTTTTCTGGTGTATTCACCACTCCACAGTACGTTAGACATGCAGAACCGGAAATATCTTCGTTTCGGTCGGGTTTCAAGCTGAGATATGCATCTTCTACGATAATATTGGTGAGACCTCTGTCAGAAGTATGCAGAATCTTCGAGAACGCTCTTTTCGAGCTACTTAAAGCGAGAAACACGTTTTCTGGTGTTTTCACCACTCCACAGTACGTTTAATGTGCAGAACCGGAGATATCTTTGTTTTCGTGAGGTTTCAAGCTGAGATATGCATTTTCTGCTATCATCTTGGTGAGACTTCAGTCAGAAGTATGCAGAATCATCTAGATCGCTCGTTTCGAGCTATTTAATACGAAAAAACCAGTTTTCTGGTGTTTTGACCACTCCACAGTGCGTTTGATATGTAGTGCCGCCGATAACTTGGTTTTCGTGGGGTTTCCAGCTGAAACATGCATTTTCAGCGATAATCTTGGTGAGTCTTCTGTCAGAAGTATGCAGAATCATCGAGATCGCTCTATTCGAGCTATTTAATGCGAGAAACACGTTATCTGGTTGTTTTCACCACTCCACAGTGCGTTTGATATGCAGAACCGGCGACATCTTGATTTTCGTGATGTTTGTAGCTGAGATATGCATTTTCTGCGATAATATTGGTGAGACTTCTGTCAGAAGCATGCAGAATCATCTAGATCGCTCGTTCCGAGCTATTTAATACGAAAAAACCTGTTTTCTGGTGTTTTGACCACTCCACCGTGCGTTTGATATGTAGAGCCGCCGATAACTTGGTTTTCGTGGGGTTTCCAGCTGAAACATGCATTTTCTGCGATAATCTTGGTGAGTCTTCTGTCAGAAGTATGCAGAATCATCCAGATCGCTCTTTGCGAGCTATTTAATGCGAGAAACACGTTATCTGGTGTACTGAACACTCCACAGTGCGTTTGATATGCAGAAATGGCGAAATCTTAGTTTTCGTCGGTTTTCATCCTGAGGTATGCATTTTCTGCGATAAGCTTGGTGCGTCTTCTGTCAGAAGTATGCAGAATCATCGAGATCGCTACTTTTCGGACTATTTAATGCGAGAAACACGTTATCTTGTGTATTGACGACTCCACAGTGCGTTTGATATGCAGAACCGGCGATATCTTGGTTTTCGTCGGGTTTCAAGCTGAGACATTCATTTTCGGCGATAATCTTGGTGTTTCATCTATGACAAGTATGCAGAATCATTGAGAACGTTCTTTTCGAGCAACTTAATACAAGAAACACGTTTTCTGGTGTTTTCGCCACTCCACAGTGCGTTTGATGTGCAGAACCGGAGATATCTTGGTTTTCTAGAGGTTTCAAGCTGAGATATGCATTTTCTGCGGCATTCTTGGTGAGACTTCTGTCGGAAGTATGCAGAATCATCTAGATCGCTCGTTTCAAGATATTTAATGCGAGAATCTCGTTATCTGGTTGTTTTCGCCACTCCACAGTGCGTTTGATATGCAGAACCGGCGACATCTTGATTTTCGTGAGGTTTCAAGCTGAGATATGCGTTTTCTGCGATAATATTGGTGAGACTTCTGTCCGAAGTATGCAGAATCATCTAGATCGCTCTTTTCGACCTATTTAATGCGAGATGCACGTTATCTGGTTGTTTTCACCACTTCACAGTGCGTTTGATATACAGAACCGGCGAGATCTAGATTTTCGTGAGGTTTCAAGCTGAGATATGCGTTTTCTGCGATAATATTGGTGAGACTTCTGTCCGAAGTATGCAGAATCATCGATATCGCTCTTTTCGAGCTATTCAATGCGAGAAACACGTTATCTGGTGTTTTCACCACTCCACAGTGCGTTTGATATGCAGAACCGGCGACATCTTGGATTTCGTCGGGTTTCAAGTTGAGATATGCATTTTCTGCGATAATATTGGTGAGACTTCTGTCCGAAGTATGCAGAATCATCTAGATCGCTCGTTTCGAGCTATTTAATGCGAGATGCACGTTATCTGGTTGTTTTGACCACTTCACAGTGCGTTTGATATACAGAACCGGCGAGATCTAGATTTTCGTGAGGTTTCAAGCTGAGATATGCGTTTTCTGCGATAATATTGGTGAGACTTCTGTCCGAAGTATGCAGAATCATCGATATCGCTCTTTTCGAGCTATTTAATGCGAGAAACACGTTTTTGGTGTTTTCACCACCCCACAGTGCGTTTGATATGCAGAACTGGCGACATCTTGGTTTTCGTCGGGTTTCAAGCTGAGATATGCATTTTCTGCGATAAGCTTGGTGAGTCTTCTGTCAGCAGTATGCAGAATCATCGAGATCGCTCTATTCGAGCAATTTAATGCGAGAAACACGTTTTCTGGTGTTTTCACCACCCCACAGTGCGTTTGATATGCAGAACCGGCGACATCTTGGTTTTCGTCGGGTTTCAAGCTGAGATATGCATTTTCTGCCATAATATTGGTGATACTTCAGTCAGAAGTATACAGAATCATCTAGATCGCTCGTTTCGAGCTATTTAATGCGAGAAACACGTTATCTGGTGTATTGACCACTCCACAGTGCGTTTGCTATGCAGAACCGGCGACATCTTGGATTTCGTAGGGTTTCCAGCTGAGATATGCATTTTCTGCGATAACCTTGGTGACTCTTCTGTCAGAAGTATGCAGAATCATCGAGATCGCTCTATTCGAGCTATTTAATTCGAGAAACACGTTTTCTGGTGTTTTCACCACCCCACAGTGCGTTTGATATGCAGAACCGGAGATATCTTGGTTTCGGTCGGGTTTCAAGCTGAGATATGCATTTTCTGCGATAATATTGGTGATACTTCAGTCAGAAGTATGCAGAATGATCTAGATCGCTCGTTTCGAGCTATTTAATGCGAGATGCACGTTATCTGGTTGTTTTGACCACTTCACAGTGCGTTTGATATACAGAACCGGCGAGATCTTGATTTTCGTGAGGTTTCAAGCTGAGATATGCATTTTCTGCGATAATATTGGTGAGACTTCTGTCCGAAGTATGCAGAATCATCGATATCTCTCTTTTCGAGCTATTTAATGCGAGAAACACGTAATCTAGTGTTTTCACACCCCACAGTGCGTTTGATATGCAGAACCGGAGAAATCTTGGTTTCGGTCGGGTTTCAAGCTGAGATATGCATTTTCTGCTATAATCTTGGTAAGACTTCAGTCAGAAGTATGCAGATTCATCTAGATCGCTCGTTCCGAGGTATTTAATGCGAAAAAACCTAATTTTCTGGTGTTTTGACCACTCCACAGTGCGTTTGATATGTAGAGCCGCCGATAAGTTGGTTTTCGTGGGGTTTCCAGCTGAAATATGCATTTTCTGCGATAATCTTGGTGAGTCTTCTGTCAGAAGTGTGCAGAACCTTCGAGAACGCTCTTTTCGAGCTACTTAATGCGAGAAACACGTTTTCTGGTGTTTTCACCACTCCACAGTACGTTTGATGTGCAGAACCGGAGATATCTTGGTTTTCGTGAGGTTTCAAGCTGAGATATGCATTTTCTGCGATAATCCTGGTGGGTCTACTGTCAGAAGTATGCAGAATCATCGAGATCGCTCTTTTCGAGCTATTTAATGCGAGAAACACGTTTTCTGGAGTTTTCACCACCCCACAGTGCGTTTGATATGCAGAACCGGAGATATCTTGGTTTCGGTCGGGATTCAAGCTGAGATATGCATTTTCTACGATAATCTTGGTGAGACTTCTGTCAGAAGTGTGCAGAACCTTCGAGAACGCTCTTTTCGAGCTACTTAATGCGAGAAACACGTTTTCTGGTGTTTTCACCACTCCACAGTACGTTTGATGTGCAGAACCGGAGATGTCTTGGTTTTCGTGAGGTTTCAAGCTGAGATATGCATTTTCTGCGATAATCCTGGTGGGTCTACTGTCAGAAGTATGCAGAATCATCGAGATCGCTCTTTTCGAGCTATGTAATGCGAGAAACACGTTTTCTGGTGTTTTCACCACTCCATAGTGCGTTTGATATGCAGAACCGGCGACATCTTGGTTTTCGTCGGGTTTCAAGCTGAGATCTGCATTTTCTGCGATAATCTTGGTGAGACTTCAGTCAGAAGTATGCAGAATCATCTAGATCGCTCGTTTCGAGCTATTTAATGCGAAAAAACAAGTTTTCTCGTGTTTACACCATTCCACAGTGCGTTTGATATGCAGAACCGGCGATATCTTGAATTTCGTGGTGTTTCCAGCTGAGATATGCATTTTCTGCGATAAGCTTGGTGAGTCTTCTGCCAGAAGTATGCAGAATCATCTAGATCGCTCTTTTCGAGCGATTTAATGCGAGAAACACGTTTTCTGGTATATTCACCACTCCACAGTACCTTAGACATCTAGAACCGGAGATATCTTCGTTTCGGTCGGGTTTCAAGCTGAGATATGCATTTTCTACGATAATATTGGTGAGACTTCTGTCAGAAGTTTGCTGAATCACCTAGATCGCTCGTTTCGGGCTATTTAATGCGAAAAAACAAGTTTTCTGGTGTTTTGACCACTCCACAGTGCGTTTGATATGTAGAGCCGCTGATAACTTGGTTTTCGTGGGGTTTCCAGCTGAAATATGCATTTTCTGCGATAATCTTGGTGTTTCATCTATGAGAAGTATGCAGAATAATCGAGAACTCTCTTTTCGAGCTATTTAATGCGAAAAAACAAGTTTTCTGGTGTTTTGACCACTCCACAGTGCGTTTGATATGTAGAGCCGCCGATAACTTGGTTTTCGTGGTGTTTCCAGCTGAGATATGCATTTTCTGCGATAATCTTGGTGAGACTTCAGTCAGAAGTATGCAGAATAATGGAGATCGCACTTTTCGAGCTATTTAATGCGAAAAAACCAGTTTTCTGGTGTTTTCAACATTCCACAGTGCGTTTGATATGCAGAACCGGCGATATCTTGATTTTCGTGGTGTTTCCAGCTGAGATATGCATTTTCTGCGATAAGCTTGGTGAGTCTACTGCCAGAAGTATGCAGAATCTTCGAGAACGCTCTTTTCGAGCTATTTAATGCGAAAAATCCAGTTTTCTGGTGGTTTCAACATTCCACAGTGCGTTTAATATGCAGAACCGGCGATATCTTGATTTTCGTGGTGTTTCCAGCTGAGATATACATTTTCTGCGACAATCTTGGTCAGTGTTCTATCAGAAGTATGCAGAATCATCGAGATCGCTCTTTTCGAGCTATTTAATGCGAGAAACACGTTATCTGGTGTTTTCACCATTCCACAGTGCGTTTGATATGCAAAACCGGCGACATCTTGGATTTCGTCGGGTTTCAAGCTGAGATATGCATTTTCTACGATAATATTGGTGAGACCTCTGTCAGAAGTTTGCAGAATCATCGAGAACGCTCTTTTCGAGTTAGTTAATTCCGCGAAACACGTCTTCTGGTGCTTTCATCATTCCACAGTGCGTTTGATATGCAGAACCTGCGACATCGTGGTTTTCGTCGGGTTTCAAGCTGAGATATGCATTTTCTGCGATAATATTGGTGAGACTTAAGCCAGAAGTATGCAGAATCATCTAGATCGCTCGTTTCGAGCTATTTAATGCGAGAAACACGTTATCTGGTTGTTTTCACCACTCCACAGTGCGTTTGATATGCAGAACCGGCGACATCTTGATTTTCGTGAGGTTTCCAGCTGAGATATGCATTTTCTGCGATAATCTTGGTGAGACTTTAGTCAGAAGTATGCAGAATCATCTAGATCGCTCGTTTCGAGATATTTAATGCGAGAAACACGTTATCTGGTGTATTGACCACTCCACAGTGCGTTTGATATGCAGAACCCGCGACATCGTGGTTTTCGTCGGGTTTCAAGCTGAGATATGCATTTTCTGCGATAATATTGGTGAGACTTTAGTCAGAAGTATGCAGAATCATCTAGATCGCTCGTTTCGAGCTATTTAATGCGAGAAACACGTTATCTGGTTGTTTTCACCACTCCACAGTGCGTTTGATATGCAGAACCGGCGATATCTTGATTTTCGTGAGGTTTCAAGCTGAGATATGCATTTTCTGCGATAATCTTGGTGAGACTTTAGTCAGAAGTATGCAGAATCATCAAGATCGCTCGATTTGAGCTATTGAATGCGAAAAAACAAGTTTTCTGGTGTTTTGACCACTCCATAGTGCGTTTGATATGTAGAGCCGCCGATAACTTGGTTTTTGGGGGGTTTCTAGCTGAAATATGCATTTTCTGCGATAATCTTTGTGTTTCATCTATGAGAAGTATGCAGAATCATCGAGAACGCTCTTTTCGAGCTAGTTAATGCGAGAAACACGTTTTCTAGTGTTTTCACCACTCCATAGTGCGTTTGATATGTAGAGCCTCCGATAACTTGGTTTTCGTGGGGTTTCCAGCTGAAATATGCATTTTCTGCGATAATCTTGGTGAGTCTTCTGTCAGAAGTATGCAGAATCATCTAGATCGTTCGTTTCGAGCTATTTAATGCGAAAAAACAAGTTTTCTGGTGTTTTGACCACTCCGCAGTGCGTTTGATATGTAGAGCCACCGATAACTTGGTTTTCGTGGGGTTTCCAACTGAAATATGCATTTTCTGCGATAATCTTGTTGACTGTTCTGTCAGAAGTATGCAGAATCATCGAGATCGCTCTTTTCGAGCTATTTAATGCGAGAAACACGTTATCTGGTGTTTTCGCCATTCCACAGTGCGGTTGATATGCAGAACCGGCGACATCTTGGATTTCGTCGGGTTTCAAGCTGAGATATGCATTTTCTGCGATCATCTTGGTGAGTCTTCTGTCAGAAGTATGCAGAATCATCTAGATCGCTCGTTTCGAGCTATTTAATGCGAAAAACAAGTTTTCTGGTGTTTTCAACATTCCACAGTGCGTTCGATATGCAGAACCGGAGATATCTTGATTTTCGTGGTGTTTCCAGCTGAGATATGCATTTTCGGCGATAATCTTGGTGAGTGTTTTGTCAGAAGTATGCAGAATCATCGAGATCGCTCTTTTCGAGCTATTTAATGCGAGAAACTCATTGTCTGGTGTTTTCACCACTCCACAGTGCGTTTGATATGCAGAACCGGCGACATCTTGGATTTCTTCGGGTTTCAAGCTGAGATATAGATTTTCTACGATAATCTTGGTGAGACTTCTGTCAGAAGTTTGCAGCATGATCTAGATCGCTCGGTACGAGCTATTTAATGCGAAAAAACAAGTTTTCTGTTGTTTTGACCACTCCACAGTGCGTTTGATATGTAGAGCCGCCGATAACTTGGTTTTCGTGGGGTTTCCAGCTAAAATATGCATTTTCTGCGATAATCTTGGTGTTTCCTCTATGAGAAGTATGCAGAATCATCGAGAACTCTCTTTTCGAGCAATTTAATGCGAAAAAACAAGTTTTCTGGTGTTTTGACCACTCCACAGTGCGTTTGATATGTAGAGCCGCCTGATAACTTGGTTTTCGTTTGGTTTCCAGCTGAAATATGCATTTTCTGCGATAATCTTGGTGAGTCTTCTGTCAGAAGTATGCAGAATCATCTAGATCGCTCGTTTCGAGCTATTTAATGCGAGAAACACGATATCTGGTTGTGTTCACCACTCCACAGTGCGTTTGATATGCAGAACGGGCGACATCTTGATTTTCGTGAGGGTTCAAGCTGAGATATGCATTTTCTGCCATAATCTTGGTGAGACTTCAGTCAGAAGTATGCAGAATCATCTAGATCGCTCTTTACTAGCTATTTAATGCGAAAAAACAAGTTTTCTGGTGTTTTCAACATTCCACAGTGCGTTTGATATGCAGAACCGGAGATATCTTGGTTTCGGTCGGGTTTCAAGCTGAGATATGCATTTTCTGCGATAATATTGGTGAGACTTCAGTCAGAGGTATGCAGAATCATCTAGATCGCTCGTTTCGAGCTATTTCATGCGAAAAAACAAGTTTTCTGGTGTTTTAACCACTCCACAGTGCGTTTGATATGTAGAGCCGCCGATAACTTGGTTTTCGTGGGGTTTCCAGCTGAAATATGCATTTTCTGCGACAATCTTGGTGTTTCATCTATGAGAAGTATGCAGAATCATCGAGAACGCACTTTTCGAGCTAGTAAATGCGAGAAACACGTTTTCTAGTGTTTTCACCACTCCACAGTGCGTTTGATATGTAGAGCCGCCGATAACTTGGTTTTCGTGGGGTTTCCTGCTGAAATATGCATTTTCTGCGATAATCTTGGTGAGTCTTCTGTCAGAAGTATGCAGAATCATTTAGATCGTTCGTTTCGAGCTATTTGATGCGAAAAAACAAGTCTTCTGGTGTTTTGACCACTCCACAGTGCGTTTGATATGTAGAGCCGCCGATAACTTGGTTTTCGTGGGGTTTCCAGCTGAAATATGTATTTTCTGCGTTAATCTTGGTGAGACTTCTGTCACAAGTATGCAGAATCTTCGAGAACGCTCTTTTCGAGCTACTTAATGCGAGAAACACGTTTTCTGGTGTTTTCACCACTCCACTGTACGTTTGATGTGCAGAACCGGAGATAACTTAGTTTTCGTGAGGTTTCAAGCTGAGATATGCATTTTCTGCGATAATCTTGGTGAGACTTTAGTCAGAAGTATGCAGAATCATCAAGATCGCTCGATTTGAGCTATTGAATGCGAAAAAACAAGTTTTCTGGTGTTTTGACCACTCCATAGTGCGTTTGATATGTAGAGCCGCCGATAACTTGGTTTTTGGGGGGTTTCTAGCTGAAATATGCATTTTCTGCGATAATCTTTGTGTTTCATCTATGAGAAGTATGCAGAATCATCGAGAACGCTCTTTTCGAGCTAGTTAATGCGAGAAACACGTTTTCTAGTGTTTTCACCACTCCATAGTGCGTTTGATATGTAGAGCCTCCGATAACTTGGTTTTCGTGGGGTTTCCAGCTGAAATATGCATTTTCTGCGATAATCTTGGTGAGTCTTCTGTCAGAAGTATGCAGAATCATCTAGATCGTTCGTTTCGAGCTATTTAATGCGAAAAAACAAGTTTTCTGGTGTTTTGACCACTCCGCAGTGCGTTTGATATGTAGAGCCACCGATAACTTGGTTTTCGTGGGGTTTCCAACTGAAATATGCATTTTCTGCGATAATCTTGTTGACTGTTCTGTCAGAAGTATGCAGAATCATCGAGATCGCTCTTTTCGAGCTATTTAATGCGAGAAACACGTTATCTGGTGTTTTCGCCATTCCACAGTGCGGTTGATATGCAGAACCGGCGACATCTTGGATTTCGTCGGGTTTCAAGCTGAGATATGCATTTTCTGCGATCATCTTGGTGAGTCTTCTGTCAGAAGTATGCAGAATCATCTAGATCGCTCGTTTCGAGCTATTTAATGCGAAAAACAAGTTTTCTGGTGTTTTCAACATTCCACAGTGCGTTCGATATGCAGAACCGGAGATATCTTGATTTTCGTGGTGTTTCCAGCTGAGATATGCATTTTCGGCGATAATCTTGGTGAGTGTTTTGTCAGAAGTATGCAGAATCATCGAGATCGCTCTTTTCGAGCTATTTAATGCGAGAAACTCATTGTCTGGTGTTTTCACCACTCCACAGTGCGTTTGATATGCAGAACCGGCGACATCTTGGATTTCTTCGGGTTTCAAGCTGAGATATGCATTTTCTACGATAATCTTGGTGAGACTTCTGTCAGAAGTTTGCAGCATGATCTAGATCGCTCGGTACGAGCTATTTAATGCGAAAAAACAAGTTTTCTGTTGTTTTGACCACTCCACAGTGCGTTTGATATGTAGAGCCGCCGATAACTTGGTTTTCGTGGGGTTTCCAGCTAAAATATGCATTTTCTGCGATAATCTTGGTGTTTCCTCTATGAGAAGTATGCAGAATCATCGAGAACTCTCTTTTCGAGCAATTTAATGCGAAAAAACAAGTTTTCTGGTGTTTTGACCACTCCACAGTGCGTTTGATATGTAGAGCCGCCTGATAACTTGGTTTTCGTTTGGTTTCCAGCTGAAATATGCATTTTCTGCGATAATCTTGGTGAGTCTTCTGTCAGAAGTATGCAGAATCATCTAGATCGCTCGTTTCGAGCTATTTAATGCGAGAAACACGATATCTGGTTGTGTTCACCACTCCACAGTGCGTTTGATATGCAGAACGGGCGACATCTTGATTTTCGTGAGGGTTCAAGCTGAGATATGCATTTTCTGCCATAATCTTGGTGAGACTTCAGTCAGAAGTATGCAGAATCATCTAGATCGCTCTTTACTAGCTATTTAATGCGAAAAAACAAGTTTTCTGGTGTTTTCAACATTCCACAGTGCGTTTGATATGCAGAACCGGAGATATCTTGGTTTCGGTCGGGTTTCAAGCTGAGATATGCATTTTCTGCGATAATATTGGTGAGTCTTCTGTCAGAAGTATGCAGAATCATTTAGATCGTTCGTTTCGAGCTATTTGATGCGAAAAAACAAGTCTTCTGGTGTTTTGACCACTCCACAGTGCGTTTGATATGTAGAGCCGCCGATAACTTGGTTTTCGTGGGGTTTCCAGCTGAAATATGCATTTTCTGCGACAATCTTGGTGTTTCATCTATGAGAAGTATGCAGAATCATCGAGAACGCACTTTTCGAGCTAGTAAATGCGAGAAACACGTTTTCTAGTGTTTTCACCACTCCACAGTGCGTTTGATATGTAGAGCCGCCGATAACTTGGTTTTCGTGGGGTTTCCTGCTGAAATATGCATTTTCTGCGATAATCTTGGTGAGTCTTCTGTCAGAAGTATGCAGAATCATTTAGATCGTTCGTTTCGAGCTATTTGATGCGAAAAAACAAGTCTTCTGGTGTTTTGACCACTCCACAGTGCGTTTGATATGTAGAGCCGCCGATAACTTGGTTTTCGTGGGGTTTCCAGCTGAAATATGTATTTTCTGCGTTAATCTTGGTGAGACTTCTGTCACAAGTATGCAGAATCTTCGAGAACGCTCTTTTCGAGCTACTTAATGCGAGAAACACGTTTTCTGGTGTTTTCACCACTCCACTGTACGTTTGATGTGCAGAACCGGAGATAACTTAGTTTTCGTGAGGTTTCAAGCTGAGATATGCATTTTCTGCGATAATCTTGGTGAGACTTTAGTCAGAAGTATGCAGAATCATCTAGATCGCTCGTTTCGAGATATTTAATGCGAGAAACACGTTATCTGGTGTATTGACCACTCCACAGTGCGTTTGATATGCAGAACCCGCGACATCGTGGTATTCGTCGGGTTTCAAGCTGAGATATGCATTTTCTGCGATAATATTGGTGAGACTTTAGTCAGAAGTATGCAGAATCATCTAGATCGCTCGTTTCGAGCTATTTAATGCGAGAAACACGTTATCTGGTTGTTTTCACCACTCCACAGTGCGTTTGATATGCAGAACCGGCGATATCTTGATTTTCGTGAGGTTTCAAGCTGAGATATGCATTTTCTGCGATAATCTTGGTGAGACTTTAGTCAGAAGTATGCAGAATCATCAAGATCGCTCGATTTGAGCTATTGAATGCGAAAAAATAAGTTTTCTGGTGTTTTGACCACTCCATAGTGCGTTTGATATGTAGAGCCGCCGATAACTTGGTTTTTGGGGGGTTTCTAGCTGAAATATGCATTTTCTGCGATAATCTTTGTGTTTCATCTATGAGAAATATGCAGAATCATCGAGAACGCTCTTTTCGAGCTAGTTAATGCGAGAAACACGTTTTCTAGTGTTTTCACCACTCCATAGTGCGTTTGATATGTAGAGCCTCCGATAACTTGGTTTTCGTGGGGTTTCCAGATGAAATATGCATTTTCTGCGATAATCTTGGTGAGTCTTCTGTCAGAAGTATGCAGAATCATCTAGATCGTTCGTTTCGAGCTATTTTATGCGAAAAAACAAGTTTTCTGGTGTTTTGACCACTCCGCAGTGCGTTTGATATGTAGAGCCACCGATAACTTGGTTTTCGTGGGGTTTCCAACTGAAATATGCATTTTCTGCGATAATCTTGTTGAGTGTTCTGTCAGAACTATGCAGAATCATCGAGATCGCTCTTTTCGAGCTATTTAATGCGAGAAACACGTTATCTGGTGTTTTCGCCATTCCACAGTGCGGTTGATATGCAGAACCGGCGACATCTTGGATTTCGTCGGGTTTCAAGCTGAGATATGCATTTTCTGCGATCATCTTGGTGAGTCTTCTGTCAGAAGTATGCAGAATCATCTAGATCGCTCGTTTCGAGCTATTTAATGCGAAAAACAAGTTTTCTGGTGTTTTCAACATTCCACAGTGCGTTCGATATGCAGAACCGGAGATATCTTGATTTTCGTGGTGTTTCCAGCTGAGATATGCATTTTCGGCGATAATCTTGGTGAGTGTTTTGTCAGAAGTATGCAGAATCATCGAGATCGCTCTTTTCGAGCTATTTAATGCGAGAAACTCATTGTCTGGTGTTTTCACCACTCCACAGTGCGTTTGATATGCAGAACCGGCGACATCTTGGATTTCTTCGGGTTTCAAGCTGAGATATGCATTTTCTACGATAATCTTGGTGAGACTTCTGTCAGAAGTTTGCAGCATGATCTAGATCGCTCGCTACGAGCTATTTAATGCGAAAAAACAAGTTTTCTGTTGTTTTGACCACTCCACAGTGCGTTTGATATGTAGAGCCGCCGATAACTTGGTTTTCGTGGGGTTTCCAGCTAAAATATGCATTTTCTGCGATAATCTTGGTGTTTCCTCTATGAGAAGTATGCAGAATCATCGAGAACTCTCTTTTCGAGCAATTTAATGCGAAAAAACAAGTTTTCTGGTGTTTTCACCACTCCACTGTACGTTTGATGTGCAGAACCGGAGATAACTTAGTTTTCGTGAGGTTTCAAGCTGAGATATGCATTTTCTGCGATAATCTTGGTGAGACTTTAGTCAGAAGTATGCAGAATCATCTAGATCGCTCGTTTCGAGATATTTAATGCGAGAAACACGTTATCTGGTGTATTGACCACTCCACAGTGCGTTTGATATGCAGAACCGGCGATATCTTGATTTTCGTGAGGTTTCAAGCTGAGATATGCATTTTCTGCGATAATCTTGGTGAGACTTTAGTCAGAAGTATGCAGAATCATCAAGATCGCTCGATTTGAGCTATTGAATGCGAAAAAATAAGTTTTCTGGTGTTTTGACCACTCCATAGTGTGTTTGATATGTAGAGCCGCCGATAACTTGGTTTTTGGGGGGTTTCTAGCTGAAATATGCATTTTCTGCGATAATCTTTGTGTTTCATCTATGAGAAATATGCAGAATCATCGAGAACGCTCTTTTCGAGCTAGTTAATGCGAGAAACACGTTTTCTAGTGTTTTCACCACTCCATAGTGCGTTTGATATGTAGAGCCTCCGATAACTTGGTTTTCGTGGGGTTTCCAGATGAAATATGCATTTTCTGCGATAATCTTGGTGAGTCTTCTGTCAGAAGTATGCAGAATCATCTAGATCGTTCGTTTCGAGCTATTTTATGCGAAAAAACAAGTTTTCTGGTGTTTTGACCACTCCGCAGTGCGTTTGATATGTAGAGCCACCGATAACTTGGTTTTCGTGGGGTTTCCAACTGAAATATGCATTTTCTGCGATAATCTTGTTGAGTGTTCTGTCAGAACTATGCAGAATCATCGAGATCGCTCTTTTCGAGCTATTTAATGCGAGAAACACGTTATCTGGTGTTTTCGCCATTCCACAGTGCGGTTGATATGCAGAACCGGCGACATCTTGGATTTCGTCGGGTTTCAAGCTGAGATATGCATTTTCTGCGATCATCTTGGTGAGTCTTCTGTCAGAAGTATGCAGAATCATCTAGATCGCTCGTTTCGAGCTATTTAATGCGAAAAACAAGTTTTCTGGTGTTTTCAACATTCCACAGTGCGTTCGATATGCAGAACCGGAGATATCTTGATTTTCGTGGTGTTTCCAGCTGAGATATGCATTTTCGGCGATAATCTTGGTGAGTGTTTTGTCAGAAGTATGCAGAATCATCGAGATCGCTCTTTTCGAGCTATTTAATGCGAGAAACTCATTGTCTGGTGTTTTCACCACTCCACAGTGCGTTTGATATGCAGAACCGGCGACATCTTGGATTTCTTCGGGTTTCAAGCTGAGATATGCATTTTCTACGATAATCTTGGTGAGACTTCTGTCAGAGGTATGCAGAATCATCTAGATCGCTCGTTTCGAGCTATTTAATGCGAAAAAACAAGTTTTCTGGTGTTTTGACCACTCCACAGTGCGTTTGATATGTAGAGCCGCCGATAACTTGGTTTTCGTGGGGTTTCCAGGTGAAATATGCATTTTCTGCGATAATCTTGGTGTTTCATCTATGAGAAGTATGCAGAATCATCGAGAACTCTCTTTTCGAGCAATTTAATGCGAAAAAACAAGTTTTCTGGTGTTTTGACCACTCCACAGTGCGTTTGATATGTAGAGCCGCCGATAACTTGGTTTTCGTTTGGTTTCCAGCTGAAATATGCATTTTCTGCGATAATCTTGGTGAGTCTTCTGTCAGAAGTATGCAGAATCATCTAGATCGCTCGTTTCGAGCTATTTAATGCGAGAAACACGTTTTCTGGAGTTTTCACCACCCCACAGTGCGTTTGATATGCAGAACCGGAGATATCTTGGTTTCGGTCGGGATTCAAGCTGAGATATGCATTTTCTACGATAATCTTGGTGAGACTTCTGTCAGAAGTGTGCAGAACCTTCGAGAACGCTCTTTTCGAGCTACTTAATGCGAGAAACACGTTTTCTGGTGTTTTCACCACTCCACAGTACGTTTGATGTGCAGAACCGGAGATGTCTTGGTTTTCGTGAGGTTTCAAGCTGAGATATGCATTTTCTGCGATAATCCTGGTGGGTCTACTGTCAGAAGTATGCAGAATCATCGAGATCGCTCTTTTCGAGCTATGTAATGCGAGAAACACGTTTTCTGGTGTTTTCACCACTCCATAGTGCGTTTGATATGCAGAACCGGCGACATCTTGGTTTTCGTCGGGTTTCAAGCTGAGATCTGCATTTTCTGCGATAATCTTGGTGAGACTTCAGTCAGAAGTATGCAGAATCATCTAGATCGCTCGTTTCGAGCTATTTAATGCGAAAAAACAAGTTTTCTCGTGTTTACAACATTCCACAGTGCGTTTGATATGCAGAACCGGCGATATCTTGAATTTCGTGGTGTTTCCAGCTGAGATATGCATTTTCTGCGATAAGCTTGGTGAGTCTTCTGCCAGAAGTATGCAGAATCATCTAGATCGCTCTTTTCGAGCGATTTAATGCGAGAAACACGTTTTCTGGTATATTCACCACTCCACAGTACCTTAGACATCTAGAACCGGAGATATCTTCGTTTCGGTCGGGTTTCAAGCTGAGATATGCATTTTCTACGATAATATTGGTGAGACTTCTGTCAGAAGTTTGCTGAATCACCTAGATCGCTCGTTTCGAGCTATTTAATGCGAAAAAACAAGTTTTCTGGTGTTTTGACCACTCCACAGTGCGTTTGATATGTAGAGCCGCCGATAACTTGGTTTTCGTGGGGTTTCCAGCTGAAATATGCATTTTCTGCGATAATCTTGGTGTTTCATCTATGAGAAGTATGCAGAATCATCGAGAACTCTCTTTTCGAGCTATTTAATGCGAAAAAACAAGTTTTCTGGTGTTTTGACCACTCCACAGTGCGTTTGATATGTAGAGCCGCCGATAACTTGGTTTTCGTGGTGTTTCCAGCTGAGATATGCATTTTCTGCGATAATCTTGGTGAGACTTCAGTCAGAAGTATGCAGAATAATGGAGATCGTACTTTTCGAGCTATTTAATGCGAAAAAACCAGTTTTCTGGTGTTTTCAACATTCCACAGTGCGTTTGATATGCAGAACCGGCGATATCTTGATTTTCGTGGTGTTTCCAGCTGAGATATGCATTTTCTGCGATAAGCTTGGTGAGTCTACTGCCAGAAGTATGCAGAATCTTCGAGAACGCTCTTTTCGGGCTACCTAATGCGAGAAACACGTTTTCTGGTGTTTTCACCACTCCACAGTACGTTTGATGTGCAGAACCGGAGATATCTTGGTATTCGTAAGGTTTCAAGCTGAGATATGCATTTTCTGCGATAATCTTGGTGAGACTTCAGTCAGAAGTATGCAAAATCATCTAGATCGCTCTTTTCGAGCTATTTAATGCGAAAAAAACAGTTTTCTGGTGGTTTCAACATTCCACAGTGCTTTTAATATGCAGAACCGGCGATATCTTGATTTTCGTGGTGTTTCCAGCTGAGATATACATTTTCTGCGACAATCTTGGTCAGTGTTCTATCAGAAGTATGCAGAATCATCGAGATCGCTCTTTTCGAGATATTTAATGCGAGAAACACGTTATCTGGTGTATTGACCACTCCACAGTGCGTTTGATATGCAGAACCCGCGACATCGTGGTTTTCGTCGGGTTTCAAGCTGAGATATGCATTTTCTGCGATAATATTGGTGAGACTTTAGTCAGAAGTATGCAGAATCATCTAGATCGCTCGTTTCGAGCTATTTAATGCGAGAAACACGTTATCTGGTTGTTTTCACCACTCCACAGTGCGTTTGATATGCAGAACCGGCGATATCTTGATTTTCGTGAGGTTTCAAGCTGAGATATGCATTTTCTGCGATAATCTTGGTGAGACTTTAGTCAGAAGTATGCAGAATCATCAAGATCGCTCGATTTGAGCTATTGAATGCGAAAAAACAAGTTTTCTGGTGTTTTGACCACTCCATAGTGCGTTTGATATGTAGAGCCGCCGATAACTTGGTTTTTGGGGGGTTTCTAGCTGAAATATGCATTTTCTGCGATAATCTTTGTGTTTCATCTATGAGAAGTATGCAGAATCATCGAGAACGCTCTTTTCGAGCTAGTTAATGCGAGAAACACGTTTTCTAGTGTTTTCACCACTCCATAGTGCGTTTGATATGTAGAGCCTCCGATAACTTGGTTTTCGTGGGGTTTCCAGCTGAAATATGCATTTTCTGCGATAATCTTGGTGAGTCTTCTGTCAGAAGTATGCAGAATCATCTAGATCGTTCGTTTCGAGCTATTTAATGCGAAAAAACAAGTTTTCTGGTGTTTTGACCACTCCGCAGTGCGTTTGATATGTAGAGCCACCGATAACTTGGTTTTCGTGGGGTTTCCAACTGAAATATGCATTTTCTGCGATAATCTTGTTGAGTGTTCTGTCAGAAGTATGCAGAATCATCGAGATCGCTCTTTTCGAGCTATTTAATGCGAGAAACACGTTATCTGGTGTTTTCGCCATTCCACAGTGCGGTTGATATGCAGAACCGGCGACATCTTGGATTTCGTCGGGTTTCAAGCTGAGATATGCATTTTCTGCGATCATCTTGGTGAGTCTTCTGTCAGAAGTATGCAGAATCATCTAGATCGCTCGTTTCGAGCTATTTAATGCGAAAAACAAGTTTTCTGGTGTTTTCAACATTCCACAGTGCGTTCGATATGCAGAACCGGAGATATCTTGATTTTCGTGGTGTTTCCAGCTGAGATATGCATTTTCGGCGATAATCTTGGTGAGTGTTTTGTCAGAAGTATGCAGAATCATCGAGATCGCTCTTTTCGAGCTATTTAATGCGAGAAACTCATTGTCTGGTGTTTTCACCACTCCACAGTGCGTTTGATATGCAGAACCGGCGACATCTTGGATTTCTTCGGGTTTCAAGCTGAGATATGCATTTTCTACGATAGTCTTGGTGAGACTTCTGTCAGAAGTTTGCAGCATGATCTAGATCGCTCGTTACGAGCTATTTAATGCGAAAAAACAAGTTTTCTGTTGTTTTGACCACTCCACAGTGCGTTTGATATGTAGAGCCGCCGATAACTTGGTTTTCGTGGGGTTTCCAGCTAAAATATGCATTTTCTGCGATAATCTTGGTGTTTCCTCTATGAGAAGTATGCAGAATCATCGAGAACTCTCTTTTCGAGCAATTTAATGCGAAAAAACAAGTTTTCTGGTGTTTTGACCACTCCACAGTGCGTTTGATATGTAGAGCCGCCTGATAACTTGGTTTTCGTTTGGTTTCCAGCTGAGATATGCATTTTCGGCGATAATCTTGGTGAGTGTTTTGTCAGAAGTATGCAGAATCATCGAGATCGCTCTTTTCGAGCTATTTAATGCGAGAAACTCATTGTCTGGTGTTTTCACCACTCCACAGTGCGTTTGATATGCAGAACGGGCGACATCTTGATTTTCGTGAGGGTTCAAGCTGAGATATGCATTTTCTGCCATAATCTTGGTGAGACTTCAGTCAGAAGTATGCAGAATCATCTAGATCGCTCTTTACTAGCTATTTAATGCGAAAAAACAAGTTTTCTGGTGTTTTCAACATTCCACAGTGCGTTTGATATGCAGAACCGGAGATATCTCGGTTTCGGTCGGGTTTCAAGCTGAGATATGCATTTTCTGCGATAATATTGGTGAGACTTCAGTCAGAGGTATGCAGAATCATCTAGATCGCTCGTTTCGAGCTATTTAATGCGAAAAAACAAGTTTTCTGGTGTTTTAACCACTCCACAGTGCGTTTGATATGTAGAGCCGCCGATAACTTGGTTTTCGTGGGGTTTCCAGCTGAAATATGCATTTTCTGCGATAATCTTGGTGTTTCATCTATGAGAAGTATGCAGAATCATCGAGAACGCACTTTTCGAGCTAGTAAATGCGAGAAACACGTTTTCTAGTGTTTTCACCACTCCACAGTGCGTTTGATATGTAGAACCGCCGATAACTTGGTTTTCGTGGGGTTTCCTGCTGAAATATGCATTTTCTGCGATAATCTTGGTGAGTCTTCTGTCAGAAGTATGCAGAATCATTTAGATCGTTCGTTTCGAGCTATTTGATGCGAAAAAACAAGTCTTCTGGTGTTTTGACCACTCCACAGTGCGTTTGATATGTAGAGCCGCCGATAACTTGGTTTTCGTGGGGTTTCCAGCTGAAATATGTATTTTCTGCGTTAATCTTGGTGAGACTTCTGTCACAAGTATGCAGAATCTTCGAGAACGCTCTTTTCGAGCTACTTAATGCGAGAAACACGTTTTCTGGTGTTTTCACCACTCCACTGTACGTTTGATGTGCAGAACCGGAGATAACTTAGTTTTCGTGAGGTTTCAAGCTGAGATATGCATTTTCTGCGATAATCTTGGTGAGACTTTAGTCAGAAGTATGCAGAATCATCTAGATCGCTCGTTTCGAGATATTTAATGCGAGAAACACGTTATCTGGTGTATTGACCACTCCACAGTGCGTTTGATATGCAGAACCCGCGACATCGTGGTTTTCGTCGGGTTTCAAGCTGAGATATGCATTTTCTGCGATAATATTGGTGAGACTTTAGTCAGAAGTATGCAGAATCATCTAGATCGCTCGTTTCGAGCTATTTAATGCGAGAAACACGTTATCTGGTTGTTTTCACCACTCCACAGTGCGTTTGATATGCAGAACCGGCGATATCTTGATTTTCGTGAGGTTTCAAGCTGAGATATGCATTTTCTGCGATAATCTTGGTGAGACTTTAGTCAGAAGTATGCAGAATCATCAAGATCGCTCGATTTGAGCTATTGAATGCGAAAAAATAAGTTTTCTGGTGTTTTGACCACTCCATAGTGCGTTTGATATGTAGAGCCGCCGATAACTTGGTTTTCGTGGGGTTTCCAGCTGAAATATGCATTTTCTGCGATAATCTTGGTGAGTCTTCTGTCAGAAGTATGCAGAATCATCTAGATCGTTCGTTTCGAGCTATTTTATGCGAAAAAACAAGTTTTCTGGTGTTTTGACCACTCCGCAGTGCGTTTGATATGTAGAGCCACCGATAACTTGGTTTTCGTGGGGTTTCCAACTGAAATATGCATTTTCTGCGATAATCTTGTTGAGTGTTCTGTCAGAACTATGCAATATCATCGAGATCGCTCTTTTCGAGCTATTTAATGCGAGAAACACGTTATCTGGTGTTTTCGCCATTCCACAGTGCGGTTGATATGCAGAACCGGCGACATCTTGGATTTCGTCGGGTTTCAAGCTGAGATATGCATTTTCTGCGATCATCTTGGTGAGTCTTCTGTCAGAAGTATGCAGAATCATCTAGATCGCTCGTTTCGAGCTATTTAATGCGAAAAACAAGTTTTCTGGTGTTTTCAACATTCCACAGTGCGTTCGATATGCAGAACCGGAGATATCTTGATTTTCGTGGTGTTTCCAGCTGAGATATGCATTTTCGGCGATAATCTTGGTGAGTGTTTTGTCAGAAGTATGCAGAATCATTGAGATCGCTCTTTTCGAGCTATTTAATGCGAGAAACTCATTGTCTGGTGTTTTCACCACTCCACAGTGCGTTTGATATGCAGAACCGGCGACATCTTGGATTTCTTCGGGTTTCAAGCTGAGATATGCATTTTCTACGATAATCTTGGTGAGACTTCTGTCAGAAGTTTGCAGCATGATCTAGATCGCTCGCTACGAGCTATTTAATGCGAAAAAACAAGTTTTCTGTTGTTTTGACCACTCCACAGTGCGTTTGATATGTAGAGCCGCCGATAACTTGGTTTTCGTGGGGTTTCCAGCTAAAATATGCATTTTCTGCGATAATCTTGGTGTTTCCTCTATGAGAAGTATGCAGAATCATCGAGAACTCTCTTTTCGAGCAATTTAATGCGAAAAAACAAGTTTTCTGGTGTTTTGACCACTCCACAGTGCGTTTGATATGTAGAGCCGCCGATAACTTGGTTTTCGTTTGGTTTCCAGCTGAAATATGCATTTTCTGCGATAATCTTGGTGAGTCTTCTGTCAGAAGTATGCAGAATCATCTAGATCGCTCGTTTCGAGCTATTTAATGCGAGAAACACGATATCTGGTTGTTTTCACCACTCCACAGTGCGTTTGATATGCAGAACGGGCGACATCTTGATTTTCGTGAGGGTTCAAGCTGAGATATGCATTTTCTGCGATAATATTGGTGAGACTTCAGTCAGAGGTATGCAGAATCATCTAGATCGCTCGTTTCGAGCTATTTAATGCGAAAAAACAAGTTTTCTGGTGTTTTAACCACTCCACAGTGTGTTTGATATGTAGAGCCGCCGATAACTTGGTTTTCGTGGGGTTTCCAGCTGAAATATGCATTTTCTGCGATAATCTTGGTGTTTCATCTATGAGAAGTATGCAGAATCATCGAGAACGCACTTTTCGAGCTAGTAAATGCGAGAAACACGTTTTCTAGTGTTTTCACCACTCCACAGTGCGTTTGATATGTAGAGCCGCCGATAACTTGGTTTTCGTGGGGTTTCCTGCTGAAATATACATTTTCTGCGATAATCTTGGTGAGTCTTCTGTCAGAAGTATGCAGAATCATTTAGATCGTTCGTTTCGAGCTATTTGATGCGAAAAAACAAGTCTTCTGGTGTTTTGACCACTCCACAGTGCGTTTGATATGTAGAGCCGCCGATAACTTGGTTTTCGTGGGGTTTCCAGCTGAAATATGTATTTTCTGCGTTAATCTTGGTGAGACTTCTGTCACAAGTATGCAGAATCTTCGAGAACGCTCTTTTCGAGCTACTTAATGCGAGAAACACGTTTTCTGGTGTTTTCACCACTCCACTGTACGTTTGATGTGCAGAACCGGAGATAACTTAGTTTTCGTGAGGGTTCAAGCTGAGATATGCATTTTCTGCGATAATCTTGGTGAGACTTCTGTCAGAAGTATGCAGAATCATCGAGATACCTCTTTTCGAGCAACTTAATGCGAGAAACACGATATCTGGTTGTTTTCACCACTCCACAGTGCGTTTGATAAGCAGAAGGGGCGACATTTTGATTTTCGTGAGGGTTCAAGTTGAGATATGCTTTTTCTGCGATAATCTTGGTGAGACTTCAGTCACAAGTATGCAGAATCATCTAGATCGCTCTTTTCGAGCTATTTAATGCGAAAAAACAAGTTTTCTGGTGTTTTCAACATTCCACAGTGCGTTTGGTATGCAGAACCGGCGATATCTTGATTTTCGAGGTGTTTCCTGCTGAGATATGTATTTTCTGCGTTAATCTTGGTGAGACTTCTGTCACAAGTATGCAGAATCTTCGAGAACGCTCTTTTCGAGCTACTTAATGCGAGAAACACGTTTTCTGGTGTTTTCACCACTCCACTGTACGTTTGATGAGCAGAACCGGAGATAACTTGGTTTTCGTGAGGTTTCAAGCTGAGATATGCATTTTCTGCGATAATCTTGGTGAGACTTCTGTCAGAAGTATTCAAAATCATCGAGATCGCTCGTTTCGAGCTATTTAATGCGAGAAACACGTTATCTGGTGTTTTTACCACTCCACAGTGCGTATGATATGCAAAACCGACGATATCTTGGTTTTCGTGGGGTTTCAAGCTCAGATATGTATTTTCTGCGATAATCTTGGTGAGTCTTCTGTCAGAAGTATGCAGAATCTTCGAGATCGCTCTTTTCGAGCATCTTAATGCGAGAAACACGATATCTGGTTGTTTTCACCACTCCACAGTGCGTTTGATAAGCAGAAGGGGCGACATCTTGATTTTCGTGAGGGTTCAAGCTGAGATATGCTTTTTCTGCGATAATCTTGGTGAGACTTCAGTCACAAGTATGCAGAATCATCTAGATCGCTCTTTTCGAGCTATTTAATGCGAAAAAACAAGTTTTCTGGTGTTTTCAACATTATACAGTGCGTTTGGTATGCAGAACCGGCGATATCTTGATTTTCGAGGTGTTTCCAGCTGAGATATGCATTTTCAGCGATAATCTTGGTGAGTCTTCTTTCAGAAGTATGCAGAATCTTCGAGATCGCTCTTTTCGAGCTAGTTAATGCGAGAAACACTTTATCTGGTGTTTTCACCACTCCACAGTGCGTTTGATATTCCGAACCGACGATATCTTGATTTTCGTGGTGTTTCCAGCTGAGATATGCATTTTCAGCGATAATCTTGGTGAGTCTTCCGTCAGAAGTATGAAGAATCTTCGAGATCGCTCTTTTCGAGCTATTTAATACGAGAAACACGTTATCCGGTGTTTTCACCACTCCACAGTGCGTTTGATATGCAGAACCGGCGACATCTTGGATTTCATCGGGTTTCAAGCTGAGATATGCATTTTCTGCGGCAATCTTGGTGACACTTCTGTCCGAAGTATGCAGAATCATCGAGATCGCTCTTTTCGAGCTATTTAATGCGGGAAACACGTTATCTGGTGTTTTGACCACTCCACAGTGCGTTTGATATGTAGAGCCGCCGATAACTTGGTTTTCGTGGGGTTTCCAGCTGATATATGCATTTACTGCGATAATCTTGGTGTTTCATCTATGAGAAGTATGCAGAACCATCGAGAACGCTCTTTTCGAGCTACTTAATGCGAGAAACACGTTTTCTGGTTTTTACACCACTCCACAGTGCGTCTGAAATGCAGAACCGGCGATATCTTGGTTTTCGTGGGGTTTGTAGCTGAGATATGCATTTTCTTCGATAATCTTGGTGAGTCTTCTGTCAGAAGTATGCAGAATCATCTAGATCGCTCTTTTCGAGCTATTTAATGCGAGAAACACGTTTTCTTGTGTTTTCACCACCCCACAGTGCGTTTGATATGCAGAACCGGAGATATCTTTGTTTCGGTTGGGTTTCAAGCTGAGATATGCATTTTCTGCGATAATCTTGGTGAGACATCAGTCAGAAGTATGCAGAATAATCGAAATCGCTCGTTTCGAGCTATTTAATGCGAGAAACACGTTTTCTGGTGTATTCACCAATCCACAGTACGTTTGACATACAGAAACGGAGATATCTTTGTTTGTCGTGGGGTTTCCAGCTGAAATATGCATTTTCTGCGATAATCTTGGTGTTTCATCTATGAGAAGTATGCAGAATCATCGAGATCGCTCGTTTCGTGCTATTTGATGCGAGAAACACGTTATCTGGTGTTTTCACCACTCCACAGTGCGTATGATATGCAGAACCGACGAATTCTTGGTTTTCGTGGGGTTTCAAGCTGAGATATGCATCTTTTACGATAATCTTGGTGAGACTTCTGTCCGAAGTATGCTTAATAATCGAGATCGTTCTATTCGAGCTATTTAATGCGAAAAACACGTTATCTGGTGTCTTCAGCACTCCACAGTGCGTTTTATATGCAGAACCAGCGATATCTTGGTTTTCGTGGGGTTTCAAGCTGAGATATGCATTTTCTGCGATAATCTTGGTGAGACTTCTGTCCAAAGTATGCTTAATCATCGAGATCGCTCGTATCGAGCTATTTAATGCGAGAAACACGTTATCTGGTGTTTTCACCACTCCGCAGGGCGTATGATATTCAGAACCGACGATATCTTGGTTTTCGTGTGGTTTCAAGCTCAGATATGCATTTTCTGCGATGATCTTGGTGAGACTTCTGTCCGAAGTATGCAGAAACATCGAGAGCGCTCTTTTCAAGCTATTTAATGCGAGAAACACGTTTTCTGGTGTTTTCACCACTCCACAGTTGGTTTGATATGCAGAACCGGAGATATCTTGGTTTTCGTGGGGTTTCAAGCTGAGATATGCATTATCTGCGGTAATCTTGGTGAGACTTCTGTCCGAAGTATGCAGAATCATCGAGATTGCTCTTTTCGAGCTATTAAATGCGAGAAACACGTTATCTGGTGTTTTCCCCACTCCACAGTGCGTATGGTATGCAGAACCGACGATATCTTGGTTTTCGTGGGGTTTCAAGCTCAGATATGCATTTTCTGCGATAATCTTGGTGAGACTTCTGTCCGAAGTATGCAGAAACATCGAGAGCGCTCTTTTCGAGCTATTTAATGCGAGAAACACGTTTTCTGGGGTTTTCACCACACCGCAGTTCGTTGGATATGCAGAACCGAAGATATCTCGGTTTTCGTGGGGTTTCAAGCTGAGATATGCATTTTCTGCGATAATCTTGGTGAGACTTCTGTCCGAAGTATGCAGAATCATCGAGATCGCACATATCGAGCTATTTAATGCGAGAAACACGTTATCTGGTGTTTTCACGACTCCGCAGTTGGTTTGATATGCAGAACCGGAGATATCTTGGTTTTCGTGGGGTTTCAAGCTGAGATATGCATTTTCTGCGATCATCTTGGTGAGACTTCTGTCCGAAGTATGCAGAACCATCGAGATCGCTCTTTTCGAGCTATTTAATGCGAGAAACACGTTTTCTGGTGTTTTCACAACTTCACGGTGCGTCTGATATGCAGAACCGGCGATATCATGGTTTTCGTGGGGTTTCCAGCTGAGATATGCATTTTCTGCGATAATCTTGGTGAGACTTCTGTCCGAAGGATGCAGAATCATCGAGATCGCACTTTTCGAGCTATTTAATGCGAGAAACACGTTATCTGGTGTTTTCACCACTCCACAGTGCGTTTGATATGCAGAACCGGCGATATCTTGGTTTTTGTGGGGTTTCAAGCTAGAATATGCATTTTTTACGATAATCTTGGTGAGTCTTCAGTCAGAAGTATGCAGAATCATCTAGGTCGCTCGTTTCGGGCTATTTAATGCGAGAAACACGTTATCTGGTTGTTTTCACCACTCCACAGTGCGTTTGATATGCAGAACCGGCGACATCTTGGTTTTCGTGGTGTTTCAAGCTGAGATATGCATTTTCTGCGATAATCTTGGTGAGACTTCTGTCCGAAGTATGCAGAATCATCGAGATCGCACATATCGAGCTATTTAATGCGAGAAACACGTTATCTGGTGTTTTCACGACTCCACAGTTGGTTTGATATGCAGAACCGGAGATATCTTGGTTTTCGTGGGGTTTCAAGCAGAGATATGCATTTTCTGCGATCATCTTGGTGAGACTTCTGTCCGAAGTATGCAGAATCATCTAGATCGCTTGTTTCGAGCTATTTAATGCGAGAAACACGTTTTCTTGTGTTTTCAGCACCCCACAGTGCGTTTTATATGCAGAACCGGCGACATCTTGATTTTCGTGAGGTTTCAAGCTGGGATATGCATTTTCTGCGATAATATTGGTGAGACTTCTGTCCGAAGTATGCAGAACCATCGATATCGCTATTTTCGAGCTATTTAATGCTAGAAACACGTTTTCTGGGGTTTTCACCACACCGCAGTTCGTTGGATATGCAGAACCGAAGATATCTCGGTTTTCGTGGGGTTTCAAGCTGAGATATGCATTTTCTGCGATAATCTTGGTGAGACTTCTGTCAGAAGTATTCAAAATCATCGAGATCGCTCGTTTCGAGCTATTTAATGCGAGAAACACGTTATCTGGTGTTTTGACCACTCCACAGTGCGTATGATATGCAAAACCGACGATATCTTGGTTTTCGTGGGGTTTCAAGCTCAGATATGTATTTTCTGCGATAATCTTGGTGAGTCTTCTGTCAGAAGTATGCAGAATCTTCGAGATCGCTCTTTTCGAGCAACTTAATGCGAGAAACACGATATCTGGTTGTTTTCACCACTCCACAGTGCGTTTGATAAGCAGAAGGGGCGACATCTTGATTTTCGTGAGGGTTCAAGCTGAGATATGCTTTTTCTGCGATAATCTTGGTGAGACTTCAGTCACAAGTATGCAGAATCATCTAGATCGCCCTTTTCGAGCTATTTAATGCGAAAAAACAAGTTTTCTGGTGTTTTCAACATTCCACAGTGCGTTTGGTATGCAGAACCGGCGATATCTTGATTTTCGAGGTGTTTCCAGCTGAGATATGCATTTTCAGCGATAATCTTGGTGAGACATCAGTCAGAAGTATGCAGAATAATCGAAATCGCTCGTTTCGAGCTATTTAATGCGAGAAACACGTTTTCTGGTGTATTCACCAATCCACAGTACGTTTGACATACAGAAACGTAGATATCTTTGTTTGTCGTGGGGTTTCCAGCTGAAATATGCATTTTCTGCGATAATCTTGGTGTTTCATCTATGAGAAGTATGCAGAATCATCGAGATCGCTCGTTTCGTGCTATTTGATGCGAGAAACACGTTATCTGGTGTTTTCACCACTCCACAGTGCGTATGATATGCAGAACCGACGAATTCTTGGTTTTCGTGGGGTTTCAAGCTCAGATATGCATTTTCTGCGATAATCTTGGTGAGACTTCTGTCCGAAGTATGCAGAATCATCGAGATCGCATTTTTCGAGCTATTTAATGCGAGAAACACGTTATCTGGTGTTTCACCACTCCACAGTGCGTTTGATATGCACAACCGGCGATATCTTGGTTTTCGTGGGGTTTCAAGCTGAGATATGCATCTTTTACGATAATCTTGGTGAGACTTCTGTCCGAAGTATGCTTAATAATCGAGATCGCTCTATTCGAGCTATTTAATGCGAAAAACACGTTATCTGGTGTCTTCAGCACTCCACAGTGCGTTTTATATGCAGAACCAGCGATATCTTGGTTTTCGTGGGGTTTCAAGCTGAGATATGCATTTTCTGCGATAATCTTGGTGAGACTTCTGTCCAAAGTATGCTTAATCATCGAGATCGCTCGTATCGAGCTATTTAATGCGAGAAACACGTTATCTGGTGTTTTCACCACTCCGCAGGGCGTATGATATTCAGAACCGACGATATCTTGGTTTTCGTGTGGTTTCAAGCTCAGATATGCATTTTCTGCGATGATCTTGGTGAGACTTCTGTCCGAAGTATGCAGAAACATCGAGAGCGCTCTTTTCAAGCTATTTAATGCGAGAAACACGTTTTCTGGTGTTTTCACCACTCCACAGTTGGTTTGATATGCAGAACCGGAGATATCTTGGTTTTCGTGGGGTTTCAAGCTGATATATGCATTTTCTGCGGTAATCTTGGTGAGACTTCTGTCCGAAGTATGCAGAATCATCGAGATTGCTCTTTTCGAGCTATTAAATGCGAGAAACACATTATCTGGTGTTTTCCCCACTCCACAGTGCGTATGGTATGCAGAACCGACGATATCTTGGTTTTCGTGGGGTTTCAAGCTCAGATATGCATTTTCTGCGATAATCTTGGTGAGACTTCTGTCCGAAGTATGCAGAAACATCGAGAGCGCTCTTTTCGAGCTATTTAATGCGAGAAACACGTTTTCTGGGGTTTTCACCACACCGCAGTTCGTTGGATATGCAGAACCGAAGATATCTCGGTTTTCGTGGGGTTTCAAGCTGAGATATGCATTTTCTGCGATAATCTTGGTGAGACTTCTGTCCGAAGTATGCAGAATCATCGAGATCGCACATATCGAGCTATTTAATGCGAGAAACACGTTATCTGGTGTTTTCACGACTCCACAGTTGGTTTGATATGCAGAACCGGAGATATCTTGGTTTTCGTGGGGTTTCAAGCTGAGATATGCATTTTCTGCGATCATCTTGGTGAGACTTCTGTCAGAAGTATGCAGAATCTTCGAGCTCGCTCTTATCGAGCAACTTAATGCGAGAAACATGTTATCTGGTGTTTTCACCACTCCACAGAGCGTTTGATATGCAGAACCGGCGATATCTTAATTTTCGTGGTGTTTCCAGCTGATATATGCATTTTCAGCGATAATCTTGGTGAGTCTTCTTTCAGAAGTATGCAGAATCTTCGAGATCGCTCTTTTCGAGCTACTTAATGCCAGAAACACGTTATCTGGTGTTTTCACCACTCCACAGTGCGTTTGATATGCAGAACCGGCGACATCTTGGCTGTCGTGAGGTTTCAAGCTGAGATATGCATTTTCTGCGATAATCCTGCTGAGACTTCAGTCAGAAGTATGCCGAATCATCTAGATTGCTCTTTTCGAGCGATTTAATGCGAAAAAACAAGTTTTCTGGCGTTTTCAACATTCCACAGTGCGTTTGGTAAGCAGAACCGGCGATATCTTGATTTTCGAGGGGTTTCCAGCTGAGATATGCATTTTCAGCGATAATCTTGGTGAGTCTTCTTTCAGAAGTATGCAGAATCTTCCAGATCGCACTTTTCGAGCTACTGAATGCGAGAAACACGTTATCTGGTGTTTTCACCACTCCACAGTGCGTTTGATATTCCGAACCGGCGATATCTTGATTTTCGTGGTGTTTCCAGCTGAGATATGCATTTTCAGCGATAATCTTGGTGAGTCTTCTGTCAGACGAATGCAGAATCTTCGAGATCGCTCTTTTCGAGCTATTTAATGCTAGAAACACGTTATCCGGGGTTTTCACCACTCCACAGTGCGTTTGATATGCAGAACCGGCGATATCTTGATTTTCGTGGTGTTTCCAGCTGAGATATGCATTTTCAGCGATAATCTTGGTGAGTCTTCTTTCAGAAGTATGCAGAATGTTCGAGATCGCTCTTTTCGAGCTATTTAATGCGAGAAACCCGTTATCCGGTGTTTTCACCACTCCACAGTGCGTTTGATATGCAGCACCAGCGACATCTTGGATTTCGTCGGGTTTCAAGCTGAGACATGCATTTTCTACGATAATCTTGGTGAGACTTCTGTCAGAAGTATGCAGAATCTTCGAGATTGTTCTGTTCGAGCTACATAATGCGAGAAACACGTTATCTGGTGTTTTCACCACTCCACAGTGCGTTTGATATGCAGACCCGGCGACATCTTGGCTTTCGTCGGGTATCAAGCTGAGATATGCATTTTCTACGATAATCTTGGTGAGTCTTCTGTCAGAAGTATGCAGAATCTTCGAGATCGCTCTTTTCGAGCTATTTAATGCGACAAACTCGTTATCCGGTGTTTTCACCACTCCACAGTGCGTTTGATATGCAGCACCAGCGACATCTTGGATTTCGTCGTGTTTCAAGCTGAGACATGCATTTTCTACGATAATCTTGGTGAGACTTCTGTCAGAAGTATGCAGAATCTTCGAGCTCGCTCTTTTCGAGCAACTTAATGCGAGAAACATGTTATCTGGTGTTTTCACCACTCCACAGAGCGTTTGATATGCAGAACCGGCGATATCTTAATTTTCGTGGTGTTTCCAGCTGATATATGCATTTTCAGCGATAATCTTGGTGAGTCTTCTTTCAGAAGTATGCAGCATTTTCGAGATAGCTCTTTTCGAGCTATTTAATGCGAGAAACACGTTATCTGGTGTTTTGACCACTCCACAGTGCGTTTGATATGTAGAGCCGCCGATAACTTGGTTTTCGTGGGGTTTCCAGCTGATATATGCATTTACTGCGATAATCTTGGTGTTTCATCTATGAGAAGTATGCAGAATCATCGAGAACGCTCTTTTCGAGCTACTTAATGCGAGAAACACGTTTTCTGGTTTTTACACCACTCCACAGTGCGTTTGATATGCAGCACCAGCGACATCTTGGATTTCGTCGGGTTTCAAGCTGAGACATGCATTTTCTACGATAATCTTGGTGAGACTTCTGTCAGAAGTATGCAGATTCTTCGAGCTCGCTCTTTTCGAGCGACATAATGCGAGAAACATGTTATCTGGTGTTTTCCCCACTCCACAGTGCGTATGGTATGCAGAACCGACGATATCTTGGTTTTCGTGGGGTTTCAAGCTCAGATATGCATTTTCTGCGATAATCTTGGTGAGACTTCTGTTCGAAGTATGCAGAAACATCGAGAGCGCTCTTTTCGAGCTATTTAATGCGAGAAACACGTTTTCTGGGGTTTTCACCACACCGCAGTTCGTTGGATATGCAGAACCGAAGATATCTCGGTTTTCGTGGGGTTTCAAGCTGAGATATGCATTTTCTGCGATAATCTTGGTGAGACTTCTGTCCGAAGTATGCAGAATCATCGAGATCGCACATATCGAGCTATTTAATGCGAGAAACACGTTATCTGGTGTTTTCACGACTCCACAGTTGGTTTGATATGCAGAACCGGAGATATCTTGGTTTTCGTGGGGTTTCAAGCTGAGATATGCATTTTCTGCGATCATCTTGGTGAGACTTCTGTCAGAAGTATGCAGAATCTTCGAGCTCGCTCTTATCGAGCAACTTAATGCGAGAAACATGTTATCTGGTGTTTTCACCACTCCACAGAGCGTTTGATATGCAGAACCGGCGATATCTTAATTTTCGTGGTGTTTCCAGCTGATATATGCATTTTCAGCGATAATCTTGGTGAGTCTTCTTTCAGAAGTATGCAGAATCTTCGAGATCGCTCTTTTCGAGCTACTTAATGCCAGAAACACGTTATCTGGTGTTTTCACCACTCCACAGTGCGTTTGATATGCAGAACCGGCGACATCTTGGCTGTCGTGAGGTTTCAAGCTGAGATATGCATTTTCTGCGATAATCCTGCTGAGACTTCAGTCAGAAGTATGCCGAATCATCTAGATTGCTCTTTTCGAGCGATTTAATGCGAAAAAACAAGTTTTCTGGCGTTTTCAACATTCCACAGTGCGTTTGGTAAGCAGAACCGGCGATATCTTGATTTTCGAGGGGTTTCCAGCTGAGATATGCATTTTCAGCGATAATCTTGGTGAGTCTTCTTTCAGAAGTATGCAGAATCTTCCAGATCGCACTTTTCGAGCTACTGAATGCGAGAAACACGTTATCTGGTGTTTTCACCACTCCACAGTGCGTTTGATATTCCGAACCGGCGATATCTTGATTTTCGTGGTGTTTCCAGCTGAGATATGCATTTTCAGCGATAATCTTGGTGAGTCTTCTGTCAGACGAATGCAGAATCTTCGAGATCGCTCTTTTCGAGCTATTTAATGCTAGAAACACGTTATCCGGGGTTTTCACCACTCCACAGTGCGTTTGATATGCAGAACCGGCGATATCTTGATTTTCGTGGTGTTTCCAGCTGAGATATGCATTTTCAGCGATAATCTTGGTGAGTCTTCTTTCAGAAGTATGCAGAATGTTCGAGATCGCTCTTTTCGAGCTATTTAATGCGAGAAACCCGTTATCCGGTGTTTTCACCACTCCACAGTGCGTTTGATATGCAGCACCAGCGACATCTTGGATTTCGTCGGGTTTCAAGCTGAGACATGCATTTTCTACGATAATCTTGGTGAGACTTCTGTCAGAAGTATGCAGAATCTTCGAGATTGTTCTGTTCGAGCTACATAATGCGAGAAACACGTTATCTGGTGTTTTCACCACTCCACAGTGCGTTTGATATGCAGACCCGGCGACATCTTGGCTTTCGTCGGGTATCAAGCTGAGATATGCATTTTCTACGATAATCTTGGTGAGTCTTCTGTCAGAAGTATGCAGAATCTTCGAGATCGCTCTTTTCGAGCTATTTAATGCGACAAACTCGTTATCCGGTGTTTTCACCACTCCACAGTGCGTTTGATATGCAGCACCAGCGACATCTTGGATTTCGTCGTGTTTCAAGCTGAGACATGCATTTTCTACGATAATCTTGGTGAGACTTCTGTCAGAAGTATGCAGAATCTTCGAGCTCGCTCTTTTCGAGCAACTTAATGCGAGAAACATGTTATCTGGTGTTTTCACCACTCCACAGAGCGTTTGATATGCAGAACCGGCGATATCTTAATTTTCGTGGTGTTTCCAGCTGATATATGCATTTTCAGCGATAATCTTGGTGAGTCTTCTTTCAGAAGTATGCAGCATTTTCGAGATAGCTCTTTTCGAGCTATTTAATGCGAGAAACACGTTATCTGGTGTTTTGACCACTCCACAGTGCGTTTGATATGTAGAGCCGCCGATAACTTGGTTTTCGTGGGGTTTCCAGCTGATATATGCATTTACTGCGATAATCTTGGTGTTTCATCTATGAGAAGTATGCAGAATCATCGAGAACGCTCTTTTCGAGCTACTTAATGCGAGAAACACGTTTTCTGGTTTTTACACCACTCCACAGTGCGTTTGATATGCAGCACCAGCGACATCTTGGATTTCGTCGGGTTTCAAGCTGAGACATGCATTTTCTACGATAATCTTGGTGAGACTTCTGTCAGAAGTATGCAGATTCTTCGAGCTCGCTCTTTTCGAGCGACTTAATGCGAGAATCATGTTATCTGGTGTTTTCACCACTCCACAGTGCGTTTGATATTCCGAACCGACGATATCTTGATTTTCGTTGTGTTTCCAGCTGAGATATGCATTTTCAGCGATAATCTTGGTGAGTCTTCTGTCAGAAGTATGCAGAATCTTCGAGATCGCTCTTTTCGAGCAATTTAATACGAGAAACACGTTATCCGGTGTTTTCACCACTCCACAGTGCGTTTGATATTCCGAACCGACGATATCTTGATTTTCGTGGTGTTTCCAGCTGAGATATGCATTTTCAGCGATAATCTTGGTGAGTCTTCTGTCAGAAGTATGCAGAATCATCTAGATCGCTCTTTTCGAGCTATTTAATGCGAGAAACACGTTTTCTTGTGTTTTCACCACCCCACAGTGCGTTTGATATGCAGAACCGGAGATATCTTGGTTTCGGTTGGGTTTCAAGCTGAGATATGCATTTTCTGCGATAATCTTGGTGAGACATCAGTCAGAAGTATGCAGAATAATCGAAATCGCTCGTTTCGAGCTATTTAATGCGAGAAACACGTTTTCTTGTGTTTTTAGCACCCCACAGTGCGTTTTATATGCAGAACCGGCGACATCTTGATTTTCGTGATGTTTCAAGCTGGGATATGCATTTTCTGCGATAATATTGGTGAGACTTCTGTCCGAAGTATGCAGAACCATCGAAATCGCACTTTTCGAGCGATTTAATGCGAGAAAACTAGTTTTCTGGCGTTTTCAACATTCCACAGTGCGTTTGGTAAGCAGAACCGGCGATATCTTGATTTTCGAGGGGTTTCCAGCTGAGATATGCATTTTCAGCGATAATCTTGGTGAGTCTTCTGTCAGACGAATGCAGAATCTTCGAGATCGCTCTTTTCGAGCTATTTAATGCGAGAAACACGTTATCCGGGGTTTTCACCACTCCACAGTGCGTTTGATATGCAGAACCGGCGATATCTTGATTTTCGTGGTGTTTCCAGCTGAGATATGCATTTTCAGCGATAATCTTGGTGAGTCTTTTTTCAGAAGTATGCAGCATTTTCGAGATCGCTCTTTTCGAGCTATTTAATGCGAGAAACACGTTATCTGGTGTTTTGACCACTCCACAGTGCGTTTGATATGTAGTGCCGCCGATAACTTGGTTTTCGTGGGGTTTCCAGCTGATATATGCATTTACTGCGATAATCTTGGTGCTTCATCTATGAGAAGTATGCACAATCATCGAGAACGCTCTTTTCGAGCTACTTAATGCGAGAAACACGTTTTCTGGTTTTTACACCACTCCACAGTGCGTCTGATATGCAGAACCGGCGATATCATGGTTTTCGTGGGGTATCAAGCTGAGATATGCATTTTCAGCGATAATCCTGGAGAGTCTTCTGTCAGAAGTATGCAGAATCTTCGAGATCGCTCTTTTCGAGCTATTTAATGCGAGAAACACGTTATCCGGTGTTTTCACCACTCCACAGTGCGTTTGATATGCAGCACCAGCGACATCTTGGATTTCGTCGGGTTTCAAGCTGAGACATGCATTTTCTACGATAATCTTGGTGAGACTTCCGTCAGATGTATGCAGAATCTTCGAGCTCGCTCTTTTCGAGCAACTTAATGCGAGAAACATGTTATCTGGTGTTATCACCACTCCACAGAGCGTTTGATATGCAGAACCGGCGATATCTTAATTTTCGGGGTGTTTCCAGCTGATATATGCATTTTCAGCGATAATCTTGGTGAGTCTTCTTTCAGAAGTATGCAGAATCTTCGAGATCGCTCTTTTCGAGCTACTTAATGCGAGAAACACGTTTTCTGGGATTTTCACCACACCGCAGTTCGTTGGATATGCAGAACCGAAGATATCTCGGTTTTCGTGGGGTTTCAAGCTGAGATATGCATTTTCTGCGATAATCTTGGTGAGACTTCTGTCCGAAGTATGCAGAATCATCGAGATCGCACATATCGAGCTATTTAATGCGAGAAACACGTTATCCGGTGTTTTCACCACTCCACAGTGCGTTTGATATGCAGCACCAGCGACATCTTGGATTTCGTCGGGTTTCAAGCTGAGACATGCATTTTCTACGATAATCTTGGTGAGACTTCCGTCAGAAGTATGCAGAATCTTCGAGCTCGCTCTTTTCGAGCAACTTAATGCGAGAAACATGTTATCTGGTGTTATCACCACTCCACAGTGCGTTTGGTAAGCAGAACCGGCGATATCTTGATTTTCGAGGGGTTTCCAGCTGAGATATGCATTTTCAGCGATAATCTTGGTGAGTCTTCTGTCAGACGAATGCAGAATCTTCGAGATCGCTCTTTTCGAGCTATTTAATGCGAGAAACACGTTATCCGGGGTTTTCACCACTCCACAGTGCGTTTGATATGCAGAACCGGCGATATCTTGATTTTCGTGGTGTTTCCAGCTGAGATATGCATTTTCAGCGATAATCTTGGTGAGTCTTCTATCAGAAGTATGCAGCATTTTCGAGATCGCTCTTGTCGAGCTATTTAATGCGAGAAACACGTTATCTGGTGTTTTGACCACTCCACAGTGCGTTTGATATGTAGAGCCGCCGATAACTTGGTTTTCGTGGGGTTTCCAGCTGATATATGCATTTACTGCGATAATCTTGGTGTTTCATCTATGAGAAGTATGCAGAATCATCGAGAACGCTCTTTTCGAGCTACTTAATGCGAGAAACACGTTTTCTGGTTTTTACACCACTCCACAGTGCGTCTGATATGCAGAACCGGCGATATCATCGTTTTCGTGGGGTATCAAGCTGAGATATGCGTTTTCTACTATAATCTTGGTGAGTCTTCTGTCAGAAGTATGCAGAATCTTCGAGATCGCTCTTTTCGAGCTATTTAATGCGAGAAACACGTTATCCGGTGTTTTCACCACTCCACAGTGCGTTTGATATGCAGCACCAGCGACATCTTGGATTTCGTCGGGTTTCAAGCTGAGACATGCATTTTCTACGATAATCTTGGTGAGACTTCTGTCAGAAGTATGCAGAATCTTCGAGCTCGCTCTTTTCGAGCAACTTAATGCGAGAAACATGTTATCTGGTGTTTTCACCACTCCACAGAGCGTTTGATATGCAGAACCGGCGATATCTTAATTTTCGTGGTGTTTCCAGCTGATATATGCATTTTCAGCGATAATCTTGGTGAGTCTTCTTTCAGAAGTATGCAGAATCTTCGAGATCGCTCTTTTCGAGCTACTTAATGCGAGAAACACGTTATCTGGTGTTTTCACCACTCCACAGTGCGTTTGAAATGCAGAACCGGCGACATCTTGGCTGTCGTGAGGTTTCAAGCTGAGATATGCATTTTCTGCGATAATCCTGCTGAGACTTCAGTCAGAAGTATGCCGAATCATCTAGATTGCTCTTTTCGAGCGATTTAATGCGAAAAAACTAGTTTTCTGGCGTTTTCAACATTCCACAGTGCGTTTGGTAAGCAGAACCGGCGATATCTTGATTTTCGAGGGGTTTCCAGCTGAGATATGCATTTTCAGCGATAATCTTGGTGAGTCTTCTGTCAGACGAATGCAGAATCATCGAGAACGCTCTTTTCGAGCTACTTAATGCGAGAAACACGTTTTCTGGTTTTTACACCACTCCACAGTGCGTCTGATATGCAGAACCGGCGATATCATGGTTTTCGTGGGGTATCAAGCTGAGATATGCATTTTCAGCGATAATCCTGGAGAGTCTTCCGTCAGAAGTATGCAGAATCTTCGAGCTCGCTCTTTTCGAGCAACTTAATGCGAGAAACATGTTATCTGGTGTTTTCACCACTCCACAGAGCGTTTGATATGCAGAACCGGCGATATCTTAATTTTGGTGGTGTTTCCAGCTGATATATGCATTTTCAGCGATAATCTTGGTGAGTCTTCTTTCAGAAGTATGCAGAATCTTCGAGATCGCTCTTTTCGAGCTACTTAATGCGAGAAACACGTTATCTGGAGTTTTCACCACTCCACAGTGCGTTTGATATGCAGAACCGGCGACATCTTGGCTGTCGTGACGTTTCAAGCTGAGATATGCATTTTCTGCGATAATCCTGCTGAGACTTCAGTCAGAAGTATGCCGAATCATCTAGATTGCTCTTTTCGAGCGATTTAATGCGAAAAAACAAGTTTTCTGGCGTTTTCAACATTCCACAGTGCGTTTGGTAAGCAGAACCGGCGATATCTTGATTTTCGAGGGGTTTCCAGCTGAGATATGCATTTTCAGCGATAATCTTGGTGAGTCTTCTTTCAGAAGTATGCAGAATCTTCCAGATCACACTTTTCGAGCTACTGAATGCGAGAAACACGTTATCTGGTGTTTTCACCACTCCACAGTGCGTTTGATATTCCGAACCGGCGATATCTTGATTTTCGTGGTGTTTCCAGCTGAGATATGCATTTTCAGCGATAATCTTGGTGAGTCTTCTGTCAGACGAATGCAGAATCTTCGAGATCGCTCTTTTCGAGCTATTTAATGCGAGAAACACGTTATCCGGGGTTTTCACCACTCCACAGTGCGTTTGATATGCAGAACCGGCGATATCTTGATTTTCGTGGTGTTTCCAGCTGAGATATGCATTTTCAGCTATAATCTTGGTGAGTCTTCAATCAGAAGTATGCAGCATTTTCGAGATCGCTCTTGTCGAGCTATTTAATGCGAGAAACACGTTATCTGGTGTTTTGACCACTCCACAGTGCGTTTGATATGTAGAGCCGCCGATAACTTGGTTTTCGTGGGGTTTCCAGCTGATATATGCATTTACTGCGATAATCTTGGTGTTTCATCTATGAGAAGTATGCAGAATCATCGAGAACGCTCTTTTCGAGCTACTTAATGCGAGAAACACGTTTTCTGGTTTTTACACCACTCCACAGTGCGTCTGATATGCAGAACCGGCGATATCATGGTTTTCGTGGGGTATCAAGCTGAGATATGCATTTTCTACGATAATCTTGGTGAGTCTTCTGTCAGAAGTATGCAGAATCTTCGAGATCGCTCTTTTCGAGCTATTTAATGCGAGAAACACGTTATCCGGTGTTTTCACCACTCCACAGTGCGTTTGATATGCAGCACCAGCGACACCTTCGATTTCGTCGGGTTTCAAGCTGAGACATGCATTTTCTACGATAATCTTGGTGAGACTTCTGTCAGAAGTATGCAGAATCTTCGAGCTCGCTCTTATCGAGCAACTTAATGCGAGAAACATGTTATCTGGTGTTTTCACCACTCCACAGAGCGTTTGATATGCAGAACCGGCGATATCTTAATTTTCGTGGTGTTTCCAGCTGATATATGCATTTTCAGCGATAATCTTGGTGAGTCTTCTTTCAGAAGTATGCAGAATCTTCGAGATCGCTCTTTTCGAGCTACTTAATGCCAGAAACACGTTATCTGGTGTTTTCACCACTCCACAGTGCGTTTGATATGCAGAACCGGCGACATCTTGGCTGTCGTGAGGTTTCAAGCTGAGATATGCATTTTCTGCGATAATCCTGCTGAGACTTCAGTCAGAAGTATGCCGAATCATCTAGATTGCTCTTTTCGAGCGATTTAATGCGAAAAAACAAGTTTTCTGGCGTTTTCAACATTCCACAGTGCGTTTGGTAAGCAGAACCGGCGATATCTTGATTTTCGAGGGGTTTCCAGCTGAGATATGCATTTTCAGCGATAATCTTGGTGAGTCTTCTTTCAGAAGTATGCAGAATCTTCCAGATCGCACTTTTCGAGCTACTGAATGCGAGAAACACGTTATCTGGTGTTTTCACCACTCCACAGTGCGTTTGATATTCCGAACCGGCGATATCTTGATTTTCGTGGTGTTTCCAGCTGAGATATGCATTTTCAGCGATAATCTTGGTGAGTCTTCTGTCAGACGAATGCAGAATCTTCGAGATCGCTCTTTTCGAGCTATTTAATGCTAGAAACACGTTATCCGGGGTTTTCACCACTCCACAGTGCGTTTGATATGCAGAACCGGCGATATCTTGATTTTCGTGGTGTTTCCAGCTGAGATATGCATTTTCAGCGATAATCTTGGTGAGTCTTCTTTCAGAAGTATGCAGAATGTTCGAGATCGCTCTTTTCGAGCTATTTAATGCGAGAAACCCGTTATCCGGTGTTTTCACCACTCCACAGTGCGTTTGATATGCAGCACCAGCGACATCTTGGATTTCGTCGGGTTTCAAGCTGAGACATGCATTTTCTACGATAATCTTGGTGAGACTTCTGTCAGAAGTATGCAGAATCTTCGAGATTGTTCTGTTCGAGCTACATAATGCGAGAAACACGTTATCTGGTGTTTTCACCACTCCACAGTGCGTTTGATATGCAGACCCGGCGACATCTTGGCTTTCGTCGGGTATCAAGCTGAGATATGCATTTTCTACGATAATCTTGGTGAGTCTTCTGTCAGAAGTATGCAGAATCTTCGAGATCGCTCTTTTCGAGCTATTTAATGCGACAAACTCGTTATCCGGTGTTTTCACCACTCCACAGTGCGTGTGATATGCAGAACCGGCGACATCTTGATTTTCGTGAGGTTTCAAGCTCAGATATGCATTTTCTGCGATAATCTTGGTGAGACTTCTGTCCGAAGTATGCAGAATCATCGAGATCGCACTTTTCGAGCTATTTAATGCGAGAAACACGTTATCTGGTGTTTTCACCACTCCACAGTGCGTATGATATGCAGAACCGACGATAACTTGGTTTCCGTGGGGTTTCAAGCTGAGATATGCATTTTCTGCGATAATCTTGGTGAGACTTCTGTCCGAAGCATGCAGAACCATCGAGATCGCACTTTTCGAGCTATTTAACGCGAGAAACACGTTATCTGGTGTTTTCACCACTCCACAGTGCGAATGATATGCATAACCAGCGTTATCTTATTTTTCGTGGGGTTTCAAGCTGAGATATGCATTTTCTGCGATAAACTTGGTGAGACTTCTTACCGAAGTATGCTTAATCACCGAGATCGCTCGTTTCGAGCTATTTAATGCGAGAAACACGTTATCTGCAGTTTTCACCACTCCACAGTGCGTATGATATGCAGAACCGACGATAACTTGGTTTTCGTGGGGTTTCAAGCTCAGCTATGCATTTTCTGCGATAATTTTGGTGAGACTTCTGTCCGAAGTATGCAGTATCATCGATATCGCTCTTTTCGACCTATTTAATGCGAGAAACACGTTATCTGCTGTTTTCACCACTCCACAGTGCGTTTGATATGCAGAACCGGCGTCATCTTGATTTTCGTGGGGTTTCAAGCTGAGATATGCATTTTCTGCGATAATCTTTGTGAGACTTCTGTCCGAAGTATGCTTAATCATCGAGATCGCTCGTATCGAGCTATTTAATGCGAGAAACACTTTATCTGGTGTTTTCAGCACTCCACAGTGCGTTTTATATGCAGAACCAGCGATATCTTGGTTTTCGTGGGGTTTCAAGCTGAGATATGCATTTTCTGCGATAATCTTGGTGAGACTTCTGTCCGAAGTATGCTTAATCATCGAGATCGCTCGTATCGAGCTATTTAATGCGAGAAACACGTTATCTGGTGTTATCACCACTCCACAGTTGGTTTGATATGCAGAACCGGAGATATCTTGGTTTTCGTGGGGTTTCAAGCTGAGATATGCATATTCTGCGATAATCTTGGTGAGACTTCTGTCCGAAGTATGCAGAATCATCGAGATCGCTCTTTTCGAGCTATTTAATGCGAGAAACACGTTATTTGGTGTTTTCACCACTCCACAGTGCGTATGATATGCAGAACCGACGATATCTTGGTTCTCGTGGGGTTTCAAGCTGAGACATGCATTTTCTGCGATAATCTTGGTGAGACTTCTGTCCGAAGTATGCAGAATCATCGAGATCGCACATTTCGAGATATTTAATGCGAGAAACACGTTATCTGGTGTTTTCACCACTCCACAGTGCGTATGATATGCAGAACCGACGATATCTTGGTTTTCGTGGGGTTTCAAGCTCAGATATGCATTTTCTGCGATAATCTTGGTGAGACTTCTGTCCGAAGTATGCTTAATCACCGAGATCGCTCGTTTCGAGCTATTTAATGCGAGAAACACGTTATCTGGTGTTTTCACCACTCCACAGTGCGTATGATATGCAGAACCGGCGATAACTTGGTTTTCGTGGGGTTTCAAGCTGAGATATGCATTTTCTGCATTAATATTGGTGAGACTTCTGTCCGAAGTATGCAGTATCATCGATATCGCTCTTTTCGAGCTATGTAATGCGTGAAACACGTTATCTGGTGTTTTGACCACTCCACAGTGCGTTTGATATGCAGAACCAGCGATATCTTGGTTTTCGTGGGGTTTCAAGCTGAGATATGCATTTTTTACGATAATCATGGTGATACTTCTGTCCGTAGGATGCAGAAACATCGAGATCGCTCTATTCGAGCTATTTAATGCGAGAAACACTTTATCTGGTGTTTTCAGCACTCCACAGTGCGTTTTATATGCAGCACCAGCGATATCTTGGTTTTCGTGGGGTTTCAAGCTGAGATATGCATTTTCTGCGATAATCTTGGTGAGACTTCTGTCCGAAGTATGCAGAATCATCGAGATCGCTCTTTTCGAGCTATTTAATGCGAGAAACACGTTATCTGGTGTTTTCACCACTCCACAGTGCGTATGATATGCAGAACCGACGATATCTTGGTTCTCGTGGGGTTTCAAGCTGAGATATGCATTTTCTGCGATAATCTTGGTGAGACTTCTGTCCGAAGTATGCTTAATCATCGAGATCGCTCTATTCGAGCTATTTAATGCGAGAAACACTTTATCTGGTGTTTTCAGCACTCCACAGTGCGTTTTATATGCAGCACCAGCGATATCTTGGTTTTCGTTCGGTTTCAAGCTGAGATATGCATTTTCTGCGATAATCTTGGTGAGACTTCTGTCCGAAGTATGCTTAATCATCGAGATCGTTCGTATCGAGCTATTTAATGCGAGAAACACGTTATCTGGTGTTATCACCACTCCACAGTTGGTTTGATATGCAGAACCGGAGATATCTTGGGTTTCGTGGGGTTTCAAGCTCAGATATGCATTTTCTGCGATAATCTTGGTGAGACTTCTGTCCGAAGTATGCTTGATCACCGAGATCGCTCGATTCTAGCTATTTAATGCGAGAAACACGTTATCTGCAGTTTTCACCACTCCACAGTGCGTATGATATGCAGAACCGACGATAACTTGGTTTTCGTGGGGTTTCAAGCTCAGCTATGCATTTTCTGCGATATTCTTGGTGATACTTCTGTCCGAAGTATGCAGAAACATCGAGATCGCTCTTTTCGACCTATTTAATGCGAGAAACACGTTATCTGCTGTTTTCACCACTCCACAGTGCGTTTGATATGCAGAACCGGCGACATCTTGATTTTCGTGAGGTTTCAAGCTGAGATATGCATTTTCTGCGATAATATTGGTGAGACTTCTGTCCGAAGTATGCAGTATCATCGATATCGCTCTTTTCGAGCTATGTAATGCGAGAAACACGTTATCTGGTGTTTTGACCACTCCACAGTGCGTTTGATATGCAGAACCAGCGATATCTTGGTTTTCGTGGGGTTTCAAGCTGAGATATGCATTTTTTACGATAATCATGGTGAGACTTCTGTCCGAAGTATGCTTAATCATCGAGATCGCACTTTTCGAGCTACTTAATTCGAGAAACACGTTATCTGGTGTTTTCTCCACTCCATAGTGCGTATGATATGCAGAACCGACGATATCTTGGTTTTCGTGGGGCTTCAAGGTCAGATATGCATTTTCTGCGATAACCTTGGTGAGACTTCTGTCCGAAGTATGCAGAATCATCGAGATCGCACTTTTCGAGCTATTTAATGCGAGAAACACGTTATCTGGTGTTTTCACCACTCCACAGTGCGGTTGATATGCAGAACCGGCGATATCTTGTTTTTCGTGGGGTTTCAAGCTGAGATATGCATGTTTTACGATAATCTTGGTGAGACTTCTGTCCGAAGTATGCTTAATCATCGAGATCGCTCTATTCGAGCTATTTAATGCGAGAAACACTTTATCTGGTGTTTTCAGCACTCCACAGTGCGTTTTATATGCAGAACCAGCGATATCTTGGTTTTCGTGGGGTTTCAAGCTGAGATATGCATTTTCTGCGATAATCTTGGTGAGACTTCTGTCCGAAGTATGCTTAATCATCGAGATCGCTCGTATCGAGCTATTTAATGCGAGAAACACGTTATCTGGTGTTATCACCACTCCACAGTTGGTTTGATATGCAGAACCGGAGATATCTTGGTTTTCGTGGGGTTTCAAGCTGAGATATGCATATTCTGCGATAATCTTGGTGAGACTTCTGTCCGAAGTATGCAGAATCATCGAGATCGCTCTTTTCGAGCTATTTAATGCGAGAAACACGTTATTTGGTGTTTTCATTACTCCACAGTGCGTATGATATGCAGAACCGACGATATCTTGGTTCTCGTGGGGTTTCAAGCTGAGATATGCATTTTCTGCGATAATCTTGGTGAGACTTCTGTCCGAAGTATGCAGAACCATCGAGATCGCACATTTCGAGATATTTAATGCGAGAAACACGTTATCTGGTGTTTTCACCACTCCACAGTGCGTATGATATGCAGAACCGACGATATCTTGGTTTTCGTGGGGTTTCAAGCTCAGATATGCATTTTCTGCGATAATCTTGGTGAGACTTCTGTCCGAAGTATGCTTAATCACCGAGATCGCTCGTTTCGAGCTATTTAATGCGAGAAACACGTTATCTGCAGTTTTCACCACTCCACAGTGCGTATGATATGCAGAACCGACGATAACTTGGTTTTCGTGGGGTTTCAAGCTCAGCTATGCATTTTCTGCGATAATCTTGGTGATACTTCTGTCCGAAGTATGCAGAAACATCGAGATCGCTCTTTTCGACCTATTTAATGCGAGAAACACGTTATCTGCTGTTTTCACCACTCCACAGTGCGTTTGATATGCAGAACCGGCGACATCTTGATTTTCGTGAGGTTTCAAGCTGAGATATGCATTTTCTGCGATAATATTGGTGAGACTTCTGTCCGAAGTATGCTGAATCATCGAGATCGCTCGTTTCGAGCTATTTAATGCGAGAAACACGTTATCTGGTGTTTTCACCACTCCACAGAGCGTTTGATATGCAGAACCGGCGATATCTTGGTTTTCGTGGGTTTTCACGCTGAGATATGCATTTTCTGCGATAATCTTGGTGAGACTTCTGTCCGAAGTATGCAGAATCATCGAGATCGTTCTTTTCGAGATATTTAATGCGAGAAACACGTTATCTGGTGTTTTCACCACTCCACAGTGCGTATGATATGCAGAACCGGCGATAACTTGGTTTTCGTGGGGTTTCAAGCTGAGATATGCATTTTCTGCGATAATATTGGTGAGACTTCTGTCCGAAGTATGCAGTATCATCGATATCGCTCTTTTCGAGCTATGTAATGCGAGAAACACGTTATCTGGTGTTTTGACCACTCCACAGTGCGTTTGATATGCAGAACCAGCGATATCTTGGTTTTCGTGGGGTTTCAAGCTGAGATATGCATTTTTTACGATAATCATGGTGATACTTCTGTCCGTAGGATGCAGAAACATCGAGATCGCTCTTTTCGACCTATTTAATGCGAGAAACAAGTTATCTGGTGTTTTCACCACTCCACAGTGCGTTTGATATGCAGAACCAGCGATATCTTGGTTTTCGTGGGGTTTCAAGCTGAGATATGCATTTTTTACGATAATCATGGTGAGACTTCTGTCCGAAGGATGCAGAATCATCGAGATCGTTCGTTTCGAGCTATTTAACGCGAGAAACACGTTATCTGGTGTTTTCACCACACCACAGTGCGTATGATATGCATAACCGGCGATATCTTGGTTTTCGTGGGGTTTCAAGCTGAGATACGCATTTTCTGCGATAAACTTGGTGAGACTTCTGTCCGAAGTATGCTTAATCATCGAGATCGCTCGTTTCGAGCTATTTAATGCGAGAAACACGTTATCTGGTGTTTTCACCACTCCACAGTGCGTATGATATGCATAACCGACGATATCTTGGTTTTCGTGGGGCTTCAAGGTCAGATATGCATTTTCTGCGATAATCTTGGTGAGACTTCTGTCCGAAGTATGCAGAATCATCGAGATCGCACTTTTCGAGCTATCTAATGCGAGAAACACGTTATCTGGTGTTTTCACCACTCCACAGTGCGTTTGATATGCAGAACCGGCGATATCTTGGTTTTCGTGGTGTTTCAAGCTGAGATATGCATGTTTTACGATAATCTTGGTGAGACTTCTGTCCGAAGTATGCTTAATCATCGAGATCGCTCTATTCGAGCTATTTAATGCGAGAAACACTTTATCTGGTGTTTTCAGCACTCCACAGTGCGTTTTATATGCAGAACCAGCGATATCTTGGTTTTCGTGGGGTTTCAAGCTGAGATATGCATTTTCTGCGATAATCTTGGTGAGACTTCTGTCCGAAGTATGCTTAATCATCGAGATCGCTCGTATCGAGCTATTTAATGCGAGAAACACGTTATCTGGTGTTTTCACCACTCCACAGTTGGTTTGATATGCAGAACCGGAGATATCTTGGTTTTCGTGGGGTTTCAAGCTGAGATATGCATTTTCTGCGATAATCGTGGTGAGACTTCTGTCCGAAGTATGCAGAATCATCGAGATCGCTCTTTGCGAGCTATTTAATGCGAGAAACACGTTGTCTGGTGTTTTCACCACTCCACAGTGCGTATGATATGCAGAACCGACGATATCTTGGTTCTCGTTGGGTTTCAAGCTGAGATATGCATTTTCTGCGGTAATCTTGGTGAGACTTCTGTCCGAAGTATGCAGAATCATCGAGATCGCACATTTCGAGATATTTAATGCGAGAATCACGTTATCTGGTGTTTTCACCACTCCACAGTTGGTTTGATATGCAGAACCGCAGATATCTTGGTTTTCGTGGGGTTTCAAGCTGAAATATGCATTTTCTGCGATAATCTTGGTGAGACTTCTGTCCGAAGTATGCTTAATCACCGAGATCGCTCGTTTCGAGCTATTTAATGCGAGAAACACGTTATCTGGTGTTTTCACCACTCCACAGTGCGTATGATATGCAGCACCGACGATAACTTGGTTTTCGTGGGGTTTCAAGCTCAGATATGCATTTTCTGCGATAATCTTGGTGAGACTTCTGTCCGAAGTATGCAGAATCATCGAGATCGCTCTTTTCGGTCCATTTAATGCGACAAACACGTCATCTGGTAGTTTTCACCACTCCACAGTGCGTTTGATATGCAGAACCGGCGTCATCTTGGCTTTCGTCGGGTATCAAGCTGAGATATGCATTTTCTACGATAATCTTGGTGAGACTTCTGTCAGAACTATGCAGAATCATCGGGATCGCTCTTTTCGAGCCATTTAATGCGACAAACACGTCATCTGGTTGTTTTCACCATTCCATAGTGCGTTTGAAATGCAGAACCGGCGTCATCTTGATTTTCGTGAGGTTTCAAGGTGAGATATGCATTTTTTGCGATAATATTGGTGAGACTTCAGTCAGAAGTATGCAGAATCATCTAGATCGCTCTTGTCGAGATATTTATTGCAAAAAAACAAGTTTCCTGGTGTTTTCAACATTCCACAGTGCGTTTGATATGCAGAACCGGCGATATCTTGGCTTTCGTCGGGTATCAAGCTGGGATATGCATTTTCTACGATAATCTTGGTGAGACTTATGTCAGAAGTATGCAGAATCATCGGGATCACTCTTTTCGAGCCATTTAATGCGACAAACACGTCATCTGGTTGTTTTCACCACTCCACAGTGTGTTTGATATGCAGAACCGGCGACATCTTGGCTTTCGTCGGGTATCAAGCTGAGATATGCATTTTCTACGATAATCTTGGTGAGACTTCTGTCAGAACTATGCAGAATCATCGGGATCGCTCTTTTCGAGCCATTTAATGCGACAAACACGTCATCTGGTTGTTTTCACCACTCCATAGTGCGTTTGAAATGCAGAACCGGCGTCATCTTGATTTTCGTGAGGTTTCAAGCTGAGATTTGCATTTTCTGCGATAATCTTGGTGAGACTTCATTCAGAAGTATGCAGAATCATCTAGATCGCTCTTGTCGAGCTATTTAATGCAAAAAAACAAGTTTCCTGGAGTTTTCAACATTCCACAGTGCGTTTGATATGCAGAACCGGCGATATCTTGGCATTCGTCGGGTATCAAGCTGCGATATGCATTTTCTACGATAATCTTGGTGAGACTTCTGTCAGAAGTATGCAGAATCATCGGGATCGCTCTTCTCGAGCCATTTAATGCGACAAACACGTCATCTGGTTGTTTTCACCACTCCACAGTGCGTTTGATATGCAGAACCGGCGACATCTTGGCTTTCGTCGGGTATCAAGCTGAGATATGCATTTTCTACGATAATCTTGGTGAGACTTCTGTCAGAAGTATGCAGAATCATCTAGATCGCACTTGTCGAGCTATTTAATGAAAAAAAACAAGTTTCCTGGTGTTTTCAACATTCCACAGTGCGCTTGATATGCAGAACCGGCGATATCTTGATTTTCGCTGTGTTTCAATCTGAGATATGCATTTTCTGCGATAATCTTGGTGAGTCTTCTGTCAGAAGTATGCAGAATCATCGAGATCCCTCTTTTCGGGTTATTTGATGCGAGAAACACGTTATCTGGTGTTTTCACCACTCCACAGTGCGTTTGATATGCAGAACCGGCGACATTGTGGCTTTCGTTGGGTATCAAGCTGAGATATGCATTTTCTACGATAATCTTGGTGAGACTTCAGTCACAAGTATGCAGAATCATCTAGATCGCTCTTGTCGAGATATTTAATGCAAAAAAACAAGTTTCCTGGTGTTTTCAACATTCCACAGTGCGTTTGATATGCAGAACCGGCGATATCTTGGCTTTCGTCGGGTATCAAGCTGGGATATGCATTTTCTAAGATAATCTTGGTGAGACTTCTGTCAGAAGTATGCAGAATCATCGGGATCGCTCTTTTCGTGCTGTTTAATGCGAAAAACACGTTATCTGGCTGTTTTCACCACTCCACAGTGCGTTTGATATGCAGAACCGGCGTCATCTTGATTTTCGTGAGGTTTCAAGCTGAGATATGCATTTTCTGCGATAATCTTGGTGAGACTTCTGTCCGAAGTATGCAGAATCATCGAGATCGCTCTTTTCGAGCTATTTAATGCGAGAAACACGTTATCTGGTGTTTTCACCACTCCACAGTGCGTTTGATATGCAGAACCAGCGATATCTTGGTTTTCGTGGGGTTTCAAGCTCAGATATGCATTTTCTGCGATAATCTTGATGTGACTTCTGTCCGAAGTATGCCGAATCATCGAGATCGCACTTTTCGAGCTATTTTATGCGAGAAACACGTTATTTGGTGTTTTCACCACTCCACAGTGCGTTTGATATGCAGAACCGGCGATATCTTGGTTTTCGTGGGGTTTCAAGCTGAGATATGCATTTTCTGCGATAATCGTGGTGAGACTTCTGTCCGAAGTATGCAGAATCATCGAGATCGCTCTTTTCGAGCTATTTAATGCGAGAAACACGTTGTCTGGTGTTTTCACCACTCCACAGTGCGTATGATATGCAGAACCGACGATATCTTGGTTCTCGTGGGGTTTCAAGCTGAGATATGCATTTCCTGCGATAATCTTGGTGAGACTTCTGTCCGAAGTATGCAGAATCATCGAGATCGCACATTTCGAGATATTTAATGCGAGAAACAAGTTATCTGGTGTTTTCACCACTCCACAGTGCGTTTGATATGCAGAACCAGCGATATCTTGGTTTTCGTGGGGTTTCAAGCTGAGATATGCATTTTTTACGATAATCATGGTGAGACTTCTGTCCGAAGTATGCAGAATCATCGAGATCGTTCGTTTCGAGCTATTTAACGCGAGAAACACGTTATCTGGTGTTTTCACCACTCCACAGTGCGTATGATATGCATAACCGACGATATCTTGGTTTTCGTGGGGCTTCAAGGTCAGATATGCATTTTCTGCGATAATCTTGGTGAGACTTCTGTCCGAAGTATGCAGAATCATCGAGATCGCACTTTTCGAGCTATCTAATGCGAGAAACACGTTATCTGGTGTTTTCACCACTCCACAGTGCGTTTGATATGCAGAACCGGCGATATCTTGGTTTTCGTGGGGTTTCAAGCTGAGATATGCATGTTTTACGATAATCTTGGTGAGACTTCTGTCCGAAGTATGCTTAATCATCGAGATCGCTCTATTCGAGCTATTTAATGCGAGAAACACTTTATCTGGTGTTTTCAGCACTCCACAGTGCGTTTTATATGCAGAACCAGCGATATCTTGGTTTTCGTGGGGTTTCAAGCTGAGATATGCATGTTTTACGATAATCTTGGTGAGACTTCTGTCCGAAGTATGCTTAATCATCGAGATCGCTCTATTCGAGCTATTTAATGCGAGAAACACTTTATCTGGTGTTTTCACCACACCACAGTGCGTATGATATGCATAACCGGCGATATCTTGGTTTTCGTGGGGTTTCAAGCTGAGATACGCATTTTCTGCGATAAACTTGGTGAGACTTCTGTCCGAAGTATGCTTAATCATCGAGATCGCTCGTTTCGAGCTATTTAATGCGAGAAACACGTTATCTGGTGTTTTCACCACTCCACAGTGCGTATGATATGCATAACCGACGATATCTTGGTTTTCGTGGGGCTTCAAGGTCAGATATGCATTTTCTGCGATATTCTTGGTGAGACTTCTGTCCGAAGTATGCAGAATCATCGAGATCGCACTTTTCGAGCTATCTAATGCGAGAAACACGTTATCTGGTGTTTTCACCACTCCACAGTGCGTTTGATATGCAGAACCGGCGATATCTTGGTTTTCGTGGGGTTTCAAGCTGAGATATGCATGTTTTACGATAATCTTGGTGAGACTTCTGTCCGAAGTATGCTTAATCATCGAGATCGCTCTATTCGAGCTATTTAATGCGAGAAACACTTTATCTGGTGTTTTCAGCACTCCACAGTGCGTTTTATATGCAGAACCAGCGATATCTTGGTTTTCGTGGGGTTTCAAGCTGAGATATGCATTTTCTGCGATAATCTTGGTGAGACTTCTGTCCGAAGTATGCTTAATCACCGAGATCGCTCGTTTCGAGCTATTTAATGCGAGAAACACGTTATCTGGTGTTTTCACCACTCCACAGTGCGTATGATATGCAGCACCGACGATAACTTGGTTTTCGTGGGGTTTCAAGCTCAGATATGCATTTTCTGCGATAATCTTGGTGAGACTTCTGTCCGAAGTATGCAGAATCATCGAGATCGCTCTTTTCGGTCCATTTAATGCGACAAACACGTCATCTGGTAGTTTTCACCACTCCACAGTGCGTTTGATATGCAGAACCGGCGATATCTTGGCTTTCGTCGGGTATCAAGCTGGGATATGCATTTTCTAAGATAATCTTGGTGAGACTTCTGTCAGAAGTATGCAGAATCATCGGGATCGCTCTTTTCGTGCTGTTTAATGCGAAAAACACGTTATCTGGCTGTTTTCACCACTCCACAGTGCGTTTGATATGCAGAACCGGCGATATCTTGGTTTTCGTGGGGTTTCAAGCTGAGATATGCATTTTCTGCGATAATCGTGGTGAGACTTCTGTCCGAAGTATGCAGAATCATCGAGATCGCTCTTTTCGAGCTATTTAATGCGAGAAACACGTTGTCTGGTGTTTTCAGCACTCCACAGTGCGTTTTATATGCAGAACCAGCGATATCTTGGTTTTCGTGGGGTTTCAAGCTGAGATATGCATTTTCTGCGATAATCTTGGTGAGACTTCTGTCCGAAGTATGCAGAATCATCGAGATCGCACATTTCGAGATATTTAATGCGAGAATCACGTTATCTGGTGTTTTCACCACTCCACAGTTGGTTTGATATGCAGAACCGCAGATATCTTGGTTTTCGTGGGGTTTCAAGCTGAAATATGCATTTTCTGCGATAATCTTGGTGAGACTTCTGTCCGAAGTATGCTTAATCACCGAGATCGCTCGTTTCGAGCTATTTAATGCGAGAAACACGTTATCTGGTGTTTTCACCACTCCACAGTGCGTATGATATGCAGCACCGACGATAACTTGGTTTTCGTGGGGTTTCAAGCTCAGATATGCATTTTCTGCGATAATCTTGGTGAGACTTCTGTCCGAAGTATGCAGAATCATCGAGATCGCTCTTTTCGGTCCATTTAATGCGACAAACACGTCATCTGGTAGTTTTCACCACTCCACAGTGCGTTTGATATGCAGAACCGGCGTCATCTTGGCTTTCGTCGGGTATCAAGCTGAGATATGCATTTTCTACGATAATCTTGGTGAGACTTCTGTCAGAACTATGCAGAATCATCGGGATCGCTCTTTTCGAGCCATTTAATGCGACAAACACGTCATCTGGTTGTTTTCACCATTCCATAGTGCGTTTGAAATGCAGAACCGGCGTCATCTTGATTTTCGTGAGGTTTCAAGGTGAGATATGCATTTTTTGCGATAATATTGGTGAGACTTCAGTCAGAAGTATGCAGAATCATCTAGATCGCTCTTGTCGAGATATTTATTGCAAAAAAACAAGTTTCCTGGTGTTTTCAACATTCCACAGTGCGTTTGATATGCAGAACCGGCGATATCTTGGCTTTCGTCGGGTATCAAGCTGGGATATGCATTTTCTACGATAATCTTGGTGAGACTTATGTCAGAAGTATGCAGAATCATCGGGATCACTCTTTTCGAGCCATTTAATGCGACAAACACGTCATCTGGTTGTTTTCACCACTCCACAGTGTGTTTGATATGCAGAACCGGCGACATCTTGGCTTTCGTCGGGTATCAAGCTGAGATATGCATTTTCTACGATAATCTTGGTGAGACTTCTGTCAGAACTATGCAGAATCATCGGGATCGCTCTTTTCGAGCCATTTAATGCGACAAACACGTCATCTGGTTGTTTTCACCACTCCATAGTGCGTTTGAAATGCAGAACCGGCGTCATCTTGATTTTCGTGAGGTTTCAAGCTGAGATTTGCATTTTCTGCGATAATCTTGGTGAGACTTCATTCAGAAGTATGCAGAATCATCTAGATCGCTCTTGTCGAGCTATTTAATGCAAAAAAACAAGTTTCCTGGAGTTTTCAACATTCCACAGTGCGTTTGATATGCAGAACCGGCGATATCTTGGCATTCGTCGGGTATCAAGCTGCGATATGCATTTTCTACGATAATCTTGGTGAGACTTCTGTCAGAAGTATGCAGAATCATCGGGATCGCTCTTCTCGAGCCATTTAATGCGACAAACACGTCATCTGGTTGTTTTCACCACTCCACAGTGCGTTTGATATGCAGAACCGGCGACATCTTGGCTTTCGTCGGGTATCAAGCTGAGATATGCATTTTCTACGATAATCTTGGTGAGACTTCTGTCAGAAGTATGCAGAATCATCTAGATCGCACTTGTCGAGCTATTTAATGAAAAAAAACAAGTTTCCTGGTGTTTTCAACATTCCACAGTGCGCTTGATATGCAGAACCGGCGATATCTTGATTTTCGCTGTGTTTCAATCTGAGATATGCATTTTCTGCGATAATCTTGGTGAGTCTTCTGTCAGAAGTATGCAGAATCATCGAGATCCCTCTTTTCGGGTTATTTGATGCGAGAAACACGTTATCTGGTGTTTTCACCACTCCACAGTGCGTTTGATATGCAGAACCGGCGACATTGTGGCTTTCGTTGGGTATCAAGCTGAGATATGCATTTTCTACGATAATCTTGGTGAGACTTCAGTCACAAGTATGCAGAATCATCTAGATCGCTCTTGTCGAGATATTTAATGCAAAAAAACAAGTTTCCTGGTGTTTTCAACATTCCACAGTGCGTTTGATATGCAGAACCGGCGATATCTTGGCTTTCGTCGGGTATCAAGCTGGGATATGCATTTTCTAAGATAATCTTGGTGAGACTTCTGTCAGAAGTATGCAGAATCATCGGGATCGCTCTTTTCGTGCTGTTTAATGCGAAAAACACGTTATCTGGCTGTTTTCACCACTCCACAGTGCGTTTGATATGCAGAACCGGCGTCATCTTGATTTTCGTGAGGTTTCAAGCTGAGATATGCATTTTCTGCGATAATCTTGGTGAGACTTCTGTCCGAAGTATGCAGAATCATCGAGATCGCTCTTTTCGAGCTATTTAATGCGAGAAACACGTTATCTGGTGTTTTCACCACTCCACAGTGCGTTTGATATGCAGAACCAGCGATATCTTGGTTTTCGTGGGGTTTCAAGCTCAGATATGCATTTTCTGCGATAATCTTGATGTGACTTCTGTCCGAAGTATGCCGAATCATCGAGATCGCACTTTTCGAGCTATTTTATGCGAGAAACACGTTATTTGGTGTTTTCACCACTCCACAGTGCGTTTGATATGCAGAACCGGCGATATCTTGGTTTTCGTGGGGTTTCAAGCTGAGATATGCATTTTCTGCGATAATCGTGGTGAGACTTCTGTCCGAAGTATGCAGAATCATCGAGATCGCTCTTTTCGAGCTATTTAATGCGAGAAACACGTTGTCTGGTGTTTTCACCACTCCACAGTGCGTATGATATGCAGAACCGACGATATCTTGGTTCTCGTGGGGTTTCAAGCTGAGATATGCATTTCCTGCGATAATCTTGGTGAGACTTCTGTCCGAAGTATGCAGAATCATCGAGATCGCACATTTCGAGATATTTAATGCGAGAAACAAGTTATCTGGTGTTTTCACCACTCCACAGTGCGTTTGATATGCAGAACCAGCGATATCTTGGTTTTCGTGGGGTTTCAAGCTGAGATATGCATTTTTTACGATAATCATGGTGAGACTTCTGTCCGAAGTATGCAGAATCATCGAGATCGTTCGTTTCGAGCTATTTAACGCGAGAAACACGTTATCTGGTGTTTTCACCACTCCACAGTGCGTATGATATGCATAACCGACGATATCTTGGTTTTCGTGGGGCTTCAAGGTCAGATATGCATTTTCTGCGATAATCTTGGTGAGACTTCTGTCCGAAGTATGCAGAATCATCGAGATCGCACTTTTCGAGCTATCTAATGCGAGAAACACGTTATCTGGTGTTTTCACCACTCCACAGTGCGTTTGATATGCAGAACCGGCGATATCTTGGTTTTCGTGGGGTTTCAAGCTGAGATATGCATGTTTTACGATAATCTTGGTGAGACTTCTGTCCGAAGTATGCTTAATCATCGAGATCGCTCTATTCGAGCTATTTAATGCGAGAAACACTTTATCTGGTGTTTTCAGCACTCCACAGTGCGTTTTATATGCAGAACCAGCGATATCTTGGTTTTCGTGGGGTTTCAAGCTGAGATATGCATGTTTTACGATAATCTTGGTGAGACTTCTGTCCGAAGTATGCTTAATCATCGAGATCGCTCTATTCGAGCTATTTAATGCGAGAAACACTTTATCTGGTGTTTTCACCACACCACAGTGCGTATGATATGCATAACCGGCGATATCTTGGTTTTCGTGGGGTTTCAAGCTGAGATACGCATTTTCTGCGATAAACTTGGTGAGACTTCTGTCCGAAGTATGCTTAATCATCGAGATCGCTCGTTTCGAGCTATTTAATGCGAGAAACACGTTATCTGGTGTTTTCACCACTCCACAGTGCGTATGATATGCATAACCGACGATATCTTGGTTTTCGTGGGGCTTCAAGGTCAGATATGCATTTTCTGCGATATTCTTGGTGAGACTTCTGTCCGAAGTATGCAGAATCATCGAGATCGCACTTTTCGAGCTATCTAATGCGAGAAACACGTTATCTGGTGTTTTCACCACTCCACAGTGCGTTTGATATGCAGAACCGGCGATATCTTGGTTTTCGTGGGGTTTCAAGCTGAGATATGCATGTTTTACGATAATCTTGGTGAGACTTCTGTCCGAAGTATGCTTAATCATCGAGATAGCTCTATTCGAGCTATTTAATGCGAGAAACACTTTATCTGGTGTTTTCAGCACTCCACAGTGCGTTTTATATGCAGAACCAGCGATATCTTGGTTTTCGTGGGGTTTCAAGCTGAGATATGCATTTTCTGCGATAATCTTGGTGAGACTTCTGTCCGAAGTATGCTTAATCATCGAGATCGCTCGTATCGAGCTATTTAATGCGAGAAACACGTTATCTGGTGTTTTCACCACTCCACAGTTGGTTTGATATGCAGAACCGGAGATATCTTGGTTTTCGTGGGGTTTCAAGCTCAGATATGCATTTTCAGCGATAATCGTGGTGAGACTTCTGTCCGAAGTATGCAGAATCATCGAGATCGCTCTTTGCGAGCTATTTAATGCGAGAAACACGTTGTCTGGTGTTTTCACCACTCCACAGTGCGTATGATATGCAGAACCGACGATATCTTGGTTCTCGTTGGGTTTCAAGCTGAGATATGCATTTTCTGCGGTAATCTTGGTGAGACTTCTGTCCGAAGTATGCCGAATCATCGAGATCGCACTTTTCGAGCTATTTTATGCGAGAAACACGTTATTTGGTGTTTTCACCACTCCACAGTGCGTTTGATATGCAGAACCGGCGATATCTTGGTTTTCGTGGGGTTTCAAGCTGAGATATGCATTTTCTGCGATAATCGTGGTGAGACTTCTGTCCGAAGTATGCAGAATCATCGAGATCGCTCTTTTCGAGCTATTTAATGCGAGAAACACGTTGTCTGGTGTTTTCAGCACTCCACAGTGCGTTTTATATGCAGAACCAGCGATATCTTGGTTTTCGTGGGGTTTCAAGCTGAGATATGCATTTTCTGCGATAATCTTGGTGAGACTTCTGTCCGAAGTATGCTTAATCATCGAGATCGCTCGTATCGAGCTATTTAATGCGAGAAACACGTTATCTGGTGTTTTCACCACTCCACAGTTGGTTTGATATGCAGAACCGGAGATATCTTGGTTTTCGTGGGGTTTCAAGCTGAGATATGCATTTTCTGCGATAATCGTGGTGAGACTTCTGTCCGAAGTATGCAGAATCATCGAGATCGCTCTTTGCGAGCTAATTAATGCGAGAAACACGTTGTCTGGTGTTTTCACCACTCCACAGTGCGTATGATATGCAGAACCGACGATATCTTGGTTCTCGTTGGGTTTCAAGCTGAGATATGCATTTTCTGCGGTAATCTTGGTGAGATTTCTGTCCGAAGTATGCAGAATCATCGAGATCGCACATTTCGAGATATTTAATGCGAGAAACACGTTATCTGGTGTTTTCACCACTCCACAGTTGGTTTGATATGCAGAACCGCAGATATCTTGGTTTTCGTGGGGTTTCAAGCTCAGATATGCATTTTCTGCGATAATCTTGATGAGACTTCTGTCCGAAGTATGCAGAATCATCGAGATCGCACATTTCGAGATATTTAATGCGAGAAACACGTTATCTGGTGTTTTCACCACTCCACAGTTGGTTTGATATGCAGAACCGACGATATCTTGGTTCTCGTTGGGTTTCAAGCTGAGATATGCATTTTCTGCGGTAATCTTGGTGAGATTTCTGTCCGAAGTATGCAGAATCATCGAGATCGCACATTTCGAGATATTTAATGCGAGAAACACGTTATCTGGTGTTTTCACCACTCCACAGTTGGTTTGATATGCAGAACCGCAGATATCTTGGTTTTCGTGGGGTTTCAAGCTCAGATATGCATTTTCTGCGATAATCTTGATGAGACTTCTGTCCGAAGTATGCAGAATCATCGAGATCGCACATTTCGAGATATTTAATGCGAGAAACACGTTATCTGGTGTTTTCACCACTCCACAGTTGGTTTGATATGCAGAACCGCAGATATCTTGGTTTTCGTGGGGTTTCAAGCTGAGATATGCATTTTCTGCGATAATCTTGGTGAGACTTCTGTCCGAAGTATGCCGAATCATCGAGATCGCACTTTTCGAGCTATTTTATGCGAGAAACACGATATCTGGTGTTTTCACCACTCCACAGTGCGTATGATATGCAGCACCGACGATAACTTGGTTTTCGTGGGGTTTCAAGCTCAGATATGCATTTTCTGCGATAATCTTGGTGAGACTTCTGTCCGAAGTATGCAGAATCATCGAGATCGCTCTTTTCGAGCCATTTAATGCGACAAACACGTCATCTGGTTGTTTTCACCACTCCATAGTGCGTTTGAAATGCAGAACCGGCGTCATCTTGATTTTCGTGAGGTTTCAAGCTGAGATTTGCATTTTCTGCGATAATCTTGGTGAGACTTCATTCAGAAGTATGCAGAATCATCTAGATCGCTCTTGTCGAGCTATTTAATGCAAAAAAACAAGTTTCCTGGAGTTTTCAACATTCCACAGTGCGTTTGATATGCAGAACCGGCGATATCTTGGCATTCGTCGGGTATCAAGCTGCGATATGCATTTTCTACGATAATCTTGGTGAGACTTCTGTCAGAAGTATGCAGAATCATCGGGATCGCTCTTCTCGCGCCATTTAATGCGACAAACACGTCATCTGGTTGTTTTCACCACTCCACAGTGCGTTTGATATGCAGAACCGGCGACATCTTGGCTTTCGTCGGGTATCAAGCTGAGATATGCATTTTCTACGATAATCTTGGTGAGACTTCTGTCAGAACTATGCAGAATCATCGGGATCGCTCTTTTCGAGCCATTTAATGCGACAAACACGTCATCTGGTTGTTTTCACCACTCCATAGTGCGTTTGAAATGCAGAACCGGCGTCATCTTGATTTTCGTGAGGTTTCAAGCTGAGATTTGCATTTTCTGCGATAATCTTGGTGAGACTTCATTCAGAAGTATGCAGAATCATCTAGATCGCTCTTGTCGAGCTATTTAATGCAAAAAAACAAGTTTCCTGGAGTTTTCAACATTCCACAGTGCGTTTGATATGCAGAACCGGCGATATCTTGGCATTCGTCGGGTATCAAGCTGCGATATGCATTTTCTACGATAATCTTGGTGAGACTTCTGTCAGAAGTATGCAGAATCATCGGGATCGCTCTTCTCGAGCCATTTAATGCGACAAACACGTCATCTGGTTGTTTTCACCACTCCACAGTGCGTTTGATATGCAGAACCGGCGACATCTTGGCTTTCGTCGGGTATCAAGCTGAGATATGCATTTTCTACGATAATCTTGGTGAGACTTCTGTCAGAAGTATGCAGAATCATCTAGATCGCTCTTGTCGAGCTATTTAATGAAAAAAAACAAGTTTCCTGGTGTTTTCAACATTCCACAGTGCGCTTGATATGCAGAACCGGCGATATCTTGATTTTCGTGGTGTTTCAATCTGAGATATGCATTTTCTGCGATAATCTTGGTGAGTCTTCTGTCAGAAGTATGCAGAATCATCGAGATCCCTCTTTTCGGGTTATTTGATGCGAGAAACACGTTATCTGGTGTTTTCACCACTCCACAGTGCGTTTGATATGCAGAACCGGCGACATTGTGGCTTTCGTTGGGTATCAAGCTGAGATATGCATTTTCTACGATAATCTTGGTGAGACTTCAGTCAGAAGTATGCAGAATCATCTAGATCGCTCTTGTCGAGATATTTAATGCAAAAAAACAAGTTTCCTGGTGTTTTCAACATTCCACAGTGCGTTTGATATGCAGAACCGGCGATATCTTGGCTTTCGTCGGGTATCAAGCTGGGATATGCATTTTCTAAGATAATCTTGGTGAGACTTCTGTCAGAAGTATGCAGAATCATCGGGATCGCTCTTTTCGTGCTATTTAATGCGAAAAACACGTTATCTGGCTGTTTTCACCACTCCACAGTGCGTTTGATATGCAGAACCGGCGTCATCTTGATTTTCGTGAGGTTTCAAGCTGAGATATGCATTTTCTGCGATAATCTTGGTGAGACTTCTGTCCGAAGTATGCAGAATCATCGAGATCGCTCTTTTCGAGCTATTTAATGCGAGAAACACGTTATCTGGTGTTTTCACCACTCCACAGTGCGTTTGATATGCAGAACCAGCGATATCTTGGTTTTCGTGGGGTTTCAAGCTCAGATATGCATTTTCTGCGATAATCTTGATGAGACTTCTGTCCGAAGTATGCCGAATCATCGAGATCGCACTTTTCGAGCTATTTTATGCGAGAAACACGTTATTTGGTGTTTTCACCACTCCACAGTGCGTTTGATATGCAGAACCGGCGATATCTTGGTTTTCGTGGGGTTTCAAGCTGAGATATGCATTTTCTGCGATAATCGTGGGGAGACTTCTGTCCGAAGTATGCAGAATCATCGAGATCGCTCTTTTCGAGCTATTTAATGCGAGAAACACGTTGTCTGGTGTTTTCACCACTCCACAGTGCGTATGATATGCAGCACCGACGATAACTTGGTTTTCGTGGGGTTTCAAGCTCAGATATGCATTTTCTACGATAATCTTGGTGAGACTTCTGCCAGAACTATGCAGAATCATCGGGATCGCACTTTTCGAGCCATTTAATGCGACAAACACGTCATCTGGTTGTTTTCACCACTCCATAGTGCGTTTGAAATGCAGAACCGGCGTCATCTTGATTTTCGTGAGGTTTCAAGGTGAGATATGCATTTTTTGCGATAATATTGGTGAGACTTCAGTCAGAAGTATGCAGAATCATCTAGATCGCTCTTGTCGAGATATTTAATGCAAAAAAACAAGTTTCCTGGTGTTTTCAACATTCCACAGTGCGTTTGATATGCAGAACCGGCGATATCTTGGCTTTCGTCGGGTATCAAGCTGAGATATGCATTTTCTACGATAATCATGGTGAGACTTCTGTCAGAACTATGCAGAATCATCGGGATCGCTCTTTTCGAGCCATTTAATGCGACAAACACGTCATCTGGTTGTTTTCACCACTCCACAGTGCGTTTGATATGCAGAACCGGCGACATCTTGGCTTTCGTCGGGTATCAAGCTGAGATATGCATTTTCTACGATAATCTTGGTGAGACTTCTGTCAGAACTATGCAGATTCATCGGGATCGCTCTTTTCGAGCCATTTAATGCGACAAACACGTCATCTGGTTGTTTTCACCACTCCATAGTGCGTTTGAAATGCAGAACCGGCGTCATCTTGGTTTTCGTGAGGTTTCAAGCTGAGATTTGCATTTTCTGCGATAATCTTGGTGAGACTTCATTCAGAAGTATGCAGAATCATCTAGATCGCTCTTGTCGAGCTATTTAATGCAAAAAAACTAGTTTCCTGGAGTTTTCAACATTCCACAGTGCGTTTGATATGCAGAACCGGCGATATCTTGGCATTCGTCGGGTATCAAGCTGCGATATGCATTTTCTACGATAATCTTGGTGAGACTTCTGTCAGAAGTATGCAGAATCATCGGGATCGCTCTTTTCGAGACATTTAATGCGACAAACACGTCATCTGGTTGTTTTCACCACTCCACAGTGCGTTTGATATGCAGAACCGGCGTCATCTTGATTTTCGTGAGGTTTCAAGGTGAGATATGCATTTTTTGCGATAATATTGGGGAGACTTCAGTCAGAAGTATGCAGAATCATCTAGATCGCTCGTTTCGAGCTACTTAATGCGAGAAACACGTGTTCTGGTGTTTTCACCACTCCACAGAACGTTTTATGTGCAGAACCGGCGACATCTTGGATTTCGTCGGGTTTCAAGCTGAGATATGCATTTTTGTGATTATCTTGTTGAGACTTCAGTCAGAAGTATGTAGAATCATCTAGATCGCTCATGTCGAGCTATTTAATGCAAAAAAACAAGTTTCCTGGTGTTATCAACATTCCACAGTGCGTTTGATATGCAGAGCCGGCGATAACTTGATTTTCGTGGTGTTTCCAGCTGAGATATGCATTTTCTACGATAATCTTGGTGAGACTACTGTCAGAAGTATGCAGAATCATCTAGATCGCTCTTTTCGAGCTATTTAATAAAAAAAAACAAGTTTCCTGTTGTTTTCAACATTTCACAGTGCGTTTGATATGCAGAACCGGCGATATCTTGATTTTCGTGGTGTTTCCAGCTGAGATATGCATTTTCTGCGATAATCTTGGTGAGTCTTCTGTCAGAAGTATGCAGAATCATCGAGATCCCTCTTTTCGGGTTATTTGATGCGAGAAACACGTTATCTGGTGTTTTCACCACTCCACAGTGCGTTTGATACGCAGAACCGGAAATATCTGGGTTTCGGTCGGGTTTCAAGCTGAGATATGCATTTTCTGCGATAAGCTTGGTGAGACTTCAGTCAGAAGTATGCAGAATCATCGGGATCGCTCTTTTCGAGCTATTTAATGCGAGAAACACGTTATCTGGTGTTTTCACCACTCCACTGTGCGTTTGATATGCAGAACCGGCGACATCTTTGATTTCGTCGGGGTTCAAGCTGACATATGCATTTTCTACGATAATCTTGGTGAGACTTCTGTCAGAAGTATGCAGAATCATCGGGATTGCTCTTTTCGAACTATTTAATGCGAGAAACACGTTTTCTGGTGTTTTCACAACTCCACAGTACGTTTGATGTGCCGAACCGGAGATAACTTGGTTTTCGTGAGGTTTCAAGCTGAGATATGTATTTTCTGCGATAATCTTTGTGGTACTTCAGTCAGAAGTATGCAGAATCATCTAGATCGCTCTTGGCGAGCTATTTAATGCAAAAAAACAAGATACCTGGTGTTTTCAACATTTCACAGTGCGTTTGATATGCAGAACCGGCGATATCTTGATTTTCGTGGTGTTTCCAGCTGAGATATGCATTTTCTGCGATAATCTTGGTGAGTCTTCTGTCAGAAGTATGCAGAATCATCGAGATTCCTCTTTTCGAGCTATTTAATGCGAGAAACACGTTATCTGGTGTTTTCACCACTCCACAGTGCGTTTGATATGCTGAACCGGCGACATTTTGGCTTTCGTCGGGTTTCAAGCTGAGATATGCATTTTCTGCGGCAATCTTGGTGAGCCTTCTGTCCGAAGTATGCAGAGTCATCGAGAACTCTCTTTTCGAGCTATTTAATGCGGGAAACACGTTATCTGGTGTTTTGACCACTCCACAGTGCGTTTGATATGTAGAGCCGCCGATAACTTGGTTTTCGTGGGGTTTCCAGCTGAGATATGCATTTTCTGCGATAATCTTGGTGAGTCTTCTCTCAGAAGTATGCAGAATCATCTAGATCGCTCTTTTCGAACTTTTTAATGCGACAAACACGTTTTCTGGTGTATTCACCACTCCACAGTACGTTTGATATGCAGAACCGGAAATATCTTGGTTTCGGTCGGGTTTCAAGCTGAGATATGCATTTTCTGCGATAATATTGGTGAGACTTCTGTCCGAAGTATGCAGAATCATCGATATCGCTCTTTTCGAGCTGTTTAATGCGAGAAACACGTTATCTGGTGTTTTCACCACCCCACAGTGCGTTTGATATGCAGAACCGGCGACATCTTGGATTTCGTCGGGTTTCAAGTTGAGATATGCATTTTCTGCGATAATATTGGTGAGACTTCTGTCCGAAGTATGCAGAATCATCGATACCGCTCGTTTCGAACTATTTAATGCGAAAAACCAAGTTTTCTGGTGTTTTGACCACTCCACAGTGCGTTTGATATGTAGAGCCGCCGATAACTTGGTTCACGTGGGGTTTCCAGCTGAAATATGCATTTTCTGCGATAATCTTTCTGAGACTTCTGTCAGAAGTATGCAGAATCATCGAGATCGCTCTATTCGAGTTATTTAATGCGAGAAACACGTTATCTGGTGTTTTCATCACTCTACAGGGCGTTTGATATGCAGAACCGGCGATATGTTGGTTTACGTGGGGTTTCCAGATGAGATATGCATTTTCAGTGGTAATCCTCATGATTCTTCTGTGACAAGTATGCAGAATCACCGAAATCGCTGTTTTCGTGCTATTTAATGCGAAATACGCGTTTTCTGGTGTATTCACCACTCCACAGTACGTTTGACATGCAGAATCGGAGATATCTTGGTTTCGGTCGGTTTTCAAGCTGAGATATGCATTTTCTGCGATAATACTGGTGGGACTTCAGTCAGAAGTATGCAGAATCATCTAGATCGCTCGTTTCGAGCTATTTAATGCGAAAAAACAAGTTTTCTGGTGTTTTGACCACTCCACAGTGCGTTTGATATGTAGAGCCGCCGATAACTTGGTTTTCGTGGGGTTTCAAGCTGAGATATGCATTTTCTGCGATAATACTGGTGGGACTTCAGTCAGAAGTATGCAGAATCATCTAGATCGCTCGTTTCGAGCTATTTAATGCGAAAAAACAAGTTTTCTGGTGTTTTGACCACTCCACAGTGCGTTTGATATGTAGAGCCGCCGATAACTTGGTTTTCGTGGGGTTTCAAGCTGAGATATGCATTTTTTACGATAATCTTGGTGAAACTTCTGTCCGAAGTATGCAGAATCATCGAGATCCCTCTTTTCGGGTTATTTGATGCGAGAAACACGTTATCTGGTGTTTTCACCACTCCACAGTGCGTTTGATACGCAGAACCGGCGACTTCGTGGCTTTCGTCGGGTATCAAGCTGAGATATGCATTCTCTACAATAATCTTGGTGAGAGTTCTGTCAGAAGTATGCAGAATCATCGGGATCGCTCTTTTCGAGTTATTTAATGCGAGAAACACGTTATCTGGTGTTTTCACCACTCCACAGTGCGTTTGATATGCAGAACCGGCGACATCTTGATTTTCGAGAGGTTTCCAGCTGAGATATGCATTTTCTGCGATAATCTTGGTGAGTCTTCTCTCAGAAGTATGCAGAATCATCTAGATCGCTCTTTTCGAACTTTTTAATGCGACAAACACGTTATCTGGTGTTTTCACCACTCCACTGTGCGTTTGATATGTAGAACCGGCGACATCTTTGATTTCGTCGGGGTTCAAGATGACATATGCATTTTCTACGATAATCTTGGTGAGTCTTCTGTCAGAAGTATGCAGAATCATCGAGATTCCTCTTTTCGAGCTATTTAATGCGAGAAACACGTTATCTGGTGCTTTCACCACTCCACAGTGCGTTTGATATGCTGAACCGGCGACATCTTGGCTTTCGTCGGGTTTCAAGCTGGGATATGCATTTTCTGCGGCAATCTTGGTGAGCCTTCTGTCCGAAGTATGCAGAGTCATCGAAATCGCTCTTTTCGAGCTATTTAATGCGGGAAACACGTTATCTGGTGTTTTGACCACTCCACAGTGCGTTTGATATGTAGAGCCGCCGATAACTTGGTTTTCGTGGGGTTTCCAGCTGAGATATGCGTTTTCTGCGATAATCTTGGTGAGTCTTCTCTCAGAAGTATGCAGAATCATCGAGATCGCTCGTTTCGAGCTATTTAATGCGAGAAACACGTTATCTGGTGTTTTCACCACTCCACAGTGCGTTGGATGTGCAGAACCGGAGATATTTTGGTTTTCGTCGGGTTTCAATCTGAGATATGCATTTTCTACGATAAGCTTGGTGAGACATCTGTCCGAAGTATGCAGAATCATCTAGATCGCTCTTTTCGAGCTACTTAATGCGAGATACACGTTATCTGGTTGTTTTCACCACTCCACAGTGCGATTGATATACAGAACCGGCGACATCTTGATTCTCGTGAGGTTTCAAGCTGAGATATGCATTTTCTGCGATTATATTGGTGAGACTTCAGTCAGTTGTATGCAGAATCATCTAGATCGCTCTTTTCGGGCTATTTAATGCGAGAAACACGTTTTCTTGTGTTTTCACCACCCCACAGTGCGATTGATATGCAGAACCGGAGATATCTTGGTTTCGGTCGGGTTTCAAGCTGAGATATGCATTTTCTGCGATAATCTTGGTGAGACTTCAGTCAGAAGTATGCAGAATAATCGAGATCGCTCTTTTCGAGCTAGTTACTGCGAGAAACACGTTCTCTGGTGGTTTCACCACTCCACAGTGCGTCTGATATGCAGAACCGGCGATATCATGGTTTTCGTCGGGTTTCAAGCTGAGATATGCATTTTCAACGATAATCTTGGAGAGACTTCAGTCAGAAGTATGCAGAATCATCTAGATCGCTCGTTTCGAGCTATTTCATGCGAGAAACACGTTATCTGGTTGTTTTCACCACTCCACAGTGCGTTTGATATGCAGGACCGGCGATATCTTGATTTTCGTGATATTTCTAGCTGAGATATGCATTTTCTGCGATAATATTGGTGAGACTTCAGTCAGAAGTATGCAGAATCATCTAGATCGCTCGTTTCGAGCTATTTAATGCGAAAAAACAAGTTTTCTGGTGTTTTCAACATTCCGCAGTGCGTTTGATATGCCGAACCGGCGATATCTTGGTTTTCGTCGGGTTTCAAGCTGAGATATGCATTTTCTGCGATAATCTTGGAGAGACTTCAGTCAGAAGTATGCAGAATCATGGAGATCGCTCTTTTCGAGCTAGTTAATGCGAGAAACACGTTTTCTGGTTTTTTCACCACTCCACTGTGCGTCTGAAATGCAGAACCGGCGATATCTTGGCTTTCGTCGGGTATCAAGCTGAGACATGCATTTTCTGCGATAATCTTGGCGATTCTTCTGTCAGAAGTATGCATAATAATCGAGATCGCTCTTTTCGAGCTATTTAATGCGGGAAACACGTTATCTGGTGTATTGACCACTCCGCAGTGCATTTGATATGTAGAGCCGCCGATAACTTGGTTTTCGTGGGGTTCACAGCTGATATATGCATTTTCTGCGATAATCTTGGTGTTTCATCTATGAGAAGTATGCAGAATCATCGAGAACGCTCTTTTCGAGCTACTTAATGCGAGAAACACGTTTTCTGGTTTTTTCATCACTCCACTGTGCGTCTGAAATGCAGAACCGGCGATATCTTGGTTTTCGTCGGGTTTCAAGCTGAGATATGCATTTTCAACGATTATCTTGGAGAGACTTCAGTCAGAAGTATGCAGAATCATCTAGATCGCTCGTTTCCAGCTATTTAATGCGAGAAACACGTTATCTGGTTGTTTTCACCACTCCACAGTGCGTTTGATATGCAGGACCGGCGATATCTTGATTTTCGTGATATTTCTAGCTGAGATATGCATTTTCTGCGATAATATTGGTGAGACTTCAGTCAGAAGTATGCAGAATAATCGAGATCGCTCTTTTCGAGCTATTTAATGCGGGAAACACGTTATCTGGTGTATTGACCACTCCACAGTGCATTTGATATGTAGAGCCGCCGATAACTTGGTTTTCGTGGGGTTTCCAGCTGATATATGCATTTTCTGCGATAATCTTGGTGTTTCATCTATGAGAAGTATGCAGAATCATCGAGAACGCTCTTTTCGAGCTACTTAATGCGAGAAACACGTTTTCTGGTTTTTTCATCACTCCACTGTGCGTCTGAAATGCAGAACCGGCGATATCTTGGCTTTCGTCGGGTATCAAGCTGAGACATGCATTTTCTGCGATAATCTTGGCGATTCTTCTGTCAGAAGTATGCAGAATCATCTAGATCGCTCGTTTCGAGCTATTTAATGCGAAAAAACAAGTTTTCTGGTGTTTTCAACATTCCGCATTGCGTTTGATATGCAGAACCGGCGATATCTTGATCTTCGTGGTGTTTCCAGCTGAGATATGCATTTTCTGCGATAATCTTGGTGCGACTTCTGTCAGAAGTATGCAGAATCATGGAGATCGCTCTTTTCGAGCTATTTAATGCGAGAAACACGTTATCTGGTGTATTGACCACTCCACAGTGCGTTTGATATGCAAAACCGGCGATATCTTGGTTTTCGTCGGGTTTCAAGCTGAGATATGCATTTTCAACGATAATCTTGGAGAGACTTCAGTCAGAAGTATGCAGAATCATCTAGATCGCTCGTTTCGAGCTATTTAATGCGAGAAACACGATATCTGGTTGTTTTCACCACTCCACAGTGCGTTTGATATGCAGAACCGGCGATGTCTTGGCTTTCGTCGGGTATCAAGCTGAGACATGCATTTTCTGCGATAATCTTGGCGATTCTTCTGTCAGAAGTATGCAGAATCATCGAGAACGCTCTTTTCGAGCTAGTTAATGCGAGAAACACGTTTTCTGGTGTTTTCACCACTCCACAGTGCGTCTGATATGCAGAACCGGCGATATCTTGGTTTTCGTCGGGTTTCAAGCTGAGATATGCATTTTCAACGATTATCTTGGATAGACTTCAGTCAGAAGTATGCAGAATCATCTAGATCGCTCGTTTCGAGCTATTTAATGCGAGAAACACGTTATCTGGTTGTTTTCACCACTCCACAGTGCGGTTGATATGCAGGACCGGCGATATCTTGATTTTCGTGATATTTCTAGCTGAGATATGCATTTTCTGCGATAATATTGGTGAGACTTCAGTCAGAAGTATGCAGAATCATCTAGATCGCTCGTTTCGAGCTATTTAATGCGAAAAAACAAGTTTTCTGGTGTTTTCAACATTCCGCAGTGCGTTTGATGTGCAGAACCGGCGATATCTTGATCTTCGTGGTGTTTCCAGCTGAGATATGCATTTTCTGCGATAATCTTGGTGCGACTTCTGTCAGAAGTATGCAGAATCATGGAGATCGCTCTTTTCGAGCTATTTAATGCGAGAAACACGTTATCTGGTGTATTGACCACTCCACAGTGCGTTTGATATGCAAAACCGGCGATATCTTGGTTTTCGTCGGGTTTCAAGCTGAGATATGCATTTTCAACGATAATCTTGGAGAGACTTCAGTCAGAAGTATGCAGAATCATCTAGATCGCTCGTTTCGAGCTATTTAATGCGAGAAACACGTTATCTGGTTGTTTTCACCACTCCACAGTGCGTTTGATATGCAGGACCGGCGATATCTTGATTTTCGTGATATTTCTAGCTGAGATATGCATTTTCTGCGATAATATTGGTGAGACTTCAGTCAGAAGTATGCAGAATCATCTAGATCGCTCGTTTCGAGCTATTTAATGCGAAAAAAACAAGTTTTCTGGTGTTTTCAACATTCCGCAGTGCGTTTGATATGCCGAACCGGCGATATCTTGGTTTTCGTCGGGTTTCAAGCTGAGATATGCATTTTCAACGATAATCTTGGAGAGACTTCAGTCAGAAGTATGCAGAATCATCTAGATCGCTCTTTTCGAGCTATTTAATGCGAGAAACACGTTTTCTTGTGTTTTCACCACCCCACAGTGCGTTTGACATGCAGAAACGGAGATATCTTGGTTTTCGTGGGGTTTCCAGCTGAAATATGCATTTTCTGCGATAACTTGGTGTTTCATCTATGAGAAGTATGCAGAATCATCGAGAACGCTCTTTTCGAGCTACTTAATGCGAGAAACACGTTTTCTGGTTTTTTCACCACTCCACTGTGCGTCTGAAATGCAGAACCGGCGATATCTTGGCTTTCGTCGGGTTTCAAGCTGAGATATGCATTTTCAACGATTATCTTGGAGAGGCTTCAGTCAGAAGTATGCCGAATCATGGAGATCGCTCTTTTCGAGCTATTTAATGCGAGAAACACGTTATCTGGTGTATTGACCACTCCACAGTGCGTTTGATATGCAAAACCGGCGATATCTTGGTTTTCGTCGGGTTTCAAGCTGAGATATGCATTTTCTGCGATAATCTTTGTGAGACTTCAGTCAGAAGTATGCAGAATCATCTAGATCGCTCTTTTCGAGCTATTTAATGCGAGAAACACGTTATCTGGTGTATTGACCACTCCACAGTGCGTTTGATATGCAGAACCGGCGATATCTTGATCTTCGTGGTGTTTCATGCTGAGATATGCATTTTCTGCGATAATCTTGGTGCGACTTCTGTCAGAAGTATGCAGAATCATGGAGATCGCTCTTTTCGAGCTATTTAATGCGAGAAACACGTTATCTGGTGTATTGACCACTCCACAGTGCGTTTGATATGCAGAACCGGCGATATCTTGATCTTCGTGGTGTTTCCAGCTGAGATATGCATTTTCTGCGATAATCTTGGTGCGACTTCTGTCAGAAGTATGCAGAATCATGGAGATCGCTCTTTTCGAGCTATTTAATGCGAGAAACACGTTATCTGGTGTATTGACCACTCCACAGTGCGTTTGATATGCAAAACCGGCGATATCTTGGTTTTCGTCGGGTTTCAAGCTGAGATATGCATTTTCAACGATAATCTTGGAGAGACTTCAGTCAGAAGTATGCAGAATCATCGAGAACGCTCTTTTCGAGCTAGTTAATGCGAGAAACACGTTTTCTGGTGTTTTCACCACTCCACAGTGTGTCTGATATGCAGAACCGGCGATATCTTGGTTTTCGTCGGGTTTCAAGCTGAGATATGCATTTTCAACGATTATCTTGGAGAGACTTCAGTCAGAAGTATGCAGAATCATCTAGATCGCTCGTTTCGAGCTATTTAATGCGAGAAACACGATATCTGGTTGTTTTCACCACTCCACAGTGCGTTTGATATGCAGAACCGGCGATATCTTGGCTTTCGTCGGGTATCAAGCTGAGACATGCATTTTCTGCGATAATCTTGGCGATTCTTCTGTCAGAAGTATGCAGAATCATCGAGAACGCTCTTTTCGAGCTAGTTAATGCGAGAAACACGTTTTCTGGTGTTTTCACCACTCCACAGTGCGTCTGATATGCAGAACCGGCGATATCTTGGTTTTCGTCGGGTTTCAAGCTGAGATATGCATTTTCAACGATTATCTTGGATAGACTTCAGTCAGAAGTATGCAGAATCATCTAGATCGCTCGTTTCGAGCTATTTAATGCGAGAAACACGTTATCTGGTTGTTTTCACCACTCCACAGTGCGGTTGATATGCAGGACCGGCGATATCTTGATTTTCGTGATATTTCTAGCTGAGATATGCATTTTCTGCGATAATATTGGTGAGACTTCAGTCAGAAGTATGCAGAATCATCTAGATCGCTCGTTTCGAGCTATTTAATGCGAAAAAACAAGTTTTCTGGTGTTTTCAACATTCCGCAGTGCGTTTGATGTGCAGAACCGGCGATATCTTGATCTTCGTGGTGTTTCCAGCTGAGATATGCATTTTCTGCGATAATCTTGGTGCGACTTCTGTCAGAAGTATGCAGAATCATGGAGATCGCTCTTTTCGAGCTATTTAATGCGAGAAACAGGTTATCTGGTGTATTGACCACTCCACAGTGCGTTTGATATGCAAAACCGGCGATATCTTGGTTTTCGTCGGGTTTCAAGCTGAGATATGCATTTTCAACGATAATCTTGGAGAGACTTCAGTCAGAAGTATGCAGAATCATCTAGATCGCTCGTTTCGAGCTATTTAATGCGAGAAACACGTTATCTGGTTGTTTTCACCACTCCACAGTGCGTTTGATATGCAGGACCGGCGATATCTTGATTTTCGTGATATTTCTAGCTGAGATATGCATTTTCTGCGATAATATTGGTGAGACTTCAGTCAGAAGTATGCAGAATCATCTAGATCGCTCGTTTCGAGCTATTTAATGCGAAAAAAACAAGTTTTCTGGTGTTTTCAACATTCCGCAGTGCGTTTGATATGCCGAACCGGCGATATCTTGGTTTTCGTCGGGTTTCAAGCTGAGATATGCATTTTCAACGATAATCTTGGAGAGACTTCAGTCAGAAGTATGCAGAATCATCTAGATCGCTCTTTTCGAGCTATTTAATGCGAGAAACACGTTTTCTTGTGTTTTCACCACCCCACAGTGCGTTTGACATGCAGAAACGGAGATATCTTGGTTTTCGTGGGGTTTCCAGCTGAAATATGCATTTTCTGCGATAACTTGGTGTTTCATCTATGAGAAGTATGCAGAATCATCGAGAACGCTCTTTTCGAGCTACTTAATGCGAGAAACACGTTTTCTGGTTTTTTCACCACTCCACTGTGCGTCTGAAATGCAGAACCGGCGATATCTTGGCTTTCGTCGGGTTTCAAGCTGAGATATGCATTTTCATCGATTATCTTGGAGAGGCTTCAGTCAGAAGTATGCCGAATCATGGAGATCGCTCTTTTCGAGCTATTTAATGCGAGAAACACGTTATCTGGTGTATTGACCACTCCACAGTGCGTTTGATATGCAAAACCGGCGATATCTTGGTTTTCGTCGGGTTTCAAGCTGAGATATGCATTTTCTGCGATAATCTTTGTGAGACTTCAGTCAGAAGTATGCAGAATCATCTAGATCGCTCTTTTCGAGCTATTTAATGCGAGAAACACGTTATCTGGTGTATTGACCACTCCACAGTGCGTTTGATATGCAGAACCGGCGATATCTTGATCTTCGTGGTGTTTCATGCTGAGATATGCATTTTCTGCGATAATCTTGGTGCGACTTCTGTCAGAAGTATGCAGAATCATGGAGATCGCTCTTTTCGAGCTATTTAATGCGAGAAACACGTTATCTGGTGTATTGACCACTCCACAGTGCGTTTGATATGCAGAACCGGCGATATCTTGATCTTCGTGGTGTTTCCAGCTGAGATATGCATTTTCTGCGATAATCTTGGTGCGACTTCTGTCAGAAGTATGCAGAATCATGGAGATCGCTCTTTTCGAGCTATTTAATGCGAGAAACACGTTATCTGGTGTATTGACCACTCCACAGTGCGTTTGATATGCAAAACCGGCGATATCTTGGTTTTCGTCGGGTTTCAAGCTGAGATATGCATTTTCAACGATAATCTTGGAGAGACTTCAGTCAGAAGTATGCAGAATCATCGAGAACGCTCTTTTCGAGCTAGTTAATGCGAGAAACACGTTTTCTGGTGTTTTCACCACTCCACAGTGTGTCTGATATGCAGAACCGGCGATATCTTGGTTTTCGTCGGGTTTCAAGCTGAGATATGCATTTTCAACGATTATCTTGGAGAGACTTCAGTCAGAAGTATGCAGAATCATCTAGATCGCTCGTTTCGAGCTATTTAATGCGAGAAACACGTTATCTGGTTGTTTTCACCACTCCACAGTGCGTTCGATATGCAGGACCGGCGATATCTTGATTTTCGTGATATTTCTAGCTGAGATATGCATTTTCTGCGATAATATTGGTGAGACTTCAGTCAGAAGTATGCTGAATCATCTAGATCGCTCGTTTCGAGCTATTTAATGCGAAAAAACAAGTTTTCTGGTGTTTTCAACATTCCGCAGTGCGTTTGATATGCAGAACCGGCGATATCTTGATCTTCGTGGTGTTTCCAGCTGAGATATGCATTTTCTGCGATAATCTTGGTGCGACTTCTGTCAGAAGTATGCAGAATCATGGAGATCGCTCTTTTCGAGCTATTTAATGCGAGAAACACGTTATCTGGTGTATTGACCACTCCACAGTGCGTTTGATATGCAAAACCGGCGATATCTTGGTTTTCGTCGGGTTTCAAGCTGAGATATGCATTTTCAACGATAATCTTGGAGAGACTTCAGTCAGAAGTATGCAGAATCATCTAGATCGCTCGTTTCGAGCTATTTAATGCGAGAAGCACGTTATCTGGTTGTTTTCACCACTCCACAGTGCGTTTGATATGCAGGACCGGCGATATCTTGATTTTCGTGATATTTCTAGCTGAGATATGCATTTTCTGCGATAATATTGGTGAGACTTCAGTCAGAAGTATGCAGAATCATCTAGATCGCTCGTTTCGAGCTATTTAATGCGAAAAAAACAAGTTTTCTGGTGTTTTCAACATTCCGCAGTGCGTTTGTTATGCAGAACCGGCGATATCTTGATTTTCTTGGTGTTTCCAGCTGAGATATGCATTTTCTGCGATAATCTTGGTGAGTCTTCTGTCAGAAGTATGCAGAATCATCTAGATCGCTCTTTTCGAGCTATTTAATGCGAGATACACGTTATCTGCTTGTTTTCACCACTCCACTGTGCGTTTGATGTACAGAACCGGCGACATCTTGATTCTCGTGAGGTTTCAAGCTGAGATATGCATTTTCTGCGATAATATTGGTGCGACTTCTGTCAGAAGTATGCAGAATCATGGAGATCGCTCTTTTCGAGCTATTTAATGCGAGAAACACGTTATCTGGTGTATTGACCACTCCACAGTGCGTTTGATATGCAGAACCGGCGATATCTTGATCTTCGTGGTGTTTCCAGCTGAGATATGCATTTTCTGCGATAATCTTGGTGCGACTTCTGTCAGAAGTATGCAGAATCATGGAGATCGCTCTTTTCGAGCTATTTAATGCGAGAAACACGTTATCTGGTGTATTGACCACTCCACAGTGCGTTTGATATGCAAAACCGGCGATATCTTGGTTTTCGTCGGGTTTCAAGCTGAGATATGCATTTTCAACGATAATCTTGGAGAGACTTCAGTCAGAAGTATGCAGAATCATCGAGAACGCTCTTTTCGAGCTAGTTAATGCGAGAAACACGTTTTCTGGTGTTTTCACCACTCCACAGTGTGTCTGATATGCAGAACCGGCGATATCTTGGTTTTCGTCGGGTTTCAAGCTGAGATATGCATTTTCAACGATTATCTTGGAGAGACTTCAGTCAGAAGTATGCAGAATCATCTAGATCGCTCGTTTCGAGCTATTTAATGCGAGAAACACGTTATCTGGTTGTTTTCACCACTCCACAGTGCGTTTGATATGCAGGACCGGCGATATCTTGATTTTCGTGATATTTCTAGCTGAGATATGCATTTTCTGCGATAATATTGGTGAGACTTCAGTCAGAAGTATGCTGAATCATCTAGATCGCTCGTTTCGAGCTATTTAATGCGAAAAAACAAGTTTTCTGGTGTTTTCAACATTCCGCAGTGCGTTTGATATGCAGAACCGGCGATATCTTGATCTTCGTGGTGTTTCCAGCTGAGATATGCATTTTCTGCGATAATCTTGGTGCGACTTCTGTCAGAAGTATGCAGAATCATGGAGATCGCTCTTTTCGAGCTATTTAATGCGAGAAACACGTTATCTGGTGTATTGACCACTCCACAGTGCGTTTGATATGCAAAACCGGCGATATCTTGGTTTTCGTCGGGTTTCAAGCTGAGATATGCATTTTCAACGATAATCTTGGAGAGACTTCAGTCAGAAGTATGCAGAATCATCTAGATCGCTCGTTTCGAGCTATTTAATGCGAGAAGCACGTTATCTGGTTGTTTTCACCACTCCACAGTGCGTTTGATATGCAGGACCGGCGATATCTTGATTTTCGTGATATTTCTAGCTGAGATATGCATTTTCTGCGATAATATTGGTGAGACTTCAGTCAGAAGTATGCAGAATCATCTAGATCGCTCGTTTCGAGCTATTTAATGCGAAAAAAACAAGTTTTCTGGTGTTTTCAACATTCCGCAGTGCGTTTGTTATGCAGAACCGGCGATATCTTGATTTTCTTGGTGTTTCCAGCTGAGATATGCATTTTCTGCGATAATCTTGGTGAGTCTTCTGTCAGAAGTATGCAGAATCATCTAGATCGCTCTTTTCGAGCTATTTAATGCGAGATACACGTTATCTGCTTGTTTTCACCACTCCACTGTGCGTTTGATGTACAGAACCGGCGACATCTTGATTCTCGTGAGGTTTCAAGCTGAGATATGCATTTTCTGCGATAATATTGGAGAGACTTCAGTCAGAAGTATGCAGAATCATCTAGATCGCTCGTTTCGAGCTATTTAATGCGAGAAACACGTTATCTGGTTGTTTTCACCACTCCACAGTGCGTTTGATATGCAGGACCGGCGACATCTTGGTTTTCGTGGGGTTTCAAGCTGAGATATGCATTTTCTGCGATAATCTTGGTGAGATTTCTGTCCGAAGTATGCTGAATCATCTAAATCGCTCTTTTCGAGCTATTTAATGCGAGAAACACGTTATCTGGTGTTTTCACCACTCCACAGTGCGTTTGATATGCAGTACCAGCGATATCTTAGTTTTCGTGGGGTTTCAAGCTGAGATATGCATTTTTTACGATAATCTTGGTGGGACTTCTGTCCGAAGTATGCAGAATCATGGAGATCGCTCTTTTCGAGCTATTTAATGCGAGAAACACGTTATCTGGTGTTTTCACCACTCCACAGAGCGTTTGATATGCAGTACCAGCGATATCTTGGTTTTCGTGGGGATTCTAGCTGAGATATGCATTTTCTGCAATAATCTTGGTGAGACTTCTGTCCGAAGTATGCTGAATCATCTAAATCGCTCTTTTCGAACTATTTAGTGCGAGAAACACGTTATCTGGTGTTTTCACCACTCCACAGTGCGTTTGATATGCAGAACCAGCGATATTTTGGTTTTCGTCGTGTTTCAAGCTGAGATATGCATTTTCTGCAATAATCTTGGTGAGACTTCTGTCCGAAGTATGCAGAATCATCTAAATCGCTCTTTTCGAGCTATTTAGTGCGAGAAACACGTTATCTGGTGTTTTCACCACTCCACAGTGCGTTTGATATGCAGAACCGGCGATATCTTGGTTTTTGTGGGGTTTCAAGCTGAGATATGCATTGTCTGCGATAATCTTGGTGAGACTTCTGTTCGAAGTGTGCAGAATCATCGAGATCGCTCTTTTCGAGCTATTTAATGCGAGAAACACGTTTTCTGGGGTTTTCACCACACCACAGTTCGTTGGATATGCAGAACAGGTGATATCCTGGTTTTCGTGGGGATTCAAGCTGAGATATGCAATTTCTGCGATAATCTTGGTGAGACTTCTGTCCGAAGTATGCTTTATCATCGAGATCGCTCGTATCGTGCTATTTAATGCGAGAAACACGTTATCTGGTGTTTTCAGCACTCCACAGTGCGTTTGATATGCAGAACCAGCGATATCCTGGTTTTCGTGGGGATTCAAGCTGAGATATGCAATTTCTGCGATAATCTTGGTGAGACTTCTGTCCGAAGTATGCTTAATCATCGAGATCGCTCGTATCGTGCTATTTAATGCGAGAAACACGTTATCTGGTGTTTTCACCACTCCACAGTGCGTATGATATGCAGAACCGACGATATCTTGGTTTTCCTGGGGTTTCAAGCTCAGATATGCATTTTCTGCGATAAACTTGGTGAGATTTCTGTCCGAAGTATGCACAGTCATCGAGATCGTAGTTTTCGAGCTATTTAATGCGAGAAACACGTTTTCTGGGCTTTTCACCACTCCACAGTTCGTTGGATATGCAGAACAGGAGATATCTTGGTTTTCGTGGGGTTTCTAGCAGAGATATGCATTTTCTGCGATAATCATGGTGAGACTTCTTTTAGAAGTATGCAGAATCATCGAGATCGCACTTTTCGATCAATTTAATGCGAGAAACACGTTGTCTGGTGTTTTCACCACTCCACAGTGCGTATGATATGCAGAACCGGCGACATCTTGGTTTTCGTGGGGTTTCAAGCTGAGATATGCATTGTCTGCGATAATCTTGGTGAGACTTCTGTTCGAAGTGTGCAGAATCATCGAGATCGCTCTTTTCGAGCTATTTAATGCGAGAAACACGTTTTCTGGGGTTTTCACCACACCACAGTTCGTTGGATATGCAGAACAGGTGATATCTTGGTTTTCGAGGGGTTTCAAGCTCAGATATGCAGTTTCTGCGATAAACTTGGTGTGACTTCTGTCCGAAGTATGCAGAATCATCGAGATCGCACTTTTCGAGCTATTTAATGCGAGAAACACGTTATCTGGTGTTTTCACCACTCCACAGTGCGTTTGATATGCAGAACCGGCGATATCTTGGTTTTTGTGGGGTTTCAAGCTGAGATAAGCATTTTCTGCGATAATCTTGGTGAGACTTCAGTCAGATGTATGCAGAATAATCGAGATCGCTCTTTTCGAGCTATTTAATGCGGGAAACACGTTATCTGGTGTATTGATCACTCCACAGTGCGTTTGATATGTAGAGCCGCCGATAACTTGGTTTTCGTGGAGTTTCCAGCTGATATATCCATTTTCTGTGATAATCTTGGTGTTTCATCTATGAGAAGTATGCAGAATCATCGAGAACGCTCTATTCGAGCTGGTTAATGCGAGAAAAACCATATCTGGTGTTTTCACCACTCCACAGTGCGTTTGATATGCAGAACCAGCGATATCTTGGTTTTCGTGGGGTTTGAAGCTGAGATATGCATTTTTTACGATAATCTTGGTGAGACTTCTGTCCGAAGTATGCAGAATCATCGAGATCGCTCGTTTCGAGCTATTTAATGCGAGAAACACGTTATCTGGTGTTTTCACCACTCCACAGTGCGTCTGAAATGCAGAACCGGCGATATCTTGGTTTTCGTGGGTTTTCCAGCTGAGATATGCATTTTCTGCTATAATCTTGGTGAGTCTTCTGTCAGCAGTATGCAGAATCATCTAGATCGCTCTTTTCGAGCTATTTAATGCCAGAAACACGTTTTCTGGGGTTTTCACCACACCACAGTTCGTTGGATATGCAGAACAGGTGATATCTTGGTTTTCGAGGGGTTTCAACATCAGATATGCATTTTCTGCGATAAACTTGGAGAGACTTCTGTCCGAAGTATGCTGAATCATCGAGATCGCTCTTTTCGAGCTGGTTAATGCGAGAAAAACCATATCTGGTGTTTTCACCTCTCCACAGTGCGTTTGATATGCAGAACCGGCGATATCTTGGTTTTCGTGGGGTTTGAAGCTGAGATATGCATTTTTTACGATAATCTTGGTGAGACTTCTGTCCGCAGTATGCAGAATCATCGAGATCGCTCGTTTCGAGCTATTTAATGCGAGAAACACGTTATCTGGTGTTTTCAGCACTCTACAGTGCGTTTGATATGCAGAACCAGCGATATCTGGGTTTTCGTGGGGTTTCCAGTTCAAATATGCATTTTCTGCGATAATCTTGATGTTTCATCTATGAGAAGTATGCAGAATCATCAAGAGCGCTCTTTTCGAGCTATTTAATGCGAGAAACACGTTTTCTGGGGTTTTCACCACACCACAGTTCGTTGGGTGTGCAGAACCGGAGATATCTTGGATTTCGTGGGGTTTGAAGCTGAGATATGCATTTTCTGCGATAATCTTGGTGAGACTTCTGTTCGAAGTGTGCAGAATCATCGAGATCGCTCTTTTCGAGCTATTTAATGCGAGAAACACGTTTTCTGGGGTTTTCACCACACCACAGTTCGTTGGATATGCAGAACAGGTGATATCCTGGTTTTCGTGGGGATTCAAGCTGAGATATGCAATTTCTGCGATAATCTTGGTGAGACTTCTGTCCGAAGTATGCTTTATCATCGAGATCGCTCGTATCGTGCTATTTAATGCGAGAAACACGTTATCTGGTGTTTTCAGCACTCCACAGTGCGTTTGATATGCAGAACCAGCGATATCCTGGTTTTCGTGGGGATTCAAGCTGAGATATGCAATTTCTGCGATAATCTTGGTGAGACTTCTGTCCGAAGTATGCTTAATCATCGAGATCGCTCGTATCGTGCTATTTAATGCGAGAAACACGTTATCTGGTGTTTTCACCACTCCACAGTGCGTATGATATGCAGAACCGACGATATCTTGGTTTTCCTGGGGTTTCAAGCTCAGATATGCATTTTCTGCGATAATCTTGGTGTGATTTCTGTCCGAAGTATGCACAGTCATCGAGATCGTAGTTTTCGAGCTATTTAATGCGAGAAACACGTTTTCTGGGCTTTTCACCACTCCACAGTTCGTTGGATATGCAGAACAGGAGATATCTTGGTTTTCGTGGGGTTTCTAGCAGAGATATGCATTTTCTGCGATAATCATGGTGAGACTTCTGTTAGAAGTATGCAGAATCATCGAGATCGCACTTTTCGATCAATTTAATGCGAGAAACACGTTGTCTGGTGTTTTCACCACTCCACAGTGCGTATGATATGCAGAACCGGCGACATCTTGGTTTTCGTGGGGTTTCAAGCTGAGATATGCATTGTCTGCGATAATCTTGGTGAGACTTCTGTTCGAAGTGTGCAGAATCATCGAGATCGCTCTTTTCGAGCTATTTAATGCGAGAAACACGTTTTCTGGGGTTTTCACCACACCACAGTTCGTTGGATATGCAGAACAGGTGATATCTTGGTTTTCGAGGGGTTTCAAGCTCAGATATGCAGTTTCTGCGATAAACTTGGAGAGACTTCTGTCCGAAGTATGCTGAATCATCGAGATCGCTCTATTCGAGCTGGTTAATGCGAGAAAAACCATATCTGGTGTTTTCACCACTCCACAGTGCGTTTGATATGCAGAACCAGCGACATCTTGGTTTTCGTGGGGTTTCAAGCTCAGATATGCATTTCCTGCGATAATCTTGGTGTGACTTCTGTCCGAAGTATGCAGAATCATCGAGATCGCACTTTTCGAGCTATTTAATGCGAGAAACACGTTATCTGGTGTTTTCACCACTCCACAGTGCGTTTGATATGCAGAACCGGCGATATCTTGGTTTTTGTGGGGTTTCAAGCTGAGATAAGCATTTTCTGCGATAATCTTGGTGAGACTTCAGTCAGATGTATGCAGAATAATCGAGATCGCTCTTTTCGAGCTATTTAATGCGGGAAACACGTTATCTGGTGTATTGATCACTCCACAGTGCGTTTGATATGTAGAGCCGCCGATAACTTGGTTTTCGTGGAGTTTCCAGCTGATATATGCATTTTCTGTGATAATCTTGGTGTTTCATCTATGAGAAGTATGCAGAATCATCGAGAACGCTCTTTTCGTGCTACTTAATGCGAGAAACACGTTTTCTGGTTTTTTCACCACTCCACAGTGCGTCTGAAATGCAGAACCGGCGATATCTTGGTTTTCGTGTGTTTTCCAGCTGAGATATGCATTTTCTGCTATAATCTTGGTGAGTCTTCTGTCAGCAGTATGCAGAATCATCTAGATCGCTCTTTTCGAGCTATTGAATGCCAGAAACACGTTTTCTGGGGTTTTCACCACACCACAGTTCGTTGGATATGCAGACCAGGTGATATCTTGGTTTTCGTGGGGTTTCAAGCTGAGATATGCATTGTCTGCGATAATCTTGGTGAGACTTCTGTTCGAAGTGTGCAGAATCATCGAGATCGCTCTTTTCGAGCTATTTAATGCGAGAAACACGTTTTCTGGGGTTTTCACCACACCACAGTTCGTTGGATATGCAGAACAGGTGATATCTTGGTTTTCGAGGGGTTTCAAGCTCAGATATGCAGTTTCTGCGATAAACTTGGAGAGACTTCTGTCCGAAGTATGCTGAATCATCGAGATCGCTCTATTCGAGCTGGTTAATGCGAGAAAAACCATATCTGGTGTTTTCACCACTCCACAGTGCGTTTGATATGCAGAACCAGCGATATCTTGGTTTTCGTGGTGTTTGAAGCTGAGATATGCATTTTTTACGATAATCTTGGTGAGACTTCTGTCCGAAATATGCAGAATCATCGAGATCGCTCGTTTCGAGCTATTTAATGCGAGAAACACGTTATCTGGTGTTTTCACCACTCCACAGTGCGTCTGAAATGCAGAACCGGCGATATCTTGGTTTTCGTGGGTTTTCCAGCTGAGATATGCATTTTCTGCTATAATTTTGGTGAGTCTTCTGTCAGCAGTATGCAGAATCATCTAGATCGCTCTTTTCGAGCTATTTAATGCCAGAAACACGTTTTCTGGGGTTTTCACCACACCACAGTTCGTTGGATATGCAGAACAGGTGATATCTTGGTTTTCGTGGGGTTTCAACATCAGATATGCATTTTCTGCGATAAACTTGGAGAGACTTCTGTCCGAAGTATGCTGAATCATCGAGATCGCTCTTTTCGAGCTGGTTAATGCGAGAAAAACCATATCTGGTGTTTTCACCTCTCCACAGTGCGTTTGATATGCAGAACCGGCGATATCTTGGTTTTGGTGGGGTTTGAAGCTGAGATATGCATTTTTTACGATAATCTTGGTGAGACTTCTGTCCGCAGTATGCAGAATCATCGAGATCGCTCGTTTCGAGCTATTTAATGCGAGAAACACGTTATCTGGTGTTTTCAGCACTCTACAGTGCGTTTGATATGCAGAACCAGCGATATCTGGGTTTTCGTGGGGTTTCCAGTTCAAATATGCATTTTCTGCGATAATCTTGATGTTTCATCTATGAGAAGTATGCAGAATCATCAAGAGCGCTCTTTTCGAGCTATTTAATGCGAGAAACACGTTTTCTGGGGTTTTCACCACACCACAGTTCGTTGGGTGTGCAGAACCGGAGATATCTTGGATTTCGTGGGGTTTCAAGCTGAGATATGCATTTTCTGCGATAATCTTGGTGAGACTTCTGTCCGCAGTATGCAGAATCATCGAGATCGCTCTTTTCGACCGATTTAATGCGAGAAACACGTTATCTGGTGTTTTCAGCACTCCACAGTGCGTTTGATATGCAGAACCAGCGATATCTGGGTTTTCGTGGGGTTTCCAGCTCAAATATGCATTTTCTGCGATAATCTTCGTGTTTCATCTATGAGAAGTATGCAGAATCATCAAGAGCGCTCTTTTCGAGCTATTTAATGCGAGAAACACGTTTTCTGGGGTTTTCACCACACCACAGTTCGTTGGATATGCAGAACAGGTGATATCTTGGTTTTCGAGGGGTTTCAAGCTCAGATATGCATTTTCTGCGATAAACTTGGAGAGACTTCTATCCGAAGTATGCTGAATCATCGAGATCGCTCTTTTCGAGCTGGTTAATGCGAGAAAAACCATATCTGGTGTTTTCACCACTCCACAGTGCGTTTTATATGCAGAACCGGCGACATATTGGTTTTCGTGGGGTTTCAAGCTGAGATATGCATTTTCTGCGATAATCTTGGTGAGACTTCTGTCCGAAGTATGCAGAATCATCGAGATCGCTCTTTTCGAGCTATTTAATGCTAGAAACAAGTTTTCTGGTGTTTTCACCACTCCACAGTGCGTTTGACATGCAGAACCAGCGATATCTTGGTTTTCGTGGGGTTTCAAGATCAGATATGCATTTTCTGCGATAATCTTGGTGAGGCTTCTGTCCGAAGTATGCAGAATCATCGAGATCGCACTTTTCGAGCTATTTAATGCGAGAAACACGTTTTCTGGGGTTTTCACCACACCACAGTTCGTTGGATATGCAGAACAGGTAATATCTTGGTTTTCGAGGGGTTTCAAGCTCAGATATGCATTTTTTACGATAATCTTGGTGAGACTTCTGTCCGAAGTATGCAGAATCATCGAGATCGCTCATTTCGAGCTATTTAATGCGAGAAACACGTTATCTGGTGTTTTCACCACTCCACAGAGCGTTGGATATGCAGAACCGGAGATATTTTGGTTTTCGTCGGGTTTCAAGCTGAGATATGCATTTTCTACGATAAGCTTGGTGAGACATCTGTCCGAAGTATGCAGAAACATCGAGAGCGCTCTTTTCGAGCTATTTAATGCGAGAAACTCGTTTTCTGGGGTTTTCACCACTCCACAGTTCGTTGGATATGCAGAACCGGAGATATCTTGGTTTTCGTGGGGTTTCAAGCTGAGATATGCATTTTCTGCGATAATCTTGGTGAGACTTCTGTCCGAAGTATGCAGAATCATCGAGATCGCTCTTTTCGAGCTATTTAATGCTAGAAACAAGTTTTCTGGTGTTTTCACCACTCCACAGTGCGTTTGATATGCAGAACCAGCGATATCTTGGTTTTCGTGGGGTTTCAAGCTCAGATATGCATTTTCTGCGATAATCTTGGTGAGGCTTCTGTCCGAAGTATGCAGAATCATCGAGATCGCACTTTTCGAGCTATTTAATGCGAGAAACACGTTATCTTGTGTTTTCACCACTCCACAGTGCGTTTGATATGCAGAACCGGCGATATCTTGGTTTTTGTGGGGTTTCAAGCTGAGATAAGCATTTTTTACGATAATCTTGGTGAGACTTCTGTCCGAAGTATGCAGAATCATCGAGATCGCTCGTTTCGAGCTATTTAATGCGAGAAACACGTTATCTGGTGTTTTCACCACTCCACAGAGCGTTGGATATGCAGAACCGGCGATATCTTGGTTTTTGTGGGGTTTCAAGCTGAGATAAGCATTTTTTACGATAATCTTGGTGAGACTTCTGTCCGAAGTATGCTTAATCATCGAGATCGCTCTATTCGAGCTATATAATGCGAGAAACACGTTATCTGTTGTTTTCAGCACTCCACAGTGCGTTTGATATGCAGAACCAGCGACATCTTGGTTTTCGTGGGGTTTCAAGCTCAGATATGCATTTCCTGCGATAATCTTGGTGTGACTTCTGTCCGAAGTATGCAGAATCATCGAGATCGCACTTTTCGAGCTATTTAATGCGAGAAACACGTTATCTGGTGTTTTCACCACTCCACAGTGCGTTTGATATGCAGAACCGGCGATATCTTGGTTTTTGTGGGGTTTCAAGCTGAGATAAGCATTTTTTACGATAATCTTGGTGAGACTTCTGTCCGAAGTATGCAGAATCATCGAGATCGCTCGTTTCGAGCTATTTAATGCGAGAAACACGTTATCTGGTGTTTTCACCACTCCACAGAGCGTTGGATATGCAGAACCGGCGATATCTTGGTTTTTGTGGGGTTTCAAGCTGAGATAAGCATTTTTTACGATAATCTTGGTGAGACTTCTGTCCGAAGTATGCTTAATCATCGAGATCGCTCTATTCGAGCTATATAATGCGAGAAACACGTTATCTGTTGTTTTCAGCACTCCACAGTGCGTTTGATATGCAGAACCAGCGACATCTTGGTTTTCGTGGGGTTTCAAGCTCAGATATGCATTTCCTGCGATAATCTTGGTGTGACTTCTGTCCGAAGTATGCAGAATCATCGAGATCGCACTTTTCGAGCTATTTAATGCGAGAAACACGTTATCTGGTGTTTTCACCACTCCACAGTGCGTTTGATATGCAGAACCGGCGATATATTGGTTTTTGTGGGGTTTCAAGCTGAGATAAGCATTTTCTGCGATAATCTTGGTGAGACTTCAGTCAGATGTATGCAGAATAATCGAGATCGCTCTTTTCGAGCTATTTAATGCGGGAAACACGTTATCTGGTGTATTGATCACTCCACAGTGCGTTTGATATGTAGAGCCGCCGATAACTTGGTTTTCGTGGAGTTTCCAGCTGATATATGCATTTTCTGTGATAATCTTGGTGTTTCATCTATGAGAAGTATGCAGAATCATCGAGAACGCTCTTTTCGTGCTACTTAATGCGAGAAACACGTTTTCTGGTTTTTTCACCACTCCACAGTGCGTCTGAAATGCAGAACCGGCGATATCTTGGTTTTCGTGGGTTTTCCAGCTGAGATATGCATTTTCTGCTATAATCTTGGTGAGTCTTCTGTCAGCAGTATGCAGAATCATCTAGATCGCTCTTTTCGAGCTATTGAATGCCAGAAACACGTTTTCTGGGGTTTTCACCACACCACAGTTCGTTGGATATGCAGACCAGGTGATATCTTGGTTTTCGTGTGGTTTCAAGCTGAGATATGCATTGTCTGCGATAATCTTGGTGAGACTTCTGTTCGAAGTGTGCAGAATCATCGAGATCGCTCTTTTCGAGCTATTTAATGCGAGAAACACGTTTTCTGGGGTTTTCACCACACCACAGTTCGTTGGATATGCAGAACAGGTGATATCTTGGTTTTCGAGGGGTTTCAAGCTCAGATATGCAGTTTCTGCGATAAACTTGGAGAGACTTCTGTCCGAAGTATGCTGAATCATCGAGATCGCTCTATTCGAGCTGGTTAATGCGAGAAAAACCATATCTGGTGTTTTCACCACTCCACAGTGCGTTTGATATGCAGAACCAGCGATATCTTGGTTTTCGTGGGGTTTGAAGCTGAGATATGCATTTTTTACGATAATCTTGGTGAGACTTCTGTCCGAAGTATGCAGAATCATCGAGATCGCTCGTTTCGAGCTATTTAATGCGAGAAACACGTTATCTGGTGTTTTCACCACTCCACAGTGCGTCTGAAATGCAGAACCGGCGATATCTTGGTTTTCGTGGGTTTTCCAGCTGAGATATGCATTTTCTGCTATAATCTTGGTGAGTCTTCTGTCAGCAGTATGCAGAATCATCTAGATCGCTCTTTTCGAGCTATTTAATGCCAGAAACACGTTTTCTGGGGTTTTCACCACACCACAGTTCGTTGGATATGCAGAACAGGTGATATCTTGGTTTTCGTGGGGTTTCAACATCAGATATGCATTTTCTGCGATAAACTTGGAGAGACTTCTGTCCGAAGTATGCTGAATCATCGAGATCGCTCTTTTCGAGCTGGTTAATGCGAGAAAAACCATATCTGGTGTTTTCACCTCTCCACAGTGCGTTTGATATGCAGAACCGGCGATATCTTGGTTTTCGTGGGGTTTGAAGCTGAGATATGCATTTTTTACGATAATCTTGGTGAGACTTCTGTCCGCAGTATGCAGAATCATCGAGATCGCTCGTTTCGAGCTATTTAATGCGAGAAACACGTTATCTGGTGTTTTCAGCACTCTACAGTGCGTTTGATATGCAGAACCAGCGATATCTGGGTTTTCGTGGGGTTTCCAGTTCAAATATGCATTTTCTGCGATAATCTTGATGTTTCATCTATGAGAAGTATGCAGAATCATCAAGAGCGCTCTTTTCGAGCTATTTAATGCGAGAAACACGTTTTCTGGGGTTTTCACCACACCACAGTTCGTTGGGTGTGCAGAACCGGAGATATCTTGGATTTCGTGGGGTTTGAAGCTGAGATATGCATTTTCTGCGATAATCTTGGTGAGACTTCTGTCCGCAGTATGCAGAATCATCGAGATCGCTCTTTTCGACCGATTTAATGCGAGAAACACGTTATCTGGTGTTTTCAGCACTCCACAGTGCGTTTGATATGCAGAACCAGCGATATCTGTGTTTTCGTGGGGTTTCCAGCTCAAATATGCATTTTCTGCGATAATCTTCGTGTTTCATCTATGAGAAGTATGCAGAATCATCAAGAGCGCTCTTTTCGAGCTATTTAATGCGAGAAACACGTTTTCTGGGGTTTTCACCACACCACAGTTCGTTGGATATGCAGAACAGGTGATATCTTGGTTTTCGAGGGGTTTCAAGCTCAGATATGCATTTTCTGCGATAAACTTGGAGAGACTTCTATCCGAAGTATGCTGAATCATCGAGATCGCTCTTTTCGAGCTGGTTAATGCGAGAAAAACCATATCTGGTGTTTTCACCACTCCACAGTGCGTTTTATATGCAGAACCGGCGACATATTGGTTTTCGTGGGGTTTCAAGCTGAGATATGCATTTTCTGCGATAATCTTGGTGAGACTTCTGTCCGAAGTATGCAGAATCATCGAGATCGCTCTTTTCGAGCTATTTAATGCTAGAAACAAGTTTTCTGGTGTTTTCACCACTCCACAGTGCGTTTGATATGCAGAACCAGCGATATCTTGGTTTTCGTGGGGTTTCAAGATCAGATATGCATTTTCTGCGATAATCTTGGTGAGGCTTCTGTCCGAAGTATGCAGAATCATCGAGATCGCACTTTTCGAGCTATTTAATGCGAGAAACACGTTTTCTGGGGTTTTCACCACACCACAGTTCGTTGGATATGCAGAACAGGTGATATCTTGGTTTTCGAGGGGTTTCAAGCTCAGATATGCATTTTTTACGATAATCTTGGTGAGACTTCTGTCCGAAGTATGCAGAATCATCGAGATCGCTCATTTCGAGCTATTTAATGCGAGAAACACGTTATCTGGTGTTTTCACCACTCCACAGAGCGTTGGATATGCAGAACCGGAGATATTTTGGTTTTCGTCGGGTTTCAAGCTGAGATATGCATTTTCTACGATAAGCTTGGTGAGACATCTGTCCGAAGTATGCAGAAACATCGAGAGCGCTCTTTTCGAGCTATTTAATGCGAGAAACTCGTTTTCTGGAGTTTTCACCACTCCACAGTTCGTTGGATATGCAGAACCGGAGATATCTTGGTTTTCGTGGGGTTTCAAGCTGAGATATGCATTTTCTGCGATAATCTTGGTGAGACTTCGGTCCGAAGTATGCAGAATCATCGAGATCGCTCTTTTCGAGCTATTTAATGCTAGAAACAAGTTTTCTGGTGTTTTCACCACTCCACAGTGCGTTTGATATGCAGAACCAGCGATATCTTGGTTTTCGTGGGGTTTCAAGCTCAGATATGCATTTTCTGCGATAATCTTGGTGAGGCTTCTGTCCGAAGTATGCAGAATCATCGAGATCGCACTTTTCGAGCTATTTAATGCGAGAAACACGTTATCTGGTGTTTTCAGCACGCCACAGTGCGTTTGATATGCAGAACCAGCGATATCCTGGTTTTCGTGCGTTTTCCAGCTGAGATATGCATTTTCTGCGATAATCTTGGTGAGTCTTCTGTCAGCAGTATGCAGAATCATCTAGATCGCTCTTTTCGAGCTATTTAATGCCAGAAACACGTTTTCTAGTGTATTCACAAATCCACAGTACGTTTGACATGCAGAAACGGAGATATCTTGGTTTTCGTGGGGTTTCCAGCTGAAATATGCATTTTCTGCGATAATCTTGGTGAGGCTTCTGTCAGCAGTATGCAGAATCATCTAGATCGCTCTTTTCGAGCTATTTAATGCGAGGAACACGTTTTCTGGTGTATTCAACACTCCACAGAACGTTTGACATGCAGAAACGGAGATATCTTGGTTTCGGTCGGGTTTCAAGCTGAGATAAGCATTTTTTACGATAATCTTGGTGAGACTTCTGTCCGAAGTATGCTTAATCATCGAGATCGCTCTATTCGAGCTATTTAATGCGGGAAACACGTTATCTGGTGTATTGACCACTCCACAGTGCGTTTGATATGTAGAGCCGCCGATAACTTGGTTTTCGTCGGGTATCAAGCTGAGACATGCATTTTCTGCGATAATCTTGGTGATTCTTCTGGCAGAAGTATGCAGAATCATCGAGAACGCTCTTTTCGAGCTAGTTAATGCGAGAAACACGTTTTCTGGTGTTTTCGCCACACCACAGTGCGTTTGATATGCAGAACCAGCGATATCTGGGTTTTCGTGGTGTTTCAGCTGAGATATACATTTTCTGCGATAATCTTGGTGAGACTTCTGTCCGAAGTCTGCAGAATCATCGAGATCGCACTTTTCGAGCTATTTAATGCGAGAAACACGTTATCTGGTGTTTTCACCACTCCACAGTGCGTTTGATATGCAGAACCGGAGATGTCTTGGTTTTCGTGGGGTTTCAAGCTGAGATATGCATTTTCTGCGATAATCTTGGTGAGATCTCTGTCCGAAGTATGCAGAATCATCGAGATCGCTCTTTTCGAGCTATTTAATGCGGGAAACACGTTATCTGGTGTATTGACCACTCCACAGTGCGTTTGATATGTAGAGCCGCCGATAACTTGGTTTTCGTCGGGTATCAAGCTGAGACATGCATTTTCTGCGATAATCTTGGTGATTCTTCTGGCAGAAGTATGTAGAATCATCGAGAACGCTCTTTTCGAGCTAGTTAATGCGAGAAACACGTTTTCTGGTGTATTCACCAATCCACAGTACGTTTGACATGCAGAAACGGAAATATCTTGGTTTTCGTGGGGTTTCCAGCTGAAATATGCATTTTCTGCGATAACTTGGTGTTTCATCTATGAGAAGTATGCAGAATCATCGAGATCGCTCTTTTCGAACTAGTTGATGCGGGAAACACGTTATCTGGTGTATTGACCACTCCACAGTGCGTTTGATATGTAGAGCCGCCGATAACTTGGTTTTCGTCGGGTATCAAGCTGAGACATGCATTTTCTGTGATATTCTTGGTGATTCTTCTGTCAGAAGTATGCAGAAACATCGAGAACGCTCTTTTCGAGCTAGTTAATGCGAGAAACACGTTTTCTGTTGTTTTCACCACTCCACAGTGCGTCTGATATGCAGAACCGGCGATATCTTGGTTTTCGTGGGTTTTCCAGCTGAGATATGCATTTTCTGCGATAATCTTGGTGAGTCTTCTGTCAGCAGTATGCAGAATCATCTAGATCGCTCTTTTCGAGCTATTTAATGCCAGAAACACGTTTTCTGGTGTATTCAACACTCCACAGAACGTTTGACATGCAGAAACGGAGATATCTTTGTTTCGGTCGGGTTTCAAGCTGAGATATGCATTTTCTGCGATAATATTGGTAAGACTTCTGTCAGAAGTATGCAGAATCATCGAGATCGCTCTATTCGAGCTATTTAATGCGAGTAACACGTTTTCTGGTGTTTTCACCGCTCCACATTGCGCCTGATATGCAGAACCGGCGATATCTTGGGTTTCGTGGGGATTTAAGCTGAGATATGCGTTTTCTGCGATAATCTTGGTGTTTCATCTATGAGAAGTATGCAGAATCATCGAGAACGCTCTTTTCGTGCTACTTAATGCGAGAAACACGTTTTCTGGTGTATTCAACACTCCACAGAACGTTTGACATGCAGAAACGGAGATATCTTGGTTTCGGTCGGGTTTCAAGCTGAGATAAGCATTTTTTACGATAATCTTGGTGAGACTTCTGTCCGAAGTATGCTTAATCATCGAGATCGCTCTATTCGAGCTATTTAATGCGGGAAACACGTTATCTGGTGTATTGACCACTCCACAGTGCGTTTGATATGTAGAGCCGCCGATAACTTGGTTTTCGTCGGGTATCAAGCTGAGACATGCATTTTCTGCGATAATCTTGGTGATTCTTCTGGCAGAAGTATGCAGAATCATCGAGAACGCTCTTTTCGAGCTAGTTAATGCGAGAAACACGTTTTCTGGTGTTTTCGCCACACCACAGTGCGTTTGATATGCAGAACCAGCGATATCTGGGTTTTCGTGGTGTTTCAGCTGAGATATACATTTTCTGCGATAATCTTGGTGAGACTTCTGTCCGAAGTCTGCAGAATCATCGAGATCGCACTTTTCGAGCTATTTAATGCGAGAAACACGTTATCTGGTGTTTTCACCACTCCACAGTGCGTTTGATATGCAGAACCGGAGATGTCTTGGTTTTCGTGGGGTTTCAAGCTGAGATATGCATTTTCTGCGATAATCTTGGTGAGATCTCTGTCCGAAGTATGCAGAATCATCGAGATCGCTCTATTCGAGCTATTTAATGCGAGTAACACGTTTTCTGGTGTTTTCACCACTCCACAGTGCGTCTGATATGCAGAACCGGCGATATCTTGGTTTTCGTGGGTTTTCCAGCTGAGATATGCATTTTCTGCGATAATCTTGGTGAGTCTTCTGTCAGCAGTATGCAGAATCATCTAGATCGCTCTTTTCGAGCTATTTAATGCCAGAAACACGTTTTCTAGTGTATTCAACAATCCACAGAACGTTTGACATGCAGAAACGGAGATATCTTGGTTTCGGTCGGGTTTCAAGCTGAGATATGCATTTTCTGCGATAATATTGGTAAGACTTCTGTCAGAAGTATGCAGAATCATCGAGATCGCTCTATTCGAGCTATTTAATGCGAGTAACACGTTTTCTGGTGTTTTCACCACTCCACATTGCGCCTGATATGCAGAACCGGCGATATCTTGGGTTTCGTGGGGATTTAAGCTGAGATATGCGTTTTCTGCGATAATCTTGGTGAGACTTCTGTCCGAAGTATGCAGAATCATCGAGAGCGCTCTTTTCGAGCTATTTAATGCGAGAAACACGTTTTCTGGTGTTTTCGCCACACCCCAGTGCGTTTGATATGCAGAACCAGCGATATCTGGGTTTTCGTGGGGTTTCAAGCTGAGATATGCATTTTTTACGATAATCTTGGTGAGACTTCTGTCCGAAGTATGCTTAATCATCGAGATCGCTCGTTTCGAACTATTTAATGCGAGAAACACGTTATCTGGTGTTATCACCACTCCACAGTGCGTTTGATATGCAGAACCAGCGATATCTGGGTTTTCGTGGGGATTCAAGCTGAGATATGCATTTTCTGCGATAATATTGGTAAGACTTCTGTCAGAAGTATGCAGAATCATCGAGATCGCTCTATTCGAGCTATTTAATGCGAGAAACACGTTTTCTGGTGTATTCACAAATCCACAGAACGTTTGACATGCAGAAACGGAGATATCTTGGTTTCGGTCGGGTTTCAAGCTGAGATATGCATTTTCTGCGATAATATTGGTAAGACTTCTGTCAGAAGTATGCAGAATCATCGAGATCGCTCTATTCGAGCTATTTAATGCGAGTAACACGTTTTCTGGTGTTTTCACCACTCCACATTGCGCCTGATATGCAGAACCGGCGATATCTTGGGTTTCGTGGGGATTTAAGCTGAGATATGCGTTTTCTGCGATAATCTTGGTGAGACTTCTGTCCGAAGTATGCAGAATCATCGAGAGCGCTCTTTTCGAGCTATTTAATGCGAGAAACACGTTTTCTGGTGTTTTCGCCACACCCCAGTGCGTTTGATATGCAGAACCAGCGATATCTGGGTTTTCGTGGGGTTTCAAGCTGAGATATGCATTTTTTACGATAATCTTGGTGAGACTTCTGTCCGAAGTATGCTTAATCATCGAGATCGCTCGTTTCGAACTATTTAATGCGAGAAACACGTTATCTGGTGTATTGACCACTCCACAGTGCGTTTGATATGTAGACCCGCCGATAACTTGGTTTTCGTGGGGTTTCCAGCTGATATATGCATTTTCTGCGATAATCTTGGTGTTTCATCTATGAGAAGTATGCAGAATCATCGAGAACGCTCTTTTCGAGCTACTTAATGCGAGAAACACGTTTTCTGGTGTATTCACCAATCCACAGTACGTTTGACATGCAGAAACGGAGATATCTTGGTTTTCGTGGGGTTTCCAGCTGAAATATGCATTTTTTGCGATAACTTGATGTTTCATCTATGAGAAGTATGCAGAACCATCGTGATCGCTCTTTTCGAGCTAGTTAATGCGGGAAACACGTTGTCTGGAGTATTGACCACTCCACAGTGCGTTTGATATGTAGAGCCGCCGATAACTTGGTTTTCGTCGGGTATCAAGCTGAGACATGCATTTTCTGCGATATTCTTGGTGATTCTTCTGTCAGAAGTATGCAGAATCATCGAGAACGCTCTTTTCGAGATAGTTAATGCGAGAAACACGTTTTCTGGTGTTTTCACCACCCTACAGTGCGTTTGATATGCAGAACCGGCGACATCTTGGTTTTCGTCGGGTTTCGAGCTGAGATAAGCATTTTCTGCGATTATCTTTGTGAGTCTTCTGTCAGCAGTATGCAGAATCATCTAGATCGCTCTTTTCGAGCTATTTAATGCCAGAAACACGTTTTCTGGTGTATTCACCACTCCACAGTACGTTTGACATGCAGAAACGGAGATATCTTGGTTTCGGTCGGGTTTCAAGCTGAGATATGCATTTTGTGCGATAATAATGGTGAGGCTTCAGTAAGAAGTATGCAGAATCATCTAGATCGCTCGTTTCCAGCTACTTAATGCGAGTTACACGTTTTCTGGTGTTTTCACCACTCCACATTGCGCCTGATATGCAGAACCGGCGATATCTTGGTTTTCGTGGGGTTTCCAGCTGAGATATGCATTTTCTGCGATTATCTTGGTGAGTCTTCTGTCAGAAGTATGCAGAAACATCGAGAGCGCTCTTTTCGAGCTGTTTAATGCGAGAAAATCGTTTTCTGGGGATTTCACCACTCCACAGTTCATGGATATGCAGAACCGGAGATATCTTGGTTTTCGTGGGGTTTCAAGCTGAGATATGCATTTTCTGCGATAATCTTGGTGAGACTTCTGTCCGAAGTGTGCAGAATCATCGAGATCGCTCTTTTCGAGCTATTTAATGCGAGAAGCAAGTTATCTGGTGTTTGCACCACCCCACAGTGCGTTTTATATGCAGAACCGGCGACATCTTGATTTTCGTGAGGTTTCAAGCTGGGATATGCATTTTCTGCGATAATCTTGGTGAGATCTCTGTCCGAAGTATGCAGAAACATCGAGATCGCTCTTTTCGACCTATTTAATGCGAGAAACACGTTATCTGGTGTTTTCACCACTCCACAGTGCGTTTGATATGCAGAACCGACGATATCTTGGTTTTCGTGGGGTTTCAAGCTCAGATATGCATTTTCTGCGATAATCTTGGTGAGACTTCTGTCCGAAGTATGCAGAATCATCGAGATCGCACTTTTCGAGCTATTTAATGCGAGAAACACGTTATCTGGTGTTTTCACCACTCCAGAGTGCGTTTGATATGCAGAACCGGCGATATCTTGGTTTTTGTGGGGTTTCAAGCTGAGATAAGCATTTTTTACGATAATCTTGGTGAGACTTCTGTCCGAAGTATGCTTAATAATCGAGATCGCTCTATTCGAGCTATTTAATGCGAGAAACACGTTATCTGGTGTTTTCAGCACGCCACAGTGCGTTTGATATGCAGAACCAGCGATATCCTGGTTTTCGTGCGTTTTCCAGCTGAGATATGCATTTTCTGCGATAATCTTGGTGAGTCTTCTGTCAGCAGTATGCAGAATCATCTAGATCGCTCTTTTCGAGCTATTTAATGCCAGAAACACGTTTTCTAGTGTATTCACAAATCCACAGTACGTTTGACATGCAGAAACGGAGATATCTTGGTTTTCGTGGGGTTTCCAGCTGAAATATGCATTTTCTGCGATAATCTTGGTGAGGCTTCTGTCAGCAGTATGCAGAATCGTCGAGAACGCTCTTTTCGAGCTATTTAATGCGAGGAACACGTTTTCTGGTGTATTCAACACTCCACAGAACGTTTGACATGCAGAAACGGAGATATCTTGGTTTCGGTCGGGTTTCAAGCTGAGATAAGCATTTTTTACGATAATCTTGGTGAGACTTCTGTCCGAAGTATGCTTAATCATCGAGATCGCTCTATTCGAGCTATTTAATGCGGGAAACACGTTATCTGGTGTATTGACCACTCCACAGTGCGTTTGATATGTAGAGCCGCCGATAACTTGGTTTTCGTCGGGTATCAAGCTGAGACATGCATTTTCTGCGATAATCTTGGTGATTCTTCTGGCAGAAGTATGCAGAATCATCGAGAACGCTCTTTTCGAGCTAGTTAATGCGAGAAACACGTTTTCTGGTGTTTTCGCCACACCACAGTGCGTTTGATATGCAGAACCAGCGATATCTGGGTTTTCGTGGTGTTTCAGCTGAGATATACATTTTCTGCGATAATCTTGGTGAGACTTCTGTCCGAAGTCTGCAGAATCATCGAGATCGCACTTTTCGAGCTATTTAATGCGAGAAACACGTTATCTGGTGTTTTCACCACTCCACAGTGCGTTTGATATGCAGAACCGGAGATGTCTTGGTTTTCGTGGGGTTTCAAGCTGAGATATGCATTTTCTGCGATAATCTTGGTGAGATCTCTGTCCGAAGTATGCAGAATCATCGAGATCGCTCTATTCGAGCTATTTAATGCGAGTAACACGTTTTCTGGTGTTTTCACCACTCCACAGTGCGTCTGATATGCAGAACCGGCGATATCTTGGTTTTCGTGGGTTTTCCAGCTGAGATATGCATTTTCTGCGATAATCTTGGTGAGTCTTCTGTCAGCAGTATGCAGAATCATCTAGATCGCTCTTTTCGAGCTATTTAATGCCAGAAACAGGTTTTCTGGTGTATTCAACACTCCACAGAACGTCTGACATGCAGAAACGGAGATATCTTGGTTTCGGTCGGGTTTCAAGCTGAGATATGCATTTTCTGCGATAATATTGGTAAGACTTCTGTCAGAAGTATGCAGAATCATCGAGATCGCTCTATTCGAGCTATTTAATGCGAGTAACACGTTTTCTGGTGTTTTCACCACTCCACATTGCGCCTGATATGCAGAACCGGCGATATCTTGGGTTTCGTGGGGATTTAAGCTGAGATATGCGTTTTCTGCGATAATCTTGGTGAGACTTCTGTCCGAAGTATGCAGAATCATCGAGAGCGCTCTTTTCGAGCTATTTAATGCGAGAAACACGTTTTCTGGTGTTTTCGCCACACCCCAGTGCGTTTGATATGCAGAACCAGCGATATCTGGGTTTTCGTGGGGTTTCAAGCTGAGATATGCATTTTTTACGATAATCTTGGTGAGACTTCTGTCCGAAGTATGCTTAATCATCGAGATCGCTCGTTTCGAACTATTTAATGCGAGAAACACGTTATCTGGTGTTATCACCACTCCACAGTGCGTTTGATATGCAGAACCAGCGATATCTGGGTTTTCGTGGGGATTCAAGCTGAGATATGCATTTTCTGCGATAATATTGGTAAGACTTCTGTCCGAAGTATGCTTAATCATCGAGATCGCTCTATTCGAGCTATTTAATGCGAGAAACACGTTTTCTGGTGTATTCACAAATCCACAGTACGTTTGACATGCAGAAACGGAGATATCTTCGTTTTCGTGGGGTTTCCAGCTGAAATATGCATTTTCTGCGATAACTTGGTGTTTCATCTATGAGAAGTATGCAGAATGATCGAGAACGCTCTTTTCGAGCTACTTAATGCGAGAAACACGCTTTCTGGTTTTTTCACCACTCCACAGTGCGTCTGAAATGCAGAACCGTCGATATCTTGGTTTTCGTGGGTTTTCCAGCTGAGATATGCATTTTCTGCGATAATCTTGGTGAGTCTTCTGTCAGCAGTATGCAGAATCATCTAGATCGCTCTTTTCGAGCTATTTAATGCCAGAAACACGTTTTCTGGTGTATTCAACACTCCACAGAACGTTTGACATGCAGAAACGGAGATATCTTGGTTTCGGTCGGGTTTCAAGCTGAAATATGCATTTTCTGCGATAATCTTGGTGAGATCTCTGTCCGAAGTATGCAGAATCATCGAAATCGCTCTTTTCGTGCTATTTAATGCGGGAAACACGTTATCTGGTGAATTGACCACTCCACAGTGCGTTTGATATGTAGAGCCGCCGATAACTTGGTTTTCGTGGGGTTTCCAGCTGATATATGCATTTTCTGCGATAATCTTGGTGTTTCATCTATGAGAAGTATGCAGAATCATCGAGAACGCTCTTTTCGAGCTACTTAATGCGAGAAACACGTTTTCTGGTGTATTCACCAATCCACAGTACGTTTGACATGCAGAAACGGAGATATCTTGGTTTTCGTGGGGTTTCCAGCTGAAATATGCATTTTTTGCGATAACTTGATGTTTCATCTATGAGAAGTATGCAGAACCATCGTGATCGCTCTTTTCGAGCTAGTTAATGCGGGAAACACGTTGTCTGGAGTATTGACCACTCCACAGTGCGTTTGATATGTAGAGCCGCCGATAACTTGGTTTTCGTCGGGTATCAAGCTGAGACATGCATTTTCTGCGATATTCTTGGTGATTCTTCTGTCAGAAGTATGCAGAATCATCGACAACGCTCTTTTCGAGATAGTTAATGCGAGAAACACGTTTTCTGGTGTTTTCACCACCCTACAGTGCGTTTGATATGCAGAACCGGCGACATCTTGGTTTTCGTCGGGTTTCGAGCTGAGATAAGCATTTTCTGCGATTATCTTTGTGAGTCTTCTGTCAGCAGTATGCAGAATCATCTAGATCGCTCTTTTCGAGCTATTTAATGCCAGAAACACGTTTTCTGGTGTATTCACCACTCCACAGTACGTTTGACATGCAGAAACGGAGATATCTTGGTTTCGGTCGGGTTTCAAGCTGAGATATGCATTTTGTGCGATAATAATGGTGAGGCTTCAGTAAGAAGTATGCAGAATCATCTAGATCGCTCGTTTCCAGCTACTTAATGCGAGTTACACGTTTTCTGGTGTTTTCACCACTCCACATTGCGCCTGATATGCAGAACCGGCGATATCTTGGTTTTCGTGGGGTTTCCAGCTGAGATATGCATTTTCTGCGATTATCTTGGTGAGTCTTCTGTCAGAAGTATGCAGAAACATCGAGAGCGCTCTTTTCGAGCTGTTTAATGCGAGAAAATCGTTTTCTGGGGATTTCACCACTCCACAGTTCATGGATATGCAGAACTGGAGATATCTTGGTTTTCGTGGGGTTTCAAGCTGAGATATGCATTTTCTGCGATAATCTTGGTGAGACTTCTGTCCGAAGTATGCTGAATCATCGAGATCGCTCTTTTCGAGCTGGTTAATGCGAGAAAAACCATATCTAGTGTTTTCGCCACTCCACAGTGCGTTTGAGATGCAGAACCAGCGATATCTTGGTGTTCGTGGGGTTTCAAGCTGAGATATGCATTATCTGCGATAATCTTGGTGAGACTTCTGTCCGAAGTGTGCAGAATCATCGAGATCGCTCTTTTCGAGCTATTTAATGCGAGAAGCAAGTTATCTGGTGTTTGCACCACCCCACAGTGCGTTTTATATGCAGAACCGGCGACATCTTGATTTTCGTGAGGTTTTAAGCTGGGATATGCATTTTCTGCGATAATCTTGGTGAGATCTCTGTCCGAAGTATGCAGAAACATCGAGATCGCTCTTTTCGACCTATTTAATGCGAGAAACACGTTATCTGATGTTTTCACCACTCCACAGTGCGTTTGATATGCAGAACCGACGATATCTTGGTTTTCGTGGGGCTTCAAGCTCAGATATGCATTTTCTGCGATAATCTTGGTGACACTTCTGTCCGAAGTATGCAGAATCATCGAGATCGCACTTTTCGAGCTATTTAATGCGAGAAACACGTTATCTGGTGTTTTCACCACTCCACAGTGCGTTTGATATGCAGAACCGGCGATATCTTGGTTTTTGTGGGGTTTCAAGCTGAGATAAGCATTTTTTACGATAATCTTGGTGAGACTTCTGTCCGAAGTATGCTTAATAATCGAGATCGCTCTATTCGAGCTATTTAATGCGAGAAACACGTTATCTGGTGTTTTCACCACTCCACGGTGCGTTTGATATGCAGAACCGGCGATATCTTGGTTTTCGTGGGGTTTCATGCTGAGATATGCATTTTCTGCGATAATCTTGGTGAGACCTCTGTCCGAAGTATGCAGAAACATCGAGATCGCTCTTTTCGACCTATTTAATGCGAGAAACACGTTATCTGGTGTTTTCACCACTCCACAGTGCGTTTGATATGCAGAACCAGCGATATCTTGGTTTTCGTGGGGTTTCAAGCTGAGATACGCATTTTCAACGATAATCTTCGTGAGACTTCTGTCAGAAGTATGCAGAATCATCGGGATCGCTCTTTTCGAGCTATTTAATGCGAGAAACACGTTATCTGGTTGTTTTCACCACTCCACAGTGCGTGTGATATGCAGAACCGGCATCATCTTGATTTTCGTGTGGTTTCAAGGTGAGATATGCATTTTTTGCGATAATATTGGTGAGACTTCAGTCACAAGTATGCAGAATCATCTAGATCGCTCGTTTCGAGCTGCTTAATGCGAGAAACACGTTATCTGGTGTTTTCACCACTCCACAGTGCGTTTGATATGCAGAACCGGCGACATCTTGGCTTTCGTCGGGTATCAAGCTGAGATATGCATTTTCAACGATGATCTTGGTGAGACTTCTGTCAGAAGTATGCAGAATCATCGGGATCGCTCTTTTCGAGCTATTTAATGCGAGAAACACGTTATCTGGTTGTTTTCACCACTCCACAGTGCGTTTGATATGCAGAACCAGCGATATCTTGGTTTTCGTGGGGTTTCAAGCTCAGATATGCACTTTCTGCGATAATCTTGGTGAGACTTCTGTCCGAAGTATGCAGAATCATCGAGATCGCACTTTTCGAGCTATTTAATGCGAGAAACACGTTATCTGGTGTTTTCAGCACTCCACAGTGCGTTTGATATGCAGAACCAGCGATATCCTGGTTTTTGTGGGGATTCAAGCTGAGATATGCAATTTCTGCGATAATCTTGGTGAGACTTCTGTCCGAAGTATGCTTAATCATCGAGATCGCTCGTTTCGAGCTATTTAATGCGAGAAACACGTTATCTGGTGTTTTCACCACTCCACAGTGCTTATGATATGCAGAACCGACGATATCTTGGTTTTCGTGGGGTTTCAAGCTCAGATATGCATTTTCTGCGATAATCTTGGTGAGACTTCTGTCCGAAGTATGCAGAGTCATCGAGATCGTACTTTTCGAGCTATTTAATGCGAGAAACACGTTTTCTGGGGTTTTCACCACTCCACAGTTCGTTGGATATGCAGAGCAGGAGATATCTTGGTTTTCGTGGGGTTTCTAGCAGAGATATGCATTTTCTGCGATAATCATGGTGAGACTTCTGTTAGAAGTATGCAGAATCATCGAGATCGCACTTTTCGATCTATTTAATGCGAGAAACACGTTGTCTGGTGTTTTCACCACTCCACAGTTGGTTTGATATGCAGAACCGGCGATGTTTGGTTTTCGTCGGGTTTCAAGTTGAGATATGCATTTTCTACGATAATCTTGGTGAAACATCTGTCCGGAGTATGCAGAAACATCAAGAGCGCTCTTTTCGAGCTATTTAATGCGAGAAACACGTTTTCTGGGGTTTTCACCACTCAACAGTGCGTATGATATGCAGAACCGACGATATCTTGGTTTTCGTGGGGTTTCAAGCTCAGATATGCATTTTCTGCGATAATATTGGTGAGACTTCTGTCCGAAGTATGCAGAGTCATCGAGATCGTACTTTTCGAGCTATTTAATGCGAGAAACACGTTTTCTGGGGTTTTCACCACTCCAGAGTTCGTTGGATATGCAGAGCAGGAGATATCTTGGTTTTCGTGGGGTTTCAAGCTCAGATATGCACTTTCTGCGATAATCTTGGTGAGACTTCTGTCCGAAGTATGCAGAATCATCGAGATCGCACTTCTCGATCTATTTAATGCGAGAAACACATTGTCTGGTGTTTTCACCACTCCACAGTTGGTTTGATATGCAGAACCGGCGATGTTTGGTTTTCGTCGGGTTTCAAGTTGAGATATGCATTTTCTACGATAATCTTGGTGAAACATCTGTCCGGAGTATGCAGAAACATCAAGAGCGCTCTTTTCGAGCTATATAATGCGAGAAACACGTTTTCTGGGGTTTTCACCACACCACAGTTCGTTGGATGTGCAGAACCGGAGATATCTTGGTTTTCGTGGGGTGTCAAGCTGAGATATGCATTTTCTGCGATAATCTTGGTGAGACTTCTGTCCGAAGTATGCAGAATCATCGACATCGCACTTTTCGAGCTATTTAATGCGAGAAACACGTTATCTGGTGTTTTCACCACTCCACAGTGCGTTTGATATGCAGAACCGGCGATATCTTGGTTTTCGTGGGGTTTCAAGCTGAGATATGTATTTTCTGCGATAATCTTGGTGAGACATCAGTCGGAAGTATGCAAAATCATCGAGAACCCTCTTTTCGAGCTATTTATTGCGAGATACACGTTATCTGGTGTTTTCACCACTCCACAGTGCGTTTGATATGCAGAACCGGCGACATCTTGGCTTTCGTCGGGTATCAAGCTGAGATATGCATTTTCAACGATGATCTTGGTGAGACCTCTGTCCGAAGTATGCAGAAACATCGAGATCGCACTTTTCGACCTATTTAATGCGAGAAACACGTTATCTGGTGTTTTCACCACTCCACAGTGCTTTTCATATGCAGAACCAGCGATATCTTGGTTTTCGTGGGGTTTCAAGCTGAGATATGCATTTTCAACGATAATCTTCGTGAGACTTCTGTCAGAAGTATGCAGAATCATCGGGATCGCTCTTTTCGAGCTATTTAATGCGAGCAACACGTTATCTGGTTGTTTTCACCACTCCACAGTGCGTGTGATATGCAGAACCGGCATCATCTTGATTTTCGTGTGGTTTCAAGGTGAGATATGCATTTTTTGCGATAATATTGGTGAGACTTCAGTCAGAAGTATGCAGAATCATCTAGATCGCTCGTTTCGAGCTGCTTAATGCGAGAAACACGTTATCTGGTGTTTTCACCACTCCACAGTGCGTTTGATATGCAGAACCGGCGACATCTTGGCTTTCGTAGGGGTTCAAGCTGAGATATGCATTTTCTGCGATAATCTTGGTGAGATCTCTGTCCGAAGTATGCAGAAACATCGAGATCGCTCTTTTCGACCTATTTAATGCGAGAAACACGTTATCTGGTGTTTTCACCACTCCACAGTGCGTTTGATATGCAGAACCGACGATATGTTGGTTTTCGTGGGGTTTCAAGCTCAGATATGCATTTTCTGCGATAATCTTGGTGAGACTTCTGTCCGAAGTATGCAGAATCATCGGGATCGCACTTTTCGAGCTATTTAATGCGAGAAACACGTTCTCTGGTGTTTTCACCACTCCACAGTGCGTTTGATATGCAGAACCGGCGATATCTTGGTTTTTGTGGGGTTTCAAGCTGAGATAAGCATTTTTTACGATAATCTTGGTGAGACTTCTGTCCGAAGTATGCTTAATAATCGAGATCGCTCTATCCGAGCTATTTAATGCGAGAAACACGTTATCTGGTGTTTTCAGCACTCCACAGAGCGTTTGATATGCAGAACCAGCGATATCCTGGTTTTCGTGGGGATTCAAGCTGAGATATGCAATTTCTGCGCTACTCTTGGTGAGACTTCTGTCCGAAGTATGCTTAATCATGGAGATCGCTCGTTTCGAGCTATTTAATGCGAGAAACACGTTATCTGGTGTTTTCACCACTCCACAGTGCGTTTGATATGCAGAACCAGCGATATCTGGGTTTTCGTAGGGTTTCGAGCTGTGATATGCATTTTTTACGATAATCTTGATGAGACTTCTGGCGAAGTTTGCATAATCATCGAGATCGCTCGTTTGGACCTATTTAATGCGAGAAACACGTTATCTGGTGTTTTCACCACTCCACAGTGCGTTTGATATGCAGAACCAGCGATATCTTGGTTTTCGTGGGGTTTCAAGCTCAGCTATGCATTTTCTGCGATAATCTTGGTGAGACTTCTGTCCGAAGTATGCAGAATCATCGAGATCGCACTTTTCGGGCTATTTAATGCGAGAAACACGTTATCTGGTGTTTTCACCACTCCACAGTGCGTTTGATATGCAGAACCGGCGATATCTTGGTTTTTGTGGGGTTTCAAGCTGAGATATGCATTTTCTGCGATAATCTTGATGAGACATCAGTCGGAAGTATGCAAAATCATCGAGAACCCTCTTTTCGAGCTATTTATTGCGAGATACACGTTATCTGGTGTTTTCACCACTCCACAGTGCGTTTGATATGCAGAACCGGCGACATCTTGGCTTTCGTCGCGTATCAAGCTGAGATATGCATTTTCAACGATGATCTTGGTGAGACTTCTGTCAGAAGTATGCAGAATCATCGGGATCGCTCTTTTCGAGCTATTTAATGCGAGAAACACGTTATCTGGTTGTTTTCACCACTCCACAGTGGGTTTGATATGCAGAACCAGCGATATCTTGGTTTTCGTGGGGTTTCAAGCTCAGATATGCACTTTCTGCGATAATCTTGGTGAGACTTCTGTCCGAAGTATGCAGAACCATCGAGATCGCACTTTTCGATCTATTTAATGCGAGAAACACGGTGTCTGGTGTTTTCACCACTCCACAGTTGGTTTGATATGCAGAACCGGCGATGTATGGTTTTCGTCGGGTTTCAAGTTGAGATATGCATTTTCTACGATAATCTTGGTGAAACATCTGTCCGGAGTATGCAGAAACATCAAGAGCGCTCTTTTCGAGCTAATTAATGCGAGAAACACGTTTTCTGGGGTTTTCACCACACCACAGTTCGTTGGATGTGCAGAACCGGAGATATCTTGGTTTTCGTGGGGTGTCAAGCTGAGATATGCATTTTCTGCGATAATCTTGGTGAGATCTCTGTCCGAAGTATGCAGAAACATCGAGATCGCTCTTTTCGACCTATTTAATGCGAGAAACACGTTATCTGGTGTTTTCACCACTCCACAGCGCGTTTGATATGCAGAACCGACGATATCTTGGTTTTCGTTGGGTTTCAAGCTCAGATATGCATTTTCTGCGATAATCTTGGTGAGACTTCTGTCCGAAGTATGCAGAACCATCGAGATCGCACTTTTCGATCTATTTAATGCGAGAAACACGTTGTCTGGTGTTTTCACCACTCCACAGTTGGTTTGATATGCAGAACCGGCGATGTATGGTTTTCGTCGGGTTTCAAGTTGAGATATGCATTTTCTACGATAATCTTGGTGAAACATCTGTCCGGAGTATGCAGAAACATCAAGAGCGCTCTTTTCGAGCTAATTAATGCGAGAAACACGTTTTCTGGGGTTTTCACCACACCACAGTTCGTTGGATGTGCAGAACCGGAGATATCTTGGTTTTCGTGGGGTGTCAAGCTGAGATATGCATTTTCTGCGATAATCTTGGTGAGATCTCTGTCCGAAGTATGCAGAAACATCGAGATCGCTCTTTTCGACCTATTTAATGCGAGAAACACGTTATCTGGTGTTTTCACCACTCCACAGCGCGTTTGATATGCAGAACCGACGATATCTTGGTTTTCGTTGGGTTTCAAGCTCAGATATGCATTTTCTGCGATAATCTTGGTGAGACTTCTGTCCGAAGTATGCAGAATCATCGAGATCGCACTTTTCGAGCTATTAAATGCGAGAAACACGTTATCTGGTGTTTTCACCACTCCACAGTGCGTTTGATATGCAGAACCGGCGATATCTTGGTTTTTGTGGGGTTTCAAGCTGAGATATGCATTTTTTACGATAATCTTGGTGAGACTTCTGCCCGAAGTATGCTTAATAATCGAGATCGCTCGTTTCGAGCTGCTTAATGCGAGAAACACGTTATCTGGTGTTTTCACCACTCCACAGTGCGTTTGATATGCATAACCAGCGACATCTTGGCTTTCGTCGGGGTTCAAGCTGAGATATGCATTTTCTGCGATAATCTTGGTGAGACATCAGTCAGAAGTATGCAGAATCATCGAGAACCCTCTTCTCGAGCTATTTATTGCGAGATACACGTTATCTGGTGTTTTCACCACTCCACAGTGCGTTTGATATGCAGAACCATAGAAATCTTGGTTTTCGTGGGGTTTCAAGCTGAGATATGCATTTTTTACGATAATCATGGTGAGACTTCTGTCCGAAGTATGCAGAATCATCGAGATCGCACTTATCGAGCTACTTAATGCGAGAAACACGTTATCTGGTGTTTTCAGCACTCCACAGTGCGTTTGATATGCAGAACCGGCGACATCTTGATTTTCGTGTGGTTTCAAGGTGAGATATGCATTTTTTGCGATAATATTGGTGAGACTTCAGTCAGAAGTATGCAGAATCATCTAGATCGCTCGTTTCGAACTGCTTAATGCGAGAAACACGTTATCTGGTGTTTTCACCACTCCACAGTGCGTTTGATATGCAGAACCGGCGACATCTTGGCTTTCGTCGGGGTTCAAGCTGAGATATGCATTTTCTGCGATAATCTGGGTGAGACATCAGTCACAAGTATGCAGAATCATCGAGAACCCTCTTTTCGAGCTATTTATTGCGAGATACACGTTGTCTGGTGTTTTCACCACTCCACAGTGCGTTTGGTATGCAGAACCAGCGAAATCTTGGTTTTCGTGGGGTTTCAAGCTGAGATATGCATTTTTTGCGATAATCATGGTGAGACTTCTGTCCGAAGTATGCAGAATCATCGAGATCGCACTTTTCGAGCTATTAAATGCGAGAAACACGTTATCTGGTGTTTTCACCACTCCACAGTGCGTTTGATATGCAGAACCGGCGATATCTTGGTTTTTGTGGGGTTTCAAGCTGAGATATGCATTTTTTACGATAATCTTGGTGAGACTTCTGCCCGAAGTATGCTTAATAATCGAGATCGCTCTATTCGAGCTATTTAATGCGAGAAACACGTTATCTGGTGTATCAGTACTCCACAGTGCGTTTGATATGCAGAACCAGCGATATCCTGGTTTTCGTGGGGATTCAAGCTGAGATATGCAATTTCTGCGATAATCTTGGTGAGACTTCTGTCCGAAGTATACTTAATCATCGAGATCGCTCGTTTCGAGCTATTAAATGCGAGAAACACGTTATCTGGTGTTTTCACCACTCCACAGTGCGTATGATATGCAGAACTGACGATATCTTGGTTTTCGTGGGGTTTCAAGCTCAGATATGCATTTTCTGCGATAATCTTGGTGAGACTTCTGTCCGAAGTATGCAGAATCATCGAGATCGCACTTTTCGAGCTATTTAATGCGAGAAACACGTTATCTGGTGTTTTCACCACTCCACAGTGCGTGTGATACGCAGAACCGGCGACATCTTGATTTTCGTGAGGTTTCCAGCTGAGACATGCATTTTCTGCGATAATCATGGTGAGACTTCTGTTAGAAGTATGCAGAATCATCGAGATCGCACATTTCGATCTATTTAATGCGAGAAACGCGTTATCTGGTGTTTTCACCACTCCACAGTGCGTTTGATATGCAGAACCGGCGTCATCTTGATTTTCGTGAGGTTTCCAGCTGAGATTTGCATTTTCTGCGATAATCATGGTGAGACTTCTGTTAGAGGGATGCAGAATCATCGAGATCGCACATTTCGATCTATTTAATGCGAGAAACACGTTATCTGGTTGTTTTCACCACTCCACAGTGCGTGTGATATGCAGAACCGGCGTCATCTTGATTTTCGTGTGGTTTCAAGGTGAGATATGCATTTTTTGCGATAATATTGGTGAGACTTCAGTCAGAAGTATGCAGAATCATCTAGATCGCTCGTTTCGAGCTGCTTAATGCGAGAAACACGTTATCTGGTGTTTTCACCACTCCACAGTGCGTTTGATATGCATAACCAGCGACATCTTGGCTTTCGTCGGGGTTCAAGCTGAGATATGCATTTTCTGCGATAATCTTGGTGAGACATCAGTCAGAAGTATGCAGAATCATCGAGAACCCTCTTCTCGAGCTATTTATTGCGAGATACACGTTATCTGGTGTTTTCACCACTCCACAGTGCGTTTGATATGCAGAACCATAGAAATCTTGGTTTTCGTGGGGTTTCAAGCTGAGATATGCATTTTTTACGATAAGCATGGTGAGACTTCTGTCCGAAGTATGCAGAATCATCGAGATCGCACTTATCGAGCTACTTAATGCGAGAAACACGTTATCTGGTGTTTTCAGCACTCCACAGTGCGTTTGATATGCAGAACCGGCGACATCTTGATTTTCGTGTGGTTTCAAGGTGAGATATGCATTTTTTGCGATAATATTGGTGAGACTTCAGTCAGAAGTATGCAGAATCATCTAGATCGCTCGTTTCGAGCTGCTTAATGCGAGAAACACGTTATCTGGTGTTTTCACCACTCCACAGTGCGTTTGATATGCAGAACCGGCGACATCTTGGCTTTCGTCGGGGTTCAAGCTGAGATATGCATTTTCTGCGATAATCTGGGTGAGACATCAGTCACAAGTATGCAGAATCATCGAGAACCCTCTTTTCGAGCTATTTATTGCGAGATACACGTTGTCTGGTGTTTTCACCACTCCACAGTGCGTTTGGTATGCAGAACCAGCGAAATCTTGGTTTTCGTGGGGTTTCAAGCTGAGATATGCATTTTTTGCGATAATCATGGTGAGACTTCTGTCCGAAGTATGCAGAATCATCGAGATCGCACTTATCGAGCTATTTAATGCGAGAAACACGTTATCTGGTGTTTTCAGCACTCCACAGTGCGTTTGATATGCAGAACCGGCGACATCTTGTTTTTCGTGAGGTTTCCAGCTGAGATATGCATTTTCTGCGATAATCATGGTGAGACTTCTGTTAGAAGTATGCAGAATCATCGAGATCACACATTTCGACCTATTTAATGCGAGAAACACGTTATCTGGTTGTTTTCACCACTCCACAGTGCGTGTGATATGCAGAACCGGCGTCATCTTGATTTTCGTGTGGTTTCAAGGTGAGATATGCATTTTTTGCGATAATATTGGTGAGACTTCAGTCAGAAGTATGCAGAATCATCTAGATCGCTCGTTTCGAGCTGCTTAATGCGAGAAACACGTTATCTGGTGTTTTCACCACTCCACAGTGCGTTTGATATGCATAACCAGCGACATCTTGGCTTTCGTCGGGGTTCAAGCTGAGATATGCATTTTCTGCGATAATCTTGGTGAGACATCAGTCAGAAGTATGCAGAATCATCGAGAACCCTCTTCTCGAGCTATTTATTGCGAGATACACGTTATCTGGTGTTTTCACCACTCCACAGTGCGTTTGATATGCAGAACCATAGAAATCTTGGTTTTCGTGGGGTTTCAAGCTGAGATATGCATTTTTTACGATAATCATGGTGAGACTTCTGTCCGAAGTATGCAGAATCATCGAGATCGCACTTATCGAGCTACTTAATGCGAGAAACACGTTATCTGGTGTTTTCAGCGCTCCACAGTGCGTTTGATATGCAGAACCGGCGACATCTTGATTTTCGTGAGGTTTCCAGCTGAGATTTGCATTTTCTGCGATAATCATGGTGAGACTTCTGTTAGAAGGATGCAGAATCATCGAGATCGCACATCTCGATCTATTTAATGCGTGAAACACGTTATCTGGTTGTTTTCACCACTCCACAGTGCGTGTGATATGCAGAACCGGCGTCATCTTGATTTTCGTGTGGTTTCAAGGTGAGATATGCATTTTTTGCGATAATATTGGTGAGACTTCAATCAGAAGTATGCAGAATCATCTAGATCGCTCGTTTCGAGCTGCTTAATGCGAGAAACACGTTATCTGGTGTTTTCACCACTCCACAGTGCGTTTGATATGCAGAACCGGCGTCATCTTGGCTTTCGTCGGGGTTCAAGCTGAGATATGCATTTTCTGCGATAATCTGGGTGAGACATCAGTCAGAAGTATGCAGAATCATCGAGAACCCTCTTTTCGAGCTATTTATTGCGAGATACACGTTGTCTGGTGTTTTCACCACTCCACAGTGCGTTTGATATGCAGAACCAGCGAAATCTTGGTTTTCGTGGGGTTTCAAGCTGAGATATGCATTTTTTGCGATAATCATGGTGAGACTTCTGTCCGAAGTATGCAGAATCATCGAGATCGCACTTATCGAGCTATTTAATGCGAGAAACACGTTATCTGGTTGTTTTCACCACTCCACAGTGCGTGTGATATGCAGAACCGGCGACATCTTGATTTTCGTGAGGTTTCCAGCTGAGATTTGCATTTTCTGCGATAATCTTGGTGAGACATCAGTCAGAAGTATGCAGAATCATCGAGAACCCTCTTCTCGAGCTATTTATTGCGAGATACACGTTATCTGGTGTTTTCACCACTCCACAGTGCGTTTGATATGCAGAACCATAGAAATCTTGGTTTTCGTGGGGTTTCAAGCTGAGATATGCATTTTTTGCGATAATCATGGTGAGACTTCTGTCCGAAGTATGCAGAATCATCGAGATCGCACTTATCGAGCTATTTAATGCGAGAAACACGTTATCTGGTGTTTTCAGCACTCCACAGTGCGTTTGATATGCAGAACCGGCGACATCTTGTTTTTCGTGAGGTTTCCAGCTGAGATATGCATTTTCTGCGATAATCATGGTGAGACTTCTGTTAGAAGTATGCAGAATCATCGAGATCACACATTTCGACCTATTTAATGCGAGAAACACGTTATCTGGTTGTTTTCACCACTCCACAGTGCGTGTGATATGCAGAACCGGCGACATCTTGATTTTCGTGAGGTTTCCAGCTGAGATTTGCATTTTCTGCGATAATCATGGTGAGACTTCTGTTAGAAGGATGCAGAATCATCGAGATCGCACATCTCGATCTATTTAATGCGTGAAACACGTTATCTGGTTGTTTTCACCACTCCACAGTGCGTGTGATATGCAGAACCGGCGTCATCTTGATTTTCGTGTGGTTTCAAGGTGAGATATGCATTTTTTGCGATAATCATGGTGAGACTTCTGTCCGAAGTATGCAGAATCATCGAGATCGCACTTATCGAGCTATTTAATGCGAGAAACACGTTATCTGGTGTTTTCAGCACTCCACAGTGCGTTTGATATGCAGAACCGGCGACATCTTGTTTTTCGTGAGGTTTCCAGCTGAGATATGCATTTTCTGCGATAATCATGGTGAGACTTCTGTTAGAAGTATGCAGAATCATCGAGATCGCACATTTCGACCTATTTAATGCGAGAAACACGTTATCTGGTTGTTTTCACCACTCCACAGTGCGTGTGATATGCAGAACCGGCGTCATCTTGATTTTCGTGTGGTTTCAAGGTGAGATATGCATTTTTTACGATAATCTTGATGAGACTTCTGGCGAAGTTTGCATAATCATCGAGATCGCTCGTTTGGACCTATTTAATGCGAGAAACACGTTATCTGGTGTTTTCACCACTCCACAGTGCGTTTGATATGCAGAACCAGCGTTATCTTGGTTTTCGTGGGGTTTCAAGCTCAGATATGCATTTTCAACGATAATCTTCGTGAGACTTCTGTCAGAAGTATGCAGAAACATCGAGATCGCTCTTTTCGAGCTATTTAATGCGAGAAACACGTTATCTGGTTGTTTTCACCACTCCACAGTGCGTGTGATATGCAGAACCGGCATCATCTTGATTTTCGTGTGGTTTCAAGGTGAGATATGCAATTTCTGCGATAATCTTGGTGAGACTTCTGTCCGAAGTATGCTTAATCATCGAGATCGCTCGTTTCAAGCTATTTAATGCGAGAAACACGTTATCTGGTGTTTTCACCACTCCACAGTGCGTATGATATGCAGAACCGACGATATCTTGGTTTTCGTGGGGTTTCAAGCTCAGATATGCATTTTCTGCGATAATCTTGGTGAGACTTCTGTCCGAAGTATGCAGAGTCATCGAGATCGTACTTTTCGAGCTATTTAATGCGAGAAACACGTTTTCTGGGGTTTTCACCACTCCACAGTTCGTTGGATATACAGAGTAGGAGATATCTTGGTTTTCGTGGGGTTTCTAGCAGAGATATGCATTTTCTGCGATAATCATGGTGAGACTTCTGTTAGAAGTATGCAGAATCATCGAGATCGCACCTTTCGATCTATTTAATGCGAGAAACACGTTGTCTGGTGTTTTCACCACTCCACAGTTGGTTTGATATGCAGAACCGGCGATGTTTGGTTTTCGTCGGGTTTCAAGTTGAGATATGCACTTTCTACGATAATCTTGGTGAAACATCTGTCCGGAGTATGCAGAAACATCAAGAGCGCTCTTTTCGAGCTATTTAATGCGAGAAACACGTTTTCTGGGGTTTTCACCACTCCAGAGTTCGTTGGATATGCAGAGCAGGAGATATCTTGGTTTTCGTGGGGTTTCAAGCTCAGATATGCACTTTCTGCGATAATCTTGGTGAGACTTCTGTCCGAAGTATGCAGAATCATCGAGATCGCACTTTTCGATCTTTTTAATGCGAGAAACACGTTGTCTGGTGTTTTCACCACTCCACAGTTGGTTTGATATGCAGAACCGGCGATGTTTGGTTTTCGTCGGGTTTCAAGTTGAGATATGCATTTTCTACGATAATCTTGGTGAAACATCTGTCCGGAGTATGCAGAAACATCAAGAGCGCACTTTTCGAGCTATTTAATGCGAGAAACACGTTTTCTGGGGTTTTCACCACACCACAGTTCGTTGGATGTGCAGAACCGGAGATATCTTGGTTTTCGTGGGGTGTCAAGCTGAGATATGCATTTTCTGCGATAATCTTGGTGAGACTTATGTCCGAAGTATGCAGAATCATCGAGATCGCACTTTTGGAGCTATTTAATGCGAGAAACACGTTATCTGGTGTTTCACCACTCCACAGTGCGTTTGATATGCAGAACCGGCGATATCTTGGTTTTTGTGGGGTTTCAAGCTGAGATATGCATTTTCTGCGATAATCTTGGTGAGACCTCTGTCCGAAGTATGCAGAAACATCGAGATCGCTCTTTTCGAGCTATTTAATGCGATAAACACGTTATCTGGTGTTTCCACCACTCCACAGTGCGTTTGATATGCAGAACCAGCGATATCTTGGTTTTCGTGGGGTTTCATGCTGAGATATGCATTTTCTGCGATAATCTTGGTGAGACCTCTGTCCGAAGTATGCAGAAACATCGAGATCGCTCTTTTCGACCTATTTAATGCGAGAAACACGTTATCTGGTGTTTTCACCACTCCACAGTGCTTTTGATATGCAGAACCAGCGATATCTTGGTTTTCGTGGGGTTTCAAGCTGAGATATGCATTTTCAACGATAATCTTCGTGAGACTTCAGTCAGAAGTATGCAGAATCATCTAGATCGCTCGTTTCGAGCTGCTTAATGCGAGAAACACGTTATCTGGTGTTTTCACCACTCCACAGTGCGTTTGATATGCAGAACCGGCGACATCTTGGCTTTCGTCGGGTATCAAGCTGAGATATGCATTTTCAACGATGATCTTGGTGAGACTTCAGTCAGAAGTATGCAGAATCATCGGGATCGCTCTTTTCGAGCTATTTAATGCGAGAAACACGTTATCTGGTTGTTTTCACCACTCCACAGTGCGTTTGATATGCAGAACCAGCGATATCTTGGCTTTCGTCGGGTATCAAGCTGAGATATGCATTTTCAACGATGATCTTGGTGAGACTTCAGTCAGAAGTATGCAGAATCATCGGGATCGCACTTTTCGAGCTATTTAATGCGAGAAACACGTTATCTGGTTGTTTTCACCACTCCACAGTGCGTTTGATATGCAGAACCAGCGATATCTTGGTTTTCCTGGGGTTTCAAGCTCAGATATGCACTTTCTGCGATAATCTTGGTGAAACATCTGTCCGGGGTATGCAGAAACATCAAGAGCGCTCTTTTCGAGCTATTTAATGCGAGAAACACGTTTTCTGGGGTTTTCACCACTCCAGAGTTCGTTGGATATGCAGAGCAGGAGATATCTTGGTTTTCGTGGGGTTTCAAGCTCAGATATGCACTTTCTGCGATAATCTTGGTGAGACTTCTGTCCGAAGTATGCAGAATCATCGAGATCGCACATTTCGATCTATTTAATGCGAGAAACACGTTGTCTGGTGTTTTCACCACTCCACAGTTGGTTTGATATGCAGAACCGGCGATGTTTGGTTTTCGTCGGGTTTCAAGTTGAGATATGCATTTTCTACGATAATCTTGGTGAAACATCTGTCCGGAGTATGCAGAAACATCAAGAGCGCTCTTTTCGAGCTATTTAATGCGAGAAACACGTTTTCTGGGGTTTTCACCACACCACAGTTCGTTGGATGTGCAGAACCGGAGATATCTTGGTTTTCGTGGGGTGTCAAGCTGAGATATGCATTTTCTGCGATAATCTTGGTGAGATCTCTGTCCGAAGTATGCAGAAACATCGAGATCGCTCTTTTCGACCTATTTAATGCGAGAAACACGTTATCTGGTGTTTTCACCACTCCACAGTGCGTTTGATATGCAGAACCGACGATATCTTGGTTTTCGTGGGGTTTCAAGCTCAGATATGCATTTTCTGCGATAATCTTGGTGAGACTTCTGTCCGAAGTATGCAGAATCATCGAGATCGCACTTTTCGAGCTATTTAATGCGACAACACGTTATCTGGTGTTTTCACCACTCCACAGTGCGTTTGATATGCAGAACCGGCGATATCTTGGTTTTTGTGGGGTTTCAAGCTGAGATAAGCATTTTTTACGATAATCTTGGTGAGACTTCTGTCCGAAGTATGCATAATAATCGAGATCGCTCTATCCGAGCTATTTAATGCGAGAAACACGTTATCTGGTGTTTTCAGCACTCCACAGTGCGTTTGATATGCAGAACCAGCGATATCCTGGTTTTCGTGGGGATTCAAGCTGAGATGTGCAATTTCTGCGATACTCTTGGTGAGACTTCTGTCCGAAGTATGCAGAAACATCGAGATCGCTCTTTTCGAGCTATTTAATGCGATAAACACGTTATCTGGTGTTTCCACCACTCCACAGTGCGTTTGATATGCAGAACCAGCGATATCTTGGTTTTCGTGGGGTTTCATGCTGAGATATGCATTTTCTGCGATAATCTTGGTGAGACCTCTGTCCGAAGTATGCAGAAACATCGAGATCGCTCTTTTCGACCTATTTAATGCGAGAAACACGTTATCTGGTGTTTTCACCACTCCACAGTGCTTTTGATATGCAGAACCAGCGATATCTTGGTTTTCGTGGGGTTTCAAGCTGAGATATGCATTTTCAACGATAATCTTCGTGAGACTTCAGTCAGAAGTATGCAGAATCATCTAGATCGCTCGTTTCGAGCTGCTTAATGCGAGAAACACGTTATCTGGTGTTTTCACCACTCCACAGTGCGTTTGATATGCAGAACCGGCGACATCTTGGCTTTCGTCGGGTATCAAGCTGAGATATGCATTTTCAACGATGATCTTGGTGAGACTTCAGTCAGAAGTATGCAGAATCATCGGGATCGCTCTTTTCGAGCTATTTAATGCGAGAAACACGTTATCTGGTTGTTTTCACCACTCCACAGTGCGTTTGATATGCAGAACCAGCGATATCTTGGCTTTCGTCGGGTATCAAGCTGAGATATGCATTTTCAACGATAATCTTCGTGAGACTTCAGTCAGAAGTATGCAGAATCATCTAGATCGCTCGTTTCGAGCTGCTTAATGCGAGAAACACGTTATCTGGTGTTTTCACCACTCCACAGTGCGTTTGATATGCAGAACCGGTGACATCTTGGCTTTCGTCGGGTATCAAGCTGAGATATGCATTTTCAACGATGATCTTGGTGAGACTTCTGTTAGAAGTATGCAGAATCATCGAGATCGCACATTTCGACCTATTTAATGCGAGAAACACGTTATCTGGTTGTTTTCACCACTCCACAGTGCGTGTGATATGCAGAACCGGCGTCATCTTGATTTTCGTGTGGTTTCAAGGTGAGATATGCATTTTTTACGATAATCTTGATGAGACTTCTGGCGAAGTTTGCATAATCATCGAGATCGCTCGTTTGGACCTATTTAATGCGAGAAACACGTTATCTGGTGTTTTCACCACTCCACAGTGCGTTTGATATGCAGAACCAGCGTTATCTTGGTTTTCGTGGGGTTTCAAGCTCAGATATGCATTTTCAACGATAATCTTCGTGAGACTTCTGTCAGAAGTATGCAGAAACATCGAGATCGCTCTTTTCGAGCTATTTAATGCGAGAAACACGTTATCTGGTTGTTTTCACCACTCCACAGTGCGTGTGATATGCAGAACCGGCATCATCTTGATTTTCGTGTGGTTTCAAGGTGAGATATGCAATTTCTGCGATAATCTTGGTGAGACTTCTGTCCGAAGTATGCTTAATCATCGAGATCGCTCGTTTCAAGCTATTTAATGCGAGAAACACGTTATCTGGTGTTTTCACCACTCCACAGTGCGTATGATATGCAGAACCGACGATATCTTGGTTTTCGTGGGGTTTCAAGCTCAGATATGCATTTTCTGCGATAATCTTGGTGAGACTTCTGTCCGAAGTATGCAGAGTCATCGAGATCGTACTTTTCGAGCTATTTAATGCGAGAAACACGTTTTCTGGGGTTTTCACCACTCCACAGTTCGTTGGATATACAGAGCAGGAGATATCTTGGTTTTCGTGGGGTTTCTAGCAGAGATATGCATTTTCTGCGATAATCATGGTGAGACTTCTGTTAGAAGTATGCAGAATCATCGAGATCGCACCTTTCGATCTATTTAATGCGAGAAACACGTTGTCTGGTGTTTTCACCACTCCACAGTTGGTTTGATATGCAGAACCGGCGATGTTTGGTTTTCGTCGGGTTTCAAGTTGAGATATGCACTTTCTACGATAATCTTGGTGAAACATCTGTCCGGAGTATGCAGAAACATCAAGAGCGCTCTTTTCGAGCTATTTAATGCGAGAAACACGTTTTCTGGGGTTTTCACCACTCCAGAGTTCGTTGGATATGCAGAGCAGGAGATATCTTGGTTTTCGTGGGGTTTCAAGCTCAGATATGCACTTTCTGCGATAATCTTGGTGAGACTTCTGTCCGAAGTATGCAGAATCATCGAGATCGCACTTTTCGATCTTTTTAATGCGAGAAACACGTTGTCTGGTGTTTTCACCACTCCACAGTTGGTTTGATATGCAGAACCGGCGATGTTTGGTTTTCGTCGGGTTTCAAGTTGAGATATGCATTTTCTACGATAATCTTGGTGAAACATCTGTCCGGAGTATGCAGCAACATCAAGAGCGCACTTTTCGAGCTATTTAATGCGAGAAACACGTTTTCTGGGGTTTTCACCACACCACAGTTCGTTGGATGTGCAGAACCGGAGATATCTTGGTTTTCGTGGGGTGTCAAGCTGAGATATGCATTTTCTGCGATAATCTTGGTGAGACTTCTGTCCGAAGTATGCAGAATCATCGAGATCGCACTTTTGGAGCTATTTAATGCGAGAAACACGTTATCTGGTGTTTCACCACTCCACAGTGCGTTTGATATGCAGAACCGGCGATATCTTGGTTTTTGTGGGGTTTCAAGCTGAGATATGCATTTTCAACGATAATCTTCGTGAGACTTCAGTCAGAAGTATGCAGAATCATCTAGATCGCTCGTTTCGAGCTGCTTAATGCGAGAAACACGTTATCTGGTGTTTTCACCACTCCACAGTGCGTTTGATATGCAGAACCGGCGACATCTTGGCTTTCGTCGGGTATCAAGCTGAGATATGCATTTTCAACGATGATCTTGGTGAGACTTCAGTCAGAAGTATGCAGAATCATCGGGATCGCTCTTTTCGAGCTATTTAATGCGAGAAACACGTTATCTGGTTGTTTTCACCACTCCACAGTGCGTTTGATATGCAGAACCAGCGATATCTTGGCTTTCGTCGGGTATCAAGCTGAGATATGCATTTTCAACGATGATCTTGGTGAGACTTCAGTCAGAAGTATGCAGAATCATCGGGATCGCACTTTTCGAGCTATTTAATGCGAGAAACACGTTATCTGGTTGTTTTCACCACTCCACAGTGCGTTTGATATGCAGAACCAGCGATATCTTGGTTTTCCTGGGGTTTCAAGCTCAGATATGCACTTTCTGCGATAATCTTGGTGAAACATCTGTCCGGGGTATGCAGAAACATCAAGAGCGCTCTTTTCGAGCTATTTAATGCGAGAAACACGTTTTCTGGGGTTTTCACCACTCCAGAGTTCGTTGGATATGCAGAGCAGGAGATATCTTGGTTTTCGTGGGGTTTCAAGCTCAGATATGCACTTTCTGCGATAATCTTGGTGAGACTTCTGTCCGAAGTATGCAGAATCATCGAGATCGCACATTTCGATCTATTTAATGCGAGAAACACGTTGTCTGGTGTTTTCACCACTCCACAGTTGGTTTGATATGCAGAACCGGCGATGTTTGGTTTTCGTCGGGTTTCAAGTTGAGATATGCATTTTCTACGATAATCTTGGTGAAACATCTGTCCGGAGTATGCAGAAACATCAAGAGCGCTCTTTTCGAGCTATTTAATGCGAGAAACACGTTTTCTGGGGTTTTCACCACACCACAGTTCGTTGGATGTGCAGAACCGGAGATATCTTGGTTTTCGTGGGGTGTCAAGCTGAGATATGCATTTTCTGCGATAATCTTGGTGAGATCTCTGTCCGAAGTATGCAGAAACATCGAGATCGCTCTTTTCGACCTATTTAATGCGAGAAACACGTTATCTGGTGTTTTCACCACTCCACAGTGCGTTTGATATGCAGAACCGACGATATCTTGGTTTTCGTGGGGTTTCAAGCTCAGATATGCATTTTCTGCGATAATCTTGGTGAGACTTCTGTCCGAAGTATGCAGAATCATCGAGATCGCACTTTTCGAGCTATTTAATGCGACAAACACGTTATCTGGTGTTTTCACCACTCCACAGTGCGTTTGATATGCAGAACCGGCGATATCTTGGTTTTTGTGGGGTTTCAAGCTGAGATAAGCATTTTTTACGATAATCTTGGTGAGACTTCTGTCCGAAGTATGCATAATAATCGAGATCGCTCTATCCGAGCTATTTAATGCGAGAAACACGTTATCTGGTGTTTTCAGCACTCCACAGTGCGTTTGATATGCAGAACCAGCGATATCCTGGTTTTCGTGGGGATTCAAGCTGAGATGTGCAATTTCTGCGATACTCTTGGTGAGACTTCTGTCCGAAGTATGCAGAAACATCGAGATCGCTCTTTTCGAGCTATTTAATGCGATAAACACGTTATCTGGTGTTTTCACCACTCCACAGTGCGTTTGATATGCAGAACCAGCGATATCTTGGTTTTCGTGGGGTTTCATGCTGAGATATGCATTTTCTGCGATAATATTGGTGAGACTTCAGTCAGAAGTATGCAGAATCATCTAGATCGCTCGTTTCGAGCTGCTTAATGCGAGAAACACGTTATCTGGTGTTTTCACCACTCCACAGTGCGTTTGATATGCAGAACCAGCGATATCTTGGTTTTCGTGGGGTTTCAAGCTCAGATATGCATTTTCTGCGATAATCTTGGTGTGACTTCTGTCCGAAGTATGCAGAATCATCGAGATCGCACTTTTCGGGCTATTTAATGCGAGAAACACGTTATCTGGTGTTTTCACCACTCCACAGTGCGTTTGATATGCAGAACCGGCGATATCTTGGTTTTTGTGGGGTTTCAAGCTGAGATATGCATTTTCTGCGATAATCTTGGTGTGACTTCTGTCCGAAGTATGCAGAATCATCGAGATCGCACTTTTCGGGCTATTTAATGCGAGAAACACGTTATCTGGTGTTTTCACCACTCCACAGTGCGTTTGATATGCAGAACCGGCGATATCTTTGTTTTCGTGGGGTTTCAAGCTGAGATATGCATTTTCAACGATAATCTTCGTGAGACTTCTGTCAGAAGTATGCAGAATCATCGGGATCGCTCTTTTCGAGCTATTTAATGCGAGAAACACGTTATCTGGTTGTTTTCACCACTCCACAGTGCGTGTGATATGCAGAACCGGCATCATCTTGATTTTCGTGTGGTTTCAAGGTGAGATATGCATTTTTTGCGATAATATTGGTGAGACTTCAGTCAGAAGTATGCAGAATCATCTAGATCGCTCGTTTCGAGCTGCTTAATGCGAGAAACACGTTATCTGGTGTTTTCACCACTCCACAGTGCGTTTGATATGCAGAACCGGCGACATCTTGGCTTTCGTAGGGGTTCAAGCTGTGATATGCATTTTCTGCGATAATCTTGATGAGACATCAGTCGGAAGTATGCAAAATCATCGAGAACCCTCTTTTCGAGCTATTTATTGCGAGATACACGTTATCTGGTGTTTTCACCACTCCACAGTGCGTTTGATATGCAGAACCGGCGACATCTTGGCTTTCGTCGGGTATCAAGCTGAGATATGCAGTTTCAACGATGATGTTGGTGAGACTTCTGTCAGAAGTATGCAGAATCATCGTGATCGCTCGTTTCGAGCTATTTAATGCGAGAAACACGTTATCTGGAGTTTTCACCACTCCACAGTGCGTATGATATGCAGAACCGACGATATCTTGGTTTTCGTGGGGTTTCAAGCTCAGATATGCATTTTCTGCGATAATCTTGGTGAGACTTCTGTCCGAAGCATGCAGAGTCATCGAGATCGTACTTTTCGAGCTATTTAATGCGAGAAACACGTTTTCTGGGGTTTTCACCACTCCACAGTTCGTTGGATATGCAGAGCAGGAGATATCTTGGTTTTCGTGGGGTTTCTAGCAGAGATATGCATTTTCTGCGATAATCATGGTGAGACTTCTGTTAGAAGTATGCAGAATCATCGAGATCGCATTTTTCGATCTATTTAATGCGAGAAACACGTTGTCTGGTGTTTTCACCACTCCACAGTTGGTTTGATATGCAGAACCGGCGATATCTTGGTTTTCGTGGGGTTTCAAGCTCAGATATGCATTTTTTGCGATAATCTTGGAGAGACTTCTGTCCGAAGTATGCAGAGTCATCGAGAACGTACTTTTCGAGCTATTTAATGCGAGAAACACGTTTTCTGGGGTTTTCACCACTCCAGAGTTCGTTTGATATGCAGAACCGGCGATATCTTGGTTTTCGTGGGGTTTCAAGCTCAGATATGCACTTTCTGCGATAATCTTGGTGAGACTTCTGTCCGAAGTATGCAGAACCATCGAGATTGCACTTTTCGATCTATTTAATGCGAGAAACACGTTTTCTGGTGTTTTCACCACTCCACAGTTGGTTTGATATGCAGAACCGGCGATGTATGGTTTTCGTCGGGTTTCAAGTTGAGATATGCATTTTCTACGATAATCTTGGTGAAACATCTGTCCGGAGTATGCAGAAACATCAAGAGCGCTCTTTTCGAGCTAATTAATGCGAGAAACACGTTTTCTGGGGTTTTCACCACACCACAGTTCGTTGGATGTGCAGAACCGGCGATATCTTGGTTTTCGTGGGGTTTCAAGCTCAGATATGCACTTTCTGCGATAATCTTGGTGAGACTTCTGTCCGAAGTATGCAGAACCATCGAGATTGCACTTTTCGATCTATTTAATGCGAGAAACACGTTTTCTGGTGTTTTCACCACTCCACAGTTGGTTTGATATGCAGAACCGGCGATGTATGGTTTTCGTCGGGTTTCTAGTTGAGATATGCATTTTCTACGATCATCTTGGTGAAACATCTGTCCGGAGTATGCAGAAACATCAAGAGCGCTCTTTTCGAGCTAATTAATGCGAGAAACACGTTTTCTGGTGTTTTCACCACTCCACAGTGCGTTTGATATGCAGAACCGGCGACATCTTGGCTTTCGTAGGGGTTCAAGCTGAGATATGCATTTTCTGCGATAATCTTGATGAGACATCAGTCGGAAGTATGCAAAATCATCGAGAACCCTCTTTTCGAGCTATTTATTGCGAGATACACGTTATCTGGTGTTTTCACCACTCCACAGTGCGTTTGATATGCAGAACAGGCGACATCTTGGCTTTCGTCGGGTATCAAGCTGAGATATGCAGTTTCAACGATGATCTTGGTGAGACTTCTGTCAGAAGTATGCAGAATCATCGGGATCGCTCTTTTCGAGCTATTTAATCCGAGAAACACGTTATCTGGTTGTTTTCACCACTCCACAGTGCGTTTGATATGCAGAACCAGCGATATCTTGGTTTTCGTGGGGTTTCAAGCTCAGATATGCACTTTCTGCGATAATCTTGGTGAGACTTCTGTTAGAAGGATGCAGAATCATCGAGATCGCACATTTCGATCTATTTAATGCGAGAAACACGTTATCTGGTTGTTTTCACCACTCCACAGTGCGTGTGATATGCAGAACCGGCGTCATCTTGATTTTCGTGTGGTTTCAAGGTGAGATATGCATTTTTTGCGATAATATTGGTGAGACTTCAGTCAGAAGTATGCAGAATCATCTAGATCGCTCGTTTCGAACTGCTTAAAGCGAGAAACACGTTATCTGGTGTTTTCACCACTCCACAGTGCGTTTGATATGCATAACCAGCGACATCTTGGCTTTCGTCGGGGTTCAAGCTGAGATATGCATTTTCTGCGATAATCTTTGTGAGACATCAGTCAGAAGTATGCAGAATCATCGAGAACCCTCTTCTCGAGCTATTTATTGCGAGATACACGTTATCTGGAGTTTTCACCACTCCACAGTGCGTTTGATATGCAGAACCATAGAAATCTTGGTTTTCGTGGGGTTTCAAGCTGAGATATGCATTTTTTACGATAATCTTAGTGAGACTTCTGTCCGAAGTGTGCAGAATCATCGAGATCTCTCTTTTCGAGCTATTTAATGCGAGGAACACGTTTTCTGGGGTTTTTACCACACCACAGTTCGTTGGATATGCAGAACAGGTGATATCTTGGTTTTCGAGGGGTTTCAAGCTGAGATATGCATTTTCTGCGATAATCTTGGTGAGACTTCCGTCCGAAGTATGCAGAATCATCGAGATCGCTCTTTTCGATCTATTTAATGCGAGAAACACGTTATCTGGTGTTTTCACCACTCCACAGAGCGTTTGATATGCAGAACCAGCGATATCTCGGTTTTCCTGGGTTTCAAGCTGAGATATGCATTTTTTTCGATAATCTTGGTGAGACTTCTGTCCGAAGTATGCAGAATCATCGAGATCGCTCGTTTCGTGCTATTTAATGCGAGAAAAACGTTTCCTGGTGTTTTCACCACTCCACAGTGCGTTTGATATGCAGAATCGGCGACATCTTGGCTTTCGTCGGGGTTCAAGCTGAGATATGCATTTTCTGCGATAATCTTGGTGAGACATCAGTCAGAAGTATGCAGAATCATCGAGAACCCTCTTTTCGAGCTATTTATTAAGAGATACACGTTATCTGGTGTTTTCACAACTCCACAGAGCGTTTGATAAGCAGAACCGGCGACATCTTGGCTTTCGTCGGGGTTCAAGCTGAGATATGCATTTTCTGCGATAATCTTGGTGAGACATCAGTCAGAAGCATGCAGAATCATCGAGAACCCTCTTTTCGAGCTATTTAATGCGAGAAACACGTTATCTGGTGTTTTCACCACTCCACAGTGCGTTTGATATGCAGAACCGGCGACATCTTGATTTTCGTGAGGTTTCCAGCTGAGATATGCATTTTCTGCGATAATCTTGGTGAGACATCAGTCAGAAGTATGCAGAATCATCGAGAACCCTCTTTTCGAGCTATTCATTGCGAGATACACGTTATCTGGTGTTTTCACCACTCCACAGTGCGTTTGATATGCAGAACCGGCGACATCTTGGCTTTCGTCGGGGTTCAAGCTGAGATATGCATTTTCTGCGATAATCTTGGTGAGGCATCAGTCAGAAGTATGCTGAATCATCGAGAACCCTCTTTTCGAGCTATTTATTGCAAGATACACGTTATCTGGTGTTTTCACCACTCCACAGTGCGTTTGATATGCAGAACCGGCGACATCTTGATTTTCGTGAGGTTTCCAGCTGAGATATGCATTTTCTGCGATAATCATGGTGAGACTTCTGTCCGAAGTATGCAGAATCATCGAGATCGCACTTTTCGAGCTATTTAATGCGAGAAACACGTCATCTGGTGTTTTCAGCACCCCACAGTGCGTTTGATATGCAGAACCAGCGATATCTGGGTTTTCGTGGGGTTTCAAGCTGAGATATGCATTTTTTACGATAATCTTGGTGAGACTTCAGTCCGAAGTGTGCAGAATCATCGAGATCGCTCTTATCGAGCTATTTAATGCGAGAAACACGTTTTCTGTGGTTTTCACCACACCACAGTTCGTTGGATATGCAGAACAGGTGATATCTTGGTTTTCGAAGGGTTTCAAGCTGAGATATGCGTTTTCTGCGATAATCTTGGTGAGACTTCTGTCCGAAGTATGCAGAATCATCTAGATCGCTCGTTTCGAGCTGCTTAATGCGAGAAACACGTTATCTGGTGTTTTCAGCACTCCACAGTGCGTTTGATATGCAGAACCAGCGATATCTGGGTTTTCGTGGGGTTTCAAGCTGAGATATGCATTTTTTACGATAATCTTAGTGAGACTTCTGTCCGAAGTGTGCAGAATCACCGAGATCGCTCTTTTCGAGCTATTTAATGCGAGGAACACGTTTTCTGGGGTTTTCACCACACCACAGTTCGTTGGATATGCAGAACAGGTGATATCTTGGTTTTCGAGGGGTTTCAAGCTGAGATATGCGTTTTCTGCGATAATCTTGGTGAGACTTCTGTCCGAAGTATGCAGAATCATCGAGATCGCTCTTTTCGAGCTATTTAATGCGAGAAACACGTTATCTGGTGTTTTCACCACTCCACAGTGCGTTTGATATGCAGAACCAGCGATATCTTGGTTTTCGTGGGGTTTCAAGCTGAGATATGCATTTTTTACGATAATCATGGTGAGACTTCTGTCCGAAGTATGCAGAATCATCGAGATCGCTCTTTTCGAGATATTTAATGCGAGAAACACGTTATCTGGTGTTTTCACCACTCCACAGTGCGTTTGATATGCAGAACCAGCGATATCTTGGTTTTCGTGGGGTTTCAAGCTGAGATATGCATTTTTTACGATAATCATGGTGAGACTTCTGTCCGAAGTATGCAGAATCATCGAGATCGCACTTTTCGAGCTATTTAATGCGAGAAACACGTTATCTGGTGTTTTCAGCACCCCACAGTGCGTTTGATATGCAGAACCAGCGATATCTGGGTTTTCGTGGGGTTTCAAGCTGAGATATGCATTTTTTACGATAATCTTGGTGAGACTTCAGTCCGAAGTGTGCAGAATCATCGAGATCGCTCTTATCGAGCTATTTAATGCGAGAAACACGTTTTCTGTGGTTTTCACCACACCACAGTTCGTTGGATATGCAGAACAGGTGATATCTTGGTTTTCGAAGGGTTTCAAGCTGAGATATGCGTTTTCTGCGATAATCTTGGTGAGACTTCTGTCCGAAGTATGCAGAATCATCTAGATCGCTCGTTTCGAGCTGCTTAATGCGAGAAACACGTTATCTGGTGTTTTCAGCACTCCACAGTGCGTTTGATATGCAGAACCAGCGATATCTGGGTTTTCGTGGGGTTTCAAGCTGAGATATGCATTTTTTACGATAATCTTAGTGAGACTTCTGTCCGAAGTGTGCAGAATCACCGAGATCGCTCTTTTCGAGCTGTTTAATGCGAGGAACACGTTTTCTGGGGTTTTCACCACACCACAGTTCGTTGGATATGCAGAACAGGTGATATCTTGGTTTTCGAGGGGTTTCAAGCTGAGATATGCATTTTCTGCGATAATCTTGGTGAGACTTCTGTCCGAAGTATGCAGAATCATCGAGATCGCTCTTTTCGAGATATTTAATGCGAGAATCACGTTATCTGGTGTTTTCACCACTCCACAGAGCGTTTGATATGCAGAACCAGCGATATCTTGGTTTTCCTGGGTTTCAAGCTGAGATATGCATTTTTTACGATAATCTTGGTGAGACTTCTGTCCGAAGTATGCAGAATCATCGAGATCGCTCGTTTCGAGCTATTTAATGCGAGAAACACGTTTCCAGGTGTTTTCACCACTCCACAGTGCGTTTGATATGCAGAATCGGCGACATCTTGGCTTTCGTCGGGGTTCAAGCTGAGATATGAATTTTCTGCGATAATCTTGGTGAGACATCAGTCAGAAGTATGCAGAATCATCGAGAACCCTCTTTTCGAGCTATTTATTGCGAGATACACGTTATCTGGTGTTTTCACCACTCCACAGTGCGTTTGATATGCAGAACCGGCGACATCTTGATTTTCGTGAGGTTTCCAGCTGAGATATGCATTTTCTGCGATAATCATGGTGAGACTTCAGTTAGAAGTATGCAGAATCCTCGAGATCGCACATTTCGATCTATTTAATGCGACAAACACGTTATCTGGTGTTTTCACCACTCCACAGTGCGTTTGATATGCAGAACCAGCGATATCTTGGTTTTCGTGGGGTTTCAAGCTGAGATATACATTTTTTACGATAATCATGGTGAGACTTCTGTCCGAAGTATGCAGAATCATCGAGATCGCACTTTTCGAGCTATTTAATGCGAGAAACACGTTATCTGGTGTTTTCTCCACTCCACAGAGCGTTTGATATGCAGAACCGGCGACATCTTGGCTTTCGTCGGGGTTCAAGCTGAGATATGCATTTTCTGGGATAATCTTGGTGAGACATCAGTCAGAAGTATGCTGAATCATCGAGAACCCTCTTTTCGAGCTATTTATTGCAAGATACACGTTATCTGGTGTTTTCACCACTCCACAGTGCGTTTGATATGCAGAACAGGTGATATCTTGGTTTTCGTGGGGTTTCAAGCTGAGATATGCATTTCCTGCGATAATCATGGTGAGACTTCTGTTAGAAGTATGCAGAATCATCGAGATCGCACATTTCGATCTATTTAATGCGAGAAACACGTTGTCTGGTTCTTTTCACCACTCCACAGGGCGTTTGATATGCAGAACCAGCGATATCTGGGTTTTCGTGGGGTTTCAAGCTGAGATATGCATTTTTTACGATAATCTTAGTGAGACTTCTGTCCGAAGTGTGCAGAATCATCGAGATCGCTCTTTTCGAGCTATTTAATGCGAGGAACACGTTTTCTGGGGTTTTCACCACACCACAGTTCGTTGGATATGCAGAACAGGTGATATCTTGGTTTTCGAGGGGTTTCAAGCTGAGATATGCATTTTCTGCGATAATCTTGGTGAGACTTCCGTCCGAAGTATGCAGAATCATCGAGATCGCTCTTTTCGAGCTATTTAATGCGAGAAACACGTTATCTGGTGTTTTCAGCACTCCACAGTGCGTCTGATATGCAGAACCGGCGACATCTTGATTTTCGTGAGGTTTCCAGCTGAGATATGCATTTTCTGCGATAATCATGGTGAGACTTCTGTTAGAAGTATGCAGAATCATCGAGATCGCACATTTCGATCTATTTAATGCGAGAAACACGTTATCTGGTTGTTTTCACCACTCCACAGTGCGTGTGATATGCAGAACCGGCGTCATCTTGGTTTTCGTGTGGTTTCAAGGTGAGATATGCATTTTTTGCGATAATATTGGTGAGACTTCAGTCAGAAGTATGCAGAATCATCTAGATCGCTCGTTTCGAGCTGCTTAATGCGAGAAACACGTTATCTGGTGTTTTCACCACTCCACAGTGCGTTTGATATGCAGAACCGGCGACATCTTGGCTTTCGTCGGGGTTCAAGCTGAGATATGCATTTTCTGCGATAATCTTGGTGAGACATCAGTCAGAAGTATGCAGAATCATCGAGAACCCTCTTTTCGAGCTATTTATTGCGAGATACACGTTATCTGGTGTTTTCACAACTCCACAGAGCGTTTGATATGCTGAACCGGCGACATCTTGGCTTTCGTCGGGGTTCAAGCTGAGATATGCATTTTCTGCGATAATCTTGGTGAGACATCAGTCAGAAGCATGCAGAATCATCGAGATCGCTCGTTTCGAGCTATTTAATGCGAGAAACACGTTATCTGGCTGTTTTCACCACTCCACATTGCGTTTGATATGCAGAACCGGCGACATCTTGATTTTCGTGAGGTTTCTAGCTGAGATATGCATTTTCTGCGATAATATTTGTGAGACTTCTGCCAGAAGTATGCAGAATCATATAGATAGCTCGTTTCGAGCTATTTAATGCGAGAAACACGTTGTCTGGTTCTTTTCACCACTCCACAGTGCGTTTGATGTGCAGAACCAGCGATATCTTGGTTTTCGTGAGGTTTCAAGCTGTGATATGCATTTTTTACGATAATCATGGTGAGACTTCTGTCCGAAGTATGCAGAATCATCGAGATCGCTCGTTTCGAGCTATTTAATGCGAAAAAACAAGTTTTCTGGTGTTTTGAACACTCCACAGTGCGGTTGATATGTAGAGCCGCCGATAACTTGGTTTTCGTGGGGTTTCCAGCTGAAATATGCATTTTCTGTGATAATCTTGGTGTTTCATCTATGAGAAGTATGCATAATCATCGAGAAGTCTCTTTTCGAGCTAGTTAATGCGAGAAACACGTTTTCTGGTGTTTTCAACATTCCACAGTGCGTCTGATATGCAGAACGGGCGATATCTTGGTTTTCGTGGGGTTTCCAGATGAGATATGTATTTTCTGCGATAATCTTGATGAGTCTTCTGTCAGAAGTATGCAGAATCATCGAGATCGCTCTATTCGAGCTATTTAATGCGAGAAACACGTTATCTGGTTGTATTCACTACTCCACAGCGCGTTTGATATGCAGAACAGGCGACATCTTGATTTTCGTGATGTTTCTAGCTGAGATATGCATTTTCTGCGATAATATTGGTGAGGCTTCATTCAGAAGTATGCAGAATCAGCTAGATCGCTCGTTTCGAGCTATTTAATGCGAAAAAACAAGTTTTCTGGTGTTTTGACTACTCCACAGTGCGTTTGATATGCAGAACAGGCGACATCTTGATTTTCGTGATGTTTCTAGCTGAGATATGCATTTTCTGCGATAACATTGGTGAGACTTCAGTCAGAAGCATGCAGAATCATCTAGAACGCTCGTTACGAGCTATTTAATGCGAGAAACACGTTTTCTGGTGTTTTCACCACCCCACAGTGCGCTTGATATGCAGAACCGGCGACATCTTGATTTTCCTGAGGTTTCTAGCTGAGATATGCATTTTCTGCGATAACATTGGTGAGACTTCAGTCAGAAGGATGCAGAATCATCTAGAACGCTCGTTACGAGCTATTTAATGCGAGAAACACGTTTTCTGGTGTTTTCACCACTCCACGGTGCGTCTGATATGCAGAACCGGCGATATCTTGGTTTTCGTGGGGTTTCAAGCTTAGATATGCATTTTCTGCGATAATCTTGGTGAGACATCAGTCAGAAGCATGCAGAATCATCGAGATCGCTCGTTTCGAGCTATTTAATGCGAGAAACACGTTGTCTGGTTCTTTTCACCACTCCACAGTGCGTTTGATGTGCAGAACCAGCGATATGTTGGTTTTCGTGAGGTTTCAAGCTGAGATATGCATTTTTTACGATAATCATGGTGAGACTTCTGTCCGAAGTATGCAGAATCATCGAGATCGCTCGTTTCGAGCTAGTTAATGCGAGTAACACGTTTTCTGGTGTTTTCACCACTCCACGGTGCGTCTGATATGCAGAACCGGCGATATCTTGGTTTTCGTGGGGTTTCAAGCTGAGATATGCATTTTCTGCGATAATATTGGTGAGACTTCAGTCAGAAGTATGCAGAAACATCTAGATCGTTCGTTTCGAGCTATTTAATGCGAAAAAACAAGTTTTCTGGCGTTTTCAACACTCCACAGTACGTTTGATGTGCAGAACCGGAGATATCTTGGTTTTCGTGAGGTTGCAAGCTGAGATATGCATTTTCTGCGATAACATTGGTGACACTTCAGTCAGAAGTATGCAGAATCATCTAGAACGCTCGTTACGAGCTATTTAATGCGAGAAACACGTTTTCTGGTGTTTTCACCACTCCACAGTGCGTTTTATATGCAGAACCAGCGATATCTTGGTTTTCGTGGGGTTTGAAGCTGAGATATGCATTTTTTACGATAATCTTGGTGAGACTTCTGTCCGAAGTATGCAGAATCATCGAGATCGCTCGTTTCGAGCTATTTAATGCGAAAAAACAAGTTTTCTGGTGTTTTGACCACTCCACAGTGCGGTTGATATGTAGAGCCGCCGATAACTTGGTTTTCGTGGGGTTTCCAGCTGAAATATGCATTTTCTGTGATAATCTTGGTGTTTCATCTATGAGAAGTATGCATAATCATCGAGAAGTCTCTTTTCGAGCTAGTTAATGCGAGAAACACGTTTTCTGGTGTTTTCAACATTCCACAGTGCGTCTGATATGCAGAACCGGCGATATCTTGTTTTTCGTGGGGTTTCCAGATGAGATATGTATTTTCTGCGATAATCTTGATGAGTCTTCTGTCAGAAGTATGCAGAATCATCGAGATCGCTCTATTCGAGCTATTTAATGCGAGAAACACGTTATCTGGTTGTATTCACTACTCCACAGCGCGTTTGATATGCAGAACAGGCGACATCTTGATTTTCGTGATGTTTCTAGCTGAGATATGCATTTTCTGCGATAACATTGGTGAGACTTCAGTCAGAAGTATGCAGAATCATCTAGAACGCTCGTTACGAGCTATTTAATGCGAGAAACACGTTTTCTGGTGTTTTCACCACCCCACAGTGCGTTTGATATGCAGAACCGGCGACATCTTGATTTTCGTGAGGTTTCTAGCTTAGATATGCATTTTCTGCGATAACATTGGTGAGACTTCAGTCAGAAGTATGCAGAATCATCTAGAACGCTCGTTACGAGCTATTTAATGCGAGAAACACGTTTTCTGGTGTTTTCACCACCCCACTGTGCGCTTGATATGCAGAACCGGAGATATCTTGGTTTCGGTCGGGTTTCTAGCTGAGATATGCATTTTCTGCGATAATATTGGTGAGACTTCAGTCAGAAGTATGCAGAATCATCTAGGTCGCTCGATTCGAGCGATTTAATGCGAGAAACACGTTTTCTGCTGTTTTCACCACCCCACAGTGCGTTTGATATGCAGAACCGGCGACATCTTGATTTTCGTGAGGTTTCTAGCTGAGATATGCATTTTCTGCGATAACATTGGTGAGACTTCAGTCAGAAGTATGCAGAATCATCTTGGTCTCTCGATTCGAGCGATTTAATGCGAGAAACACGTTTTCTGCTGTTTTCACCACCCCACAGTGCGTTTGATATGCAGCACCGGCGACATCTTGATTTTCGTGAGGTTTCTAGCTGAGATATGCATTTTCTGCGATAACATTGGTGAGACTTCAGTCAGAAGGATGCAGAATCATCTAGAACGCTCGTTACGAGCTATTTAATGCGAGAAACACGTTTTCTGGTGTTTTCACCACTCCACGGTGCGTCTGATATGCAGAACCGGCGATATCTTGGTTTTCGTGGGGTTTCAAGCTGAGATATGCATTTTCTGCGATAATATTGGTGAGACTTCAGTCAGAAGTATGCAGAAACATCTAGATCGTTCGTTTCGAGCTATTTAATGCGAAAAAACAAGTTTTCTGGCATTTTCAACACTCCACAGTACGTTTGATGTGCAGAACCGGAGATATCTTGGTTTTCGTGAGGTTGCAAGCTGAGATATGCATTTTCTGCGATAATCTTCGTGAGACTTCAGTCAGAAGTATGCAGAATCATCTAGATCGTTCGTTTCGAGCTATTTAATGCGAGATACACGTTATCTGGTGTTTTCACAACTCCACAGAGCGTTTGATATGCTGAACCGGCGACATCTTGGCTTTCGTCGGGGTTCAAGCTGAGATATGCATTTTCTGCGATAATCTTGGTGAGACATCAGTCAGAAGCATGCAGAATCATCGAGATCGCTCGTTTCGAGCTATTTAATGCGAGAAACACGTTATCTGGTTGTTTTCACCACTCCACATTGCGTTTGATATGCAGAACCGGCGACATCTTGATTTTCGTGAGGTTTCTAGCTGAGATATGCATTTTCTGCGATAATATTTGTGAGACTTCTGCCAGAAGTATGCAGAATCATATAGATAGCTCGTTTCGAGCTATTTAATGCGAGAAACACGTTGTCTTGTTCTTTTCACCACTCCACAGTGCGTTTGATGTGCAGAACCAGCGATATCTTGGTTTTCGTGAGGTTTCAAGCTGAGATATGCATTTTTTACGATAATCAAGGTGAGACTTCTGTCCGAAGTATGCAGAATCATGCAGAACGCTCTTTTCGAGCTAGTTAATGCGAGTAACACGTTTTCTGGTGTTTTCACCACTCCACGGTGCGTCTGACATGCAGAACCGGCGATATCTTGGTTTTCGTGGGGTTTCAAGCTGAGATATGCATTTTCTGCGATAATATTGGTGAGACTTCAGTCAGAAGTATGCAGAAACATCTAGATCGTTCGTTTCGAGCTATTTAATGCGAAAAAACAAGTTTTCTGGCGTTTTCAACACTCCACAGTACGTTTGATGTGCAGAACCGGAGATATCTTGGTTTTCGTGAGGTTGCAAGCTGAGATATGCATTTTCTGCGATAACATTGGTGACACTTCAGTCAGAAGTATGCAGAATCATCTAGAACGCTCGTTACGAGCTATTTAATGCGAGTAACACGTTTTCTGGTGTTTTCACCACTCCACAGTGCGTTTTATATGCAGAACCAGCGATATCTTGGTTTTCGTGGGGTTTGAAGCTGAGATATGCATTTTTTACGATAATCTTGGTGAGACTTCTGTCCGAAGTATGCAGAATCATCGAGATCGCTCGTTTCGAGCTATTTAATGCGAAAAAACAAGTTTTCTGGTGTTTTGACCACTCCACAGTGCGGTTGATATGTAGAGCCGCCGATAACTTGGTTTTCGTGGGGTTTCCAGCTGAAATATGCATTTTCTGTGATAATCTTGGTGTTTCATCTATGAGAAGTATGCATAATCATCGAGAAGTCTCTTTTCGAGCTAGTTAATGCGAGAAACACGTTTTCTGGTGTTTTCAACATTCCACAGTGCGTCTGATATGCAGAACCGGCGATATCTTGGTTTTCGTGGGGTTTCCAGATGAGATATGTATTTTCTGCGATAATCTTGATGAGTCTTCTGTCAGAAGTATGCAGAATCATCGAGATCGCTCTATTCGAGCTATTTAATGCGAGAAACACGTTATCTGGTTGTATTCACTACTCCACAGCGCGTTTGATATGCAGAACAGGCGACATCTTGATTTTCGTGATGTTTCTAGCTGAGATATGCATTTTCTGCGATAACATTGGTGAGACTTCAGTCAGAAGTATGCAGAATCATCTAGAACGCTCGTTACGAGCTATTTAATGCGAGAAACACGTTTTCTGGTGTTTTCACCACCCCACAGTGCGCTTGATATGCAGAACCGGAGATATCTTGGTTTCGGTCGGGTTTCTAGCTGAGATATGCATTTTCTGCGATAATATTGGTGAGACTTCAGTCAGAAGTATGCAGAATCATCTAGGTCGCTCGATTCGAGCGATTTAATGCGAGAAACACGTTTTCTGCTGTTTTCACCACCCCACAGTGCGTTTGATATGCAGAACCGGCGACATCTTGATTTTCGTGAGGTTTCTAGCTGAGATATGCATTTTCTGCGATAACATTGGTGAGACTTCAGTCAGAAGGATGCAGAATCATCTAGAACGCTCGTTACGAGCTATTTAATGCGAGAAACACGTTTTCTGGTGTTTTCACCACTCCACGGTGCGTCTGATATGCAGAACCGGCTATATCTTGGTTTTCGTGGTGTTTCCAGCTGAGATATGCATTTTTTACGATAATCAAGGTGAGACTTCTGTCCGAAGTATGCAGAATCATGCAGAACGCTCTTTTCGAGCTAGTTAATGCGAGTAACACGTTTTCTGGTGTTTTCACCACTCCACGGTGCGTCTGACATGCAGAACCGGCGATATCTTGGTTTTCGTGGGGTTTCAAGCTGAGATATGCATTTTCTGCGATAATATTGGTGAGACTTCAGTCAGAAGTATGCAGAAACATCTAGATCGTTCGTTTCGAGCTATTTAATGCGAAAAAACAAGTTTTCTGGCGTTTTCAACACTCCACAGTACGTTTGATGTGCAGAACCGGAGATATCTTGGTTTTCGTGAGGTTGCAAGCTGAGATATGCATTTTCTGCGATAACATTGGTGACACTTCAGTCAGAAGTATGCAGAATCATCTAGAACGCTCGTTACGAGCTATTTAATGCGAGAAACACGTTTTCTGGTGTTTTCACCACTCCACAGTGCGTTTTATATGCAGAACCAGCGATATCTTGGTTTTCGTGGGGTTTGAAGCTGAGATATGCATTTTTTACGATAATCTTGGTGAGACTTCTGTCCGAAGTATGCAGAATCATCGAGATCGCTCGTTTCGAGCTATTTAATGCGAAAAAACAAGTTTTCTGGTGTTTTGACCACTCCACAGTGCGGTTGATATGTAGAGCCGCCGATAACTTGGTTTTCGTGGGGTTTCCAGCTGAAATATGCATTTTCTGTGATAATCTTGGTGTTTCATCTATGAGAAGTATGCATAATCATCGAGAAGTCTCTTTTCGAGCTAGTTAATGCGAGAAACACGTTTTCTGGTGTTTTCAACATTCCACAGTGCGTCTGATATGCAGAACCGGCGATATCTTGGTTTTCGTGGGGTTTCCAGATGAGATATGTATTTTCTGCGATAATCTTGATGAGTCTTCTGTCAGAAGTATGCAGAATCATCGAGATCGCTCTATTCGAGCTATTTAATGCGAGAAACACGTTATCTGGTTGTATTCACTACTCCACAGCGCGTTTGATATGCAGAACAGGCGACATCTTGATTTTCGTGATGTTTCTAGCTGAGATATGCATTTTCTGCGATAACATTGGTGAGACTTCAGTCAGAAGTATGCAGAATCATCTAGAACGCTCGTTACGAGCTATTTAATGCGAGAAACACGTTTTCTGGTGTTTTCACCACCCCACAGTGCGCTTGATATGCAGAACCGGAGATATCTTGGTTTCGGTCGGGTTTCTAGCTGAGATATGCATTTTCTGCGATAATATTGGTGAGACTTCAGTCAGAAGTATGCAGAATCATCTAGGTCGCTCGATTCGAGCGATTTAATGCGAGAAACACGTTTTCTGCTGTTTTCACCACCCCACAGTGCGTTTGATATGCAGAACCGGCGACATCTTGATTTTCGTGAGGTTTCTAGCTGAGATATGCATTTTCTGCGATAACATTGGTGAGACTTCAGTCAGAAGGATGCAGAATCATCTAGAACGCTCGTTACGAGCTATTTAATGCGAGAAACACGTTTTCTGGTGTTTTCACCACTCCACGGTGCGTCTGATATGCAGAACCGGCGATATCTTGGTTTTCGTGGGGTTTCAAGCTGAGATATGCATTTTCTGCGATAATATTGGTGAGACTTCAGTCAGAAGTATGCAGAAACATCTAGATCGTTCGTTTCGAGCTATTTAATGCGAAAAAACAAGTTTTCTGGCGTTTTCAACACTCCACAGTACGTTTGATGTGCAGAACCGGAGATATCTTGGTTTTCGTGAGGTTGCAAGCTGAGATATGCATCTTCTGCGATAATCTTCGTGAGACTTCAGTCAGAAGTATGCAGAATCATCTAGATCGTTCGTTTCGAGATATTTAATGCGAAAAAACAAGTTTTCTGGTGTTTTGACCACTCCACAGTGCGGTTGATATGTAGAGCCGCCGATAACTTGGTTTTCGTGGGGTTTCCAGCTGAAATATGCATTTTCTGTGATAATCTTGGTGTTTCATCTATGAGAAGTATGCAGAATCATCGAGAAGTCTCTTTTCGAGCTAGTTAATGCGAGAAACACGTTTTCTGGTGTTTTCAACATTCCACAGTGCGTCTGATATGCAGAACCGGCGATATCTTGGTTTTCGTGGGGTTTCCAGATGAGATACGTATTTTCTGCGATAATATTGGTGAGACTTCAGTCAGAAGTATGCAGAATCATCTAGGTCGCTCGTTTCGAGCGATTTAATGCGAGAAACACGTTTTCTGGTGTTTTCACCACCCCACAGTGCGTTTGATATGCAGAACCGGCGACATCTTGATTTTCGTGTGGTTTCTAGCTGAGATATGCATTTTCTGCGATAACATTGGTGAGACTTCAGTCAGAAGTTTGCAGAATCATCTAGAACGCTCGTTACGAGCTATTTAATGCGAGAAACACGTTTTCTGGTGTTTTCACCACCCCACAGTGCTTTTGATATGCAGAACCGGCGACATCTTGATTTTCGTGAGGTTTCTAGCTGAGATATGCATTTTCTGCGATAACAGTGGTGAGACTTCAGTCAGAAGTATGCAGAATCATCTAGAACGATCGTTACGAGCTATTTAATGCGAGAAACACGTTTTCTGGTGTTTTCACCACCCCACAGTGCGCTTGATATGCAGAACCGGAGATATCTTGGTTTCGGTCGGGTTTCTAGCTGAGATATGCATTTTCTGCGATAACATTGGTGAGACTTCAGTCAGAAGTATGCAGAATCATCTAGAACGCTCGTTACGAGCTATTTAATGCGAGAAACACGTTTTCTGGTGTTTTCACCACCCCACAGTGCGCTTGATATGCAGAACCGGAGATATCTTGGTTTCGGTCGGGTTTTAAGCTGAGATATGCATTTTCTGCGATAATCTTGGTGAGTCTTCTGTCAGAAGTATGTAGAATCATCTAGATCGCTCGTTTCGAGCTATTTAATGCGAAAAAACAAGTTTTCTGGTGTTTTGACCACTCCACAGTGTGTTTGATATGCAGAACAGGCGACATCTTGATTTTCGTGATGTTTCTAGCTGAGATATGCATTTTCTGCGATAATATTTGTGTTTCAGCTATGAGAAGTATGCAGAATCATCTAGATCGCTCGTTACGAGCTATTTAATGCGAGAAACACGTTTTCTGGTGTTTTCACCACCCCACAGTGCGTTTGATATGCAGAACCGGCGACATCTTGATTTTCGTGGGGTTTCCAGCTGAGATATGCATTTCCTGCGATAATCTTGGTGAGACCTCTGTCCGAAGTATGCAGAATCATCGAGATCGCTTGTTTCGAGCTATTTAATGCGAGAAACACGTTATCTGGTTGTTTTCACCACTCCACAGTGCGTTTGATATGCAGAACCGGCGACATCTTGATTTTCGTGAAGTTTCTAGCTGAAATATGCATTTTCTGCGATAATCTTGGTGAGTCTTCTGTCAGAAGTATGCAGAATCATCTAGATCGCTCATTTCAGGCTATTTAATGCGAAAAAACAAGTTTTCTGGTGTTTTGACCACTCCACAGTGCGTTTGATATGTAGAGCCGCCAATAACTTGGTTTTCGTGGGGTTTCCAGCTGAAATATGCATTTCTGCGATAATCTTTGTGTTTCATCTATGAGAAGTATGCAGAATCATCCAGAACGCTCTTTTCGAGCTAGTTAATGCGAGTAACACGTTTTCTGGTGTTTTCACCACTCCACGGTGCTTCTGATATGAAGAACCGGCGATATCTTGGTTTTCGTGGGGTTTCCAGCTGAGATATGCATTTTCTGCGATAACCTTGGTGAGACCTCTGTCCGAAGTATGCAGAATCTTCCAGAACGCTCTTTTCGAGCTAGTTAATGCGAGTAACACGTTTTCGTGTGTTTTCACCACTCCACGGTGCGTCTGATATGCAGAACCGGCTATATCTTGGTTTTCGTGGTGTTTCCAGCTGAGATATGCTTTTTCTGCGATAATCTTGGAGAGACCTCTGTCCGCAATATGCAGAATCATCGAGATCGCTCGTTTCGAGCTATTTAATGCGAGAAACACGTTATCTGGGTGTTTTCACCACTCCTCAGTGCGTTTGATATGCAGAACCGGCGATATCTTGGTTTTCGTGGGGTTTCCAGCTGAAATATGCATTTTCTGCGATAATCTTTGTGTTTCATCTATGAGAAGTATGCAGAATCATCCAGAACGCTCTTTTCGAGCTAGTTAATGCGAGTAACACGTTTTCTGGTGTTTTCACCACTCCACGGTGCGTCTGATATGCAGAACCGGCGATATCTTGGTTTTCGTGGGGTTTCCAGCTGAGATATGCATTTTCTGCGATAATCTTGGTGAGACCTCAGTCCGAAGTATGCAGAATCATCCAGATCGATCGTTTCGAGCTATTTAATGCGAGCAACACGTTATCTGGTTGTTTTCACCACTCTACAGTGCGTTTGATATGCAGAACCGGCGACATCTTGATTTTCGTGAGGATTCTAGCTGAGATATTCATTTTCTGCGATAATCTTGGTGTTTCATCTATGAGAAGTATGCAGAATCATCGAGAACGCTCTTTTCGAGCTAGTTAATGCGAGAAAGACGTTTTCTGGTGTTTTGACCACTCCACAGTGCGTTTGATATGTAGAGCCGCCGATAACTTGGTTTTCGTGGGGCTTCCAGCTGAAATATGCATTTTCTGCAATAATCTTGGTGAGTCTTCTGTCAGAAGTATGCAGAATCATCTAGGTCGCTCGTTTCGAGCGATTTAATGCGAGAAACACGTTTTCTGGTGATTTGACCACCCCACAGTGCGTTTGATATGTAGAGCCGCCGATAACTTGGTTTTCGTGGGGTTTCCAGCTGAAATATGCATTTTCCGCGATAATCTTTGTGTTTCATCTATAAGAAGTATGCAGAATCATCCAAAACGCTCTTTTCGAGCTAGTTAATACGAGTAACAGGTTTTCTGGTGTTTTCGCCACTCCACGGTTCGTCTGATATGCAGAACAGGCGATATCTTGGTTTTCGTGGGGTTTCCAGCTGAGATATGCATTTTCTGCGATAATCTTGGTGAGACCTCTGTCCGAAGTATGCAGAATCATCCAGAATGCTCTTTTCGAGCTAGTTAATGCGAGTAACACGTTTTCTGGTGTTTTCACCACTCCAGGATGCGTCTGATATGCAGTACCGGCGATATCTTGGTTTTCGTGGGGTTTCCAGCTGAGATATGCATTTTCTGCGATAATCTTGGTGAGACCTCTGTCCGAAGTATGCAGAATCATCGAGATCGCTCGTTTCGAGCTATTTAATGCGAGAAACACGTTATCTGGTTGTTTTCACCACTCCACAATGCGTTTGATATGCAGAACCAGCGACATCTTGATTTTCGTGAGGTTTCTAGCTGAGATATGCATTTTCTGCGATAATATTGGTGAGACTTCTGTCAGAAGTATGCAGAATCATCTAGATCGCTCGTTTCGAGCTATTTAATGCGAAAAAAGAAGTTTTCTGGTGTTTTCTACATTCCACAGTGCGTTTGATATGTAGAACCGGCGATATCTTGATTTTCGTGGTGTTTCCAGCTGAGATATGCATTTTCTGCGATAATCTTGGTGAGTCTTCTGTCAGAAGTATGCAGAATCATCTAGATCGCTCGTTTCGAGCTATTTAATGCGAAAAAACAAGTTTTCTGGTGTTTTGACCACTCCACAGTGCGCTTGATATGCAGAACCGGAGATATCTTGGTTTCGGTCGGGTTTCAAGCTGAGATATGCATTTTCTGCGATAATATTGGTGAGACTTCAGTCAGAAGTATGCAGAATCATCTAGATCCCTCGTTTCGAGCTATTTAATGCGAGAAACACGTTATCTGGTGTTTTCACCACTCCACAGGTCGTTTGATATGCAGAACCGGCGACATCTTGGTTTTCGTCGGGTTTCAAGCTGAGATATGCATTTTCTGCGATAATATTGGTGATACTTCAGTCAGAAGTATGCAGAATCATCTAGATCGATCGTTTCGAGCTATTTAATGCGAGAAACACGTTATCTGGTTGATTTCACCACTCCACAGTGCGTTTGATATGCAGAATCGGAGATATCTTGGTTTCGGTCGGGTTTCAAGCTGAGATATGCATTTTCTACGATAATCTTGGTGCGACTTCTGTCAGAAGTTTGCAGAATCATCTAGATCTCTCGTTTCGAGCTATTAAATGCGAAAAAACAAGTTTTCTGGTGTTTTGACCACTCCACAGTGCGTTTGATATGCAGAACCGCAGATATCTTGGTTTCGGTCGGGTTTCAAGCTGAGATATTCATTTTCTGCGATAATATTGGTGAGACTTCAGTCAGAAGTATGCAGAAACATCTAGTTCGCTCGTTTCGAGCTATTTAATGCGATAAAACAAGTTATCTGGTGTTTTGACCACTCCACAGAGCGTTTGATATGTAGTGCCGCCGATAACTTGGTTTTCGTGGGGTTTCCAGCTGAAATATGCATTTTCCGCGATAATCTTTGTGTTTCATCTATAAGAAGTATGCAGAATCGTCCAAAACGCTCTTTTCGAGCTAGTTAATACGAGTAACAGGTTTTCTGGTGTTTTCGCCGCTCCACGGTTCGTCTGATATGCAGAACAGGCGATATCTTGGTTTTCGTGGGGTTTCCAGCTGAGATATGCATTTTCTGCGATAATCTTGGTGAGACCTCTGTCCGAAGTATGCAGAATCATCGAGATCGCTCGTTTCGAGCTATTTAATGCCAGAAACACGTTATCTGGTTGTTTTCACCACTCCACAGTGCGTTTGATATGCAGAACCGGCGACATCTTGATTTTCGTGAGGTTTCTAGCTGAGATATGCATTTTCTGCGATAATATTGGTGAGACTTCTGTCAGAAGTATGCAGAATCATCTAGATCGCTCGTTTCGAGCTATTTAATGCGAAAAAAGAAGTTTTCTGGTGTTTTCTACATTCCACAGTGCGTTTGATATGTAGAACCGGCGATATCTTGATTTTCGTGGTGTTTCCAGCTGAGATATGCATTTTCTGCGATAATCTTGGTGAGTCTTCTGTCAGAAGTATGCAGAATCATCTAGATCGCTCGTTTCGAGCTATTTAATGCGAAAAAACAAGTTTTCTGGTGTTTTGACCACTCCACAGTGCGCTTGATATGCAGAACCGGAGATATCTTGGTTTCGGTCGGGTTTCAAGCTGAGATATGCATTTTCTGCGATAATATTGGTGAGACTTCAGTCAGAAGTATGCAGAATCATCTAGATCCCTCGTTTCGAGCTATTGAATGCGAGAAACACGTTATCTGGTGTTTTCACCACTCCACAGGTCGTTTGATATGCAGAACCGGCGACATCTTGGTTTTCGTCGGGTTTCAAGCTGAGATATGCATTTTCTGCGATAATATTGGTGATACTTCAGTCAGAAGTATGCAGAATCATCTAGATCGATCGTTTCGAGCTATTTAATGCGAGAAACACGTTATCTGGTTGATTTCACCACTCCACAGTGCGTTTGATATGCAGAATCGGAGATATCTTGGTTTCGGTCGGGTTTCAAGCTGAGATATGCATTTTCTACGATAATCTTGGTGCGACTTCTGTCAGAAGTTTGCAGAATCATCTAGATCTCTCGTTTCGAGCTATTAAATGCGAAAAAACAAGTTTTCTGGTGTTTTGACCACTCCACAGTGCGTTTGATATGTAGAGCCGCCGATAACTTGGTTTTCGTGGGGCTTCCAGCTGAAATATGCAGTTTCTGCGATAATCTTGGTGTGTCTTCTGTCAGAAGTATGCAGAATCATCGAGATCGCTCTTTTCGAGCTATTTAATGCGAGAAACACGTTATCTGTTTGTTTTCACCACTCCACAGTGCGTTTGATATGCAGAACCGGCGACATCTTGATTTTCGTGAGGTTTCAAGCTGAGATATGCATTTTCTGCGGCAATCTTGGTGAGACATCTGTCCGAAGTATGCAGAATCATCGATATCGCACGTTTCGAGCTATTTAATGCGAAAAACACGTCATGTGGTGGTTTTCACCACTCCACACTGCGTTCGATATGCAGAACCGCGACATCTTGATTTTCGTGAGGTTTCTAGCAGAGATATGCATTGTCTGCGATAATCTTGGTGTTTCATCTATGAGATGTATGCAGAATCATCGAGAACGCTCTTTTCGAGCTAGTTAATGCGAGAAACACGTTTTCTGGTGTTTTGACTACTCCACAGTGCGTTTGATATGTAGAGCCGCCGAAAACTTGGTTTTCGTGGGGCTTCCAGCTGAAATATGCATTTTCTGCGATAATCTTGGTGAGTCTTCTGTCAGAAGTATGCAGAATCATCGAGATCGCACTTTTCGAGCTATTTAATGCGAGAAACACGTTGTCTGGTTGTTTTCACCACTCCAGAGTGCGTTTGATGTGCAGAACCGGCGACATCTTAATTTCGTGTGGTTTCAAGCTGAGATATGCATTTTCTGCGATAGTATTGGTGAGACTTCAGTCAGAAGTATGCAGAATCATCGATATCGCTCGTTTCGAGCTATTTAATGCGAGAAACACGTCATGCGGTTGTTTTCACCACTCCACAGTGCGTTCGATATGCAGAACCGGCGACATCTTGATTTTCGTGAGGTTTCTAGTAGAGATATGCATTTTCTGCGATAATCTTGGTGTTTCATCTATGAGAAGTATGCAGAATCATCGAGAACGCTCTTTTCGAGCTAGTTAATGCGAGAAACACGTTTTCTGGTGTTTTGACCACTCCACAGTGCGTTTGATATGTAGAGCCGCCGATAACTTGGTTTTCGTGGATCTTCCAGCTGAAATATGCAGTTCCTGCGATAATCTTGGTGAGTCTTCTGTCAGAAGTATGCAGAATCATCGAGATCGCTCTTTTCGAGCTATTTAATGCGAGAAACACGTTATCTGTTTGTTTTCACCACTCCACAGTGCGTTTGATATGCAGAACGGGCGACATCCTGATTTTCGTGAGGTTTCAAGCTGAGATATGCATTTTCTGCGGCAATCTTGGTGAGACTTCTGTCCGAAGTATGCAGAATCATCGATATCGCTCGTTTCGAGCTATTTAATGCGAGAAACACGTCATCTGGTTGTTTTCACCACTCCACAGTGCGTTTGATATGCAGAACCGGCGACATCTTGACTTTCGTGAGGTTTCTAGCTGAGATATGCATTTTCTGCGATAATCTTGGTGTTTCATCTATGAGCAGTATGCAGAATCATCGAGAACGCTCTTTTCGAGCTAGTTAATGCGAGAAACACGTTTTCTGGTGTTTTGACCACTCCACAGTGCGTTCGATGTGCAGAACCGGCGACATCTTGACTTTCGTGAGGTTTCTAGCTGAGATATGCATTTTCTGCGATAATCTTGGTGTTTCATCTATGAGCAGTATGCAGAATCATCGAGAACGCTCTTTTCGAGCTAGTTAATGCGAGAAACACGTTTTCTGGTGTTTTGACCACTCCAGAGTGCGTTTGATATGTAGAGCCGCCGATAACTTGTTTTTCGTGGGGCTTCCAGCTGAAATATGCATTTTCTGCGATAATCTTGGTGATTCTTCTGTCAGAAGTATGCAGAATCATCGAGATCGCTCTTTTCGAGCTATTTAATGGGAGAAACAGGATTTCTGGTTGTTTTCACCACCCCACAGTGCGTTTGATATGCAGAACCGGCGACATCTTGAGTTTCGTGAGGTTTCTAGCTGAGATATGCATTTTCTGCGATAACATTGGTGAGACTTCAGTCAGAAGTATGCAGAATCACCTAGATCGCTCGTTTCGTGCTATTTAATGCGAAAAAACAAGTTTTCTGGTGATTTGACCACTCCACAGTGCGCTTGATATGCAGAACCGGAGATATCATGGTTTTGGTCGGGTTTCAAGCTGAGATATGCATTTTCTGCGATAATATTGGTGAGACTTCAGTCAGAAGTATGCAGAATCATCTAGATCGCTCGTTTCGAGCTATTTAATGCGAGAAACACGTTATCTGGTGTTTTCCCCACTCCAGAGGTCGTTTGATATGCAGAACCGGCGACATCTTGGTTTCGGTCGGGTTTCAAGCTGAGATATGCATTTTCTGCGATAATATTGATGAGACTTCTGTCCGAAGTATGCAGAATCATCGAGAACGCTCGTTTCGAGCTATTTAATGCGAGAAACACGTTTTCTCGTGTTTTGACCAGTCCACAGTGCGCTTGATATGCAGAACCGGAGATATCTTGGTTTCGGTCGGGTTTCAAGCTGAGATATGCATTTTCTACGATAATCTTGGTGAGAAACTGTCAGAAGTATGCAGAATCATCGAGATCGCTCTTTTCGAGCTATTTAATGCGAGAAACACGTTATCAGGTGTTTTGACCACTCCACAGTGCGTTTGATATGCAGAACCGCAGGTATCTCGGTTTCGGTCGGGTTTCAAGCTGAGATATTCATTTTCTGCGATAATATTGGTGAGACATCAGTCAGAAGTATGCAGAAACATCTAGATCGCTCGTTTCGAGCAATTTAATGCGAAAAAAACACGTTTTCTGGAGTTTTGACCACTCCACAGTGCGTTTGATATGTAGAGCCGCCGATAACTTGGTTTTCGTGGGGCTTCCAGCTGAAATATGCATTTTCTGCGATAATCTTGGTGAGTCTTCTGTCAGAAGTATGCAGAATCGTCTAGATCGCTCGATTTGAGCTATTTAATGCGAAAAAACAAGTTTTCTGGTGTTTTGACCACTCCACAGTGCGTTTGATATGTAGAGCCGCCGATAACTTGGTTTTCGTGGGGCTTCCAGCTGAAATATGCATTTTCTGCGATAGTCTTGGTGAGTCTTCTGTCAGAAGTATGCAGAATCATCGAGAACGCTCGTTTCGAGCTATTTAATGCGAGAAACACGTTTTCTGGTGTTTTGACCAGTCCACAGTGCGCTTGATATGCAGAACCGGAGATATCTTGGTTTCGGTCGGGTTTCAAGCTGAGATATGCATTTTCTGCGATAATATTGGTGACACTTCAGTCAGAAGTATGCAGGATCATCTAGATCGCACCTTTCGAGCTATTTAATGCGAAAAAACAAGTTTTCTGGTGTTTTGACCGCTCCACAGTGCGTTTGATATGTAGAGCCGCCGATAACTTGGTTTTCGTGGGGTTTCCAGCTGAATTATGCATTTTCTGCGATAATCTTGGTGTTTTATCTATGAGAAGTATGCAGAATCATCGAGATCGCTCTTTTCGAGCTAGTTAATGCGAGAAACACGTCATCTGGTTGTTTTCACCACTCCACAGTGCGTTTGATATGCAGAACCGGCGACATCTTGATTTTCGTGAGGTTTCTCGCTGAGATATGCATTTTCTGCGATAATCTTTGTGAGTCTTCCGTCAGAAGTATGCAGAATCATCGAGATCGCTCTATTCGAGCTATTTAATGCGAAAAACACGTTATCTGGTGTTTTGACCACTCCACAGGGCGTTTGATATGCAGAACCGGCGATATCTTGGTTTTCGTGGGGTTTTCAGCTGAAATATGCATTTTCTGCGATAATCTTGGTGTGTCATCTATGAGAAGCATACAGAATCATCCAGAACGCTCTTTTCGAGCTAGTTAATGCCAGTAACACGTTTTCTGGTGCTTTCACCACTCCACAGTGCGTCTGATATGCAGAACCGGCGACATCTTAGTTTTCGTGGGGATTCCAGCTGAAATATGCATTTTCTGCGATAATCTTGGTGTTTCATCTATGAGAAGTATGCAGAATCATCCAGAAAGCTCTTTTCGAGCTAGTTAATGCGAGTAACACGTTTTCTGGTGTTTTCACCACTCCACAGTGCGTCTGATATGCAGAACCTGCGATATCTTGGTTTTCGTGGGGTTTCCAGCTGAAATATGCATTTTCTGCGATAATGTTTGTGTTTCCTCTATGAGAAGTATGCAGAAACATCCAGGACGGTCTTTTCGAGCTAGTTAATGCGAGTAACACGTTTTCTGGTGTTTTCACCATTCCACAGTGCGTCTGATATGTAGAACCGGCGATATCTTGATATTCGTGGTGTTTCCAACTGAGATATGCATTTTCTGAGATAATCTTGGTGAAACTGCAGTCAGAGGTATGCAGAATCATCTAGATCGCTTGTTTCGAGCTATTTAATGCGAGAAACACGTTATCTGGTTGTTTTCACCACTCCATAGTGCGTTTGATATGCAGAACCGGCGACATCTTGATTTTCGTGAGGTTTCTAGCTGAGATATGCATTTTCTGCGATAATATTGGTGAGACTTCAGTCAGAAGTATGCAGAATCATCTAGATCGCTCGTTTCGAGCTATTGAATGCGAAAAAACATGTTTTCTGGTGTTTTCAACATTCCACAGTGCGTTTGATATGCAGAACCGGCGATATCTTGATTTTCGTGGTGTTTCCAGCAGAGATATGCATTTTCTGCGATAAGCTTGGTGAGTCTTCTGCCAGAAGGATGCAGAATCATCTAGATCGCTCTTTTCGAGCTATTTAATGCGAGAAACACGTTTTCTGGTGTATTCACCACTCCACAGTACGTTTGATGTGCAGAACCGGAGATATCTTGGTTTTCGTGAGGTTTCAAGTTGAGATATGCATTTTCTGCGATAATCTTGGTGAGACTTCAGTCAGAAGTATGCAGAATCATCTAGATCGCTCTATTCGAGCTATTTAACGCGAGAAACACGTTATCTGGTGTTTTGACCACTCCACAGTGCGTTTGATATGTAGAGCCGCCGATAACTTGGTTTTCGTGGGGTTTCCAGCTGAAATATGCATTTTCTGCAATAATCTTTGTGAGTCTCCTGTCAGAAGTATGCAGAATCATCGAGATCGCACTATTCGAGCTATTTAATGCGAGAAACACGTTTTCTGGTGTTTTCACCACCCCACAGTGCGTTTGATATACAGAACAGGAGATATCTTGGTTTCGGTAGGGTTTCAAGCTGAGATATGCATTTTCTGCGATAATCTTGGTGAGACTTCAGTCAGAAGTATGCAGAATCATCTAGATCGCTCGTTTCGAGCTGTTTAATGCGAGAAACACGTTATCTGGTTGTTTTCACCACTCCACAGTGCGTTTGATATGCAGAACCGGCGACATCTTGGTTTTCGTCGGGTTTCAAGCTGAGATATGCATTTTCTGCGATAATATTGGTAAGACTTCAGGCAGAAGTATGCAGAATCATCTAGATCGCTCGTTTCGAGCTATTTAATGCGAAAAAACAAGATTTCCGGTGTTTTGACCACTCCACAGTGCGTTTGATATGTAGAGCCGCCGATAACTTGGTTTTCGTGGGGTTTCCAGCTGAAATATGCATTTTCTGCGATAATCTTGGTGAGTCTTCTGTCAGAAGTATGCAGACTCATCGAGATCGCTCTTTTCGAGCTATTTAATGCGAGAAACACGTTATCTGGTGTTTTGACCACTCCACAGTGCGTTTCATATGCAGAGCCGGAGATATCTTGGTTTCGGTCGGGTTTCAAGCTGAGATATGCATTTTCTGCGATAATCTTGGTGAGACTTCAGTCAGAAGTATGCAGAATCATCGAGATCGCTCGTTTCGAGCGCTTTAATGCGAGAAACACGTTTTCTGGTGTTTTCACCACCCCACAGTGCGTGTGATATGCAGAACCGGAGATTTCTTGGTTTCGGTCGGGTTTCAAGCTGAGATATGCATTTTCTGCGATAATCTTGGTGAGACCTCTGTCAGAAGTATGCAGAATCTTCGAGAACGCTCTTTTCGAGCTACTTAATGCGAGAAACACGTTTTCTGGTGTTTTCACCACTCCACAGTATGTTTGATGTGCAGAACCGGAGATATCTTGGTTTTCGTGAGGTTTCAAGCTGAGATATGCATTTTCTGCGATAATCTTGGTGAGACTTCAGTCAGAAGTATGCAGAATCATCGAGATCGCTCTATTCGAGCTATTTAATGCGAGAAACACGTTATCTGGTTGTTTTCACAACTCCACAGTTCGTTTGATATGCAGAACCGGCGATATCTTGATTTTCGGGGTGTTTCCAGCAGAGATATGCATTTTCTGCGATAATATTGGTGAGACTTCAGTCAGAAGTATGCAGAATCAACTAGATCGCTCGTTTCGAGCTATTTAATGCGAGAAACACGTTATCTGGTTGTTTTCACCACTCCACAGTGCGTTTGATATGCAGAACCGGCGACATCATGATTTTCGTGAGGTTTCAAGCTGTGATATGCATTTTCTGCGATAAGCTTGGTGAGTCTTCTGCCACAAGTATGCAGAATCATCTAGATCGCTCTTTTCGAGTTATTTAATGCGAGAAACACGTTTTCTGGTGTATTCACCACTCCACAGTACGTTAGACATGCAGAACCGCAGATATCTTCGTTTCGGTCGGGTTTCAAGCTGAGATATGTATTTTCTACGATAATATTGGTGAGACCTCTGTCAGAAGTATGCAGAATCTTCGAGAACACTCTTTTCGAGCTACTTAATGCGAAAAAACCATTTTTCTGGTGTTTTCAACATTCCACAGTGCGTTTGATATGCAGAACCGGCAATAACTTGGTTTTCGTGGGGTTTCCAGCTGAAATATGCATTTTCTGCGATAATCTTGGTGTTTCATCTATGAGAAGTATGCAGAATCATCGATATCGCTCTTTTCGAGCTATTTAATGCGAGAAACACGTTATCTGGTGTTTTCACCACTCCACAGGTCGTTTGATATTCATAACCGGCGACATCTTGGTTTTCGTCGGGTTTCAAGCTGAGATATGCATTTTCTGCGATAATCTTGGTGAGACTTTAGTCAGAAGTATGCAGAATCATCTAGATCGCTCGTTTCGAGCTATTTAATGCGAAAAAGCAAGTTTTCTGGTGTTTTCACCACCCCACAGTGCGTTTGATATGCAGAAGCTGCGACATCTTGGTTTTCGGTGGGGTTCAAGCTGAGATATTCATTTTCTGCGATAATATTGGTGAGACTTCTGTCCGAAGTGTGCAGAATCATCGATATCGCTCTTTTCGAGCTATTTAATGTGAGAACCACGTTATCTGGTGTTTTGACCACTCCACAGGTCGTTTGATATGCATAATCGGCGACATCTTGGTTTTCGTCGGGTTTCAAGCTGAGACATGCATTTTCTGCGATCATATTGGTGAGACTTCAGTCAGAAGTATGCAGAATCATCTAGATTGCACCTTTCGAGCTATTTAATGCGAAAAAACAAGTTTTCTGGTGTTTTGACCACTCCACAGTGCGTTTGATATGTAGAGCCGCCGATAACTTGGTTTTCGTGGGGTTTCCAGCTGAAATATGCATTTTCTGCGATAATCTTGGTGAGTCTTCTGTCAGAAGTATGCAGAATCATCGAGATCGCTCTATTCGTGCTATATAATTGCGAGAAACACGTTATCTGGTGTTTTGACCACTCCACAGGGCGTTTGATATGCAGAACCGGCGATATCTTGGTTTTCGTGGGGTTTCCAGCTGAAGTATGCATTTTCTGCGATAATCTTTGTGAGACTTTAGTCAGAAGTATGCAGAATCATCTAGATCGTTCGTTTCGCGCTATTTAATTCGAAAAAACAAGTTTTCTGGTGTTTTGACCACTCCACAGTGCGTTTGATATGCAGAACCGGCGACATCTTGATTTTCGTGAGGTTTCAAGCTAAGATATGCATTTTCTGCGATAATATTGGTGAGACTTCTGTCCGAAGTATGCAGAATCATCGATATCGCCCTTTTCGAGCTGTTTATGCGAGAAACACGTTATCTGGGGTTTTGACCACTCCACAGGGCATTTGATATGCAGAACCGGCGATATCTTGGTTTTCGTGGGGTTTCCAGCTGAAATATGCATTCTCTGCGATAATCTTGGTGTTTCATCTATGAGAAGTATGCAGAATCATCCAGAACGCTCTTTTCGAGCTAGTTAATGCGAGTAACACGTTTTCTGGTCTTTTCACCACCCCACAGTGCGTCTGATATGCAGAACCGGCGATATCTTGGTTTTCGTGTGGTTTCCAGCTGAGATATGCATTTTCTGCGATAATCTTGGTGAGTCTTCTGTCAGAAGTATGAAGAATCATCTAGATCGCTTTTGTCGAGCTATTTAATGCGAGAAACACATTTTCTGGTGTTTTGACCACTCCACAGTGCGTCTGATATGCAGAACCGGCGATATTTTGGTTTTCGTGAGGTTTCAAGCTGAGATATGCCTTTTCTGCTATAATATTGGTGAGACTTTAGTCAGAAGTATGCAGAATCATCTAGATCGCTCGTTTCGCGCTATTTAATTCTAAAAAACAAGTTTTCTGGTGTTTTGACCACTCCACAGTGCGTTTGATATGCAGAACCGGCGACATCTTGATTTTCGTGAGGTTTCAAGCTAAGATATGCATTTTCTGCGATAATATTGGTGAGACTTCTGTCCGAAGTATGCAGAATCATCGATATCGCTCTTTTCGAGCTATTTAATGCGAGAAACACGTTATCTGGTGTTTTTATCACTCCACAGGGCGTTTGATATGCAGAACCGGCGACATCTTGGATTTCGTCGGGTTTCAAGCTGAGATATGCACTTTCTGCGATAATATTGGTGAGACTTTAGTCAGAAGTATGCAGAATCATCTAGATCGCTCGTTTCGAGCTATTTAATGCGAAAAAACTAGTTTTCTGGTGTTTTGACCACTCCATAGTGCGCTTGCTATGTTGAGCCGCCGATAACTTGGTTTCCGTGGGGTTTCCAGCTGAAATATGCATTTTCTGCGATAGTCTTGGTGATTCATCTATGAGAAGTATGCAGAATCATCGAGAACTCTCTTTTCGAGCTAGTTAATGCGAGAAACACGTTTTCTGGTGTTTTCAACATTCCACAGTGCGTCTGATATGCAGAACCGGCGATATCTTGGTTTTCGTGAGGTTTCAAGTTGAGATATGCCTTTTCTGCTATAATATTGGTGAGACTTTAGTCAGAAGTATGCAGAATCATCTAGATCGCTCGTTTCGCGCTATTAAATTCGAAAAAACAAGTTTCCTGGTGTTTTGACCACTCCACAGTGCGTTTGATATGCAGAACCGGCGACATCTTGATTTTCGTGAGGTTTCAAGCTAAGATATGCATTTTCTGCGATAATATTGGTGAGACTTCTGTCCGAAGTATGCAGAATCATCGATATCGCTCTTTTCGAGCTGTTTAATGCGAGAAACACATTATCTGGTGTTTTGACCAATCCATAGTGCGTTTGATATGTAGAGCCGCCGATAACTTGGTTTTCGTGGGGTTTCCAGCTGAAATATGCATTTTCTGCGATAATCTTTGTGTTTCATCTATGAGAAGTATGCAGAATCATCGAGAACTCTCTTTTCGAGCTAGTTAATGCGAGAAACACGTTTTCTGGTGTTTTCAACATTCCACAGTGCGTCTGATATGCAGAACCGGCGATATCTTGGTTTTCGTGAGGTTTCAAGCTGAGATATGCCTTTTCTGCTATAATATTGGTGAGACTTCTGTCCGAAGTATGCAGAATCATCTACATCGCTCGTTTCGAGCTATTTAATGCGAAAAAACAAGTGTTCCGGTGTTTTGACCACTCCACAGTGCGTTTGATATGTAGAGCCGCCGATAACTTGGTTTTCGTGGGGTTTCCAGCTGAAATATGCATTTTCTGCGATAATCTTTGTGTTTCATCTTTGCGAAGTATGCAGAATCATCGAGAACTCTCTTTTCGAGCAAGTTAATGCGACAAACACGTTTTCTGGTGTTTTCAACCTTCCACAGTGCGTCTGATATGCAGAACCGGCGATATCTTGGTTTTCGTTGGGTTTCCAGCTGAAATATGCATTCTCTGCGATAATCTTGGTGTTTCATCTATGAGAAGTATGCAGAATCATCCAGAACCCTCTTTTCGAGCTAGTTAATGCGAGTAACACGTTTTCTGGTGTTTTCACCACTCCACAGTGCGTCTGATATGCAGAACCGGCGATATCTTGATTTTCGTGATGTCTCCAGCTGAGATATGCATTTTCTGCGATAATCTTGGTGAGTCTTCTGTCAGAAGTATGCAGAAGCATCTAGATCGCTCTTTTCGAGCTACTTAATGCGAAAAAACAAGTTTTCCGGTGTTTTCAACACCCCACAGTGCGTTTGATATGCAGAACCTGCGACATCTTGGTTTTCGTGAGGTTTCTAGCTGAGATATGCATTTTCTGCTATAGTATTGGTGAGACTTTAGTCAGAAGTATGCAGAATCATCTAGATCGCTAGTTTCGCGCTATTTAATTCGAAAAAACAAGTTTTCTGGTGTTTTGACCACTCCACAGTGCGTTTGATATGCAGAACCGGCGACATCTTGATTTTCGTGAGGTTTCAAGCTAAGATATGCATTTTCTGCGATAATATTGGTTGGACTTCTGTCCGAAGTATGCAGAATCATCGATATCGCTCTTTTCGAGCTGTTTAATGCTAGAAACACGTTATCTGGTGTTTTGACCACTCCATAGTGCGTTTGATATGTAGAGCCGCCGATAACTTGGTTTTCGTGTGGTTTCCAGCTGAAATATGCATTTTCTGCGATAATCTTTGTGTTTCATCTATGAGAAGTATGCAGAATCATCGAGAACTCTCTTTTCGAGCTAGTTAATGCGAGAAACACGTTTTCTGGTGTTTTCAACATTCCACAGTGCGTCTGATATGCAGAACCGGCGATATCTTGGTTTTCGTGAGGTTTCAAGCTGGGATATGCCTTTTCAGCTATAATATTGGTGAGACTTCTGTCCGAAGTATGCAGAATCATCGATAACGCTCTTTTCGAGCTATTTAATGCGAGAAACACGTTATCTGGTGTTTTAATCACTCCACAGGGCGTTTGATATGCAGAACCGGCGACATCTTGGATTTCGTCGGGTTTCAAGCTGAGATATGCATTTTCTGCGATAATATTGGTGAGACTTCAGGCAGAAGTATGCAGAATCATCTAGATCGCTCGTTTCGAGCTATTGAATGCGAAAAAACAATTTTTCCAGTGTTTTGACCACTCCACTGTGCGTTTGATATGTAGAGCCGCCGATAACTTGGTTTTCGTGGGGTTTCCAGCTGAAATATGCATTTTCTGTGATAATCTTGGTGAGACTTTAGTCAGAAGTATGCAGAATCATCTAGATCGCTCGTTTCGAGCTATTTAATGCGAAAAAACAAGTTTTCTGGTGTTTTGACCACTCCATAGTGCGTTTGATATGTAGAGCCGCCGATAACTTGGTTTTCGTGGGGTTTCCAGCTGAAATATGCATTTTCTGCGATAATCTTGGTGTTTCATCTATGAGAAGTATGCAGAATCTTCGAGAACTCTCTTTTCGAGCTAGTTAATGCGAGAAACACGTTTTCTGGTGTTTTCAACATTCCACAGTGCGTCTGATATGCAGAACCGGCGATATCTTGGTTTTCGTGAGGTTTCAAGCTGGGATATGCCTTTTCAGCTATAATATTGGTGAGACTTCTGTCCGAAGTATGCAGAATCATCGATATCGCTCGTTTCGAGCTATTTAATGCGAAAAAACAAGTTTTCCGGTGTTTTGACCACTCCACGGTGCGTTTGATATGTAGAGCCGCCGATAACTTGGTTTTCTTGGGGTTTCCAGCTGAAATATGCATTTTCTGCGATGATCTTGGTGTTTCATCTTTGCGAAGTATGCAGAATCATCGAGAACTCTCTTTTCGAGCTAGTTAATGCGAGAAACACGTTTTCTGGTGTTTTCACCACTCCACAGGGCGTTTGATATGCAGAACCGGCGATATCTTGGTTTTCGTTGTGTTTCCAGCTGTGATATGCATTTTCTGCGATAATCTTGGTGAGACTTTAGTCAGAAGTATGCAGAATCATCGATATCGCTCTTTTCGAGCTGTTTAATGCGAGAAACACGTTATCTGGTGTTTTGACCACTCCATAGTGCGTTTGATATGTAGAGCCGCCGATAACTTGGTTTTCGTGGGGTTTCCAGCTGAAATATGCATTCTCTGCGATAATCTTGGTGTTTCATCTATGAGAAGTATGCAGAATCATCCAGAACCCTCTTTTCGAGCTAGTTAATGCGAGTAACACGTTTTCTGGTGTTTTCACCACTCCACAGTGCGTCTGATATGCAGAACCGGCGATATCTTGATTTTCGTGATGTCTCCAGCTGAGATATGCATTTTCTGCGATAATCTTGGTGAGTCTTCTGTCAGAAGTATGCAGAAGCATCTAGATCGCTCTTTTCGAGCTATTTAATGCGAGAAACACATTTTCTGGTGTTTCCACCACTCCACAGTGCGTCTGATATGCAGAACCGGCGATATCTTGGTTTTCGTGAGGTTTCAAGCTGAGATATGCCTTTTCTGCTATAATATTGGTGAGACTTTAGTCAGAAGTATGCAGAATCATCTAGATCGCTAGTTTCGCGCTATTTAATTCGAAAAAACAAGTTTTCTGGTGTTTTGACCACTCCACAGTGCGTTTGATATGCAGAACCGGCGACATCTTGATTTTCGTGAGGTTTCAAGATAAGATATGCATTTTCTGCGATAATATTGGTTGGACTTCTGTCCGAAGTATGCAGAATCATCGATATCGCTCTTTTCGAGCTGTTTAATGCGAGAAACACGTTATCTGGTGTTTTGACCACTCCATAGTGCGTTTGATATGTAGAGCCGCCGATAACTTGGTTTTCGTGGGGTTTCCAGCTGAAATATGCATTCTCTGCGATAATCTTGGTGTTTCATCTATGAGAAGTATGCAGAATCATCCAGAACCCTCTTTTCGAGCTAGTTAATGCGAGTAACACGTTTTCTGGTGTTTTCACCACTCCACAGTGCGTCTGATATGCAGAACCGGCGATATCTTGATTTTCGTGATGTCTCCAGCTGAGATATGCATTTTCTGCGATAATCTTGGTGAGTCTTCTGTCAGAAGTATGCAGAAGCATCTAGATCGCTCTTTTCGAGCTATTTAATGCGAGAAACACATTTTCTGGTGTTTCCACCACTCCACAGTGCGTCTGATATGCAGAACCGGCGATATCTTGGTTTTCGTGAGGTTTCAAGCTGAGATATGCCTTTTCTGCTATAATATTGGTGAGACTTTAGTCAGAAGTATGCAGAATCATCTAGATCGCTAGTTTCGCGCTATTTAATTCGAAAAAACTAGTTTTCTGGTGTTTTGACCACTCCACAGTGCGTTTGATATGCAGAACCGGCGACATCTTGATTTTCGTGAGGTTTCAAGATAAGATATGCATTTTCTGCGATAATATTGGTTGGACTTCTGTCCGAAGTATGCAGAATCATCGATATCGCTCTTTTCGAGCTGTTTAATGCGAGAAACACGTTTTCTGGTGTTTTCAACATTCCACAGTGCGTCTGATATGCAGAACCGGCGATATCTTGGTTTTCGTGAGGTTTCAAGCTGGGATATGCCTTTTCAGCTATAATATTGGTGAGACTTCTGTCCGAAGTATGCAGAATCATCGATATCGCTCTTTTCGAGCTATTTAATGCGCGAAACACGTTATCTGGTGTTTTTATCACTCCACAGGGCGTTTGATATGCAGAACCGGCGACATCTTGGATTTCGTCGGGTTTCAAGCTGAGATATGCATTTTCTGCGATAATATTGGTGAGACTTCAGGCAGAAGTATGCAGAATCATCTAGATCGCTCGTTTCGAGCTATTGAATGCGAAAAAACAATTTTTCCAGTGTTTTGACCACTCCACTGTGCGTTTGATATGTAGAGCCGCCGATAACTTGGTTTTCGTGGGGTTTCCAGCTGAAATATGCATTTTCTGCGATAATCTTGGTGTTTCATCTATGAGAAGTATGCAGAACCATCGAGAACTCTCTTTTCGAGCTAGTTAATGCGAGAAACACGTTTTCTGGTGTTGTCAACATTCCAAAGTGCGTCTGAAATGCAGAACCGGCAATAACTTGGTTTTCGTGGGGTTTCAAGCTGGGATATGCCTTTTCAGCTATAATATTGGTGAGACTTCTGTCCGAAGTATGCAGAATCATCGAGAACTCTCTTTTCGATCTAGTTAATGCGAGAAACACGTTATCAGGTGTTTTTATCACTCCACAGGGCGTTTGATATGCAGAACCGGCGACATCTTGGATTTCGACGGGTTTCAAGCTGAGATATGCATTTTCTGCGATAATATTGGTGAGACTTCTGTCCGAAGTATGCAGAATCATCGATATCGCTCTTTTCGAACTATTTAATGCGAGAAACACGTTATCTGGTGTTTTTATCACTCCACAGGGCGTTTGATATGCAGAACCGGCGACATCTTGGATTTCGTCGGGTTTCAAGCTGAGATATGCATTTTCTGTGATAATCTTGGTGAGACTTTAGTCAGAAGTATGCAGAATCATCTAGATCGCTCGTTTCGAGCTATTTAATGCGAAAAAACAAGTTTTCTGGTGTTTTGACCACTCCATAGTGCGCTTGCTATGTTGAGCCGCCGATAACTTGGTTTCCGTGGGGTTTCCAGCTGAAATATGCATTTTCTGCGATAGTCTTGGTGATTCATCTATGAGAAGTATGCAGAATCATCGAGAACTCTCTTTTCGAGCTAGTTAATGCGAGAAACACGTTTTCTGGTGTTTTCAACATTCCACAGTGCGTCTGATATGCAGAACCGGCGATATCTTGGTTTTCGTGAGGTTTCAAGTTGAGATATGCCTTTTCTGCTATAATATTGGTGAGACTTTAGTCAGAAGTATGCAGAATCATCTAGATCGCTCGTTTCGCGCTATTAAATTCGAAAAAACAAGTTTCCTGGTGTTTTGACCACTCCACAGTGCGTTTGATATGCAGAACCGGCGACATCTTGATTTTCGTGAGGTTTCAAGCTAAGATATGCATTTTCTGCGATAATATTGGTGAGACTTCTGTCCGAAGTATGCAGAATCATCGATATCGCTCTTTTCGAGCTGTTTAATGCGAGAAACACATTATCTGGTGTTTTGACCAATCCATAGTGCGTTTGATATGTAGAGCCGCCGATAACTTGGTTTTCGTGGGGTTTCCAGCTGAAATATGCATTTTCTGCGATAATCTTTGTGTTTCATCTATGAGAAGTATGCAGAATCATCGAGAACTCTCTTTTCGAGCTAGTTAATGCGAGAAACACGTTTTCTGGTGTTTTCAACATTCCACAGTGCGTCTGATATGCAGAACCGGCGATATCTTGGTTTTCGTGAGGTTTCAAGCTGAGATATGCCTTTTCTGCTATAATATTGGTGAGACTTCTGTCCGAAGTATGCAGAATCATCTACATCGCTCGTTTCGAGCTATTTAATGCGAAAAAACAAGTGTTCCGGTGTTTTGACCACTCCACAGTGCGTTTGATATGTAGAGCCGCCGATAACTTGGTTTTCGTGGGGTTTCCAGCTGAAATATGCATTTTCTGCGATAATCTTTGTGTTTCATCTTTGCGAAGTATGCAGAATCATCGAGAACTCTCTTTTCGAGCAAGTTAATGCGACAAACACGTTTTCTGGTGTTTTCAACCTTCCACAGTGCGTCTGATATGCAGAACCGGCGATATCTTGGTTTTCGTTGGGTTTCCAGCTGAAATATGCATTCTCTGCGATAATCTTGGTGTTTCATCTATGAGAAGTATGCAGAATCATCCAGAACCCTCTTTTCGAGCTAGTTAATGCGAGTAACACGTTTTCTGGTGTTTTCACCACTCCACAGTGCGTCTGATATGCAGAACCGGCGATATCTTGATTTTCGTGATGTCTCCAGCTGAGATATGCATTTTCTGCGATAATCTTGGTGAGTCTTCTGTCAGAAGTATGCAGAAGCATCTAGATCGCTCTTTTCGAGCTATTTAATGCGAAAAAACAAGTTTTCCGGTGTTTTCAACACCCCACAGTGCGTTTGATATGCAGAACCTGCGACATCTTGGTTTTCGTGAGGTTTCTAGCTGAGATATGCATTTTCTGCTATAGTATTGGTGAGACTTTAGTCAGAAGTATGCAGAATCATCTAGATCGCTAGTTTCGCGCTATTTAATTCGAAAAAACAAGTTTTCTGGTGTTTTGACCACTCCACAGTGCGTTTGATATGCAGAACCGGCGACATCTTGATTTTCGTGAGGTTTCAAGCTAAGATATGCATTTTCTGCGATAATATTGGTTGGACTTCTGTCCGAAGTATGCAGAATCATCGATATCGCTCTTTTCGAGCTGTTTAATGCGAGAAACACGTTATCTGGTGTTTTGACCACTCCATAGTGCGTTTGATATGTAGAGCCGCCGATAACTTGGTTTTCGTGTGGTTTCCAGCTGAAATATGCATTTTCTGCGATAATCTTTGTGTTTCATCTATGAGAAGTATGCAGAATCATCGAGAACTCTCTTTTCGAGCTAGTTAATGCGAGAAACACGTTTTCTGGTGTTTTCAACATTCCACAGTGCGTCTGATATGCAGAACCGGCGATATCTTGGTTTTCGTGAGGTTTCAAGCTGGGATATGCCTTTTCAGCTATAATATTGGTGAGACTTTAGTCAGAAGTATGCAGAATCATCGATATCGCTCTTTTCGAGCTGTTTAATGCGAGAAACACGTTATCTGGTGTTTTGACCACTCCATAGTGCGTTTGATATGTAGAGCCGCCGATAACTTGGTTTTCGTGGGGTTTCCAGCTGAAATATGCATTCTCTGCGATAATCTTGGTGTTTCATCTATGAGAAGTATGCAGAATCATCCAGAACCCTCTTTTCGAGCTAGTTAATGCGAGTAACACGTTTTCTGGTGTTTTCACCACTCCACAGTGCGTCTGATATGCAGAACCGGCGATATCTTGATTTTCGTGATGTCTCCAGCTGAGATATGCATTTTCTGCGATAATCTTGGTGAGTCTTCTGTCAGAAGTATGCAGAAGCATCTAGATCGCTCTTTTCGAGCTATTTAATGCGAGAAACACATTTTCTGGTGTTTCCACCACTCCACAGTGCGTCTGATATGCAGAACCGGCGATATCTTGGTTTTCGTGAGGTTTCAAGCTGAGATATGCCTTTTCTGCTATAATATTGGTGAGACTTTAGTCAGAAGTATGCAGAATCATCTAGATCGCTAGTTTCGCGCTATTTAATTCGAAAAAACTAGTTTTCTGGTGTTTTGACCACTCCACAGTGCGTTTGATATGCAGAACCGGCGACATCTTGATTTTCGTGAGGTTTCAAGATAAGATATGCATTTTCTGCGATAATATTGGTTGGACTTCTGTCCGAAGTATGCAGAATCATCGATATCGCTCTTTTCGAGCTGTTTAATGCGAGAAACACGTTTTCTGGTGTTTTCAACATTCCACAGTGCGTCTGATATGCAGAACCGGCGATATCTTGGTTTTCGTGAGGTTTCAAGCTGGGATATGCCTTTTCAGCTATAATATTGGTGAGACTTCTGTCCGAAGTATGCAGAATCATCGATATCGCTCTTTTCGAGCTATTTAATGCGCGAAACACGTTATCTGGTGTTTTTATCACTCCACAGGGCGTTTGATATGCAGAACCGGCGACATCTTGGATTTCGTCGGGTTTCAAGCTGAGATATGCATTTTCTGCGATAATATTGGTGAGACTTCAGGCAGAAGTATGCAGAATCATCTAGATCGCTCGTTTCGAGCTATTGAATGCGAAAAAACAATTTTTCCAGTGTTTTGACCACTCCACTGTGCGTTTGATATGTAGAGCCGCCGATAACTTGGTTTTCGTGGGGTTTCCAGCTGAAATATGCATTTTCTGCGATAATCTTGGTGTTTCATCTATGAGAAGTATGCAGAACCATCGAGAACTCTCTTTTCGAGCTAGTTAATGCGAGAAACACGTTTTCTGGTGTTGTCAACATTCCAAAGTGCGTCTGAAATGCAGAACCGGCGATATCTTGGTTTTCGTGAGGTTTCAAGCTGGGATATGCCTTTTCAGCTATAATATTGGTGAGACTTCTGTCCGAAGTATGCAGAATCATCGAGAACTCTCTTTTCGAGCTAGTTAATGCGAGAAACACGTTATCAGGTGTTTTTATCACTCCACAGGGCGTTTGATATGCAGAACCGGCGACATCTTGGATTTCGACGGGTTTCAAGCTGAGATATGCATTTTCTGCGATAATATTGGTGAGACTTCTGTCCGAAGTATGCAGAATCATCGATATCGCTCTTTTCGAACTATTTAATGCGAGAAACACGTTATCTGGTGTTTTTATCACTCCACAGGGCGTTTGATATGCAGAACCGGCGACATCTTGGATTTCGTCGGGTTTCAAGCTGAGATATGCATTTTCTGTGATAATCTTGGTGAGACTTTAGTCAGAAGTATGCAGAATCATCTAGATCGCTCGTTTCGAGCTATTTAATGCGAAAAAACAAGTTTTCTGGTGTTTTGACCACTCCATAGTGCGTTTGATATGTAGAGCCGCCGATAACTTGGTTTTCGTGGGGTTTCCAGCTGAAATATGCATTTTCTGCGATAATCTTGGTGTTTCATCTATGAGAAGTATGCAGAATCATCGAGAACTCTCTTTTCGAGCTAGTTAATGCGAGAAACACGTTTTCTGGTGTTTTCAACATTCCACAGTGCGTCTGATATGCAGAACCGGCGATATCTTGGTTTTCGTGAGGTTTCAAGCTGGGATATGCCTTTTCAGCTATAATATTGGTGAGACTTCTGTCCGAAGTATGCAGAATCATCGATATCGCTCTTTTCGAGCTATTTAATGCGAGAAACACGTCTTCTGGTGTTTTCAACATTCCACAGTGCGTCTGATATGCAGAACCGGCGATATCTTGGTTTTCGTGAGGTTTCAAGCTGAGATATGCATTCTCTGCGATAATCTTGGTGTTTCATGTATGAGAAGTATGCAGAACCATCGAGAACTCTCTTTTCGAGCTAGTTAATGCGAGAAACACATTTTCTGGTGTTTTCAACATTCCAAAGTGCGTCTGAAATGCAAAACCGGCGATATCTTGGTTTTCGTGAGGTTTCAAGCTGGGATATGCCTTTTCAGCTATAATATTGGTGAGACTTCTGTCCGAAGTATGCAGAATCATCGATATCGCTCTTTTCGAGCTATTTAATGCGAGAAACACGTTATCAGGTGTTTTTATCACTCCACAGGGCGTTTGATATGCAGAACCGGCGACATCTTGGATTTCGTCGGGTTTCAAGCTGATATATGCATTTTCTGCGATAATATTGGTGAGACTTCTGTCCGAAGTATGCAGAATCATCGATATCGCTCTTTTCGAACTATTTAATGCGAGAAACACGTTATCTGGTGTTTTTATCACTCCACAGGGCGTTTGATATGCAGAACCGGCGACATCTTGGATTTCGTCGGGTTTCAAGCTGAAATATGCATTTTCTGCGATAATCTTGGTGTTTCATCTATGAGAAGTATGCAGAATCTTCGAGAACTCTCTTTTCGAGCTAGTTAATGAGAGAAACACGTTTTCTGGTGTTTTCAACCTTCCACAGCGCGTCTGATATGCAGAACCGGCGATATCTTGGTTTTTGTGGGGTTTCCAGCTGAAATATGCATTCTCTGCGATAATCTTGGTGTTTCATGTATGAGAAGTATGCAGAATCATCGAGAACTCTCTTTTCGAGCTAGTTAATGCGAGAAACACGTTTTCTGGTGTTTTCAACATTCCACAGTGAGCCTGATATGCAGACCCGGCGATATCTTGGTTTTCGTGAGGTTTCAAGCTGAGATATGCCTTTTCTGCTATAATATTGGTGAGACTTCTGTCCGAAGTATGCAGAATCATCTACATCGCTCGTTTCGAGCTATTTAATGCGAAAAAACAAGTTTTCCGGTGTTTTGACCACTCCACAGTGCGTTTGATATGTAGAGCCGCCGATAACTGGGTTTTCGTGGGGTTTCCAGCTGAAATATGCATTTTCTGCGATAATCTTGGTGTTTCATCTTTGCGAAGTATGCAGAATCATCGGGAACTCTCTTTTCGAGCTAGTTAATGCGACAAACACGTTTTCTGGTGTTTTCAACCTTCCACAGCGCGTCTGATATGCAGAACCGGCGATATCTTGGTTTTTGTGGGGTTTCCAGCTGAAATATGCATTCTCTGCGATAATCTTGGTGTTTCATCTATGAGAAGTATGCAGAATCATCGAGAACTCTCTTTTCGAGCTAGTTAATGCGAGAAACACGTTTTCAGGTGTTTTCAACATTCCACAGTGCGTCTGATATGCAGACCCGGCGATATCTTGGTTTTCGTGAGGTTTCAAGCTGAGATATGCCTTTTCTGCTATAATATTGGTGAGACTTCTGTCCGAAGTATGCAGAATCATCTACATCGCTCGTTTCGAGCTATTTAATGCGAAAAAACAAGTTTTCCGGTGTGTTGACCACTCCACAGTGCGTTTGATATGTAGAGCCGCCGATAACTGGGTTTTCGTGGGGTTTCCAGCTGAAATATGCATTTTCTGCGATAATCTTGGTGTTTCATCTTTGCGAAGTATGCAGAATCATCGGGAACTCTCTTTTCGAGCTAGTTAATGCGACAAACACGTTTTCTGGTGTTTTCAACATTCCACAGCGCGTCTGATATGCAGAACCGGCGATATCTTGGTTTTTGTGGGGTTTCCAGCTGAAATATGCATTTTCTGCGATAATCTTGGTGTTTCATCTTTGCGAAGTATGCAGAATCATCGGGAACTCTCTTTTCGAGCTAGTTAATGCGACAAACACGTTTTCTGGTGTTTTCAGCACACCACAGTGCGTTTGATATGCGGAAACTGCCATATCTTCGGTATCGTTGTGGTTTCTAGCTGAGATATGCATTTTCAGTGATAATCTTCATGATTCTGCTGTTACAAATGTGCAGAATCACCGAAATCGCTGTTTTCGTGCTTTTGAATGCGAAAAACACATTTTCTGGTGTTTTCAGCACGCCACCGTGCGTTTGATGTGCGGAAACTGCCATATCTTCGGTATCGTTGTTGTTTCCAGCTGAGATATGCATTCTCTACGATAATCTTTGAGTTTCTTCTGTGACAAGTGTGCAGAATCACCGAAATCGCTGGTTTCGTGCTATTGAATGCGAAAAACACGTTTTCTGGGGTTTTCAGCACTCCACAGTGCGTTTGATATGCGGAAACTGCCATATCTTCGGTATCGTTGTTGTTTCCAGCTGAGAAATGCATTTTCAGTGATAATCTTCATGATTCTGCTGTTACACGTGTGCAGAATCACCGAAATCGCTGTTTTCGTGCTTTTGAATGCGAAAAACACGTTTTCTGGTGTTTTCAGCACTCCACAGTGCGTTTGATATGCGGAAACTACGATATCTTCGGTATCGTTGTTGTTTCCAGCTGAGATATGCATTTTCAGTGATAATCTTCATGATTCTGCTGTTACTAGTGTGCAGAATCACCGAAATCGCTGTTTTCGTGCTTTTGAATGCGAAAAACACGTTTTCTGGTGTTTTCAGCACTCCACAGTGCGTTTGATATGCGGGAGCTACGATATCTTCGGTATCGTTGTTGTTTCCAGCTGAGATATGCATTTTCAGAGATAATCTTCATGATTCTGCTGTTACAAGTGTGCGGAATCACCGGAATTGCTGTTATCGTGCTTTTGAATGCGAAAAACTCGCTTTCTGGTGTTTTCAGCACACCACAGTGCGTTTGATATGCGGAAACTGCCATATCTTCGGTATCGTTGTTGTTTCCAGCTGAGATATGCATTTTCAGCGATAATCTTCATGATTCTGCTGTTACAAGTGTGCAGAATCACCGAAATTGCTGTTTTCGTGCTTTTGAATGCGAAAAACACGTTTTCTGGTGTTTTCAGCACACCATAGTGCGTTTGATATGCGGAAACTGCCATATCTTCGGTATCGTTGTTGTTTCCAGCTGAGATATGCATTTTCAGTGATAATCTTCATGATTCTGCTGTTACAAGTGTGCAGAATCACCGAAATCGGTGTTTTCGTGCTTTTGAATGCGAAGAACACATTTTCTGGTGTTTTCAGCACTCCACAGTGCGTTTGATATGCGGAAACTGCGATATCTTCGGTATCGTTGTTGTTTCCAGCTGAGATATGCAATTTCTACGATAATCTTCGAGTTTCTTCTGTGACAAGTGTGCAGAATCACCCAAATCGCTGTTTTCGTGCTATTGGATGCGAAAAACACGTTTTCTGGTGTCTTCAGCACTCCACAGTGCGTTTGATATGCGGAAACTGCCGTATCTTCGGTATCGTTGTTGTTTCCAGCTGAGAAATGCATTTTCAGTGATAATCTTCATGATTCTGCTGTTACTAGTGTGCAGAATCACCGAAATCGCTGTTTTCGTGCTTTTGAATGCGAAAAACACGTTTTCTGGGGTTTTCAGCACTCCACAGTGCCTTTGATATGCGGAAACTGCCATATCTTCGGTATCGTAGTTGTTTCCAGCTGAGATATGCATTTTCAGTGATAATCTTCATGATTCTGCTGTTACAAATGTGCAGAATCACCGAAATCTCTGTTTTCGTGCTATTGAATGCGAAAAACACGTTTTCTGGTGTTTTCAGCACTCCACAGTGCGTTTGATATGCGGAAACTGCGATATCTTCGGTATCGTTGTTGTTTCCAGCTGAGATATGCATTTCCAGTGATAATCTACATGATTCTGCTGTTACAAATGTGCAGAACCACCGAAATTGCTGTTATCGTGCTTTTGAATGCGAAAAACACGTTTTCTGGTGTTTTCAGCACACCACAGTGCGTTTGATATGCGGAAACTGCCATATCTTCGGTATCGTTGTGGTTTCCAGCTGAGATATGCATTTTCAGTGATAATCTTCATGATTCTGCTGTTACAAATGTGCAGAATCACCGAAATCGCTGTTTTCGTGCTTTTGAATGCGAAAAACACATTTTCTGGTGTTTTCAGCACGCCACCGTGCGTTTGATGTGCGGAAACTGCCATATCTTCGGTATCGTTGTTGTTTCCAGCTGAGATATGCATTCTCTACGATAATCTTTGAGTTTCTTCTGTGACAAGTGTGCAGAATCACCGAAATCGCTGGTTTCGTGCTATTGAATGCGAAAAACACGTTTTCTGGGGTTTTCAGCACTCCACAGTGCGTTTGATATGCGGAAACTGCCATATCTTCGGTATCGTTGTTGTTTCCAGCTGAGAAATGCATTTTCAGTGATAATCTTCATGATTCTGCTGTTACACGTGTGCAGAATCACCGAAATCGCTGTTTTCGTGCTATTGAATGCGAAAAACACGTTTTCTGGTGTTTTCAGCACTCCACAGTGCGTTTGATATGCGGAAACTACGATATCTTCGGTATCGTTGTTGTTTCCAGCTGAGATATGCATTTTCAGTGATAATCTTCATGATTCTGCTGTTACAAGTGTGCAGAATTTCCGAAATCGCTGTTTTCGTGCTATTGAATGCGAAATACACGTTTTCTGGTGTTTTCAGCACTCCACAGTGCGTTTGATATGCGGAAACTGCCATATCTTCGGTATCGTTGTTGTTTCCAGCTGAGAAATGCATTTTCAGTGATAATCTTCATGATTCTGCTGTTACAAGTGTGCAGAATCACCGAAATCGCTGTTTTCGTGCTTTTGAATGCGAAAAACACGTTTTCTGGTGTTTTCAGCACTCCACAGTGCGTTTGATATGCGGAAACTACGATATCTTCGGTATCGTTGTTGTTTCCAGCTGAGATATGCATTTTCTACGATAATCTTCGTGTTTCTTCTGTGACAAGTGTGCAGAATCACCGAAATCGTTGTTTTCGTGCTACTGAATGCGAAAAACACGTTTTCTAGTGTTTTCAAGCACGCCACAGAGCGTTTGACATGCGGAAACTGCGATATCTTCGGTATCGTTGTTGTTTCCAGGTGAGATATGCGTTTTCAGTGATAATCTTCATGATTCTGCTGTTACAAGTGTGCAGAATCACCGAAATCGCTGTTTTCGTGCTATTGAATGCGAAAAACACGTTTTCTGGTGTTTTCAGCACACCACAGAGCGTTTGACATGCGGAAACTGCGATATCTTCGGTATCGTTGTTGTTTCCAGCTCAGATATGCATTTTCAGTGATAATCTTCATGATTCTGCTGTTACATGTGTGCAGAATCTCCGAAATCGCTGTTTTCGTGCTATTGAATGCGAAAAACACGTTTTCTGGTGTTTTCAGCACTCCACAGTGCGTTTGATATGCGGAAACTGCCATATCTTCGGTATCGTTGTTGTTTCCAGCTGAGAAATGCATTTTCAGTGATAATCTTCATGATTCTGCTGTTACAAGTGTGCAGAATCACCGAAATCTCTGTTTTCGTGCTTTTGAATGCGAAAAACACGTTTTATGGTGTTTTCAGCACTCCACAGTGCGTTTGATATGCGGGAGCTACGATATCTTCGGTATCGTTGTTGTTTCCAGCTAAGATATGCATTTCCAGTGATAATCTACATGATTCTGCTGTTACAAGTGTGCAGTATCACCGAAATCGCTGTTTTCGTGCTTTTGAATGCGAAAAACACGTTTTCTGGTGTTTTCAGCACTCCACAGTGCGTTTGATATGCGGAAACTACGATATCTTCGGTATCGTTGTTGTTTCCAGCTGAGATATGCATTTTCAGTGATAATCTTCATGATACTGCTGTTACAAGTGTGCAGAATCTCCGAAATCGCTGTTTTCGTGCTATTGAATGCGAAAAACACGTTCTCTGGTGTTTTCAGCACTCCACAGTGCGTTTGATATGCGGAAACTGCCGTATCTTCGGTATCGTTGTTGTTTCCAGCTGAGAAATGCATTTTCAGTGATAATCTTCATGATTCTGCTGTTACAAGTGTGCAGAATCACCGAAACCGCTGTTTTCGTGCTATTGAATGCGAAAAACACGTTTTCTGGTGTTTTCAGCACTCCACAGTGCGTTTGATATGCGGAAACTGCGATATCTTCGGTATCGTTGTTGTTTCCAGCTGAGATATGCATTTCCAGTGATAATCTACATGATTCTGCTGTTACAAGTGTGCAGTATCACCGAAATCGCTGTTTTCGTGCTTTTGAATGCGAAAAACACGTTTCTGGTGTTTTCAGCACACCACAGAGCGTTTGACATGCGGAAACTGCGATATCTTCGGTATCGTTGTTGTTTCCAGCTGAGATATGCATTTTCAGTGATAATCTTCATGATTCTGCTGTTACATGTGTGCAGAATCTCCGAAATCGCTGTTTTCGTGCTATTGAATGCGAAAAACACGTTTTCTGATGTCTTCAGCACTCCACAGTGCGTTTGATATGCGGAAACTGCCGTATCTTCGGTATCGTTGTTGTTTCCAGCTGAGAAATGCATTTTCAGTGATAATCTTCATGATTCTGCTGTTACTAGTGTGCAGAATCACCGAAATCGCTGTTTTCGTGCTTTTGAATGCGAAAAACACGTTTTCTGGTGTTTTCAGCACTCCACAGTGCGTTTGATATTCGGGAGCTACGATATCTTCGGTATCGTTGTTGTTTCCAGCTGAGAAATGCATTTTCAGTGATAATCTTCATGATTCTGCTGTTACACGTGTGCAGAATCACCGAAATCGCTGTTTTCGTGCTTTTGAATGCGAAAAACACGTTTTCTGGTGTTTTCAGCACTCCACAGTGCGTTTGATATGCGGAAACTACGATATCTTCGGTATCGTTGTTGTTTCCAGCTGAGAAATGCATTTTCAGTGATAATCTTCATGATTCTGCTGTTACTACTGTGCAGAATCACCGAAATCGCTGTTTTCGTGCTTTTGAATGCGAAAAACACGTTTTCTGGTGTTTTCAGCACTCCACAGTGCGTTTGATATGCGGGAGCTACGATATCTTCGGTATCGTTGTTGTTTCCAGCTAAGATATGCATTTCCAGTGATAATCTACATGATTCTGCTGTTACAAGTGTGCAGTACCACCGAAATCGCTGTTTTCGTGCTTTTGAATGCGAAAAACACGTTTTCTGGTGTTTTCAGCACTCCACAGTGCGTTTGATATGCGGAAACTACGATATCTTCGGTATCGTTGTTGTTTCCAGCTGAGATATGCATTTTCAGTGATAATCTTCATGATACTGCTGTTACAAGTGTGCAGAATCTCCGAAATCGCTGTTTTCGTGCTATTGAATGCGAAAAACACGTTCTCTGGTGTTTTCAGCACTCCACAGTGCGTTTGATATGCGGAAACTGCCGTATCTTCGGTATCGTTGTTGTTTCCAGCTGAGAAATGCATTTTCAGTGATAATCTTCATGATTCTGCTGTTACAAGTGTGCAGAATCACCGAAACCGCTGTTTTCGTGCTATTGAATGCGAAAAACACGTTTTCTGGTGTTTTCAGCACTCCACAGTGCGTTTGATATGCGGAAACTGCGATATCTTCGGTATCGTTGTTGTTTCCAGCTGAGATATGCATTTCCAGTGATAATCTACATGATTCTGCTGTTACAAGTGTGCAGTATCACCGAAAGCGCTGTTTTCGTGCTTTTGAATGCGAAAAACACGTTTCTGGTGTTTTCAGCACACCACAGAGCGTTTGACATGCGGAAACTGCGATATCTTCGGTATCGTTGTTGTTTCCAGCTGAGATATGCATTTTCAGTGATAATCTTCATGATTCTGCTGTTACATGTGTGCAGAATCTCCGAAATCGCTGTTTTCGTGCTATTGAATGCGAAAAACACGTTTTCTGATGTCTTCAGCACTCCACAGTGCGTTTGATATGCGGAAACTGCCGTATCTTCGGTATCGTTGTTGTTTCCAGCTGAGAAATGCATTTTCAGTGATAATCTTCGTGATTCTGCTGTTACTAGTGTGCAGAATCACCGAAATCGCTGTTTTCGTGCTTTTGAATGCGAAAAACACGTTTTCTGGTGTTTTCAGCACTCCACAGTGCGTTTGATATGCTGGAGCTACGATATCTTCGGTATCGTTGTTGTTTCCAGCTGAGAAATGCATTTTCAGTGATAATCTTCATGATTCTGCTGTTACACGTGTGCAGAATCACCGAAATCGCTGTTTTCGTGCTTTTGAATGCGAAAAACACGTTTTCTGGTGTTTTCAGCACTCCACAGTGCGTTTGATATGCGGAAACTACGATATCTTCGGTATCGTTGTTCTTTCCAGCTGAGATATGCATTTTCAGTGATAATCTTCATGATACTGCTGTTACAAGTGTGCAGAATCTCCGAAATCGCTGTTTTCGTGCTATTGAATGCGAAAAACACGTTCTCTGGTGTTTTCAGCACTCCACAGTGCGTTTGATATGCGGAAACTGCCATATCTTCGGTATCGTTGTTGTTTCCAGCTGAGAAATGCATTTTCAGTGATAATCTTCATGATTCTGCTGTTACAAGTGTGCAGAATCACCGAAATCGCTGTTTTCGTGCTTTTGAATGCGAAAAACACGTTTTATGGTGTTTTCAGCACTCCACAGTGCGTTTGATATGCGGAAACTGCCATATCTTCGGTATCGTTGATGTTTCCAGCTGAGATATGCATTTTCAGTGATAATCTTCATGATTCTGCTGTTACAAATGTGCAGAATCACCGAAATCGCTGTTTTCGTGCTTTTGAATGCGAAAAACATGTTTTCTGGTGTTTTCAGCACGCCACAGTGCGTTTGATATGCTGGAGCTACGATATCTTCGGTATCGTTGTTGTTTCCAGCTGAGAAATGCATTTTCAGTGATAATCTTCATGATTCTGCTGTTACACGTGTGCAGAATCACCGAAATCGCTGTTTTCGTGCTTTTGAATGCGAAAAACATGTTTTCTGGTGTTTTCAGCACGCCACCGTGCGTTTGATGTGCGGAAACTGCCATATCTTCGGTATCGTTGTTGTTTCCAGCTGAGATATGCATTATCAGTGATAATCTTCATGATTCTGCTGTTACAAGTGTGCATAATCACCGAAATCGCTGTTTTCGTGCTATTGAATGCGAAAAATACGTTTTCTGGTGTTTTCAGCACTCCACAGTGCGTTTGATATGCGGAAACTGCCATATCTGCGGTATCGTTGTTGTTTCCAGCTGAGATATGCATTTGCAGTGATAATCTTCATGAATCTGCTGTTACAAGTGTGCAGAATCACCGAAATCGCTGTTTTCGTGCTTTTGAATGCGAAAAACACGTTTTCTGGTGTTTTCAGCACGCCATAGTGCGTTTGATGTGCGGAAACTGCGATATCTCCGGTATCGTTGTTGTTTCCAGCTGAGATATGCATTTTCAGTGATAATCTTCATGATTCTGCTGTTACTAGTGTGCAGAATCACCGAAATCGCTGTTTTCGTGCTTTTGAATGCGAAAAACACGTTTTCTGGTGTTTTCAGCACTCCACAGTGCGTTTGATATGCGGAAACTACGATATCTTCGGTATCGTTGTTGTTTCCAGCTGAGATATGCATTTTCAGTGATAATCTTCATGATACTGCTGTTACAAGTGTGCAGAATCTCCGAAATCGCTGTTTTCGTGCTATTGAATGCGAAAAACACGTTCTCTGGTGTTTTCAGCACTCCACAGTGCGTTTGATATGCGGAAACTGCCATATCTTCGGTATCGTTGTTGTTTCCAGCTGAGAAATGCATTTTCAGTGATAATCTTCATGATTCTGCTGTTACAAGTGTGCAGAATCACTGAAACCGCTGTTTTCGTGCTATTGAATGCGAAAAACACGTTTTCTGGTGTTTTCAGCACTCCACAGTGCGTTTGATATGCGGAAACTGCGATATCTTCGGTATCGTTGTTGTTTCCAGCTGAGATATGCATTTTCAGTGATAATCTTCATGATTCTGCTGTTACATGTGTGCAGAATCTCCGAAATCGATGTTTTCGTGCTTTTGAATGCGAAAAACACGTTTCCTGGTGTTTTCAGCACTCCACAGTGCGTTTGATATGCGGAAACTGCCATATCTTCGGTATCGTTGTTGTTTCCAGCTGAGAAATGCATTTTCAGTGATAATCTTCATGATTCTGCTGTTACAAGTGTGCAGAATCACCGAAATCGCTGTTTTCGTGCTTTTGAATGCGAAAAACACGTTTTATGGTGTTTTCAGCACTCCACAGTGCGTTTGATATGCGGAAACTGCCATATCTTCGGTATCGTTGATGTTTCCAGCTGAGATATGCATTTTCAGTGATAATCTTCATGATTCTGCTGTTACAAATGTGCAGAATCACCGAAATCGCTGTTTTCGTGCTTTTGAATGCGAAAAACATGTTTTCTGGTGTTTTCAGCACGCCACCGTGCGTTTGATGTGCGGAAACTGCCATATCTTCGGTATCGTTGTTGTTTCCAGCTGAGATATGCATTATCAGTGATAATCTTCATGATTCTGCTGTTACAAGTGTGCATAATCACCGAAATCGCTGTTTTCGTGCTATTGAATGCGAAAAATACGTTTTCTGGTGTTTTCAGCACTCCACAGTGCGTTTGATATGCGGAAACTGCCATATCTTCGGTATCGTTGTTGTTTCCAGCTGAGATATGCATTTGCAGTGATAATCTTCATGAATCTGCTGTTACAAGTGTGCAGAATCACCGAAATCGCTGTTTTCGTGCTTTTGAATGCGAAAAACACGTTTTCTGGTGTTTTCAGCACGCCATAGTGCGTTTGATGTGCGGAAACTGCGATATCACCGGTATCGTTGTTGTATCCAGCTGAGATATGCATTTCCAGTGATAATCTACATGATTCTGCTGTTACAAGTGTGCAGTATCACCGAAATCGCTGTTTTCGTGCTTTTGAATGCGAAAAACACGTTTTCTGGTGTTTTCAGCACTCCACAGTGCGTTTGATATGCGGAAACTACGATATCTTCGGTATCGTTGTTGTTTCCAGCTGAGATATGCATTTTCAGTGATAATCTTCATGATACTGCTGTTACAAGTGTGCAGAATCTCCGAAATCGCTGTTTTCGTGCTATTGAATGCGAAAAACACGTTCTCTGGTGTTTTCAGCACTCCACAGTGCGTTTGATATGCGGAAACTGCCGTATCTTCGGTATCGTTGTTGTTTCCAGCTAGGAAATGCATTTTCAGTGATAATCTTCATGATTCTGCTGTTACAAGTGTGCAGAATCACCGAAACCGCTGTTTTCGTGCTATTGAATGCGAAAAACACGTTTTCTGGTGTTTTCAGCACTCCACAGTGCGTTTGATATGCGGAAACTGCGATATCTTCGGTATCGTTGTTGTTTCCAGCTGAGATATGCATTTCCAGTGATAATCTACATGATTCTGCTGTTACAAGTGTGCAGTATCACCGAAATCGCTGTTTTCGTGCTTCTGAATGCGAAAAACACGTTTCCTGGTGTTTTCAGCACTCCACAGTGCGTTTGATATGCGGAAACTACGATATCTTCGGTATCGTTGTTGTTTCCAGCTGAGAAATGCATTTTCAGTGATAATCTTCATGATTCTGCTGTTACTAGTGTGCAGAATCACCGAAATCGCTGTTTTCGTGCTTTTGAATGCGAAAAACACGTTTTCTGGTGTTTTCAGCACTCCACAGTGCGTTTGATATGCGGGAGCTACGATATCTTCGGTATCGTTGTTGTTTCCAGCTGAGATATGCATTTCCAGTGATAATCTACATGATTCTGCTGTTACAAGTGTGCAGTATCACCGAAATCGCTGTTTTCGTGCTTTTGAATGCGAAAAACACGTTTTCTGGTGTTTTCAGCACTCCACAGTGCGTTTGATATGCGGAAACTACGATATCTTCGGTATCGTTGTTGTTTCCAGCTGAGATATGCATTTTCAGTGATAATCTTCATGATACTGCTGTTACAAGTGTGCAGAATCTCCGAAATCGCTGTTTTCGTGCTTTTGAATGCGAAAAACACGTTTTCTGGTGTTTTCAGCACTCCACAGTGCGTTTGATATGCGGAAACTACGATATCTTCGGTATCGTTGTTGTTTCCAGCTGAGAAATGCATTTTCAGTGATAATCTTCATGATTCTGCTGTTACTACTGTGCAGAATCACCGAAATCGCTGTTTTCGTGCTTTTGAATGCGAAAAACACGTTTTCTGGTGTTTTCAGCACTCCACAGTGCGTTTGATATGCGGGAGCTACGATATCTTCGGTATCGTTGTTGTTTCCAGCTAAGATATGCATTTCCAGTGATAATCTACATGATTCTGCTGTTACAAGTGTGCAGTACCACCGAAATCGCTGTTTTCGTGCTTTTGAATGCGAAAAACACGTTTTCTGGTGTTTTCAGCACTCCACAGTGCGTTTGATATGCGGAAACTACGATATCTTCGGTATCGTTGTTGTTTCCAGCTGAGATATGCATTTTCAGTGATAATCTTCATGATACTGCTGTTACAAGTGTGCAGAATCTCCGAAATCGCTGTTATCGTGCTATTGAATGCGAAAAACACGTTCTCTGGTGTTTTCAGCACTCCACAGTGCGTTTGATATGCGGAAACTGCCGTATCTTCGGTATCGTTGTTGTTTCCAGCTGAGAAATGCATTTTCAGTGATAATCTTCATGATTCTGCTGTTACAAGTGTGCAGAATCACCGAAACCGCTGTTTTCGTGCTATTGAATGCGAAAAACACGTTTTCTGGTGTTTTCAGCACTCCACAGTGCGTTTGATATGCGGAAACTGCGATATCTTCGGTATCGTTGTTGTTTCCAGCTGAGATATGCATTTCCAGTGATAATCTACATGATTCTGCTGTTACAAGTGTGCAGTATCACCGAAAGCGCTGTTTTCGTGCTTTTGAATGCGAAAAACACGTTTCTGGTGTTTTCAGCACACCACAGAGCGTTTGACATGCGGAAACTGCGATATCTTCGGTATCGTTGTTGTTTCCAGCTGAGATATGCATTTTCAGTGATAATCTTCATGATTCTGCTGTTACATGTGTGCAGAATCTCCGAAATCGCTGTTTTCGTGCTATTGAATGCGAAAAACACGTTTTCTGATGTCTTCAGCACTCCACAGTGCGTTTGATATGCGGAAACTGCCGTATCTTCGGTATCGTTGTTGTTTCCAGCTGAGAAATGCATTTTCAGTGATAATCTTCATGATTCTGCTGTTACTAGTGTGCAGAATCACCGAAATCGCTGTTTTCGTGCTTTTGAATGCGAAAAACACGTTTTCTGGTGTTTTCAGCACTCCACAGTGCGTTTGATATGCGGGAGCTACGATATCTTCGGTATCGTTGTTGTTTCCAGCTGAGAAATGCATTTTCAGTGATAATCTTCATGATTCTGCTGTTACACGTGTGCAGAATCACCGAAATCGCTGTTTTCGTGCTTTTGAATGCGAAAAACACGTTTTCTGGTGTTTTCAGCACTCCACAGTGCGTTTGATATGCGGAAACTACGATATCTTCGGTATCGTTGTTCTTTCCAGCTGAGATATGCATTTTCAGTGATAATCTTCATGATTCTGCTGTTACAAGTGTGCAGAATCACCGAAATCGCTGTTTTCGTGCTTTTGAATGCGAAAAACACGTTTTCTGGTGTTTTCAGCACTCCACAGTGCGTTTGATATGCGGAAACTACGATATCTTCGGTATCGTTGTTGTTTCCAGCTGAGATATGCATTTTCTACGATAATCTTCGTGTTTCTTCTGTGACAAGTGTGCAGAATCACCGAAATCGTTGTTTTCGTGCTACTGAATGCGAAAAACACGTTTTCTAGTGTTTTCAAGCACGCCACAGAGCGTTTGACATGCGGAAACTGCGATATTTTCGGTATCGTTGTTGTTTCCAGGTGAGATATGCGTTTTCAGTGATAATCTTCATGATTCTGCTGTTACAAGTGTGCAGAATCACCGAAATCGCTGTTTTCGTGCTATTGAATGCGAAAAACACGTTTTCTGGTGTTTTCAGCACACCACAGTGCGTTTGACATGCGGAAACTGCGATATCTTCGGTATCGTTGTTGTTTCCAGGTGAGATATGCGTTTTCAGTGATAATCTTCATGATTCTGCTGTTACAAGTGTGCAGAATCACCGAAATCGCTGTTTTCGTGCTATTGAATGCGAAAAACACGTTTTCTGGTGTTTTCAGCACACCACAGAGCGTTTGACATGCGGAAACTGCGATATCTTCGGTATCGTTGTTGTTTCCAGCTCAGATATGCATTTTCAGTGATAATCTTCATGATTCTGCTGTTACATGTGTGCAGAATCTCCGAAATCGCTGTTTTCGTGCTATTGAATGCGAAAAACACGTTTTCTGGTGTTTTCAGCACTCCACAGTGCGTTTGATATGCGGAAACTGCCATATCTTCGGTATCGTTGTTGTTTCCTGCTGAGAAATGCATTTTCAGTGATAATCTTCATGATTCTGCTGTTACAAGTGTGCAGAATCACCGAAATCTCTGTTTTCGTGCTTTTGAATGCGAAAAACACGTTTTATGGTGTTTTCAGCACTCCACAGTGCGTTTGATATGCGGAAACTGCCATATCTTCGGTATCGTTGATGTTTCCAGCTGAGATATGCATTTTCAGTGATAATCTTCATGATTCTGCTGTTACAAATGTGCAGAATCACCGAAATCGCTGTTTTCGTGCTTTTGAATGCGAAAAACATGTTTTCTGGTGTTTTCAGCACGCCACCGTGCGTTTGATGTGCGGAAACTGCCATATCTTCGGTATCGTTGTTGTTTCCAGCTGAGATATGCATTATCAGTGATAATCTTCATGATTCTGCTGTTACAAGTGTGCATAATCACCGAAATCGCTGTTTTCGTGCTATTGAATGCGAAAAATACGTTTTCTGGTGTTTTCAGCACTCCACAGTGCGTTTGATATGCGGAAACTGCCATATCTGCGGTATCGTTGTTGTTTCCAGCTGAGATATGCATTTGCAGTGATAATCTTCATGAATCTGCTGTTACAAGTGTGCAGAATCACCGAAATCGCTGTTTTCGTGCTTTTGAATGCGAAAAACACGTTTTCTGGTGTTTTCAGCACGCCATAGTGCGTTTGATGTGCGGAAACTGCGATATCTCCGGTATCGTTGTTGTTTCCAGCTGAGATATGCATTTTCAGTGATAATCTTCATGATTCTGCTGTTACTAGTGTGCAGAATCACCGAAATCGCTGTTTTCGTGCTTTTGAATGCGAAAAACACGTTTTCTGGTGTTTTCAGCACTCCACAGTGCGTTTGATATGCGGAAACTACGATATCTTCGGTATCGTTGTTGTTTCCAGCTGAGATATGCATTTTCAGTGATAATCTTCATGATACTGCTGTTACAAGTGTGCAGAATCTCCGAAATCGCTGTTTTCGTGCTATTGAATGCGAAAAACACGTTCTCTGGTGTTTTCAGCACTCCACAGTGCGTTTGATATGCGGAAACTGCCATATCTTCGGTATCGTTGTTGTTTCCAGCTGAGAAATGCATTTTCAGTGATAATCTTCATGATTCTGCTGTTACAAGTGTGCAGAATCACTGAAACCGCTGTTTTCGTGCTATTGAATGCGAGAAACACGTTTTCTGGTGTTTTCAGCACTCCACAGTGCGTTTGATATGCGGAAACTGCGATATCTTCGGTATCGTTGTTGTTTCCAGCTGAGATATGCATTTTCAGTGATAATCTTCATGATTCTGCTGTTACATGTGTGCAGAATCTCCGAAATCGATGTTTTCGTGCTTTTGAATGCGAAAAACACGTTTCCTGGTGTTTTCAGCACTCCACAGTGCGTTTGATATGCGGAAACTGCCATATCTTCGGTATCGTTGTTGTTTCCAGCTGAGAAATGCATTTTCAGTGATAATCTTCATGATTCTGCTGTTACAAGTGTGCAGAATCACCGAAATCGCTGTTTTCGTGCTTTTGAATGCGAAAAACACGTTTTATGGTGTTTTCAGCACTCCACAGTGCGTTTGATATGCGGAAACTGCCATATCTTCGGTATCGTTGATGTTTCCAGCTGAGATATGCATTTTCAGTGATAATCTTCATGATTCTGCTGTTACAAATGTGCAGAATCACCGAAATCGCTGTTTTCGTGCTTTTGAATGCGAAAAACATGTTTTCTGGTGTTTTCAGCACGCCACCGTGCGTTTGATGTGCGGAAACTGCCATATCTTCGGTATCGTTGTTGTTTCCAGCTGAGATATGCATTATCAGTGATAATCTTCATGATTCTGCTGTTACAAGTGTGCATAATCACCGAAATCGCTGTTTTCGTGCTATTGAATGCGAAAAATACGTTTTCTGGTGTTTTCAGCACTCCACAGTGCGTTTGATATGCGGAAACTGCCATATCTTCGGTATCGTTGTTGTTTCCAGCTGAGATATGCATTTGCAGTGATAATCTTCATGAATCTGCTGTTACAAGTGTGCAGAATCACCGAAATCGCTGTTTTCGTGCTTTTGAATGCGAAAAACACGTTTTCTGGTGTTTTCAGCACGCCATAGTGCGTTTGATGTGCGGAAACTGCGATATTACCGGTATCGTTGTTGTATCCAGCTGAGATATGCATTTCCAGTGATAATCTACATGATTCTGCTGTTACAAGTGTGCAGTATCACCGAAATCGCTGTTTTCGTGCTTTTGAATGCGAAAAACACGTTTTCTGGTGTTTTCAGCACTCCACAGTGCGTTTGATATGCGGAAACTACGATATCTTCGGTATCGTTGTTGTTTCCAGCTGAGATATGCATTTTCAGTGATAATCTTCATGATACTGCTGTTACAAGTGTGCAGAATCTCCGAAATCGCTGTTTTCGTGCTATTGAATGCGAAAAACACGTTCTCTGGTGTTTTCAGCACTCCACAGTGCGTTTGATATGCGGAAACTGCCGTATCTTCGGTATCGTTGTTGTTTCCAGCTGAGAAATGCATTTTCAGTGATAATCTTCATGATTCTGCTGTTACAAGTGTGCAGAATCACCGAAACCGCTGTTTTCGTGCTATTGAATGCGAAAAACACGTTTTCTGGTGTTTTCAGCACTCCACAGTGCGTTTGATATGCGGAAACTGCGATATCTTCGGTATCGTTGTTGTTTCCAGCTGAGATATGCATTTCCAGTGATAATCTACATGATTCTGCTGTTACAAGTGTGCAGTATCACCGAAATCGCTGTTTTCGTGCTTCTGAATGCGAAAAACACGTTTCCTGGTGTTTTCAGCACTCCACAGTGCGTTTGATATGCGGAAACTACGATATCTTCGGTATCGTTGTTGTTTCCAGCTGAGAAATGCATTTTCAGTGATAATCTTCATGATTCTGCTGTTACTAGTGTGCAGAATCACCGAAATCGCTGTTTTCGTGCTTTTGAATGCGAAAAACACGTTTTCTGGTGTTTTCAGCACTCCACAGTGCGTTTGATATGCGGGAGCTACGATATCTTCGGTATCGTTGTTGTTTCCAGCTGAGATATGCATTTCCAGTGATAATCTACATGATTCTGCTGTTACAAGTGTGCAGTATCACCGAAATCGCTGTTTTCGTGCTTTTGAATGCGAAAAACACGTTTTCTGGTGTTTTCAGCACTCCACAGTGCGTTTGATATGCGGAAACTACGATATCTTCGGTATCGTTGTTGTTTCCAGCTGAGATATGCATTTTCAGTGATAATCTTCATGATACTGCTGTTACAAGTGTGCAGAATCTCCGAAATCGCTGTTTTCGTGCTATTGAATGCGAAAAACACGTTCTCTGGTGTTTTCAGCACTCCACAGTGCGTTTGATATGCGGAAACTGCCGTATCTTCGGTATCGTTGTTGTTTCCAGCTGAGAAATGCATTTTCAGTGATAATCTTCATGATTCTGCTGTTACAAGTGTGCAGAATCACCGAAACCGCTGTTTTCGTGCTATTGAATGCGAAAAACACGTTTTCTGGTGTTTTCAGCACTCCACAGTGCGTTTGATATGCGGAAACTGCGATATCTTCGGTATCGTTGTTGTTTCCAGCTGAGATATGCATTTCCAGTGATCATCTACATGATTCTGCTGTTACAAGTGTGCAGTATCACCGAAATCGCTGTTTTCGTGCTTCTGAATGCGAAAAACACGTTTCCTGGTGTTTTCAGCACTCCACAGTGCGTTTGATATGCGGAAACTACGATATCTTCGGTATCGTTGTTGTTTCCAGCTGAGAAATGCATTTTCAGTGATAATCTTCATGATTCTGCTGTTACTAGTGTGCAGAATCACCGAAATCGCTGTTTTCGTGCTTTTGAATGCGAAAAACACGTTTTCTGGTGTTTTCAGAACTCCACAGTGCGTTTGATATGCGGGAGCTACGATATCTTCGGTATCGTTGTTGTTTCCAGCTGAGATATGCATTTCCAGTGATAATCTACATGATTCTGCTGTTACAAGTGTGCAGTATCACCGAAATCGCTGTTTTCGTGCTTTTGAATGCGAAAAACACGTTTTCTGGTGTTTTCAGCACTCCACAGTGCGTTTGATATGCGGAAACTACGATATCTTCGGTATCGTTGTTGTTTCCAGCTGAGATATGCATTTTCAGTGATAATCTTCATGATACTGCTGTTACAAGTGTGCAGAATCTCCGAAATCGCTGTTTTCGTGCTATTGAATGCGAAAAACACGTTCTCTGGTGTTTTCAGCACTCCACAGTGCGTTTGATATGCGGAAACTGCCGTATCTTCGGTATCGTTGTTGTTTCCAGCTGAGAAATGCATTTTCAGTGATAATCTTCATGATTCTGCTGTTACAAGTGTGCAGAATCACCGAAACCGCTGTTTTCGTGCTATTGAATGCGAAAAACACGTTTTCTGGTGTTTTCAGCACTCCACAGTGCGTTTGATATGCGGAAACTGCGATATCTTCGGTATCGTTGTTGTTTCCAGCTGAGATATGCATTTCCAGTGATAATCTACATGATTCTGCTGTTACAAGTGTGCAGTATCACCGAAATCGCTGTTTTCGTGCTTTTGAATGCGAAAAACACGTTTCTGGTGTTTTCAGCACACCACAGAGCGTTTGACATGCGGAAACTGCGATATCTTCGGTATCGTTGTTGTTTCCAGCTGAGATATGCATTTTCAGCGATAATCTTCATGATTCTGCTGTTACATGTGTGCAGAATCTCCGAAATCGCTGTTTTCGTGCTATTGAATGCGAAAAACACGTTTTCTGATGTCTTCAGCACTCCACAGTGCGTTTGATATGCGGAAACTGCCGTATCTTCGGTATCGTTGTTGTTTCCAGCTGAGAAATGCATTTTCAGTGATAATCTTCATGATACTGCTGTTACAAGTGTGCAGAATCTCCGAAATCGCTGTTTTCGTGCTATTGAATGCGAAAAACACGTTCTCTGGTGTTTTCAGCACTCCACAGTGCGTTTGATATGCGGAAACTGCCGTATCTTCGGTATCGTTGTTGTTTCCAGCTGAGAAATGCATTTTCAGTGATAATCTTCATGATTCTGCTGTTACAAGTGTGCAGAATCACCGAAACCGCTGTTTTCGTGCTATTGAATGCGAAAAACACGTTTTCTGGTGTTTTCAGCACTCCACAGTGCGTTTGATATGCGGAAACTGCGATATCTTCGGTATCGTTGTTGTTTCCAGCTGAGATATGCATTTTCTACGATAATCTTCGAGTTTCTTCTGTGACAAGTGTGCAGAATCACCGAAATCGCTGTTTTCGTGCTATTGGATGCGAAAAACACGTTTTCTGGTGTTTTCAGCACTCCACAGTGCGTTTGATATGCGGAAACTGCGATATCTTCGGTATCGTTGTTGTTTCCAGCTGAGATATGCATTTTCAGTGATAATCTTCATGATTCTGCTGTTACAAGTGTGCGGAATCACCGGAATTGCTGTTATCGTGCTATTGAATGCGAAAAACACGTTTTCTGGTGTTTTCAGAACACCACAGTGCGTTTGATATGCGGAAACTGCCATATCTTCGGTATCGTTGTTGTTTCCAGCTGAGATATGCATTTTCAGCGATAATCTTCATGATTCTGCTGTTACAAGTGTGCAGAATGACCGAAATTGCTGTTTTCGTGCTTTTGAATGCGAAAAACACGTTTTCTGGTGTTTTCAGCACACCATAGTGCGTTTGATATGCGGAAACTGCCATATCTTCGGTATCGTTGTTGTTTCCAGCTGAGATATGCATTTTCAGTGATAATCTTCATGATTCTGCTGTTACAAGTGTGCAGAATCACCGAAATCGGTGTTTTCGTGCTTTTGAATGCGAAGAACACATTTTCTGGTGTTTTCAGCACTCCACAGTGCGTTTGATACGCGGAAACTGCGATATCTTCGGTATCGTTGTTGTTTCCAGCTGAGATATGCAATTTCTACGATAATCTTCGAGTTTCTTCTGTGACAAGTGTGCAGAATCACCCAAATCGCTGTTTTCGTGCCATTGGATGCGAAAAACACGTTTTCTGGTGTCTTCAGCACTCCACAGTGCGTTTGATATGCGGAAACTGCCGTATCTTCGGTATCGTTGTCGTTTCCAGCTGAAATATGCATTTTCTCCGATAATCTTAGAGTTTCTTCTGTGACAAGTGCGCAGAACCACCGAAATCGCTGTATTCGTGCTATTGGATGCGAAGAACACGTTTTCTGGTGTTTTCAGCACTCCACAGTGAGTTTGATTTGCGGAAACTGCGATATCTTCGGTATCGTTGTTGTTTCCAGCTGAGATATGCATTTTCTACGATAATCTTCGAGTTTCTTCTGTGACAAGTGTGCAGTATCACCGAAATCGCTGTTTTCGTGCTATTGAATGCGAAAAACCCGTTTTCTGGTGTTTTCAGCACTCCACAGTGCGTTTGATATGCGGAAACTACGATATCTTCGGTATCGTTGTTGTTTCCAGCTGAGATATGCATTTTCTACGATAATCTTCGAGTTTCTTCTGTGACAAGTGTGCAGTATCACCGAAATCGCTTTTTTCGTGCTATTGAATGCGAAAAACCCGTTTTCTGGTGTTTTCAGCACTCCGCAGTGCGTTTGATATGCGGAAACTGCGATATCTTCGGTATCGTTGTTGTTTCCAGCTGAGATATGCATTTCCAGTGATAATCTACATGATTCTGCTGTTACAAGTGTGCAGTATCACCGAAATCGCTGTTTTCGTGCTTTTGAATGCGAAAAACACGTTTCTGGTGTTTTCAGCACACCACAGAGCGTTTGACATGCGGAAACTGCGATATCTTCGGTATCGTTGTTGTTTCCAGCTGAGATATGCATTTTCAGTGATAATCTTCATGATTCTGCTGTTACATGTGTGCAGAATCTCCGAAATCGCTGTTTTCGTGCTATTGAATGCGAAAAACACGTTTTCTGATGTCTTCAGCACTCCACAGTGCGTTTGATATGCGGAAACTGCCGTATCTTCGGTATCGTTGTTGTTTCCAGCTGAGAAATGCATTTTCAGTGATAATCTTCATGATTCTGCTGTTACTAGTGTGCAGAATCACCGAAATCGCTGTTTTCGTGCTTTTGAATGCGAAAAACACGTTTTCTGGTGTTTTCAGCACTCCACAGTGCGTTTGATATGCGGGAGCTACGATATCTTCGGTATCGTTGTTGTTTCCAGCTGAGATATGCATTTTCAGTGATAATCTTCATGATTCTGCTGTTACAAGTGTGCAGAATCACCGAAATCGCTGTTTTCGTGCTATTGAATGCGAAAAACACATTTTCTGGTGTTTTCAGCACTCCACAGTGCGTTTGATATGCGGAAACTGCGATATCTTCGGTATCGTTGTTGTTTCCAGCTGAGATATGCATTTTCTACGATAATCTTCGAGTTTCTTCTGTGACAAGTGTGCAGAATCACCGAAATCGCTGTTTTCGTGCTATTGGATGCGAAAAACACGTTTTCTGGTGTTTTCAGCACTCCACAGTGCGTTTGATATGCGGAAACTGCGATATCTTCGGTATCGTTGTTGTTTCCAGCTGAGATATGCATTTTCAGTGATAATCTTCATGATTCTGCTGTTACAAGTGTGCGGAATCACCGGAATTGCTGTTATCGTGCTTTTGAATGCGAAAAACACGTTTTCTGGTGTTTTCAGAACACCACAGTGCGTTTGATATGCGGAAACTGCCATATCTTCGGTATCGTTGTTGTTTCCAGCTGAGATATGCATTTTCAGCGATAATCTTCATGATTCTGCTGTTACAAGTGTGCAGAATCACCGAAATTGCTGTTTTCGTGCTTTTGAATGCGAAAAACACGTTTTCTGGTGTTTTCAGCACACCATAGTGCGTTTGATATGCGGAAACTGCCATATCTTCGGTATCGTTGTTGTTTCCAGCTGAGATATGCATTTTCAGTGATAATCTTCATGATTCTGCTGTTACAAGTGTGCAGAATCACCGAAATCGGTGTTTTCGTGCTTTTGAATGCGAAGAACACATTTTCTGGTGTTTTCAGCACTCCACAGTGCGTTTGATACGCGGAAACTGCGATATCTTCGGTATCGTTGTTGTTTCCAGCTGAGATATGCAATTTCTACGATAATCTTCGAGTTTCTTCTGTGACAAGTGTGCAGAATCACCCAAATCGCTGTTTTCGTGCTATTGGATGCGAAAAACACGTTTTCTGGTGTCTTCAGCACTCCACAGTGCGTTTGATATGCGGAAACTGCCGTATCTTCGGTATCGTTGTCGTTTCCAGCTGAAATATGCATTTTCTCCGATAATCTTAGAGTTTCTTCTGTGACAAGTGCGCAGAACCACCGAAATCGCTGTATTCGTGCTATTGGATGCGAAGAACACGTTTTCTGGTGTTTTCAGCACTCCACAGTGAGTTTGATTTGCGGAAACTGCGATATCTTCGGTATCGTTGTTGTTTCCAGCTGAGATATGCATTTTCTACGATAATCTTCGAGTTTCTTCTGTGACAAGTGTGCAGTATCACCGAAATCGCTGTTTTCGTGCTATTGAATGCGAAAAACCCGTTTTCTGGTGTTTTCAGCACTCCACAGTGCGTTTGATATGCGGAAACTACGATATCTTCGGTATCGTTGTTGTTTCCAGCTGAGATATGCATTTTCTACGATAATCTTCGAGTTTCTTCTGTGACAAGTGTGCAGTATCACCGAAATCGCTTTTTTCGTGCTATTGAATGCGAAAAACCCGTTTTCTGGTGTTTTCAGCACTCCGCAGTGCGTCTGATATGCGGAAACTACGATATCTTCGGTATCGTTGTTGTTTCCAGCTGAGATATGCATTTCCAGTGATAATCTACATGATTCTGCTGTTACAAGTGTGCAGAATCACCGAAATCGCTGTTTTCGTGCTTTTGAATGCGAAAAACACGTTTTGTGGTGTTTTCAGCACTCCACAGTGCGTTTGATATGCGGAAACTGCCATATCTTCGGTATCGTTGTTGTTTCCAGCTGAGAAATGCATTTTCAGTGATAATCTTCATGATTCTGCTGTTACAAGTGTGCAGAATCTCCGAAATCGCTGTTTTCGTGCTATTGAATGCGAAAAACACATTCTCTGGTGTTTTCAGCACTCCACAGTGCGTTTGATATGCGGAAACTGCCATATGTTCGGTATCGTTGTTGTTTCCAGCTGAGATATGCATTTTCTACGATAATCTTCGAGTTTCTTCTTTGACAAGTGTGCAGAATCACCGAAATCGCTGTTTTCGTGCTCTTGAATGCGAAAAACACGTTTTCTGGAGTCTTCAGCACTCCACAGTGCGTTTGATATGCGGAAACAACGATATCTTCGGTATCGTTGTTGTTTCCAGCTGAGATATGCATTTTCAGTGATAATCTTCATGATTCTGCTGTTACAAGTGTGCAGAATCACCGAAATCGCTGTTTTCGTGCTTTTGAATGCGAAAAACACGTATTCTGATGTTTTCAGCACTCCACAGTGCGTCTGATATGCGGAAACTGCGATATCTTCGGTATCGTTGTTGTTTCCAGCTGAGATACGCATTTTCTACGATAATCTTCGAGTTTCTTCTGTGACAAGTGTGCAGAATCACCGAAATCGCTGTTTTCGTGCTATTGAATGCGAAAAACACGTTTTCTGGAGTTTTCAGCACTCCACAGTGCCTTTGATATGCGGAAACTGCCATATCTTCGGTATCGTTGTTGTTTCCAGCTGAGATATGCATTTTCAGTGATAATCTTCATGATTCTGCTGTTACAAGTGTGCAGAATCACCGAAATCGCTGTTTTCGTGCTTTTGAATGCGAAAAACACGTTTTCTGGTGTTTTCAGCACACCACAGAGCGTTTGACATGCGGGAACTGCCATATCTTCGGTATCATTGTTGTTTCCAGCTGAGAAATGCATTTTAAGTGATAATCTTCACGATTCTGCTGTTACAAGTGTGCAGAATCACCGAAATCGGTGTTTTCGTGCTATTGGATTCGAAAAACACGTTTTCTGGTGTTTTCAGCACGCCACAGTGCGTTTGATATGCGGAAACTGCGATATCTTCGGTATCGTTGTTGTTTCCAGCTGAGATATGCATTTTCAGTGATAATCTTCATGATTCTGCTGTTACATGTGTGCAGAATCTCCGAAATCGCTGTTTTCGTGCTTTTGAATGCGAAAAACACGTTTTCTGGTGTTTTCAGCACGCCACAGAGCGTTTGATATGCGGAAACTGCGATATCTTCGGTATCGTTGTTGTTTCCAGCTGAGATATGCATTTTCAGCGATAATCTTCATGATTCTGCTGTTACTAGTTGAGCAGAATCACCGAAATCGCTGTTTTCGTGCTTTTGAATGCGAAAAACACGTTTTCTGGTGTCTTCAGCACTCCACAGTGCGTTTGATATGCGGAAACTGCCATATCTTCGGTATCGTTGTTGTTTCCAGCTGAGAAATGCATTTTCAGTGATAATCTTCATGATTCTGCTGTTACTAGTTGAGCAGAATCACCGAAATCGCTGTTTTCGTGCTTTTGAATGCGAAAAACACGTTTTCTGGTGTTTTCAGCACTCCACAGTGCGTTTGATATGCGGGAACTACGATATCTTTGGTATCGTTGTTGTTTCCAGCTGAGATATGCATTTTCAGTGATAATCTTCATGATTCTGCTGTTACAAGTGTACAGAATCACCGAAATCGCTGTTTTCGTGCTATTGGATTCGAAAAACACGTTTTCTGGTGTTTTCAGCACGCCACAGAGCGTTTGACATGCGCAAAATGCGATATCTGCGGTATCGTTGTTGTTTCCAGCTGAGATATGCATTTTCAGTGATACTCTTCATGATTCTGCTGTTACAAGTGTGCAGAATCACCGAAATCGCTGTTTTCGTGCTATTGGATGCGAAAAACACGTTTTCTGGTGTTTTGAGCACTCCACAGTGCGTTTGATATGCGGAAACTGCAATATCTTCGGTATCGTTGTTGCTTCCAGCTGAGATATGCATTTTCAGTGATAATCTTCATGATTCTGCTGTTACAAGTGTACAGAATCACCGAAATCGCTGTTTTCGTGCTATTGTATGCGAAAAACACGTTTTCTGGTGTTTTCAGCACTCCACAGTGCGTTTGATATGCGGAAACTGCGATATCTTCGGTATCGTTGTTGTTTCCAGCTGAGATATGCATTTTCAGCGATAATCTTCATGATTCTGCTGTTACAAATGTGCAGAATCACCGAAATTGCTGTATTCGTGCTTATGAATGCGATAAACACGTTTTCTGGTGTTTTCAGCACACCACAGTGCGTTTGATATGCGGAAACTGCCATATCTTCGGTATCGTTGTTGTTTCCAGCTGAGATATGCATTTTCAGAGATAATCTTCACGATTCAGCTGTTACAAGTGTGCAGAATCACCGAAATAGGTGTTTTCGTGCTATTGGATACGAAAAACACGTTTTCTGGTGTTTCCAGCACGCCACAGAGCGTTTGACATGCGGAAACTGCGATATCTTCGGTATCGTTGTTGTTTCCAGCTGAGAAATGCATTTTCTACTATAATCTTCGAGTTTCTTCTGTGACAAGTGTGCAGAATCACCGAAATCGCTGTTTTCGTGCAATTGAATGCGAAAAACACGTTTTCTGGTGTCTTCAGCACTCCACAGTGCGTTTGATATGCGGAAACTGCCATATCTTCGGTATCGTTGTTGTTTCCAGCTGAGATATGCATTTTCAGTGATAATCTTCACGATTCTGCTGTTACAAGTGTGCAGAATCACCGAAATCGGTGTTTTCGTGCTATTGGATTCGAAAAACACGTTTTCTGGTGTTTTCAGCACGCCACAGAGCGTTTGATATGCGGAAACTGCGATATCTTCGGTATCGTTGTTGTTTCCAGCTGAGATATGCATTTTCAGTGATAATCTTCATGATTCTGCTGTTACAAGTGTACAGAATCACCGAAATCGCTGTATTCGTGCTATTGGATGCGAAAAACACGTTTTCTGGGGTTTTCAGCACTCCACAGTGCGTTTGATATGCGGAAACTGCCATATCTTCGGTATCGTTGTTGTTTCCAGCTGAGAAATGCATTTTCAGTGATAATCTTCATGATTCTGCTGTTACAAGTGTGCAGAATCACCGAAATCGCTGTTTTCGTGCTGTTGAATGCGAAAAACACGTTTTCTGGTGTTTTCAGCACTCCACAGTGCGTTTGATATGCGGAAACTGCCATATCTTCGGTATTGTTGTTGTTTCCAGCTGAGATATGCATTTTCAGTGATAATCTTCATGATTCTGCTGTTACAAATGTGCAGAATCACCGAAATCGCTGTTTTCGTGCTTTTGAATGCGAAAAACACATTTTCTGGTGTTTTCAGCACTCCACAGTGCGTTTGATATGCGGAAACTGCGATATTTTCGGTATCGTTGTTGTTTCCAGCTGAGATATGCATTTTCTACGATAATCATCGAGTTTCTTCTGTGACAAGTGTGCAGAATCACCGAAATCGCTGTTTTCGTGCTATTGGATGCGAAAAACACGTTTTCTGGTGTTTTCAGCACTCCACAGTGCGTTTGATATGCGGAAACTGCGATATCTTCGGTATCGTTGTTGTTTCCAGCTGAGATATGCATTGTCAGCGATAATCTTCATGATTCTGCTGTTACAAATGTGCAGAATCACCGAAATTGCTGTTTTCGTGCTTTTGAATGCGAAAAACACGTTTTCTGAAGTTTTCAGCACTCCACAGTGCGTTTGATATGCGGAAACTGCGATATCTTCGGTATCGTTGTTGTTTCCAGCTGAGATATGCATTTCTAGTGATAATCTACATGATTCTGCTGTTACAAGTGTGCAGTATCACCGGAATCGCTGTTTTCGTGCTTTTGAATGCGAAAAACACGTTTCTGGTGTTTTCAGCACACCACAGAGCGTTTGACATGCGGAAACTGCGATATCTTCGGTATCGTTGTTGTTTCCAGCTGAGATATGCATTTTCAGTGATAATCTTCATGATTCTGCTGTTACATGTGTGCAGAATCTCCGAAATCGCTGTTTTCGTGCTATTGAATGCGAAAAACACGTTTTCTGATGTCTTCAGCACTCCACAGTGCGTTTGATATGCGGAAACTGCCGTATCTTCGGTATCGTTGTTGTTTCCAGCTGAGAAATGCATTTTCAGTGATAATCTTCATGATTCTGCTGTTACTAGTGTGCAGAATCACCGAAATCGCTGTTTTCGTGCTTTTGAATGCGAAAAACACGTTTTCTGGTGTTTTCAGCACTCCACAGTGCGTTTGATATGCGGGAGCTACGATATCTTCGGTATCGTTGTTGTTTCCAGCTGAGATATGCATTTTCAGTGATAATCTTCATGATTCTGCTGTTACAAGTGTGCAGAATCACCGAAATCGCTGTTTTCGTGCTATTGAATGCGAAAAACACATTTTCTGGTGTTTTCAGCACTCCACAGTGCGTTTGATATGCGGAAACTGCGATATCTTCGGTATCGTTGTTGTTTCCAGCTGAGATATGCATTTTCTACGATAATCTTCGAGTTTCTTCTGTGACAAGTGTGCAGAATCACCGAAATCGCTGTTTTCGTGCTATTGGATGCGAAAAACACGTTTTCTGGTGTTTTCAGCACTCCACAGTGCGTTTGATATGCGGAAACTGCGATATCTTCGGTATCGTTGTTGTTTCCAGCTGAGATATGCATTTTCAGTGATAATCTTCATGATTCTGCTGTTACAAGTGTGCGGAATCACCGGAATTGCTGTTATCGTGCTTTTGAATGCGAAAAACACGTTTTCTGGTGTTTTCAGCAAACCACAGTGCGTTTGATATGCGGAAACTGCCATATCTTCGGTATCGTTGTTGTTTCCAGCTGAGATATGCATTTTCAGCGATAATCTTCATGATTCTGCTGTTACAAGTGTGCAGAATCACCGAAATTGCTGTTTTCGTGCTTTTGAATGCGAAAAACACGTTTTCTGGTGTTTTCAGCACACCATAGTGCGTTTGATATGCGGAAACTGCCATATCTTCGGTATCGTTGTTGTTTCCAGCTGAGATATGCGTTTTCAGTGATAATCTTCATGATTCTGCTGTTACAAGTGTGCAGAATCACCCAAATCGCTGTTTTCGTGCTATTGGATGCGACAAACACGTTTTCTGGTGTCTTCAGCACTCCACAGTGCGTTTGATATGCGGAAACTGCCGTATCTTCGGTATCGTTGTTGTTTCCAGCTGAGAAATGCATTTTCAGTGATAATCTTCATGATTCTGCTGTTACTAGTGTGCAGAATCACCGAAATCGCTGTTTTCGTGCTTTTGAATGCGAAAAACACGTTTTCTGGTGTTTTCAGCACACCACAGTGCGTTTGATATGCGGAAACTGCCATATCTTCGGTATCGTTGTTGTTTCCAGCTGAGATATGCATTTTCTACGATAATCTTCGAGTTTCTTCTGTGACAAGTGTGCAGAATCACCGAAATCGCTGTTTTCGTGCTATTGGATGCGAAAAACACGTTTTCTGGTGTCTTCAGCACTCCACAGTGCGTTTGATATGCGGAAACTGCCGTATCTTCGGTATCGTTGTTGTTTCCAGCTGAGAAATGCATTTTCAGTGATAATCTTCATGATTCTGCTGTTACTAGTGTGCAGAATCACCGAAATCGCTGTTTTCGTGCTTTTGAATGCGAAACACACGTTTTCTGGTGTTTTCAGCACTCCACAGTGCGTTTGATATGCGGAAACTGCGATATCTTCGGTATCGTTGTTGTTTCCAGCTGAGATATGCATTTTCAGTGATAATCTTCATGATTCTGCTGTTACAAGTGTGCAAAATCACCGAAATCGCTGTTTTCGTGCTTTTGAATGCGAAAAACACGTATTCTGGTGTTTTCAGCACTCCACAGTGCGTCTGATATGCGGAAACTGCGATATCTTCGGTATCGTTGTTGTTTCCAGCTGAGATATGCATTTTCTACGATAATCTTCGAGTTTCTTCTGTGACAAGTGTGCAGAATCACCGAAATCGCTGTTTTCGTGCTATTGAATGCGAAAAACACGTTTTCTGGAGTTTTCAGCACTCCACAGTGCCTTTGATATGCGGAAACTGCCATATCTTCGGTATCGTTGTTGTTTCCAGCTGAGAAATGCATTTTCAGTGATAATCTTCATGATTCTGCTGTTACTAGTGTGCAGAATCACCGAAATCGCTGTTTTCGTGCTTTTGAATGCGAAACACACGTTTTCTGGTGTTTTCAGCACTCCACAGTGCGTTTGATATGCGGAAACTGCGATATCTTCGGTATCGTTGTTGTTTCCAGCTGAGATATGCATTTTCAGTGATAATCTTCATGATTCTGCTGTTACAAGTGTGCAAAATCACCGAAATCGCTGTTTTCGTGCTTTTGAATGCGAAAAACACGTATTCTGGTGTTTTCAGCACTCCACAGTGCGTCTGATATGCGGAAACTGCGATATCTTCGGTATCGTTGTTGTTTCCAGCTGAGATATGCATTTTCTACGATAATCTTCGAGTTTCTTCTGTGACAAGTGTGCAGAATCACCGAAATCGCTGTTTTCGTGCTATTGAATGCGAAAAACACGTGTTCTGGAGTTTTCAGCACTCCACAGTGCCTTTGATATGCGGAAACTGCCATATCTTCGGTATCGTTGTTGTTTCCAGCTGAGATATGCATTTTCAGTGATAATCTTCATGATTCTGCTGTTACAAGTGTGCAGAATCACCGAAATCGCTGTTTTCGGGCTTTTGAATGCGAAAAACACGTTTTCTGGTGTTTTCAGCACACCACAGAGCGTTTGACATGCGGAAACTGCCATATCTTCGGTATCATTGTTGTTTCCAGCTGAGAAATGCATTTTAAGTGATAATCTTCACGATTCCGCTGTTACAAGTGTGCAGAATCACCGAAATCGGTGTTTTCGTGCTATTGGATTCGAAAAACACGTTTTCTGGTGTTTTCAGCACGCCACAGAGCGTTTGATATGCGGAAACTGCGATATCTTCGGTATCGTTGTTGTTTCCAGCTGAGATATGCATTTTCAGCGATAATCTTCATGATTCTGCTGTTACTAGTTGAGCAGAATCACCGAAATCGCTGTTTTGGTGCTTTTGAATGCGAAAAACACGTTTTCTGGTGTCTTCAGCACTCCACAGTGCGTTTGATATGCGGAAACTGCCATATCTTCGGTATCGTTGTTGTTTCCAGCTGAGAAATGCATTTTCAGTGATACTCTTCATGATTCTGCTGTTACAAGTGTACAGAATCACCGAAATCGCTGTTTTCGTGCTATTGGATGCGAAAAACACGTTTTCTGGTGTTTTCAGCACGCCACAGAGCGTTTGATATGCGGAAACTGCGATATCTTCGGTATCGTTGTTGTTTCCAGCTGAGATATGCATTTTCAGCGATAATCTTCATGATTCTGCTGTTACAAATGTGCAGAATCACCGAAATTGCTGTATTCGTGCTTATGAATGCGATAAACACGTTTTCTGGTGTTTTCAGCACACCACAGTGCGTTTGATATGCGGAAACTGCCATATCTTCGGTATCGTTGTTGTTTCCAGCTGAGATATGCATTTTCAGAGATAATCTTCACGATTCAGCTGTTACAAGTGTGCAGAATCACCGAAATAGGTGTTTTCGTGCTATTGGATACGAAAAACACGTTTTCTGGTGTTTCCAGCACGCCACAGAGCGTTTGACATGCGGAAACTGCGATATCTTCGGTATCGTTGTTGTTTCCAGCTGAGAAATGCATTTTCTACTATAATCTTCGAGTTTCTTCTGTGACAAGTGTGCAGAATCACCGAAATCGCTGTTTTCGTGCAATTGAATGCGAAAAACACGTTTTCTGGTGTCTTCAGCACTCCACAGTGCGTTTGATATGCGGAAACTGCCATATCTTCGGTATCGTTGTTGTTTCCAGCTGAGATATGCATTTTCAGTGATAATCTTCACGATTCTGCTGTTACAAGTGTGCAGAATCACCGAATTCGGTGTTTTCGTGCTATTGGATTCGAAAAACACGTTTTCTGGTGTTTTCAGCACGCCACAGAGCGTTTGATATGCGGAAACTGCGATATCTTCGGTATCGTTGTTGTTTCCAGCTGAGATATGCATTTTCAGCGATAATCTTCATGATTCTGCTGTTACTAGTTGAGCAGAATCACCGAAATCGCTGTTTTCGTGCTTTTGAACGCGAAAAACATGTTTTCTGGTGTTTTCAGCACTCCACAGTGCGTTTGATATGCGGGAACTACGATATCTTTGGTATCGTTGTTGTTTCCAGCTGAGATATGCATTTTCAGTGATAATCTTCATGATTCTGCTGTTACAAGTGTACAGAATCACCGAAATCGCTGTATTCGTGCTATTGGATGCGAAACACACGTTTTCTGGGGTTTTCAACACTCCACAGTGCGTTTGATATGCGGAAACTGCCATATCTTCGGTATCGTTGTTGTTTCCAGCTGAGAAATGCATTTTCAGTGATAATCTTCATGATTCTGTTGTTACAAGTGTGCAGAATCACCGAAATCGATGTTTTCGTGCTTTTGAATGCGAAAAACACTTTTTCTGGTGTTTTCAGCACGCCACAGAGCGTTTGACATGCGGAAAATGCGATATCTTCGGTATCGTTGCTGTTTCCAGCTGAGATATGCATTTTCAGTGATAATCTTCATGATTCTGCTGTTACAAGTGTGCAGAATCACCGAAATCGCTGTTTTCGTGCTATTGAATGCGAAAAACACATTTTCTGGTGTTTTCAGCACTCCACAGTGCGTTTGATATGCGGAAACTGCGATATCTTCGGTATCGTTGTTGTTTCCAGCTGAGATATGCATTTTCTACGATAATCTTCGAGTTTCTTCTGTGACAAGTGTGCAGAATCTCCGAAATCGCTGTTTTCGTGCTATTGAATGCGAAAAACACGTTTTCTGGTGTCTTCAGCACTCCACAGTGCGTTTGATGTGCGGAAACTGCCATATCTTCGGTATCGTTGTTGTTTCCAGCTGAGATATGCATTTTCAGTGATAATCTTCATGATTCTGCAGTTACAAGTGTGCAGAATCACCGAAATCGCTGTTTTCGTGCTGTTGAATGCGAGAAACACGTTTTCTGGTGTTTTCAGCACTCCACAGTGCGTTTGATATGCGGAAACTGCCATAACTTCGGTATCGTTGTTGTTTCCAGCTGAGATATGCATTTTCAGTGATAATCTTCATGATTCTGCTGTTACAAATGTGCAGAATCACCGAAATTGCTGTTTTCGTGCTATTGGATGCGAAAAACACGTTTTCTGGTGTTTTCAGCACTCCACAGTGAGTCTGATATGCGGAAACTGCGATATCTTCGGTATCGGTGTTGTTTCCAGCTGAGATATGCATTTTCTACGATAATCTTCGAACTTCATCTGTGACAAGTGTGCAGAATCACCGAAATCGCTGTTTTCGTGCTATTGAATGCGAAAAACACGTATTCTGGTGTTTTCAGCACTCCACAGTGCGTTTGATATGCGGAAACTGCGATATCTTCGGTATCGTTGTAGTTTCCAGCTGAGATATGCATTTTCAGCGATAATCTTCATGATTCTGCTGTTACAAATGTGCAGAATCACCGAAATTGCTGTTTTCGTGCTTTTGAATGCGAAAAACACGTTTTCTGGTGTTTTCAGCACACCACAGTGCGTTTGATATGCGGAAACTGCCATATCTTCGGTATCGTTGTTGTTTCCAGCTGAGATATGCATTTTCAGTGATAATCTTCATGATTCTGCTGTTACAAGTGTGCAGAATCACCGAAATCGATGTTTTCGTGCTTTTGAATGTGAAAAACACTTTTTCTGGTGTTTTCAGCACGCCACAGTGCGTTTGATGTGCGGAAACTGCCATATATTCGGTATCGTTGTTGTTTCCAGCTGAGATATGCATTTTCAGTGATAATCTTCATGATTCTGCTGTTACAAGTGTGCAGAATCACCGAAATTGCTGTTTTCGTGCTATTGGATGCGAAAAACACGTTTTCTGGTGTTTTCAGCACTCCACAGTGAGTCTGATATGCGGAAACTGCGATATCTTCGGTATCGGTGTTGTTTCCAGCTGAGATATGCATTTTCTACGATAATCTTCGAACTTCATCTGTGACAAGTGTGCAGAATCACCGAAATCGCTGTTTTCGTGCTATTGAATGCGAAAAACACGTATTCTGGTGTTTTCAGCACTCCACAGTGCGTTTGATATGCGGAAACTGCGATATCTTCGGTATCGTTGTAGTTTCCAGCTGAGATATGCATTTTCAGCGATAATCTTCATGATTCTGCTGTTACAAATGTGCAGAATCACCGAAATTGCTGTTTTCGTGCTTTTGAATGCGAAAAACACGTTTTCTGGTGTTTTCAGCACACCACAGTGCGTTTGATATGCGGAAACTGCCATATCTTCGGTATCGTTGTTGTTTCCAGCTGAGATATGCATTTTCAGTGATAATCTTCATGATTCTGCTGTTACAAGTGTGCAGAATCACCGAAATCGGTGTTTTCGTGCTATTGGATGCGAAAAACACGTTTTCTGGTGTTTTCAGCACGCCACAGAGCGTTTGACATGCGGAAAATGCGATATCTTCGGTATCGTTGTTGTTTCCAGCTCAGATATACATTTTCAGTGATAATCTTCATGATTCTGCTGTTACAAGTGTGCGGAATCACCGAAATCGGTGTTTTCGTGCTATTGGATGCGAAAAACACGTTTTCTGGTGTTTTCAGCACGCCACAGAGCGTTTGACATGCGGAAAATGCGATATCTTCGGTATCGTTGTTGTTTCCAGCTCAGATATACATTTTCAGTGATAATCTTCATGATTCTGCTGTTACAAGTGTGCGGAATCACCGAAATTGCAGTTTTCGTGCTATTGGATGCGAAAAACACGTTTTCAGGTGTTTTCAGCACTCCACAGTGAGTCTGATATGCGGAAACTGCGATATCTTCGGTATCGTTGTTGTTTCCAGCCTCGATATGCATTTTCTACGATAATCTTCGAGTTTCATCTGTGACAAGTGTGCAGAATCACCGAAATCGCTGTTTTCGTGCTATTGGATGCGAAAAACACGTTTGCTGGTGTTTTCAGCACTCCACAGTGCGTTTGATATGCGGAAACTACGATATCTTCGGTATCGTTGTTGCTTCCAGCTGAGATATGCATTTTCAGTGATAATCTTCATGATTCTGCTGTTACAAGTGTGCAGAATCACCGAAATCGCTGGTTTCGTGCTATTGAATGCGAAAAACACGTTTTCTGGTGTTTTCAGCACTCCACAGTGCGTTTGATATGCGGAAACTGCGATACCTTCGGTATCGTTGTTGTTTCCAGCTGAGATATGCATTTTCTACGATAATCTTCGAGTTTCTTCTGTGACAAGTGTGCAGAATCACCGAAATCGCTGTTTTCGTGCTATTGAATGCGAAAAACACGTTTTCTGGAGTTTTCAGCACTCCACAGTGCCTTTGATATGCGGAAACTGCCATATCTTCGGTATCGTTGTTGTTTCCAGCTGAGAAATGCATTTTCAGTGATAATCTTCATGATTCTGCTGTTACTAGTGTGCAGAATCACCGAAATCGCTGTTTTCGTGCTTTTGAATGCGAAACACACGTTTTCTGGTGTTTTCAGCACTCCACAGTGCGTTTGATATGCGGAAACTGCGATATCTTCGGTATCGTTGTTGTTTCCAGCTGAGATATGCATTTTCAGTGATAATCTTCATGATTCTGCTGTTACAAGTGTGCAAAATCACCGAAATCGCTGTTTTCGTGCTTTTGAATGCGAAAAACACGTATTCTGGTGTTTTCAGCACTCCACAGTGCGTCTGATATGCGGAAACTGCGATATCTTCGGTATCGTTGTTGTTTCCAGCTGAGATATGCATTTTCTACGATAATCTTCGAGTTTCTTCTGTGACAAGTGTGCAGAATCACCGAAATCGCTGTTTTCGTGCTATTGAATGCGAAAAACACGTGTTCTGGAGTTTTCAGCACTCCACAGTGCCTTTGATATGCGGAAACTGCCATATCTTCGGTATCGTTGTTGTTTCCAGCTGAGATATGCATTTTCAGTGATAATCTTCATGATTCTGCTGTTACAAGTGTGCAGAATCACCGAAATCGCTGTTTTCGGGCTTTTGAATGCGAAAAACACGTTTTCTGGTGTTTTCAGCACACCACAGAGCGTTTGACATGCGGAAACTGCCATATCTTCGGTATCATTGTTGTTTCCAGCTGAGAAATGCATTTTAAGTGATAATCTTCACGATTCCGCTGTTACAAGTGTGCAGAATCACCGAAATCGGTGTTTTCGTGCTATTGGATTCGAAAAACACGTTTTCTGGTGTTTTCAGCACGCCACAGAGCGTTTGATATGCGGAAACTGCGATATCTTCGGTATCGTTGTTGTTTCCAGCTGAGATATGCATTTTCAGCGATAATCTTCATGATTCTGCTGTTACTAGTTGAGCAGAATCACCGAAATCGCTGTTTTCGTGCTTTTGAATGCGAAAAACACGTTTTCTGGTGTCTTCAGCACTCCACAGTGCGTTTGATATGCGGAAACTGCCATATCTTCGGTATCGTTGTTGTTTCCAGCTGAGAAATGCATTTTCAGTGATACTCTTCATGATTCTGCTGTTACAAGTGTACAGAATCACCGAAATCTCTGTTTTCGTGCTATTGGATGCGAAAAACACGTTTTCTGGTGTTTTCAGCACGCCACAGAGCGTTTGATATGCGGAAACTGCGATATCTTCGGTATCGTTGTTGTTTCCAGCTGAGATATGCATTTTCAGCGATAATCTTCATGATTCTGCTGTTACAAATGTGCAGAATCACCGAAATTGCTGTATTCGTGCTTATGAATGCGATAAACACGTTTTCTGGTGTTTTCAGCACACCACAGTGCGTTTGATATGCGGAAACTGCCATATCTTCGGTATCGTTGTTGTTTCCAGCTGAGATATGCATTTTCAGAGATAATCTTCACGATTCAGCTGTTACAAGTGTGCAGAATCACCGAAATAGGTGTTTTCGTGCTATTGGATACGAAAAACACGTTTTCTGGTGTTTCCAGCACGCCACAGAGCGTTTGACATGCGGAAACTGCGATATCTTCGGTATCGTTGTTGTTTCCAGCTGAGAAATGCATTTTCTACTATAATCTTCGAGTTTCTTCTGTGACAAGTGTGCAGAATCACCGAAATCGCTGTTTTCGTGCAATTGAATGCGAAAAACACGTTTTCTGGTGTCTTCAGCACTCCACAGTGCGTTTGATATGCGGAAACTGCCATATCTTCGGTATCGTTGTTGTTTCCAGCTGAGATATGCATTTTCAGTGATAATCTTCACGATTCTGCTGTTACAAGTGTGCAGAATCACCGAATTCGGTGTTTTCGTGCTATTGGATTCGAAAAACACGTTTTCTGGTGTTTTCAGCACGCCACAGAGCGTTTGATATGCGGAAACTGCGATATCTTCGGTATCGTTGTTGTTTCCAGCTGAGATATGCATTTTCAGCGATAATCTTCATGATTCTGCTGTTACTAGTTGAGCAGAATCACCGAAATCGCTGTTTTCGTGCTTTTGAACGCGAAAAACATGTTTTCTGGTGTTTTCAGCACTCCACAGTACGTTTGATATGCGGGAACTACGATATCTTTGGTATCGTTGTTGTTTCCAGCTGAGATATGCATTTTCAGTGATAATCTTCATGATTCTGCTGTTACAAGTGTACAGAATCACCGAAATCGCTGTATTCGTGCTATTGGATGCGAAACACACGTTTTCTGGGGTTTTCAACACTCCACAGTGCGTTTGATATGCGGAAACTGCCATATCTTCGGTATCGTTGTTGTTTCCAGCTGAGAAATGCATTTTCAGTGATAATCTTCATGATTCTGTTGTTACAAGTGTGCAGAATCACCGAAATCGATGTTTTCGTGCTTTTGAATGCGAAAAACACTTTTTCTGGTGTTTTCAGCACGCCACAGAGCGTTTGACATGCGGAAAATGCGATATCTTCGGTATCGTTGCTGTTTCCAGCTGAGATATGCATTTTCAGTGATAATCTTCATGATTCTGCTGTTACAAGTGTGCAGAATCACCGAAATCGCTGTTTTCGTGCTATTGAATGCGAAAAACACATTTTCTGGTGTTTTCAGCACTCCACAGTGCGTTTGATATGCGGAAACTGCGATATCTTCGGTATCGTTGTTGTTTCCAGCTGAGATATGCATTTTCTACGATAATCTTCGAGTTTCTTCTGTGACAAGTGTGCAGAATCTCCGAAATCGCTGTTTTCGTGCTATTGAATGCGAAAAACACGTTTTCTGGTGTCTTCAGCACTCCACAGTGCGTTTGATGTGCGGAAACTGCCATATCTTCGGTATCGTTGTTGTTTCCAGCTGAGATATGCATTTTCAGTGATAATCTTCATGATTCTGCAGTTACAAGTGTGCAGAATCACCGAAATCGCTGTTTTCGTGCTGTTGAATGCGAGAAACACGTTTTCTGGTGTTTTCAGCACTCCACAGTGCGTTTGATATGCGGAAACTGCCATAACTTCGGTATCGTTGTTGTTTCCAGCTGAGATATGCATTTTCAGTGATAATCTTCATGATTCTGCTGTTACAAATGTGCAGAATCACCGAAATTGCTGTTTTCGTGCTATTGGATGCGAAAAACACGTTTTCTGGTGTTTTCAGCACTCCACAGTGAGTCTGATATGCGGAAACTGCGATATCTTCGGTATCGGTGTTGTTTCCAGCTGAGATATGCATTTTCTACGATAATCTTCGAACTTCATCTGTGACAAGTGTGCAGAATCACCGAAATCGCTGTTTTCGTGCTATTGAATGCGAAAAACACGTATTCTGGTGTTTTCAGCACTCCACAGTGCGTTTGATATGCGGAAACTGCGATATCTTCGGTATCGTTGTAGTTTCCAGCTGAGATATGCATTTTCAGCGATAATCTTCATGATTCTGCTGTTACAAATGTGCAGAATCACCGAAATTGCTGTTTTCGTGCTTTTGAATGCGAAAAACACGTTTTCTGGTGTTTTCAGCACACCACAGTGCGTTTGATATGCGGAAACTGCCATATCTTCGGTATCGTTGTTGTTTCCAGCTGAGATATGCATTTTCAGTGATAATCTTCATGATTCTGCTGTTACAAGTGTGCAGAATCACCGAAATCGATGTTTTCGTGCTTTTGAATGTGAAAAACACTTTTTCTGGTGTTTTCAGCACGCCACAGTGCGTTTGATGTGCGGAAACTGCCATATATTCGGTATCGTTGTTGTTTCCAGCTGAGATATGCATTTTCAGTGATAATCTTCATGATTCTGCTGTTACAAGTGTGCAGAATCACCGAAATTGCTGTTTTCGTGCTATTGGATGCGAAAAACACGTTTTCTGGTGTTTTCAGCACTCCACAGTGAGTCTGATATGCGGAAACTGCGATATCTTCGGTATCGGTGTTGTTTCCAGCTGAGATATGCATTTTCTACGATAATCTTCGAACTTCATCTGTGACAAGTGTGCAGAATCACCGAAATCGCTGTTTTCGTGCTATTGAATGCGAAAAACACGTATTCTGGTGTTTTCAGCACTCCACAGTGCGTTTGATATGCGGAAACTGCGATATCTTCGGTATCGTTGTAGTTTCCAGCTGAGATATGCATTTTCAGCGATAATCTTCATGATTCTGCTGTTACAAATGTGCAGAATCACCGAAATTGCTGTTTTCGTGCTTTTGAATGCGAAAAACACGTTTTCTGGTGTTTTCAGCACACCACAGTGCGTTTGATATGCGGAAACTGCCATATCTTCGGTATCGTTGTTGTTTCCAGCTGAGATATGCATTTTCAGTGATAATCTTCATGATTCTGCTGTTACAAGTGTGCAGAATCACCGAAATCGGTGTTTTCGTGCTATTGGATGCGAAAAACACGTTTTCTGGTGTTTTCAGCACGCCACAGAGCGTTTGACATGCGGAAAATGCGATATCTTCGGTATCGTTGTTGTTTCCAGCTCAGATATACATTTTCAGTGATAATCTTCATGATTCTGCTGTTACAAGTGTGCGGAATCACCGAAATCGGTGTTTTCGTGCTATTGGATGCGAAAAACACGTTTTCTGGTGTTTTCAGCACGCCACAGAGCGTTTGACATGCGGAAAATGCGATATCTTCGGTATCGTTGTTGTTTCCAGCTCAGATATACATTTTCAGTGATAATCTTCATGATTCTGCTGTTACAAGTGTGCGGAATCACCGAAATTGCAGTTTTCGTGCTATTGGATGCGAAAAACACGTTTTCAGGTGTTTTCAGCACTCCACAGTGAGTCTGATATGCGGAAACTGCGATATCTTCGGTATCGTTGTTGTTTCCAGCCTCGATATGCATTTTCTACGATAATCTTCGAGTTTCATCTGTGACAAGTGTGCAGAATCACCGAAATCGCTGTTTTCGTGCTATTGGATGCGAAAAACACGTTTGCTGGTGTTTTGAGCACTCCACAGTGCGTTTGATATGCGGAAACTACGATATCTTCGGTATCGTTGTTGCTTCCAGCTGAGATATGCATTTTCAGTGATAATCTTCATGATTCTGCTGTTACAAGTGTGCAGAATCACCGAAATCGCTGGTTTCGTGCTATTGAATGCGAAAAACACGTTTTCTGGTGTTTTCAGCACTCCACAGTGCGTTTGATATGCGGAAACTGCGATACCTTCGGTATCGTTGTTGTTTCCAGCTGAGATATGCATTTTCTACGATAATCTTCGAGTTTCTTCTGTGACAAGTGTGCAGAATCACCGAAATCGCTGTTTTCGTGCTATTGGATGCGAAAAACACGTTTTCTGGTGTTTTCAGCACTCCACAGTGCGTTTGATATGCGGAAACTGCCATATCTTCGGTATCGTTGTTGTTTCCAGCTGAGATATGCATTTTCAGAGATAATCTTCACGATTCAGCTGTTACAAGTGTGCAGAATCACCGAAATAGGTGTTTTCGTGCAATTGAATGCGAAAAACACGTTTTCTGGTGTCTTCAGCACTCCACAGTGCGTTTGATATGCGGAAACTGCCATATCTTCGGTATCGTTGTTGTTTCCAGCTGAGATATGCATTTTCAGTGATAATCTTCACGATTCTGCTGTTACAAGTGTGCAGAATCACCGAAATCGGTGTTTTCGTGCTATTGGATACGAAAAACACGTTTTCTGGTGTTTCCAGCACGCCACAGAGCGTTTGACATGCGGAAACTGCGATATCTTCGGTATCGTTGTTGTTTCCAGCTGAGAAATGCATTTTCAGAGATAATCTTCACGATTCAGCTGTTACAAGTGTGCAGAATCACCGAAATAGGTGTTTTCGTGCTATTGGATACGAAAAACACGTTTTCTGGTGTTTCCAGCACGCCACAGAGCGTTTGACATGCGGAAACTGCGATATCTTCGGTATCGTTGTTGTTTCCAGCTGAGAAATGCATTTTCTACTATAATCTTCGAGTTTCTTCTGTGACAAGTGTGCAGAATCACCGAAATCGCTGTTTTCGTGCAATTGAATGCGAAAAACACGTTTTCTGGTGTCTTCAGCACTCCACAGTGCGTTTGATATGCGGAAACTGCCATATCTTCGGTATCGTTGTTGTTTCCAGCTGAGATATGCATTTTCAGTGATAATCTTCACGATTCTGCTGTTACAAGTGTGCAGAATCACCGAAATCGGTGTTTTCGTGCTATTGGATTCGAAAAACACGTTTTCTGGTGTTGTCAGCACGCCACAGAGCGTTTGATATGCGGAAACTGCGATATCTTCGGTATCGTTGTTGTTTCCAGCTGAGATATGCATTTTCAGCGATAATCTTCATGATTCTGCTGTTACTAGTTGAGCAGAATCACCGAAATCGCTGTTTTCGTGCTTTTGAATGCGAAAAACATGTTTTCTGGTGTTTTCAGCACTCCACAGTGCGTTTGATATGCGGGAACTACGATATCTTTGGTATCGTTGTTGTTTCCAGCTGAGATATGCATTTTCAGTGATAATCTTCATGATTCTGCTGTTACAAGTGTACAGAATCACCGAAATCGCTGTATTCGTGCTATTGGATGCGAAAAACACGTTTTCTGGGGTTTTCAGCACTCCACAGTGCGTTTGATATGCGGAAACTGCCATATCTTCGGTATCGTTGTTGTTTCCAGCTGAGAAATGCATTTTCAGTGATAATCTTCATGATTCTGCTGTTACAAGTGTGCAGAATCACCGAAATCGCTGTTTTCGTGCTGTTGAATGCGAAAAACACGTTTTCTGGTGTTTTCAGCACTCCACAGTGCGTTTGATATGCGGAAACTGCCATATCTTCGGTATCGTTGTTGTTTCCAGCTGAGATATGCATTTTCAGTGATAATCTTCATGATTCTGCTGTTACAAATGTGCAGAATCACCGAAATCGCTGTTTTCGTGCTTTTGAATGCGAAAAACACATTTTCTGGTGTTTTCAGCACTCCACAGTGCGTTTGATATGCGGAAACTGCGATATTTTCGGTATCGTTGTTGTTTCCAGCTGAGATATGCATTTTCTACGATAATCATCGAGTTTCTTCTGTGACAAGTGTGCAGAATCACCGAAATCGCTGTTTTCGTGCTATTGGATGCGAAAAACACGTTTTCTGCTGTTTTCAGCACTCCACAGTGCGTTTGATATGCGGAAACTGCGATATCTTCGGTATCGTTGTTGATTCCAGCTGAGATATGCATTGTCAGCGATAATCTTCATGATTCTGCTGTTACAAATGTGCAGAATCACCGAAATTGCTGTTTTCGTGCTTTTGAATGCGAAAAACACGTTTTCTGAAGTTTTCAGCACACCACAGTGCGTTTGATATGCGGAAACTGCCATATCTTCGGTATCGTTGTTATTTGCAGCTGAGATATGCATTTTCAGTGATAATCTGCAGGATTCTGCTGTTACAAGTGTGCAGAATCACCGAAATCGGTGTTTTCGTGCTATTGGATGCGAAAAACACGTTTTCTGGTGTTTTCAGCACGCCACAGAGCGTTTGACATGCGGAAAATGCGATATCTTCGGTATCGTTGTTGTTTCCAGCTGAGATAGGCATTTTCAGCGATAATCTCCATGATTCTACAGTTACAAATGTGCAGAATCACCGAAATTGCTGTTTTCGTGCTTTTGAATGCGAAAAACACGTTTTCTGGTGTTTTCAGCACTCCACAGTGCGTTTGATATGCGGAAACTGCCATATCTTCGGTATCGTTGTTGTTTCCAGCTGAGATATGCATTTTCAGTGATAATCTTCATGATTCTGCTGTTACAAGTGTGCAGAATCACCGAAATCGATGTTTTCGTGCTTTTGAATGCGAAAAACACTTTTTCTGGTGTTTTCAGCACGCCACAGAGCGTTTGACATGCGGAAAATGCGATATCTTCGGTATCGTTGCTGTTTCCAGCTGAGATATGCATTTTCAGTGATAATCTTCATGATTCTGCTGTTACAAGTGTGCAGAATCACCGAAATCGCTGTTTTCGTGCTATTGAATGCGAAAAACACATTTTCTGGTGTCTTCAGCACTCCACAGTGCGTTTGATGTGCGGAAACTGCGATATCTTCGGTATCGTTGTTGTTTCCAGCTGAGATATGCATTTTCTACGATAATCTTCGAGTTTCTTCTGTGACAAGTGTGCAGAATCTCCGAAATCGCTGTTTTCGTTCTATTGAATGCGAAAAACACGTTTTCTGGTGTCTTCAGCACTCCACAGTGCGTTTGATGTGCGGAAACTGCCATATCTTCGGTATCGTTGTTGTTTCCAGCTGAGATATGCATTTTCAGTGATAATCTTCATGATTCTGCAGCTACAAGTGTGCAGAATCACCGAAATCGCTGTTTTCGTGCTGTTGAATGCGAGAAACACGTTTTCTGGTGTTTTCAGCACTCCACAGTGCGTTTGATATGCGGAAACTGCCATAACTTCGGTATCGTTGTTGTTTCCAGCTGAGATATGCATTTTCAGTGATAATCTTCATGATTCTGCTGTTACAAATGTGCAGAATCACCGAAATTGCTGTTTTCGTGCTATTGGATGCGAAAAACACGTTTTCTGGTGTTTTCAGCACTCCACAGTGAGTCTGATATGCGGAAACTGCGATATCTTCGGTATCGGTGTTGTTTCCAGCTGAGATATGCATTTTCTACGATAATCTTCGAACTTCATCTGTGACAAGTGTGCAGAATCACCGAAATCGCTGTTTTCGTGCTATTGAATGCGAAAAACACGTATTCTGGTGTTTTCAGCACTCCACAGTGCGTTTGATATGCGGAAACTGCGATATCTTCGGTATCGTTGTATTTTCCAGCTGAGATATGCATTTTCAGCGATAATCTTCATGATTCTGCTGTTACAAATGTGCAGAATCACCGAAATTGCTGCTTCGTGCTTTTGAATGCGAAAAACACGTTTTCTGGTGTTTTCAGCACACCACAGTGCGTTTGATATGCGGAAACTGCCATATCTTCGGTATCGTTGTTGTTTCCAGCTGAGATATGCATTTTCATTGATAATCTTCATGATTCTGCTGTTACAAGTGTGCAGAATCACCGAAATCGATGTTTTCGTGCTTTTGAATGCGAAAAACACTTTTTCTGGTGTTTTCAGCACGCCACAGTGCGTTTGATGTGCGGAAACTGCCATATATTCGGTATCGTTGTTGTTTCCTGCTGAGATATGCATTTTCAGTGATAATCTTCATGATTCTGCTGTTACAAGTGTGCAGAATCACCGAAATCGGTGTTTTCGTGCTATTGGATGCGAAAAACACGTTTTCTGGTGTTTTCAGCACGCCACAGAGCGTTTGACATGCGGAAAATGCGATATCTTCGGTATCGTTGTTGTTTCCAGCTCAGATATACATTTTCAGTGATAATCTTCATGATTCTGCTGTTACAAGTGTGCGGAATCACCGAAATCGGTGTTTTCGTGCTATTGGATGCGAAAAACACGTTTTCTGGTGTTTTCAGCACGCCACAGAGCGTTTGACATGCGGAAAATGCGATATCTTCGGTATCGTTGTTGTTTCCAGCTGAGATATGCATTTTCAGTGATAATCTTCATGATTCTGCTGTTACAAGTGTGCAGAATCACCGAAATCGGTGTTTTCGTGCTATTGGATGCGAAAAACACGTTTTCTGGTGTTTTCAGCACGCCACAGAGCGTTTGACATGCGGAAAATGCGATATCTTCGGTATCGTTGCTGTTTCCAGCTCAGATATGCATTTTCAGTGATAATCTTCATGATGCTGCTGTTACAAGTGTGCGGAATCACCGAAATTGCTGTTTTCGTGCTATTGGATGCGAAAAACACGTTTTCTGGTGTTTTCAGCACTCCACAGTGAGTCTGATATGCGGAATCTGCGATATCTTCGGTATCGTTGTTGTTTCCAGCCTCGATATGCATTTTCTACGATAATCTTCGAGTTTCATCTGTGACAAGTGTGCAGAATCACCGAAATCGCTGTTTTCGTGCTATTGGATGCGAAAAACACGTTTGCTGGTGTTTTCAGCACTCCACAGTGCGTTTGATATGCGGAAACTACGATATCTTCGGTATCGTTGTTGCTTCCAGCTGAGATATGCATTTTCAGTGATAATCTTCATGATTCTGCTGTTACAAGTGTGCAGAATCACCGAAATCGCTGTTTTCGTGCTATTGAATGCGAAAAACACGTTTTCTGGCGTTTTCAGCACTCCACAGTGCGTTTGATATGCGGAAACTGCGATATCTTCGGTATCGTTGTTGTTTCCAGCTGAGATATGCATTTTCAGCGATAATCTTCATGATTCTGCTGTTACAAATGTGCAGAATCACCGAAATTGCTGGTTTCGTGCTTTTGAATGCGAAAAACACGTTTTCTGGTGTTTTCAGCACACCACAGTGCGTTTGATATGCGGAAACTGCCATATCTTCGGTATCGTTGTTGTTTCCAGCTGAGATATGCATTTTCAGTGATAATCATCATGATTCTGCTGTTACAAGTGTGCAGAATCACCGAAATCGATGTTTTCGTGCTTTTGAATGCGAAAAACACTTTTCTGGTGTTTTCAGCACGCCACAGTGCGTTTGATGTGCGGAAACTGCCATATATTCGGTATCGTTGTTGTTTCCAGCTGAGATATGCATTTTCAGTGATAATCTTCATGATTCTGCTGTTACAAGTGTGCAGAATCACCGAAATCGGTGTTTTCGTGCTATTGGATGCGAAAAACACGTTTTCTGGTGTTTTCAGCACGCCACAGAGCGTTTGACATGCGGAAAATGCGATATCTTCGGTATCGTTGTTGTTTCCAGCTGAGATATGCATTTTCAGTGATAATCTTCATGATTCTGCTGTTACAAGTGTGCAGAATCACCGAAATCGATGTTTTCGTGCTTTTGAATGCGAAAAACATTTTTTCTGGTGTTTTCAGGACGCCACAGTGCGTTTGATGTGCGGAAACTGCCATATATTCGGTATCGTTGTTGTTTCCAGCTCAGATATGCATTTTCAGTGATAATCTTCATGATTCTGCTGTTACAAGTGTGCAGAATCACCGAAATCGGTGTTTTCGTGCTATTGGATGCGAAAAACACGTTTTCTGGTGTTTTCAGCACGCCACAGAGCGTTTGACATGCGGAAAATGCGATATCTTCGGTATCGTTGTTGTTTCCAGCTCAGATATGCATTTTCAGCGATAATCTTCATGATTCTGCTGTTACAAGTGTGCGGAATCACCGAAATTGCTGTTTTCGTGCTACTGGATGCGAAAAACACGTTTTCTGGTATTTTCAGCACTCCACAGTGAGACTGATATGCGGAAACAGCGATATCTTCGGTATCGTTGTTGTTTTCAGCCTCGATATGCATTTTCTACGATAATCTTCGAGTTTCATCTGTGACAAGTGTGCAGAATCACCGAAATCGCTGTTTTCGTGCTATTGGATGCGAAAAACACGTTTTCTGGTGTTTTCAGCACACCACAGTGCGTTTGATATGCGGAAACTGCCATATCTTCGGTATCGTTGTTGTTTCCAGCTGAGATATGCATTTTCAGTGATAATCTTCATGATTCTGCTGTTACAAGTGTGCAGAATCACCGAAATCGATGTTTTCGTGCTTTTGAATGCGGAAAACATTTTTTCTGGTGTTTTCAGGACGTCACAGTGCGTTTGATGTGCGGAAACTGCCATATATTCGGTATCGTTGTTGTTTCCAGCTCAGATATGCATTTTCAGTGATAATCTTCATGATTCTGCTGTTACAAGTGTGCAGAATCACCGAAATCGGTGTTTTCGTGCTATTGGATGCGAAAAACACGTTTTCTGGTGTTTTCAGCACGCCAGAGAGCGTTTGACACGCGGAAAATGCGATATCTTCGGTATCGTTGTTGTTTCCAGCTCAGATATGCATTTTCAGTGATAATCTTGATGATTCTGCTGTTATAAGTGTGCGGAATCACCGAAATTGCTGTTTTCGTGCTATTGGATGCGAAAAACACGTTTTCTGGTGTTTTCAGCACTCCACAGTGAGTCTGATATGCGGAAACTGCGATATCTTCGGTATCGGTGTTGTTTCCAGCTGAGATATGCATTTTCTACGATAATCTTCGAACTTCATCTGTGACAAGTGTGCAGAATCACCGAAATCGCTGTTTTCGTGCTATTGAATGCGAAAAACACGTTTTCTGGTGTTTTCAGCACTCCACAGTGCGTTTGATATGCGGAAACTACGATATCTTCGGTATCGTTGTTGCTTCCAGCTGAGATATGCATTTTCAGTGATAATCTTCATGATTCTGCTGTTACAAGTGTGCAGAATCACCGAAATCGCTGTTTTCGTGCTATTGAATGCGAAAAACACGTTTTCTGGTGTTTTCAGCACTCCACAGTGCGTTCGATAAGCGGAAACTGCGATATCTTCGGTATCGTTATTGTTTCCAGCTGAGATATGCATTTTCTCCGATAATCTTCGAGTTTCTTCTGTGACAAGTGTGCAGAATCACCGAAATCGCTGTTTTCGTGCTATTGGATGCGAAAAACACGTATTCTGGTGTTTTCAGCACTCCACAGTGCGTTTGATATGCGGAAACTGCGATATCTTCGGTATCGTTGTAGTTTCCAGCTGAGATATGCATTTTCAGCGATAATCTTCATGATTCTGCTGTTACAAATGTGCAGAATCACCGAAATTGCTGTTTTCGTGCTTTTGAATGCGAAAAACACGTTTTCTGGTGTTTTCAGCACACCACAGTGCGTTTGATATGCGGAAACTGCCATATCTTCGGTATCGTTGTTGTTTCCAGCTGAGATATGCATTTTCAGAGATTATCTTCATGATTCTGCTGTTACAAGTGTGCAGAATCACCGAAATCGATGTTTTCGTGCTTTTGAATGCGAAAAACACTTTTTCTGGTGTTTTCAGCACGCCACAGTGCGTTTGATGTGCGGAAACTGCCATATATTCGGTATCGTTGTTGTTTCCAGCTGAGATATGCATTTTCAGTGATAATCTTCATGATTCTGCTGTTACAAGTGTGCAGAATCACCGAAATCGGTGTTTTCGTGCTATTGGATGCGAAAAACACGTTTTCTGGTGTTTTCAGCACGCCACAGAGCGTTTGACATGCGGAAAATGCGATATCTTCGGTATCGTTGTTGTTTCCAGCTCAGATATACATTTTCAGTGATAATCTTCATGATTCTGCTGTTACAAGTGTGCGGAATCACCGAAATCGGTGTTTTCGTGCTATTGGATGCGAAAAACACGTTTTCTGGTGTTTTCAGCACGCCACAGAGCGTTTGACATGCGGAAAATGCGATATCTTCGGTATCGTTGTTGTTTCCAGCTCAGATATACATTTTCAGTGATAATCTTCATGATTCTGCTGATACAAGTGTGCGCAATCACCGAAATTGCTGTTTTCGTGCTATTGGATGCGAAAAACACGTTTTCTGGTGTTTTCAGCACTCCACAGTGAGTCTGATATGCGGAAACTGCGATATCTTCGGTATCGTTGTTGTTTCCAGCTGAGATATGCATTTTCTACGATAATCTTCGAGTTTCATCTGTGACAAGTGTGCAGAATCACAGAAATCGCTGTTTTCGTGCTATTGGATGCGAAAAACACGTTTTCTGGTGTTTTCAGCACTCCACAGTGAGTCTGATATGCGGAAACTGCGATATCTTCGGTATCGTTGTTGTTTCCAGCTGAGATATGCATTTTCATTGATAATCTTCATGATTCTGCTGTTACAAGTGTGCAGAATCACCGAAATCGATGTTTTCGTGCTTCTGAATGCGAAAAACACTTTTTCTGGTGTTTTCAGCACGCCACAGTGCGTTTGATGTGCGGAAACTGCCATATATTCGGTATCGTTGTTGTTTCCAGCTGAGATATGCATTTTCAGTGATAATCTTCATGATTCTGCTGTTACAAGTGTGCAGAATCACCGAAATCGGTGTTTTCGTGCTATTGGATGCGAAAAACACGTTTTCTGGTGTTTTCAGCACGCCACAGAGCGTTTGACATGCGGAAAATGCGATATCTTCGGTATCGTTGCTGTTTCCAGCTCAGATATGCATTTTCAGTGATAATCTTCATGATGCTGCTGTTACAAGTGTGCGGAATCACCGAAATTGCTGTTTTCGTGCTATTGGATGCGAAAAACACGTTTTCTGGTGTTTTCAGCACTCCACAGTGAGTCTGATATGCGGAATCTGCGATATCTTCGGTATCGTTGTTGTTTCCAGCCTCGATATGCATTTTCTACGATAATCTTCGAGTTTCATCTGTGACAAGTGTGCAGAATCACCGAAATCGCTGTTTTCGTGCTATTGGATGCGAAAAACACGTTTGCTGGTGTTTTCAGCACTCCACAGTGCGTTTGATATGCGGAAACTGCGATATCTTCGGTATCGTTGTTGTTTCCAGCTGAGATATGCATTTTCTACGATAATCTTCGAGTTTCTTCTGTGACAAGTGTGCAGAATCACCGAAATCGCTGTTTTCGTGCTATTGGATGCGAAAAACACGTTTTCTGGTGTTTTCAGCACTCCACAGTGCGTTTGATATGCGGAAACTGCGATATCTTCGGTATCGTTGTTGTTTCCAGCTGAGATATGCATTTTCAGCGATAATCTTCATGATTCTGCTGTTACAAATGTGCAGAATCACCGAAATCGCTGTTTTCGTGCTATTGGATGCGAAAAACACGTTTGCTGGTGTTTTCAGCACTCCACAGTGCGTTTGATATGCGGAAAACTGCCATATCTTCGGTATCGTTGTTGTTTCCAGCTGAGATATGCATTTTCAGTGATAATCATCATGATTCTGCTGTTACAAGTGTGCAGAATCACCGAAATCGATGTTTTCGTGCTTTTGAATGCGAAAAACACTTTTCTGGTGTTTTCAGCACGCCACAGTGCGTTTGATGTGCGGAAACTGCCATATATTCGGTATCGTTGTTGTTTCCAGCTCAGATATGCATTTTCAGTGATAATCTTCATGATTCTGCTGTTACAAGTGTGCAGAATCACCGAAATCGGTGTTTTCGTGCTATTGGATGCGAAAAACACGTTTTCTGGTGTTTTCAGCACTCCACAGTGCGTTTGGTATGCGGAAACTACGATATCTTCGGTATCGTTGTTGTTTCCAGCTGAGATATGCATTTTCAGTGATAGTCTTCATGATTCTGCTGTTACAAGTGTGCAGAATCACCGAAATCGCTGTTTTCGTGCTAATGAATGCGAAAAACACGTTTTCTGGTGTTTTCAGCACTCCACAGTGCGTTTGATATGCGGAAACTGCCATATCTTCGGTATCGTTGTTGTTTCCAGCTGAGAAATGCATTTTCAGTGATAATCTTCATGATTCTGCTGTTACAAGTGTGCAGAATCACCGAAATCGCTGTTTTCGTGCTTTTGAATACGAAAAACACGTTTTCTGGTGTTTTCAGCACTCCACAGTGCGTTTGATATGCGGAAACTACGATATCTTCGGTATCGTTGTTGTTTCCAGCTGAGATATGCAGTTTCAGTGATAATGTTCATGGTTCTGCTGTTACAAGTGTGCAGAATCACCGAAATCGCTGTTTTCGTGCTATTGAATGCGAAAAACACATTTTCTGGTGTTTTCAGCACTTCACAGTGAGTCTGATATGCGGAAACTGCGATATCTTCGGTATCGGTGTTGTTTCCAGCTGAGATATGCATTTTCTACGATAATCTTCGAACTTCTTCTGTGACAAGTGTGCAGAATCACCGAAATCGCTGTTTTCGTGCTATTGAATGCGAAAAACACGTTTTCTGGTGTTTTCAGCACTCCACAGTGCGTTTGATATGCGGAAACTACGATATCTTCGGTATCGGTGTTGTTTCCAGCTGAGATATGCATTTTCTACGATAATCTTCGAACTTCTTCTGTGACAAGTGTGCAGAATCACCGAAATCGCTGTTTTCGTGCTATTGAATGCGAAAAACACATTTTCTGGTGTTTTCAGCACTTCACAGTGAGTCTGATATGCGGAAACTGCGATATCTTCGGTATCGGTGTTGTTTCCAGCTGAGATATGCATTTTCTACGATAATCTTCGAACTTCTTCTGTGACAAGTGTGCAGAATCACCGAAATCGCTGTTTTCGTGCTATTGAATGCGAAAAACACGTTTTCTGGTGTTTTCAGCACTCCACAGTGCGTTTGATATGCGGAAACTACGATATCTTCGGTATCGTTGTTACTTCCAGCTGAGATATGCATTTTCAGTGATAATCTTCATGATTCTGCTGTTACAAGTGTGCAGAATCACCGAAATCGCTGTTTTCGTGCTATTGGATGCGAAAAACACGTTTTCTGGTGTTTTCAGCACGCCACAGTGCGTTTGATGTGCGGAAACTGCCATATATTCGGTATCGTTGTTGTTTCCAGCTGAGATATGCATTTTCAGTGGTAATCTTCATGATTCTGCTGTTACAAGTGTGCAGAATCACCGAAGTCGGTGTTTTCGTGCTATTGGATGCGAAAAACACGTTTTCTGGTGTTTTCAGCACTCCACAGTGAGTCTGATATGCGGAAACTGCGATATCTTCGGTATCGTTGTTGTTTCTAGCTGAGATATGCATTTTCTACGATAATGTTCGAGTTTCATCTGTGACAAGTGTGCAGAATCACAGAAATCACTGTTTTCGTGCTATTGGATGCGAAAAACACGTTTTCTGGTGTTTTCAGCACTCCACAGTGCGTTTGGTATGCGGAAACTACGATATCTTCGGTATCGTTGTTGTTTCCAGCTGAGATATGCATTTTCAGTGATAGTCTTCATGATTCTGCTGTTACAAGTTGTGCAGAATCACCGAAATCGCTGTTTTCGTGCTATTGAATGCGAAAAACACGTTTTCTGGTGTTTTCAGCACTCCACAGTGCGTTTGATATGCGGAAACTGCGATATCTTCGGTATCGTTGTTGTTTCCAGCTGAGATATGCATTTTCTACGATAATCTTCGAGTTTCTTCTGTGACAAGTGTGCAGAATCACCGAAATCGCTGTTTTCGTGCTATTGAATGCGAAAAACACGTTTTCTGGTGTTTTCAGCACTCCACAGTGCGTTTGATATGCGGAAACTACGATATCTTCGGTATCGTTGTTGTTTCCAGCTCAGATATGCATTTTCAGTGATAATCTTCATGATTCTGCTGTTACAAGTGTGCGGAATCACCGAAATTGCTGTTTTTGTGCTATTGGATGCGAAAAACACGTTTTCTGGTGTTTTCAGCACTCCACAGTGAGTCTGATATGCGGAAACTGCGATATCTTCGGTATCGTTGTTGTTTCCAGCCTCGATATGCATTTTCTACGATAATCTTCGAGTTTCATCTGTGACAAGTGTGCAGAATCACCGAAATCGCTGTTTTCGTGCTATTGGATGCGAAAAACACGTTTCCTGGTGTTTTCAGCACTCCACAGTGCGTTTGATATGCGGAAACTGCGATATCTTCGGTATCCTTGTTGTTTCCAGCTGAGATATGCATTGTCAGCGATAATCTTCATGATTCTGCTGTTACAAATGTGCGGAATCACCGAAATTGCTGTTTTCGTGCTTTTGAATGCGAAAATCACGTTTTCTGAAGTTTTCAGCACACCACAGTGCGTTTGATATGCGGAAACTGCCATATCGTCGGTATCGTTGTTGTTTCCAGCTGAGATATGCATTTTCAGCGATAATCTTCATGATTCTGCTGTTACAAGTGTGCAGAATCACCGAAGTCGGTGTTTTCGTGCTATTGGATGCGAAAAACACGTTTTCTGGTGTTTTCAGCACTCCACAGTGAGTCTGATATGCGGAAACTGCGATATCTTCGGTATCGTTGTTGTTTCTAGCTGAGATATGCATTTTCTACGATAATCTTCGAGTTTCATCTGTGACAAGTGTGCAGAATCACAGAAATCACTGTTTTCGTGCTATTGGATGCGAAAAACACGTTTTCTGGTGTTTTCAGCACTCCACAGTGCGTTTGGTATGCGGAAACTACGATATCTTCGGTATCGTTGTTGTTTCCAGCTGAGATATGCATTTTCAGTGATAATCTTCATGATTCTGCTGTTACAAGTGTGCAGAATCACCGAAGTCGGTGTTTTCGTGCTATTGGATGCGAAAAACACGTTTTCTGGTGTTTTCAGCACTCCACAGTGAGTCTGATATGCGGAAACTGCCATATCGTCGGTATCGTTGTTGTTTCCAGCTGAGATATGCATTTTCACTGATAATCTTCATGATTCTGCTGTTACAAGTGTGCAGAATCACCGAAATCGCTGTTTTCGTGCTATTGGATGCGAAAAACACGTTTTCTGGTGTTTTCAGCACTCCACAGTGCGTTTGATATGCGGAAACTGCGATATCTTCGGTATCGTTGTTGTTTCCAGCTGAGATATGCATTTTCAGTGATAATCTTCATGATTCTGCTGTTACAAGTGTGCAGAATCACCGAAATCGCTGTTTTCGTGCTATTGGATGCGAAAAACACGTTTTCTGGTGTTTTCAGCACTCCACAGTGCGTTTGGTATGCGGAAACTACGATATCTTCGGTATCGTTGTTGTTTCCAGCTGAGATATGCATTTTCAGTGATAGTCTTCATGATTCTGCTGTTACAAGTGTGCAGAATCACCGAAATCGCTGTTTTCGTGCTAATGAATGCGAAAAACACGTTTTCTGGTGTTTTCAGCACTCCACAGTGCGTTTGATATGCGGAAACTGCCATATCTTCGGTATCGTTGTTGTTTCCAGCTGAGAAATGCATTTTCAGTGATAATCTTCATGATTCTGCTGTTACAAGTGTGCAGAATCACCGAAATCGCTGTTTTCGTGCTTTTGAATGCGAAAAACACGTTTTCTGGTGTTTTCAGCACTCCACAGTGCGTTTGATATGCGGAAACTACGATATCTTCGGTATCGTTGTTGTTTCCAGCTGAGATATGCAGTTTCAGTGATAATGTTCATGGTTCTGCTGTTACAAGTGTGCAGAATCACCGAAATCGCTGTTTTCGTGCTATTGAATGCGAAAAACACATTTTCTGGTGTTTTCAGCACTTCACAGTGAGTCTGATATGCGGAAACTGCGATATCTTCGGTATCTGTGTTGTTTCCAGCTGAGATATGCATTTTCTACGATAATCTTCGAACTTCTTCTGTGACAAGTGTGCAGAATCACCGAAATCGCTGTTTTCGTGCTATTGAATGCGAAAAACACGTTTTCTGGTGTTTTCAGCACTCCACAGTGCGTTTGATATGCGGAAACTACGATATCTTCGGTATCGTTGTTACTTCCAGCTGAGATATGCATTTTCAGTGATAATCTTCATGATTCTGCTGTTACAAGTGTGCAGAATCACCGAAATCGCTGTTTTCGTGCTATTGAATGCGAAAAACACGTTTTCTGGTGTTTTCAGCACTCCACAGTGCGTTTGATATGCGGAAACTGCGATATCTTCGGTATCGTTGTTGTTTCCAGCTGAGATATGCATTTTCTACGATAATCTTCGAGTTTCTTCTGTGACAAGTGTGCAGAATCACCGAAATCGCTGTTTTCGTGCTATTGAATGCGAAAAACACGTTTTCTGGTGTTTTCAGCACTCCACAGTGCGTTTGATATGCGGAAACTACGATATCTTCGGTATCGGTGTTGTTTCCAGCTGAGATATGCATTTTCTACGATAATCTTCGAACTTCTTCTGTGACAAGTGTGCAGAATCACCGAAATCGCTGTTTTCGTGCTATTGAATGCGAAAAACACATTTTCTGGTGTTTTCAGCACTTCACAGTGAGTCTGATATGCGGAAACTGCGATATCTTCGGTATCGGTGTTGTTTCCAGCTGAGATATGCATTTTCTACGATAATCTTCGAACTTCTTCTGTGACAAGTGTGCAGAATCACCGAAATCGCTGTTTTCGTGCTATTGAATGCGAAAAACACGTTTTCTGGTGTTTTCAGCACTCCACAGTGCGTTTGATATGCGGAAACTACGATATCTTCGGTATCGTTGTTACTTCCAGCTGAGATATGCATTTTCAGTGATAATCTTCATGATTCTGCTGTTACAAGTGTGCAGAATCACCGAAATCGGTGTTTTCGTGCTATTGGATGCGAAAGACACGTTTTCTGGTGTTTTCAGCACGCATCAGAGCGTTTGACATGCGGAAAATGCGATATCTTCGGTATCGTTGTTGTTTCCAGCTCAGATATGCATTTTCAGTGATAATCTTCATGATTCTGCTGTTACAAGTGTGCGGAATCACCGAAATTGCTGTTTTTGTGCTATTGGATGCGAAAAACACGTTTTCTGGTGCTTTCAGCACTCCACAGTGAGTCTGATATGCGGAAACTGCGATATCTTCGGTATCGTTGTTGTTTCCAGCCTCGATATGCATTTTCTACGATAATCTTCGAGTTTCATCTGTGACAAGTGTGCAGAATCACCGAAATCGCTGTTTTCGTGCTATTGGATGCGAAAAACACGTTTCCTGGTGTTTTCAGCACTCCACAGTGCGTTTGATATGCGGAAACTGCGATATCTTCGGTATCCTTGTTGTTTCCAGCTGAGATATGCATTGTCAGCGATAATCTTCATGATTCTGCTGTTACAAATGTGCGGAATCACCGAAATTGCTGTTTTCGTGCTTTTGAATGCGAAAATCACGTTTTCTGAAGTTTTCAGCACACCACAGTGCGTTTGATATGCGGAAACTGCCATATCGTCGGTATCGTTGTTGTTTCCAGCTGAGATATGCATTTTCAGCGATAATCTTCATGATTCTGCTGTTACAAGTGTGCAGAATCACCGAAGTCGGTGTTTTCGTGCTATTGGATGCGAAAAACACGTTTTCTGGTGTTTTCAGCACTCCACAGTGAGTCTGATATGCGGAAACTGCGATATCTTCGGTATCGTTGTTGTTTCTAGCTGAGATATGCATTTTCTACGATAATCTTCGAGTTTCATCTGTGACAAGTGTGCAGAATCACAGAAATCACTGTTTTCGTGCTATTGGATGCGAAAAACACGTTTTCTGGTGTTTTCAGCACTCCACAGTGCGTTTGGTATGCGGAAACTACGATATCTTCGGTATCGTTGTTGTTTCCAGCTGAGATATGCATTTTCAGTGATAGTCTTCATGATTCTGCTGTTACAAGTGTGCAGAATCACCGAAATCGGTGTTTTCGTGCTATTGGATGCGAAAAACACGTTTTCTGGTGTCTTCAGCACTCCACAGTGCGTTTGATGTGCGGAAACTGCCATATCTTCGGTATCGTTGTTGTTTCCAGCTGAGATATGCATTTTCACTGATAATCTTCATGATTCTGCTGTTACAAGTGTGCAGAATCACCGAAATCGCTGTTTTCGTGCTGTTGAATGCGAAAAACACGTTTTCTGGTGTTTTCAGCACTCCACAGTGCGTTTGATATGCGGAAACTGCCATATCTTCGGTATCGTTGTTGTTTCCAGCTGAGATATGCATTTTCAGTGATAATCTTCATGATTCTGCTGTTACAAGTGTGCAGAATCACCGAAATCGCTGTTTTCGTGCTGTTGAATGCGAAAATCACGTTTTCTGAAGTTTTCAGCACACCACAGTGCGTTTGATATGCGGAAACTGCCATATCGTCGGTATCGTTGTTGTTTCCAGCTGAGATATGCATTTTCAGCGATAATCTTCATGATTCTGCTGTTACAAGTGTGCAGAATCACCGAAGTCGGTGTTTTCGTGCTATTGGATGCGAAAAACACGTTTTCTGGTGTTTTCAGCACTCCACAGTGAGTCTGATATGCGGAAACTGCGATATCTTCGGTATCGTTGTTGTTTCTAGCTGAGATATGCATTTTCTACGATAATCTTCGAGTTTCATCTGTGACAAGTGTGCAGAATCACAGAAATCACTGTTTTCGTGCTATTGGATGCGAAAAACACGTTTTCTGGTGTTTTCAGCACGCCACAGAGCGTTTGACATGCGGAAAATGCGATATCTTCGGTATCGTTGCTGTTTCCAGCTCAGATATGCATTTTCAGTGATAATCTTCATGATGCTGCTGTTACAAGTGTGCGGAATCACCGAAATTGCTGTTTTCGTGCTATTGGATGCGAAAAACACGTTTTCTGGTGTTTTCAGCACTCCACAGTGAGTCTGATATGCGGAATCTGCGATATCTTCGGTATCGTTGTTGTTTCCAGCCTCGATGTGCATTTTCTACGATAATCTTCGAGTTTCATCTGTGACAAGTGTGCAGAATCACCGGAATCGCTGTTTTCGTGCTATTGGATGCGAAAAACACGTTTGCTGGTGTTTTCAGCACTCCACAGTGCGTTTGATATGCGGAAACTACGATATCTTCGGTATCGTTGTTGCTTCCAGCTGAGATATGCATTTTCAGTGATAATCTTCATGATTCTGCTGTTACAAGTGTGCAGAATCACCGAAATCGCTGTTTTCGTGCTATTGAATGCGAAAAACACGTTTTCTGGTGTTTTCAGCACTCCACAGTGCGTTTGATATGCGGAAACTGCGATATCTTCGGTATCCTTGTTGTTTCCAGCTGAGATATGCATTGTCAGCGATAATCTTCATGATTCTGCTGTTACAAATGTGCGGAATCACCGAAATTGCTGTTTTCGTGCTTTTGAATGCGAAAATCACGTTTTCTGAAGTTTTCAGCACACCACAGTGCGTTTGATATGCGGAAACTGCCATATCGTCGGTATCGTTGTTGTTTCCAGCTGAGATATGCATTTTCAGCGATAATCTTCATGATTCTGCTGTTACAAGTGTGCAGAATCACCGAAGTCGGTGTTTTCGTGCTATTGGATGCGAAAAACACGTTTTCTGGTGTTTTCAGCACTCCACAGTGAGTCTGATATGCGGAAACTGCGATATCTTCGGTATCGTTGTTGTTTCTAGCTGAGATATGCATTTTCTACGATAATCTTCGAGTTTCATCTGTGACAAGTGTGCAGAATCACAGAAATCACTGTTTTCGTGCTATTGGATGCGAAAAACACGTTTTCTGGTGTTTTCAGCACTCCACAGTGCGTTTGGTATGCGGAAACTACGATATCTTCGGTATCGTTGTTGTTTCCAGCTGAGATATGCATTTTCAGTGATAATCTTCATGATTCTGCTGTTACAAGTGTGCAGAATCACCGAAGTCGGTGTTTTCGTGCTATTGGATGCGAAAAACACGTTTTCTGGTGTTTTCAGCACTCCACAGTGAGTCTGATATGCGGAAACTGCCATATCGTCGGTATCGTTGTTGTTTCCAGCTGAGATATGCATTTTCACTGATAATCTTCATGATTCTGCTGTTACAAGTGTGCAGAATCACCGAAATCGCTGTTTTCGTGCTATTGGATGCGAAAAACACGTTTTCTGGTGTTTTCAGCACTCCACAGTGCGTTTGATATGCGGAAACTGCGATATCTTCGGTATCGTTGTTGTTTCCAGCTGAGATATGCATTTTCAGTGATAATCTTCATGATTCTGCTGTTACAAGTGTGCAGAATCACCGAAATCGCTGTTTTCGTGCTATTGGATGCGAAAAACACGTTTTCTGGTGTTTTCAGCACTCCACAGTGCGTTTGGTATGCGGAAACTACGATATCTTCGGTATCGTTGTTGTTTCCAGCTGAGATATGCATTTTCAGTGATAGTCTTCATGATTCTGCTGTTACAAGTGTGCAGAATCACCGAAATCGCTGTTTTCGTGCTAATGAATGCGAAAAACACGTTTTCTGGTGTTTTCAGCACTCCACAGTGCGTTTGATATGCGGAAACTGCCATATCTTCGGTATCGTTGTTGTTTCCAGCTGAGAAATGCATTTTCAGTGATAATCTTCATGATTCTGCTGTTACAAGTGTGCAGAATCACCGAAATCGCTGTTTTCGTGCTTTTGAATGCGAAAAACACGTTTTCTGGTGTTTTCAGCACTCCACAGTGCGTTTGATATGCGGAAACTACGATATCTTCGGTATCGTTGTTGTTTCCAGCTGAGATATGCAGTTTCAGTGATAATGTTCATGGTTCTGCTGTTACAAGTGTGCAGAATCACCGAAATCGCTGTTTTCGTGCTATTGAATGCGAAAAACACATTTTCTGGTGTTTTCAGCACTTCACAGTGAGTCTGATATGCGGAAACTGCGATATCTTCGGTATCGGTGTTGTTTCCAGCTGAGATATGCATTTTCTACGATAATCTTCGAACTTCTTCTGTGACAAGTGTGCAGAATCACCGAAATCGCTGTTTTCGTGCTATTGAATGCGAAAAACACGTTTTCTGGTGTTTTCAGCACTCCACAGTGCGTTTGATATGCGGAAACTACGATATCTTCGGTATCGTTGTTACTTCCAGCTGAGATATGCATTTTCAGTGATAATCTTCATGATTCTGCTGTTACAAGTGTGCAGAATCACCGAAATCGCTGTTTTCGTGCTATTGAATGCGAAAAACACGTTTTCTGGTGTTTTCAGCACTCCACAGTGCGTTTGATATGCGGAAACTGCGATATCTTCGGTATCGTTGTTGTTTCCAGCTGAGATATGCATTTTCTACGATAATCTTCGAGTTTCTTCTGTGACAAGTGTGCAGAATCACCGAAATCGCTGTTTTCGTGCTATTGAATGCGAAAAACACGTTTTCTGGTGTTTTCAGCACTCCACAGTGCGTTTGATATGCGGAAACTACGATATCTTCGGTATCGGTGTTGTTTCCAGCTGAGATATGCATTTTCTACGATAATCTTCGAACTTCTTCTGTGACAAGTGTGCAGAATCACCGAAATCGCTGTTTTCGTGCTATTGAATGCGAAAAACACATTTTCTGGTGTTTTCAGCACTTCACAGTGAGTCTGATATGCGGAAACTGCGATATCTTCGGTATCGGTGTTGTTTCCAGCTGAGATATGCATTTTCTACGATAATCTTCGAACTTCTTCTGTGACAAGTGTGCAGAATCACCGAAATCGCTGTTTTCGTGCTATTGAATGCGAAAAACACGTTTTCTGGTGTTTTCAGCACTCCACAGTGCGTTTGATATGCGGAAACTACGATATCTTCGGTATCGTTGTTACTTCCAGCTGAGATATGCATTTTCAGTGATAATCTTCATGATTCTGCTGTTACAAGTGTGCAGAATCACCGAAATCGGTGTTTTCGTGCTATTGGATGCGAAAGACACGTTTTCTGGTGTTTTCAGCACGCATCAGAGCGTTTGACATGCGGAAAATGCGATATCTTCGGTATCGTTGTTGTTTCCAGCTCAGATATGCATTTTCAGTGATAATCTTCATGATTCTGCTGTTACAAGTGTGCGGAATCACCGAAATTGCTGTTTTTGTGCTATTGGATGCGAAAAACACGTTTTCTGGTGTTTTCAGCACTCCACAGTGAGTCTGATATGCGGAAACTGCGATATCTTCGGTATCGTTGTTGTTTCCAGCCTCGATATGCATTTTCTACGATAATCTTCGAGTTTCATCTGTGACAAGTGTGCAGAATCACCGAAATCGCTGTTTTCGTGCTATTGGATGCGAAAAACACGTTTCCTGGTGTTTTCAGCACTCCACAGTGCGTTTGATATGCGGAAACTGCGATATCTTCGGTATCCTTGTTGTTTCCAGCTGAGATATGCATTGTCAGCGATAATCTTCATGATTCTGCTGTTACAAATGTGCGGAATCACCGAAATTGCTGTTTTCGTGCTTTTGAATGCGAAAATCACGTTTTCTGAAGTTTTCAGCACACCACAGTGCGTTTGATATGCGGAAACTGCCATATCGTCGGTATCGTTGTTGTTTCCAGCTGAGATATGCATTTTCAGCGATAATCTTCATGATTCTGCTGTTACAAGTGTGCAGAATCACCGAAGTCGGTGTTTTCGTGCTATTGGATGCGAAAAACACGTTTTCTGGTGTTTTCAGCACTCCACAGTGAGTCTGATATGCGGAAACTGCGATATCTTCGGTATCGTTGTTGTTTCTAGCTGAGATATGCATTTTCTACGATAATCTTCGAGTTTCATCTGTGACAAGTGTGCAGAATCACAGAAATCACTGTTTTCGTGCTATTGGATGCGAAAAACACGTTTTCTGGTGTTTTCAGCACTCCACAGTGCGTTTGGTATGCGGAAACTACGATATCTTCGGTATCGTTGTTGTTTCCAGCTGAGATATGCATTTTCAGTGATAGTCTTCAAGATTCTGCTGTTACAAGTGTGCAGAATCACCGAAATCGGTGTTTTCGTGCTATTGGATGCGAAAAACACGTTTTCTGGTGTCTTCAGCACTCCACAGTGCGTTTGATGTGCGGAAACTGCCATATCTTCGGTATCGTTGTTGTTTCCAGCTGAGATATGCATTTTCACTGATAATCTTCATGATTCTGCTGTTACAAGTGTGCAGAATCACCGAAATCGCTGTTTTCGTGCTGTTGAATGCGAAAATCACGTTTTCTGAAGTTTTCAGCACACCACAGTGCGTTTGATATGCGGAAACTGCCATATCGTCGGTATCGTTGTTGTTTCCAGCTGAGATATGCATTTTCAGCGATAATCTTCATGATTCTGCTGTTACAAGTGTGCAGAATCACCGAAGTCGGTGTTTTCGTGCTATTGGATGCGAAAAACACGTTTTCTGGTGTTTTCAGCACTCCACAGTGAGTCTGATATGCGGAAACTGCGATATCTTCGGTATCGTTGTTGTTTCTAGCTGAGATATGCATTTTCTACGATAATCTTCGAGTTTCATCTGTGACAAGTGTGCAGAATCACAGAAATCACTGTTTTCGTGCTATTGGATGCGAAAAACACGTTTTCTGGTGTTTTCAGCACGCCACAGAGCGTTTGACATGCGGAAAATGCGATATCTTCGGTATCGTTGCTGTTTCCAGCTCAGATATGCATTTTCAGTGATAATCTTCATGATGCTGCTGTTACAAGTGTGCGGAATCACCGAAATTGCTGTTTTCGTGCTATTGGATGCGAAAAACACGTTTTCTGGTGTTTTCAGCACTCCACAGTGAGTCTGATATGCGGAATCTGCGATATCTTCGGTATCGTTGTTGTTTCCAGCCTCGATATGCATTTTCTACGATAATCTTCGAGTTTCATCTGTGACAAGTGTGCAGAATCACCGAAATCGCTGTTTTCGTGCTATTGGATGCGAAAAACACGTTTGCTGGTGTTTTCAGCACTCCACAGTGCGTTTGATATGCGGAAACTACGATATCTTCGGTATCGTTGTTGCTTCCAGCTGAGATATGCATTTTCAGTGATAATCTTCATGATTCTGCTGTTACAAGTGTGCAGAATCACCGAAATCGCTGTTTTCGTGCTATTGAATGCGAAAAACACGTTTTCTGGTGTTTTCAGCACTCCACAGTGCGTTTGATATGCGGAAACTGCGATATCTTCGGTATCGTTGTTGTTTCCAGCTGAGATATGCATTTTCTACGATAATCTTCGAGTTTCTTCTGTGACAAGTGTGCAGAATCACCGAAGTCGGTGTTTTCGTGCTATTGGATGCGAAAAACACGTTTTCTGGTGTTTTCAGCACTCCACAGTGAGTCTGATATGCGGAAACTGCGATATCTTCGGTATCGTTGTTGTTTCTAGCTGAGATATGCATTTTCTACGATAATGTTCGAGTTTCATCTGTGACAAGTGTGCAGAATCACAGAAATCACTGTTTTCGTGCTATTGGATGCGAAAAACACGTTTTCTGGTGTTTTCAGCACTCCACAGTGCGTTTGGTATGCGGAAACTACGATATCTTCGGTATCGTTGTTGTTTCCAGCTGAGATATGCATTTTCAGTGATAGTCTTCATGATTCTGCTGTTACAAGTGTGCAGAATCACCGAAATCGCTGTTTTCGTGCTATTGAATGCGAAAAACACGTTTTCTGGTGTTTTCAGCACTCCACAGTGCGTTTGATATGCGGAAACTGCGATATCTTCGGTATCGTTGTTGTTTCCAGCTGAGATATGCATTTTCTACGATAATCTTCGAGTTTCTTCTGTGACAAGTGTGCAGAATCACCGAAATCGCTGTTTTCGTGCTATTGAATGCGAAAAACACGTTTTCTCGTGTTTTCAGCACTCCACAGTGCGTTTGATATGCGGAAACTACGATATCTTCGGTATCGGTGTTGTTTCCAGCTGAGATATGCATTTTCTACGATAATCTTCGAACTTCTTCTGTGACAAGTGTGCAGAATCACCGAAATCGGTGTTTTCGTGCTATTGGATGCGAAAGACACGTTTTCTGGTGTTTTCAGCACGCATCAGAGCGTTTGACATGCGGAAAATGCGATATCTTCGGTATCGTTGTTGTTTCCAGCTCAGATATGCATTTTCAGTGATAATCTTCATGATTCTGCTGTTACAAGTGTGCGGAATCACCGAAATTGCTGTTTTTGTGCTATTGGATGCGAAAAACACGTTTTCTGGTGTTTTCAGCACTCCACAGTGAGTCTGATATGCGGAAACTGCGATATCTTCGGTATCGTTGTTGTTTCCAGCCTCGATATGCATTTTCTACGATAATCTTCGAGTTTCATCTGTGACAAGTGTGCAGAATCACCGAAATCGCTGTTTTCGTGCTATTGGATGCGAAAAACACGTTTCCTGGTGTTTTCAGCACTCCACAGTGCGTTTGATATGCGGAAACTGCGATATCTTCGGTATCCTTGTTGTTTCCAGCTGAGATATGCATTGTCAGCGATAATCTTCATGATTCTGCTGTTACAAATGTGCGGAATCACCGAAATTGCTGTTTTCGTGCTTTTGAATGCGAAAATCACGTTTTCTGAAGTTTTCAGCACACCACAGTGCGTTTGATATGCGGAAACTGCCATATCGTCGGTATCGTTGTTGTTTCCAGCTGAGATATGCATTTTCAGCGATAATCTTCATGATTCTGCTGTTACAAGTGTGCAGAATCACCGAAGTCGGTGTTTTCGTGCTATTGGATGCGAAAAACACGTTTTCTGGTGTTTTCAGCACTCCACAGTGAGTCTGATATGCGGAAACTGCGATATCTTCGGTATCGTTGTTGTTTCTAGCTGAGATATGCATTTTCTACGATAATCTTCGAGTTTCATCTGTGACAAGTGTGCAGAATCACAGAAATCACTGTTTTCGTGCTATTGGATGCGAAAAACACGTTTTCTGGTGTTTTCAGCACTCCACAGTGCGTTTGGTATGCGGAAACTACGATGTCTTCGGTATCGTTGTTGTTTCCAGCTGAGATATGCATTTTCAGTGATAGTCTTCATGATTCTGCTGTTACAAGTGTGCAGAATCACCGAAATCGGTGTTTTCGTGCTATTGGATGCGAAAAACACGTTTTCTGGTGTCTTCAGCACTCCACAGTGCGTTTGATGTGCGGAAACTGCCATATCTTCGGTATCGTTGTTGTTTCCAGCTGAGATATGCATTTTCACTGATAATCTTCATGATTCTGCTGTTACAAGTGTGCAGAATCACCGAAATCGCTGTTTTCGTGCTGTTGAATGCGAAAAACACGTTTTCTGGTGTTTTCAGCACTCCACAGTGCGTTTGATATGCGGAAACTGCCATATCTTCGGTATCGTTGTTGTTTCCAGCTGAGATATGCATTTTCAGTGATAATCTTCATGATTCTGCTGTTACAAGTGTGCAGAATCACCGAAATCGCTGTTTTCGTGCTGTTGAATGCGAAAATCACGTTTTCTGAAGTTTTCAGCACACCACAGTGCGTTTGATATGCGGAAACTGCCATATCGTCGGTATCGTTGTTGTTTCCAGCTGAGATATGCATTTTCAGCGATAATCTTCATGATTCTGCTGTTACAAGTGTGCAGAATCACCGAAGTCGGTGTTTTCGTGCTATTGGATGCGAAAAACTCGTTTTCTGGTGTTTTCAGCACTCCACAGTGAGTCTGATATGCGGAAACTGCGATATCTTCGGTATCGTTGTTGTTTCTAGCTGAGATATGCATTTTCTACGATAATCTTCGAGTTTCATCTGTGACAAGTGTGCAGAATCACAGAAATCACTGTTTTCGTGCTATTGGATGCGAAAAACACGTTTTCTGGTGTTTTCAGCACTCCACAGTGCGTTTGGTATGCGGAAACTACGATATCTTCGGTATCGTTGTTGTTTCCAGCTGAGATATGCATTTTCAGTGATAGTCTTCATGATTCTGCTGTTACAAGTGTGCAGAATCACCGAAATCGGTGTTTTCGTGCTATTGGATGCGAAAAACACGTTTTCTGGTGTCTTCAGCACTCCACAGTGCGTTTGATGTGCGGAAACTGCCATATCTTCGGTATCGTTGTTGTTTCCAGCTGAGATATGCATTTTCACTGATAATCTTCATGATTCTGCTGTTACAAGTGTGCAGAATCACCGAAATCGCTGTTTTCGTGCTGTTGAATGCGAAAAACACGTTTTCTGGTGTTTTCAGCACTCCACAGTGCGTTTGATATGCGGAAACTGCCATATCTTCGGTATCGTTGTTGTTTCCAGCTGAGATATGCATTTTCAGTGATAATCTTCATGATTCTGCTGTTACAAGTGTGCAGAATCACCGAAATCGCTGTTTTCGTGCTGTTGAATGCGAAAATCACGTTTTCTGAAGTTTTCAGCACACCACAGTGCGTTTGATATGCGGAAACTGCCATATCGTCGGTATCGTTGTTGTTTCCAGCTGAGATATGCATTTTCAGCGATAATCTTCATGATTCTGCTGTTACAAGTGTGCAGAATCACCGAAGTCGGTGTTTTCGTGCTATTGGATGCGAAAAACTCGTTTTCTGGTGTTTTCAGCACTCCACAGTGAGTCTGATATGCGGAAACTGCGATATCTTCGGTATCGTTGTTGTTTCTAGCTGAGATATGCATTTTCTACGATAATCTTCGAGTTTCATCTGTGACAAGTGTGCAGAATCACAGAAATCACTGTTTTCGTGCTATTGGATGCGAAAAACACGTTTTCTGGTGTTTTCAGCACGCCACAGAGCGTATGACATGCGGAAAATGCGATATCTTCGGTATCGTTGCTGTTTCCAGCTCAGATATGCATTTTCAGTGATAATCTTCATGATGCTGCTGTTACAAGTGTGCGGAATCACCGAAATTGCTGTTTTCGTGCTATTGGATGCTGTTACGTCCCGGATCGCGCTATTTTGGCAAAATCGAGACGGAGCACAATAATATACTGTTCTTTGCGTTCACGCAGCGCGTACGTCTGCGTCTAACGGGGACTTTCGCTAATTCAGTCGATTGTAAATGGTACTTACCTAGACTCCTTGTTAACTGCAGGCTGGATGATAATAGCGTAGCAGTTGATATGTGAATCGCGCACTTTGATAAATGGTTATAATAATTGAATATGGAATTATAATATGAATAATCTATTTAATATACTTCACGATGTAGGTTATATAAGATATAGAATACAATTGAGTATGGTAATAGTAATATAATATAAGATATAGGAATACAATGAAATAGTAACACTTGGATATAGAACACTTAGAAATAGTAACGCTTGGAAATAGAAACACTTAGAAATAGTAACGCTTGGAAATAGAAACACTTAGAAATAGTAACGCTTGGAAATAGAAACACTTGATGTAGAAACGCGATGTACACTCCGGGAGTTCCGGAGTGGAACTGTCTTGTGAGGCCTGGGCGCTTGCTTGTTTTATACTAGTGGAGTATGGAGATAAGATATGAGGAGCGTGAGACCGGGGTAGATTAGGTAGGTGGATGTTTATAAGATAGGAGAGGAATTCGTATGTTACTGGATCTGGTGTTTATGAGATAAGATAAGGAGTTGGAGTCGAGGAGGATGTTTATTAAGAGAAGAATTCGTATGTTACTGGATCTGGTGTATATGTGATAAGATAAGGAGTTGGAGTCGAGGAGGATGTTTATAAGATTAGATATAGGAGAAGTGTGATGTGATGTCGGAGGAATGTGTTTATAGATAAGAGTTGGTCGTGAGAGCGGATGTCGATAGTCGAGGTTTAGTCTGGAGATATTGAAGGAATGTGTTTATAGATAAGAGTTGATCGTGAGAGCGGATGTCGGTAATAGGATATGGTAGTGGCTTAGTATCTATGTTATGGTTAATTCGGTCTTAAGATTATTGGTTACGTGCTTACTTGCTATCTTAGTATACTAGAAGGTTCTACGCTATCTTACATTCTAATAGCGTTCGTTGCTTCTCACTCTCACTGTCACAGGTAAGTGTCTAAGTCCAACGTCGCTAGACGTAACAATGCGAAAAACACGTTTTCTGGTGTTTTCAGCACTCCACAGTGAGTCTGATATGCGGAATCTGCGATATCTTCGGTATCGTTGTTGTTTCCAGCCTCGATATGCATTTTCTACGATAATCTTCGAGTTTCATCTGTGACAAGTGTGCAGAATCACCGAAATCGCTGTTTTCGTGCTATTGGATGCGAAAAACACGTTTGCTGGTGTTTTCAGCACTCCACAGTGCGTTTGATATGCGGAAACTACGATATCTTCGGTATCGTTGTTGCTTCCAGCTGAGATATGCATTTTCAGTGATAATCTTCATGATTCTGCTGTTACAAGTGTGCAGAATCACCGAAATCGCTGTTTTCGTGCTATTGAATGCGAAAAACACGTTTTCTGGTGTTTTCAGCACTCCACAGTGCGTTTGATATGCGGAAACTGCGATATCTTCGGTATCGTTGTTGTTTCCAGCTGAGATATGCATTTTCTACGATAATCTTCGAGTTTCTTCTGTGACAAGTGTGCAGAATCACCGAAATCGCTGTTTTCGTGCTATTGGATGCGAAAAACACGTTTTCTGGTTTTTTCAGCACTCCACAGTGCGTTTGATATGCGGAAACTGCGATATCTTCGGTATCGTTGTTGTTTCCAGCTGAGATATGCATTTTCAGCGATAATCTTCATGATTCTGCTGTTACAAATGTGCAGAATCACCGAAATTGCTGGTTTCGTGCTTTTGAATGCGAAAAACACGTTTTCTGGTGTTTTCAGCACACCACAGTGCGTTTGATATGCGGAAACTGCCATATCTTCGGTATCGTTGTTGTTTCCAGCTGAGATATGCATTTTCAGTGATAATCATCATGATTCTGCTGTTACAAGTGTGCAGAATCACCGAAATCGATGTTTTCGTGCTTTTGAATGCGAAAAACACTTTTCTAGTGTTTTCAGCACGCCACAGTGCGTTTGATGTGCGGAAACTGCCATATATTCAGTATCGTTGTTGTTTCCAGCTGAGATATGCATTTTCAGTGATAATCTTCATGATTCTGCTGTTACAAGTGTGCAGAATCACCGAAATCGGTGTTTTCGTGCTATTGGATGCGAAAAACACGTTTTCTGGTGTTTTCAGCACTCCACAGTGCGTTTGGTATGCGGAAACTACGATATCTTCGGTATCGTTGTTGTTTCCAGCTGAGATATGCATTTTCAGTGATAGTCTTCATGATTCTGCTGTTACAAGTGTGCAGAATCACCGAAATCGCTGTTTTCGTGCTATTGAATGCGAAAAACACGTTTTCTGGTGTTTTCAGCACTCCACAGTGCGTTTGATATGCGGAAACTGCGATATCTTCGGTATCGTTGTTGTTTCCAGCTGAGATATGCATTTTCTACGATAATCTTCGAGTTTCTTCTGTGACAAGTGTGCAGAATCACCGAAATCGCTGTTTTCGTGCTATTGAATGCGAAAAACACGTTTTCTGGTGTTTTCAGCACTCCACAGTGCGTTTGATATGCGGAAACTACGATATCTTCGGTATCGGTGTTGTTTCCAGCTGAGATATGCATTTTCTACGATAATCTTCGAACTTCTTCTGTGACAAGTGTGCAGAATCACCGAAATCGGTGTTTTCGTGCTATTGGATGCGAAAGACACGTTTTCTGGTGTTTTCAGCACGCCACAGAGCGTTTGACATGCGGAAAATGCGATATCTTCGGTATCGTTGTTGTTTCCAGCTCAGATATGCATTTTCAGTGATAATCTTCATGATTCTGCTGTTACAAGTGTGCAGAATCACCGAAATCGGTGTTTTCGTGCTATTGGATGCGAAAGACACGTTTTCTGGTGTTTTCAGCACGCATCAGAGCGTTTGACATGCGGAAAATGCGATATCTTCGGTATCGTTGTTGTTTCCAGCTCAGATATGCATTTTCAGTGATAATCTTCATGATTCTGCTGTTACAAGTGTGCGGAATCACCGAAATTGCTGTTTTTGTGCTATTGGATGCGAAAAACACGTTTTCTGGTGTTTTCAGCACTCCACAGTGAGTCTGATATGCGGAAACTGCGATATCTTCGGTATCGTTGTTGTTTCCAGCCTCGATATGCATTTTCTACGATAATCTTCGAGTTTCATCTGTGACAAGTGTGCAGAATCACCGAAATCGCTGTTTTCGTGCTATTGGATGCGAAAAACACGTTTCCTGGTGTTTTCAGCACTCCACAGTGCGTTTGATATGCGGAAACTGCGATATCTTCGGTATCCTTGTTGTTTCCAGCTGAGATATGCATTGTCAGCGATAATCTTCATGATTCTGCTGTTACAAATGTGCGGAATCACCGAAATTGCTGTTTTCGTGCTTTTGAATGCGAAAATCACGTTTTCTGAAGTTTTCAGCACACCACAGTGCGTTTGATATGCGGAAACTGCCATATCGTCGGTATCGTTGTTGTTTCCAGCTGAGATATGCATTTTCAGCGATAATCTTCATGATTCTGCTGTTACAAGTGTGCAGAATCACCGAAGTCGGTGTTTTCGTGCTATTGGATGCGAAAAACACGTTTTCTGGTGTTTTCAGCACTCCACAGTGAGTCTGATATGCGGAAACTGCGATATCTTCGGTATCGTTGTTGTTTCCAGCTGAGATATGCATTTTCAGTGATAATCTTCATGATTCTGCTGTTACAAGTGTGCAGAATCACCGAAATCGCTGTTTTCGTGCTGTTGAATGCGAAAATCACGTTTTCTGAAGTTTTCAGCACACCACAGTGCGTTTGATATGCGGAAACTGCCATATCGTCGGTATCGTTGTTGTTTCCAGCTGAGATATGCATTTTCAGCGATAATCTTCATGATTCTGCTGTTACAAGTGTGCAGAATCACCGAAATCGCTGTTTTCGTGCTGTTGAATGCGAAAATCACGTTTTCTGAAGTTTTCAGCACACCACAGTGCGTTTGATATGCGGAAACTGCCATATCGTCGGTATCGTTGTTGTTTCCAGCTGAGATATGCATTTTCAGCGATAATCTTCATGATTCTGCTGTTACAAGTGTGCAGAATCACCGAAGTCGGTGTTTTCGTGCTATTGGATGCGAAAAACACGTTTTCTGGTGTTTTCAGCACTCCACAGTGAGTCTGATATGCGGAAACTGCGATATCTTCGGTATCGTTGTTGTTTCCAGCTGAGATATGCATTTTCTACGATAATCTTCGAGTTTCATCTGTGACAAGTGTGCAGAATCACCGAAATCGCTGTTTTCGTGCTACTGAATGCGAAAAACATGTTTTCTGGTGTTTTCAGCACTCCACAGTGAGTCTGATATGCGGAAACTGCGATATCTTCGGTATCGTTGTTGTTTCCAGCTGAGATATGCATTTTCTACGATAATCTTTGAGTTTCTTCTGTGACAAGTGTGCAGAATCACCGAAATCGCTGTTTTCGTGCTATTGAATGCGAAAAACACGTTTTCTGGTGTTTTCAGCACTCCACAGTGCGTTTGATATGCGGAAACTGCCATATCGTCGGTATCGTTGTTGTTTCCAGCTGAGATATGCATTTTCAGCGATAATCTTCATGATTCTGCTGTTACAAGTGTGCAGAATCACCGAAGTCGGTGTTTTCGTGCTATTGGATGCGAAAAACACGTTTTCTGGTGTTTTCAGCACTCCACAGTGAGTCTGATATGCGGAAACTGCGATATCTTCGGTTTCGTTGTTGTTTCCAGCTGAGATATGCATTTTCAGTGATAATCTTCATGATTCTGCTGTTACAAGTGTGCAGAATCACCGAAATCGCTGTTTTCGTGCTGTTGAATGCGAAAATCACGTTTTCTGAAGTTTTCAGCACACCACAGTGCGTTTGAAATGCGGAAACTGCCATATCGTCGGTATCGTTGTTGTTTCCAGCTGAGATATGCATTTTCAGCGATAATCTTCATGATTCTGCTGTTACAAGTGTGCAGAATCACCGAAATCGCTGTTTTCGGGCTGTTGAATGCGAAAATCACGTTTTCTGAAGTTTTCAGCACACCACAGTGCGTTTGATATGCGGAAACTGCCATATCGTCGGTATCGTTGTTGTTTCCAGCTGAGATATGCATTTTCAGCGATAATCTTCATGATTCTGCTGTTACAAGTGTGCAGAATCACCGAAGTCGGTGTTTTCGTGCTATTGGATGCGAAAAACACGTTATCTGGTGTTTTCAGCACTCCACAGTGAGTCTGATATGCGGAAACTGCGATATCTTCGGTATCGTTGTTGTTTCCAGCTGAGATATGCATTTTCTACGATAATCTTCGAGTTTCTTCTGTGACAAGTGTGCAGAATCACCGAAATCGCTGTTTTCGTGCTATTGGATGCGAAAAACACGTTTTCTGGTTTTTTCAGCACTCCACAGTGCGTTTGATATGCGGAAACTGCGATATCTTCGGTATCGTTGTTGTTTCCAGCTGAGATATGCATTTTCAGCGATAATCTTCATGATTCTGCTGTTACAAATGTGCAGAATCACCGAAATTGCTGGTTTCGTGCTTTTGAATGCGAAAAACACGTTTTCTGGTGTTTTCAGCACACCACAGTGCGTTTGATATGCGGAAACTGCCATATCTTTGGTATCGTTGTTGTTTCCAGCTGAGATATGCATTTTCAGTGATAATCATCATGATTCTGCTGTTACAAGTGTGCAGAATCACCGAAATCGATGTTTTCGTGCTTTTGAATGCGAAAAACACTTTTCTAGTGTTTTCAGCACGCCACAGTGCGTTTGATGTGCGGAAACTGCCATATATTCGGTATCGTTGTTGTTTCCAGCTGAGATATGCATTTTCAGTGATAATCTTCATGATTCTGCTGTTACAAGTGTGCAGAATCACCGAAATCGGTGTTTTCGTGCTATTGGATGCGAAAAACACGTTTTCTGGTGTTTTCAGCACTCCACAGTGCGTTTGGTATGCGGAAACTACGATATCTTCGGTATCGTTGTTGTTTCCAGCTGAGATATGCATTTTCAGTGATAATCTTCATGATGCTGCTGTTACAAGTGTGCGGAATCACCGAAATTGCTGTTTTCGTGCTATTGGATGCGAAAAACACGTTTTCTGGTGTTTTCAGCACTCCACAGTGAGTCTGATATGCGGAATCTGCGATATCTTCGGTATCGTTGTTGTTTCCAGCCTCGATATGCATTTTCTACGATAATCTTCGAGTTTCATCTGTGACAAGTGTGCAGAATCACCGAAATCGCTGTTTTCGTGCTATTGGATGCGAAAAACACGTTTGCTGGTGTTTTCAGCACTCCACAGTGCGTTTGATATGCGGAAACTACGATATCTTCGGTATCGTTGTTGCTTCCAGCTGAGATATGCATTTTCAGTGATAATCTTCATGATTCTGCTGTTACAAGTGTGCAGAATCACCGAAATCGCTGTTTTCGTGCTATTGAATGCGAAAAACACGTTTTCTGGTGTTTTCAGCACTCCACAGTGCGTTTGATATGCGGAAACTGCGATATCTTCGGTATCGTTGTTGTTTCCAGCTGAGATATGCATTTTCTACGATAATCTTCGAGTTTCTTCTGTGACAAGTGTGCAGAATCACCGAAATCGCTGTTTTCGTGCTATTGGATGCGAAAAACACGTTTTCTGGTGTTTTCAGCACTCCACAGTGCGTTTGATATGCGGAAACTGCGATATCTTCGGTATCGTTGTTGTTTCCAGCTGAGATATGCATTTTCAGCGATAATCTTCATGATTCTGCTGTTACAAATGTGCAGAATCACCGAAATTGCTGGTTTCGTGCTTTTGAATGCGAAAAACACGTTTTCTGGTGTTTTCAGCACTCCACAGTGAGTCTGATATGCGGAAACTGCGATATCTTCGGTATCGTTGTTGTTTCCAGCTGAGATATGCATTTTCTACGATAATCTTCGAGTTTCATCTGTGACAAGTGTGCAGAATCACCGAAATCGCTGTTTTCGTGCTATTGAATGCGAAAAACACGTTTTCTGGTGTTTTCAGCACTCCACAGTGAGTCTGATATGCGGAAACTGCGATATCTTCGGTATCGTTGTTGTTTCCAGCTGAGATATGCATTTTCTACGATAATCTTTGAGTTTCTTCTGTGACGAGTGTGCAGAATCACCGAAATCGCTGTTTTCGTGCTATTGAATGCGAAAAACACGTTTTCTGGTGTTTTCAGCACTCCACAGTGCGTTTGATATGCGGAAACTGCCATATCGTCGGTATCGTTGTTGTTTCCAGCTGAGATATGCATTTTCAGCGATAATCTTCATGATTCTGCTGTTACAAGTGTGCAGAATCACCGAAGTCGGTGTTTTCGTGCTATTGGATGCGAAAAACACGTTTTCTGGTGTTTTCAGCACTCCACAGTGAGTCTGATATGCGGAAACTGCGATATCTTCGGTATCGTTGTTGTTTCCAGCTGAGATATGCATTTTCAGTGATAATCTTCATGATTCTGCTGTTACAAGTGTGCAGAATCACCGAAATCGCTGTTTTCGTGCTGTTGAATGCGAAAATCACGTTTTCTGAAGTTTTCAGCACACCACAGTGCGTTTGATATGCGGAAACTGCCATATCGTCGGTATCGTTGTTGTTTCCAGCTGAGATATGCATTTTCAGCGATAATCTTCATGATTCTGCTGTTACAAGTGTGCAGAATCACCGAAATCGCTGTTTTCGTGCTGTTGAATGCGAAAATCACGTTTTCTGAAGTTTTCAGCACACCACAGTGCGTTTGATATGCGGAAACTGCCATATCGTCGGTATCGTTGTTGTTTCCAGCTGAGATATGCATTTTCAGCGATAATCTTCATGATTCTGCTGTTACAAGTGTGCAGAATCACCGAAGTCGGTGTTTTCGTGCTATTGGATGCGAAAAACACGTTTTCTGGTGTTTTCAGCACTCCACAGTGAGTCTGATATGCGGAAACTGCGATATCTTCGGTATCGTTGTTGTTTCTAGCTGAGATATGCATTTTCTACGATAATCTTCGAGTTTCATCTGTGACAAGTGTGCAGAATCACAGAAATCACTGTTTTCGTGCTATTGGATGCGAAAAACACGTTTTCTGGTGTTTTCAGCACGCCACAGAGCGTTTGACATGCGGAAAATGCGATATCTTCGGTATCGTTGCTGTTTCCAGCTCAGATATGCATTTTCAGCGATAATCTTCATGATGCTGCTGTTACAAGTGTGCGGAATCACCGAAATTGCTGTTTTCGTGCTATTGGATGCGAAAAACACGTTTTCTGGTGTTTTCAGCACTCCACAGTGAGTCTGATATGCGGAATCTGCGATATCTTCGGTATCGTTGTTGTTTCCAGCCTCGATATGCATTTTCTACGATAATCTTCGAGTTTCATCTGTGACAAGTGTGCAGAATCACCGAAATCGCTGTTTTCGTGCTATTGGATGCGAAAAACACGTTTGCTGGTGTTTTCAGCACTCCACAGTGCGTTTGATATGCGGAAACTACGATATCTTCGGTATCGTTGTTGCTTCCAGCTGAGATATGCATTTTCAGTGATAATCTTCATGATTCTGCTGTTACAAGTGTGCAGAATCACCGAAATCGCTGTTTTCGTGCTATTGAATGCGAAAAACACGTTTTCTGGTGTTTTCAGCACTCCACAGTGCGTTTGATATGCGGAAACTGCGATATCTTCGGTATCGTTGTTGTTTCCAGCTGAGATATGCATTTTCTACGATAATCTTCGAGTTTCTTCTGTGACAAGTGTGCAGAATCACCGAAATCGCTGTTTTCGTGCTATTGGATGCGAAAAACACGTTTTCTGGTGTTTTCAGCACTCCACAGTGCGTTTGATATGCGGAAACTGCGATATCTTCGGTATCGTTGTTGTTTCCAGCTGAGATATGCATTTTCAGCGATAATCTTCATGATTCTGCTGTTACAAATGTGCAGAATCACCGAAATTGCTGGTTTCGTGCTTTTGAATGCGAAAAACACGTTTTCTGGTGTTTTCAGCACACCACAGTTCGTTTGATATGCGGAAACTGCCATATCTTCGGTATCGTTGTTGTTTCCAGCTGAGATATGCATTTTCAGTGATGATCATCATGATTCTGCTGTTACAAGTGTGCAGAATCACCGAAATCGATGTTTTCGTGCTTTTGAATGCGAAAAACACTTTTCTAGTGTTTTCAGCACGCCACAGTGCGTTTGATGTGCGGAAACTGCCATATATTCGGTATCGTTGTTGTTTCCAGCTGAGATATGCATTTTCAGTGATAATCTTCATGATTCTGCTGTTACAAGTGTGCAGAATCACCGAAATCGGTGTTTTCGTGCTATTGGATGCGAAAAACACGTTTTCTGGTGTTTTCAGCACGCCACAGAGCGTTTGACATGCGGAAAATGCGATATCTTCGGTATCGTTGTTGTTTCCAGCTGAGATATGCATTTTCAGTGATAATCTTCATGATTCTGCTGTTACAAGTGTGCAGAATCACCGAAATCGATGTTTTCGTGCTTTTGAATGCGAAAAACATTTTTTCTGGTGTTTTCAGGACGCCACAGTGCGTTTGATGTGCGGAAACTGCCATATATTCGGTATCGTTGTTGTTTCCAGCTCAGATATGCATTATCAGTGATAATCTTCATGATTCTGCTGTTACAAGTGTGCAGAATCACCGAAATCGGTGTTTTAGTGCTATTGGATGCGAAAAACACGTTTTCTGGTGTTTTCAGCACGCCACAGAGCGTTTGACATGCGGAAAATGCGTTATCTTCGGTATCGTTGTTGTTTCCAGCTCAGATATGCATTTTCAGCGATAATCTTCATGATTCTGCTGTTACAAGTGTGCAGAATCACCGAAATCGCTGTTTTCGTGCTGTTGAATGCGAAAATCACGTTTTCTGAAGTTTTCAGCACACCACAGTGCGTTTGATATGCGGAAACTGCCATATCGTCGGTATCGTTGTTGTTTCCAGCTGAGATATGCATTTTCAGCGATAATCTTCATGATTCTGCTGTTACAAGTGTGCAGAATCACCGAAGTCGGTGTTTTCGTGCTATTGGATGCGAAAAACACGTTTTCTGGTGTTTTCAGCACACCACAGTGCGTTTGATATGCGGAAACTGCCATATCTTCGGTATCGTTGTTGTTTCCAGCTGAGATATGCATTTTCAGTGATAATCTTCATGATTCTGCTGTTACAAGTGTGCAGAATCACCGAAATCGATGTTTTCGTGCTTTTGAATGCGAAAAACATTTTTTCTGGTGTTTTCAGGACGCCACAGTGCGTTTGATGTGCGGAAACTGCCATATATTCGGTATCGTTGTTGTTTCCAGATCAGATATGCATTTTCAGTGATAATCTTCATGATTCTGCTGTTACAAGTGTGCAGAATCACCGAAATCGGTGTTTTCGTGCTATTGGATGCGAAAAACACGTTTTCTGGTGTTTTCAGCACTCCACAGTGCGTTTGGTATGCGGAAACTACGATATCTTCGGAATCGTTGTTGTTTCCAGCTGAGATATGCATTTTCAGTGATAGTCTTCATGATTCTGCTGTTACAAGTGTGCAGAATCACCGAAATCGCTGTTTTCGTGCTAATGAATGCGAAAAACACGTTTTCTGGTGTTTTCAGCACTCCACAGTGCGTTTGATATGCGGAAACTGCCATATCTTCGGTATCGTTGTTGTTTCCAGCTGAGAAATGCATTTTCAGTGATAATCTTCATGATTCTGCTGTTACAAGTGTGCAGAATCACCGAAATCGCTGTTTTCGTGCTTTTGAATGCGAAAAACACGTTTTCTGGTGTTTTCAGCACTCCACAGTGCGTTTGATATGCGGAAACTACGATATCTTCGGTATCGTTGTTGTTTCCAGCTGAGATATGCATTTTCAGTGATAATGTTCATGGTTCTGCTGTTACAAGTGTGCAGAGTCACCGAAATCGCTGTTTTCGTGCTATTGAATGCGAAAAACACATTTTCTGGTGTTTTCAGCACTTCACAGTGAGTCTGATATGCGGAAACTGCGATATCTTCGGTATCGGTGTTGTTTCCAGCTGAGATATGCATTTTCTACGATAATCTTCGAACTTCTTCTGTGACAAGTGTGCAGAATCACCGAAATCGCTGTTTTCGTGCTATTGAATGCGAAAAACACGTTTTCTGGTGTTTTCAGCACTCCACAGTGCGTTTGATATGCGGAAACTACGATATCTTCGGTATCGTTGTTACTTCCAGCTGAGATATGCATTTTCAGTGATAATCTTCATGATTCTGCTGTTACAAGTGTGCAGAATCACCGAAATCGCTGTTTTCGTGCTATTGAATGCGAAAAACACGTTTTCTGGTGTTTTCAGCACTCCACAGTGCGTTTGATATGCGGAAACTGCGATATCTTCGGTATCGTTGTTGTTTCCAGCTGAGATATGCATTTTCTACGATAATCTTCGAGTTTCTTCTGTGACAAGTGTGCAGAATCACCGAAATCGCTGTTTTCGTGCTATTGGATGCGAAAAACACGTTTTCTGGTGTTTTCAGCACGCCACAGTGCGTTTGATGTGCGGAAACTGCCATATATTCGGTATCGTTGTTGTTTCCAGCTGAGATATGCATTTTCAGTGGTAATCTTCATGATTCTGCTGTTACAAGTGTGCAGAATCACCGAAGTCGGTGTTTTCGTGCTATTGGATGCGAAAAACACGTTTTCTGGTGTTTTCAGCACTCCACAGTGAGTCTGATATGCGGAAACTGCGATATCTTCGGTATCGTTGTTGTTTCTAGCTGAGATATGCATTTTCTACGATAATCTTCGAGTTTCATCTGTGACAAGTGTGCAGAATCACCGAAATCGCTGTTTTCGTGCTAATGAATGCGAAAAACACGTTTTCTGGTGTTTTCAGCACTCCACAGTGCGTTTGATATGCGGAAACTGCCATATCTTCGGTATCGTTGTTGTTTCCAGCTGAGAAATGCATTTTCAGTGATAATCTTCATGATTCTGCTGTTACAAGTGTGCAGAATCACCGAAATCGCTGTTTTCGTGCTTTTGAATGCGAAAAACACGTTTTCTGGTGTTTTCAGCACTCCACAGTGCGTTTGATATGCGGAAACTACGATATCTTCGGTATCGTTGTTGTTTCCAGCTGAGATATGCATTTTCAGTGATAATGTTCATGGTTCTGCTGTTACAAGTGTGCAGAGTCACCGAAATCGCTGTTTTCGTGCTATTGAATGCGAAAAACACATTTTCTGGTGTTTTCAGCACTTCACAGTGAGTCTGATATGCGGAAACTGCGATATCTTCGGTATCGGTGTTGTTTCCAGCTGAGATATGCATTTTCTACGATAATCTTCGAACTTCTTCTGTGACAAGTGTGCAGAATCACCGAAATCGCTGTTTTCGTGCTATTGAATGCGAAAAACACGTTTTCTGGTGTTTTCAGCACTCCACAGTGCGTTTGATATGCGGAAACTACGATATCTTCGGTATCGTTGTTACTTCCAGCTGAGATATGCATTTTCAGTGATAATCTTCATGATTCTGCTGTTACAAGTGTGCAGAATCACCGAAATCGCTGTTTTCGTGCTATTGAATGCGAAAAACACGTTTTCTGGTGTTTTCAGCACTCCACAGTGCGTTTGATATGCGGAAACTGCGATATCTTCGGTATTGTTGTTGTTTCCAGCTGAGATATGCATTTTCTACGATAATCTTCGAGTTTCTTCTGTGACAAGTGTGCAGAATCACCGAAATCGCTGTTTTCGTGCTATTGGATGCGAAAAACACGTTTTCTGGTGTTTTCAGCACGCCACAGTGCGTTTGATGTGCGGAAACTGCCATATATTCGGTATCGTTGTTGTTTCCAGCTGAGATATGCATTTTCAGTGGTAATCTTCATGATTCTGCTGTTACAAGTGTGCAGAATCACCGAAGTCGGTGTTTTCGTGCTATTGGATGCGAAAAACACGTTTTCTGGTGTTTTCAGCACTCCACAGTGAGTCTGATATGCGGAAACTGCGATATCTTCGGTATCGTTGTTGTTTCTAGCTGAGATATGCATTTTCTACGATAATCTTCGAGTTTCATCTGTGACAAGTGTGCAGAATCACAGAAATCACTGTTTTCGTGCTATTGGATGCGAAAAACACGTTTTCTGGTGTTTTCAGCACGCCACAGAGCGTTTGACATGCGGAAAATGCGATATCTTCGGTATCGTTGCTGTTTCCAGCTCAGATATGCATTTTCAGCGATAATCTTCATGATGCTGCTGTTACAAGTGTGCGGAATCACCGAAATTGCTGTTTTCGTGGTATTGGATGCGAAAAACACGTTTTCTGGTGTTTTCAGCACTCCACAGTGAGTCTGATATGCGGAATCTGCGATATCTTCGGTATCGTTGTTGTTTCCAGCCTCGATATGCATTTTCTACGATAATCTTCGAGTTTCATCTGTGACAAGTGTGCAGAATCACCGAAATCGCTGTTTTCGTGCTATTGGATGCGAAAAACACGTTTGCTGGTGTTTTCAGCACTCCACAGTGCGTTTGATATGCGGAAACTACGATATCTTCGGTATCGTTGTTGCTTCCAGCTGAGATATGCATTTTCAGTGATAATCTTCATGATTCTGCTGTTACAAGTGTGCAGAATCACCGAAATCGCTGTTTTCGTGCTATTGGATGCGAAAAACACGTTTTCTGGTGTTTTCAGCACTCCACAGTGCGTTTGATATGCGGAAACTGCGATATCTTCGGTATCGTTGTTGTTTCCAGCTGAGATATGCATTTTCAGCGATAATCTTCATGATTCTGCTGTTACAAATGTGCAGAATCACCGAAATTGCTGGTTTCGTGCTTTTGAATGCGAAAAACACGTTTTCTGGTGTTTTCAGCACACCACAGTTCGTTTGATATGCGGAAACTGCCATATCTTCGGTATCGTTGTTGTTTCCAGCTGAGATATGCATTTTCAGTGATAATCATCATGATTCTGCTGTTACAAGTGTGCAGAATCACCGAAATCGATGTTTTCGTGCTTTTGAATGCGAAAAACACTTTTCTAGTGTTTTCAGCACGCCACAGTGCGTTTGATGTGCGGAAACTGCCATATATTCGGTATCGTTGTTGTTTCCAGCTGAGATATGCATTTTCAGTGATAATCTTCATGATTCTGCTGTTACAAGTGTGCAGAATCACCGAAATCGGTGTTTTCGTGCTATTGGATGCGAAAAACACGTTTTCTGGTGTTTTCAGCACGCCACAGAGCGTTTGACATGCGGAAAATGCGATATCTTCGGTATCGTTGTTGTTTCCAGCTGAGATATGCATTTTCAGTGATAATCTTCATGATGTTACGTCTATCGACGTTGGACTTAGACACTTACCTGTGACAGTGAGAGTGAGAAGCAACGAACGCTATTAGAATGTAAGATAGCGTAGAACCTTCTAGTATACTAAGATAGCAAGTAAGCACGTAACCAATAATCTTAAGACCGAATTAACCATAACATAGATACTAAGCCACTACCATATCCTATTACCGACATCCGCTCTCACGATCAACTCTTATCTATAAACACATTCCTTCAATATCTCCAGACTAAACCTCGACTATCGACATCCGCTCTCACGACCAACTCTTATCTATAAACACATTCCTCCGACATCACATCACACTTCTCCTATATCTAATCTTATAAACATCCTCCTCGACTCCAACTCCTTATCTTATCACATTTACACCAGATCCAGTAACATACGAATTCTTCTCTTATCTTATAAACATCCTCCTCGACTCCAACTCCTTATCTTATCTCATAAACACCAGATCCAGTAACATACGAATTCCTCTCCTATCTTATAAACATCCACCTACCTAATCTACCCCGGTCTCACGCTCCTCATATCTTATCTCCATACTCCACTAGTATAAAACAAGCAAGCGCCCAGGCCTCACAAGACAGTTCCACTCCGGAACTCCCGGAGTGTACATCGCGTTTCTACATCAAGTGTTTCTATTTCCAAGCGTTACTATTTCTAAGTGTTTCTATTTCTAAGCGTTTCTATTTCTAAGTGTTTCTATATCCAAGTGTTACTATTTCATTGTATTCCTATATCTTATATTATATTACTATTACCATATTCAATTGTATTCCATATCTTATATAACCTACATCGTGAAGTATATCAAATAGATTATTCATATTATAATTCCATATTCAATTATTATAACCATTTACCAAAGTGCGCGATTCACATATCAACTGCTACACTATTATCATCCAGCCTGCAGTTAACAAGGAGTCTAGGTAAGTACCATTTACAATCTACTGAATTAGCGAAAGTCCCCGTTAGACGCAGACGTACGCGCTGCGTGAACGCAAAGAACAGTATATTATTGTGCTCCGTCTCGATTTTGCCAAAATAGCGCGATCCGGGACGTAACAATTGGTGACAGCGGTGGGATAGCTGTTCACTTTCGCGAATTATTTGGTTAGATCAAACATTGGTGATCCTTACCATCTCCTTTCCACATTTCCAGTTCTTGCATTTGCTTATTGACGCAAGCGCTGACGCTAGTGCTACTGTTCTTGATCTGATGGAATCTCGCAGTTACCTTGCGACTGATCCGGATGTCTTGCACAGAGTCAAGAAGGTGAGTGTCTAGAACTACTTTCCAAAAAAAAATTTTTTTTATTCAAACATACCATAACCTATCTCAACCCGACCAGACTCGAAAACGAGGACGCCGTGGTGGTAGAAAGGTGCAAGTGAGGAGGCTTGCAGCCATTCAGCGGGAGTTGAAGGAAATCCAAGCGCAGCAGCCTGCGCCGGAAATCCTGAAACCTTGCGAAAGCGCAGGAGCCGAGCGAATCATCGAGACGTTCACCATCGGCGACTCTGACGACGAAACGGTCGATATTCCAATTCCCCCGCCGCCAATAGAGATCATCGACACAAATACGGCGCTTAAGGTGCGGCACCACCGCGAAATCCCAAGGAAGGTGTTACTGTCCTTCATTCGTGATTTTTCAAAGGAGGATCTACCGAACTTACCGAAAGAAATCGCCGATTGGTGTACCTTCCAATTCATATACCAATAAATTAAAATTTACCTACATACATACATTCAATTTCCCTCCTAAAATGGATACGCGCTCAAAGAAACTCGCGGAAAACGGCGAGGCAAGCCGCGCGGAGCACGATTGTACTACCTTGCGACAGGAGCGCGACGCTGCGCTGGCGGAGATCGACGCAATCAGGAGAGAATACAAAGTACATCGCCCCGTTAGCGACATAATTCAAACAGATTCATTCACGCTCAAAGAAGCGCTAGCGTTAGTACCTACCTTTAATGGGTTGCAACCACCGGTACTTACGTTTACTCGCGCATGCAACCGTGCACGCGATCTTCTACCTCCCAGTGCCGAAAGCACTCTTACTCGGTTAATATTAACGCGGTTAAGCGGACGCGCGGCAACCGCGGTCGAAGACGAACGATATCTGAGCATTTCGGACCTCTGTAACCGATTGAAAAGGGTATTCGGCCCTCAGAAAACGGTGGATCACTACCGCGGCGATCTGGCCAACATATACATGCGCGGTGACGAACATATACTAGATTTCATTACACGCGTCAAGGATATCCGCAACGCCATTATAGATTGCGATACAAACCCAATTAGTGAGATTGACAATCTCACAGCCGATTGTTTCATCCGCGGCGTCAACCCACAAATACGGACAGAACTCCGTCACCTTCGTAGAAGTCCGCTCTCCAGTATATTCAACGAGGCTATAGAAATCCACAAGGAGCTGGAACGCGATAGCCTCCGCTACGGGCGCACAGTGGAGCAAAAACATGTGCAGTTCCGCGACCCAACGCCGGAAAGGAAACCGTTCCAATCCAACTTTCAATCGCGGTCGTCATGGAGAGACGTGTCACCCAGACCGACGTACAACAACCAATACAGGGAAACACGCGCCCCCCCGCGTGAGAATTACCGCGATAACCGCTCTTACCGCGACGTGGTAGAACCGTCGCGTAGACCCATAAGTCCCGGCAGACCTACCAAACTCTGTTCATATTGCAAATTCACTGGGCACGATATCCACGAGTGCCGCAAACGCGAATTCAATAACAAACGCAGCCAGGGAAACGAGCACGGCCTCCCGTCCAACCAGGACCGAAGGCGGGAGGCTTCGCCAAAGGCGGTCCGCGCAATCATAACGAACGAGGACGAATCGCAAAATGCGAATTAAACCAAAAGGGTAGAGCTCCTCACGTGGAGGTCCTATCGCCAGGACTTCCACGACAAACGACCCTGATGATCGACACGGGATCAGAACCGAACCTGATCAAAAGATCAGCACTTCATCCCCGATATCGGATAGGGGATGAAGAGATACTACAGCTATATGGCATCACGGAGGAAGCGGTGGCCACAATGGGTTCCGTCGGCATCCCTCTATATGGAACGATAATCAAGTTCCATGTAGTTCCCTCCAACTTCCCTATCCTCACAGACGGAATCCTGGGTGCCCACTTCCTCGAGGAAGGGGCCGAGATATCCTTCTTAAAGCGGAAAATATTATGGAAAGGGATAGAAATTCCTTTCGCGAACCCCCCGCATAATGAGCGGAATCGCGAAAGAAACTCCAACTCCCAAAAACCCAAATATAACATGCCCACTAACACCCCACCTCCTACTAATGCCTCCCCTACTAATTCGGGCGAACCAAGCCCAAAGCGTTCCAAATCAAATGCGACGACGCATAACCATTCTAGTTCTTCCAAATCAAATGCGACGACGCATAATTATTCTAGTTCTCCTAACTCTAATGCGACGACGCATAACCATTCCAGTCCTTCCAAATCAAATGCGACGACGCATAATCATTCTAGTTCTTCCAAATCAAATGCGACGACGCATAATCATTCTAGTTCTTCCAAATCGAATGCGACGACGCATAATAATTCTAGTTCTTCCAAATCAAATGCGACGACGCATAATTATTCTAGTTCTTCTAACTCAAATGCGACGACGCATAACAATTCTAGTTCTACCAAATCAAAAGCGACATCGCAAAACTATTCCAGTTCTACTAAATCAAAGACGGCAACGACAAGATCGCCAACATCTGTATCTTGCGGATCTGCTGTCGCGCCCAAGACAGGAGGGCACGAGCACCGAACACGCACGGTCGAGGGCCGAACGGCCAAAGTCATTCAAATTATGACGACTGGGCCAGAAGTAGGTTATCTCCCTCGACAAGAATTGGCACCGGGAGTGCTCGTGTTCGACTCCCTCGTCAAGTCGGCCCACGGCAGAACTCACGTACGCGTCGTCAACACGACTAACGGCACAGTTTCATTCGTCCTACCCACTGTAAAGGTGGAAGAAATCGCCGAACTCAGCGACGAGCCAAAAACAACGAAGCCTTACCACATCTTCCCAATTCAAAACCCCCGATCGCATCGGGAACGCGAAAAAGAAATTACCGATACAATAAATCTCGACCATCTAAACGACGAAGAACGCGAGCATGTCGAAAGTCTCATACAGGAGAACAGCGACATCTTTCACCTACAGGGCGAGAAACTGTGTAAAACGAGAATAGTCGAACATACGATCCCCACAAAGGACGACAAGCCGATCCACGTGAAGCAATACAGGTATCCACCGATCCACAAGGAAGAAATCAACAACCAAATGAAGGAGTTGTTGGGTAGCGACATTGTGAGTCCCTCAACATCTCCTTATAACTCCCCCTTGTGGATTGTTCCCAAAAAGCCGGATGCAGACGGGAACAAGAGGTGGAGAATGGTGATCGATTTCAGGCAATTAAATGAAAAAACCGAGCCAGACGCGTATCCGTTGCCCAGTATCGTAGAAATACTAGACCAACTGGGCTCAGCAAAGTACTTCTCCACTTTCGACCTCGCGTCCGGTTTCCATCAAATAGGGATGGGCGCTGAAGACGCGCGGAAAACAGCATTCTCAACCCCATATGGGCATTACGAATTCAACCGCATGCCGTTCGGGCTGCGGAACGCACCGGCAACCTTTCAGCGCCTAATGGATTCTGTACTGAGCGGTCTGCAAGGTACAGAAATGTTCGTCTACTTGGACGACATAGTCATTTATGCTTCGTCTCTTTCGGAACACAAATCCAAATTCACCAAGCTAGCGAAACGCCTCCGCAAGGCAAACTTAAAATTACAACCGTCCAAGTGCACGTTCCTCCGCCGGGAAGTCGCCTATTTAGGCCATATAATAAGCGACGAAGGTGTCAAACCATGCCCGAATAAAATCAGCGCCGTTAAAGAGTTCCCTAAGCCTAAAAATTCCAAACAGGTCCGGGAATTCCTCGGTCTGGCAGGCTACTATAGACGGTTCATATGCAAATTCTCACACATTTCTAAACCATTAACGTCACTATTGCGCAAAGACGCCAAGTTCGAGTGGAATCTTCCACAGGAGAAAGCATTCGAAACGTTGCGAACAGCATTGTGCACTGAACCTGTGCTCCGTTATCCTGATTTTACCAAACCGTTCCATATCACAACCGACGCGTCCAATTACGCAATAGGTGCCATACTAAGTCAGGGTGAGATCAACCGAGATCAGCCGATCGCTTACGCGTCGCGCCTACTCCACGGTGCAGAATTAAACTACGCCACGATAGAGAAAGAATGCTTAGCCATCATTTACGCCGTCCAGCACTTCAGATCCTATATCTACGGGAAGCAATTTAATCTCATCACAGACCACCAGCCGCTGGTCTGGATGAATTCCGTAAAGGATCCGTCATCGCGATTACTCCGCTGGCGATTAAAACTAGCCGAGTACGAATACCAAATCATATACAAAGCAGGAAAGATCAACACTAACGCAGACGCTCTTTCCCGAAACCCAATCCAAACTCCTATATATCCACTAACATCAGACTCCACTACATCTCCATTACTATTCCAATCCCAACCTTCCACCTCTTCTTCTACATCACCAGCCGCCGACGACGAAATCGATATATCAAGTCCAACAATAACACCGACAAACGTACGATACACACGAGACAGACTGATAATGAAGAACGATAATCTGGCATGTTTTATGTCCCTCGCAAACGACCCATTAGACGAAGGCGCGATAGACCTATTCAAACACGGAAAACTACCCAATCTGACAAACGCGACTATTGGCAGAGCAAAAGTTCACTCGGGAAAATTCACTCTGATACAGCTACCGGTAAAACAATCATTGACACACACAGCAACGCACGAAGACGTTATCGAATCACTCAGAGCCCTACGCGACGCAATCATAGAATTAAACCTGCAAACAATAACGATATCTCGAGCCTCGTTAGACGACATCCACTGGACAATTATACGCGACGCATTGATAGAACTTTTAGAAGACACGAACGTCACAATTACAATTTGCACGAACGAAATCATTATACCCACGGAAGACGTTAGACAAGACATAATCTTCGAAAATCATACATCCGCATACGCCGGACACAAAGGTGTCACAAAAACTTATAGACGAATTCGCGAGAAATACTTCTGGCCACAAATGAAACTAGAGATTACAAAATTCGTAACAATATGCAAAGATTGCCAAACACGAAAACTAACTAGAGTCAAAACCAGAAATCCGATGATATTAACAGATACGCCGGGACAGGCGTTCGATAAAATCGCACTCGACGTCGTCGGTCCTCTTCCCACCACCCACACAGGCTTCCAATACATCCTCACTATGCAGGATCTCCTTACCAAATACTCCATCGCCGTCCCCCTCAAAAACACGTCCGCAGTAGAAACAGCCGACGCCTTAGTTGACCACCTAATCTGTAGATTTGGCACCCCGAAAGCAATACTCACAGACCAGGGCACGAACTTCGTTAACGCCCTCATGCGCGCAGTAACTCGTAGATTCAGAATCCAACACATTAAGACCACAGCGTTCCATCCGCAGACAAACGGCTCGCTCGAGCGATCCCATCTCGTTCTGACGGAGTACCTAAAACAATTCGTAAACAATAAAAATGACTGGAATAATTGGCTTCAGTGCGCAATGTTCAGTTATAACACAAGTATGCACGAAGGCACACTCCATACCCCCCATGAGCTAATATTTGGCAGCAAGGCTAGAGTGCCATCTGCATTTTCATACGAAACGCCTGTGGAAGATGAAACTTACACCGCGTATCTTAAGAAACTCGAAACCAGACTCGCGGAATCTAGAGCGATAGCAGCCGCCAATCTAAACATCGCAAAGCAAAAATCTAAACGGTATTATGACCGTAAGCTAAACCCACAGGAATTCTCGGAAGGAGATTTGGTGTACCTCTTAAAGGAACCAACCAAGGGCAAATTCGACACCCAGTACACCGGACCACACAGGGTATCCCGCGTAATGGAGAACAACAACGTTCGTTTGACACTCGACACCGGTCGAGAAAGGATCGTGCACAAAAATAAACTAAAGCGCGCGAAAACTACGACTCCCTCAATGTCACCCTCACCCAATCTCGCATGACTAGTATATAAGGGGCGGAGAAGAGCCGAAGAAACCAGTATTCGACGAACCGCCACCACCATGCACATCAGGGCAGCCATTCTATTCATCACAGCATCCTCAGCTACGGGCCTCATCGGCTACGACTGTAGCGGACCTACACTGAACCTTACAACTTACTCCATTGCCGACCCGATACGATGCGGAGCAGACACCGCAAAGCCAACAGTCACCTCTAAGCCTATCCAATTACTCCAACTGTCGGACTTCCACGCGACACCAGTGATCCAGTGCCAGGTCGAAGTCGACAGAACCATATACCACTGCGGCATGCACTCCCATGTTTCGGCGGTGGAAAACGGGAGACAGATCTACCTCCTCAACACCCCGAGGGACATATGTCGTATGCTACACAACACAGGCACGCTCTTCATTACGCCTGCATCGCAAGTCTCAGGTATACAACCAAACTCAACTGCATCGCGTAGCCTGACACTTTCGGGTAAACTCGAAAACGACGGGACATGCCACGGGTCCACCTTCAGCGACCCATTCGGCACCTGGACAGACGTCGTGGTCCAAGCCGTGATTAGGATAAAGATCACGGACTACACGGCATCGATCAAGCTATCCACCGACGAAATCATTCTGCACTCCGGACAGCGGTGCCCCGTACAACGAGGATCCTGCCTCGACGCGGAAAACGGTTACTCCTTCTGGCAGACTTCGCCAATGGATAGCTGTAACTTCGAGAAATACGACGTGCTATACCAAGGACAAGCGACGATCCTCCAACAAGAAAAAGGACTAACCTTATATTCGGTGACCTCCCATGATACCACATTCGCATTGGCACGGACCACAGAATCGAAAATTTGCGGCTACATCTTGATCCACACCGAGCACCCAAAATTGTTCATACTCGAGACAGCAGCCGGAGAGCAACCTAGAACACGGAAGCCAATATCAGTAAACAATCTCGACATTTTCACATACGTCAACTCTAAATTTATATACGTAGAAAAACATTTCAAAACGCAAATCACGCAACTATACGACGACGTCATAAAACAGCGCTGCGCCCTCGAGAAGCAGATACTCCACAACGCGCTCACACTCATACATCTCGCACCCGCAGAAGTCGCCACCATGGTAACAAGAGAACCGGGCTACATGGCCATCCCAACGGGAGAAACGATCCACATCATCAAGTGCATCCCCGTCATATGCCAGCTAAGGCAGACAAACAACTGCTACGACGAACTCCCGGTTACCTATAAAAATAATTCCTTATTTCTAACGCCAATCCACAGAATTTTAACCACCACCGGAACCAGGAGGGAATGTAGCGACCTCCTGCCCACCATGTACAAAATTCACGGACAATGGTATAAACTATCTCCAAAACCGATAGAAACATTACCTCCAACCCAGCTCAAACCCTTGGCACAGTCAACATGGAAATACATAGACCCCCACAACCTCGCAGACGGAGGCATCTACTCGCATGATGATGTTCAGAAACTCAAGGACCGCATCATGTTCCCTATAGAACGCCCGACTATCATCAACACACTAGCCCAAGGAGCCACCGGACGACAATACGAAACCAGCGACGTGAACCTGTGCAACCTCCTGGACGACAGGACCCTGGACCACATTGCCGCTTCGACCGCCAAACGGATCTGGTCAGGCTTCGTAACCTTCGGATCCTTCACAGCCGGTTTCATCGGCATCTACCTAGCAATCCGTGCCGTGAAAGCAGCCATCAGCGTGGTGATAAACGGCATCGCGCTGCATTCCATCTACGGGTGGAGCTTGAAACTCCTCGGAGCTGCATGGAGCTCCGTCACAAACTTCCTGCTGTACATAAACCAGAGGAAGACCCCCAACATCGTGGAACTTCAGGGAACCGGAACAGCCCCTACTGAGGATACCGCACCCCTGAACCCGAACCCCAAACCAGACCCCAACACAGACGGAGAAACGTCAGTCACACCTCATAGAGCTAACAAGCTCTACCCCCAGTGTCATCTCTCAGATCCCTATGAACATTGAGGAAAATTCTCTTCAAGAATTTTCTCCCCAGGGAGGGAGGTGTTTAGGTCTAGCGACGTTGGACTTAGACACTTACCTGTGACAGTGAGAGTGAGAAGCAACGAACGCTATTAGAATGTAAGATAGCGTAGAACCTTCTAGTATACTAAGATAGCAAGTAAGCACGTAACCAATAATCTTAAGACCGAATTAACCATAACATAGATACTAAGCCACTACCATATCCTATTACCGACATCCGCTCTCACGATCAACTCTTATCTATAAACACATTCCTCCGACATCACATCACACTTCTCCTATATCTAATCTTATAAACATCCTCCTCGACTCCAACTCCTTATCTTATCACATATACACCAGATCCAGTAACATACGAATTCTTCTCTTATCTTATAAACATCCTCCTCGACTCCAACTCCTTATCTTATCTCATAAACACCAGATCCAGTAACATACGAATTCCTCTCCTATCTTATAAACATCCACCTACCTAATCTACCCCGGTCTCACGCTCCTCATATCTTATCTCCATACTCCACTAGTATAAAACAAGCAAGCGCCCAGGCCTCACAGACAGTTCCACTCCGGAACTCCCGGAGTGTACATCGCGTTTCTACATCAAGTGTTTCTATTTCCAAGCGTTACTATTTCTAAGTGTTTCTATTTCTAAGCGTTTCTATTTCTAAGTGTTTCTATATCCAAGTGTTACTATTTCATTGTATTCCTATATCTTATATTATATTACTATTACCATATTCAATTGTATTCCATATCTTATATAACCTACATCGTGAAGTATATCAAATAGATTATTCATATTATAATTCCATATTCAATTATTATAACCATTTACCAAAGTGCGCGATTCACATATCAACTGCTACACTATTATCATCCAGCCTGCAGTTAACAAGGAGTCTAGGTAAGTACCATTTACAATCTACTGAATTAGCGAAAGTCCCCGTTAGACGCAGACGTACGCGCTGCGTGAACGCAAAGAACAGTATATTATTGTGCTCCGTCTCGATTTTGCCAAAATAGCGCGATCCGGGACGTAACAGATGCGAAAAACACGTTTTCTGGTGTTTTCAGCACGCCACAGAGCGTTTGACATGCGGAAAATGCGTTATCTTCGGTATCGTTGTTGTTTCCAGCTCAGATATGCATTTTCAGCGATAATCTTCATGATTCTGCTGTTACAAGTGTGCAGAATCACCGAAATCGCTGTTTTCGTGCTGTTGAATGCGAAAATCACGTTTTCTGAAGTTTTCAGCACACCACAGTGCGTTTGATATGCGGAAACTGCCATATCGTCGGTATCGTTGTTGTTTCCAGCTGAGATATGCATTTTCAGCGATAATCTTCATGATTCTGCTGTTACAAGTGTGCAGAATCACCGAAGTCGGTGTTTTCGTGCTATTGGATGCGAAAAACACGTTTTCTGGTGTTTTCAGCACACCACAGTGCGTTTGATATGCGGAAACTGCCATATCTTCGGTATCGTTGTTGTTTCCAGCTGAGATATGCATTTTCAGTGATAATCTTCATGATTCTGCTGTTACAAGTGTGCAGAATCACCGAAATCGATGTTTTCGTGCTTTTGAATGCGAAAAACATTTTTTCTGGTGTTTTCAGGACGCCACAGTGCGTTTGATGTGCGGAAACTGCCATATATTCGGTATCGTTGTTGTTTCCAGCTCAGATATGCATTTTCAGTGATAATCTTCATGATTCTGCTGTTACAAGTGTGCAGAATCACCGAAATCGGTGTTTTCGTGCTATTGGATGCGAAAAACACGTTTTCTGGTGTTTTCAGCACTCCACAGTGCGTTTGGTATGCGGAAACTACGATATCTTCGGAATCGTTGTTGTTTCCAGCTGAGATATGCATTTTCAGTGATAGTCTTCATGATTCTGCTGTTACAAGTGTGCAGAATCACCGAAATCGCTGTTTTCGTGCTAATGAATGCGAAAAACACGTTTTCTGGTGTTTTCAGCACTCCACAGTGCGTTTGATATGCGGAAACTGCCATATCTTCGGTATCGTTGTTGTTTCCAGCTGAGAAATGCATTTTCAGTGATAATCTTCATGATTCTGCTGTTACAAGTGTGCAGAATCACCGAAATCGCTGTTTTCGTGCTTTTGAATGCGAAAAACACGTTTTCTGGTGTTTTCAGCACTCCACAGTGCGTTTGATATGCGGAAACTACGATATCTTCGGTATCGTTGTTGTTTCCAGCTGAGATATGCATTTTCAGTGATAATGTTCATGGTTCTGCTGTTACAAGTGTGCAGAGTCATCGAAATCGCTGTTTTCGTGCTATTGAATGCGAAAAACACATTTTCTGGTGTTTTCAGCACTTCACAGTGAGTCTGATATGCGGAAACTGCGATATCTTCGGTATCGGTGTTGTTTCCAGCTGAGATATGCATTTTCTACGATAATCTTCGAACTTCTTCTGTGACAAGTGTGCAGAATCACCGAAATCGCTGTTTTCGTGCTATTGAATGCGAAAAACACGTTTTCTGGTGTTTTCAGCACTCCACAGTGCGTTTGATATGCGGAAACTACGATATCTTCGGTATCGTTGTTACTTCCAGCTGAGATATGCATTTTCAGTGATAATCTTCATGATTCTGCTGTTACAAGTGTGCAGAATCACCGAAATCGCTGTTTTCGTGCTATTGAATGCGAAAAACACGTTTTCTGGTGTTTTCAGCACTCCACAGTGCGTTTGATATGCGGAAACTGCGATATCTTCGGTATCGTTGTTGTTTCCAGCTGAGATATGCATTTTCTACGATAATCTTCGAGTTTCTTCTGTGACAAGTGTGCAGAATCACCGAAATCGCTGTTTTCGTGCTATTGGATGCGAAAAACACGTTTTGTGGTGTTTTCAGCACGCCACAGTGCGTTTGATGTGCGGAAACTGCCATATATTCGGTATCGTTGTTGTTTCCAGCTGAGATATGCATTTTCAGTGGTAATCTTCATGATTCTGCTGTTACAAGTGTGCAGAATCACCGAAGTCGGTGTTTTCGTGCTATTGGATGCGAAAAACACGTTTTCTGGTGTTTTCAGCACTCCACAGTGAGTCTGATATGCGGAAACTGCGATATCTTCGGTATCGTTGTTGTTTCTAGCTGAGATATGCATTTTCTACGATAATCTTCGAGTTTCATCTGTGACAAGTGTGCAGAATCACAGAAATCACTGTTTTCGTGCTATTGGATGCGAAAAACACGTTTTCTGGTGTTTTCAGCACGCCACAGAGCGTTTGACATGCGGAAAATGCGATATCTTCGGTATCGTTGCTGTTTCCAGCTCAGATATGCATTTTCAGCGATAATCTTCATGATGCTGCTGTTACAAGTGTGCGGAATCACCGAAATTGCTGTTTTCGTGCTATTGGATGCGAAAAACACGTTTTCTGGTGTTTTCAGCACTCCACAGTTAGTCTGATATGCGGAATCTGCGATATCTTCGGTATCGTTGTTGTTTCCAGCCTCGATATGCATTTTCTACGATAATCTTCGAGTTTCATCTGTGACAAGTGTGCAGAATCACCGAAATCGCTGTTTTCGTGCTATTGGATGCGAAAAACACGTTTGCTGGTGTTTTCAGCACTCCACAGTGCGTTTGATATGCGGAAACTACGATATCTTCGGTATCGTTGTTGCTGCCAGCTGAGATATGCATTTTCAGTGATAATCTTCATGATTCTGCTGTTACAAGTGTGCAGAATCACCGAAATCGCTGTTTTCGTGCTATTGAATGCGAAAAACACGTTTTCTGGTGTTTTCAGCACTCCACAGTGCGTTTGATATGCGGAAACTGCGATATCTTCGGTATCGTTGTTGTTTCCAGCTGAGATATGCATTTTCTACGATAATCTTCGAGTTTCTTCTGTGACAAGTGTGCAGAATCACCGAAATCGCTGTTTTCGTCCTATTGGATGCGAAAAACACGTTTTCTGGTGTTTTCAGCACTCCACAGTGCGTTTGATATGCGGAAACTGCGATATCTTCGGTATCGTTGTTGTTTCCAGCTGAGATATGCATTTTCAGCGATAATCTTCATGATTCTGCTGTTACAAATGTGCAGAATCACCGAAATTGCTGGTTTCGTGCTGTTACGTCCCGGATCGCGCTATTTTGGCAAAATCGAGACGGAGCACAATAATATACTGTTCTTTGCGTTCACGCAGCGCGTACGTCTGCGTCTAACGGGGACTTTCGCTAATTCAGTCGATTGTAAATGGTACTTACCTAGACTCCTTGTTAACTGCAGGCTGGATGATAATAGCGTAGCAGTTGATATGTGAATCGCGCACTTTGATAAATGGTTATAATAATTGAATATGGAATTATAATATGAATAATCTATTTAATATACTTCACGATGTAGGTTATATAAGATATAGAATACAATTGAGTATGGTAATAGTAATATAATATAAGATATAGGAATACAATGAAATAGTAACACTTGGATATAGAACACTTAGAAATAGTAACGCTTGGAAATAGAAACACTTAGAAATAGTAACGCTTGGAAATAGAAACACTTAGAAATAGTAACGCTTGGAAATAGAAACACTTGATGTAGAAACGCGATGTACACTCCGGGAGTTCCGGAGTGGAACTGTCCGTGAGGCCTGGGCGCTTGCTTGTTTTATACTAGTGGAGTATGGAGATAAGATATGAGGAGCGTGAGACCGGGGTAGATTAGGTAGGTGGATGTTTATAAGATAGGAGAGGAATTCGTATGTTACTGGATCTGGTGTTTATGAGATAAGATAAGGAGTTGGAGTCGAGGAGGATGTTTATAAGATAAGAGAAGAATTCGTATGTTACTGGATCTGGTGTATATGTGATAAGATAAGGAGTTGGAGTCGAGGAGGATGTTTATAAGATTAGATATAGGAGAAGTGTGATGTGATGTCGGAGGAATGTGTTTATAGATAAGAGTTGGTCGTGAGAGCGGATGTCGATAGTCGAGGTTTAGTCTGGAGATATTGAAGTAATGTGTTTATAGATAAGAGTTGATCGTGAGAGCGGATGTCGGTAATAGGATATGGTAGTGGCTTAGTATCTATGTTATGGTTAATTCGGTCTTAAGATTATTGGTTACGTGCTTACTTGCTATCTTAGTATACTAGAAGGTTCTACGCTATCTTACATTCTAATAGCGTTCGTTGCTTCTCACTCTCACTGTCACAGGTAAGTGTCTAAGTCCAACGTCGCTAGACGTAACACCTCCCTCCCTGGGGAGAAAATTCTTGTAGAGAATTTTCCTCAATGTTCATAGGGGTCTGAGAGATGGCACTGGGGGTAGAGCTTGTTGGCTCTATGAGGTGTGACGGACGTTTCTCCGTCTGTGTTGGGGTCGGGTTTGGGATTCGGGTTCAGGGATGCGGTGTCCTCAGTAGGGGCTGTTCCGGTTCCCTGAAGTTCCACGATGTTGGGGGTCTTCCTCTGGTTTAGGTACAGCAGGAAGTTTGTGGCGGAGCTCCATGCAGCTCCGAGGAGTTTCAAGCTCCACCCGTAGATGGAATGCAGCGCGATGCCGTTTATCACCACGCTGATGGCTGCTTTCACGGCACGGATTGCTAGGTAGATGCCGATGAACCCGGCTGTGAAGGATCCGAAGGTTACGAAGCCTGACCAGATCCGTTTGGCGGTCGAAGCGGCAATGTGGTCCAGGGTCCTGTCGTCCAGGAGGTTGTACAGGTTCACGTCGCTGGTTTCGTATTGTCGTCCGGTGGCTCCTTGGGCTAGTGTGTTGATGATAGTTGGGCGTTCTATAGGAAACATGATGCGGTCCTTGAGTTTCTGGACATCATCGTGCGAGTAGATGCCTCCGTCTGCGAGGTTGTGAGGGTCTATGTATTTCCATGTTGACTGTGCCAAGGGTTTGAGCTGGGTTGGTGGTAATGTTTCTATCGGTTTTGGAGATAGTTTATACCATTGTCCGTGAATTTTGTACATGGTGGGCAGGAGGTCGCTACATTCCCTCCTGGTTCCGGTGGTGGTTAAAATTCTGTGGATTGGCGTTAGAAATAAGGAATTATTTTTGTAGGTAACCGGGAGTTCGTCGTAGCAGTGGTTTGTCTGCCTTAGCTGGCATATGACGGGGATGCACTTGATGATGTGGATCGTTTCTCCCGTTGGGATGGCCATGTAGCCCGGTTCTCTTGTTACCATGGTGGCGACTTCTGCGGGTGCGAGATGTATGAGTGTGAGCGCGTTGTGGAGTATCTGCTTCTCGAGCGCGCAGCGCTGTTTTACGACGTCGTCGTATAGTTGCGTGATTTGCGTTTTGAAATGTTTTTCTACGTATATAAATTTAGAGTTGACGTATGTGAAAATGTCGAGATTGTTTACTGATATTGGCTTCCGTGTTCTAGGTTGCTCTCCGGCTGCTGTCTCGAGTATGAACAATTTTGGGTGCTCGGTGTGGATCAAGATGTAGCCGCAAATTTTCGATTCTGAGGTCCGTGCCAATGCGAATGTGGTATCCTGGGAGGTTACCGAATATAAGGTTAGTCCCTTTTCTTGTTGGAGGATCGTCGCTTGTCCTTGGTATAGCACGTCGTATTTCTCGAAGTTACAGCTATCCATTGGCGAGGTCTGCCAGAAGGAGTAACCGTTTTCCGCGTCGAGGCAGGATCCTCGTTGTACGGGGCACCGCTGTCCGGAGTGCAGAATGATTTCGTCGGTGGATAGCTTGATCGATGCCGTGTAATCCGTGATCTTTATCCTAATCACGGCTTGGACCACGACGTCTGTCCAGGTGCCGAATGGGTCGCTGAAGGTGGACCCGTGGCATGTCCCGTCGTTTTCGAGTTTACCCGAAAGTGTCAGGCTACGCGATGCAGTTGAGTTTGGTTGTATACCTGTGACTTGCGATGCAGGCGTTATGAAGAGCGTGCCTGTGTTGTGTAGCATACGACATATGTCCCTCGGGGTGTTGAGGAGGTAGATCTGTCTCCCGTTTTCCACCGCCGAAACATGGGAGTGCATGCCGCAGTGGTATATGGTTCTGTCGACTTCGACCTGGCACTGGATCACTGGTGTCGCGTGGAAGTCCGACAGTTGGAGTAATTGAATAGGTTTAGAGGTGACTGTTGGTTTTGCGGTGTCTGCTCCGCATCGTATCGGGTCGGTAATGGAGTAAGTTGTAAGGTTCAGAGTAGGTCCGCTACAGTCGTAGCCGATGAGGCCCGTAGCTGAGGATGCTGTGATGAATAGAATGGCTGCCCTGATGTGCATGGTGGTGGCGGTTCGTCGAATACTGGTTTCTTCGGCTCTTCTCCGCCCCTTATATACTAGTCATGCGAGATTGGGTGAGGGTGACATTGAGGGAGTCGTAGTTTTCGCGCGCTTTAGTTTATTTTTGTGCACGATCCTTTCTCGACCGGTGTCGAGTGTCAAACGAACGTTGTTGTTCTCCATTACGCGGGATACCCTGTGTGGTCCGGTGTACTGGGTGTCGAATTTGCCCTTGGTTGGTTCCTTTAAGAGGTACACCAAATCTCCTTCCGAGAATTCCTGTGGGTTTAGCTTACGGTCATAATACCGTTTAGATTTTTGCTTTGCGATGTTTAGATTGGCGGCTGCTATCGCTCTAGATTCCGCGAGTCTGGTTTCGAGTTTCTTAAGATACGCGGTGTAAGTTTCATCTTCCACAGGCGTTTCGTATGAGAATGCGGATGGCACTCTGGCCTTGCTGCCAAATATTAGCTCATGGGGGGTATGGAGTGTGCCTTCGTGCATACTTGTGTTGTAACTGAACATTGCGCACTGAAGCCAATTATTCCAGTCATTTTTATTGTTTACGAATTGTTTTAGGTACTCCGTCAGAACGAGATGGGATCGCTCGAGCGAGCCGTTTGTCTGCGGATGGAACGCTGTGGTCTTAATGTGTTGGATTCTGAATCTACGAGTTACTGCGCGCATGAGGACATTAACGAAGTTCGTGCCCTGGTCTGTGAGAATTGCTTTCGGCGTGCCAAATCTACAGATTAGGTGGTCAACTAAAGCGTCGGCTGTTTCTACTGCGGACGTGGTTTTGAGGGGGACGGCGATGGAGTATTTGGTAAGGAGATCCTGCATAGTGAGGATATATTGGAAGCCTGTGTGGGTGGTGGGAAGAGGACCGACGACGTCGAGTGCGATTTTATCGAACGCCTGTCCCGGCGTATCTGTTAATATCATCGGATTTCTGGTTTTGACTCTAGTTAGTTTTCGTGTTTGGCAATCTTTGCATGTTGTTACGAATTTTGTAATCTCTAGTTTCATTTGTGGCCAGAAGTATTTCTCGCGAATTCGTCTATAAGTTTTTGTGACACCTTTGTGTCCGGCGTATGCGGATGTATGATTTTCGAAGATTATGTCTTGTCTAACGTCTTCCGTGGGTATAATGATTTCGTTCGTGCAAATTGTAATTGTGACGTTCGTGTCTTCTAAAAGTTCTATCAATGCGTCGCGTATAATTGTCCAGTGGATGTCGTCTAACGAGGCTCGAGATATCGTTATTGTTTGCAGGTTTAATTCTATGATTGCGTCGCGTAGGGCTCTGAGTGATTCGATAACGTCTTCGTGCGTTGCTGTGTGTGTCAATGATTGTTTTACCGGTAGCTGTATCAGAGTGAATTTTCCCGAGTGAACTTTTGCTCTGCCAATAGTCGCGTTTGTCAGATTGGGTAGTTTTCCGTGTTTGAATAGGTCTATCGCGCCTTCGTCTAATGGGTCGTTTGCGAGGGACATAAAACATGCCAGATTGTCGTTCTTCATTATCAGTCTGTCTCGTGTGTATCGTACGTTTGTCGGTGTTATTGTTGGACTTGATATATCGATTTCGTCGTCGGCGGCTGGTGATGTAGAAGAAGAGGTGGAAGGTTGGGATTGGAATAGTAATGGAGATGTAGTGGAGTCTGATGTTAGTGGATATATAGGAGTTTGGATTGGGTTTCGGGAAAGAGCGTCTGCGTTAGTGTTGATCTTTCCTGCTTTGTATATGATTTGGTATTCGTACTCGGCTAGTTTTAATCGCCAGCGGAGTAATCGCGATGACGGATCCTTTACGGAATTCATCCAGACCAGCGGCTGGTGGTCTGTGATGAGATTAAATTGCTTCCCGTAGATATAGGATCTGAAGTGCTGGACGGCGTAAATGATGGCTAAGCATTCTTTCTCTATCGTGGCGTAGTTTAATTCTGCACCGTGGAGTAGGCGCGACGCGTAAGCGATCGGCTGATCTCGGTTGATCTCGCCCTGACTTAGTATGGCACCTATTGCGTAATTGGACGCGTCGGTTGTGATATGGAACGGTTTGGTAAAATCAGGATAACGGAGCACTGGTTCAGTGCACAATGCTGTTCGCAACGTTTCGAATGCTTTCTCCTGTGGAAGATTCCACTCGAACTTGGCGTCTTTGCGCAATAGTGACGTTAGTGGTTTAGAAATGTGTGAGAATTTGCATATGAACCGTCTATAGTAGCCTGCCAGACCGAGGAATTCCCGGACCTGTTTGGAATTTTTAGGCTTAGGGAACTCTTTAACGGCGCTGATTTTATTCGGGCATGGTTTGACACCTTCGTCGCTTATTATATGGCCTAAATAGGCGACTTCCCGGCGGAGGAACGTGCACTTGGACGGTTGTAATTTTAAGTTTGCCTTGCGGAGGCGTTTCGCTAGCTTGGTGAATTTGGATTTGTGTTCCGAAAGAGACGAAGCATAAATGACTATGTCGTCCAAGTAGACGAACATTTCTGTACCTTGCAGACCGCTCAGTACAGAATCCATTAGGCGCTGAAAGGTTGCCGGTGCGTTCCGCAGCCCGAACGGCATGCGGTTGAATTCGTAATGCCCATATGGGGTTGAGAATGCTGTTTTCCGCGCGTCTTCAGCGCCCATCCCTATTTGATGGAAACCGGACGCGAGGTCGAAAGTGGAGAAGTACTTTGCTGAGCCCAGTTGGTCTAGTATTTCTACGATACTGGGCAACGGATACGCGTCTGGCTCGGTTTTTTCATTTAATTGCCTGAAATCGATCACCATTCTCCACCTCTTGTTCCCGTCTGCATCCGGCTTTTTGGGAACAATCCACAAGGGGGAGTTATAAGGAGATGTTGAGGGACTCACAATGTCGCTACCCAACAACTCCTTCATTTGGTTGTTGATTTCTTCCTTGTGGATCGGTGGATACCTGTATTGCTTCACGTGGATCGGCTTGTCGTCCTTTGTGGGGATCGTATGTTCGACTATTCTCGTTTTACACAGTTTCTCGCCCTGTAGGTGAAAGATGTCGCTGTTCTCCTGTATGAGACTTTCGACATGCTCGCGTTCTTCGTCGTTTAGATGGTCGAGATTTATTGTATCGGTAATTTCTTTTTCGCGTTCCCGATGCGATCGGGGGTTTTGAATTGGGAAGATGTGGTAAGGCTTCGTTGTTTTTGGCTCGTCGCTGAGTTCGGCGATTTCTTCCACCTTTACAGTGGGTAGGACGAATGAAACTGTGCCGTTAGTCGTGTTGACGACGCGTACGTGAGTTCTGCCGTGGGCCGACTTGACGAGGGAGTCGAACACGAGCACTCCCGGTGCCAATTCTTGTCGAGGGAGATAACCTACTTCTGGCCCAGTCGTCATAATTTTAATGACTTTGGCCGTTCGGCCCTCGACCGTGCGTGTTCGGTGCTCGTGCCCTCCTGTCTTGGGCGCGACAGCAGATCCGCAAGATACAGATGTTGGCGATTTTGTCGTTGCCGTCTTTGATTTAGTAGAACTGGAATAGTTTTGCGATGTCGCTTTTGATTTGGTAGAACTAGAATTGTTATGCGTCGTCGCATTTGATTTGGAAGAACTAGAATGGTTATGCGTCGTCGCATTTGATTTGGAAGAATTAGAATTATTATGCGTCGTCGCATTCGATTTGGAAGAACTAGAATGATTATGCGTCGTCGCATTTGATTTGGAAGGACTGGAATTATTATGCATCGTCGCATTTGATTTGGTACGCTTTGGGCTTGGTTCGCCCGAATTAGTAGGGGAGGCATTAGTAGGAGGTGGGGTGTTAGTGGGCATGTTATATTTGGGTTTTTGGGAGTTGGGGTTTCTTTCGCGATTCCGCTCATTATGCGGGGGGTTCGCGAAGGGAATTTCTATCCCTTTCCACAATATTTTCCTCTTTAGGAAGGATATCTCGGCCCCTTCCTCGAGGAAGTGGGCACCCAGGATTCCGTCTGTGAGGATAGGGAAGTTGGAGGGAACTACATGGAACTTGATTATCGTTCCATATAGAGGGATGCCGACGGAACCCATTGTGGCCACCGCTTCCTCCGTGATGCCATATAGCTGTAGTATCTCTTCATCCCCTATCCGATATCGGGGATGAAGTGCTGATCTTTTGATCAGGTTCGGTTCTGATCCCGTGTCGATCATCAGGGTCGTTTGTCGTGGAAGTCCTGGCGATAGGACCTCCACGTGAGGAGCTCTACCCTTTTGGTTTAATTCGCATTTTGCGATTCGTCCTCGTTCGTTATGATTGCGCGGACCGCCTTTGGCGAAGCCTCCCGCCTTCGGTCCTGGTTGGACGGGAGGCCGTGCTCGTTTCCCTGGCTGCGTTTGTTATTGAATTCGCGTTTGCGGCACTCGTGGATATCGTGCCCAGTGAATTTGCAATATGAACAGAGTTTGGTAGGTCTGCCGGGACTTATGGGTCTACGCGACGGTTCTACCACGTCGCGGTAAGAGTGGTTATCGCGGTAATTCTCACGCGGCGGGGCGCGTGTTTCCCTGTATTGGTTGTTGTACGTCGGTCTGGGTGACACGTCTCTCCATGACGACCGCGATTGAAAGTTGGATTGGAACGGTTTCCTTTCCGGCGTTGGGTCGCGGAACTGCACATGTTTTTGCTCCACTGTGCGCCCGTAGCGGAGGCTATCGCGTTCCAGCTCCTTGTGGATTTCTATAGCCTCGTTGAATATACTGGAGAGCGGACTTCTACGAAGGTGACGGAGTTCTGTCCGTATTTGTGGGTTGACGCCGCGGATGAAACAGTCGGCGGTGAGATTGTCAATCTCACTAATTGGGTTTGTATCGCAATCTATAATGGCGTTGCGGATATCCTTGACGCGCGTAATGAAATCTAGTATATGTTCGTCACCGCGCATGTATATGTTCGCTAGATCGCCGCGGTAGTGATCCACCGTTTTCTGAGGGCCGAATACCCTTTTTAATCGGTTACAGAGGTCCGAAACGCTCAGGTATCGTTCGTCTTCGACTGCGGTTGCCGCGCGTCCGCTTAACCGCGTTAATATTAACCGAGTAAGAGTGCTTTCGGCACTGGGAGGTAGAAGATCGCGTGCACGGTTGCATGCGCGAGTAAACGTAAGTACCGGTGGTTGCAACCCATTAAAGGTGGGTACTAACGCTAGCGCTTCTTTGAGCGTGAATGAATCTGTTTGAATTATGTCGCTCACGGGGCGATGTACTTTGTATTCTCTCCTGATTGCGTCTATCTCCGCCAGCGCAGCGTCGCGCTCCTGTCGCAAGGTAGTACAATCGTGCTCCGCGCGGCTTGCCTCGCCGTTTTCCGCGAGTTTCTTTGAGCGCGTATCCATTTTAGGAGGGAAATTGTATGTATGTATGTAGGTAAATTTTAATTTATTGGTATATGAATTGGAAGGTACACCAATCGGCGATTTCTTTCGGTAAGTTCGGTAGATCCTCTTTTGAAAAGTCACGAATGAAGGACAGTAACACCTTCCTTGGAATTTCGCGGTGGTGCCGCACCTTAAGCGCCGTATTTGTGTCGATGATCTCTATTGGCGGCGGGGGAATTGGAATATCGACCGTTTTGTCGTCAGAGTCGCCGATGGTGATCGTCTCGATGATTCGCTCGGCTCCTGCGCTTTCGCAAGGTTTCAGGATTTCCGGCGCAGGCTGCTGCGCTTGGATTTCCTTCAACTCCCGCTGAATAGCTGCAAGCCTCCTCACTTGCACCTTTCTACCACCACGGCGTCCTCGTTTTCGAGTCTGGTCGGGTTGAGATAGGTTATGGTATGTTTGAATAAAAAAAAAAATTTTTTTTGGAAAGTAGTTCTAGACACTCACCTTCTTGACTCTGTGCAAGACATCCGGATCAGTCGCAAGGTAACTGCGAGATTCCATCAGATCAAGAACAGTAGCACTAGCGTCAGCGCTTGCGTCAATAAGCAAATGCAAGAACTGGAAATGTGGAAAGGAGATGGTAAGGATCACCAATGTTTGATCTAACCAAATAATTCGCGAAAGTGAACAGCTATCCCACCGCTGTCACCAATTGTTACGTCCCGGATCGCGCTATTTTGGCAAAATCGAGACGGAGCACAATAATATACTGTTCTTTGCGTTCACGCAGCGCGTACGTCTGCGTCTAACGGGGACTTTCGCTAATTCAGTCGATTGTAAATGGTACTTACCTAGACTCCTTGTTAACTGCAGGCTGGATGATAATAGCGTAGCAGTTGATATGTGAATCGCGCACTTTGATAAATGGTTATAATAATTGAATATGGAATTATAATATGAATAATCTATTTAATATACTTCACGATGTAGGTTATATAAGATATAGAATACAATTGAGTATGGTAATAGTAATATAATATAAGATATAGGAATACAATGAAATAGTAACACTTGGATATAGAACACTTAGAAATAGTAACGCTTGGAAATAGAAACACTTAGAAATAGTAACGCTTGGAAATAGAAACACTTAGAAATAGTAACGCTTGGAAATAGAAACACTTGATGTAGAAACGCGATGTACACTCCGGGAGTTCCGGAGTGGAACTGTCCGTGAGGCCTGGGCGCTTGCTTGTTTTATACTAGTGGAGTATGGAGATAAGATATGAGGAGCGTGAGACCGGGGTAGATTAGGTAGGTGGATGTTTATAAGATAGGAGAGGAATTCGTATGTTACTGGATCTGGTGTTTATGAGATAAGATAAGGAGTTGGAGTCGAGGAGGATGTTTATAAGATAAGAGAAGAATTCGTATGTTACTGGATCTGGTGTATATGTGATAAGATAAGGAGTTGGAGTCGAGGAGGATGTTTATAAGATTAGATATAGGAGAAGTGTGATGTGATGTCGGAGGAATGTGTTTATAGATAAGAGTTGGTCGTGAGAGCGGATGTCGATAGTCGAGGTTTAGTCTGGAGATATTGAAGGAATGTGTTTATAGATAAGAGTTGATCGTGAGAGCGGATGTCGGTAATAGGATATGGTAGTGGCTTAGTATCTATGTTATGGTTAATTCGGTCTTAAGATTATTGGTTACGTGCTTACTTGCTATCTTAGTATACTAGAAGGTTCTACGCTATCTTACATTCTAATAGCGTTCGTTGCTTCTCACTCTCACTGTCACAGGTAAGTGTCTAAGTCCAACGTCGCTAGACGTAACAGTGCTTTTGAATGCGAAAAACACGTTTTCTGGTGTTTTCAGCACACCACAGTTCGTTTGATATGCGGAAACTGCCATATCTTCGGTATCGTTGTTGTTTCCAGCTGAGATATGCATTTTCAGTGATAATCATCATGATTCTGCTGTTACAAGTGTGCAGAATCACCGAAATCGATGTTTTCGTGCTTTTGAATGCGAAAAACACTTTTCTAGTGTTTTCAGCACGCCACAGTGCGTTTGATGTGCGGAAACTGCCATATATTCGGTATCGTTGTTGTTTCCAGCTGAGATATGCATTTTCAGTGATAATCTTCATGATTCTGCTGTTACAAGTGTGCAGAATCACCGAAATCGGTGTTTTCGTGCTATTGGATGCGAAAAACACGTTTTCTGGTGTTTTCAGCACGCCACAGAGCGTTTGACATGCGGAAAATGCGATATCTTCGGTATCGTTGTTGTTTCCAGCTGAGATATGCATTTTCAGTGATAATCTTCATGATTCTGCTGTTACAAGTGTGCAGAATCACCGAAATCGATGTTTTCGTGCTTTTGAATGCGAAAAACATTTTTTCTGGTGTTTTCAGGCCGCCACAGTGCGTTTGATGTGCGGAAACTGCCATATATTCGGTATCGTTGTTGTTTCCAGCTCAGATATGCATTATCAGTGATAATCTTCATGATTCTGCTGTTACAAGTGTGCAGAATCACCGAAATCGGTGTTTTAGTGCTATTGGATGCGAAAAACACGTTTTCTGGTGTTTTCAGCACGCCACAGAGCGTTTGACATGCGGAAAATGCGTTATCTTCGGTATCGTTGTTGTTTCCAGCTCAGATATGCATTTTCAGCGATAATCTTCATGATTCTGCTGTTACAAGTGTGCAGAATCACCGAAATCGCTGTTTTCGTGCTGTTGAATGCGAAAATCACGTTTTCTGAAGTTTTCAGCACACCACAGTGCGTTTGATATGCGGAAACTGCCATATCGTCGGTATCGTTGTTGTTTCCAGCTGAGATATGCATTTTCAGCGATAATCTTCATGATTCTGCTGTTACAAGTGTGCAGAATCACCGAAGTCGGTGTTTTCGTGCTATTGGATGCGAAAAACACGTTTTCTGGTGTTTTCAGCACACCACAGTGCGTTTGATATGCGGAAACTGCCATATCTTCGGTATCGTAGTTGTTTCCAGCTGAGATATGCATTTTCAGTGATAATCTTCATGATTCTGCTGTTACAAGTGTGCAGAATCACCGAAATCGATGTTTTCGTGCTTTTGAATGCGAAAAACATTTTTTCTGGTGTTTTCAGGACGCCACAGTGCGTTTGATGTGCGGAAACTGCCATATATTCGGTATCGTTGTTGTTTCCAGCTCAGATATGCATTTTCAGTGATAATCTTCATGATTCTGCTGTTACAAGTGTGCAGAATCACCGAAATCGGTGTTTTCGTGCTATTGGATGCGAAAAACACGTTTTCTGGTGTTTTCAGCACTCCACAGTGCGTTTGGTATGCGGAAACTACGATATCTTCGGAATCGTTGTTGTTTCCAGCTGAGATATGCATTTTCAGTGATAGTCTTCATGATTCTGCTGTTACAAGTGTGCAGAATCACCGAAATCGCTGTTTTCGTGCTAATGAATGCGAAAAACACGTTTTCTGGTGTTTTCAGCACTCCACAGTGCGTTTGATATGCGGAAACTGCCATATCTTCGGTATCGTTGTTGTTTCCAGCTGAGAAATGCATTTTCAGTGATAATCTTCATGATTCTGCTGTTACAAGTGTGCAGAATCACCGAGATCGCTGTTTTCGTGCTTTTGAATGCGAAAAACACGTTTTCTGGTGTTTTCAGCACTCCACAGTGCGTTTGATATGCGGAAACTACGATATCTTCGGTATCGTTGTTGTTTCCAGCTGAGATATGCATTTTCAGTGATAATGTTCATGGTTCTGCTGTTACAAGTGTGCAGAGTCACCGAAATCGCTGTTTTCGTGCTATTGAATGCGAAAAACACATTTTCTGGTGTTTTCAGCACTTCACAGTGAGTCTGATATGCGGAAACTGCGATATCTTCGGTATCGGTGTTGTTTCCAGCTGAGATATGCATTTTCTACGATAATCTTCGAACTTCTTCTGTGACAAGTGTGCAGAATCACCGAAATCGCTGTTTTCGTGCTATTGAATGCGAAAAACACGTTTTCTGGTGTTTTCAGCACTCCACAGTGCGTTTGATATGCGGAAACTACGATATCTTCGGTATCGTTGTTGTTTCCAGCTCAGATATGCATTTTCAGTGATAATCTTCATGATTCTGCTGTTACAAGTGTGCGGAATCACCGAAATCGCTGTTTTCGTGCTTTTGAATGCGAAAAACACGTTTTCTGGTGTTTTCAGCACTCCACAGTGCGTTTGATATGCGGAAACTACGATATCTTCGGTATCGTTGTTGTTTCCAGCTGAGATATGCATTTTCAGTGATAATGTTCATGGTTCTGCTGTTACAAGTGTGCAGAATCACCGAAATCGCTGTTTTCGTGCTATTGAATGCGAAAAACACGTTTTCTGGTGTTTTCAGCACGCCACAGAGCGTTTGACATGCGGAAAATGCGATATCTTCGGTATCGTTGTTGTTTCCAGCTCAGATATGCATTTTCAGTGATAATCTTCATGATTCTGCTGTTACAAGTGTGCAGAATCACCGAAATCGGTGTTTTCGTGCTATTGGATGCGAAAGACACGTTTTCTGGTGTTTTCAGCACGCATCAGAGCGTTTGACATGCGGAAAATGCGATATCTTCGGTATCGTTGTTGTTTCCAGCTCAGATATGCATTTTCAGTGATAATCTTCATGATTCTGCTGTTACAAGTGTGCGGAATCACCGAAATTGCTGTTTTTGTGCTATTGGATGCGAAAAACACGTTTTCTGGTGTTTTCAGCACTCCACAGTGAGTCTGATATGCGGAAACTGCGATATCTTCGGTATCGTTGTTGTTTCCAGCCTCGATATGCATTTTCTACGATAATCTTCGAGTTTCATCTGTGACAAGTGTGCAGAATCACCGAAATCGGTGTTTTCGTGCTATTGGATGCGAAAGACACGTTTTCTGGTGTTTTCAGCACGCCACAGAGCGTTTGACATGCGGAAAATGCGATATCTTCGGTATCGTTGTTGTTTCCAGCTCAGATATGCATTTTCAGTGATAATCTTCATGATTCTGCTGTTACAAGTGTGCAGAATCACCGAAATCGGTGTTTTCGTGCTATTGGATGCGAAAGACACGTTTTCTGGTGTTTTCAGCACGCATCAGAGCGTTTGACATGCGGAAAATGCGATATCTTCGGTATCGTTGTTGTTTCCAGCTCAGATATGCATTTTCAGTGATAATCTTCATGATTCTGCTGTTACAAGTGTGCGGAATCACCGAAATTGCTGTTTTTGTGCTATTGGATGCGAAAAACACGTTTTCTGGTGTTTTCAGCACTCCACAGTGAGTCTGATATGCGGAAACTGCGATATCTTCGGTATCGTTGTTGTTTCCAGCCTCGATATGCATTTTCTACGATAATCTTCGAGTTTCATCTGTGACAAGTGTGCAGAATCACCGAAATCGCTGTTTTCGTGCTATTGGATGCGAAAAACACGTTTCCTGGTGTTTTCAGCACTCCACAGTGCGTTTGATATGCGGAAACTGCGATATCTTCGGTATCCTTGTTGTTTCCAGCTGAGATATGCATTGTCAGCGATAATCTTCATGATTCTGCTGTTACAAATGTGCAGAATCACCGAAATGGCTGTTTTCGTGCTTTTGAATGCGAAAATCACGTTTTCTGAAGTTATCAGCACACCACAGTGCGTTTGATATGCGGAAACTGCCATATCGTCGGTATCGTTGTTGTTTCCAGCTGAGATATGCATTTTCAGCGATAATCTTCATGATTCTGCTGTTACAAGTGTGCAGAATCACCGAAGTCGGTGTTTTCGTGCTATTGGATGCGAAAAACACGTTTTCTGGTGTTTTCAGCACTCCACAGTGAGTCTGATATGCGGAAACTGCGATATCTTCGGTATCGTTGTTGTTTCTAGCTGAGATATGCATTTTCTACGATAATCTTCGAGTTTCATCTGTGACAAGTGTGCAGAATCACAGAAATCACTGTTTTCGTGCTATTGGATGCGAAAAACACGTTTTCTGGTGTTTTCAGCACTCCACAGTGCGTTTGGTATGCGGAAACTACGATATCTTCGGTATCGTTGTTGTTTCCAGCTGAGATATGCATTTTCAGTGATAGTCTTCATGATTCTGCTGTTACAAGTGTGCAGAATCACCGAAATCGGTGTTTTCGTGCTATTGGATGCGAAAAACACGTTTTCTGGTGTCTTCAGCACTCCACAGTGCGTTTGATGTGCGGAAACTGCCATATCTTCGGTATCGATGTTGTTTCCAGCTGAGATATGCATTTTCAGTGATAATCTTCATCATTCTGCTGTTACAAGTGTGCAGAATCACCGAAATCGGTGTTTTCGTGCTATTGGATGCGAAAAACACGTTTTCTGGTGATTTCAGCACGCCACAGAGCGTTTGACATGCGGAAAATGCGATATCTTCGGTATCGTTGTTGTTTCCAGCTCAGATATGCATTTTCAGTGATAATCTTCATGATTCTGCTGATACAAGTGTGCGGAATCACCGAAATTGCTGTTTTCGTGCTATTGAATGCGAAAAACACGTTTTCTGGTGTTTTCAGCACGCCACAGAGCGTTTGACATGCGGAAACTGCGATATCTTCGGTATCGTTGTTGTTTCCAGCTCAGATATGCATTTTCAATGATAATCTTCATGATTCTGCTGTTACAAGTGTGCGGAATCACCGAAATCGCTGTTTTCGTGCTTTTGAATGCGAAAAACACGTTTTCTGGTGTTTTCAGCACTCCACAGTGCGTTTGATATGCGGAAACTACGATATCTTCGGTATCGTTGTTGTTTCCAGCTGAGATATGCATTTTCAGTGATAATGTTCATGGTTCTGCTGTTACAAGTGTGCAGAATCACCGAAATCGCTGTTTTCGTGCTATTGAATGCGAAAAACACATTTTCTGGTGTTTTCAGCACTTCACAGTGAGTCTGATATGCGGAAACTGCGATATCTTCGGTATCGGTGTTGTTTCCAGCTGAGATATGCATTTTCTACGATAATCTTCGAACTTCTTCTGTGACAAGTGTGCAGAATCACCGAAATCGCTGTTTTCGTGCTATTGAATGCGAAAAACACGTTTTCTGGTGTTTTCAGCACTCCACAGTGCGTTTGGTATGCGGAAACTACGATATCTTCGGTATCGTTGTTGTTTCCAGCTGAGATATGCATTTTCAGTGATAGTCTTCATGATTCTGCTGTTACAAGTGTGCAGAATCACCGAAATCGGTGTTTTCGTGCTATTGGATGCGAAAAACACGTTTTCTGGTGTCTTCAGCACTCCACAGTGCGTTTGATGTGCGGAAACTGCCATATCTTCGGTATCGATGTTGTTTCCAGCTGAGATATGCATTTTCAGTGATAATCTTCATCATTCTGCTGTTACAAGTGTGCAGAATCACCGAAATCGGTGTTTTCGTGCTATTGGATGCGAAAAACACGTTTTCTGGTGATTTCAGCACGCCACAGAGCGTTTGACATGCGGAAAATGCGATATCTTCGGTATCGTTGTTGTTTCCAGCTCAGATATGCATTTTCAGTGATAATCTTCATGATTCTGCTGATACAAGTGTGCGGAATCACCGAAATTGCTGTTTTCGTGCTATTGAATGCGAAAAACACGTTTTCTGGTGTTTTCAGCACGCCACAGAGCGTTTGACATGCGGAAACTGCGATATCTTCGGTATCGTTGTTGTTTCCAGCTCAGATATGCATTTTCAATGATAATCTTCATGATTCTGCTGTTACAAGTGTGCGGAATCACCGAAATCGCTGTTTTCGTGCTTTTGAATGCGAAAAACACGTTTTCTGGTGTTTTCAGCACTCCACAGTGCGTTTGATATGCGGAAACTACGATATCTTCGGTATCGTTGTTGTTTCCAGCTGAGATATGCATTTTCAGTGATAATGTTCATGGTTCTGCTGTTACAAGTGTGCAGAATCACCGAAATCGCTGTTTTCGTGCTATTGAATGCGAAAAACACATTTTCTGGTGTTTTCAGCACTTCACAGTGAGTCTGATATGCGGAAACTGCGATATCTTCGGTATCGGTGTTGTTTCCAGCTGAGATATGCATTTTCTACGATAATCTTCGAACTTCTTCTGTGACAAGTGTGCAGAATCACCGAAATCGCTGTTTTCGTGCTATTGAATGCGAAAAACACGTTTTCTGGTGTTTTCAGCACTCCACAGTGCGTTTGATATGCGGAAACTACGATATCTTCGGTATCGTTGTTACTTCCAGCTGAGATATGCATTTTCAGTGATAATCTTCATGATTCTGCTGTTACAAGTGTGCAGAATCACCGAAATCGCTGTTTTCGTGCTATTGAATGCGAAAAACACGTTTTCTGGTGTTTTCAGCACTCCACAGTGCGTTTGATATGCGGAAACTGCGATATCTTCGGTATCGTTGTTGTTTCCAGCTGAGATATGCATTTTCTACGATAATCTTCGAGTTTCTTCTGTGACAAGTGTGCAGAATCACCGAAATCGCTGTTTTCGTGCTATTGGATGCGAAAAACACGTTTTCTGATGTTTTCAGCACGCCACAGTGCGTTTGATGTGCGGAAACTGCCATATATTCGGTATCGTTGTTGTTTCCAGCTGAGATATGCATTTTCAGTGGTAATCTTCATGATTCTGCTGTTACAAGTGTGCAGAATCACCGAAGTCGGTGTTTTCGTGCTATTGGATGCGAAAAACACGTTTTCTGGTGTTTTCAGCACTCCACAGTGAGTCTGATATGCGGAAACTGCGATATCTTCGGTATCGTTGTTGTTTCCAGCTCAGATATGCATTTTCAGTGATAATCTTCATGATTCTGCTGTTACAAGTGTGCGGAATCACCGAAATTGCTGTTTTTGTGCTATTGGATGCGAAAAACACGTTTTCTGGTGTTTTCAGCACTCCACAGTGAGTCTGATATGCGGAAACTGCGATATCTTCGGTATCGTTGTTGTTTCCAGCCTCGATATGCATTTTCTACGATAATCTTCGAGTTTCATCTGTGACAAGTGTGCAGAATCACCGAAATCGCTGTTTTCGTGCTATTGAATGCGAAAAACACGTTTTCTGGTGTTTTCAGCACTCCACAGTGAGTCTGATATGCGGAAACTGCGATATCTTCGGTATCGTTGTTGTTTCCAGCTGAGATATGCATTTTCTACGATAATCTTTGAGTTTCTTCTGTGACAAGTGTGCAGAATCACCGAAATCGCTGTTTTCGTGCTATTGAATGCGAAAAACACGTTTTCTGGTGTTTTCAGCACTCCACAGTGCGCTTGATATGCGGAAACTACGATATCTTCGGTATCGGTGTTGTTTCCAGCTGAGATATGCATTTTCTACGATAATCTTCGAACTTCTTCTGTGACAAGTGTGCAGAATCACCGAAATCGGTGTTTTCGTGCTATTGGATGCGACAGACACGTTTTGTGGTGTTTTCAGCACGCCACAGAGCGTTTGACATGCGGAAAATGCGATATCTTCGGTATCGTTGCTGTTTCCAGCTCAGATATGCATTTTCAGTGATAATCTTCATGATTCTGCTGTTACAAGTGTGCAGAATCACCGAAATCGGTGTTTTCGTGCTATTGGATGCGAAAGACACGTTTTCTGGTGTTTTCAGCACGCATCAGAGCGTTTGACATGCGGAAAATGCGATATCTTCGGTATCGTTGTTGTTTCCAGCTCAGATATGCATTTTCAGTGATAATCTTCATGATTCTGCTGTTACAAGTGTGCGGAATCACCGAAATTGCTGTTTTTGTGCTATTGGATGCGAAAAACACGTTTTCTGGTGTTTTCAGCACTCCACAGTGAGTCTGATATGCGGAAACTGCGATATCTTCGGTATCGTTGTTGTTTCCAGCCTCGATATGCATTTTCTACGATAATCTTCGAGTTTCATCTGTGACAAGTGTGCAGAATCACCGAAATCGCTGTTTTCGTGCTATTGGATGCGAAAAACACGTTTCCTGGTGTTTTCAGCACTCCACAGTGCGTTTGATATGCGGAAACTGCGATATCTTCGGTATCGTTGTTGTTTCCAGCTCAGATATGCATTTTCAGTGATAATCTTCATGATTCTGCTGATACAAGTGTGCGGAATCACCGAAATTGCTGTTTTCGTGCTATTGAATGCGAAAAACACGTTTTCTGGTGTTTTCAGCACGCCACAGTGTGTTTGACATGCGGAAACTGCGATATCTTCGGTATCGTTGTTGTTTCCAGCTGAGATATGCATTTTCAGTGATAATCTTCATCATTCTGCTGTTACAAGTGTGCAGAATCACCGAAATCGCTGTTTTCGTGCTTTTGAATGCGAAAAACACGTTTTCTTTTGTTTTCAGCACTCCACGGGGCGTTTGATATTCGGAAACTACGATATCTTCGGTATCGTTGTTGTTTCCAGCTCAGATATGCATTTTCAGCGATAATCTTCATGATTCTGCTGTTACAAGTGTGCGGAATCACCGAAATTGCTGTTTTCGTGCTATTGGATGCGAAAAACACGTTTTCTGGTGTTTTCAGCACTCCACAGTGAGTCTGATATGCGGAAACTGCGATATCTTCGGTATCGTTGTTGTTTCCAGCCTCGATATGCATTTTCAGTGATAATCTTCATCATTCTGCTGTGACAAGTGTGCAGAATCACCGAAATCGGTGTTTTCGTGCTATTGGATGCGAAAGACACGTTTTGTGGTGTTTTCAGCACGCCACAGAGCGTTTGACATGCGGAAAATGCGATATCTTCGGTATCGTTGTTGTTTCCAGCTCAGACATGCATTTTCAGTGATAATCTTCATGATTCTGCTGTTACAAGTGTGCAGAATCACCGAAATCGGTGTTTTCGTGCTATTGGATGCGAAAGACACGTTTTCTGGTGTTTTCAGCACGCATCAGAGCGTTTGACATGCGGAAAATGCGATATCTTCGGTATCGTTGTTGTTTCCAGCTCAGATATGCATTTTCAGTGATAATCTTCATGATTCTGCTGTTACAAGTGTGCGGAATCACCGAAATTGCTGTTTTTGTGCTATTGGATGCGAAAAACACGTTTTCTGGTGTTTTCAGCACTCCACAGTGAGTCTGATATGCGGAAACTGCGATATCTTCGGTATCGTTGTTGTTTCCAGCCTCGATATGCATTTTCTACGATAATCTTCGAGTTTCATCTGTGACAAGTGTGCAGAATCACCGAAATCGCTGTTTTCGTGCTATTGGATGCGAAAAACACGTTTCCTGGTGGTTTCAGCACTCCACAGTGCGTTTGACATGCGGAAAATGCGATATCTTCGGTATCCTTGTTGTTTCCAGCTGAGATATGCATTGTCAGCGATAATCTTCATGATTCTGCTGTTACAAATGTGCAGAATCACCGAAATTGCTGTTTTCGTGCTTTTGAATGCGAAAATCACGTTTTCTGAAGTTATCAGCACACCACAGTGCGTTTGATATGCGGAAACTGCCATATCGTCGGTATCGTTGTTGTTTCCAGCTGAGATATGCATTTTCAGCGATAATCTTCATGATTCTGCTGTTACAAGTGTGCAGAATCACCGAAGTCGGTGTTTTCGTGCTATTGGATGCGAAAAACACGTTTTCTGGTGTTTTCAGCACTCCACAGTGAGTCTGATATGCGGAAACTGCGATATCTTCGGTATCGTTGTTGTTTCTAGCTGAGATATGCATTTTCTACGATAATCTTCGAGTTTCATCTGTGACAAGTGTGCAGAATCACAGAAATCACTGTTTTCGTGCTATTGAATGCGAAAAACACGTTTTCTGGTGTTTTCAGCTCTCCACAGTGCGTTTGATATGCGGAAACTACGATATCTTCGGTATCGTTGTTGTTTCCAGCTGAGATATGCATTTTCAGTGATAGTCTTCATGATTCTGCTGTTACAAGTGTGCAGAATCACCGAAATCGGTGTTTTCGTGCTATTGGATGCGAAAAACACGTTTTCTGGTGTCTTCAGCACTCCACAGTGCGTTTGATGTGCGGAAACTGCCATATCTTCGGTATCGTTGTTGTTTCCAGCTGAGATATGCATTTTCAGTGATAATCTTCATGATTCTGCTGTTACAAGTGTGCAGAATCACCGAAATCGCTGTTTTCGTGCTGTTGAATGCGAAAAACACGTTTTCTGGTGTTTTCAGCACGCATCAGAGCGTTTGACATGCGGAAAATGCGATATCTTCGGTATCGTTGTTGTTTCCAGCTCAGATATGCATTTTCAGTGATAATCTTCATGATTCTGCTGATACAAGTGTGCGGAATCACCGAAATTGTTGTTTTCGTGCTATTGAATGCGAAAAACACGTTTTCTGGTGTTTTCAGCACGCCACAGTGTGTTTGACATGCGGAAACTGCGATATCTTCGGTATCGTTGTTGTTTCCAGCTGAGATATGCATTTTCAGTGATAATCTTCATCATTCTGCTGTTACAAGTGTGCAGAATCACCGAAATCGCTGTTTTCGTGCTTTTGAATGCGAAAAACACGTTTTCTTTTGTTTTCAGCACTCCACGGGGCGTTTGATATTCGGAAACTACGATATCTTCGGTATCGTTGTTGTTTCCAGCTCAGATATGCATTTTCAGCGATAATCTTCATGATTCTGCTGTTACAAGTGTGCGGAATCACCGAAATTGCTGTTTTCGTGCTATTGGATGCGAAAAACACGTTTTCTGGTGTTTTCAGCACTCCACAGTGAGTCTGATATGCGGAAACTGCGATATCTTCGGTATCGTTGTTGTTTCCAGCCTCGATATGCATTTTCTACGATAATCTTCGAGTTTCATCTGTGACAAGTGTGCAGAATCACCGAAATCGCTGTTTTCGTGCAATTGGATGCGAAAAACACGTTTTCTGGTGTTTTCAGCACACCACAGTGCGTTTGATATGCGGAAACTGCCATATCTTCGGTATCGTTGTTGTTTCCAGCTGAGATATGCATTTTCAGTGATAATCTTCATGATTCTGCTGTTACAAGTGTGCAGAATCACCGAAATCGATGTTTTCGTGCTTTTGAATGCGAAAAACATTTTTTCTGGTGTTTTCAGGACGCCACAGTGCGTTTGATGTGCGGAAACTGCCATATATTCGGTATCGTTGTTGTTTCCAGCTCAGATATGCATTTTCAGTGATAATCTTCATGATTCTGCTGTTACAAATGTGCTGAATCAGCGAAATCGCTGTTTTCGTGCTTTTGAATGCGAAAAACATGTTTTCTGGTGTTTTCAGCACGCCACCGTGCGTTTGATGTGCGGAAACTGCCATATCTTCGGTATCGTTGTTGTTTCCAGCTGAGATATGCATTCTCTACGATAATCTTTGAGTTTCTTCTGTGACAAGTGTGCAGAATCACCGAAATCGCTGGTTTCGTGCTATTGAATGCGAAAAACACGTTTTCTGGGGTTTTCAGCACTCCACAGTGCGTTTGATATGCGGAAACTGCCATATCTTCGGTATCGTTGTTGTTTCCAGCTGAGAAATGCATTTTCAGTGATAGTCTTCATGATTCTGGTGTTACAAGTGTGCAGAATCACCGAAATCGGTGTTTTCGTGCTATTGGATGCGAAAAACACGTTTTCTGGTGTCTTCAGCACTCCACAGTGCGTTTGATGTGCGGAAACTGCCATATCTTCGGTATCGTTGTTGTTTCCAGCTGAGATATGCATTTTCAGTGATAATCTTCATGTTTCTGCTGTTACAAGTGTGCAGAATCACCGAAATCGCTGTTTTCGTGCTGTTGAATGCGAAAAACACGTTTTCTGGTGTTTTCAGCACTCCACAGTGCGTTTGATATGCGGAAACTGCCATATCTTCGGTATCGTTGTTGTTTCCATCTGAGATATGCATTTTCAGTGATAATCTTCATGATTGTGCTGTTACAAATGTGCAGAATCACCGAAATCGCTGTTTCGTGCTTTTGAATGCGAAACACACGTTTTCTGGTGTTTTCAGCACGCCACAGAGCGTTTGACATGCGGAAACTGCGATATCTTCGGTATCGTTGTTGTTTCCAGCTGAGATATGCATTTTCAGTGATAATCTTCATGATTCTGCTGCTACAAGTGTGCAGAATCACCGAAATCGGTGTTTTCGTGCTATTGGATGCGAAAAACACGTTTTCTGGTGTTTTCAGCACGCCACAGAGCGTTTGACATGCGGAAAATGCGATATCTTCGGTATCGTTGTTGTTTCCAGCTGAGATATGCATTTTCAGTGATAATCTTCATCATTCTGCTGTTACAAGTGTGCAGAATCACCGAAATCGCTGTTTTCGTGCTTTTGAATGCGAAAAACACGTTTTCTTTTGTTTTTCAGCACTCCACGGGGCGTTTGATATTCGGAAACTACGATATCTTCGGTATCGTTGTTGTTTCCAGCTGAGATATGCATTTTCTACGATAATCTTCGAGTTTCTTCTGTTACAAATGTGCAGAATTACCGAAATCGCTGTTTTCGTGCTTTTGAATGCGAAAAACATGTTTTCTGGTGTTTTCAGCACGCCACAGTGCGTTTGATGTGCGGAAACTGCCATATCCTCGGTATCGTTGTTGTTTCCAGCTGAGATATGCATTTTCTACGATAATCTTCGAACTTCATCTGTGACAAGTGTGCAGAATCACCGAAATCGCTGTTTTCGTGCTATTGAATGCGAAAAACCCGTTATCTGGTGTTTTCAGCACTCCACAGTGCGTTTGATATGCGGAAACTACGATATCTTCGGTATCGTTGTTACTTCCAGCTGAGATATGCATTTTCAGTGATAATCTTCATGATTCTGCTGTTACAAGTGTGCAGAATCACCGAAATCGCTGTTTTCGTGCTATTGAATGCGAAAAACACGTTTTCTGGTGTTTTCAGCACTCCACAGTGCGTTTGATATGCGGAACCTGCGATATCTTCGGTATCGTTGTTGTTTCCAGCTGAGATATGCATTTTCTACGATAATCTTCGAGTTTCTTCTGTGACAAGTGTGCAGAATCACCGAAATCGCTGTTTTCGTGCTATTGGATGCGAAAAACACGTTTTCTGGTGTTTTCAGCACTCCACAGTGAGTCTGATATGCGGAAACTGCGATATCTTCGGTATCGTTGTTGTTTCCAGCCTCGATATGCATTTTCTACGATAATCTTCGAGTTTCATCTGTGACAAGTGTGCAGAATCACCGAAATCGCTGTTTTCGTGCTATTGGATGCGAAAAACACGTTTCCTGGTGTTTTCAGCACTCCACAGTGCGTTTGATATGCGGAAACTGCGATATCTTCGGTATCGTTGTTGTTTCCAGCTGAGATATGCATTGTCAGCGATAATCTTCATGATTCTGCTGTTACAAATGTGCAGAATCACCGAAATTGCTGTTTTCGTGCTTTTGAATGCGAAAAACACGTTTTCTGAAGTTTTCAGCACACCACAGTGCGTTTGATATGCGGAAACTGCCATATCTTCGGTATCGTTGTTGTTTCCAGCTGAGATATGCATTTTCAGTGATAATCTGCATGATTCTGCTGTTACAAGTGTGCAGAATCTCCGAAATCGGTGTTTTCGTGCTATTGGATTGGAAAAACACGTGTTCTGGTGTTTTCAGCACGCCACAGAGCGTTTGACATGCGGAAAATGCGATATCTTCGGTATCGTTGTTGTTTCCAGCTCAGATATGCATTTTCAGCGATAATCTTCATGATTCTGCTGTTACAAGTGTGCGGAATCACCGAAATTGCTGTTTTCGTGCTATTGGATGCGAAAAACACGTTTTCTGGTGTTTTCAGCACTCCACAGTGAGTCTGATATGCGGAAACTGCGATATCTTCGGTATCGTTGTTGTTTCCAGCCTCGATATGCATTTTCTACGATAATCTTCGAGTTTCATCTGTGACAAGTGTGCAGAATCACCGAAATCGCTGTTTTCGTGCTATTGGATGCGAAAAACACGTTTCCTGGTGTTTTCAGCACTCCACAGTGCGTTTGATATGCGGAAACTGCGATATCTTCGGTATCGTTGTTGTTTCCAGCTGAGATATGCATTGTCAGCGATAATCTTCATGATTCTGCTGTTACAAATGTGCAGAATCACCGAAATTGCTGTTTTCGTGCTTTTGAATGCGAAAAACACGTTTTCTGAAGTTTTCAGCACACCACAGTGCGTTTGATATGCGGAAAATGCCATATCTTCGGTATCGTTGTTGTTTCCAGCTGAGATATGCATTTTCAGTGATAATCTGCATGATTCTGCTGTTACAAGTGTGCAGAATCTCCGAAATCGGTGTTTTCGTGCTATTGGAATGGAAAAACACGTGTTCTGGTGTTTTCAGCACGCCACAGAGCGTTTGACATGCGGAAAATGCGATATCTTCGGTATCGTTGTTGTTTCCAGCTCAGATATGCATTTTCAGCGATAATCTTCATGATTCTGCTGTTACAAGTGTGCGGAATCACCGAAATTGCTGTTTTCGTGCTATTGGATGCGAAAAACACGTTTCCCGGTGTTTTCAGCACTCCACAGTGCGTTTGATATGCGGAAACTGCGATATCTTCGGTATCGTTGTTGTTTCCAGCTGAGATATGCATTGTCAGCGATAATCTTCATGATTCTGCTGTTACAAATGTGCAGAATCACCGAAATTGCTGTTTTCGTGCTTTTGAATGCGAAAAACACGTTTTCTGAAGTTCTCAGCACACCACAGTGCGTTTGATATGCGGAAACTGCCATATCTTCGGTATCGTTGTTGTTTCCAGCTGAGATATGCATTTTCAGTGATAATCTGCATGATTCTGCTGTTACAAGTGTGCAGAATCTCCGAAATCGGTGTTTTCGTGCTATTGGATTGGAAAAACACGTGTTCTGGTGTTTTCAGCACGCCACAGAGCGTTTGACATGCGGAAAATGCGATATCTTCGGTATCGTTGTTGTTTCCAGCTCAGATATGCATTTTCAGCGATAATCTTCATGATTCTGCTGTTACAAGTGTGCGGAATCACCGAAATTGCTGTTTTCGTGCTATTGGATGCGAAAAACACGTTTTCTGGTGTTTTCAGCACTCCACAGTGAGTCTGATATGCGGAAACTGCGATATCTTCGGTATCGTTGTTGTTTCCAGCCTCGATATGCATTTTCTACGATAATCTTCGAGTTTCATCTGTGACAAGTGTGCAGAATCACCGAAATCGCTGTTTTCGTGCTATTGGATGCGAAAAACACGTTTCCTGGTGTTTTCAGCACTCCACAGTGCGTTTGATATGCGGAAACTGCGATATCTTCGGTATCGTTGTTGTTTCCAGCTGAGATATGCATTGTCAGCGATAATCTTCATGATTCTGCTGTTACAAATGTGCAGAATCACCGAAATTGCTGTTTTCGTGCTTTTGAATGCGAAAAACACGTTTTCTGAAGTTTTCAGCACACCACAGTGCGTTTGATATGCGGAAAATGCCATATCTTCGGTATCGTTGTTGTTTCCAGCTGAGATATGCATTTTCAGTGATAATCTGCATGATTCTGCTGTTACAAGTGTGCAGAATCTCCGAAATCGGTGTTTTCGTGCTATTGGAATGGAAAAACACGTGTTCTGGTGTTTTCAGCACGCCACAGAGCGTTTGACATGCGGAAAATGCGATATCTTCGGTATCGTTGTTGTTTCCAGCTCAGATATGCATTTTCAGCGATAATCTTCATGATTCTGCTGTTACAAGTGTGCGGAATCACCGAAATTGCTGTTTTCGTGCTATTGGATGCGAAAAACACGTTTTCTGGTGTTTTCAGCACTCCACAGTGAGTCTGATATGCGGAAACTGCGATATCTTCGGTATCGTTGTTGTTTCCAGCCTCGATATGCATTTTCTACGATAATCTTCGAGTTTCATCTGTGACAAGTGTGCAGAATCACCGAAATCGCTGTTTTCGTGCAATTGGATGCGAAAAACACGTTTTCTGGTGTTTTCAGCACACCACAGTGCGTTTGATATGCGGAAACTGCCATATCTTCGGTATCGTTGTTGTTTCCAGCTGAGATATGCATTTTCAGTGATAATCTGCATGATTCTGCTGTTACAAGTGTGCAGAATCTCCGAAATCGGTGTTTTCGTGCTATTGGATTGGAAAAACACGTGTTCTGGTGTTTTCAGCACGCCACAGAGCGTTTGACATGCGGAAAATGCGATATCTTCGGTATCGTTGTTGTTTCCAGCTCAGATATGCATTTTCAGCGATAATCTTCATGATTCTGCTGTTACAAGTGTGCGGAATCACCGAAATTGCTGTTTTCGTGCTATTGGATGCGAAAAACACGTTTTCTGGTGTTTTCAGCACTCCACAGTGAGTCTGATATGCGGAAACTGCGATATCTTCGGTATCGTTGTTGTTTCCAGCCTCGATATGCATTTTCTACGATAATCTTCGAGTTTCATCTGTGACAAGTGTGCAGAATCACCGAAATCGCTGTTTTCGTGCTATTGGAATGGAAAAACACGTGTTCTGGTGTTTTCAGCACGCCACAGAGCGTTTGACATGCGGAAAATGCGATATCTTCGGTATCGTTGTTGTTTCCAGCTGAGATATGCATTTTCAGTGATAATCTGCATGATTCTGCTGTTACAAGTGTGCAGAATCTCCGAAATCGGTGTTTTCGTGCTATTGGATGCGAAAAACACGTTTTCTGGTGTTTTCAGCACTCCACAGTGAGTCTGATATGCGGAAACTGCGATATCTTCGGTATCGTTGTTGTTTCCAGCCTCGATATGCATTTTCTACGATAATCTTCGAGTTTCATCTGTGACAAGTGTGCAGAATCACCGAAATCGCTGTTTTTGTGCAATTGGATGCGAAAAACACGTTTTCTGGTGTTTTCAGCACACCACAGTGCGTTTGATATGCGGAAACTGCCATATCTTCGGTATCGTTGTTGTTTCCAGCTGAGATATGCATTTTCAGTGATAATCTTCATGATTCTGCTGTTACAAGTGTGCAGAATCACCGAAATCGATGTTTTCGTGCTTTTGAATGCGAAAAACGTTTTTTCTGGTGTTTTCAGGACGCCACAGTGCGTTTGATGTGCGGAAACTGCCATATATTCGGTATCGTTGTTGTTTCCAGCTCAGATATGCATTTTCAGTGATAATCTTCATGATTCTGCTGTTACAAGTGTGCAGATTCACCGAAATCGGTGTTTTCGTGCTATTGGATGCGAAAAACACGTTTTCTGGTGTTTTCAGCACGCCACAGAGCGTTTGACATGCGGAAAATGCGATATCTTCGGTATCGTTGTTGTTTCCAGCTCAGATATGCATTTTCAGCGATAATCTTCATGATTCTGCTGTTACAAGTGTGCGGAATCACCGAAATTGCTGTTTTCGTGCTATTGGATGCGAAAAACACGTTTTCTGGTGTTTTCAGCACTCCACAGTGAGTCTGATATGCGGAAACTGCGATATCTTCGGTATCGTTGTTGTTTCCAGCCTCGATATGCATTTTCTACGATAATCTTCGAGTTTCATCTGTGACAAGTGTGCAGAATCACCGAAATCGCTGTTTTCGTGCTATTGGATGCGAAAAACACGTTTTCTGGTGTTTTCAGCACACCACAGTGCGTTTGATATGCGGAAACTGCCATAACTTCGGTATCGTTGTTGTTTCCAGCTGAGATATGCATTTTCAGTGATAATCTTCATGATTCTGCTGTTACAAGTGTGCAGAATCACCGAAATCGATGTTTTCGTGCTTTTGAATGCGAAAAACATTTTTTCTGGTGTTTTCAGGACGCCACAGTGCGTTTGATGTGCAGAAACTGCCATATATTCGGTATCGTTGTTGTTTCCAGCACAGATATGCATTTTCAGTGATAATCTTCATGATTCTGCTGTTACAAGTGTGCAGAATCACCGAAATCGGTGTTTTCGTGCTATTGGATGCGAAAAACACGTTTTCTGGTGTTTTCAGCACGCCACAGAGCGTTTGACATGCGGAAAATGCGATATCTTCGGTATCGTTGTTGTTTCCAGCTCAGATATGCATTATCAGCGATAATCTTCATGATTCTGCTGTTACAAGTGTGCAGAATCACCGAAATCGCTGTTTTCGTGCTATTGGATGCGAAAAACACGTTTCCTGGTGTTTTCAGCACTCCACAGTGCGTTTGATATGCGGAAACTGCGATATCTTCGGTATCGTTGTTGTTTCCAGCTGAGATATGCATTGTCAGCGATAATCTTCATGATTCTGCTGTTACAAATGTGCAGAATCACCGAAGTTGCTGTTTTCGTGCTTTTGAATGCGAAAAACACGTTTTCTGAAGTTTTCAGCACACCACAGTGCGTTTGATATGCGGAAACTGCCATATCTTCGGTATCGTTGTTGTTTCCAGCTGAGATATGCATTTTCAGTGATAATCTGCATGATTCTGCTGTTACAAGTGTGCAGAATCACCGAAATTGCTGTTTTCGTGCTATTGGATGCGAAAAACACGTTTTCTGGTGTTTTCAGCACGCCACAGAGCGTTTGACATGCGGAAAATGCGATATCTTCGGTATCGTTGTTGTTTCCAGCTCAGATATGCATTTTCAGCGATAATCTTCATGATTCTGCTGTTACAAGTGTGCGGAATCACCGAAATTGCTGTTTTCGTGCTATTGGATGCGAAAAACACGTTTTCTGGTGTTTTCAGCACTCCACAGTGAGTCTGATATGCGGAAACTGCGATATCTTCGGTATCGTTGTTGTTTCCAGCCTCGATATGCATTTTCTACGATAATCTTCGAGTTTCATCTGTGACAAGTGTGCAGAATCACCGAAATCGCTGTTTTCGTGCAATTGGATGCGAAAAACACGTTTTCTGGTGTTTTCAGCACACCACAGTGCGTTTGATATGCGGAAACTGCCATATCTTCGGTATCGTTGTTGTTTCCAGCTGAGATATGCATTTTCAGTGATAATCTTCATGATTCTGCTGTTACAAGTGTGCAGAATCACCGAAATCGGTGTTTTCGTGCTATTGGATGCGAAAAACACGTTTTCTGGTGTTTTCAGCACTCCACAGTGAGTCTGATATGCGGAAACTGCGATATCTTCGGTATCGTTGATGTTTCCAGCCTCGATATGCATTTTCTACGATAATCTTCGAGTTTCATCTGTGACAAGTGTGCAGAATCACCGAAATCGCTGTTTTCGTGCTATTGGATGCGAAAAACACGTTTTCTGGTGTTTTCAGCACACCACAGTGCGTTTGATATGCGGAAACTGCCATATCTTCGGTATCGTTGTTGTTTCCAGCTGAGATATGCATTTTCAGTGATAATCTTCATGATTCTGCTGTTACAAGTGTGCAGAATCACCGAAATCGATGTTTTCGTGCTTTTGAATGCGAAAAACATTTTTTCTGGTGTTTTCAGGACGCCACAGTGCGTTTGATGTGCGGAAACTGCCATATATTCGGTATCGTTGTTGTTTCCAGCTCAGATATGCATTTTCAGTGATAATCTTCATGATTCTGCTGTTACAAGTGTGCAGAATCACCGAAATCGGTGTTTTCGTGCTATTGGATGCGAAAAACACGTTTTCTGGTGTTTTCAGCACGCCACAGAGCGTTTGACATGCGGAAAATGCGATATCTTCGGTATCGTTGTTGTTTCCAGCTCAGATATGCATTTTCAGCGATAATCTTCATGATTCTGCTGTTACAAGTGTGCGGAATCACCGAAATTGCTGTTTTCGTGCTATTGGATGCGAAAAACACGTTTTCTGTTGTTTTCAGCACTCCACAGTGAGTCTGATATGCGGAAACTGCGATATCTTCGGTATCGTTGTTGTTTCCAGCCTCGATATGCATTTTCTACGATAATCTTCGAGTTTCATCTGTGACAAGTGTGCAGAATCACCGAAATCGCTGTTTTCGTGCTATTGGATGCGAAAAACGCGTTTTCTGGTGTTTTCAGCACACCACAGTGCGTTTGATATGCGGAAACTGCCATAACTTCGGTATCGTTGTTGTTTCCAGCTGAGATATGCATTTTCAGTGATAATCTTCATGGTTCTGCTGTTACAAGTGTGCAGAATCACCGAAATCGATGTTTTCGTGCTTTTGAATGCGAAAAACATTTTTTCTGGTGTTTTCAGGACGCCACAGTGCGTTTGATGTGCAGAAACTGCCATATATTCGGTATCGTTGTTGTTTCCAGCTCAGATATGCATTTTCAGTGATAATCTTCATGATTCTGCTGTTACAAGTGTGCAGAATCACCGAAATCGGTGTTTTCGTGCTATTGGATGCGAAAAACACGTTTTCTGGTGTTTTCAGCACGCCACAGAGCGTTTGACATGCGGAAAATGCGATATCTTCGGTATCGTTGTTGTTTCCAGCTCAGATTTGCATTTTCAGCGATAATCTTCATGATTCTGCTGTTACAAGTGTGCAGAATCACCGAAATCGGTGTTTTCGTGCTATTGGATGCGAAAAACACGTTTTCTGGTGTCTTCAGCACTCCACAGTGCGTTTGATGTGCGGAAACTGCCATATCTTCGGTATCGTTGTTGTTTCCAGCTGAGATATGCATTTTCAGTGATAATCTTCATGATTCTGCTGTTACAAGTGTGCAGAATCACCGAAATCGCTGTTTTCGTGCTGTTGAATGCGAAAAACACGTTTTCTGGTGTTTTCAGCACTCCACAGTGCGTTTGATATGCGGAAACTGCCATATCTTCGGTATCGGTGTTGTTTCCAGCTGAGATATGCATTTTCTACGATAATCTTCGAACTTCATCTGTGACAAGTGTGCAGAATCACCGAAATCGCTGTTTTCGTGCTATTGAATGCGAAAAACACGTTTTCTGGTGTTTTCAGCACTCCACAGTGCGTTTGATATGCGGAAACTACGATATCTTCGGTATCGTTGTTACTTCCAGCTGAGATATGCATTTTCAGTGATAATCTTCATGATTCTGCTGTTACAAGTGTGCAGAATCACCGAAAACGCTGTTTTCGTGCTATTGAATGCGAAAAACACGTTTTCTGGTGTTTTCAGCACTCCACAGTGCGTTTGATATGCGGAAACTGCGATATCTTCGGTATCGTTGTTGTTTCCAGCTGAGATATGCATTTTCAGCGATAATCTTCATGATTCTGCTGTGACAAGTGTGCAGAATCACCGAAATCGCTGTTTTCGTGCTATTGGATGCGAAAAACACGTTTTCTGGTGTTTTCAGCACTCCACAGTGCGTTTGATATGCAGAAACTGCGATATCTTCGGTATCGTTGTTGTTTCCAGCTGAGATATGCATTTTCAGCGATAATCTTCATGATTCTGCTGTTACAAATGTGCAGAATCACCGAAATTGCTGTTTTCGTATTTTTGAATGCGAAAAACACGTTTTCTGGTGTTTTCAGCACACCACAGTGCGTTTGATATGCGGAAACTGCCATATCTTCGGTATCGTTGTTGTTTCCAGCTGAGATATGCATTTTCAGTGATAATCTTCATGATTCTGCTGTTACAAGTGTGCAGAATCACCGAAATCGATGTTTTCGTGCTTTTGAATGCGAAAAACACTTTTTCTGGTGTTTTCAGCACGCCACAGTGCGTTTGATGTGCGGAAACTGCCATATATTCGGTATCGTTGTTGTTTCCAGCTCAGATATGCATTTTCAGTGATAATCTTCATGATTCTGCTGTTACAAGTGTGCGGAATCACCGAAATTGCTGTTTTTGTGCTATTGGATGCGAAAAACACGTTTTCTGGTGTTTTCAGCACTCCACAGTGAGTCTGATATGCGGAAACTGCGATATCTTCGGTATCGTTGTTGTTTCCATCCTCGATATGCATTTTCTACGATAATCTTCGAGTTTCATCTGTGACAAGTGTGCAGAATCACCGAAATCGCTGTTTTCGTGCTATTGGATGCGAAAAACACGTTTCCTGGTGTTTTCAGCACTCCACAGTGCGTTTGATATGCGGAAACTGCGATATCTTCGGTATCGTTGTTGTTTCCAGCTGAGATATGCATTGTCAGCGATTATCTTCATGATTCTGCTGTTACAAATGTGCAGAATCACCGAAATTAGTGTTTTCGTGCTTTTGAATGCGAAAAACACGTTTTCTGAAGTTTTCAGCACACCACAGTGCGTTTGATATGCGGAAACTGCCATATCTTCGGTATCGTTGTTGTTTCCAGCTGAGATATGCATTTTCAGTGATAGTCTTCATGATTCTGCTGTTACAAGTGTGCAGAATCACCGAAATCGGTGTTTTCGTGCTATTGGATGCGAAAAACACGTTTTCTGGTGTCTTCAGCACTCCACAGTGCGTTTGATGTGCGGAAACTGCCATATCTTCGGTATCGTTGTTGTTTCCAGCTGAGATATGCATTTTCAGTGATAATCTTCATGATTCTGCTGTTACAAGTGTGCAGAATCACCGAAATCGCTGTTTTCGTGCTGTTGAATGCGAAAAACACGTTTTCTGGTGTTTTCAGCACTCCACAGTGCGTTTGATATGCGGAAACTGCCATATCTTCGGTATCGGTGTTGTTTCCAGCTGAGATATGCATTTTCTACGATAATCTTCGAACTTCATCTGTGACAAGTGTGCAGAATCACCGAAATCGCTGTTTTCGTGCTATTGAATGCGAAAAACACGTTTTCTGGTGTTTTCAGCACTCCACAGTGCGTTTGATATGCGGAAACTACGATATCTTCGGTATCGTTGTTACTTCCAGCTGAGATATGCATTTTCAGTGATAATCTTCATGATTCTGCTGTTACAAGTGTGCAGAATCACCGAAAACGCTGTTTTCGTGCTATTGAATGCGAAAAACACGTTTTCTGGTGTTTTCAGCACTCCACAGTGCGTTTGATATGCGGAAACTGCGATATCTTCGGTATCGTTGTTGTTTCCAGCTGAGATATGCATTTTCAGCGATAATCTTCATGATTCTGCTGTGACAAGTGTGCAGAATCACCGAAATCGCTGTTTTCGTGCTATTGGATGCGAAAAACACGTTTTCTGGTGTTTTCAGCACTCCACAGTGCGTTTGATATGCAGAAACTGCGATATCTTCGGTATCGTTGTTGTTTCCAGCTGAGATATGCATTTTCAGCGATAATCTTCATGATTCTGCTGTTACAAATGTGCAGAATCACCGAAATTGCTGTTTTCGTATTTTTGAATGCGAAAAACACGTTTTCTGGTGTTTTCAGCACACCACAGTGCGTTTGATATGCGGAAACTGCCATATCTTCGGTATCGTTGTTGTTTCCAGCTGAGATATGCATTTTCAGTGATAATCTTCATGATTCTGCTGTTACAAGTGTGCAGAATCACCGAAATCGATGTTTTCGTGCTTTTGAATGCGAAAAACACTTTTTCTGGTGTTTTCAGCACGCCACAGTGCGTTTGATGTGCGGAAACTGCCATATATTCGGTATCGTTGTTGTTTCCAGCTGAGATATGCATTTACAGTGGTAATCTTCATGATTCTGCTGTTACAAGTGTGCAGAATAACCGAAATCGCTGTTTTCGTGCTGTTGAATGCGAAAAACACGTTTTCTGGTGTTTTCAGCACGCCACAGAGCGTTTGACATGCGGAAAATGCGATATCTTCGGTATCGTTGTTGTTTCCAGCTCAGATATGCATTTTCAGTGATAATCTTCATGATTCTGCTGTTACAAGTGTGCGGAATCACCGAAATTGCTGTTTTTGTGCTATTGGATGCGAAAAACACGTTTTCTGGTGTTTTCAGCACTCCACAGTGAGTCTGATATGCGGAAACTGCGATATCTTCGGTATCGTTGTTGTTTCCATCCTCGATATGCATTTTCTACGATAATCTTCGAGTTTCATCTGTGACAAGTGTGCAGAATCACCGAAATCGCTGTTTTCGTGCTATTGGATGCGAAAAACACGTTTCCTGGTGTTTTCAGCACTCCACAGTGCGTTTGATATGCGGAAACTGCGATATCTTCGGTATCGTTGTTGTTTCCAGCTGAGATATGCATTGTCAGCGATTATCTTCATGATTCTGCTGTTACAAATGTGCAGAATCACCGAAATTGCTGTTTTCGTGCTTTTGAATGCGAAAAACACGTTTTCTGAAGTTTTCAGCACACCACAGTGCGTTTGATATGCGGAAACTGCCATATCTTCGGTATCGTTGTTGTTTCCAGCTGAGATATGCATTTTCAGTGATAGTCTTCATGATTCTGCTGTTACAAGTGTGCAGAATCACCGAAATCGGTGTTTTCGTGCTATTGGATGCGAAAAACACGTTTTCTGGTGTCTTCAGCACTCCACAGTGCGTTTGATGTGCGGAAACTGCCATATCTTCGGTATCGTTGTTGTTTCCAGCTGAGATATGCATTTTCAGTGATAATCTTCATGATTCTGCTGTTACAAGTGTGCAGAATCACCGAAATCGCTGTTTTCGTGCTGTTGAATGCGAAAAACACGTTTTCTGGTGTTTTCAGCACTCCACAGTGCGTTTGATATGCGGAAACTACGATATCTTCGGTATCGTTGTTGTTTCCAGCTGAGATATGCATTTTCAGTTATAATCTTCATGATTCTGCTGTTACAAGTGTGCAGAATCACCGAAATCGCTGTTTTCGTGCTGTTGAATGCGAAAAACAGGTTTTCTGGTGTTTTCAGCACTCCACAGTGCGTTTGATATGCGGAAACTGCGATATCTTCGGTATCGTTGTTGTTTCCAGCTGAGATATGCATTTTCTACGACAATCTTCGAGTTTCTTCTGTGACATGTGTGCAGAATCACCGAAATCGCTGTTTTCGTGCTTTTGGATGCGAAAAACACGTTTTCTGGTGTTTTCAGCACGCCACAGAGCGTTTGACATGCGGAAAATGCGATATCTTCGGTATCGTTGTTGTTTCCAGCTCAGATATGCATTTTCAGAGATAATCTTCATGATTCTGCTGTTACAAGTGTGCGGAATCACCGAAATTGCTGTTTTCGTGCTATTGGTTGCGAAAAACACGTTTTCTGGTGTTTTCAGCACTCCACAGTGAGTCTGATATGCGGAAACTGCGATATCTTCGGTATCGGTGTTGTTTCCAGCTGAGATATGCATTTTCTACGATAAACTTCGAACTTCATCTGTGACAAGTGTGCAGAATCACCGAAATCGTTGTTTTCGTGCTATTGAATGCGAAAAACACGTTTTCTGGTGTTTTCAGCACTCCACAGTGCGTTTGATATGCGGAAACTACGATATCTTCGGTATCGTTGTTGCTTCCAGCTGAGATATGCATTTTCAGTGATAATCTTCATCATTCTGCTGTTACAAGTGTGCAGAATCACCGAAATCGCTGTTTTCGTGCTATTGAATGCGAAAAACACGTTTTCTGGTGTTTTCAGCACTCCACAGTGCGTTTGATATGCAGAACCGGCGACATCTTGGTTTTCGTCGGGTTTCAAGCTGAGATATGCATTTTCTGCGATAATATTGGTGATACTTCAGTCAGAAGTATGCAGAATCATCTAGATCGCTCGTTTCGAGCTATTTAATGCGAGATACACGTTATCCGGTTGTTTTCACCACTTCGCAGTGCGTTTGATATACAGAACCGGCGAGATCTTGTTTTTCGTGAGGTTTCAAGCTGAGATATGCATTTTCTGCGATAATATTGGTGAGACTTCTGTCCGAAGTATGCAGAATCATCGATATCGCTCTTTTCGAGCGATTTTATGGGAGAAACTCGTTTTCTGGGGTTTTCACCACTCCACAGTTCGTTGGATATGCAGAACCGGAGATATCTTGGTTTTCGTTGGGTTTCAAGCTGAGATATGCATTTTCTGCGATAATCTTGGTGAGACTTCTGTCCGAAGTATGCAGAATAATCGAGATCGCTCTTTTCGAGCTATTTAATGCGAGAAACAAGTTATCTGGTGTTTTCACCACTCCACAGTGCGTTTGATATGCAGAACCAGCGATATCTTGGTTTTCGTGGGGTTTCAAGCTCAGATATGCATTTTCTGCGATAATCTTGGTGAGACTTCTGTCCGAAGTATGCTTAATCATCGAGATCGCTCTATTCGAGCTATTTAATGCGAGAAACACGTTATCTGGTGTTTTCAGCACTCCACAGTGCGTTTGATATGCAGAACCAGCGATATCCTGGTTTTCGTCGGGTATCAAGCTGAGACATGCATTTTCTGCGATAATCTTGGTGATTCTTCGGTCAGAAGTATGCAGAATCATCGAGAACGCTCTTGTCGAGCTAGTTAATGCGAGAAACACGTTTTCTGGTGTTTTCACCACTCCACAGTGCGTCTGATATGCAGAACCGGCGATATCTTGGTTTTCGTGGGTTTTCCAGCTGAGATATGCATTTTCTGCGATAATCTTGGTGAGTTTTCTGTCAGCAGTATGCAGAATCATCTAGATCGCTCTTTTCGAGCTATTTAATGCCAGAAACACGTTTTCTGGTGTATTCAACACTCCACAGAACGTTTGACATGCAGAAACGGAGATATCTTGGTTTCGGTCGGGTATCAAGCTGAGATATGCATTTTGTGCGATAATAATGGTGAGACTTCTGTCCGAAGTATGCTGAATCATCGAGATCGCTCTTTTCGAGCTGGTTAATGCGAGAAAAACCATATCCAGTGTTTTCACCACTCCACATTGCGCCTGATATGCAGAACCGGCGATATCTTGGGTTTCGTGGGGTTTCCAGCTGAGATATGCATTTTCTGCGATAATCTTTGTGAGTCTTCTGTCAGCAGTATGCAGAATCATACAGATCGCTCTTTTCGAGCTATTTAATGCCAGAAACACGTTTTCTGGTGTATACACCACTCCACAGTACGTTTGACATGCAGAAACGGAGATATCTTGGTTTCGGTCGGGTATCAAGCTGAGATATGCATTTTGTGCGATAATAATGGTGAGACTTCTGTCCGAAGTATGCTGAATCATCGAGATCGCTCTTTTCGAGCTGGTTAATGCGAGAAAAGCCATATCCAGTGTTTTCACCACTCCACAGTGCGTTGGATATGCAGAACCGGAGATATTTTGGTTTTCGTCGGGTTTCAAGCTGAGATATGCATTTTCTGCTATAATATTTGTGAGACTTCATTCAGAAGTATGCAGAATTATCGAGATCCCTCTTTTCGAGCTATTTAATGCGAGAAACACGTTATCCGGTGTTTTCACCACTCCACAGTGCGTTTGATATTCAGAACCGGCGACATCTTGGATTTCGTCGGGTTTCAAGCTGAGATATGCATTTTCTACGATAATCTTGGTGAGACTTCTGTCAGAAGTATGCAGAACCATCTACATCGCTCTTTTCAAAATATTCAATGCGAAAAACCCAGTTTTCTTGTGCTTACAACATTCCACAGTGCGTTTGATATGCAGAACCCGCGGTATCTTGATTTTCGTGGTGTTTCCAGCTGAGATATGCATTTTCTGCGATAATATTGGTGATACTTCAGTCAGAAGTATGCAGAATCATTTAGATCGCTCGTTTCGACCTATTTAATGCCAGAAACACGTTTTCTGGTGTATTCACCACTCCACAGTACGTTTGACATGCAGAAACGGAGATATCTTGGTTTCGGTCGGGTATCAAGCTGAGATATGCATTTTGTGCGATAATAATGGTGAGACTTCTGTCCGAAGTATGCTGAATCATCGAGATCGCTCTTTTCGAGCTGGTTAATGCGAGAAAAACCATATCCAGTGTTTTCACCACTCCACAGTGCGTTTGATATGCAGTACCAGCGATATCTTGGTTTTCGTGGGGTTTCAAGCTGAGATATGCATTTTCTACGATAAGCTTTGTGAGACATCTGTCCGAAGTATGCAGAATCATCGAGAGCGCTCTTTTCGAGCTATTTAATGCGAGAAACTCGTTTTCTGGGGTTTTCACCACTCCACAGAGCGTTTGATATGCAGTACCTGCGATATTTTGGTTTTCGTCGGGTTTCAAGCTGAGATACGCATTTTCTACGATAATCCTGGTGAGACTTCTGTCAGAAGTGTGCAGAATCAACTAGATCGCTCGTTTCGAGCTACTTAATGCGAAAAAACAAGTTTTCTGGTGTTTTCACCACTCCACATTGCGTCTGATATGCAGAACCGGCGATATCATGGTTTTCGTGGGGTTTCCAGCTGAGATATACATTTTCTGCGATAATCTTGGTGAGTCTTCTGTCAGAAGTATGCAGAATCTTCGAGATCGCTCTATTCGAGCTATTTAATGCGAGAAACAAGTTATCTGGTTGTTTTCACCACTCCACTGTGCGTTTGATATGCAGAACCGGCGACATCTTGATTTTCGTGATGTTTCTAGCTGAGATATGCATTTTCTGCGATAATATTGGTGAGACTTCAGTCAGAAGTATGCAGAACCATCCAGATCGCTCTTTTCGAGCTATTTAATGCGAGAAACACGTTATCTTGTGTTTTGAACACTCCACAGTGCGTTTGATATACAGAACCGGCGAGATCTTGTTTTTCGTGAGGTTTCAAGCTGAGATATGCATTTTCTGCGATAAACTTGGTGAGACTTCTGTCCGAAGTATGCAGAATCATCGATATCGCTCTTTTCGAGCGATTTAATGCGAGAAACTCGTTTTCTGGTGTTTTCACCACTCCACAGTTCGTTGGATATGCAGAACCGGAGATATCTTGGTTTTCGTGGGGTTTCAAGCTGAGATATGCATCTTCTGCGATAAAATTGGTGAAACTTCAGTTAGAAGTATGCAGAATCATCTAGATCGCTCTATTCGAGCTATTTAATGCGAGAAATACTTTATCTGGTGTTTTTAGCACTCCACAGTGCGTTTTATATGCAGAACCAATGATATCTTGGTTTTCGTAGGGGTTTCAAGCTGAGATATGCATTTTCTGCGATAATCTTTGTGAGTCTTCTGTCAGCAGTATGCAGAATCATCTAGATCGCTCTTTTCGAGCTATTTAATGCCAGAAACACGTTTTCTGGTGTATTCACCACTCCACAGTACGTTTGACATGCAGAAACAGAGATATCTTGGTTTCGGTCGGGTATCAAGCTGAGATATGCATTTTGTGCGATAATAATGGTGAGACTTCTGTCCGAAGTATGCTGAATCATCGAGATCGCTCTTTTCGAGCTGGTTAATGCGGGAAAAACCATATCCAGTGTTTTCACCACTCCACAGTGCGTTTGATATGCAGTACCAGCGATATCTTGGTTTTCGTGGGGTTTCAAACTGAGATATGCATTTTCTACGATAAGCTTTGTGAGACATCTGTCCGAAGTATGCAGAAACATCGAGAGCGCTCTTTTCGAGCTATTTAATGCGAGAAACTCGTTTTCTGGGGTTTTCACCACTCCACAGAGCGTTTGATATGCAGTACCTGCGATATCTTGGTTTTCGTCGGGATTCAAGCTGAGTTATGCATTTTCTGCGATAATCTTGGTGAGACTTCTGTCCGAAGTATGCTGAATCATCTAGATCGCTCTTTTCGAGCTATTTAATGCGAGAAACACGTTATCTGGTGTTTTCACCACTCCACAGTGCGTTTGATATGCAGAACCGGCGACATCTTGATTTTCGTGATGTTTCTAGCTGAGATATGCATTTTCTGCGATAATATTGGTGAGACTTCAGTCAGAAGTATGCAGAACCATCCAGATCGCTCTTTTCGAGCTATTTAATGCGAGAAACACGTTATCTTGTGTTTTGAACACTCCACAGTGCGTTTGATGTGCAGAACCAGCGATATCCTGGTTTTCGTGGGGATTCAAGCTGAGATATGCATTTTCTACGATAATATTGGTGAGACTTCTGTCAGAAGTATGCAGAAACATCAAGAGCGCTCTTTTCGAGCTATTTAAAGCGAGAAACACGTTTTCTGGGGTTTTCACTACACCACAGTTCGTTGGCGGTGCAGAACCGGAGATATCTGGTTTTCGTGGGGTTTCAAGCTGAGATATGCATTTTCTGCGATAATCTTAGTGAGACCTCTGTCCGTAGTATGCAGAAGCATCGAGATCGATCTTTTCCAACTATTTGATGCGAGAAACACGTTATCTGGTGTTTTCACCACTCCACAGTGCGTTTGATATGCAGAACCAGCGAAATCTTGGTTTTCGTGGGGTTTCAAGCTGAGATATGCATTTTCTGCGATAATCTTGGTGAGACTTCTGTCCGAAGTATGCTTAATCATCGAGATCGCTCGTTTCGAGCTACATAATGCGAGAAACACGTTATCTGGTGTTTTCACCACTCCACAGTGCGTATGATGTGCAGAACCGACGATATCCTGGTTTTCGTGGTGCTTCCAGCTGAGATATGCATTTTCTGCGATATTCTTGGTGAGACTTCAGTCAGAAGTATGCAGAATCATCTAGATCGCTCGTTTCGAGCTATTTAATGCGAGAAACACGTTTTCTGGTGTTTTCAGCACTCCACAGTGCGTTTGGTATGCGGAAACTACGATATCTTCGGTAACGTTGTTGTTTCCAGCTGAGATATGCATTTTCAGTGATAGTCTTCATGATTCTGCTGTTACAAGTGTGCAGAATCACCGAAATCGGTGTTTTCGTGCTATTGGATGCGAAAAACACGTTTTCTGGTGTCTTCAGCACTCCACAGTGCGTTTGATGTGCGGAAACTGCCATATCTTCGGTATCGTTGTTGTTTCCAGCTGAGATATGCATTTTCAGTGATAATCTTCATGATTCTGCTGTTACAAGTGTGCAGAATCACCGAAATCGCTGTTTTCGTGCTGTTGAATGCGAAAAACACGTTTTCTGGTGTTTTCAGCACTCCACAGTGCGTTTGATATGCGGAAACTGCCATATCTTCGGTATCGGTGTTGTTTCCAGCTGAGATATGCATTTTCTACGATAATCTTCGAACTTCATCTGTGACAAGTGTGCAGAATCACCGAAATCGCTGTTTTCGTGCTATTGAATGCGAAAAACACATTTTCTGGTGTTATCAGCACTCCACAGTGCGTTTGATATGCGGAAACTGCCATATCTTCGGTATCGGTGTTGTTTCCAGCTGAGATATGCATTTTCTACGATAATCTTCGAACTTCATCTGTGACAAGTGTGCAGAATCACCGAAATCGCTGTTTTCGTGCTATTGAATGCGAAAAACACGTTTTCTGGTGTTTTCAGCACTCCACAGTGCGTTTGATATGCGGAAACTGCCATATCTTCGGTATCGTTGTTGTTTCCAGCTGAGATATGCATTTTCAGTGATAATCTTCATGATTCTGCTGTTACAAGTGTGCAGAATCACCGAAATCGATGTTTTCGTGCTTTTGAATGCGAAAAACACTTTTTCTGGTGTTTTCAGCACGCCACAGTGCGTTTGATGTGCGGAAACTGCCATATATTCGGTATCGTTGTTGTTTCCAGCTGAGATATGCATTTTCTACGATAATCTTCGAGTTTCATCTGCGACAAGTGTGCAGAATCACCGAAATCGCTGTTTTCGTGCTATTGGATGCGAAAAACACGTTTCCTGGTGTTTTCAGCACTCCACAGTGCGTTTGATATGCGGAAACTGCGATATCTTCGGTATCGTTGTTGTTTCCAGCTGAGATATGCATTGTCAGCGATAATCTTCATGAATCTGCTGTTACAAATGTGCAGAATCACCGAAATTGCTGTTTTCGTGCTTTTGAATGCGAAAAACACGTTTTCTGAAGTTTTCAGCACACCACAGTGCGTTTGATATGCGGAAACTGCCATATCTTCGGTATCGTTGTTGTTTCCAGCTGAGATATGCATTTTCAGTGATAGTCTTCATGATTCTGCTGTTACAAGTGTGCAGAATCACCGAAATCGGTGTTTTCGTGCTATTGGATGCGAAAAACACGTTTTCTGGTGTCTTCAGCACTCCACAGTGCGTTTGATGTGCGGAAACTGCCATATCTTCGGTATCGTTGTTGTTTCCAGCTGAGATATGCATTTTCAGTGATAATCTTAGTGAGACCTCTGTCCGTAGTATGCAGAAGCATCGAGATCGATCTTTTCCAACTATTTGATGCGAGAAACACGTTATCTGGTGTTTTCACCACTCCACAGTGCGTTTGATATGCAGAACCAGCGAAATCTTGGTTTTCGTGGGGTTTCAAGCTGAGATATGCATTTTCTGCGATAATCTTGGTGAGACTTCTGTCCGAAGTATGCTTAATCATCGAGATCGCTCGTTTCGAGCTACATAATGCGAGAAACACGTTATCTGGTGTTTTCACCACTCCACAGTGCGTATGATGTGCAGAACCGACGATATCCTGGTTTTCGTGGTGCTTCCAGCTGAGATATGCATTTTCTGCGATATTCTTGGTGAGACTTCAGTCAGAAGTATGCAGAATCATCTAGATCGCTCGTTTCGAGCTTTTTAATGCGAAAAACACGTTTTCTGAAGTTTTCAGCACACCACAGTGCGTTTGATATGCGGAAACTGCCATATCTTCGGTATCGTTGTTGTTTCCAGCTGAGATATGCATTTTCAGTGATAGTCTTCATGATTCTGCTGTTACAAGTGTGCAGAATCACCGAAATCGGTGTTTTCGTGCTATTGGATGCGAAAAACACGTTTTCTGGTGTCTTCAGCACTCCACAGTGCGTTTGATGTGCGGAAACTGCCATATCTTCGGTATCGTTGTTGTTTCCAGCTGAGATATGCATTTTCAGTGATAATCTTCATGATTCTGCTGTTACAAGTGTGCAGAATCACCGAAATCGCTGTTTTCGTGCTGTTGAATGCGAAAAACACGTTTTCTGGTGTTTTCAGCACTCCACAGTGCGTTTGATATGCGGAAACTGCCATATCTTCGGTATCGGTGTTGTTTCCAGCTGAGATATGCATTTTCTACGATAATCTTCGAACTTCATCTGTGACAAGTGTGCAGAATCACCGAAATCGCTGTTTTCGTGCTATTGAATGCGAAAAACACGTTTTCTGGTGTTTTCAGCACTCCACAGTGCGTTTGATATGCGGAAACTACGATATCTTCGGTATCGTTGTTGTTTCCAGCTGAGATATGCATTTTCAGTTATAATCTTCATGATTCTGCTGTTACAAGTGTGCAGAATCACCGAAATCGCTGTTTCCGGGCTGTTGAATGCGAAAAACTCGTTTTCTGGTGTTTTCAGCACTCCACAGTGCGTTTGATATGCGGAAACTGCGATATCTTCGGTATCGTTGTTGTTTCCAGCTGAGATATGCATTTTCTACGACAATCTTCGAGTTTCTTCTGTGACCAGTGTGCAGAATCACCGAAATCGCTGTTTTCATGCTTTTGAATGCGAAACACACGTTTTCTGGTGTTTTCAGCACGCCACAGAGCGTTTGACATGCGGAAACTGCGATATCTTCGGTATCGTTGTTGTTTCCAGCTGAGATATGCATTTTCAGTGATAATCTTCATGATTCTGCTGTTACAAGTGTGCAGAATCACCGAAATCGGTGTTTTCGTGCTCTTGGATGCGAAAAACACGTTTTCTGGTGTTTTCAGCACGCCACAGAGCGTTTGACATGCGGAAAATGCGATATCTTCGGTATCGTTGTTGTTTCCTGCTCAGATATGCATTTTCAGTGATAATCTTCATGATTCTGCTGTTACAAGTGTGCGGAATCACCGAAATTGCTGTTTTTGTGCTATTGGATGCGAAAAACACGTTTTCTGGTGTTTTCAGCACTCCACAGTGAGTCTGATATGCGGAAACTGCGATATCTTCGGTATCGTTGTTGTTTCCAGCCTCGATATGCATTTTCTACGATAATCTTCGAGTTTCATCTGCGACAAGTGTGCAGAATCACCGAAATCGCTGTTTTCGTGCTATTGGATGCGAAAAACACGTTTCCTGGTGTTTTCAGCACTCCACAGTGCGTTTGATATGCGGAAACTGCGATATCTTCGGTATCGTTGTTGTTTCCAGCTGAGATATGCATTGTCAGCGATAATCTTCATGAATCTGCTGTTACAAATGTGCAGAATCACCGAAATTGCTGTTTTCGTGCTTTTGAATGCGAAAAACACGTTTTCTGAAGTTTTCAGCACACCACAGTGCGTTTGATATGCGGAAACTGCCATATCTTCACTATCGTTGTTGTTTCCAGCTGAGATATGCATTTTCAGTGATAGTCTTCATGATTCTGCTGTTACAAGTGTGCAGAATCACCGAAATCGGTGTTTTCGTGCTATTGGATGCGAAAAACACGTTTTCTGGTGTCTTCAGCACTCCACAGTGCGTTTGATGTGCGGAAACTGCCATATCTTCGGTATCGTTGTTGTTTCCAGCTGAGATATGCATTTTCAGTGATAATCTTCATGATTCTGCTGTTACAAGTGTACAGAATCACCGAAATCGCTGTTTCCGTGCTGTTGAATGCGAAAAACACGTTTTCTGGTGTTTTCAGCACTCCACAGTGCGTTTGATATGCGGAAACTGCGATATCTTCGGTATCGTTGTTGTTTCCAGCTGAGATATGCATTTTCTACGACAATCTTCGAGTTTCTTCTGTGACAAGTGTGCAGAATCACCGAAATCGCTGTTTTCGTGCTTTTGAATGCGAAACACACGTTTTCTGGTGTTTTCAGCACGACACAGAGCGTTTGACATGCGGAAACTGCGATATCTTCGGTATCGTTGTTGTTTCCAGCTGAGATATGCATTTTCAGTAATAATCTTCATGATTCTGCTGTTACAAGTGTGCAGAATCACCGAAATCGGTGTTTTCGTGCTCTTGGATGCGAAAAACACGTTTTCTGGTGTTTTCAGCACGCCACAGAGCGTTTGACATGCGGAAAATGCGATATCTTCGGTATCGTTGTTGTTTCCAGCTCAGATATGCATTTTCAGTGATAATCTTCATGATTCTGCTGTTACAAGTGTGCGGAATCACCGAAATTGCTGTTTTCGTGCTATTGGTTGCGAAAAACACGTTTTCTGGTGTTTTCAGCACTCCACAGTGAGTCTGATATGCGGAAACTGCGATATCTTCGGTATCGGTGTTGTTTCCAGCTGAGATATGCATTTTCTACGATAATCTTCGAACTTCATCTGTGACAAGTGTGCAGAATCACCGAAATCGTTGTTTTCGTGCTATTGAATGCGAAAAACACGTTTTCTGGTGTTTTCAGCACTCCACAGTGCGTTTGATATGCGGAAACTGCGATATCTTCGGTATCGTTGTTGCTTCCAGCTGAGATATGCATTTTCAGTGATAATCTTCATGATTCTGCTGTTACAAGTGTGCAGAATCACCGAAATCGCTGTTTTCGTGCTATTGAATGCGAAAAACACGTTTTCTGGTGTTTTCAGCACTCCACAGTGCGTTTGATATGCGGAAACTGCGATATCTTCGGTATCGTTGTTGTTTCCAGCTGAGATATGCATTTTCTACGATAATCTTCGAGTTTCTTCTGTGACAAGTGTGCAGAATCACCGAAATCGCTGTTTTCGTGCTATTGGATGCGAAAAACACGTTTTCTGGTGTTTTCAGCACTCCACAGTGCGTTTCATATGCGGAAACTGCGATATCTTCGGTATCGTTGTTGTTTCCAGCTGAGATATGCATTTTCAGCGATAATCTTCATGATTCTGCTGTTACAAATGTGCAGAATCACCGAAATTGCAGTTTTCGTGCTTTTGAATGCGAAAAACACGTTTTCTGGTGTTTTCAGCACACCACAGTGCGTTTGATATGCAGAACCGGCGACATCTTGGTTTTCGTCGGGTTTCAAGCTGAGATATGCATTTTCTGCGATAATATTGGTGATACTTCAGTCAGAAGTATGCAGAATCATCTAGATCGCTCGTTTCGAGCTATTTAATGCGAGATACATGTTATCCGGTTGTTTTCACCACTTCGCAGTGCGTTTGATATACAGCACCGGCGAGATCTTGTTTTTCGTGAGGTTTCAAGCTGAGATATGCATTTTCTGCGATAATATTGGTGAGACTTCTGTCCGAAGTATGCAGAATCATCGATATCGCTCTTTTCGAGCGATTTTATGGGAGAAACTCGTTTTCTGGGGTTTTCACCACTCCACAGTTCGTTGGATATGCAGAACCGGAGATATCTTGGTTTTCGTTGGGTTTCAAGCTGAGATATGCATTTTCTGCGATAATCTTGGTGAGACTTCTGTCCGAAGTATGCAGAATAATCGAGATCGCTCTTTTCGAGCTATTTAATGCGAGAAACAAGTTATCTGGTGTTTTCACCACTCCACAGTGGGTTTGATATGCAGAACCAGCGATATCTTGGTTTTCGTGGGGTTTCAAGCTCAGATATGCATTTTCTGCGATAATCTTGGTGAGACTTCTGTCCGAAGTATGCAGAATCATCGAGATCGCACTTTTCGAGCTATTTAATGCGAGAAACACGTTATCTGGTGTTTTCACCACTCCACAGTGCGTTTGATATACAGAACCGGCGATATCTTGGTTTTTGTGGGGTTTCAAGCTGAGATAAGCATTTTTTACGATAATCTAGGTGAGACTTCTGTCCGAAGTATGCTTAATCATCGAGATCGCTCTATTCGAGCTATTTAATGCGAGAAACACGTTATCTGGTGTTTTCAGCACTCCACAGTGCGTTTGATATGCAGAACCAGCGATATCCTGGTTTTCGTCGGGTATCAAGCTGAGACATGCATTTTCTGCGATAATCTTGGTGATTCTTCTGTCAGAAGTATGCAGAATCATCGAGAACGCTCTTGTCGAGCTAGTTAATGCGAGAAACACGTTTTCTGGTGTTTTCACCACTCCAAAATGCGCCTGATATGCAGAACCGGCGATATCTTGGTTTTCGTGGGTTTTCCAGCTGAGATATGCATTTTCTGCGATAATCTTGGTGAGTCTTCTGTCAGCAGTATGCAGAATCATCTAGATCGCTCTTTTCGAGCTATTTAATGCCAGAAACACGTTTTCTGGTGTATTCAACACTCCACAGAACGTTTGACATGCAGAAACGGAGATATCTTGGTTTCGGTCGGGGTTCAAGCTGTGATATGCATTTTCTGCGATAATATTGGTGAGACTTCAGTTAGAAGTATGCAGAATCATCTAGATCGCTCGTTTCGAGCTATTTAATGCGAAAAAACAAGTTTTCTGGTGTTTTCACCACCCCACAGTGCGTTTGATATGCAGAACCGGAGACATCTTGGTTTTCGTCGGGTTTCCAGCTGAGATATGCATTTTCTGCGATAATCTTTGTGAGTCTTCTATCAGCAGTATGCAGAATCATCTAGATCGCTCTTTTCGAGCTATTTAATGCCAGAAACACGTTTTCTGGTGTATTCACCACTCCACAGTACGTTTGACATGCAGAAACGGAGATATCTTGGTTTCGGTCGGGTATCAAGCAGAGATATGCATTTTGTGCGATAATAATGGTGAGACTTCTGTCCGAAGTATGCTGAATCATCGAGATCGCTCTTTTCGAGCTGGTTAATGCGAGAAAAGCCATATCCAGTGTTTTCACCACTCCACAGTGCGTTTGATATGCAGTACCAGCGAAATCTTGGTTTTCGTGGGGTTTCAAGCTGAGACATGCATTTTCTACGATAAGCTTTGTGAGACATCTGTCCGAAGTATGCAGAAACATCGAGAGCGCTCTTTTCGAGCTATTTAATGCGAGAAACTCGTTTTCTGGGGTTTTCACCACTCCACAGAGCGTTTGATATGCAGTACCTGCGATATCTTGGTTTTCGTGGGGATTCAAGCTGAGTTATGCATTTTCTGCGATAATCTTGGTGAGACTTCTGTCCGAAGTATGCTGAATCATCTAGATCGCTCTTTTCGAGCTATTTAATGCGAGAAACACGTTATCTGGTGTTTTCACCACTCCACAGTGCGTTGGATATGCAGAACCGGAGATATTTTGGTTTTCGTCGGGTTTCAAGCTGAGATATGCATTTTCTGCTATAATATTTGTGAGACTTCATTCAGAAGTATGCAGAATTATCGAGATCCCTCTTTTCGAGCTATTTAATGCGAGAAACACGTTATCCGGTGTTTTCACCACTCCACAGTGCGTTTGATATTCAGAACCGGCGACATCTTGGATTTCGTCGGGTTTCAAGCTGAGATATGCATTTTCTACGATAATCTTGGTGAGACTTCTGTCAGAAGTATGCAGAACCATCTACATCGCTCTTTTCGAAATATTCAATGCGAAAAACCCAGTTTTCTTGTGCTTACAACATTCCACAGTGCGTTTGATATGCAGAACCCGCGGTATCTTGATTTTCGTGGTGTTTCCAGCTGAGATATGCATTTTCTGCGATAATATTGGTGATACTTCAGTCAGAAGTATGCAGAATCATTTAGATCGCTCGTTTCGACCTATTTAATGCCAGAAACACGTTTTCTGGTGTATTCACCACTCCACAGTACGTTTGACATGCAGAAACGGAGATATCTTGGTTTCGGTCGGGTATCAAGCTGAGATATGCATTTTGTGCGATAATAATGGTGAGACTTCTGTCCGAAGTATGCTGAATCATCGAGATCGCTCTTTTCGAGCTGGTTAATGCGAGAAAAACCATATCCAGTGTTTTCACCACTCCACAGTGCGTTTGATATGCAGTACCAGCGATATCTTGGTTTTCGTGGGGTTTCAAGCTGAGATATGCATTTTCTACGATAAGCTTTGTGAGACATCTGTCCGAAGTATGCAGAAACATCGAGAGCGCTCTTTTCGAGCTATTTAATGCGAGAAACTCGTTTTCTGGGGTTTTCACCACTCCACAGAGCGTTTGATATGCAGTACCTGCGATATCTTGGTTTTCGTGGGGATTCAAGCTGAGTTATGCATTTTCTGCGATAATCTTGGTGAGACTTCTGTCCGAAGTATGCTGAATCATCTAGATCGCTCTTTTCGAGCTATTTAATGCGAGAAACACGTTATCTGGTGTTTTCACCACTCCACAGTGCGTTTGATATGCAGAACTGGCGACATCATGGATTTCGTCGGGTTTCAAGCTGAGATACGCATTTTCTACGATAATCCTGGTGAGACTTCTGTCAGAAGTGTGCAGAATCAACTAGATCGCTCGTTTCGAGCTACTTAATGCGAGAAAACAAGTTTTCTGGTGTTTTCACCACTCCACATTGCGTCTGATATGCAGAACCGGCGATATCATGGTTTTCGTGGGGTTTCCAGCTGAGATATACATTTTCTGCGATAATCTTGGTGAGTCTTCTGTCAGAAGTATGCAGAATCTTCGAGATCGCTCTATTCGAGCTATTTAATGCGAGAAACAAGTTATCTGGTTGTTTTCACCACTCCACAGTGCGTTTGATATGCAGAACCGGCGACATCTTGATTTTCGTGATGTTTCTAGCTGAGATATGCATTTTCTGCGATAATATTGGTGAGACTTCAGTCAGAAGTATGCAGAACCATCCAGATCGCTCTATTCGAGCTGGTTAATGCGAGAAAAACCATATCCAGTGTTTTCACCACTTCACAGTGCGTTTGATATACAGAACCGGCGAGATCTTGTTTTTCGTGAGGTTTCAAGCTGAGATATGCATTTTCTGCGATAAACTTGGTGAGACTTCTGTCCGAAGTATGCAGAATCATCGATATCGCTCTTTTCGAGCGATTTAATGCGAGAAACTCGTTTTCTGGGGTTTTCACCACTCCACAGTTCGTTGGATATGCAGAACCGGAGATATCTTGGTTTTCGTGGGGTTTCAAGCTGAGATATGCATTTTCTGCGATAATCTTTGTGAGTCTTCTGTCAGCAGTATGCAGAATCATCTAGATCGCTCTTTTCGAGCTATTTAATGCCAGAAACACGTTTTCTGGTGTATTCACCACTCCACAGTACGTTTGACATGCAGAAACAGAGATATCTTGGTTTCGGTCGGGTATCAAGCTGAGATATGCATTTTGTGCGATAATAATGGTGAGACTTCTGTCCGAAGTATGCTGAATCATCGAGATCGCTCTATTCGAGCTGGTTAATGCGAGAAAAACCATATCCAGTGTTTTCACCACTCCACAGTGCGTTTGATATGCAGTACCAGCGATATCTTGGTTTTCGTGGGGTTTCAAACTGAGATATGCATTTTCTACGATAAGCTTTGTGAGACATCTGTCCGAAGTATGCAGAAACATCGAGAGCGCTCTTTTCGAGCTATTTAATGCGAGAAACTCGTTTTCTGGGGTTTTCACCACTCCACAGAGCGTTTGATATGCAGTACCTGCGATATCTTGGTTTTCGTGGGGATTCAAGCTGAGTTATGCATTTTCTGCGATAATCTTGGTGAGACTTCTGTCCGAAGTATGCTGAATCATCTAGATCGCTCTTTTCGAGCTATTTAATGCGAGAAACACGTTATCTGGTGTTTTCACCACTCCACAGTGCGTTGGATATGCAGAACCGGAGATATTTTGGTTTTCGTCGGGTTTCAAGCTGAGATATGCATTTTCTGCGATAATATTTGGAGGACTTCTGTCCGCAGCATGCAGAATCATCTAGATCGCTCGTTTCGAGCTATTTAATGCAAGAAACTCGTTATCTGGTTGTTTTCACCACTCCACAGTGCGTTTGATGTGCAGAACCAGCGATATCCTGGTTTTCGTGGGGATTCAAGCTGAGATATGCATTTTCTACGATAATATTGGTGAGACTTCTGTCAGAAGTATGCAGAAACATCAAGAGCGCTCTTTTAGAGCTATTTAAAGCGAGAAACACGTTTTCTGGGGTTTTCACCACACCACAGCTCGTTGGATGTGCAGAACCGGAGATATCTTGGTTTTCGTGGGGTTTCAAGCTGAGATATGCAGTTTCTGCGATAATCTTAGTGAGACCTCTGTCCGTAGTATGCAGAAGCATCGAGATCGATCTTTTCGAACTATTTGATGCGAGAAACACGTTATCTGGTGTTTTCACCACTCCACAGTGCGTTTGATATGCAGAACCAGCGAAATCTTGGTTTTCGTGGGGTTTCAAGCTGAGATATGCATTTTCTGCGATAATCTTGGTGAGACTTCTGTCCGAAGTATGCTTAATCATCGAGATCGCTCGTTTCGAGCTACATAATGCGAGAAACACGTTATCTGGCGTTTTCACCACTCCACAGTGCGTATGATGTGCAGAACAGACGATATCCTGGTTTTCGTGGTGCTTCCAGCTGAGATATGCATTTTCTGCGATATTCTTGGTGAGACTTCTGTCAGAAGTATGCAGAATCATCTAGATCTCTCGTTTCGAACAATTTAATGCGAAAAAACAAGTTTTCTGGTGTATTTACCACTCCACAGTACGTTTGACATGCAGAAACGGTGATATCTTGGTTTCGGTGGTGTTTCAAGCTGAGATATGCATTTTCTGCGATAATCTTGGTCAGGCTTTAGTCAGAAGTATGCAGAATCATCTAGATCGCTCGTTTCGAGCTATTTAATGCGAGAAACACGTTATCTGGTTGTTTTCACCACACCACAGTGCGTTTGATATGCAGAACCGGCGACATCTTGAGTTGCGTGAGGTTTCAAGCTGAGATATGCATTTTCTGCGATTATATTGGTGAGACTTCTGTCCGAAGTATGCAGTATCATCGATATCGCTCTTTACGAGCTATTTTATGCGAGAAACACGTTATCTGGTGTTTTGACCAATCCACAGTGCGTTTGATATGTAGAGCCGCCGATAACTTAGTTTTCGTGGGGTTTCCAGCTGAAATATGCATTTTCTGCGATAATCTTTGTGTTTCATCTATGAGAAGTATGCAGAATCATCCAGAACGCACTTTTCGAGCTAGTTAATGCGAGTAACACGTTTCCTGGTGTTTTCGCCACTCCACGGTGCGTCTGATATGCAGAACCGGCGATATCTTGGTTTTCGTGGGGTTTCCAGCTGAGATATGCATTTTCTGCGATAATCTTGGTGTTTCATCTATGAGAAGTATGCAGAATCATCGAGAACGCTCTTTTCGAGCTAGTTAATGCGAGAAACACGTTTTCTGGTGTTTCACTACCCTACAGTGCGTTTGATATGCAGAACCCGCGGTATCTTGATTTTCGTGGTGTTTCCAGCTGAGATATGCATTTTCTGCGATAATATTGGTGATACTTCAGTCAGAAGTATGCAGAATCATTTAGATCGCTCGTTTCGACCTATTTAATGCCAGAAACACGTTTTCTGGTGTATTCACCACTCCACAGTACGTTTGACATGCAGAAACGGAGATATCTTGGTTTCGGTCGGGTATCAAGCTGAGATATGCATTTTGTGCGATAATAATGGTGAGACTTCTGTCCGAAGTATGCTGAATCATCGAGATCGCTCTTTTCGAGCTGGTTAATGCGAGAAAAACCATATCCAGTGTTTTCACCACTCCACAGTGCGTTTGATATGCAGTACCAGCGATATCTTGGTTTTCGTGGGGTTTCAAGCTGAGATATGCATTTTCTACGATAAGCTTTGTGAGACATCTGTCCGAAGTATGCAGAAACATCGAGAGCGCTCTTTTCGAGCTATTTAATGCGAGAAACTCGTTTTCTGGGGTTTTCACCACTCCACAGAGCGTTTGATATGCAGTACCTGCGATATCTTGGTTTTCGTGGGGATTCAAGCTGAGTTATGCATTTTCTGCGATAATCTTGGTGAGACTTCTGTCCGAAGTATGCTGAATCATCTAGATCGCTCTTTTCGAGCTACTTAATGCGAGAAAACAAGTTTTCTGGTGTTTTCACCACTCCACATTGCGTCTGATATGCAGAACCGGCGATATCATGGTTTTCGTGGGGTTTCCAGCTGAGATATACATTTTCTGCGATAATCTTGGTGAGTCTTCTGTCAGAAGTATGCAGAATCTTCGAGATCGCTCTATTCGAGCTATTTAATGCGAGAAACAAGTTATCTGGTTGTTTTCACCACTCCACAGTGCGTTTGATATGCAGAACCGGCGACATCTTGATTTTCGTGATGTTTCTAGCTGAGATATGCATTTTCTGCGATAATATTGGTGAGACTTCAGTCAGAAGTATGCAGAACCATCCAGATCGCTCTATTCGAGCTGGTTAATGCGAGAAAAACCATATCCAGTGTTTTCACCACTTCACAGTGCGTTTGATATACAGAACCGGCGAGATCTTGTTTTTCGTGAGGTTTCAAGCTGAGATATGCATTTTCTGCGATAAACTTGGTGAGACTTCTGTCCGAAGTATGCAGAATCATCGATATCGCTCTTTTCGAGCGATTTAATGCGAGAAACTCGTTTTCTGGGGTTTTCACCACTCCACAGTTCGTTGGATATGCAGAACCGGAGATATCTTGGTTTTCGTGGGGTTTCAAGCTGAGATATGCATTTTCTGCGATAATCTTTGTGAGTCTTCTGTCAGCAGTATGCAGAATCATCTAGATCGCTCTTTTCGAGCTATTTAATGCCAGAAACACGTTTTCTGGTGTATTCACCACTCCACAGTACGTTTGACATGCAGAAACAGAGATATCTTGGTTTCGGTCGGGTATCAAGCTGAGATATGCATTTTGTGCGATAATAATGGTGAGACTTCTGTCCGAAGTATGCTGAATCATCGAGATCGCTCTATTCGAGCTGGTTAATGCGAGAAAAACCATATCCAGTGTTTTCACCACTCCACAGTGCGTTTGATATGCAGTACCAGCGATATCTTGGTTTTCGTGGGGTTTCAAACTGAGATATGCATTTTCTACGATAAGCTTTGTGAGACATCTGTCCGAAGTATGCAGAAATATCGAGAGCGCTCTTTTCGAGCTATTTAATGCGAGAAACTCGTTTTCTGGGGTTTTCACCACTCCAGAGAGCGTTTGATATGCAGTACCTGCGATATCTTGGTTTTCGTGGGGATTCAAGCTGAGTTATGCATTTTCTGCGATAATCTTGGTGAGACTTCTGTCCGAAGTATGCTGAATCATCTAGATCGCTCTTTTCGAGCTATTTAATGCGAGAAACACGTTATCTGGTGTTTTCACCACTCCACAGTGCGTTGGATATGCAGAACCGGTGATATTTTGGTTTTCGTCGGGTATCAAGCTGAGATATGCATTTTCTGCGATAATATTTGGAGGACTTCTATCCGCAGCATGCAGAATCATCTAGATCGCTCGTTTCGAGCTATTTAATGCAAGAAACTCGTTATCTGGTTGTTTTCACCACTCCACAGTGCGTTTGATGTGCAGAACCAGCGATATCCTGGTTTTCGTGGGGTTTCAAGCTGAGATATGCAGTTTCTGCGATAATCTTAGTGAGACCTCTGTCCGTAGTATGCAGAAGCATCGAGATCGCTCTTTACGAGCTATTTTATGCGAGAAACACGTTATCTGGTGTTTTGACCAATCCACAGTGCGTTTGATATGTAGAGCCGCCGATAACTTAGTTTTCGTGGGGTTTCCAGCTGAAATATGCATTTTCTGCGATAATCTTTGTGTTTCATCTATGAGAAGTATGCAGAATCATCCAGAACGCACTTTTCGAGCTAGTTAATGCGAGTAACACGTTTCCTGGTGTTTTCGCCACTCCACGGTGCGTCTGATATGCAGAACCGGCGATATCTTGGTTTTCGTGGGGTTTCCAGCTGAGATATGCATTTTCTGCGATAATCTTGGTGTTTCATCTATGAGAAGTATGCAGAATCATCGAGAACGCTCTTTTCGAGCTAGTTAATGCGAGAAACACGTTTTCTGGTGTTTCACTACCCTACAGTGCGTTTGATATACAGAACCGGCGACGTCTTGATTTTCGTGAGGTTTCAAGCTGAGATATGCATTTTCTGCGATAATATTCGTGAGACTTCAGTCAGAAGTATCCAGAATCCTCTAGATCGCTCGTTTCGAGCTATTTAATGCGAAAAAACAAGTTTTCTGGTTTTTTCAATATTCCACAGTGCGGTTTATATGCAGAACCGTCGATATCTTGATTTTCGTGTTGTTTCCAGCTGAGATATGCATTTTCTGCGATAATCTTGGTGTGTCTTCTGTCAGCAGTATGCAGAATCATCTAGATCGCTCTTTTCGAGCTATTTAATGCTAGAAACACGTTATCTGGTGTATTCACCACTCCACAGTACGTTTGACATGCAGAAACGGAGATATCTTGGTTTCGGTAGGGTTTCAAGCTGAGATATGCATTTTTTGCGATAATATTGGTGATACTTCAGTCAGAAGTATGCAGAATCATCTAGATCGCTCGTTTCGAGCTATTTAGTGCGAGAAACACGTTATCTGGTGTATTGACCACTCCACAGTGCGTTTGCTATGCAGAACCGGCGACATCTTGGATTTCGTCTGGTTTCAAGTTGAGATATGCATTTTCTGCGATAATATTGGTGAGACTTCAGTCAGAAGTATGCAGAATCATCTAGATCGCTCGTTTCGACCTATTTAACGCGAAAAAACAAGTTTTCTCGTGTTTTCAACATTCCACAGTGCGTTTGATATGCCGAACCGGCGATATCTTGATTTTCGTGGTGTTTCCAGCTGAGATATGCATTTTCTGCGATAATCTTGGTGAGTGTACTGTCAGAAGTATGCAGAACCTTCGAGAACGCTCTTTTCGAGCTACTTAATGAAAGAAACACGTTTTCTGGTGTTTTCACCACTCCACAGTACGTTTGATATGTAGGGCCGCCGATAACTTGGTTTTCGTGGGGTTTCCAGCTGAAATATGCATTTTCTGCGATAATCTTGGTGATACTTCTGTCCGAAGTATGCAGAATAATCGAGATCGCACTTTTCGAGCTATTTAATGCGAGAAACACGTTATCTGGTGTTTTCACCACCCCACAGTGGGTTTGATATGCAGAACCGGCGATATCTTGGTTTTCGTGGGGTTTCAAGCTGAGATATGCATTTTCTGCGATAATATTGGTGAGACTTCAGTCAGAAGTGTGTAGAATCATCGAGAACTCTCTTTTCGAGCTATTTAATGCAAAAAAACAAGTTTTCTGGTGTTTTGACCACTCCACAGTGAGTTTGACATGTAGAGCCGCCGATAACTTGGTTTTCGTGGTGTTTCCAGCTGAGATATGCATTTTCTGCGATAATCTTGGTGAGATTTCAGTCAGAAGTATGCAGAATAATCGAGATCGCACTTTTCGAGCTATTTAATGCGAAAAAACCAGTTTTCTGGTGTTTTCAACATTCCACAGTGCGTTTGATATGCTGAACCGGCGATATCTTGATTTTCGTGGTGTTTCCAGCTGAGATATGCATTTTCTGCGATAAGCTTGGTGAGTCTTCTGCCAGAAGTATGCAGAATAATCGAGATCGCACTTTTCGAGCAATTTAATGCGAGAAACACGTTATCTGGTGTTTTCACCACCCCACAGTGCGTTTGATATGCAGAACCGGCGATATCCTGGTTTTCGTGGGGTTTCAAGCTGAGATATGCATTTTCTGCGATAATATTGGTGAGACTTCAGTCAGAAGTATGCAGAAACATCTAGATCGCTGGGTTCGAGCTATTTAATGCGAAAAAACAAGTTTTCTGGTTGTTTTCACCACTCCATAGTGCGTTTGATATGCAGACCCGGCGACATCTTGATTTTCGTGAGGTTTCTAGCTGAGATATGCATTTTCTGCGATAATATTGGTGAGACTTCAGTCAGAAGTATGCAGAATCATCTAGATCGCTCGTTTCGAGCTATTTAGTGGGAGAAATACGTTATCTGGTGTATTGACAACTCCACAGTGCGTTTGCTATGCAGAACCGGCGACATCTTGGATTTCGTCTGGTTTCAAGTTGAGATATGCATTTTCTGCGATAATATTGGTGAGACTTCTGTCAGAAGTATGCAGAATCATCTAGATCTCTCGTTTCGAACAATTTAATGCGAAAAAACAAGTTTTCTGGTGTATTTACCACTCCACAGTACGTTTGACATGCAGAAACGGTGATATCTTGGTTTCGGTGGTGTTTCAAGCTGAGATATGCATTTTCTGCGATAATCTTGGTCAGGCTTTAGTCAGAAGTATGCAGAATCATCTAGATCGCTCGTTTCGAGCTATTTAATGCGAGAAACACGTTATCTGGTTGTTTTCACCACACCACAGTGCGTTTGATATGCAGAACCGGCGACATCTTGAGTTGCGTGAGGTTTCAAGCTGAGATATGCATTTTCTGCGATTATATTGGTGAGACTTCTGTCCGAAGTATGCAGTATCATCGATATCGCTCTTTACGAGCTATTTTATGCGAGAAACACGTTATCTGGTGTTTTGACCAATCCACAGTGCGTTTGATATGTAGAGCCGCCGATAACTTAGTTTTCGTGGGGTTTCCAGCTGAAATATGCATTTTCTGCGATAATCTTTGTGTTTCATCTATGAGAAGTATGCAGAATCATCCAGAACGCACTTTTCGAGCTAGTTAATGCGAGTAACACGTTTCCTGGTGTTTTCGCCACTCCACGGTGCGTCTGATATGCAGAACCGGCGATATCTTGGTTTTCGTGGGGTTTCCAGCTGAGATATGCATTTTCTGCGATAATCTTGGTGTTTCATCTATGAGAAGTATGCAGAATCATCGAGAACGCTCTTTTCGAGCTAGTTAATGCGAGAAACACGTTTTCTGGTGTTTCACTACCCTACAGTGCGTTTGATATACAGAACCGGCGAGGTCTTGATTTTCGTGAGGTTTCAAGCTGAGATATGCATTTTCTGCGATAATATTCGTGAGACTTCAGTCAGAAGTATGCAGAATCCTCTAGATCGCTCGTTTCGAGCTATTTAATGCGAAAAAACAAGTTTTCTGGTTTTTTCAATATTCCACAGTGCGGTTTATATGCAGAACCGTCGATATCTTGATTTTCGTGTTGTTTCCAGCTGAGATATGCATTTTCTGCGATAATCTTGGTGTGTCTTCTGTCAGCAGTATGCAGAATCATCTAGATCGCTCTTTTCGAGCTATTTAATGCTAGAAACACGTTATCTGGTGTATTCACCACTCCACAGTACGTTTGACATGCAGAAACGGAGATATCTTGGTTTCGGTAGGGTTTCAAGCTGAGATATGCATTTTTTGCGATAATATTGGTGATACTTCAGTCAGAAGTATGCAGAATCATCTAGATCGCTCGTTTCGAGCTATTTAGTGCGAGAAACACGTTATCTGGTGTATTGACCACTCCACAGTGCGTTTGCTATGCAGAACCGGCGACATCTTGGATTTCGTCTGGTTTCAAGTTGAGATATGCATTTTCTGCGATAATATTGGTGAGACTTCTGTCAGAAGTATGCAGAATCATCTAGATCGCTCGTTTCGAACAGTTTAATGCGAAAAAACAAGTTTTCTGGTGTATTTACCACTCCACAGTACGTTTGACATGCAGAAACGGAGATAGCTTGGTTTCGGTAGGGTTTCAAGCTGAGATATGCATTTTCTGCGATAATATTGGTGAGACTTCAGTCAGAAGTATGCAGAATGATCTAGATCGCTCGTTTCGAGCTATTAGATGCGAAAAAAACAGTTTTCTGGTGTTTTGGCCACTCCACATTGCGTTTGATATGCAAAACCGGCGACATCTTGGTTTTCGTGAGGTTTCTAGCTGAGATATGCATTTTCTGCGATAATATTGGTGAGACTTCAGTCAGAAGTATGCAGAATCATCTAGATCGCTCGTTTCGAGCTATTTAACGCGAAAAAACAAGTTTTCTCGTGTTTTCAACATTCCACAGTGCGTTTGATATGCCGAACCGGCGATATCTTGATTTTCGTGGTGTTTCCAGCTGAGATATGCATTTTCTGCGATAATCTTGGTGAGTGTACTGTCAGAAGTATGCAGAACCTTCGAGAACGCTCTTTTCGAGCTATTTAATGCGAGAAACACGTTATCTGGTTGTTTTCATCACTCCATAGTGCGTTTGATATGCAGAACGGGCGACATCTTGATTTTCGTGAGGTTTCTAGCTGAGATATGCATTTTCTGCGATAATATTGGTGAGACTTCAGTCAGAAGTATGCAGAATCATCTAGATCTCTCGTTTCGAACAATTTAATGCGAAAAAACAAGTTTTCTGGTGTATTTACCACTCCACAGTACGTTTGACATGCAGAAACGGTGATATCTTGGTTTCGGTGGTGTTTCAAGCTGAGATATGCATTTTCTGCGATAATCTTGGTCAGGCTTTAGTCAGAAGTATGCAGAATCATCTAGATCGCTCGTTTCGAGCTATTTAATGCGAGAAACACGTTATCTGGTTGTTTTCACCACACCACAGAGCGTTTGATATGCAGAACCGGCGACATCTTGAGTTGCGTGAGGTTTCAAGCTGAGATATGCATTTTCTGCGATTATATTGGTGAGACTTCTGTCCGAAGTATGCAGTATCATCGATATCGCTCTTTACGAGCTATTTTATGCGAGAAACACGTTATCTGGTGTTTTGACCAATCCACAGTGCGTTTGATATGTAGAGCCGCCGATAACTTAGTTTTCGTGGGGTTTCCAGCTGAAATATGCATTTTCTGCGATAATCTTTGTGTTTCATCTATGAGAAGTATGCAGAATCATCCAGAACGCACTTTTCGAGCTAGTTAATGCGAGTAACACGTTTCCTGGTGTTTTCGCCACTCCACGGTGCGTCTGATATGCAGAACCGGCGATATCTTGGTTTTCGTGGGGTTTCCAGCTGAGATATGCATTTTCTGCGATAATCTTGGTGTTTCATCTATGAGAAGTATGCAGAATCATCGAGAACGCTCTTTTCGAGCTAGTTAATGCGAGAAACACGTTTTCTGGTGTTTCACTACCCTACAGTGCGTTTGATATACAGAACCGGCGAGGTCTTGATTTTCGTGAGGTTTCTAGCTGAGATATGCATTTTCTGCGATAATATTCGTGAGACTTCAGTCAGAAGTATGCAGAATCCTCTAGATCGCTCGTTTCGAGCTATTTAATGCGAAAAAACAAGTTTTCTGGTTTTTTCAATATTCCACAGTGCGGTTTATATGCAGAACCGTCGATATCTTGATTTTCGTGTTGTTTCCAGCTGAGATATGCATTTTCTGCGATAATCTTGGTGTGTCTTCTGTCAGCAGTATGCAGAATCATCTAGATCGCTCTTTTCGAGCTATTTAATGCTAGAAACACGTTATCTGGTGTATTCACCACTCCACAGTACGTTTGACATGCAGAAACGGAGATATCTTGGTTTCGGTAGGGTTTCAAGCTGAGATATGCATTTTTTGCGATAATATTGGTGATACTTCAGTCAGAAGTATGCAGAATCATCTAGATCGCTCGTTTCGAGCTATTTAGTGCGAGAAACACGTTATCTGGTGTATTGACCACTCCACAGTGCGTTTGCTATGCAGAACCGGCGACATCTTGGATTTCGTCTGGTTTCAAGTTGAGATATGCATTTTCTGCGATAATATTGGTGAGACTTCTGTCAGAAGTATGCAGAATCATCTAGATCGCTCGTTTCGAACAGTTTAATGCGAAAAAACAAGTTTTCTGGTGTATTTACCACTCCACAGTACGTTTGACATGCAGAAACGGAGATAGCTTGGTTTCGGTAGGGTTTCAAGCTGAGATATGCATTTTCTGCGATAATATTGGTGAGACTTCAGTCAGAAGTATGCAGAATGATCTAGATCGCTCGTTTCGAGCTATTAGATGCGAAAAAAACAGTTTTCTGGTGTTTTGGCCACTCCACATTGCGTTTGATATGCAAAACCGGCGACATCTTGGTTTTCGTGAGGTTTCTAGCTGAGATATGCATTTTCTGCGATAATATTGGTGAGACTTCAGTCAGAAGTATGCAGAATCATCTAGATCGCTCGTTTCGAGCTATTTAACGCGAAAAAACAAGTTTTCTCGTGTTTTCAACATTCCACAGTGCGTTTGATATGCCGAACCGGCGATATCTTGATTTTCGTGGTGTTTCCAGCTGAGATATGCATTTTCTGCGATAATCTTGGTGAGTGTACTGTCAGAAGTATGCAGAACCTTCGAGAACGCTCTTTTCGAGCTACTTAATGAAAGAAACACGTTTTCTGGTGTTTTCACCACTCCACAGTACGTTTGATATGTAGGGCCGCCGATAACTTGGTTTTCGTGGGGTTTCCAGCTGAAATATGCATTTTCTGCGATAATCTTGGTGAGACTTCTGTCCGAAGTATGCAGAATAATCGAGATCGCACTTTTCGAGCTATTTAATGCGAAAAAACCAGTTTTCTGGTGTTTTCAACATTCCACAGTGCGTTTGATATGCTGAACCGGCGATATCTTGATTTTCGTGGTGTTTCCAGCTGAGATATGCATTTTCTGCGATAAGCTTGGTGAGTCTTCTGCCAGAAGTATGCAGAATAATCGAGATCGCACTTTTCGAGCAATTTAATGCGAGAAACACGTTATCTGGTGTTTTCACCACCCCACAGTGCGTTTGATATGCAGAACCGGCGATATCTTGGTTTTCGTGGGGTTTCAAGCTGAGATATGCATTTTCTGCGATAATATTGGTGAGACTTCAGTCAGAAGTATGCAGAAACATCTAGATCGCTGGGTTCGAGCTATTTAATGCGAAAAAACAAGTTTTCTGGTTGTTTTCACCACTCCATAGTGCGTTTGATATGCAGACCCGGCGACATCTTGATTTTCGTGAGGTTTCTAGCTGAGATATGCATTTTCTGCGATAATATTGGTGAGACTTCAGTCAGAAGTATGCAGAATCATCTAGATCGCTCGTTTCGAGCTATTTAATGCGAAAAAACAAGTTTTCTGGTGTTTTCAACATTCCACAATGCGTTTGATATGCAGAACCGGCGATATCTGATTTTCGTGGTGCTTCCAGCTGAGATATGCATTTTCTGCGATATTCTTGGTGAGACTTCAGTCAGAAGTATGCAGAATCATCTAGATCGCTCGTTTCGAGCTATTTAATGCGAGAAACACGTTATCTGGTTGTTTTCATCACTCCATAGTGCGTTTGATATGCAGAACGGGCGACATCTTGATTTTCGTGAGGTTTCTAGCTGAGATATGCATTTTCTGCGATAATATTGGTGAGACTTCAGTCAGAAGTATGCAGAATCATCTAGATCGCTCGTTTCGAGCTATTTAACGCGAAAAAACAAGTTTTCTCGTGTTTTCAACATTCCACAGTGCGTTTGATATGCCGAACCGGCGATATCTTGATTTTCGTGGTGTTTCCAGCTGAGATATGCATTTTCTGCGATAATCTTGGTGAGTGTTCTGTCAGAAGTATGCAGAATCATCGATATCGCTCTTTTCGAGCTATTTAATGCGAGAAACACGTTATCTGGTTGTTTTCATCACTCCATAGTGCGTTTGATATGCAGAACGGGCGACATCTTGATTTTCGTGAGGTTTCTAGCTGAGATATGCATTTTTTGCGATTATATTGGTGAGACTTCCTTACGAAGTTTGCAGTATCATCGATATCGCTCTATTCGAGCTATTTAATGCGAGAAACACGTTATCTGGTGTTTTGACCACTCCACAGTGCGTTTGATATGTAGAGCCGCCGATAACTTGGTTTTCGTGGGATTTCCAGCTGAAATATGCATTTTCTGCGATAATCTTGGTGAGTGTACTGTCAGAAGTATGCAGAACCTTCGAGAACGCTCTTTTCGAGCTACTTAATGAAAGAAACACGTTTTCTGGTGTTTTCACCACTCCACAGTACGTTTGATATGTAGGGCCGCCGATAACTTGGTTTTCGTGGGGTTTCCAGCTGAGATATGCATTTTCTGCGATAATCTTGGTGAGATTTCAGTCAGAAGTATGCAGAATCATCTAGATCGCTCGTTTCGAGCTATTTAACGCGAAAAAACAAGTTTTCTCGTGTTTTCAACATTCCACAGTGCGTTTGATATGCCGAACCGGCGATATCTTGATTTTCGTGGTGTTTCCAGCTGAGATATGCATTTTCTGCGATAATCTTGGTGAGTGTACTGTCAGAAGTATGCAGAACCTTCGAGAACGCTCTTTTCGAGCTACTTAATGAAAGAAACACGTTTTCTGGTGTTTTCACCACTCCACAGTACGTTTGATATGTAGGGCCGCCGATAACTTGGTTTTCGTGGGGTTTCCAGCTGAAATATGCATTTTCTGCGATAATCTTGGTGAGACTTCTGTCCGAAGTATGCAGAATAATCGATATCGCTCTATTCGAGCTATTTAATGCGAGAAACACGTTATCTGGTGTTTTGACCACTCCACAGTGCGTTTGATATGTAGAGCCGCCGATAACTTGGTTTTCGTGGGATTTCCAGCTGAAATATGCATTTTCTGCGATAATCTTGGCGAGTCTTCTGTCAGAAGTATACAGAATCATCTAGATCGCTCGTTTCGAGCTATTTAATGCGAGAAACACGTTTTCTGGTGTATTCACCACTCCACAGTGCGTTTGATATGCAGAACCGGCGACATCTTGGTTTTCGTCGGGTTTCAAGCTGAGATATGCATTTTCTGCGATAATATTGGTGATACTTCAGTCAGAAGTATGCAGAATCATTTAGATCGCTCGTTTCGAGCTATTTAATGCGAGATACACGTTATCTGGTTGTTTTCACCACTCCACAGTGCGTTTGATATACAGAACCGGCGAAATCTTGGTTTTCGTGGGGTTTCAAGCTGAGATATGCATTTTCTGCGATAATATTGGTGAGACTTCAGTCAGAAGTATGCAGAATCATCTAGATCGCTGGTTTCGAGCTATTTAATGCGAAAAAACAAGTTTTCTGGTTGTTTTCACCACTCCATAGTGCGTTTGATATGCAGACCCGGCGACATCTTGATTTTCGTGAGGTTTCTAGCTGAGATATGCATTTTCTGCGATAATATTGGTGAGACTTCAGTCAGAAGTATGCAGAATCATCTAGATCGCTCGTTTCGAGCTATTTAATGCTAATAAAACAAGTTTTCTGGTGTTTTCAACATGCCACAATGCGTTTGATACGCAGAACCGGCGATATCTTGATTTTCGTGGTGCTTCCAGGTGAGATATGCATTTTCTGCGATAATCTTGGCGAGTCTTCTGTCAGAAGTATACAGAATCAACTAGATCGCTCGTTTCGAGCTATTTAATGCGAGAAACACGTTTTCTGGTGTATTCACCACTCCACAGTGCGTTTGATATACAGAACCGGCGAAATCTTGGTTTTCGTGGGGTTTCAAGCTGAGATATGCATTTTCTGCGATAATATTGGTGAGACTTCAGTCAGAAGTATGCAGAATCATCTAGATCGCTGGTTTCGAGCTATTTAATGCGAAAAAACAAGTTTTCTGGTTGTTTTCACCACTCCATAGTGCGTTTGATATGCAGAACCGGCGACATCTTGGATTTCGTCTGGTTTCAAGTTGAGATATGCATTTTCTGCGATAATATTGGTGAGACTTCTGTCAGAAGTATGCAGAATCATCTAGATCGCTCGTTTCGAACAATTTAATGCGAAAAAACAAGTTTTCTGGTGTATTTACCACTCCACAGTACGTTTGACATGCAGAAACGGAGATAGCTCGGTTTCGGTAGGGTTTCAAGCTGAGATATGCATTTTCTGCGATAATATTGGTGAGACTTCAGTCAGAAGTATGCAGAATGATCTAGATCGCTCGTTTCGAGCTATTTGATGCGAAAAAAACAGTTTTCTGGTGTTTTGGCCACTCCACAGTGCGTTTGATATGTAGAGCCGCCGATAACTTGGTTTTCGTGGGGTTTCCAGCTGAGATATGCATTTTCTGCGATAACCTTGGTGACTCGTCTGTCAGAAGTATGCAGAATCATCGAGATCGCTCTATTCGAGGTATTCAATGCGAGAAACACGTTTTCTGGGGTTTTCACCACCCCACAGTGCGTTTGATATGCAAAACCGGCGACATCTTGGTTTTCGTCGGGTTTCAAGCTGAGATATGCATTTTCTGCGATAATATTGGTGATACTTCAGTCAGAAGTATGCAGAATCATTTAGATCGCTCGTTTCGAGCTATTTAATGCGAGATACACGTTATCTGGTTGTTTTCACCACTCCACAGTGCGTTTGATATACAGAACCGGCGAGATCTTGATTTTCGTGAGGTTTCAAGCTGAGATATGCATTTTCTACGATAATCTTTGTGAGACTTCTGTCAGAAGTATGCAGAACCTTCGAGAACGCTCTTTTCGAGCTACTTAATGAAAGAAACACGTTTTCTGGTGTTTTCACCACTCCACAGTACGTTTGACATGCAGAAACGGAGATATCTTGGTTTCGGTAGGGTTTCAAGCTGAGATATGCATTTTCTGCGATATTCTTGGTGAGACTTCAGTCAGAAGTATGCAGAATCAACTAGATCGCTCGTTTCGAGCTATTTAGTGCGAGAAACACGTTATCTGGTGTATTGACAACTCCACAGTGCGTTTGCTATGCAGAACCGGCGACATCTTGGATTTCGTCTGGTTTCAAGTTGAGATATGCATTTTCTGCGATAATATTGGGGAGACTTCTGTCAGAAGTATGCAGAATCATCTAGATCGCTCGTTTCGAACAATTTAATGCGAAAAAACAAGTTTTCTGGTGTATTTACCTCTCCACAGTACGTTTGACATGCAGAAACGGAGATAGCTTGGTTTCGGTAGGGTTTCAAGCTGAGATATGCATTTTCTGCGATAATATTGGTGATACTTCAGTCAGAAGTATGCAGAATCATCTAGATCGCTCGTTTCGAGCTATTTAGTGCGAGAAACACGTTATCTGGTGTATTGACAACTCCACAGTGCGTTTGCTATGCAGAACCGGCGACATCTTGGATTTCGTCTGGTTTCAAGTTGAGATATGCATTTTCTGCGATAATATTGGTGAGTGTTCTGTCAGAAGTATGCAGAATCATTTAGATCGCTCGTTTCGAGCTATTTAATGCGAGATACACGTTATCTGGTTGTTTTCACCACTCCACAGTGCGTTTGATATACAGAACCGGCGAGATCTTGATTTTCGTGAAGTTTCAAGCTGAGATATGCATTTTCTACGATAATCTTTGTGAGACTTCTGTCAGAAGTATGCAGTACCTTCGAGAACGCTCTTTTCGAGCTACTTAATGAAAGAAACACGTTTTCTGGTGTTTTCGCCACTCCACAGTACGTTTGATATGAAGGGCCGCCGATAACTTGGTTTTCGTGGGGTTTCCAGCTGAAATATGCATTTTCTGCGATAATCTTGGTGAGACTTCTGTCCGAAGTATGCAGAATAATCGAGATCGCACTTTTCGAGCTATTTAATGCGAGAAACACGTTATCTGGTGTTTTGACCACTCCACAGTGCGTTTGATATGCAGAAATGGCGAAATCTTGATTTTCGTGGGGTGTCCAGCTGAGATATGCATTTTCTGCGATAATCTTGGTGAGACTTCAGTCAGAAGTATGCAGAATAATCGAGATCCTTGTTTTCGAGCTATTTAATGCGAGAAACGCGTTTTCTGGTGTTTTCGCCACTCCACAGTACGTTTGATATGAAGGGCCGCCGATAACTTGGTTTTCGTGGGGTTTCCAGCTGAAATATGCATTTTCTGCGATAATCTTGGTGAGACTTCTGTCCGAAGTATGCAGAATAATCGAGATCGCACTTTTCGAGCTATTTAATGCGAGAAACGCGTTTTCTGGTGTATTCCCGACTCCACAGTACGTTTGACATGCAGAACCGGAGATATCTTGATTTTCGTGGTGTTTCCAGCTGAGATATGCATTTTCTGCGATAATCTTGGTGAGTCTTCTGTCAGCAGTATGCAGAATCATCGAGATCGCTCTTTTCGAGCTATTGAATGCGAGAAACACGTTATCTGGTGTATTCACCACTCCACAGTACGTTTGACATGCAGAAACGGAGATATCTTGGTTTCGGTAGGGTTTCAAGCTGAGATATGCATTTTCTGCGATAATATTGGTGAGACTTCTGTCCGAAGTATGCAGAATCATCGATATCGCTCTTTACGAGCTATTTAATGCGAGAAACACGTTATCTGGTGTTTTCACCACTCCACAGTGCGTTTGGTATGCAGAACCGGCGACATCTTGGTATTCGTCGGGTTTCAAGCTGAGATATGCATTTTCTGCGTATATATTGGTGATACTTCAGCCAGAAGTCTGCAGAATCATCTAGATCGCTCTTTTCGAACTATTTAATGCGAGAAACACGTTATCTGGTGTTTTGACCACTCCACAGTGCGTTTGATATGCAGAAATGGCGAAATCTTGATTTTCGTGGGGTGTCCAGCTGAGATATGCATTTTCTGCGATAATCTTGGTGAGACTTCAGTCAGAAGTATGCAGAATAATCGAGATCCTTGTTTTCGAGCTATTTAATGCGAGAAACGCGTTTTCTGGTGTATTCCCGACTCCACAGTACGTTTGACATGCAGAACCGGAGATATCTTGATTTTCGTGGTGTTTCCAGCTGAGATATGCATTTTCTGCGATAATCTTGGTGAGTCTTCTGTCAGCAGTATGCTGAATCATCTAGATCGCACTTTTCGAGCTATTTAATGCCAGAAACACGTTATCTGGTGTATTCACCACTCCACAGTACGTTTGACATGCAGAAACGGAGATATCTTGGTTTCGGTAGGGTTTCAAGCTGAGATATGCATTTTCTGCGATAATATTGGTGAGACTTCAGTCAGAAGTATGCAGAATCATCTAGATCTCTCGTTTCGAGATGTTTAATGCGAAAAAACAAGTTTTCTGGTGTTTTGACCACTCCACAGTGCGTTTGATATGCAGAACCGGCGACATCTTGGTTTTCGTCCGGTTTCAAGCTGAGATATGCATTTTCTGCGATAATATTGGTGATACTTCAGTCAGTAGTATGCAGAATCATCTAGATCGCTCGTTTCGAGCTATTTAATGCGAGATGCACGTTATCTGGTTGTTTTCACCAGTTCACAGTGCGTTTGATATACAGAACCGGCGAGATCAAGATTTTCGTGAGGTTTCAAGCTGAGATATGCAATTTCTGCGATAATCTTGGTGAGACTTCTGTCCGAAGTATGCTTAATCATCGAGATCGCTCGTTTCGAGCTATTTAATGCGAGAAGCACGTTATCTGGTGTTTTCACCACTCCACAGTGCGTATGGTATGCAGAACCGACGATATCTTGGTTTTCGTGGGGTTTGAAGCTGAGATATGCAATTTCTGCGATAATCTTGGTGAGACTTCTGTCCGAAGTATGCTTAATCATCGAGATCGCTCGTTTCGAGCTATTTAATGCGAGAAGCACGTTTTCTGGGGTTTGCACCACTCCACAGTTCGTTGGATACGCAGAACAGGAGATATCTTGGTTTTCGTGGGGTTTCAAGCTGAGATATGCATTTTTTACCATAATCTTGGTGAGACTTCTGTCGGAAGTATGCTTAATCATCGAGATCGCTCTATTCGAGCTATTTAATGTGAGAAACACGTTATCTGGTGTTTTCAACATTCCACAGTGCGTTTAATATGCAGAACCGGCGATATCTTGATTTTCGTGGTGTTTCCAGCTGAGATATGCATTTTCTGCGATAATCTTGGTGAGACTTCTGACCGAAGTATGCTTAATCATCGAGATCGCTCGTTTCGAGCTATTTAATGCGAGAAACACGTTATCTGGTGTTTTCACCACCCCACAGCGCGTTTGATATGCAGAACCGGCGATAACTTGGTTTTCGTGGGGTTTCCAGCTGAAATATGCATTTTCAGCGATAATCTTGGTGTTTCATCTATGAGAAGTATGCAGAATCATCGAGAACGCTCTTTTAGAGCTAGTTAATGCGAGAAACACGTTTTCTGGTGTTTTCTCCACTCCACAGTGCGTTTGACATGTAGAGCCGCCGATAACTTGGTTTTCGTGGGGTTTCCAGCTGAGATACTCATTTTCTGCGATAAGCTTGGTGAGTCTTCTGCCAGAAGTATGCAGAATCATCTAGATCGCTCTTTTCGAGCTATTTCATGCGAGAAACACGTTTTCTGGTGTATTCACCACTCAACAGTACGTTAGACAATCAGAACCGGAGATATCTTCATTTCGGTCGGGTTTCAAGCTGAGATATGCATTATCTACGATAATATTGGTAAAACCTCTGTCAGAAGTCTGCAGAATCATCTAGATCGCTCTTTTCGAGCTATTTAATGCGAGAAACACGTTATCTGGTGTTTTGACCACTCCACAGTGCGTTTGATATGCAGAAATGGCGAAATCTTGATTTTCGTGGGGTTTCCAGCTGAGATATGCTTTTTCTGCGATAATCTTGGTGAGACTTCAGTCAGAAGTATGCAGAATCATCTAGATCGCACTTTTCGAGCTATTTAATGCCAGAAACACGTTTTCTGGTGTTTTCACCACTCCACAGTACGTTTGATGTGCAGAACCGGAGATACCTTGGATTTCGTGAGGTTTCAAGCTGAGATATGCATTTTCTGCGATAATCTTGGTGAGTGTTCTGTCAGAAGTATGCAGAATCATCGAGATCGCTCTTTTCGATCTATTGAATGCGAGAAACACGTTATCTGGTGTATTCACCACTCCACAGTACGTTTGACATGCAGAAACGGAGATATCTTGGTTTCGGTAGGGTTTCAAGCTGAGATATGCATTTTCTGCGATAATATTGGTGAGACTTCTGTCCGAAGTATGCAGAATCATCGATATCGCTCTTTACGAGCTATTTAATGCGAGAAACACGTTATCTGGTGTTTTCATCACTCCACAGTTCGTTTGATATGCAGAACCAGCGACATCTTGGTTTTCGACGGGTTTCAAGCTGAGATATGCATTTTCTGCGATAATCTTGGTGAGTCTTCTGTCAGCAGTATGCAGAATCATCTAGATCGCTCGTTTCGAGCTATTTAATGCGAGATGCACGTTATCTGGTTGTTTTCACCAGTTCACAGTGCGTTTGATATACAGAACCGGCGAGATCAAGATTTTCGTGAGGTTTCAAGCTGAGATATGCATTTTCTGCGATAATCTTGGTGAGTGTTCTGTCAGAAGTATGCAGAATCATCGAGATCGCTCTTTTCGAGCTATTGAATGCGAGAAACACGTTATCTGGTGTATTCACCACTCCACAGTACGTTTGACATGCAGAAACGGAGATATCTTGGTTTTCGTGGGGTTTCAAGCTCAGATATGCATTTTCTGCGATAATCTTGGTGAGACTTCTGTCCGAAGGGTGCGGAGTCATCGAGATCGTACTTTTCGAGCTATTTAATGCGAGAACCACGTTTTCTGGGGTTTTCACCACTCCACAGTTCGTTGGATATGCAGAACAGGTGATATCTTGGTTTTCGAGGGGTTTCAAGCTGAGATATGCATTTTCTGCGATAAACTTGGTGAGACTTCTGTCCGAAGTATGCTGAATCATCGAGATCGCTCTTTTCGAGCTAGTTAATACGAGAAAAACCTTGTCTGGTGTTTTCACCACTCCACAGTGCGTTTGATATGCAGACCCAGCGATATCTTGGTTTTCGTGGGGTTTCAAGCTGAGATATGCATTTTTTACGATAATCTTGGTGAGACTTCTGTCCGTAGTATGCAGAATCATCGAGATCGCTCTATTCGAGCTATTTAATGCGACAAAACGTTATCTGGTATTATCAGCACTCCACAGTGCGTATGATATGCAGAACCAGCGATATCTTGGTTTTCGTGGGGTTTCAAGCTGAGATATGCATTTTTTACGATAATCTTGGTGAGACTTCTGTCCGAAGTATGCTTAATCATCGAGATCGCTCTATTCAAGCTATTTAATGTGAGGAACACGTTATCAGCTGTTTCCAGCACTCCACAGTGCGTTTTATATGCAGAACCAATGATATCTTGGTTTTCGTGGGGTTTCCAGCTGAGATATGCAATTTCTGCGATAATCTTGGTGAGACTTCTGTCCGAAGTATGCTTAATCATCGAGATCGCTCGTTTCGAGCTATTTAATGCAAGAAGCACGTTATCTGGTGTTTTCACCACTCCACAGTGCGTATGGTATGCAGAACCGACGATATCTTGGTTTTCGTGGGATTTCAAGCTCAGATATGCATTTTCTGCGATAATCTTGGTGAGACTTCTGTCCGAAGGGTGCAGAGTCATCGAGATCGTACTTTTCGAGCTATTTAATGCGAGAATCTCGTTTTCTAGGGTTTTCACCACTCCACAGTTCGTTGTATATGCAGAACAGGTGATATCTTGGTTTTCGAGGGGTTTCAAGCTGAGATATGCATTTTCTGCGATAAACTTGGTGAGACTTCTGTCCGAAGTATGCTGAATCATCGAGATCGCTCTTTTCGAGCTAGTTAATACGAGAAAAACCTTGTCTGGTGTTTTCACCACTCCACAGTGCGTTTGATATGCAGACCCAGCGATATCTTGGTTTTCGTGGGGTTTCAAGCTGCGATATGCATTTTTTACGATAATCTTGGTGAGACTTCTGTCCGAAGTATGCAGAATCATCGAGATCGCACTTTTCTAGCTATTTAATGCGAGAAACATGTTATATGGTGTTTTCAGCACTCCACAGGGCGTTTGATATGCAGAACCAGCGATATCTTGGTTTTCGTGGGGTTTCAAGCTGATATATGCATTTTCTGTGATAATCTTGGTGAGACCTCTGTCCGAAGTATGCGGAAACATCGAGATCGCTCTTTTCGACCTATTTAATGCGAGAAACACGTTATCTGGTGTTTTCACCACTCCACAGTGCGTTTGATATGCAGAACCAGCGATATCTTGGTTTCGGTAGGGTTTCAAGCTGAGATATGCATTTTCTGCGATAATATTGGTGAGACTTCTGTCCGAAGTATGCAGAATCATCGATATCGCTCTTTACGAGCTATTTAATGCGAGAAGCACGTTATCTGGTGTTTTCACCACTCCACAGTGCGTATGGTATGCAGAACCGACGATATCTTGGTTTTCGTGGGGTTTCAAGCTCAGATATGCATTTTCTGCGATAATCTTGGTGAGACTTCTGTCCGAAGTATGCAGAGTCATCGAGATCGTACTTTTGGACCTATTTAATGCGAGAAACACGTTATCTGGTGTTTTCACCACTCCACAGTGCGTTTGATATGCAGAACCAGCGATATCTTAGTTTTCGTGGGGTTTCAAGCTGAGATATGCATTTTTTACGATAATCTTGGTGAGACTTCTGTCCGAAGTATGCAGAATCATCGAGATCGCTCTATTCGAGCTATTTAATGCGACAAAACGTTATCTGGTATTATCAGCACTCCACAGTGCGTATGATATGCAGAACCAGCGATATCTTGGTTTTCGTGGGGTTTCAAGCTCAGATATGCATTTTCTGCGATAATCTTGGTGAGACTTCTGTCCGAAGTATGCAGAGTCATCGAGATCGCTCTTTTCGAGCTAATGAATGCGAGAAACACGTTATCTGGTGTATTCACCACTCCACAGTACGTTTGACATGCAGAAACGGAGATATCTTGGTTTCGGTAGGGTTTCAAGCTGAGATATGCATTTTCTGCGATAATATTGGTGAGACTTCTGTCCGAAGTATGCAGAATCATCGATATCGCTCTTTACGAGCTATTTAATGCGAGAAACACGTTATCTGGTGTTTTCACCACTCCACAGTGCGTTTGATATGCAGAACCGGCGACATCTTGGTTTTCGTCGGGTTTCAAGCTGAGGTATGCATTTTCTGCGTATATATTGGTGATACATCAGTCAGAAGTCCGCAGAATCATCTAGATCGCTCTTTTCGAGCTATTTCATGCGAGAAACACGTTATCTGGTGTTTTGACCACTCCACAGTGCGTTTGATATGCAGAAATGGCGAAATCTTGATTTTCGTGGGGTTTCCAGCTGAGATATGCATTTTCTGCGATAACCTTGGTGAGACTTCAGTCAGAAGTATGCAGAATAATCGAGATCCTTCTTTTCGAGCTATTTAATGCGAGAAACGCGTTTTCTGGTGTATTCCCGACTCCACAGTGCGTATGGTATGCAGAACCGACGATATCTTGGTTTTCGTGGGGTTTGAAGCTGAGATATGCAATTTCTGCGATTATCTTGGTGAGACTTCTGTCCGAAGTATGCTTAATCATCGAGATCGCTCGTTTCGAGCTATTTAATGCGAGAAGCACGTTATCTGGGGTTTGCACCACTCCACAGTTCGTTGGATATGCAGAACAGGAGATATCTTGGTTTTCGTGGGGTTTCAAGCTGAGATATGCATTTTTTACGATAATCTTGGTGAGACTTCTGTCCGAAGTATGCTTAATCATCGAGATCGCTCTATTCGAGCTATTTAATGTGAGAAACACGTTATCTGGTGTTTTCAACATTCCACAGTGCGTATGATATGCAGAACCGGCGATATCTTGATTTTCGTGGTGTTTCCAGCTGAGATATGCATTTTCTGCGATAATCTTGGTGAGACTTCTGACCGAAGTATGCTTAATCATCGAGCTCGCTCGTTTCGAGCTATTTAATGCGAGAAACACGTTATCTGGTGTTATTACCACCCCACAGCGCGTTTGATATGCAGAACCGGCGATAACTTGGTTTTCGTGGGGTTTCCAGCTGAAATATGCATTTTCAGCGATAATCTTGGTGTTTCATCTATGAGAAGTATGCAGAATCATCGAGAACGCTCTTTTAGAGCTAGTTAATGCGAGAAACACGTTTTCTGGTGTTTTCACCACTCCACAGTGCGTTTGATATGTAGAGCCGCCGATAACTTGGTTTTCGTGGGGTTTCCAGCTGAGATACTCATTTTCTGCGATAAGCTTGGTGATTCTTCTGCCAGAAGTATGCAGAATCATCTAGATCGCTCTTTTCGAGCTATTTCATGCGAGAAACACGTTTTCTGGTGTATTCACCACTCAACAGTACGTTAGACATGCAGAACCGGAGATATCTTGGTTTTCGTGGGGTTTCAAGCTGAGATATGCATTTTTTACGATAATCTTGGTGAGACTTCTGTCCGTAGTATGCAGAATCATCGAGATTGCTCTATTCGAGCTATTTAATGCGACAAAACGTTATCTGGTATTATCAGCACTCCACAGTGCGTATGATATGCAGAACCAGCGATATCTTGGTTTTCGTGGGGTTTCAAGCTGAGATATGCATTTTTTACGATAATCTTGGTGAGACTTCTGTCCGAAGTATGCTTAATCATCGAGATCGCTCTATTCAAGCTATTTAATGTGAGGAACACGTTATCAGCTGTTTCCAGCACTCCACAGTGCGTTTTATATGCAGAACCAATGATATCTTGGTTTTCGTGGGGTTTCAAGCTGAGATATGCAGTTTCTGCGATAATCTTGGTGAGACTTCTGTCCGAAGTATGCTTAATCATCGAGATCGCTCGTTTCGAGCTATTTAATGCAAGAAGCACGTTATCTGGTGTTTTCACCACTCCACAGTGCGTATGGTATGCAGAACCGACGATATCTTGGTTTTCGTGGGATTTCAAGCTCAGATATGCATTTTCTGCGATAATCTTGGTGAGACTTCTGTCCGAAGGGTGCAGAGTCATCGAGATCGTACTTTTCGAGCTATTTAATGCGAGAATCTCGTTTTCTAGGGTTTTCACCACTCCACAGTTCGTTGGATATGCAGAACAGGTGATATCTTGGTTTTCGAGGGGTTTCAAGCTGAGATATGCATTTTCTGCGATAAACTTGGTGAGACTTCTGTCCGAAGTATGCTGAATCATCGAGATCGCTCTTTTCGAGCTAGTTAATACGAGAAAAACCTTGTCTGGTGTTTTCACCACTCCACAGTGCGTTTGATATGCAGACCCAGCGATATCTTGGTTTTCGTGGGGTTTCAAGCTCAGATATGCATTTTCTGCGATAATCTTGGTGAGACTTCTGTCCGAAGTATGCAGAGTCATCGAGATCGCTCTTTTCGAGCTAATGAATGCGAGAAACACGTTATCTGGTGTATTCACCACTCCACAGTACGTTTGACATGCAGAAACGGAGATATCTTGGTTTCGGTAGGGTTTCAAGCTGAGATATGCATTTTCTGCGATAATATTGGTGAGACTTCTGTCCGAAGTATGCAGAATCATCGATATCGCTCTTTACGAGCTATTTAATGCGAGAAACACGTTATCTGGTGTTTTCACCACTCCACAGTGCGTTTGATATGCAGAACCGGCGACATCTTGGTTTTCGTCGGGTTTCAAGCTGAGATATGCATTTTCTGCGTATATATTGGTGATACATCAGTCAGAAGTCCGCAGAATCATCTAGATCGCTCTTTTCGAGCTATTTCATGCGAGAAACACGTTATCTGGTGTTTTGACCACTCCACAGTGCGTTTGATATGCAGAAATGGCGAAATCTTGATTTTCGTGGGGTTTCCAGCTGAGATATGCATTTTCTGCGATAACCTTGGTGAGACTTCAGTCAGAAGTATGCAGAATAATCGAGATCCTTCTTTTCGAGCTATTTAATGCGAGAAACGCGTTTTCTGGTGTATTCCCGACTCCACAGTGCGTATGGTATGCAGAACCGACGATATCTTGGTTTTCGTGGGGTTTGAAGCTGAGATATGCAATTTCTGCGATTATCTTGGTGAGACTTCTGTCCGAAGTATGCTTAATCATCGAGATCGCTCGTTTCGAGCTATTTAATGCGAGAAGCACGTTATCTGGGGTTTGCACCACTCCACAGTTCGTTGGATATGCAGAACAGGAGATATCTTGGTTTTCGTGGGGTTTCAAGCTGAGATATGCATTTTTTACGATAATCTTGGTGAGACTTCTGTCCGAAGTATGCTTAATAATCGAGATCGCTCTATTCGAGCTATTTAATGTGAGAAACACGTTATCTGGTGTTTTCAACATTCCACAGTGCGTATGATATGCAGAACCGGCGATATCTTGATTTTCGTGGTGTTTCCAGCTGAGATATGCATTTTCTGCGATAATCTTGGTGAGACTTCTGACCGAAGTATGCTTAATCATCGAGATCGCTCGTTTCGAGCTATTTAATGCGAGAAACACGTTATCTGGTGTTTTCACCACTCCACAGTGCGTTTGATATGCAGAACCAGCGATATCTTAGTTTTCGTGGGGTTTCAAGCTGAGATATGCATTTTTTACGATAATCTTGGTGAGACTTCTGTCCGAAGTATGCAGAATCATCGAGATCGCTCTATTCGAGCTATTTAATGCGACAAAACGTTATCTGGTATTATCAGCACTCCACAGTGCGTATGATATGCAGAACCAGCGATATCTTGGTTTTCGTGGGGTTTCAAGCTCAGATATGCATTTTCTGCGATAATCTTGGTGAGACTTCTGTCCGAAGTATGCAGAGTCATCGAGATCGCTCTTTTCGAGCTAATGAATGCGAGAAACACGTTATCTGGTGTATTCACCACTCCACAGTACGTTTGACATGCAGAAACGGAGATATCTTGGTTTCGGTAGGGTTTCAAGCTGAGATATGCATTTTCTGCGATAATATTGGTGAGACTTCTGTCCGAAGTATGCAGAATCATCGATATCGCTCTTTACGAGCTATTTAATGCGAGAAACACGTTATCTGGTGTTTTCACCACTCCACAGTGCGTTTGATATGCAGAACCGGCGACATCTTGGTTTTCGTCGGGTTTCAAGCTGAGGTATGCATTTTCTGCGTATATATTGGTGATACATCAGTCAGAAGTCCGCAGAATCATCTAGATCGCTCTTTTCGAGCTATTTCATGCGAGAAACACGTTATCTGGTGTTTTGACCACTCCACAGTGCGTTTGATATGCAGAAATGGCGAAATCTTGATTTTCGTGGGGTTTCCAGCTGAGATATGCATTTTCTGCGATAACCTTGGTGAGACTTCAGTCAGAAGTATGCAGAATAATCGAGATCCTTCTTTTCGAGCTATTTAATGCGAGAAACGCGTTTTCTGGTGTATTCCCGACTCCACAGTGCGTATGGTATGCAGAACCGACGATATCTTGGTTTTCGTGGGGTTTGAAGCTGAGATATGCAATTTCTGCGATTATCTTGGTGAGACTTCTGTCCGAAGTATGCTTAATCATCGAGATCGCTCGTTTCGAGCTATTTAATGCGAGAAGCACGTTATCTGGGGTTTGCACCACTCCACAGTTCGTTGGATATGCAGAACAGGAGATATCTTGGTTTTCGTGGGGTTTCAAGCTGAGATATGCATTTTTTACGATAATCTTGGTGAGACTTCTGTCCGAAGTATGCTTAATCATCGAGATCGCTCTATTCGAGCTATTTAATGTGAGAAACACGTTATCTGGTGTTTTCAACATTCCACAGTGCGTATGATATGCAGAACCGGCGATATCTTGATTTTCGTGGTGTTTCCAGCTGAGATATGCATTTTCTGCGATAATCTTGGTGAGACTTCTGACCGAAGTATGCTTAATCATCGAGCTCGCTCGTTTCGAGCTATTTAATGCGAGAAACACGTTATCTGGTGTTATTACCACCCCACAGCGCGTTTGATATGCAGAACCGGCGATAACTTGGTTTTCGTGGGGTTTCCAGCTGAAATATGCATTTTCAGCGATAATCTTGGTGTTTCATCTATGAGAAGTATGCAGAATCATCGAGAACGCTCTTTTAGAGCTAGTTAATGCGAGAAACACGTTTTCTGGTGTTTTCACCACTCCACAGTGCGTTTGATATGTAGAGCCGCCGATAACTTGGTTTTCGTGGGGTTTCCAGCTGAGATACTCATTTTCTGCGATAAGCTTGGTGATTCTTCTGCCAGAAGTATGCAGAATCATCTAGATCGCTCTTTTCGAGCTATTTCATGCGAGAAACACGTTTTCTGGTGTATTCACCACTCAACAGTACGTTAGACATGCAGAACCGGAGATATCTTGGTTTTCGTGGGGTTTCAAGCTGAGATATGCATTTTTTACGATAATCTTGGTGAGACTTCTGTCCGTAGTATGCAGAATCATCGAGATTGCTCTATTCGAGCTATTTAATGCGACAAAACGTTATCTGGTATTATCAGCACTCCACAGTGCGTATGATATGCAGAACCAGCGATATCTTGGTTTTCGTGGGGTTTCAAGCTGAGATATGCATTTTTTACGATAATCTTGGTGAGACTTCTGTCCGAAGTATGCTTAATCATCGAGATCGCTCTATTCAAGCTATTTAATGTGAGGAACACGTTATCAGCTGTTTCCAGCACTCCACAGTGCGTTTTATATGCAGAACCAATGATATCTTGGTTTTCGTGGGGTTTCAAGCTGAGATATGCAGTTTCTGCGATAATCTTGGTGAGACTTCTGTCCGAAGTATGCTTAATCATCGAGATCGCTCGTTTCGAGCTATTTAATGCAAGAAGCACGTTATCTGGTGTTTTCACCACTCCACAGTGCGTATGGTATGCAGAACCGACGATATCTTGGTTTTCGTGGGATTTCAAGCTCAGATATGCATTTTCTGCGATAATCTTGGTGAGACTTCTGTCCGAAGGGTGCAGAGTCATCGAGATCGTACTTTTCGAGCTATTTAATGCGAGAATCTCGTTTTCTAGGGTTTTCACCACTCCACAGTTCGTTGGATATGCAGAACAGGTGATATCTTGGTTTTCGAGGGGTTTCAAGCTGAGATATGCATTTTCTGCGATAAACTTGGTGAGACTTCTGTCCGAAGTATGCTGAATCATCGAGATCGCTCTTTTCGAGCTAGTTAATACGAGAAAAACCTTGTCTGGTGTTTTCACCACTCCACAGTGCGTTTGATATGCAGACCCAGCGATATCTTGGTTTTCGTGGGGTTTCAAGCTCAGATATGCATTTTCTGCGATAATCTTGGTGAGACTTCTGTCCGAAGTATGCAGAGTCATCGAGATCGCTCTTTTCGAGCTAATGAATGCGAGAAACACGTTATCTGGTGTATTCACCACTCCACAGTACGTTTGACATGCAGAAACGGAGATATCTTGGTTTCGGTAGGGTTTCAAGCTGAGATATGCATTTTCTGCGATAATATTGGTGAGACTTCTGTCCGAAGTATGCAGAATCATCGATATCGCTCTTTACGAGCTATTTAATGCGAGAAACACGTTATCTGGTGTTTTCACCACTCCACAGTGCGTTTGATATGCAGAACCGGCGACATCTTGGTTTTCGTCGGGTTTCAAGCTGAGATATGCATTTTCTGCGTATATATTGGTGATACATCAGTCAGAAGTCCGCAGAATCATCTAGATCGCTCTTTTCGAGCTATTTCATGCGAGAAACACGTTATCTGGTGTTTTGACCACTCCACAGTGCGTTTGATATGCAGAAATGGCGAAATCTTGATTTTCGTGGGGTTTCCAGCTGAGATATGCATTTTCTGCGATAACCTTGGTGAGACTTCAGTCAGAAGTATGCAGAATAATCGAGATCCTTCTTTTCGAGCTATTTAATGCGAGAAACGCGTTTTCTGGTGTATTCCCGACTCCACAGTGCGTATGGTATGCAGAACCGACGATATCTTGGTTTTCGTGGGGTTTGAAGCTGAGATATGCAATTTCTGCGATTATCTTGGTGAGACTTCTGTCCGAAGTATGCTTAATCATCGAGATCGCTCGTTTCGAGCTATTTAATGCGAGAAGCACGTTATCTGGGGTTTGCACCACTCCACAGTTCGTTGGATATGCAGAACAGGAGATATCTTGGTTTTCGTGGGGTTTCAAGCTGAGATATGCATTTTTTACGATAATCTTGGTGAGACTTCTGTCCGAAGTATGCTTAATAATCGAGATCGCTCTATTCGAGCTATTTAATGTGAGAAACACGTTATCTGGTGTTTTCAACATTCCACAGTGCGTATGATATGCAGAACCGGCGATATCTTGATTTTCGTGGTGTTTCCAGCTGAGATATGCATTTTCTGCGATAATCTTGGTGAGACTTCTGACCGAAGTATGCTTAATCATCGAGATCGCTCGTTTCGAGCTATTTAATGCGAGAAACACGTTATCTGGTGTTATTACCACCCCACAGCGCGTTTGATATGCAGAACCGGCGATAACTTGGTTTTCGTGGGGTTTCCAGCTGAAATATGCATTTTCAGCGATAATCTTGGTGTTTCATCTATGAGAAGTATGCAGAATCATCGAGAACGCTCTTTTAGAGCTAGTTAATGCGAGAAACACGTTTTCTGGTGTTTTCACCACTCCACAGTGCGTTTGATATGTAGAGCCGCCGATAACTTGGTTTTCGTGGGGTTTCCAGCTGAGATACTCATTTTCTGCGATAAGCTTGGTGATTCTTCTGCCAGAAGTATGCAGAATCATCTAGATCGCTCTTTTCGAGCTATTTCATGCGAGAAACACGTTTTCTGGTGTATTCACCACTCAACAGTACGTTAGACATGCAGAACCGGAGATATCTTGGTTTTCGTGGGGTTTCAAGCTGAGATATGCATTTTTTACGATAATCTTGGTGAGACTTCTGTCCGTAGTATGCAGAATCATCGAGATCGCTCTATTCGAGCTATTTAATGCGACAAAACGTTATCTGGTATTATCAGCACTCCACAGTGCGTATGATATGCAGAACCAGCGATATCTTGGTTTTCGTGGGGTTTCAAGCTGAGATATGCATTTTTTACGATAATCTTGGTGAGACTTCTGTCCGAAGTATGCTTAATCATCGAGATCGCTCTATTCAAGCTATTTAATGTGAGGAACACGTTATCTGCTGTTTCCAGCACTCCACAGTGCGTTTTATATGCAGAACCAATGATATCTTGGTTTTCGTGGGGTTTCAAGCTGAGATATGCAGTTTCTGCGATAATCTTGGTGAGACTTCTGTCCGAAGTATGCTTAATCATCGAGATCGCTCGTTTCGAGCTATTTAATGCAAGAAGCACGTTATCTGGTGTTTTCACCACTCCACAGTGCGTATGGTATGCAGAACCGACGATATCTTGGTTTTCGTGGGATTTCAAGCTCAGATATGCATTTTCTGCGATAATCTTGGTGAGACTTCTGTCCGAAGGGTGCAGAGTCATCGAGATCGTACTTTTCGAGCTATTTAATGCGAGAATCTCGTTTTCTACTGTTTTCACCACTCCACAGTTCGTTGGATATGCAGAACAGGTGATATCTTGGTTTTCGAGGGGTTTCAAGCTGAGATATGCATTTTCTGCGATAAACTTGGTGAGACTTCTGTCCGAAGTATGCTGAATCATCGAGATCGCTCTTTTCGAGCTAGTTAATACGAGAAAAACCTTGTCTGGTGTTTTCACCACTCCACAGTGCGTTTGATATGCAGACCCAGCGATATCTTGGTTTTCGTGGGGTTTCAAGCTGAGATATGCATTTTTTACGATAATCTTGGTGAGACTTCTGTCCGTAGTATGCAGAATCATCGAGATCGCTCTATTCGAGCTATTTAATGCGACAAAACGTTATCTGGTATTATCAGCACTCCACAGTGCGTATGATATGCAGAACCAGCGATATCTTGGTTTTCGTGGGGTTTCAAGCTGAGATATGCATTTTTTACGATAATCTTGGTGAGACTTCTGTCCGAAGTATGCTTAATCATCGAGATCGCTCTATTCAAGCTATTTAATGTGAGGAACACGTTATCAGCTGTTTCCAGCACTCCACAGTGCGTTTTATATGCAGAACCAATGATATCTTGGTTTTCGTGGGGTTTCAAGCTGAGATATGCAGTTTCTGCGATAATCTTGGTGAGACTTCTGTCCGAAGTATGCTTAATCATCGAGATCGCTCGTTTCGAGCTATTTAATGCAAGAAGCACGTTATCTGGTGTTTTCACCACTCCACAGTGCGTATGGTATGCAGAACCGACGATATCTTGGTTTTCGTGGGATTTCAAGCTCAGATATGCATTTTCTGCGATAATCTTGGTGAGACTTCTGTCCGAAGGGTGCAGAGTCATCGAGATCGTACTTTTCGAGCTATTTAATGCGAGAATCTCGTTTTCTAGGGTTTTCACCACTCCACAGTTCGTTGGATATGCAGAACAGGTGATATCTTGGTTTTCGAGGGGTTTCAAGCTGAGATATGCATTTTCTGCGATAAACTTGGTAAGACTTCTGTCCGAAGTATGCTGAATCATCGAGATCGCTCTTTTCGAGCTAGTTAATACGAGAAAAACCTTGTCTGGTGTTTTCACCACTCCACAGTGCGTTTGATATGCAGACCCAGCGATATCTTGGTTTTCTTGGGGTTTCAAGCTGAGATATGCATTTTTTACGATAATCTTGGTGAGACTTCTGTCCGAAGTATGCAGAATCATCGAGATCGCACTTTTCTAGCTATTTAATGCGAGAAACATGTTATATGGTGTTTTCAGCACTCCACAGGGCGTTTGATATGCAGAACCAGCGATATCTTGGTTTTCGTGGGGTTTCAAGCTGATATATGCATTTTCTGTGATAATCTTGGTGAGACCTCTGTCCGAAGTATGCGGAAACATCGAGATCGCTCTTTTCGACCTATTTAATGCGAGAAACACGTTATCTGGTGTTTTCACCACTCCACAGTGCGTTTGATATGCAGAACCAGCGATATCTTGGTTTTCGTGGGGTTTCAAGCTGAGATATGCATTTTTTACGATAATCTTGGTGAGACTTCTGTCCGAAGTATGCAGAATCATCGAGATCGCTCTATTCGAGCTATTTAATGCGACAAAACGTTATCTGGTATTATCAGCACTCCACAGTGCGTATGATATGCAGAACCAGCGATATCTTGGTTTTCGTGGGGTTTCAAGCTGAGATATGCATTTTTTACGATAATCTTGGTGAGACTTCTGTCCGAAGTATGCTTAATCATCGAGATCGCTCGTTTCGAGCTGTTTAATGCGAGAAGCACGTTATCTGGTGTTTTCACCACTCCACAGTGCGTATGGTATGCAGAACCGACGATATCTTGGTTTTCGTGGGGTTTCAAGCTCAGATATGCATTTTCTGCGATAATCTTGGTGAGACTTCTGTCCGAAGTATGCAGAGTCATCGAGATCGTACTTTTCGACCTATTTAATGCGAGAAACACGTTATCTGGTGTTTTCACCACTCCACAGTGCGTTTGATATGCAGAACCAGCGATATCTTAGTTTTCGTGGGGTTTCAAGATGAGATATGCATTTTTTACGATAATCTTGGTGAGACTTCTGTCCGAAGTATGCAGAATCATCGAGATCGCTCTATTCGAGCTATTTAATGCGACAAAACGTTATCTGGTATTATCAGCACTCCACAGTGCGTATGATATGCAGAACCAGCGATATCTTGGTTTTCGTGGGGTTTCAAGCTCAGATATGCATTTTCTGCGATAATCTTGGTGAGACTTCTGTCCGAAGTATGCAGAGTCATCGAGATCGCACTTTTCGAGCTATTGAATGCGAGAAACACGTTATCTGGTGTATTCACCACTCCACAGTACGTTGGATATGCAGAACAGGAGATATCTTGGTTTTCGTGGGGTTTCAAGCTGAGATATGCATTTTCTACGATAATCTTGGTGAGACTTCTGTCCGAAGTATGCTTAATCATCGAGATCGCTCTATTCGAGCTATTTAATGCGAGAAACACGTTATCTGGTGTTTTCACCACCCCACAGCGCGTTTGATATGCAGAACCGGCGATAACTTGGTTTTCGTGGGGTTTCCAGCTGAAATATGCATTTTCAGCGATAATCTTGGTGTTTCATCTATGAGAAGTATGCAGAATCATCGAGAACGCTCTTTTAGAGCTAGTTAATGCGAGAAACACGTTTTCTGGTGTTTTCACCACTCCACAGTGCGTTTGATATGTAGAGCCGCCGATAACTTGGTTTTCGTGGGGTTTCCAGATGAGATACTCATTTTCTGCGATAAGCTTGGTGATTCTTCTGCCAGAAGTATGCAGAATCATCTAGATCGCTCTTTTCGAGCTATTTCATGCGAGAAACACGTTTTCTGGTGTATTCACCACTCAACAGTACGTTTGATATGCAGAACCGGCGACATTTTGGTATTCGTCGGGTTTCAAGCTGAGATATGCATTTTCTGCGTATATATTGGTGATACTTCAGTCAGAAGTCTGCAGAATCATCTAGATCGCTCTTTTCGAACTATTTAATGCGAGAAACACGTTTTCTGGTGTTTTGACCACTCCACAGTGCGTTTGATATGCAGAAATGGCGAAATCTTGATTTTCGTGGGGTGTCCAGCTGAGATATGCATTTTCTGCGATAATCTTGGTGAGACTTCAGTCAGAAGTATGCAGAATAATCGAGATCCTTGTTTTCGAGCTATTTAATGCGAGAAACGCGTTTTCTGGTGTATTCCCGACTCCACAGTACGTTTGACATGCAGAACCGGAGATATCTTGATTTTCGTGGTGTTTCCAGCTGAGATATGCATTTTCTGCGATAATCTTGGTGAGTCTTCTGTCAGCAGTATGCTGAATCATCTAGATCGCACTTTTCGAGCTATTTAATGCCAGAAACACGTTATCTGGTGTATTCACCACTCCACAGTACGTTTGACATGCAGAAACGGAGATATCTTGGATTCGGTAGGGTTTCAAGCTGAGATATGCATTTTCTGCGATAATATTGGTGAGACTTCAGTCAGAAGTATGCAGAATCATCTAGATCTCTCGTTTCGAGATTTTTAATGCGAAAAAACAAGTTTTCTGGTGTTTTGACCACTCCACAGTGCGTTTGATATGCAGAACCGGCGACATCTTGGTTTTCGTCCGGTTTCAAGCTGAGATATGCATTTTCTGCGATAATATTGGTGATACTTCAGTCAGAAGTATGCAGAATCATCTAGATCGCTCGTTTCGAGCTATTTAATGCGAGATGCACGTTTTCTGGGGTTTGCACCACTCCACAGTTCGTTGGATATGCAGAACAGGAGATATCTTGGTTTTCGTGGGGTTTCAAGCTGAGATATGCATTTTTTACGATATTCATGGTGAGACTTCTGTCCGAAGTATGCTTAATCATCGAGATCACTCTATTCGAGCTATTTAATGTGAGAAACACGGTATCTGGTGTTTTCAACATTCCACAGTGCGTTTGATATGCAGAACCGGCGATATCTTGATTTTCGTGGTGTTTCCAGCTGAGATATGCATTTTCTGCGATAATCTTGGTGAGACTTCTGACCGAAGTATGCTTAATCATCGAGATCGCTCTATTCGAGCTATTTAATGTGAGAAACACGTTATCTGGTGTTTTCAACATTCCACAGTGCGTTTGATATGCAGAACCGGCGATATCTTGATTTTCGTGGTGTTTCCAGCTGAGATATGCATTTTCTGCGATAATATTGGTGAGACTTCTGTCCGAAGTATGCAGAATCATCGATATCGCTCTTTACGAGCTATTTAATGCGAGAAACACGTTATCTGGTGTTTTCACCACTCCACAGTGCGTTTGATATGCAGAACCGGCGACATTTTGGTATTCGTCGGGTTTCAAGCTGAGATATGCATTTTCTGCGTATATATTGGTGATACTTCAGTCAGAAGTCTGCAGAATCATCTAGATCGCTCGTTTCGAGCTATTTAATGCGAGATGCACGTTTTCTGGGGTTTGCACCACTCCACAGTTCGTTGGATATGCAGAACAGGAGATATCTTGGTTTTCGTGGGGTTTCAAGCTGAGATACACATTTTCTGCGATAAGCTTCGTGAGTCTTCTGCCAGAAGTATGCAGAATCATCGAGATCGCTCTTTTCGAGCTATTGAATGCGAGAAACACGTTATCTGGTGTATTCACCACTCCACAGTACGTTTGACATGCAGAAACGGAGATATCTTGGTTTCGGTAGGGTTTCAAGCTGAGATATGCATTTTCTGCGATAATATTGGTGAGACTTCTGTCCGAAGTATGCAGAATCATCGATATCGCTCTTTACGAGCTATTTAATGCGAGAAACACGTTATCTGGTGTTTTGACCACTCCACAGTGCGTTTGATATGCAGAACCGACGATATCTTGGTTTTCGTGTGGTTTGAAGCTGAGATATGCAATTTCTGCGATAATCTTGGTGAGACTTCTGTCCGAAGTATGCTTAATCATCGAGATCGCTCGTTTCGAGCTATTTAATGCGAGAAGCACGTTTTCTGGGGTTTGCACCACTCCACAGTTCGTTGGATATGCAGAACAGGAGATATCTTGGTTTTCGTGGGGTTTTCAGCTGAGATACACATTTTCTGCGATAAGCTTGGTGAGTCTTCTGCCAGAAGTATGCAGAATCATCGAGATCGCTCTTTTCGAGCTATTGAATGCGAGAAACACGTTATCTGGTGTATTCACCACTCCACAGTACGTTTGACATGCAGAAACGGAGATATCTTGGTTTCGGTAGGGTTTCAAGCTGAGATATGCAATTTCTGCGATAATCTTGGTGTGACTTCTGTCCGAAGTATGCTGAATCATCGAGATCCCTCGTTTCGAGCTATTTAATGCGAGAAGCACGTTATCTGGTGTTTTCACCACTCCACAGTGCGTATGATATGCAGAACCGACGATATCTTGGTTTTCGTGGGGTTTCAAGCTCAGATATGCATTTTCTGCGATAATCTTGGTGAGACTTCTGTCCGAAGGGTGCAGAGTCATCGAGATCGTACTTTTCGAGCTATTTAATGCGAGAACCACGTTTTCTGGGGTTTTCACCACTCCACAGTTCGTTGGATATGCAGAACAGGTGATATCTTGGTTTTCGAGGGGTTTCAAGCTGAGATATGCATTTTCTGCGATAAACTTGGTGAGACTTCTGTCCGAAGTATGCTTAATCATCGAGATCGCTCTATTCGAGCTATTTAATGTGAGGAACACGTTATCAGCTGTTTCCAGCACTCCACAGTGCGTTTTATATGCAGAACAAATGATATCTTGGTTTTCGTGGGGTTTCAAGCTGAGATATGCATTTTTTACGATAATCTTGGTGAGACTTCTGTCCGAAGTATGCTTAATCATCGAGATCGCTCTATTCGAGCTATTTAATGTGAGGAACACGTTATCAGCTGTTTCCAGCACTCCACAGTGCGTTTTATATGCAGAACCAATGATATCTTGGTTTTCGTGGGGTTTCAAGCTGAGATATGCAATTTCTGCGATAATCTTGGTGAGACTTCTGTCCGAAGTATGCTTAATCATCGAGATCGCTCGTTTCGAGCTATTTAATGCGAGAAGCACGTTATCTGGTGTTTTCACCACTCCACAGTGCGTATGGTATGCAGAACCGACGATATCTTGGTTTTCGTGGGATTTCAAGCTCAGATATGCATTTTCTGCGATAATCTTGGTGAGACTTCTGTCCGAAGGGTGCAGAGTCATCGAGATCGTACTTTTCGAGCTATTTAATGCGAGAAACACGTTACCTGGTGTTTTCAGCACTCCACAGGGCGTTTGATATGCAGAACAGGAGATATCTTGGATTTCGTGGGGTTTCTAGCAGAGATATGCATTTTCTGCGATAATCATGGTGAGACTTCTGTTAGAAGTATGCAGAATCATCGAGATCGCACTTTTCTAGCTATTTAATGCGAGAAACACGTTATATGGTGTTTTCAGCACTCCACAGGGCGTTTGATATGCAGAACAGGAGATATCTTGGATTTCGTGGGGTTTCTAGCAGAGATATGCATTTTCTGCGATAATCATGGTGAGACTTCTGTCTGAAGTATGCAGAATCATCGAGATCGCACTTTTCTAGCTATTTAATGCAAGAAACACTTTATATGGTGTTTTCAGCACTCCACAGGGCGTTTGATATGCAGAACAGGAGATATCTGGGTTTTCGTGGGGTTTCAAGCTGATATATGCATTTTCTGTGATAATCTTGGTGAGACCTCTGTCCGAAGTATGCAGAAACATCGAGATCGCTCTTTTCGACCTATTTAATGCGAGAAACACGTTATCTGGTGTTTTCACCACTCCACAGTGCGTTTGATATGCAGAACCAGCGATATCTTGGTTTTCGTGGGGTTTCAAGCTGAGATATGCATTTTTTACGATAATCTTGGTGAGACTTCTGTCTGAAGTATGCAGAATCATCGAGATCGCACTTTTCTAGCTATTTAATGCGAGAAACACGTTATATGGTGTTTTCAGCACTCCACAGGGCGTTTGATATGCAGAACAGGAGATATCTTGGATTTCGTGGGGTATCTAGCAGAGATATGCATTTTCTGCGATAATCATGGTGAGACTTCTGTTAGAAGTATGCAGAATCATCGAGATCGCACATTTCGATCTATTTAATATGAGAAACACGTTGTCTGCTGTTTTCACCACTCCACAGTTGGTTTGATATGCAGAACCGGCGATATCTGGGTTTTCGTGGGGTTTCAAGCTGATATATGCATTTTCTGTGATAATCTTGGTGAGACCTCTGTCCGAAGTATGCAGAAACATCGAGATCGCTCTTTTCGACCTATTTAATGCGAGAAACACGTTATCTGGTGTTTTCACCACTCCACAGTGCGTTTGATATGCAGAACCAGCGATATCTTGGCTTTCGTGGGGTTTCAAGCTGAGATATGCATTTTTTACGATAATCTTGGTGAGACTTCTGTCCGAAGTATGCAGAATCATCGAGATCGCTCTATTCGACCTATTTAATGCGACAAAACGTTATCTGGTATTATCAGCACTCCACAGTGCGTATGATATGCAGAACCAGCGATATCTTGGTTTTCGTGGGGTTTCAAGCTGAGATATGCATTTTTTACGATAATCTTGGTGAGACTTCTGTCCGAAGTATGCTTAATCATCGAGATCGCTCTATTCGAGCTATTTAATTTGAGGAACACGTTATCTGCTGTTTCCAGCACTCCACAGTGCGCTTTATATGCAGAACCAGCGATATCTTGGTTTTCGTGGGGTTTCAAGCTCAGATATGCATTTTCTGCGATAATCTTGGTGAGACTTCTGTCCGAAGTATGCAGAGTCATCGAGATCGTACTTTTCGAGCTATTTAATGCGAGAAACACGTTTTCTGGTGTTTTCACCACTCCACAGTTCGTTGGATATGCAGAACAGGAGATATCTTGGATTTCGTGGGGTTTCTAGCAGAGATATGCATTTTCTGCGATAATCATGGTGAGACTTCTGTTAGAAATATGCAGAATCATCGAGATCGCACATTTGGATCAATTTAATGCGAGAAACACGTTGTCTGGTGTTTTCACCACCCCACAGTTGGTTTGATATGCAGAACCGGCGATATCTGGGTTTTCGTGGGGTTTCAAGCTGAGATATGCATTTTCTGCGATAATCTTGGTGAGACCTCTGTCCGAAGTATGCAGAAACATCGAGATCGCTCTTTTCGACCTACCTAACGCGAGAAACACGTTATCTGGTGTTTTCAGCTCTCCACAGTGCGTTTGATGTGCAGAACCAGCGATATCTTGGTTTTCGTGGGGTTTCAAGCTGAGATATGCATTTTTTACGATAATCATGGTGAGACTTCTGTCCGAAGTATGCAGAATCATCGAGATCGCTCTTTTCGAGCTAGTTAATGCGAGAAAAACCTTGTCTGGTGTTTTCACCACTCCACAGTACGTTTGATATGCAGAACCAGCGATATCTTGGCTTTCGTGGGGTTTCAAGCTGAGATATGCATTTTTTACGATAATCATGGTGAGACTTCTGTCCGAAGCATGCTTAATCATCGAGATCACTCGTTTCGAGCTATTTAATGCGAGAACCACGTTATCTGGTGTTTTTGCACCACTCCACAGTGCGTATGGTATGCAGAACCGACGATATATTGGTTTTCGTGGGGTTTCAAGCTCAGATATGCATTTTCTGCGATAATCTTGGTGAGACTTCTGTCCGAAGTATGCAGAGTCATCAAGATCGTACTTTTCGAGCTATTTACTGCGAGAAACACGTTATCTGGTGTTTTCACCACTCCACAGTGCGTTTGATATGCAGAACCAGCGATATCTTGGTTTTCGTGGGGTTTCAAGCTTAGATTTGCAATTTCTGCCATAATCTTGGTGAGACTTCTGTCCGAAGTATGCTTAATCATCGAGATCGCTCGTTTCGAGCTATTTAATGCGAGAAGCACGTTTTCTGGGGTTTCCACAACTCCACAGTTCGTTGGATATGCAGAACAGGAGATATCTTGGTTTTCGTGGGGTTTCAAGCTGAGATATGCATTTTTTACGATAATCTTGGTGAGACTTCTGTCCGAAGTATGCTTAATCATCGAGATCACTCGTTTCGAGCTATTTAATGCGAGAACCACGTTATCTGGTGTTTTTGCACCACTCCACAGTGCGTATGGTATGCAGAACCGACGATATATTGGTTTTCGTGGGGTTTCAAGCTCAGATATGCATTTTCTGCGATAATCTTGGAGAGAATTCTGTCCGAAGTATGCAGAGCCATCGAGATCGTACTTTTCGAGCTATTTACTGCGAGAAACACGTTATCTGGTGTTTTCACCACTCCACAGTGCGTTTGATATGCAGAACCAGCGATATCTTGGTTTTCGTGGGGTTTCAAGCTTAGATTTGCAATTTCTGCCATAATCTTGGTGAGACTTCTGTCCGAAGTATGCTTAATCATCGAGATCGCTCGTTTCGAGCTATTTAATGCGAGAAGCACGTTTTCTGGGGTTTTCACAACTCCACAGTTCGTTGGATATGCAGAACAGGAGATATCTTGGTTTTCGTGGGGTTTCAAGCTGAGATATGCATTTTTTACGATAATCTTGGTGAGACTTCTGTCCGAAGTATGCTTAATCATCGAGATCACTCGTTTCGAGCTATTTAATGCGAGAAGCACGTTATCTGGTGTTTTCACCACTCCGCAGTGCGTATGGTATGCAGAACCGACGATATCTTGGTTTTCGTGGGGTTTCATGCTCAGATATGCAGTTTCTGCGACAATCTTGGTGAGACTTCTGTCCGAAGTATGCAGAGTCATCGAGATCGTACTTTTCGAGCTATATACTGCGAGAAACACGTTATCTGGTGTTTTCAGCACGCCACAGTGCGTTTGATGTGCAGAACCAGCGATATCTTGGTTTTCGTGGGGTTTCAAGCTGATATATGCATTTTTTACGATAATCATGGTGAGACTTCTGTCCGAAGTATGCGGTATCATCGAGATCGCTCTTTTCGAGCTATTCAATGCGAGAAACACGTTTTCTGGGGTTTTCACCACACCACAGTTCGTTGGATATGCAGAACAGGTGATATCTTGGTTTTCGTGAGGTTTCAAGCTGAGATATGCATTTTTTACGATAATCTTGGTGAGACTTCTGTCCGAAGTATGCAGAATCATCTAGATCGCTCTTTTCGAGCTATTTAATGCGACAAACACGTTATCTGGTGTTTTCACCACTCCACAGTGCGTTTGATATGCAGAACCAGCAATATCTTGGTTTTCGTGGGGTTTCAAGCTGAGATATGCATTTTTTACGATAATCTTGGTGAGACTTCTGTCCGAAGTATGCAGAATCATCGAGATCGCTCTATTCGAGCTATTTAATGCGACAAAACGTTATCTGGTATTATCAGCACTCCACAGTACGTATGATATGCAGAACCAGCGATATCTTGGTTTTCGTGGGGTTTCAAGCTGAGATATGCATTTTTTACGATAATCTTGGTGAGACTTCTGTCCGAAGTATGCTTAATCATCGAGATCGCTCTATTCGAGCTATTTAATTTGAGGAACACGTTATCTGCTGTTTCCAGCACTCCACAGTGCGTTTTATATGCAGAACCAGCGATATCTTGGTTTTCGTGGGGTTTCAAGCTGAGATATGCAATTTCTGCGTTAATCTTGGTGAGACTTCTGTCCGAAGTATGCTTATTCATCGAGATCGCTCGTTTCGAGCTATTTAATGCGAGAAGCACGTTATCTGGTGTTTTCACCACTCCACAGTGCGTATGGTATGCAGAACCGACGATATCTTGGTTTTCGTGGGGTTTCAAGCTCAGATATGCATTTTCTGCGATAATCTTGGTGAGACTTCTGTCCGAAGTATGCAGAGTCATCGAGATCGTACTTTTCGAGCTATTTAATGCGAGAAACACGTTTTCTGGGGTTTTCACCACTCCACAGTTCGTTGGATATGCAGAACAGGAGATATCTTGGATTTCGTGGGGTTTCTAGCAGAGATATGCATTTTCTGCGATAATCATGGTGAGACTTCTGTTAGAAATATGCAGAATCATCGAGATCGCACATTTGGATCAATTTAATGCGAGAAACACGTTCTCTGGTATTTTCACCACTCCACAGTTGGTTTGATATGCAGAACCGGCGATATCTGGGTTATCGTGGGGTTTCTAGCAGAGATATGCATTTTCTGCGATAATCATGGTGAGACTTCTGTTAGAAATATGCAGAATCATCGAGATTTCACATTTGGATCAATTTAATGCGAGAAACACGTTGTCTGGTGTTTTCACCACTCCACAGTTCGATGGATATGCAGAACAGGAGATATCTTGGATTTCGTGGGGTTTCTAGCAGAGATATGCATTTTCTGCGATAATCATGGTGAGACTTCTGTTAGAAATATGCAGAATCATCGAGATCGCACATTTGGATCAATTTAATGCGAGAAACACGTTCTCTGGTATTTTCACCACTCCACAGTTGGTTTGATATGCAGAACCGGCGATATCTGGGTTTTCGTGGGGTTTCAAGCTGATATATGCATTTTCTGTGATAATCTTGGTGAGACCTCTGTCCGAAGTATGCAGAAACATCGAGATCGCTCTTTTGGACCTATTTAATGCGAGAAACACGTTATCTGGTGTTTTCACCACTCCACTGTGCGTTTGATATGCAGAACCAGCGATATCTTGGTTTTCGTGGGGTTTCAAGCTGAGATGTGCATTTTTTACAATAATCTTGGTGAGTCCTCTGTCCGAAGTATGCAGAAACATCGAGATCGCTCTTTTCGACCTACTTAATGCGAGAAACACGTTATCTGGTGTTTTCAGCACTCCACAGTGCGTTTGATGTGCAGAACCATCGATATCTTGGTTTTCGTGGGGTTTCAAGCTGAGATATGCATTTTTTACGATAATCATGGTGAGACTTCTGTCCGAAGTATGCAGAATCACCGAGATCGCTCTTTTCGAGCTAGTTAATGCGAGAAAAACCTTGTCTGGTGTTTTCACCACTCCACAGTACGTTTGATATGCAGAACCAGCGATATCTTGGCTTTCGTGGGGTTTCAAGCTGAGATATGCATTCTTTACGATAATCATGGTGAGACTTCTGTCCGAAGTATGCAGAAACATCGAGATCCCTCTTTTCGACCTATTTAGTGCGAGAAACACGTTATCTGGTGTTTTCACCACTCCACAGTGCGTATGGTATGCAGAACCGAAGATATCTTGGTTTTCGTGGGGTTTCAAGCTCAGTTATGCAGTTTCTGCGACAATCTTGGTGAGACTTCTGTCCGAAGCATGCTTAATCATCGAGATCGCTCGTTTCGAGCTATTTAATGCGAGAAGCACGTTTTCTGGGGTTTTCACAACTACACAGTTCGTTGGATATGCAGAACAGGAGATATCTTGGTTTTCGTGGGGTTTCAAGCTGAGATATGCATTTTTTACGATAATCATGGTGAGACTTCTGTCCGAAGTATGCTTAATCATCGAGATCACTCGTTTCGAGCTATTTAATGCGAGAAGCACGTTATCTGGTGTTTTTGCACCACTCCACAGTGCGTATGGTATGCAGAACCGACGATATATTGGTGTTCGTGGGGTTTCAAGCTCAGATATGCATTTTCTGCGATAATCTTGGTGAGACTTCTGTCCGAAGTATGCAGAGTCATCGAGATCGTTCTTTTCGAGCTATTTACTGCGAGAAACACGTTATCTGGTGTTTTCACCACCACACAGTGCGTTTGATATGCAGAACCAGCGATATCTTGGTTTTCGTGGGGTTTCAAGCTGAGATAAGCAATCTCTGCGATAATCTTGGTGAGACTTCTGTCCGAAGTATGCTTAATCATCGAGATCGCTCGTTTCGAGCTATTTAATGCGAGAAGCACGTTATCTGGTGTTTTCACCACTCCACAGTGCGTATGATACGCAGAACCAGCGATATCTTGGTTTTCGTGGGGTTTCAAGCTGATATATGCATTTTTTACGATAATCATGGTGAGACTTCTGTCCGAAGTATGCGGTATCATCGAGATCGCTCTTTTCGAGCTAGTTAATGCGAGAAAAACCTTGTCTGGTGTTTTCACCACTCCACAGTGCGTTTGATATGCAGAACCAGCGATATCTTGGTTTTCGTGGGGTTTCAAGCTGAGATATGCATTTTTTACGATAATGATGGTGAGACTTCTGTCCGAAGTATGCAGAATCATCGAGATCGCTCTTTTCGAGCTATTTAATGCGAGAAACACGTTTTCTGGGGTTTTCACCACACCACAGTTCGTTGGATATGCAGAACAGGTGATATCTTGGTTTTCGAGGGGTTTCAAGCTGAGATATGCAATTTCTGCCATAATCTTGATGAGACTTCTGTCCGAAGTATGCTTAATCATCGAGATCGCTCGTTTCGAGCTATTTAATGCGAGAAGCACGTTTTCTGGGGTTTTCACCACTCCACAGTTCGTATGATATGCAGAACCAGCGATATCTTGGATTTCGTGGGGTTTCAAGCTGAGATATGCATTTTTTACGATAATCTTGGTGAGACTTCTGTCCGAAGTATGCTTAATCATCGAGATCGCTCTATTCGAGCTATTTAATGTGAGAAACACGTTATCTGGTGTTTCCAGCACTCCACAGTGCGTTTTATATGCAGAACCAGCGATATCTTGGTTTTCGTGGGGTTTCAAGCTGAGATAAGCAATTTCTGCGATAATCTTGGTGAGACTTCTGTCCGAAGTATGCTTAATCATCGAGATCGCTCGTTTCGAGCTATTTAATGCGAGAAGCACGTTATCTGGTGTTTTCACCACTCCACAGTGCGTATGATACGCAGAACCGACGATATCTTGGTTTTCGTGGGGTTTCAAGCTCAGATATGCAGTTTCTGCGACAATCTTGGTGAGACTTCTGTCCGAAGTATGCAGAGTCATCGAGATCGTACTTTTCGAGCTATTTACTGCGAGAAACACGTTATCTGGTGTTTTCAGCACGCCACAGTGCGTTTGATGTGCAGAACCAGCGATATCTTGGTTTTCGTGGGGTTTCAAGCTGATATATGCATTTTTTACGATAATCATGGTGAGACTTCTGTCCGAAGCATGCTTAATCATCGAGATCGCTCGTTTCGAGCTATTTAATGCGAGAAGCACGTTTTCTGGGGTTTTCACAACTACACAGTTCGTTGGATATGCAGAACAGGAGATATCTTGGTTTTCGTGGGGTTTCAAGCTGAGATATGCATTTTTTAGGATAATCATGGTGAGACTTCTGTCCGAAGTATGCTTAATCATCGAGATCACTCGTTTCGAGCTATTTAATGCGAGAAGCACGTTATCTGGTGTTTTTGCACCACTCCACAGTGCGTATGGTATGCAGAACCGACGATATATTGGTGTTCGTGGGGTTTCAAGCTCAGATATGCATTTTCTGCGATAATCTTGGTGAGACTTCTGTCCGAAGTATGCAGAGTCATCGAGATCGTTCTTTTCGAGCTATTTACTGCGAGAAACACGTTATCTGGTGTTTTCACCACCACACAGTGCGTTTGATATGCAGAACCAGCGATATCTTGGTTTTCGTGGGGTTTCAAGCTGAGATATGCATTTTTTACGATAATCATGGTGAGACTTCTGTCCGAAGTATGCAGAATCATCGAGATCGCTCTTTTCGAGCTATTTAATGCGAGAAACACGTTTTCTGGGGTTTTCACCACACCACAGTTCGTTGGATATGCAGAACAGGTGATATCTTGGTTTTCGAGGGGTTTCAAGCTGAGATATGCAATTTCTGCCATAATCTTGATGAGACTTCTGTCCGAAGTGTGCTTAATCATCGAGATCGCTCGTTTCGAGCTATTTAATGCGAGAAGCACGTTTTCTGGGGTTTTCACCACTCCACAGATCGTATGATATGCAGAACCAGCGATATCTTGGATTTCGTGGGGTTTCAAGCTGAGATATGCATTTTTTACGATAATCTTGGTGAGACTTCTGTCCGAAGTATGCTTAATCATCGAGATCGCTCTATTCGAGCTATTTAATGTGAGAAACACGTTATCTGGTGTTTCCAGCACTCCACAGTGCGTTTTATATGCAGAACCAGCGATATCTTGGTTTTCGTGGGGTTTCAAGCTGAGATAAGCAATTTCTGCGATAATCTTGGTGAGACTTCTGTCCGAAGTATGCTTAATCATCGAGATCGCTCGTTTCGAGCTATTTAATGCGAGAAGCACGTTATCTGGTGTTTTCACCACTCCACAGTGCGTATGATACGCAGAACCGACGATATCTTGGTTTTCGTGGGGTTTCAAGCTCAGATATGCATTTTCTGCGATAATCTTGGTGAGACTTCTGTCAGAAGTATGCAGAGTCATCGAGATCGTACTTTTCGAGCTATTTACTGCGAGAAACACGTTATCTGGTGTTTTCAGCACGCCACAGTGCGTTTGATATGCAGAACCAGCGATATCTTGGTTTTCGTGGGGTTTCAAGCTGAGATAAGCAATCTCTGCGATAATCTTGGTGAGACTTCTGTCCGAAGTATGCTTAATCATCGAGATCGCTCGTTTCGAGCTATTTAATGCGAGAAGCACGTTATCTGGTGTTTTCACCACTCCACAGTGCGTATGATACGCAGAACCAGCGATATCTTGGTTTTCGTGGGGTTTCAAGCTGATATATGCATTTTTTACGATAATCATGGTGAGACTTCTGTCCGAAGTATGCGGTATCATCGAGATCGCTCTTTTCGAGCTAGTTAATGCGAGAAAAACCTTGTCTGGTGTTTTCACCACTCCACAGTGCGTTTGATATGCAGAACCAGCGATATCTTGGTTTTCGTGGGGTTTCAAGCTGAGATATGCATTTTTTACGATAATCATGGTGAGACTTCTGTCCGAAGTATGCAGAATCATCGAGATCGCTCTTTTCGAGCTATTTAATGCGAGAAACACGTTTTCTGGGGTTTTCACCACACCACAGTTCGTTGGATATGCAGAACAGGTGATATCTTGGTTTTCGAGGGGTTTCAAGCTGAGATATGCAATTTCTGCCATAATCTTGATGAGACTTCTGTCCGAAGTATGCTTAATCATCGAGATCGCTCGTTTCGAGCTATTTAATGCGAGAAGCACGTTTTCTGGGGTTTTCACCACTCCACAGTTCGTATGATATGCAGAACCAGCGATATCTTGGATTTCGTGGGGTTTCAAGCTGAGATATGCATTTTTTACGATAATCTTGGTGAGACTTGTGTCCGAAGTATGCTTAATCATCGAGATCGCTCGTTTCGAGCTATTTAATGCGAGAAGCTCGTTATCTGGTGTTTTCACCACTCCACAGTGCGTATGATACGCAGAACCGACGATATCTTGGTTTTCGTGGGGTTTCAAGCTCAGATATGCAGTTTCTGCGACAATCTTGGTGAGACTTCTGTCCGAAGTATGCAGAGTCATCGAGATCGTACTTTTCGAGCTATTTACTGCGAGAAACACGTTATCTGGTGTTTTCAGCACGCCACAGTGCGTTTGATGTGCAGAACCAGCGATATCTTGGTTTTCGTGGGGTTTCAAGCTGATATATGCATTTTTTACGATAATCATGGTGAGACTTCTGTCCGAAGCATGCTTAATCATCGAGATCGCTCGTTTCGAGCTATTTAATGCGAGAAGCACGTTTTCTGGGGTTTTCACAACTACACAGTTCGTTGGATATGCAGAACAGGAGATATCTTGGTTTTCGTGGGGTTTCAAGCTGAGATATGCATTTTTTAGGATAATCATGGTGAGACTTCTGTCCGAAGTATGCTTAATCATCGAGATCACTCGTTTCGAGCTATTTAATGCGAGAAGCACGTTATCTGGTGTTTTTGCACCACTCCACAGTGCGTATGGTATGCAGAACCGACGATATATTGGTGTTCGTGGGGTTTCAAGCTCAGATATGCATTTTCTGCGATAATCTTGGTGAGACTTCTGTCCGAAGTATGCAGAGTCATCGAGATCGTTCTTTTCGAGCTATTTACTGCGAGAAACACGTTATCTGGTGTTTTCACCACCACACAGTGCGTTTGATATGCAGAACCAGCGATATCTTGGTTTTCGTGGGGTTTCAAGCTGAGATATGCATTTTTTACGATAATCATGGTGAGACTTCTGTCCGAAGTATGCAGAATCATCGAGATCGCTCTTTTCGAACTATTTAATGCGAGAAACACGTTTTCTGGGGTTTTCACCACACCACAGTTCGTTGGATATGCAGAACAGGTGATATCTTGGTTTTCGAGGGGTTTCAAGCTGAGATATGCAATTTCTGCCATAATCTTGATGAGACTTCTGTCCGAAGTGTGCTTAATCATCGAGATCGCTCGTTTCGAGCTATTTAATGCGAGAAGCACGTTTTCTGGGGTTTTCACCACTCCACAGTTCGTATGATATGCAGAACCAGCGATATCTTGGATTTCGTGGGGTTTCAAGCTGAGATATGCATTTTTTACGATAATCTTGGTGAGACTTCTGTCCGAAGTATGCTTAATCATCGAGATCGCTCTATTCGAGCTATTTAATGGGAGAAACACGTTATCTGGTGTTTCCAGCACTCCACAGTGCGTTTTATATGCAGAACCAGCGATATCTTGGTTTTCGTGGGGTTTCAAGCTGAGATAAGCAATTTCTGCGATAATCTTGGTGAGACTTCTGTCCGAAGTATGCTTAATCATCGAGATCGCTCGTTTCGAGCTATTTAATGCGAGAAGCACGTTATCTGGTGTTTTCACCACTCCACAGTGCGTATGATACGCAGAACCGACGATATCTTGGTTTTCGTGGGGTTTCAAGCTCAGATATGCATTTTCTGCGATAATCTTGGTGAGACTTCTGTCAGAAGTATGCAGAGTCATCGAGATCGTACTTTTCGAGCTATTTACTGCGAGAAACACGTTATCTGGTGTTTTCAGCACGCCACAGTGCGTTTGATGTGCAGAACCAGCGATATCTTGGTTTTCGTGGGGTTTCAAGCTGATATATGCATTTTTTACGATAATCATGGTGAGACTTCTGTCCGAAGTATGCTTAATCATCGAGATCGCTCGTTTCGAGCTATTTAATGCGAGAAGCACGTTTTCTGGGGTTTTCACAACTACACAGTTCGTTGGATATGCAGAACATGAGATATCTTTGTTTTCGTGGGGTTTCAAGCTGAGATATGCATTTTTTTACGATAATCATTGTGAGACTTCTGTCCGAAGTATGCTTAATCATCGAGATCACTCGTTTCGAGCTATTTAATGCGAGAACCACGTTATCTGGTGTTTTTGCACCACTCCACAGTGCGTATGATATGCAGAACCAGCGATATCTTGGTTTTCGTGGGGTTTCAAGCTGAGATATGCATTTTTTACGATAATCTTGGTGAGACTTCTGTCCGAAGTATGCTTAATCATCGAGATCACTCGTTTCGAGCTATTTAATGCGAGAAGCACGTTATCTGGTGTTTTCACCACTCCACAGTGCGTATGGTATGCAGAACCGACGATATCTTGGTTTTCGTGGGGTTTCAAGCTGAGATATGCATTTTTTACGATAATCTTGGTGAGACTTCTGTCCGAAGTATGCAGAATCATCGAGATCGCTCTATTCGAGCTATTTAATGCGACAAAACGTTATCTGGTATTATCAGCACTCCACAGTACGTATGATATGCAGAACCAGCGATATCTTGGTTTTCGTGGGGTTTCAAGCTGAGATATGCATTTTTTACGATAATCTTGGTGAGACTTCTGTCCGAAGTATGCTTAATCATCGAGATCGCTCTATTCGAGCTATTAAATTTGAGGAACACGTTTTCTGGGGTTTTCACCACTCCACAGTTCGTTGGATATGCAGAACAGGAGATATCTTGGATTTCGTGGGGTTTCTAGCAGAGATATGCATTTTCTGCGATAATCATGGTGAGACTTCTGTTAGAAATATGCAGAATCATCGAGATCGCACATTTGGATCAATTTAATGCGAGAAACACGTTGTCTGGTGTTTTCACCACTCCACAGTTGGTTTGATATGCAGAACCGGCGATATCTGGGTTTTCGTGGGGTTTCAAGCTGAGATATGCATTTTCTGCGATAATCTTGGTGAGACCTCTGTGCGAAGTATGCAGAAACATCGAGATCGCTCTTTTCGACCTACTTAATGCGAGAAACACGTTATCTGGTGTTTTCAGCACTCCACAGTGCGTTTGATGTGCAGAACCAGCGATATCTTGGTTTTCGTGGGGTTTCAAGCTGAGATATGCATTTTTTACGATAATCATGGTGAGACTTCTGTCCGAAGTATGCAGAATCATCGAGATCGCTCTTTTCGAGCTAGTTAATGCGAGAAAAACCTTGTCTGGTGTTTTCACCACTCCACAGTGCGTTTGATATGCAGAACCAGCGATATCTTGGTTTTCGTGGGGTTTCAAGCTGAGATATGCATTTTTTACGATAATTATGGTGAGACTTCTGTCCGAAGTATGCAGAATCATCGAGATCGCTCTTTTCGAGCTATTTAATTTGAGGAACACGTTATCTGCTGTTTCCAGCACTCCACAGTGCGTTTTATATGCAGAACCAGCGATATCTTGGTTTTCGTGGGGTTTCAAGCTGAGATATGCAATTTCTGCGATAATCTTGGTGAGACTTCTGTCCGAAGTATGCTTAATCATCGAGATCGCTCGTTTCGAGCTATTTAATGCGAGCAGCACGTTATCTGGTGTTTTCACCACTCCACAGTGCGTATGGTATGCAGAACCGACGATATCTTGGTTTTCGTGGGGTTTCAAGCACAGATATGCATTTTCTGCGATAATCTTGGTGAGACATCTGTCCGAAGTATGCAGAGTCATCGAGATCGTACTTTTCGAGCTATTTAATGCGAGAAACACGTTTTCTGGGGTTTTCACCACTCCACAGTTCGTTGGATATGCAGAACAGGAGATATCTTGGATTTCGTGGGGTTTCTAGCAGAGATATGCATTTTCTGCGATAATCATGGTGAGACTTCTGTTAGAAATATGCAGAATCATCGAGATCGCACATTTGGATCAATTTAATGCGAGAAACACGTTGTCTGGTGTTTTCACCACTCCACAGTTGGTTTGATATGCAGAACCGGCGATATCTGGGTTTTCGTGGGGTTTCAAGCTGAGATATGCATTTTCTGCGATAATCTTGGTGAGACCTCTGTCCGAAGTATGCAGAAACATCGAGATCGCTCTTTTCGACCTACTTAATGCGAGAAACACGTTATCTGGTGTTTTCAGCACTCCACAGTGCGTTTGATGTGCAGAACCAGCGATATCTTGGTTTTCGTGGGGTTTCAAGCTGAGATATGCATTTTTTACGATAATCATGGTGAGACTTCTGTCCGAAGTATGCAGAATCTTCGAGATCGCTCTTTTCGAGCTAGTTAATGCGAGAAAAACCTTGTCTGGTGTTTTCACCACTCCACAGTGCGTTTGATATGCAGAACCAGCGATATCTTGGTTTTCGTGGGGTTTCAAGCTGAGATATGCATTTTTTACGATAATTATGGTGAGACTTCTGTCCGAAGTATGCAGAATCATCGAGATCGCTCTTTTCGAGCTATTTAATGCGAGAAACACGTTTTCTGGGGTTTTCACCACACCACAGTTCGTTGGATATGCAGAACCAGCGATATCTTGGTTTTCGTGGGGTTTCAAGCTGAGATATGCATTTTTTACGATAATCTTGGAGAGACTTCTGTCCGAAGTATGCAGAATCATCGAGATCGCTCTATTCGAGCTATTTAATGCGACAAAACGTTATCTGGTATTATCAGCACTCCACAGTGCGTATGATATGCAGAACCAGCGATATCTTGGTTTTCGTGGGGTTTCAAGCTGAGATATGCATTTTTTTCGATAATCTTGGTGAGACTTCTGTCCGAAGTATGCTTAATCATCGAGATCGCTCTATTCGAGCTATTTAATGTGAGAAACACGTTATCTGGTGTTTCCAGCACTCCACAGTGCGTTTTATATGCAGAACCAGCGATATCTTGGTTTTCGTGGGGTTTCAAGCTGAGATAAGCAATTTCTGCGATAATCTTGGTGAGACTTCTGTCCGAAGTATGCTTAATCATCGAGATCGCTCGTTTCGAGCTATTTAATGCGAGAAGCACGTTATCTGGTGTTTTCACCACTCCACAGTGCGTATGATACGCAGAACCGACGATATCTTGGTTTTCGTGGGGTTTCAAGCTCAGATATGCAGTTTCTGCGACAATCTTGGTGAGACTTCTGTCCGAAGTATGCAGAGTCATCGAGATCGTACTTTTCGAGCTATTTACTGCGAGAAACACGTTATCTGGTGTTTTCAGCACGCCACAGTGCGTTTGATGTGCAGAACCAGCGATATCTTGGTTTTCGTGGGGTTTCAAGCTGATATATGCATTTTTTACGATAATCATGGTGAGACTTCTGTCCGAAGCATGCTTAATCATCGAGATCGCTCGTTTCGAGCTATTTAATGCGAGAAGCACGTTTTCTGGGGTTTTCACAACTACACAGTTCGTTGGATATGCAGAACAGGAGATATCTTGGTTTTCGTGGGGTTTCAAGCTGAGATATGCATTTTTTAGGATAATCATGGTGAGACTTCTGTCCGAAGTATGCTTAATCATCGAGATCACTCGTTTCGAGCTATTTAATGCGAGAAGCACGTTATCTGGTGTTTTTGCACCACTCCACAGTGCGTATGGTATGCAGAACCGACGATATATTGGTGTTCGTGGGGTTTCAAGCTCAGATATGCATTTTCTGCGATAATCTTGGTGAGACTTCTGTCCGAAGTATGCAGAGTCATCGAGATCGTTCTTTTCGAGCTATTTACTGCGAGAAACACGTTATCTGGTGTTTTCACCACCACACAGTGCGTTTGATATGCAGAACCAGCGATATCTTGGTTTTCGTGGGGTTTCAAGCTGAGATATGCATTTTTTACGATAATCATGGTGAGACTTCTGTCCGAAGTATGCAGAATCATCGAGATCGCTCTTTTCGAGCTATTTAATGCGAGAAACACGTTTTCTGGGGTTTTCACCACACCACAGTTCGTTGGATATGCAGAACAGGTGATATCTTGGTTTTCGAGGGGTTTCAAGCTGAGATATGCAATTTCTGCCATAATCTTGATGAGACTTCTGTCCGAAGTGTGCTTAATCATCGAGATCGCTCGTTTCGAGCTATTTAATGCGAGAAGCACGTTTTCTGGGGTTTTCACCACTCCACAGATCGTATGATATGCAGAACCAGCGATATCTTGGATTTCGTGGGGTTTCAAGCTGAGATATGCATTTTTTACGATAATCTTGGTGAGACTTCTGTCCGAAGTATGCTTAATCATCGAGATCGCTCTATTCGAGCTATTTAATGTGAGAAACACGTTATCTGGTGTTTCCAGCACTCCACAGTGCGTTTTATATGCAGAACCAGCGATATCTTGGTTTTCGTGGGGTTTCAAGCTGAGATAAGCAATTTCTGCGATAATCTTGGTGAGACTTCTGTCCGAAGTATGCTTAATCATCGAGATCGCTCGTTTCGAGCTATTTAATGCGAGAAGCACGTTATCTGGTGTTTTCACCACTCCACAGTGCGTATGATACGCAGAACCGACGATATCTTGGTTTTCGTGGGGTTTCAAGCTCAGATATGCATTTTCTGCGATAATCTTGGTGAGACTTCTGTCAGAAGTATGCAGAGTCATCGAGATCGTACTTTTCGAGCTATTTACTGCGAGAAACACGTTATCTGGTGTTTTCAGCACGCCACAGTGCGTTTGATATGCAGAACCAGCGATATCTTGGTTTTCGTGGGGTTTCAAGCTGAGATAAGCAATCTCTGCGATAATCTTGGTGAGACTTCTGTCCGAAGTATGCTTAATCATCGAGATCGCTCGTTTCGAGCTATTTAATGCGAGAAGCACGTTATCTGGTGTTTTCACCACTCCACAGTGCGTATGATACGCAGAACCAGCGATATCTTGGTTTTCGTGGGGTTTCAAGCTGATATATGCATTTTTTACGATAATCATGGTGAGACTTCTGTCCGAAGTATGCGGTATCATCGAGATCGCTCTTTTCGAGCTAGTTAATGCGAGAAAAACCTTGTCTGGTGTTTTCACCACTCCACAGTGCGTTTGATATGCAGAACCAGCGATATCTTGGTTTTCGTGGGGTTTCAAGCTGAGATATGCATTTTTTACGATAATCATGGTGAGACTTCTGTCCGAAGTATGCAGAATCATCGAGATCGCTCTTTTCGAGCTATTTAATGCGAGAAACACGTTTTCTGGGGTTTTCACCACACCACAGTTCGTTGGATATGCAGAACAGGTGATATCTTGGTTTTCGAGGGGTTTCAAGCTGAGATATGCAATTTCTGCCATAATCTTGATGAGACTTCTGTCCGAAGTATGCTTAATCATCGAGATCGCTCGTTTCGAGCTATTTAATGCGAGAAGCACGTTTTCTGGGGTTTTCACCACTCCACAGTTCGTATGATATGCAGAACCAGCGATATCTTGGATTTCGTGGGGTTTCAAGCTGAGATATGCATTTTTTACGATAATCTTGGTGAGACTTGTGTCCGAAGTATGCTTAATCATCGAGATCGCTCGTTTCGAGCTATTTAATGCGAGAAGCTCGTTATCTGGTGTTTTCACCACTCCACAGTGCGTATGATACGCAGAACCGACGATATCTTGGTTTTCGTGGGGTTTCAAGCTCAGATATGCAGTTTCTGCGACAATCTTGGTGAGACTTCTGTCCGAAGTATGCAGAGTCATCGAGATCGTACTTTTCGAGCTATTTACTGCGAGAAACACGTTATCTGGTGTTTTCAGCACGCCACAGTGCGTTTGATGTGCAGAACCAGCGATATCTTGGTTTTCGTGGGGTTTCAAGCTGATATATGCATTTTTTACGATAATCATGGTGAGACTTCTGTCCGAAGCATGCTTAATCATCGAGATCGCTCGTTTCGAGCTATTTAATGCGAGAAGCACGTTTTCTGGGGTTTTCACAACTACACAGTTCGTTGGATATGCAGAACAGGAGATATCTTGGTTTTCGTGGGGTTTCAAGCTGAGATATGCATTTTTTAGGATAATCATGGTGAGACTTCTGTCCGAAGTATGCTTAATCATCGAGATCACTCGTTTCGAGCTATTTAATGCGAGAAGCACGTTATCTGGTGTTTTTGCACCACTCCACAGTGCGTATGGTATGCAGAACCGACGATATATTGGTGTTCGTGGGGTTTCAAGCTCAGATATGCATTTTCTGCGATAATCTTGGTGAGACTTCTGTCCGAAGTATGCAGAGTCATCGAGATCGTTCTTTTCGAGCTATTTACTGCGAGAAACACGTTATCTGGTGTTTTCACCACCACACAGTGCGTTTGATATGCAGAACCAGCGATATCTTGGTTTTCGTGGGGTTTCAAGCTGAGATATGCATTTTTTACGATAATCATGGTGAGACTTCTGTCCGAAGTATGCAGAATCATCGAGATCGCTCTTTTCGAACTATTTAATGCGAGAAACACGTTTTCTGGGGTTTTCACCACACCACAGTTCGTTGGATATGCAGAACAGGTGATATCTTGGTTTTCGAGGGGTTTCAAGCTGAGATATGCAATTTCTGCCATAATCTTGATGAGACTTCTGTCCGAAGTGTGCTTAATCATCGAGATCGCTCGTTTCGAGCTATTTAATGCGAGAAGCACGTTTTCTGGGGTTTTCACCACTCCACAGTTCGTATGATATGCAGAACCAGCGATATCTTGGATTTCGTGGGGTTTCAAGCTGAGATATGCATTTTTTACGATAATCTTGGTGAGACTTCTGTCCGAAGTATGCTTAATCATCGAGATCGCTCTATTCGAGCTATTTAATGGGAGAAACACGTTATCTGGTGTTTCCAGCACTCCACAGTGCGTTTTATATGCAGAACCAGCGATATCTTGGTTTTCGTGGGGTTTCAAGCTGAGATAAGCAATTTCTGCGATAATCTTGGTGAGACTTCTGTCCGAAGTATGCTTAATCATCGAGATCGCTCGTTTCGAGCTATTTAATGCGAGAAGCACGTTATCTGGTGTTTTCACCACTCCACAGTGCGTATGATACGCAGAACCGACGATATCTTGGTTTTCGTGGGGTTTCAAGCTCAGATATGCATTTTCTGCGATAATCTTGGTGAGACTTCTGTCAGAAGTATGCAGAGTCATCGAGATCGTACTTTTCGAGCTATTTACTGCGAGAAACACGTTATCTGGTGTTTTCAGCACGCCACAGTGCGTTTGATGTGCAGAACCAGCGATATCTTGGTTTTCGTGGGGTTTCAAGCTGATATATGCATTTTTTACGATAATCATGGTGAGACTTCTGTCCGAAGTATGCTTAATCATCGAGATCGCTCGTTTCGAGCTATTTAATGCGAGAAGCACGTTTTCTGGGGTTTTCACAACTACACAGTTCGTTGGATATGCAGAACATGAGATATCTTTGTTTTCGTGGGGTTTCAAGCTGAGATATGCATTTTTTTACGATAATCATTGTGAGACTTCTGTCCGAAGTATGCTTAATCATCGAGATCACTCGTTTCGAGCTATTTAATGCGAGAACCACGTTATCTGGTGTTTTTGCACCACTCCACAGTGCGTATGATATGCAGAACCAGCGATATCTTGGTTTTCGTGGGGTTTCAAGCTGAGATATGCATTTTTTACGATAATCTTGGTGAGACTTCTGTCCGAAGTATGCTTAATCATCGAGATCACTCGTTTCGAGCTATTTAATGCGAGAAGCACGTTATCTGGTGTTTTCACCACTCCACAGTGCGTATGGTATGCAGAACCGACGATATCTTGGTTTTCGTGGGGTTTCAAGCTGAGATATGCATTTTTTACGATAATCTTGGTGAGACTTCTGTCCGAAGTATGCAGAATCATCGAGATCGCTCTATTCGAGCTATTTAATGCGACAAAACGTTATCTGGTATTATCAGCACTCCACAGTACGTATGATATGCAGAACCAGCGATATCTTGGTTTTCGTGGGGTTTCAAGCTGAGATATGCATTTTTTACGATAATCTTGGTGAGACTTCTGTCCGAAGTATGCTTAATCATCGAGATCGCTCTATTCGAGCTATTAAATTTGAGGAACACGTTTTCTGGGGTTTTCACCACTCCACAGTTCGTTGGATATGCAGAACAGGAGATATCTTGGATTTCGTGGGGTTTCTAGCAGAGATATGCATTTTCTGCGATAATCATGGTGAGACTTCTGTTAGAAATATGCAGAATCATCGAGATCGCACATTTGGATCAATTTAATGCGAGAAACACGTTGTCTGGTGTTTTCACCACTCCACAGTTGGTTTGATATGCAGAACCGGCGATATCTGGGTTTTCGTGGGGTTTCAAGCTGAGATATGCATTTTCTGCGATAATCTTGGTGAGACCTCTGTGCGAAGTATGCAGAAACATCGAGATCGCTCTTTTCGACCTACTTAATGCGAGAAACACGTTATCTGGTGTTTTCAGCACTCCACAGTGCGTTTGATGTGCAGAACCAGCGATATCTTGGTTTTCGTGGGGTTTCAAGCTGAGATATGCATTTTTTACGATAATCATGGTGAGACTTCTGTCCGAAGTATGCAGAATCATCGAGATCGCTCTTTTCGAGCTAGTTAATGCGAGAAAAACCTTGTCTGGTGTTTTCACCACTCCACAGTGCGTTTGATATGCAGAACCAGCGATATCTTGGTTTTCGTGGGGTTTCAAGCTGAGATATGCATTTTTTACGATAATTATGGTGAGACTTCTGTCCGAAGTATGCAGAATCATCGAGATCGCTCTTTTCGAGCTATTTAATTTGAGGAACACGTTATCTGCTGTTTCCAGCACTCCACAGTGCGTTTTATATGCAGAACCAGCGATATCTTGGTTTTCGTGGGGTTTCAAGCTGAGATATGCAATTTCTGCGATAATCTTGGTGAGACTTCTGTCCGAAGTATGCTTAATCATCGAGATCGCTCGTTTCGAGCTATTTAATGCGAGCAGCACGTTATCTGGTGTTTTCACCACTCCACAGTGCGTATGGTATGCAGAACCGACGATATCTTGGTTTTCGTGGGGTTTCAAGCACAGATATGCATTTTCTGCGATAATCTTGGTGAGACATCTGTCCGAAGTATGCAGAGTCATCGAGATCGTACTTTTCGAGCTATTTAATGCGAGAAACACGTTTTCTGGGGTTTTCACCACTCCACAGTTCGTTGGATATGCAGAACAGGAGATATCTTGGATTTCGTGGGGTTTCTAGCAGAGATATGCATTTTCTGCGATAATCATGGTGAGACTTCTGTTAGAAATATGCAGAATCATCGAGATCGCACATTTGGATCAATTTAATGCGAGAAACACGTTGTCTGGTGTTTTCACCACTCCACAGTTGGTTTGATATGCAGAACCGGCGATATCTGGGTTTTCGTGGGGTTTCAAGCTGAGATATGCATTTTCTGCGATAATCTTGGTGAGACCTCTGTCCGAAGTATGCAGAAACATCGAGATCGCTCTTTTCGACCTACTTAATGCGAGAAACACGTTATCTGGTGTTTTCAGCACTCCACAGTGCGTTTGATGTGCAGAACCAGCGATATCTTGGTTTTCGTGGGGTTTCAAGCTGAGATATGCATTTTTTACGATAATCATGGTGAGACTTCTGTCCGAAGTATGCAGAATCTTCGAGATCGCTCTTTTCGAGCTAGTTAATGCGAGAAAAACCTTGTCTGGTGTTTTCACCACTCCACAGTGCGTTTGATATGCAGAACCAGCGATATCTTGGTTTTCGTGGGGTTTCAAGCTGAGATATGCATTTTTTACGATAATTATGGTGAGACTTCTGTCCGAAGTATGCAGAATCATCGAGATCGCTCTTTTCGAGCTATTTAATGCGAGAAACACGTTTTCTGGGGTTTTCACCACACCACAGTTCGTTGGATATGCAGAACCAGCGATATCTTGGTTTTCGTGGGGTTTCAAGCTGAGATATGCATTTTTTACGATAATCTTGGTGAGACTTCTGTCCGAAGTATGCAGAATCATCGAGATCGCTCTATTCGAGCTATTTAATGCGACAAAACGTTATCTGGTATTATCAGCACTCCACAGTGCGTATGATATGCAGAACCAGCGATATCTTGGTTTTCGTGGGGTTTCAAGCTGAGATATGCATTTTTTTCGATAATCTTGGTGAGACTTCTGTCCGAAGTATGCTTAATCATCGAGATCGCTCTATTCGAGCTATTTAATTTGAGGAACACGTTATCTGCTGTTTCCAGCACTCCAGAGTGCGTTTTATATGCAGAACCAGCGATATCTTGGTTTTCGTGGGGTTTCAAGCTGAGATATGCAATTTCTGCGATAATCTTGGTGAGACTTCTGTCCGAAGTATGCTTAATCATCGAGATCGCTCGTTTCGAGCTATTTAATGCGAGAAGCACGTTATCTGGTGTTTTCACCACTCCACAGTGCGTATGGTATGCAGAACCGACGATATCTTGGTTTTCGTGGGGTTTCAAGCTCAGATATGCATTTTCTGCGATAATCTTGGTGAGACTTCTGTCCGAAGTATGCAGAGTCATCGAGATCGTACTTTTCGAGCTATTTAATGCGAGAAACACGTTTTCTGGGGTTTTCACCACTCCACTGTTCGTTGGATATGCAGAACAGGAGATATCTTGGATTTCGTGGGGTTTCTAGCAGAGATATGCATTTTCTGCGATAATCATGGTGAGACTTCTGTTAGAAATATGCAGAATCATCGAGATCGCACATTTGGATCAATTTAATGCGAGAAACACGTTCTCTGGTGTTTTCACCACTCCACAGTTGGTTTGATATGCAGAACCGGCGATATCTGGGTTTTCGTGGGGTTTCAAGCTGAGATATGCATTTTCTGCGATAATCTTGGTGAGACCTCTGTCCGAAGTATGCAGAAACATCGAGATCGCTCTTTTCGACCTACTTAATGCGAGAAACACGTTATCTGGTGTTTTCAGCACTCCACAGTGCGTTTGATGTGCAGAACCAGCGATATCTTGGTTTTCGTGGGGTTTCAAGCTGAGATATGCATTTTTTACGATAATCATGGTGAGACTTCTGTCCGAAGTATGCAGAATCATCGAGATCGCTCTTTTCGAGCTAGTTAATGCGAGAAAAAACTTGTCTGGTGTTTTCACCACTCCACAGTGCGTATGGTATGCAGAACCGACGATATCTTGGTTTTCGTGGGGTTTCAAGCTCAGATATGCAGTTTCTGCGACAATCTTGGTGAGACTTCTGTCCGAAGTATGCAGAGTCATCGAGATCGTACTTTTCGAGCTATTTACTGCGAGAAACACGTTATCTGGTGTTTTCAGCACGCCACAGTGCGTTTGATGTGCAGAACCAGCGATATCTTGGTTTTCGTGGGGTTTCAAGCTGAGATAAGCAATCTCTGCGATAATCTTGGTGAGACTTCTGTCCGAAGTATGCTTAATCATCGAGATCGCTCGTTTCGAGCTATTTAATGCGAGAAGCACGTTATCTGGTGTTTTCACCACTCCACAGTGCGTTTGGTATGCAGAACCAGCGATATCTTGGTTTTCGTGGGGTTTCAAGCTGAGATATGCATTTTTTACGATAATCTTGGTGAGACTTCTGTCCGAAGTATGCAGAATCATCGAGATCGCTCTATTCGACCTATTTAATGCGACAAAACGTTATCTGGTATTATCAGCACTCCACAGTGCGTATGATATGCAGAACCAGCGATATCTTGGTTTTCGTGGGGTTTCAAGCTGAGATATGCATTTTTTTCGATAATCTTGGTGAGACTTCTGTCCGAAGTATGCTTAATCATCGAGATCGCTCTATTCGAGCTATTTAATTTGAGGAACACGTTATCTGCTGTTTCCAGCACTCCACAGTGCGTTTTATATGCAGAACCAGCGATATCTTGGTTTTCGTGGGGTTTCAAGCTGAGATATGCAATTTCTGCGATAATCTTGGTGAGACTTCTGTCCGAAGTATGCTTAATCATCGAGATCGCTCGTTTCGAGCTATTTAATGCGAGAAGCACGTTATCTGGTGTTTTCACCACTCCACAGTGCGTATGGTATGCAGAACCGACGATATCTTGGTTTTCGTGGGGTTTCAAGCTCAGATATGCATTTTCTGCGATAATCTTGGTGAGACTTCTGTCCGAAGTATGCAGAGTCATCGAGATCGTACTTTTCGAGCTATTTAATGCGAGAAACACGTTTTCTGGGGTTTTCACCACTCCACAGTTCGTTGGATATGCAGAACAGGAGATATCTTGGATTTCGTGGGGTTTCTAGCAGAGATATGCATTTTCTGCGATAATCATGGTGAGACTTCTGTTAGAAATATGCAGAATCATCGAGATCGCACATTTGGATCAATTTAATGCGAGAAACACGTTCTCTGGTGTTTTCACCACTCCACAGTTGGTTTGATATGCAGAACCGGCGATATCTGGGTTTTCGTGGGGTTTCAAGCTGAGATATGCATTTTCTGCGATAATCTTGGTGAGACCTCTGTCCGAAGTATGCAGAAACATCGAGATCGCTCTTTTCGACCTACTTAATGCGAGAAACACGTTATCTGGTGTTTTCAGCACTCCACAGTGCGTTTGATGTGCAGAACCAGCGATATCTTGGTTTTCGTGGGGTTTCAAGCTGAGATATGCATTTTTTACGATAATCATGGTGAGACTTCTGTCCGAAGTATGCAGAAACATCGAGATCCCTCTTTTCGACCTATTTAGTGCGAGAAACACGTTATCTGGTGTTTTCACCACTCCACAGTGCGTATGGTATGCAGAACCGACGATATCTTGGTTTTCGTGGGGTTTCAAGCTCAGATATGCAGTTTCTGCGACAATCTTGGTGAGACTTCTGTCCGAAGTATGCAGAGTCATCGAGATCGTACTTTTCGAGCTATTTACTGCGAGAAACACGTTATCTGGTGTTTTCAGCACGCCACAGTGCGTTTGATGTGCAGAACCAGCGATATCTTGGTTTTCGTGGGGTTTCAAGCTGAGATAAGCAATCTCTGCGATAATCTTGGTGAGACTTCTGTCCGAAGTATGCAGAATCATCGAGATCGCTCTTTACGAGCTATTTAATGCGAGAAACACGTTTTCTGGGGTTTTCACCACACCACAGTTCGTTGGATATGCAGAACAGGTGATATCTTGGTTTTCGAGGGCTTTCAAGCTGAGATATGCATTTTCTGCGATAAACTTGGTGAGACTTCTGTCCGAAGTATGCTGAATCATCGAGATCGCTCTTTTCGACCTATTTAGTGCGAGAAACACGTTATCTGGTGTTTTCACCACTCCATAGTGCGTTTGATATGCAGCACACGAGATATCTTGGTTTTCGTGGGGTTTCTAGCAGAGATATGCATTTTCTGCGATAATCATAGTGAGACTTCTGTTAGAAGTATGCAGAATCATCGAGATCGCACTTTTCGAGCTATTTAATGCGAGAAACATGTTATCTGGTGTTTTCAGCACTCCACAGTGCGTTTGATATGCAGAAACAGCGATATCTTGGTTTTCGTGGGGTTTCAAGCTGAGATATGCATTTTTTACGATAATCATGGTGAGACTTCTGTCCGAAGTATGCAGAATCATCGAGATCGCTCTTTTCGAGCTATTTAATGCGAGAAGCACGTTATCTGGTGTTTTCACCACTCCACAGTGCGTATGGTATGCAGAACCGACGATATCTTGGTTTTCGTGGGGTTTCAAGCTCAGATATGCAGTTTCTGCGACAATCTTGGTGAGACTTCTTTCCGAAGTATGCAGAACATCGATATCGTACTTTTCGAGCTATTTACTGCGAGAAACACGTTATCTGGTGTTTTCAGCACGCCACAGTGCGTTTGATGTGCAGAACCAGCGATATCTTAGTTTTCGTGGGGTTTCAAGCTGATATATGCATTTTTTGCGATAATCATGGTGAGACTTCTGTCCGAAGTATGCGGTATCATCGAGATCGCTCTTTTCGAGCTAGTTAATGCGAGAAAAACCTTGTCTGGTGTTTTCACCACTCCACAGTGCGTTTGATATGCAGAACCAGCGATACCTTGGCTTTCGTGGGGTTTCTAGCTGTATATGCATTTTTTACGATAATCATGGTGAGACTTCTGTCCGAAGTATGCAGAATCATCGAGAACGCACTTTTCGAGCTATTTAATGCGAGAAACACGTTATCTGGTGTTTTCACCACTCCATAGTGCGTTTGATATGCAGCACACGAGATATCTTGGTTTTCGTGGGGTTTCTAGCAGAGATATGCATTTTCTGCGATAATCATAGTGAGACTTCTGTTAGAAGTATGCAGAATCATCGAGATCGCACTTTTCGAGCTATTTAATGCGAGAAACATGTTATCTGGTGTTTTCAGCACTCCACAGTGCGTTTGATATGCAGAAACAGCGATATCTTGGTTTTCGTGGGGTTTCAAGCTGAGATATGCATTTTTTACGATAATCATGGTGAGACTTCTGTCCGAAGAATGCAGAATCATCGAGATCGCTCTTTACGAGCTATTTAATGCGAGAAACACGTTTTCTGGGGTTTTCACCACACCACAGTTCGTTGGATATGCAGAACAGGTGATATCTTGGTTTTCGAGGGCTTTCAAGCTGAGATATGCATTTTCTGCGATAAACTTGGTGAGACTTCTGTCCGAAGTATGCTGAATCATCGAGATCGCTCTTTTCGAGATAGTTAATGCGAGAAAAACCTTGTCTGGTGTTTTCACCACTACAAAGTTCGTTGGATATGCAGAACCAGCGATACCTTGGCTTTCGTGGGGTTTCTAGCTGAGATATGCATTTTTTACGATAATCATGGTGAGACTTCTGTCCGAAGTATGCAGAATCATCGAGAACGCACTTTTCGAGCTATTTAATGCGAGAAACACGTTATCTGGTGTTTTCAGCACTCCACAGTGTGTTTGATATGCAGAACCAGCGATATCTTGATTTTCGTGGGGTTTCAAGCTGAGATATGCATTTTTTACGATAATCATGGTGAGACTTCTGTCCGAAGTATGCGAAATCATCGAGATCGCTCTTTTCGAGCTATTTAATGCGAGAAACATGTTTTCTGGGGTTTTAACCATTCCACAGTGCGTTTGATATGCAGAACCAGCGATATCTTGGTTTTCGTGGGGTTTCAAGCTGAGATATGCATTTTTTACGATAATCATGGTGAGACTTCTGTCCGAAGTATGCTAAATATCGAGATCACTCGTTTCGAGCTATTTAATGCGAGAAGCACGTTTTCAGGGGTTTTCACAACTACACAGTTCGTTGGATATGCAGAACAGGAGATATCTTGGTTTTCGTGGGGTTTCAAGCTGAGATATGCATTTTTTACGATAATCTTGGTGAGACTTCTGTCCGAAGTATGCAGAATCATCGAGATCGCACTTTTCGAGCTATTTAATGCGAGAAACACGTTATCTGGTGTTTTCAGCACTCCACAGTGTGTTTGATATGCAGAACCAGCGATATCTTGATTTTCGTGGGGTTTCAAGCTGAGATATGCATTTTTTACGATAATCATGGTGAGACTTCTGTCCGAAGTATGCGAAATCATCGAGATCGCTCTTTTCGAGCTATTTAATGCGAGAAACACGTTATCTGGTGTTTTCAGCACTCCACAGTGTGTTTGATATGCAGAACCAGCGATATCTTGATTTTCGTGGGGTTTCAAGCTGAGATATGCATTTTTTACGATAATCATGGTGAGACTTCTGTCCGAAGTATGCGGAATCATCGAGATCGCTCTTTTCGAGCTAGCTAATGCGAGAAAAACCTTGTCTGGTGTTTTCACCACTCCACAGTGCGTTTGATATGCAGAACCAGCGATATCTTGGCTTTCGTGGGGTTTCAAGCTGAGATATGCATTTTTTACGATAATCATGGTGAGACCTCAGTCCGAAGTATGCAGAAACATCGAGATCGCTCTTTTCGACCTATTTAGTGCGATAAACATGTTATCTGGTGTTTTCACCACTCCACAGTGCGTTTGATATGCAGAACCAGCGATATCTGGGTTTTCGTGGGGTTTCAAGCTGAGATATGCATTTTCTGCGATAATCTGGGTGAGACCTCTGTCCGAAGTATGCAGAATCATCGAGATCGCTCTTTTCAACCTATGTAATGCTAGAAACTCGTTATCTGTTGTTTCCACCACACCACAGTGCGTTTGATATGCAGAACCAGCGATATCTTGGTTTTCGTGGGGTTTCAAGCTGAGATATGCATTTTTTACGATAATCATGGTGAGACTTGTGTCCGAAGTATGCAGAATCATCGAGATCGCACTTTTCGAGCTATTTACTGCGAGAAACACGTTATCTGGTGTTTTCAGCACGCCACAGTGCGTTTGATGTGCAGAACCAGCGATATCTTGGTTTTCGTGGGGTTTCAAGCTGATATATGCATTTTTTACGATAATCATGGTGAGACTTCTGTCCGAAGTATGCGGTATCATCGAGATCGCTCTTTTCGAGCTAGTTAATGCGAGAAAAACCTTGTCTGGTGTTTTCACCACTCCACAGTGCGTTTGATATGCAGAACCAGCGATATCTTGGCTTTAGAGGGGTTTCAAGCTGAGATATGCATTTTCTGCGATAATCTTGGTGAGACCTCTGTCCGAAGTATGCAGAAACATCGAGATCGCTCTTTTCGACCTATTTAGTGCGAGAAACACGTTATCTGGTGTTTTCACCACTCCACAGTGCGTTTGATATGCAGCACACGAGATATCTTGGTTTTCGTGGGGTTTCTAGCAGAGATATGCATTTTCTGCGATAATCATAGTGAGACTTCTGTTAGAAGTATGCAGAATCATCGAGATCGCACATTTCGATCTATTTAATGCGAGAAACACGTTGTCTGGTGTTTTCACCACTCCACAGTTGGTTTGATATGCAGAACCGGCGATATCTGGGTTTTCGTGGGGTTTCAAGCTGAGATATGCATTTTCTGCGATAATCTGGGTGAGACCTCTGTCCGAAGTATGCAGAATCATCGAGATCGCTCTTTTCAACCTATGTAATGCGAGAAACACGTTATCTGTTGTTTTCACCACACCACAGTGCGTTTGATATGCAGAACCAGCGATATCTTGGTTTTCGTGGGGTTTCAAGCTGAGATATGCATTTTTTACGATAATCATGGTGAGACTTGTGTCCGAAGTATGCAGAATCATCGAGATCGCACTTTTCGAGCTATTTAATGCGAGAAACATGTTATCTGGTGTTTTCAGCACTCCACAGTGCGTTTGATATGCAGAAACAGCGATATCTTGGTTTTCGTGGAGTTTCAAGCTGAGATATGCATTTTTTACGATAATCATGGTGAGACTTCTGTCCGAAGTATGCAGAATCATCGAGATCGCTCTTTTCGAGCTATTTAATGCGAGAAACACGTTTTCTGGGGTTTTCACCACACCACAGTTCGTTGGATATGCAGAACAGGTGATATCTTGGTTTTCGGGGGTTTCAAGCTGAGATATGCATTTTCTGCGATAAACATGGTGAGAGTTCTCTCCGAAGTATGCTTAATCATCGAGATCGCTCGTTTCGAGCTATTTAATGCGAGAAAAACCTTGTCTGGTGTTTTCACCACTCCACAGTGCGTTTGATATGCAGACCCAGCGATATCTTGGTTTTCGTGGGGTTTCAAGCTGAGAAATGCATTTTTTACGATAATCTTGGTGACACTTCCGTCCGAAGTATGCAGAATCATCGAGATCGCACTTTTCTAGCTATTTAATGCGAGAAACACGTTATCTGGTGTTTTCAGCACTCCACAGGGCGTTTGATATGCAGAACCGGCGATATCTGGGTTTTCGTGGGGTTTCAAGCTGAGATATGCATTTTCTGCGATAATCTGGGTGAGACCTCTGTCCGAAGTATGCAGAATCATCGAGATCGCTCTTTTCAACCTATGTAATGCGAGAAACACGTTATCTGTTGTTTTCACCACACCACAGTGCGTTTGATATGCAGAACCAGCGATATCTTGGTTTTCGTGGGGTTTCAAGCTGAGATATGCATTTTTTACGATAATCATGGTGAGACTTGTGTCCGAAGTATGCAGAATCATCGAGATCGCACTTTTCGAGCTATTTAATGCAAGAAACATGTTATCTGGTGTTTTCAGCACTCCACAGTGCGTTTGATATGCAGAAACAGCGATATCTTGGTTTTCGTGGGGTTTCAAGCTGAGATATGCATTTTTTACGATAATCATGGTGAGACTTCTGTCCGAAGGATGCAGAATCATCGAGATCGCTCTTTTCGAGCTATTTAATGCGAGAAACACGTTTTCTGGGGTTTTCACCACACCACAGTTCGTTGGATATGCAGAACAGGTGATATCTTGGTTTTCGGGGGTTTCAAGCTGAGATATGCATTTTCTGCGATAAACTTGGTGAGACTTCTGTCCGAAGTATGCAGAATCATCGAGATCGCTCTTTTCGAGCTAGTTAATGCGAGAAAAACCTTGTCTGGTGTTTTCACCACTCCACAGTGCGTTTGATATGCAGAACCAGCGATACCTTGGCTTTCGTGGGGTTTCAAGCTGAGGTATGCATTTTTTACGATAATCATGGTGAGACTTCTGTCCGAAGTATGCAGAATCATCGAGATCGCACTTTTCGAGCTATTTAATGCGAGAAACACGTTATCTGGTGTTTTCAGCACTCCACAGTGTGTTTGATATGCAGAACCAGCGATATCTTGATTTTCGTGGGGTTTCAAGCTGAGATATGATTTTTTACGATAATCATGGTGAGACTTCTGTCCGAAGTATGCTTAATCATCGAGATCGCTCGTTTCGAGCTATTTAATGCGAGAAGCACGTTTTCAGGGGTTTTCACAACTACACAGTTCGTTGGATATGCAGAACAGGAGATATCTTGGTTTTCGTGGGGTTTCAAGCTGAGATATGCATTTTTTACGATAATCTTGGTGAGACTTCTGTCCGAAGTATGCTTAATCATCGAGATCACTCGTTTCGAGCTATTTAATGCGAGAAGCACGTTATCTGGTGTTTTCACCACTCCACAGTGCGTATGATATGCAGAACCGACGATATCTTGGTTTTCGTGGGGTTTCAAGCTCAGATATGCAATTTCTGCGATAATCTTGGTGAGACTTCTGTCCGAAGTATGCGGAATCATCGAGATCGCTCTTTTCGAGCTAGTTAATGCGAGAAAATCCTTGTCTGGTGTTTTCACCACTCAACAGTGCGTTTGATATGCAGAACCAGCGATATCTTGGCTTTCGAGGGGTTTCAAGCTGAGATATGCATTTTCTGCGATAATCTTGGTGAGACCTCTGTCCGAAGTATGCAGAAACATCGAGATCGCTCTTTTCGACCTATTTAGTGCGAGAAACACGTTATCTGGTGTTTTCACCACTCCACTGTGCGTTTGATATGTAGAGCCGCCGATAACTTGGTTTTCGTTGGGTTTCCAGCTGAAATATGCATTTTCTGCGATAATCTTGGTGAGACTTCAGTCAGAAGTGTGCAGTGTCATCGAGATCGTACTTTTCGAGCTATTTAATGCGAGAAACACGTATTCTGGGGTTTTCAACTCTCCACAGTTCGTTGGATATGCAGAACAGCAGATATCTTGGTTTTCGTGGGGTTTCTAGCAGAGATATGCATTTTCTGCGATAATCATGGTGAGACATCTGTTAGAAGTACGCAGAATCATCGAGATCGCACATTTCGATCTACTCAATGCGAGAAACACGTTTTCTGGGGTTTTCACCACTCCACAGTTCGTTGGATATGCAGAACAGGAGATATCTTGGTTTTCGTGGGGTTTCAAGCTGAGATATGCATTTTTTACGATAATCTTGGTGAGACTTCTGTCCGAAGTATGCTTAATCATCGAGATCGCTCTATTCGAGCTATTTAATGTGAGAAACACGTTTTCTGGGGTTTTCACCACTCCACAGTTCGTTGGATATGCAGAACAGGAGATATCTTGGTTTTCGTGGGGTTTCTAGCAGAGATATGCAATTTCTGCGATAATCTTGGTGAGACTTCTGTCAGAAGTATGCAGAATCATCGGGATCGCTCTTTTCGAGATATTTAATGCGAGAAACACGTTATCTGGTTGTTTTGACCACCCCACTGTGCGTTTGATATGTAGAGCCGCCGATAACTTGGTTTTCGTTGGGTTTCCAGCTGAAATATGCATTATAATCTTGGCGAGACTTCAGTCAGAAGTATGCAGAATCATCTAGATCGCTCGTTTCGAGCTACTTAATGCGAGAAACACGTTTTCTGGTGTTTTCAACACACCACAGTGCGTTTGATATGCAGAACCGGCGACATCTTGGTTTCGTCGGGTATCAAGCTGAGATATGCATTTTCTACGATAATCTTGGTGAGACTTCTGTCAGAAGTATTCAGAATCATCGGGATCGCTCTTTTCAAGCTATTTAATGCGAGAAACACGTTATCTGGTTGTTTTCACCACTCCACAGTGCGTTTGATATGCAGAACCGGCGTCATCTTGATTTTCGTGAGGTTTCAAGGTGAGATATGCATTTTTTGCGATAAGATTGTTGAGACTACAGTCAGAAGGATGCAGTATCATCTAGATCGCTCGTTTCGAGCTACTTAATGCGAGAAACACGTTTTCTGGTGTTTTCACCACTCCACAGAACGTTTTATGTGCAGAACCGTCGACATCTTGGATTACGTCGGGTTTCAAGCTGACATATGCATTTTCTGCGATTATCTTGGTGAGACTTCAGTCAGAAGTATGCAGAATCATCTAGACCCCTCTTTTCGAGCTATTTGATGCGAGAAACACGTTATCTGGTGTTTTCACCACTCCACAGTGCGTTTGATATGCTGAACCAGCGACATCTTGGCTTTCGTCGGGTATCAAGCTGAGATATGCATCTTCTGCGATAATCTTGGTGAGACTTCAGTGAGAACTATGCAGAATCATCTAGACCCCTCTTTTCGAGCTATTTGATGCGAGAAACACGTTATCTGGTGTTTTCACCACTCCACAGTGCGTTTGATATGCTGAACCGGCGACATCTTGGCTTTCGTCGGGTATCATGCTGAGATATGCATTTTCTGCGATAATCTTAGTGAGACTTCAGTCAGAAGTATGCAGAATCATCGAGATCCCTCTTTTCGAGCTATTTAATGCGAGAAACACGTTATCTGGTGTTTTCACCACTCCACAGTGCGTTTGATATGCAGAACCGGCGACATCTTGGGTTTCGTCGGGTATCAAGCTGAGATATGCATTTTCTGCGATAATCTTGGTGACTCTTCTGTCAGAAGTATGCAGAATCATCGAGATCCCTCTTTTCGGGCTATTTAATGCGAGAAACACGTTATCTGGTGTTTTCACCACTCCACAGTGCGTTTGATATGCAGATCCGGCGACATCTTGGCTTTCGTCGGGTATCAAGCTGAGATATGCATTTTCTGCGATAATCTTAGTGAGACTTCAGTCAGAAGTATGCAGAATCATCGAGATCCCTCTTTTCGAGCTATTTAATGCGAGAAACACGTTATCTGGTGTTTTCACCACTCCACAGAGCGTTTGATATGCAGAACCGGCGACATCTTGGCTTTCGCCGGGGTTCAAGCTGAGATATGCATTTTCTACGGAAGTCTTGGTGAGACTTCTGTCAGAAGTATTCAGAATCATCTAGACCCTTCTTTTCGAGCTATTTAATGCGAGAAACACCTTATCTGGTGTTTTCACCACTCCACAGTGCGTTTGATATGCTGAACCGGCGACATCTTGGCTTTCGTCGGGTATCAAGCTGAGATATGCATCTTCTACGATAATCTTGGTGAGACTTCTGTCAGAAGTATGCAGAATCATCTAGACCCCTCTTTCCGAGCTATTTAATGCGAGAAACACGTTATCTGGTGTTTTCACCACTCCACAGTGCGTTTGATATGTAGAGCCGCCGATAACTTGGTTTTCGTGGGGTTTCTAGCTGAGATATGCATTATCTGCGATAATCATGGTGAGACTTCTGTCCGAAGTGTGCAGAATCATCGAGATCGCTCTTTTCGAGCTATTTAATTCGAGAAACACGTATTCTGGGGTTTTCAACTCTCCACAGTTCGTTGGATATGCAGAACAGGAGATATCTTGGTTTTCGTGGGGTTTCTAGCAGAGATATGCATTTTCTGCGATAATCATGGTGAGACTTCTGTTAGAAGTATGCAGAATCATCGAGATCGCACATTTCGATCTACTCAATGCGAGAAACACGTTTTCTGGGGTTTTCACCACTCCACAGTGCGTTTGATATGCAGAACCGGCGACATCTTGGCTTTCGTCGGGTATCAAGCTGAGATATGCATTTTCTGCGATAATCTTGGTGAGACTTCAGTCAGAAGTATGCAGAAACATCGAGATCGCTCTTTTCGACCTATTTAGTGCGAGAAACACGTTATCTGGTGTTTTCACCACTCCACTGTGCGTTTGATATGTAGAGCCGCCGATAACTTGGTTTTCGTTGGGTTTCCAGCTGAAATATGCATTTTCTGCGATAATCTTGGTGAGACTTCAGTCAGAAGTGTGCAGAGTCATCGAGATCGTACTTTTCGAGCTATTTAATGCGAGAAACACGTATTCTGGGGTTTTCAACTCTCCACAGTTCGTTGGACATGCAGAACAGGAGATATCTTGGTTTTCGTGGGGTTTCTAGCAGAGATATGCATTTTCTGCGATAATCATGGTGAGACTTCTGTTAGAAGTATGCAGAATCATCGAGATCGCACATTTCGATCTACTCAATGCGAGAAACACGTTTTCTGGGGTTTTCACCACTCCACAGTTCGTTGGATATGCAGAACAGGAGATATCTTGGTTTTCGTGGGGTTTCTAGCAGAGATATGCAATTTCTGCGATAATCTTGGTGAGACTTCTGTCAGAAGTATGCAGAATCATCGGGATCGCTCTTTTCGAGATATTTAATGCGAGAAACACGTTATCTGGTTGTTTTGACCACCCCACTGTGCGTTTGATATGTAGAGCCGCCGATAACTTGGTTTTCGTTGGGTTTCCAGCTGAAATATGCATTATAATCTTGGCGAGACGTCAGTCAGAAGTATGCAGAATCATCTAGATCGCTCGTTTCGAGCTACTTAATGCGAGAAACACGTTTTCTGGTGTTTTCAACACACCACAGTGCGTTTGATATGCAGAACCGGCGACATCTTGGTTTCGTCGGGTATCAAGCTGAGATATGCATTTTCTACGATAATCTTGGTGAGACTTCTGTCAGAAGTATTCAGAATCATCGGGATCGCTCTTTTCAAGCTATTTAATGCGAGAAACACGTTATCTGGTTGTTTTCACCACTCCACAGTGCGTTTGATATGCAGAACCGGCGTCATCTTGATTTTCGTGAGGTTTCAAGGTGAGATATGCATTTTTTGCGATAAGATTGTTGAGACTACAGTCAGAAGTATGCAGTATCATCTAGATCGCTCGTTTCGAGCTACTTAATGCGAGAAACACGTTTTCTGGTGTTTTCACCACTCCACAGAACGTTTTATGTGCAGAACCGGCGACATCTTGGATTACGTCGGGTTTCAAGCTGACATATGCATTTTCTGCGATTATCTTGGTGAGACTTCAGTCAGAAGTATGCAGAATCATCTAGACCCCTCTTTTCGAGCTATTTGATGCGAGAAACACGTTATCTGGTGTTTTCACCACTCCACAGTGCGTTTGATATGCTGAACCAGCGACATCTTGGCTTTCGTCGGGTATCAAGCTGAGATATGCATCTTCTGCGATAATCTTGGTGAGACTTCAGTGAGAAGTATGCAGAATCATCGGGATCGCTCTTTTCAAGCTATTTAATGCGAGAAACACGTTATCTGGTTGTTTTCACCACTCCACAGTGCGTTTGATATGCAGAACAGGCGTCATCTTGATTTTCGTGAGGTTTCAAGGTGAGATATGCATTTTTTGCGATAAGATGGTTGAGACTACAGTCAGAAGTATGCAGTATCATCTAGATCGCTCGTTTCGAGCTACCTAATGCGAGAAACACGTTTTCTGGTGTTTTCACCACTCCACAGAACGTTTTATGTGCAGAACCGGCGACATCTTGGATTACGTCGGGTTTCAAGCTGACATATGCATTTTCTGCGATTATCTTGGTGAGACTTCAGTCAGAAGTATGCAGAATCATCTAGACCCCTCTTTTCGAGCTATTTGATGCGAGAAACACGTTATCTGGTGTTTTCACCACTCCACAGTGCGTTTGATATGCTGAACCGGCGACATCTTGGCTTTCGTCGGGTATCATGCTGAGATATGCATTTTCTGCGATAATCTTAGTGAGACTTCAGTCAGAAGTATGCAGAATCATCGAGATCCCTCTTTTCGAGCTATTTAATGCGAGAAACACGTTATCTGGTGTTTTCACCACTCCACAGTGCGTTTGATATGCAGAACCGGCGACATCTTGGGTTTCGTCGGGTATCAAGCTGAGATATGCATTTTCTGCGATAATCTTGGTGACTCTTCTGTCAGAAGTATGCAGAATCATCGAGATCCCTCTTTTCGGGCTATTTAATGCGAGAAACACGTTATCTGGTGTTTTCACCACTCCACAGTGCGTTTGATATGCAGATCCGGCGACATCTTGGCTTTCGTCGGGTATCAAGCTGAGATATGCATTTTCTGCGATAATCTTAGTGAGACTTCAGTCAGAAGTATGCAGAATCATCGAGATCCCTCTTTTCGAGCTATTTAATGCGAGAAACACGTTATCTGGTGTTTTCACCACTCCACAGAGCGTTTGATATGCAGAACCGGCGACATCTTGGCTTTCGCCGGGGTTCAAGCTGAGATATGCATTTTCTACGGAAGTCTTGGTGAGACTTCTGTCAGAAGTATTCAGAATCATCTAGACCCTTCTTTTCGAGCTATTTAATGCGAGAAACACCTTATCTGGTGTTTTCACCACTCCACAGTGCGTTTGATATGCTGAACCGGCGACATCTTGGCTTTCGTCGGGTATCAAGCTGAGATATGCATCTTCTACGATAATCTTGGTGAGACTTCTGTCAGAAGTATGCAGAATCATCTAGACCCCTCTTTCCGAGCTATTTAATGCGAGAAACACGTTATCTGGTGTTTTCACCACTCCACAGTGCGTTTGATATGTAGAGCCGCCGATAACTTGGTTTTCGTGGGGTTTCTAGCTGAGATATGCATTATCTGCGATAATCATGGTGAGACTTCTGTCCGAAGTGTGCAGAATCATCGAGATCGCTCTTTTCGAGCTATTTAATTCGAGAAACACGTTTTCTGGGGTATTCACCACACCACAGTTCGTTGGATGTGCAGAAATGGCGAAATCTTGGTTTTCGTCGGTTTTCATCCTGAGGTATGCATTTTCTGCGATAATCTTGGTGAGACATCAGTCAGAAGTATGCAGAATCATCTAGATCGCTCTTTTCGAACTATTTAATGCGAGAAACACGCTATCTGGTGTTTTCACCACTCCACAGTGCGTTTGATATGTAGAGCCGCCGATAACTTGGTTTTCGTGGGGTTTCCAGCTGAGATATGCATTTTCTGCGATAAACTTGGTGAGTCTTCTGTCAGAAGTATGCAGAATCATCTAGATCGCTCGTTTCGAGCTATTTAATGAGAGATACACGTTATCTGGTGTTTTGACCACTCCACAGTGCGTTTGATATGCAGAAATGGCGAAATCTTGGTTTTCGTCGGTTTTTATCCTGAGGTATGCATTTTCTGCGATAATCTTGGTGCGACTTCTGTCAGAAGTATGCAGAATCATCGAGATCGCTCTTTTCGAGCTTATTTAATGCGAGAAACACGTTTTCTGGTGTATTCACCACTCCACAGTACGTTAGACATGCAGAACCGGAAATATCTTCGTTTCGGTCGGATTTCAAGCTGAGATATGCATTTTCTGCGATAATATTGGTGAGACTTCTGTCCGAAGTATGCAGAATCATCGATATCGCTCTTTTCGAGCTATTTAATGCGAGAAACACGTTTTGTGTTGATTTCACCACTCCACAGTGCGTTTGGTATACAGAACCGGCGACATCTTGATTTTCGTGAGGTTTCAATCTGAGATATGCATTTTGTGCGATAATATTGGTGAGACTTCAGTCAGAAGTATGCAGAATCATCGAGATCGCTCTGTGCGAGCTATTTAATGCGAGAAACACGTAATCTGGTGTTTTCACCACTCCACAGTGCGTTAGACATGCAGAACCGGAAATATCTTCGTTTCGGTCGGATTTTAAGCTGAGATATGCATTTTCTGCGATAAGATTGGTGAGACTTCTGTCCGAAGTATGCAGAATCATCGATATCGCTCTTTTCGAGCTATTTAATGCGAGAAACACGTTATCTGGTGTTTTCACCACTCCACAGTGCGTTTGATATGCAGAACCAGCGATATCTTGGTTTTCGTCGGGTTTCAAGCTGAGATATGCATTTTCTGCGTATATATTGGTGATACTTCTGTCAGAAGTATGCAGAATCTGCTAGATCGCTCGTTTCGAGCTATGTAATGCGAGATACACGTTATCTGGTTTATTCACCACTCCACAGTGCGTTTGATATACAGAACTGGCGACATCTTGATTTTCGTGAGGTTTCAAGCTGAGATATGCATTTTCTGCGATAATATTGGTGAGACTTCAGTCAGAAGTATGCAGAATCATCTAGATCGCTCGTTTGGAGCTATTTAATGCGAGAAACACGTTATCTGGTGTTTTCACCACTCCACAGTGCGTATGATATGCAGAAACGACGATATCTTCGTTTCGGTCGGATTTCAAGCTGAGATATGCATTTTCTGCGATGATCTTGGTGAGACTTCAGTCAGAAGTATGCAGAATCATCGAGATCGCACTTTTCGATCTATTTAATGCGAGAAACACGTTGTCTGTTGTTTTCACCACTCCACAGTTGGTTTGATATGCAGAACCGGCGATGTTTGGGTTTCATCGGGTTCCAAGCTGAGATATGCATTTCCTACGATAATCTTGGTGAAACATCTGTCCGAAGTATGCAGAAACATCAAGAGCGCTCTTTTCGAGCTATTTAATGCGAGAACCACGTTTTCTGGGGTATTCACCACACCACAGTTCGTTGGATGTGCAGAACCGGAGATATCTTGGTTTTCGTGGGGTTTCAATCTGAGATATGCATTTTCTGCGATAATATTGGTGAGACATCAGTCAGAAGTATGCAGAATCATCTAGATCGCTCGTTTGGAGCTATTTAATGCGAGATACACGTTATCTGGTGTTTTGACCACTCCACAGTGCGTTTGATATGCAGAAATGGCGAAATCTTGGTTTTCGTCGGTTTTCATCCTGAGGTATGCATTTTCTGCGATAATCTTGGTGCGACTTCTGTCAGAAGTATGCAGAATCATCGAGATCGCTCTTTTCGAGCTATTTAATGCGAGATACACGTTTTCTGGTGTATTCACCACTCCACAGTACGTTAGACATGCAGAACCGGAAATATCTTCGTTTCGGTCGGATTTCAAGCTGAGATATGCATTTTCTGCGATAATATTGGTGAGACTTCTGTCCGAAGTATGCTGAATCATCGAGATCGCTCTATTCGAGCTATTTAATGCGAGAAACACGTTTTCTGGTGTATTCACCACTCCACAGTACGTTAGACATGCAGAACCGGAAATATCTTCGTTTCGGTCGGGTTTCAAGCTGAGATATGCATTTTCTACGATAATATTGGTGAGACCTCTGTCAGAAGTATACAGAATCTTCGAGAACGCTATTTTCGAGCTACTTAAAGTGAGAAACACGTTTTCTGGTGTTTTCACCACTCCACAGTACGTTTAATGTGCAGAACCGGAGATATCTTTGTTTTCGTGAGGTTTCAAGCTGAGATATGCATTTTCTGCTATAATCTTGGTGAGACTTCAGTCAGAAGTATGCAGAATCATCTAGATCGCTCGTTTCGAGCTATTTAATACGAAAAAACCAGTTTTCTGGTGTTTTGACCACTCCACAGTGCGTTTGATATGTAGTGCCGCCGATAACTTGGTTTTCGTGGGGTTTCCAGCTGAAACATGCATTTTCTGCGATAATCTTGGTGAGTCTTCTGTCAGAAGTATGCAGAATCATCCAGATCGCTCTTTTCGAGCTATTCAATGCGAGAAACACGTTATCTGTTGTACTGAACACTCCACAGTGCGTTTGATATGCAGAGATTGCGAAATCTTGGTTTTCGTCGGTTTTATCCTGAGGTATGCATTTTCTGCGATAATCTTGGTGCGTCTTCTGTCAGAAGTATGCAGAATCATCGAGATCGCTCTTTTCGGGCTATTTAATGCGAGAAACACGTTATCTTGTGTATTGACGACTCCACAGTGCGTTTGATATGCAGAACCGGCGATATCTTGGTTTTCGTCGGGTTTCAAGCTGAGACATTCATTTTCGGCGATAATCTTGGTGAGTCTTCTGTCAGAAGTATGCAGAATCATCGAGATCGCTCTATTCGAGCTACTTAATGCGAGAAACACGTTATCTGGTTGTTTTCACCACTCCACAGTGCGTTTGATATGCAGAACCGGCGACATCTTGATTTTCGTGATGTTTGTAGCTGAGATATGCATTTTCTGCGATAATATTGGTGAGACTTCAGTCAGAAGCATGCAGAATCATCTAGATCGCTCGTTCCGAGCTATTTAATACGAAAAAACCTGTTTTCTGGTGTTTTGACCACTCCTCCGTGCGTTTGATATGTAGAGCCGCCGATAACTTGGTTTTCGTGGGGTTTCCAGCTGAAACATGCATTTTCTGCGATAATCTTGGTGAGTCTTCTGTCAGAAGTATGCAGAATCATCCATATCGCCCTTTGCGAGCTATTTAATGCGAGAAACACGTTATGTGGTGTTTTCACCACCCCACAGTGCGTTTGATATGCAGAACCGGCGACATCTTGGTTTTCGTCGGGTATCAAGCTGAGATATGCATTTTCTGCGATACTCTTGGTGAGACTGCTGTCCGAAGAATGCATGATCATCGAGATCCCTCTTTTCGGGATATTTAATGCGAGAAACACGTTTTCTGGGGTTTTCACCACTCCACAGTTCGTTGGATATGCAGAACAGGAGATATCTTGGTTTTCGTGGGGTTTCAAGCTGAGATATGCCTTTTTTACGATAATCTTGGTGAGACTTCTGTCCGAAGTATGCTTAATCATCGAGATCGCTCTATTCGAGCTATTTAATGTGAGAAACACGTTTTCTGGGGTTTTCACCACTCCACAGTTCGTTGGATATGCAGAACAGGAGATATCTTGGTTTTCGTGGGGTTTCTAGCAGAGATATGCAATTTCTGCGATAATCTTGGTGAGACTTCTGTCCGAAGTATGCATGATCATCGAGATCCCTCTTTTCGGGATATTTAATGCGAGAAACACGTTATCTGGTGTTTTCACCACTCCACAGTGCGTTTGATATGCAGAACCGGCGACATCTTGGCTTTCGTCGGGTATCAAGCTGAGATATGCATTTTCTGCGATAATCTTGGTGAGACTTCAGTCAGAAGTATACAGAATCATCGAGATCCCTCTTTTCGAGCTATTTAATGCGAGAAACACGTTATGTGGTGATTTCACCACTCCACAGTGCGTTTGATATGCAAAACCGGCAACATCTTGGGTTTCGTCGGGTATCAAGCTGAGATATGCATCTTCTACGATAATCTTGGTGAGACTTCAGTCAGAAGTGTGGAGAATCATCGGGATCTCTCTTTTCGAGCTACTTAATGCGAGAAACACGTTTTCTGGTGTTTTCACCACTCCACAGTACGTTTGATGTGCCGAACCGGAGATAACTTGGTTTTCGTGGTGCTTCCAGCTGAGATATGCATTTTCGGCGATAATCTTGGTGAGACTTCCGTCAGAAGTATGCAGAATCATCGAGATCCCTCTTTGCGAGCTATTTAATGCGAGAAACACGTTATCTGGAGTTTTCACCACTCCACAGTTCGTTTGATATGCAGAACCGGCGACATCTTGGCTTTCATCGGGGTTCAAGCTGAGATATGCATTTTCTGCGATAATCTTGGTGAGACTTCAGTCAGAAGTATGCAGAATCATCGAGATCCCTCTTTTCGAGCTATTTAATGCGAGAAACACGTTATCTGGTGTTTTCACCACTCCACAGTGCGTTTGATATGCTGAACCGGCGACATCTTGGCTTTCGTCGGGTATCAAGCTGAGATATGCATTTTCTACGATAATCTTGGTGAGACATCTGTCAGAAGTATGCAGAATCATCTAGACCCCTCTTTTCGAGCTATTTAATGCGAGAAACACGTTATCTGGTGTTTTGACCACTCCACAGTGCGTTTGAAATGCAGAAATGGCGAAATCTTGGTTTTCGTCGGTTTTCATCCTGAGGTATGCATTTTCTGCGATAATCTTGGTGCGACTTCTGTCAGAAGTATGCAGAATCATCGAGATCGCTCTTTTCGAGCTATTTAATGCGAGAAACACGTTCACTGGTGTATTCACCACTCCACAGTACGTTAGACATGCAGAACCGGAAATATCTTTGTTTCGGTCGGATTTCAAGCTGAGATATGCATTTTCTGCGATAATATTGGTGAGACTTCTGTCCGAAGTATGCAGAATCATCGATATTGCTCTTTTCGAGCTATTTAATGCGAGAAACACGTTATCTGGTGTTTTCACCACTCCACAGTGCGTTTGATATGCAGAACTGGCGACATCTTGGATTTCGTCGGGTTTCAAGCTGAGATATGCATTTTCTGCGATGATCTTGGTGAGACTTCAGTCAGAAGTATACAGAATCATCGAGATCGCTCTTTTCGAGCTATTTAATGCGAGAAACACGTTTTCTGGTGTATTCACCACTCCACAGTACGTTAGACATGCAGAACCGGAAATATCTTCGTTTCGGTCGGGTTTCAAGCTGAGATATGCATCTTCTACGATAATATTGGTGAGACCTCTGTCAGAAGTATGCAGAATCTTCGAGAACGCTCTTTTCGAGCTACTTAAAGCGAGAAACACGTTTTCTGGTGTTTTCACCACTCCACAGTACGTTTAATGTGCAGAACCGGAGATATCTTTGTTTTCGTGAGGTTTCAAGCTGAGATATGCATTTTCTGCTATAATCTTGGTGAGACTTCAGTCAGAAGTATGCAGAATCATCGAGATCGCTACTTTTCGGACTATTTAATGCGACAAACACGTTATCTTGTGTATTGACGACTCCACAGTGCGTTTGATATGCAGAACCGGCGATATCTTGGTTTTCGTCGGGTTTCAAGCTGAGACATTCATTTTCGGCGATAATCTTGGTGAGTCTTCTGTCAGAAGTATGCAGAATCATCGAGATCGCTCTATTCGAGCTATTTAATGCGAGAAACACGTTATCTGGTTGTTTTCACCACTCCACAGTGCGTTTGATATGCAGAACCGGCGACATCTTGATTTTCGTGATGTTTGTAGCTGAGATATGCATTTTCTGCGATAATATTGGTGAGACTTCTGTCAGAAGCATGCAGAATCATCTAGATCGCTCGTTCCGAGCTATTTAATACGAAAAAACCTGTTTTCTGGTGTTTTGACCACTCCACCGTGCGTTTGATATGTAGAGCCGCCGATAACTTGGTTTTCGTGGGGTTTCCAGCTGAAACATGCATTTTCTGCGATAATCTTGGTGAGTCTTCTGTCAGAAGTATGCAGAATCATCCAGATCGCTCTTTTCGAGCTATTTAATGCGAGAAACACGTTATCTGGTGTACTGAACACTCCACAGTGCGTTTGATATGCAGAAATGGCGAAATCTTAGTTTTCGTCGGTTTTCATCCTGAGGTATGCATTTTCTGCGATAATCTTGGTGCGTCTTCTGTCAGAAGTATGCAGAATCATCGAGATCGCTACCTTTCGGACTATTTAATGCGAGAAACACGTTATCTTGTGTATTGACGACTCCACAGTGCGTTTGATATGCAGAACCGGCGATATCTTGGTTTTCGTCGGGTTTCAAGCTGAGACATTCATTTTCGGCGATAATCTTGGTGTTTCATCTATGACAAGTATGCAGAATCATTGAGAACGTTCTTTTCGAGCAACTTAATACAAGAAACACGTTTTCTGGTGTTTTCGCCACTCCACAGTGCGTTTGATGTGCAGAACCGGAGATATCTTTGTTTTCTAGAGGTTTCAAGCTGAGATATGCATTTTCTGCGGCATTCTTGGTGAGACTTCTGTCGGAAGTATGCAGAATCATCTAGATCGCTCGTTTCAAGATATTTAATGCGAGAATCTCGTTATCTGGTTGTTTTCACCACTCCACAGTGCGTTTGATATGCAGAACCGGCGGCATCTTGATTTTCGTGAGGTTTCTAGGTGAGATATGCATTTTCTGCGATAATATTGGTGAGACTTCAGTCAGAAGTATGCAGAATCATCTAGATCGCTCTTTTCGACCTATTTAATGCGAGATGCACGTTATCTGGTTGTTTTCACCACTTCACAGTGCGTTTGATATACAGAACCGGCGAGATCTAGATTTTCGTGAGGTTTCAAGCTGAGATATGCGTTTTCTGCGATAATATTGGTGAGACTTCTGTCCGAAGTATGCAGAATCATCGATATCGCTCTTTTCGAGCTATTTAATGCGAGAAACACGTTATCTGGTGTTTTCACCACTCCACAGTGCGTTTGATATGCAGAACCGGCGACATCTTGGATTTCGTCGGGTTTCAAGTTGAGATATGCATTTTCTGCGATAATATTGGTGAGACTTCTGTCCGAAGTATGCAGAATCATCTAGATCGCTCGTTTCGAGCTATTTAATGCGAGATGCACGTTATCTGGTTGTTTTGACCACTTCACAGTGCGTTTGATATACAGAACCGGCGAGATCTAGATTTTCGTGAGGTTTCAAGCTGAGATATGCGTTTTCTGCGATAATATTGGTGAGACTTCTGTCCGAAGTATGCAGAATCATCGATATCGCTCTTTTCGAGCTATTTAATGCGAGAAACACGTTTTTGGTGTTTTCACCACCCCACAGTGCGTTTGATATGCAGAACCGGCGACATCTTGGTTTTCGTCGGGTTTCAAGCTGAGATATGCATTTTCTGCGATAAGCTTGGTGAGTCTTCTGTCAGCAGTATGCAGAATCATCGAGATCGCTCTATTCGAGCAATTTAATGCGAGAAACACGTTTTCTGGTGTTTTCACCACCCCACAGTGCGTTTGATATGCAGAACCGGCGACATCTTGGTTTTCGTCGGGTTTCAAGCTGAGATATGCATTTTCTGCGATAATATTGGTGATACTTCAGTCAGAAGTATACAGAATCATCTAGATCGCTCGTTTCGAGCTATTTAATGCGAGAAACACGTTATCTGGTGTATTGACCACTCCACAGTGCGTTTGCTATGCAGAACCGGCGACATCTTGGATTTCGTAGGGTTTCCAGCTGAGATATGCATTTTCTGCGATAACCTTGGTGACTCTTCTGTCAGAAGTATGCAGAATCATCGAGATCGCTCTATTCGAGCTATTTAATTCGAGAAACACGTTTTCTGGTGTTTTCACCACCCCACAGTGCGTTTGATATGCAGAACCGGAGATATCTTGGTTTCGGTCGGGTTTCAAGCTGAGATATGCATTTTCTGCGATAATATTGGTGAGACTTCTGTCCGAAGTATGCAGAATCATCGATATCTCTCTTTTCGAGCTATTTAATGCGAGAAACACGTAATCTAGTGTTTTCACCACCCCACAGTGCGTTTGATATGCAGAACCGGAGAAATCTTGGTTTCGGTCGGGTTTCAAGCTGAGATATGCATTTTCTGCTATAATCTTGGTAAGACTTCAGTCAGAAGTATGCAGATTCATCTAGATCGCTCGTTCCGAGGTATTTAATGCGAAAAAACCTAATTTTCTGGTGTTTTGACCACTCCACAGTGCGTTTGATATGTAGAGCCGCCGATAAGTTGGTTTTCGTGGGGTTTCCAGCTGAAATATGCATTTTCTGCGATAATCTTGGTGAGTCTTCTGTCAGAAGTGTGCAGACCCTTCGAGAACGCTCTTTTCGAGCTACTTAATGCGAGAAACACGTTTTCTGGTGTTTTCACCACTCCACAGTACGTTTGATGTGCAGAACCGGAGATATCTTGGTTTTCGTGAGGTTTCAAGCTGAGATATGCATTTTCTGCGATAATCCTGGTGGGTCTACAGTCAGAAGTATGCAGAATCATCGAGATCGCTCTTTTCGAGCTATTTAATGCGAGAAACACGTTTTCTGGAGTTTTCACCACCCCACAGTGCGTTTGATATGCAGAACCGGAGATATCTTGGTTTCGGTCGGGATTCAAGCTGAAACATGCATTTTCTGCGATAATCTTGGTGAGTCTTCTGTCAGAAGTATGCAGAATCATCCAGATCGCTCTTTTCGAGCTATTTAATGCGAGAAACACGTTATCTGGTGTACTGAACACTCCACAGTGCGTTTGATATGCAGAAATGGCGAAATCTTAGTTTTCGTCGGTTTTCATCCTGAGGTATGCATTTTCTGCGATAATATTGGTGCGTCTTCTGTCAGAAGTATGCAGAATCATCGAGATCGCTACTTTTCGGACTATTTAATGCGAGAAACACGTTATCTTGTGTATTGACGACTCCACAGTGCGTTTGATATGCAGAACCGGCGATATCTTGGTTTTCGTCGGGTTTCAAGCTGAGACATTCATTTTCGGCGATAATCTTGGTGTTTCATCTATGACAAGTATGCAGAATCATTGAGAACGTTCTTTTCGAGCAACTTAATACAAGAAACACGTTTTCTGGTGTTTTCGCCACTCCACAGTGCGTTTGATGTGCAGAACCGGAGATATCTTGGTTTTCTAGAGGTTTCAAGCTGAGATATGCATTTTCTGCGGCATTCTTAGTGAGACATCTGTCAGAAGTATGCAGAATCATCTAGACCCCTCTTTTCGAGCTATTTAATGCGAGAAACACGTTATCTGGTGTTTTGACCACTCCACAGTGCGTTTGATATGCAGAAATGGCGAAATCTTGGTTTTCGTCGGTTTTCATCCTGAGGTATGCATTTTCTGCGATAATCTTGGTGCGACTTCTGTCAGAAGTATGCAGAATCATCGAGATCGCTCTTTTCGAGCTATTTAATGCGAGAAACACGTTCACTGGTGTATTCACCACTCCACAGTACGTTAGACATGCAGAACCGGAAATATCTTTGTTTCGGTCGGATTTCAAGCTGAGATATGCATTTTCTGCGATAATATTGGTGAGACTTCTGTCCGAAGTATGCAGAATCATCGATATTGCTCTTTTCGAGCTATTTAATGCGAGAAACACGTTATCTGGTGTTTTCAACACTCCACAGTGCGTTTGATATGCAGAACTGGCGACATCTTGGATTTCGTCGGGTTTCAAGCTGAGATATGCATTTTCTGCGATGATCTTGGTGAGACTTCAGTCAGAAGTATACAGAATCATCGCGATCGGTCTTTTCGAGCTATTTAATGCGAGAAACACGTTTTCTGGTGTATTCACCACTCCACAGTACGTTAGACATGCAGAACCGGAAATATCTTCGTTTCGGTCGGGTTTCAAGCTGAGATATGCATCTTCTACGATAATATTGGTGAGACCTCTGTCAGAAGTATGCAGAATCTTCGAGAACGCTCTTTTCGAGCTACTTAAAGCGAGAAACACGTTTTCTGGTGTTTTCACCACTCCACAGTACGTTTAATGTGCAGAACCGGAGATATCTTTGTTTTCGTGAGGTTTCAAGCTGAGATATGCATTTTCTGCTATAATCTTGGTGAGACTTCAGTCAGAAGTATGCAGAATCATCGAGAACGCTACTTTTCGGACTATTTAATGCGACAAACACGTTATCTTGTGTATTGACGACTCCACAGTGCGTTTGATATGCAGAACCGGCGATATCTTGGTTATCGTCGGGTTTCAAGCTGAGACATTCATTTTCGGCGATAATCTTGGTGAGTCTTCTGTCAGAAGTATGCAGAATCATCGAGATCGCTCTATTCGAGCTATTTAATGCGAGAAACACGTTATCTGGTTGTTTTCACCACTCCACAGTGCGTTTGATATGCAGAACCGGCGACATCTTGATTTTCGTGATGTTTGTAGCTGAGATATGCATTTTCTGCGATAATATTGGTGAGACTTCTGTCAGAAGCATGCAGAATCATCTAGATCGCTCGTTCCGAGCTATTTAATACGAAAAAACCTGTTTTCTGGTGTTTTGACCACTCCACCGTGCGTTTGATATGTAGAGCCGCCGATAACTTGGTTTTCGTGGGGTTTCCAGCTGAAACATGCATTTTCTGCGATAATCTTGGTGAGTCTTCTGTCAGAAGTATGCAGAATCATCCAGATCGCTCTTTTCGAGCTATTTAATGCGAGAAACACGTTATCTGGTGTACTGAACACTCCACAGTGCGTTTGATATGCAGAAATGGCGAAATCTTAGTTTTCGTCGGTTTTCATCCTGAGGTATGCATTTTCTGCGATAATCTTGGTGCGTCTTCTGTCAGAAGTATGCAGAATCATCGAGATCGCTACTTTTCGGACTATTTAATGCGAGAAACACGTTATCTTGTGTATTGACGACTCCACAGTGCGTTTGATATGCAGAACCGGCGATATCTTGGTTTTCGTCGGGTTTCAAGCTGAGACATTCATTTTCGGCGATAATCTTGGTGTTTCATCTATGACAAGTATGCAGAATCATTGAGAACGTTCTTTTCGAGCAACTTAATACAAGAAACACGTTTTCTGGTGTTTTCGCCACTCCACAGTGCGTTTGATGTGCAGAACCGGAGATATCTTGGTTTTCTAGAGGTTTCAAGCTGAGATATGCATTTTCTGCGGCATTCTTGGTGAGACTTCTGTCGGAAGTATGCAGAATCATCTAGATCGCTCGTTTCAAGATATTTAATGCGAGAATCTCGTTATCTGGTTGTTTTCACCACTCCACAGTGCGTTTGATATGCAGAACCGGCGGCATCTTGATTTTCGTGAGGTTTCTAGGTGAGATATGCATTTTCTGCGATAATATTGGTGAGACTTCAGTCAGAAGTATGCAGAAACATCTAGATCGCTCTTTTCGACCTATTTAATGCGAGATGCACGTTATCTGGTTGTTTTCACCACTTCACAGTGCGTTTGATATACAGAACCGGCGAGATCTAGATTTTCGTGAGGTTTCAAGCTGAGATATGCGTTTTCTGCGATAATATTGGTGAGACTTCTGTCCGAAGTATGCAGAATCATCGATATCGCTCTTTTCGAGCTATATAATGCGAGAAACACGTTATCTGGTGTTTTCACCACTCCACAGTGCGTTTGATATGCAGAACCGGCGACATCTTGGATTTCGTCGGGTTTCAAGTTGAGATATGCATTTTCTGCGATAATATTGGTGAGACTTCTGTCCGAAGTATGCAGAATCATCTAGATCGCTCGTTTCGAGCTATTTAATGCGAGATGCACGTTATCTGGTTGTTTTGACCACTTCACAGTGCGTTTGATATACAGAACCGGCGAGATCTAGATTTTCGTGAGGTTTCAAGCTGAGATATGCGTTTTCTGCGATAATATTGGTGAGACTTCTGTCCGAAGTATGCAGAATCATCGATATCGCTCTTTTCGAGCTATTTAATGCGAGAAACTCGTTTTTGGTGTTTTCACCACCCCACAGTGCGTTTGATATGCAGAACCGGCGACATCTTGGTTTTCGTCGGGTTTCAAGCTGAGATATGCATTTTCTGCGATAAGCTTGGTGAGTCTTCTGTCAGCAGTATGCAGAATCATCGAGATCGCTCTATTCGAGCAATTTAATGCGAGAAACACGTTTTCTGGTGTTTTCACCACCCCACAGTGCGTTTGATATGCGGAACCGGCGACATCTTGGTTTTCGTCGGGTTTCAAGCTGAGATATGCATTTTCTGCGATAATATTGGTGATACTTCAGTCAGAAGTATACAGAATCATCTAGATCGCTCGTTTCGAGCTATTTAATGCGAGAAACACGTTATCTGGTGTATTGACCACTCCACAGTGCGTTTGCTATGCAGAACCGGCGACATCTTGGATTTCGTAGGGTTTCCAGCTGAGATATGCATTTTCTGCGATAACCTTGGTGACTCTTCTGTCAGAAGTATGCAGAATCATCGAGATCGCTCTATTCGAGCTATTTAATTCGAGAAACACGTTTTCTGGTGTTTTCACCACCCCACAGTGCGTTTGATATGCCGAACCGGAGATATCTTGGTTTCGGTCGGGTTTCAAGCTGAGATATGCATTTTCTGCGATAATATTGGTGAGACTTCTGTCCGAACTATGCAGAATCATCGATATCTCTCTTTTCGAGCTATTTAATGCGAGAAACACGTAATCTAGTGTTTTCACCACCCCACAGTGCGTTTGATATGCAGAACCGGAGAAATCTTGGTTTCGGTCGGGTTTCAAGCTGAGATATGCATTTTCTGCTATAATCTTGGTAAGACTTCAGTCAGAAGTATGCAGATTCATCTAGATCGCTCGTTCCGAGGTATTTAATGCGAAAAAACCTAATTTTCTGGTGTTTTGACCACTCCACAGTGCGTTTGATATGTAGAGCCGCCGATAAGTTGGTTTTCGTGGGGTTTCCAGCTGAAATATGCATTTTCTGCGATAATCTTGGTGAGTCTTCAGTCAGAAGTGTGCAGACCCTTCGAGAACGCTCTTTTCGAGCTACTTAATGCGAGAAACACGTTTTCTGGTGTTTTCACCACTCCACAGTACGTTTGATGTGCAGAACCGGAGATATCTTGGTTTTCGTGAGGTTTCAAGCTGAGATATGCATTTTCTGCGATAATCCTGGTGGGTCTACAGTCAGAAGTATGCAGAATCATCGAGATCGCTCTTTTCGAGCTATTTAATGCGAGAAACACGTTTTCTGGAGTTTTCACCACCCCACAGTGCGTTTGATATGCAGAACCGGAGATATCTTGGTTTCGGTCGGGATTCAAGCTGAAACATGCATTTTCTGCGATAATCTTGGTGAGTCTTCTGTCAGAAGTATGCAGAATCATCCAGATCGCTCTTTTCGAGCTATTTAATGCGAGAAACACGTTATCTGGTGTACTGAACACTCCACAGTGCGTTTGATATGCAGAAATGGCGAAATCTTAGTTTTCGTCGGTTTTCATCCTGAGGTATGCATTTTCTGCGATAATCTTGGTGCGTCTTCTGTCAGAAGTATGCAGAATCATCGAGATCGCTACTTTTCGGACTATTTAATGCGAGAAACACGTTATCTTGTGTTTTGACGACTCCACAGTGCGTTTGATATGCAGAACCGGCGATATCTTGGTTTTCGTCGGGTTTCAAGCTGAGACATTCATTTTCGGCGATAATCTTGTGTTTCATCTATGACAAGTATGCAGAATCATTGAGAACGTTCTTTTCGAGCAACTTAATACAAGAAACACGTTTTCTGGTGTTTTCGCCACTCCACAGTGCGTTTGATGTGCAGAACCGGAGATATCTTGGTTTTCTAGAGGTTTCAAGCTGAGATATGCATTTTCTGCGGCATTCTTAGTGAGACTTCTGTCGGAAGTATGCAGAATCATCTAGATCGCTCGTTTCAAGATATTTAATGCGAGAATCTCGTTATCTGGTTGTTTTCACCACTCCACAGTGCGTTTGATATGCAGAACCGGCGGCATCTTGATTTTCGTGAGGTTTCTAGGTGAGATATGCATTTTCTGCGATAATATTGGTGAGACTTCAGTCAGAAGTATGCAGAATCATCTAGATCGCTCTTTTCGACCTATTTAATGCGAGATGCACGTTATCTGGTTGTTTTCACCACTTCACAGTGCGTTTGATATACAGAACCGGCGAGATCTAGATTTTCGTGAGGTTTCAAGCTGAGATATGCGTTTTCTGCGATAATATTGGTGAGACTTCTGTCCGAAGTATGCAGAATCATCGATATCGCTCTTTTCGAGCTATTTAATGCGAGAAACACGTTATCTGGTGTTTTCACCACTCCACAGTGCGTTTGATATGCAGAACCGGCGACATCTTGGATTTCGTCGGGTTTCAAGTTGAGATATGCATTTTCTGCGATAATATTGGTGAGACTTCTGTCCGAAGTATGCAGAATCATCTAGATCGCTCGTTTCGAGCTATTTAATGCGAGATGCACGTTATCTGGCTGTTTTGACCACTTCACAGTGCGTTTGATATACAGAACCGGCGAGATCTAGATTTTCGTGAGGTTTCAAGCTGAGATATGCGTTTTCTGCGATAATATTGGTGAGACTTCTGTCCGAAGTATGCAGAATCATCGATATCGCTCTTTTCGAGCTATTTAATGCGAGAAACACGTTTTTGGTGTTTTCACCACCCCACAGTGCGTTTGATATGCAGAACCGGCGACATCTTGGTTTTCGTCGGGTTTCAAGCTGAGATATGCATTTTCTGCGATAATATTGGTGATACTTCAGTCAGAAGTATACAGAATCATCTAGATCGCTCGTTTCGAGCTATTTAATGCGAGAAACACGTTATCTGGTGTATTGACCACTCCACCGTGCGTTTGCTATGCAGAACCGGCGACATCTTGGATTTCGTAGGGTTTCCAGCTGAGATATGCATTTTCTGCGATAACCTTGGTGACTCTTCTGTCAGAAGTATGCAGAATCATCGAGATCGCTCTATTCGAGCTATTTAATTCGAGAAACACGTTTTCTGGTGTTTTCACCACCCCACAGTGCGTTTGATATGCAGAACCGGAGATATCTTGGTTTCGGTCGGGTTTCAAGCTGAGATATGCATTTTCTGCGATAATATTGGTGATACTTCAGTCAGAAGTATGCAGAATCATCTAGATCGCTTGTTTCGAGCTATTTAATGCGAGATACAAGTTATCTGGTTGTTTTCACCACTCCACAGTGCGTTTGATATACAGAACCGGCGAGATCTTGATTTTCGTGAGGTTTCAAGCTGAGATATGCATTTTCTGCGATAATATTGGTGAGACTTCTGTCCGAAGTATGCAGAATCATCGATATCTCTCTTTTCGAGCTATTTAATGCGAGAAACACGTAATCTAGTGTTTTCACCACCCCACAGTGCGTTTGATATGCAGAACCGGAGAAATCTTGGTTTCGGTCGGGTTTCAAGCTGAGATATGCATTTTCTGCTATAATCTTGGTAAGACTTCAGTCAGAAGTATGCAGATTCATCTAGATCGCTCGTTCCGAGGTATTTAATGCGAAAAAACCTAATTTTCTGGTGTTTTGACCACTCCACAGTGCGTTTGATATGTAGAGCCGCCGATAAGTTGGTTTTCGTGGGGTTTCCAGCTGAAATATGCATTTTCTGCGATAATCTTGGTGAGTCTTCTGTCAGAAGTGTGCAGACCCTTCGAGAACGCTCTTTTCGAGCTACTTAATGCGAGAAACACGTTTTCTGGTGTTTTCACCACTCCACAGTACGTTTGATGTGCAGAACCGGAGATATCTTGGTTTTCGTGAGGTTTCAAGCTGAGATATGCATTTTCTGCGATAATCCTGGTGGGTCTACAGTCAGAAGTATGCAGAATCATCGAGATCGCTCTTTTCGAGCTATTTAATGCGAGAAACACGTTTTCTGGAGTTTTCACCACCCCACAGTGCGTTTGATATGCAGATCCGGAGATATCTTGGTTTCGGTCGGGATTCAAGCTGAAACATGCATTTTCTGCGATAATCTTGGTGAGTCTTCTGTCAGAAGTATGCAGAATCATCCAGATCGCTCTTTTCGAGCTATTTAATGCGAGAAACACGTTATCTGGTGTACTGAACACTCCACAGTGCGTTTGATATGCAGAAATGGCGAAATCTTAGTTTTCGTCGGTTTTCATCCTGAGGTATGCATTTTCTGCGATAATCTTGGTGCGTCTTCTGTCAGAAGTATGCAGAATCATCGAGATCGCTACTTTTCGGACTATTTAATGCGAGAAACACGTTATCTTGTGTTTTGACGACTCCACAGTGCGTTTGATATGCAGAACCGGCGATATCTTGGTTTTCGTCGGGTTTCAAGCTGAGACATTCATTTTCGGCGATAATCTTGTGTTTCATCTATGACAAGTATGCAGAATCATTGAGAACGTTCTTTTCGAGCAACTTAATACAAGAAACACGTTTTCTGGTGTTTTCGCCACTCCACAGTGCGTTTGATGTGCAGAACCGGAGATATCTTGGTTTTCTAGAGGTTTCAAGCTGAGATATGCATTTTCTGCGGCATTCTTAGTGAGACTTCTGTCGGAAGTATGCAGAATCATCTAGATCGCTCGTTTCAAGATATTTAATGCGAGAATCTCGTTATCTGGTTGTTTTCACCACTCCACAGTGCGTTTGATATGCAGAACCGGCGGCATCTTGATTTTCGTGAGGTTTCTAGGTGAGATATGCATTTTCTGCGATAATATTGGTGAGACTTCTGTCCGAAGTATGCAGAATCATCGATATCGCTCTTTTCGAGCTATTTAATGCGAGAAACACGTTATCTGGTGTTTTCACCACTCCACAGTGCGTTTGATATGCAGAACCGGCGACATCTTGGATTTCGTCGGGTTTCAAGTTGAGATATGCATTTTCTGCGATAATATTGGTGAGACTTCTGTCCGAAGTATGCAGAATCATCTAGATCGCTCGTTTCGAGCTATTTAATGCGAGATGCACGTTATCTGGCTATTTTGACCACTTCACAGTGCGTTTGATATACAGAACCGGCGAGATCTAGATTTTCGTGAGGTTTCAAGCTGAGATATGCGTTTTCTGCGATAATATTGGTGAGACTTCTGTCCGAAGTATGCAGAATCATCGATATCGCTCTTTTCGAGCTATTTAATGCGAGAAACACGTTTTTGGTGTTTTCACCACCCCACAGTGCGTTTGATATGCAGAACCGGCGACATCTTGGTTTTCGTCGGGTTTCAAGCTGAGATATGCATTTTCTGCGATAATATTGGTGATACTTCAGTCAGAAGTATACAGAATCATCTAGATCGCTCGTTTCGAGCTATTTAATGCGAGAAACACGTTATCTGGTGTATTGACCACTCCACAGTGCGTTTGCTATGCAGAACCGGCGACATCTTGGATTTCGTAGGGTTTCCAGCTGAGATATGCATTTTCTGCGATAACCTTGGTGACTCTTCTGTCAGAAGTATGCAGAATCATCGAGATCGCTCTATTCGAGCTATTTAATTCGAGAAACACGTTTTCTGGTGTTTTCACCACCCCACAGTGCGTTTGATATGCAGAACCGGAGATATCTTGGTTTTGTTCGGGTTTCAAGCTGAGATATGCATTTTCTGCGATAATATTGGTGATACTTCAGTCAGAAGTATGCAGAATCATCTAGATCGCTCGTTTCGAGCTATTTAATGCGAGATACAAGTTATCTGGTTGTTTTCACCACTCCACAGTGCGTTTGATATACAGAACCGGCGAGATCTTGATTTTCGTGAGGTTTCAAGCTGAGATATGCATTTTCTGCGATAATATTGGTGAGACTTCTGTCCGAAGTATGCAGAATCATCGATATCTCTCTTTTCGAGCTATTTAATGCGAGAAACACGTAATCTAGTGTTTTCACCACCCCACAGTGCGTTTGATATGCAGAACCAGAGAAATCTTGGTTTCGGTCGGGTTTCAAGCTGAGATATGCATTTTCTGCTATAATCTTGGTAAGACTTCAGTCAGAAGTATGCAGATTCATCTAGATCGCTCGTTCCGAGGTATTTAATGCGAAAAAACCTAATTTTCTGGTGTTTTGACCACTCCACAGTGCGTTTGATATGTAGAGCCGCCGATAAGTTGGTTTTCGTGGGGTTTCCAGCTGAAATATGCATTTTCTGCGATAATCTTGGTGAGTCTTCTGTCAGAAGTGTGCAGACCCTTCGAGAACGCTCTTTTCGAGCTACTTAATGCGAGAAACACGTTTTCTGGTGTTTTCACCACTCCACAGTACGTTTGATGTGCAGAACCGGAGATATCTTGGTTTTCGTGAGGTTTCAAGCTGAGATATGCATTTTCTGCGATAATCCTGGTGGGTCTACAGTCAGAAGTATGCAGAATCATCGAGATCGCTCTTTTCGAGCTATTTAATGCGAGAAACACGTTTTCTGGAGTTTTCACCACCCCACAGTGCGTTTGATATGTAGAGCCGCCGATAACTTGGTTTTCGTGGGGTTTCCAGCTGAAATATGCATTTTCTGCGATAATCTTGGTGTTTCATCTATGAGAAGTATGCAGAATCAACGAGAACTCTCTTTTCGAGCTATTTAATGCGAAAAAACAAGTTTTCTGGTGTTTTCACCACTCCATAGTGCGTTTGATATGCAGAACCGGCGATATCTTGAATTTCGTGGTGTTTCCAGCTGAGATATGCATTTTCTGCGATAATCTTGGTGAGACTTCAGTCAGAAGTATGCAGAATCATCTAGATCGCTCGTTTCGAGCTATTTAATGCGAAAAAACAAGTTTTCTCGTGTTTACAACATTCCACAGTGCGTTTGATATGCAGAACCGGCGATATCTTGAATTTCGTGGTGTTTCCAGCTGAGATATGCATTTTCTGCGATAAGCTTGGTGAGTCTTCTGTCAGAAGTATGCAGAATCATCGAGATCGCTCTATTCGAGCTATTTAATTCGAGAAACACGTTTTCTGGTGTTTTCACCACCCCACAGTGCGTTTGATATGCAGAACCGGAGATATCTTGGTTTCGGTTGGGATTCAAGCTCAGATATGCATTTTCTACGATAATCTTGGTGAGACTTCTGTCAGAAGTGTGCAGAACCTTCGAGAACGCTCTTTTCGAGCTACTTAATGCGAGAAACACGTTTTCTGGTGTTTTCACCACTCCACAGTACGTTTGATGTGCAGAACCGGAGATGTCTTGGTTTTCGTGAGGTTTCAAGCTGAGATATGCATTTTCTGCGATAATCCTGGTGGGTCTACTGTCAGAAGTATGCAGAATCATCGAGATCGCTCTTTTCGAGCTATGTAATGCGAGAAACACGTTTTCTGGTGTTTTCACCGCTCCATAGTGCGTTTGATATGCAGAACCGGCGACATCTTGGTTTTCGTCGGGTTTCAAGCTGAGATCTGCATTTTCTGCGATAATCTTGGTGAGACTTCAGTCAGAAGTATGCAGAATCATCTAGATCGCTCGTTTCGAGCTATTTAATGCGAAAAAACAAGTTTTCTCGTGTTTACAACATTCCACAGTGCGTTTGATATGCAGAACCGCCGATAACTTGGTTTTCGTGGGGTTTCCAGCTGAAATATGCATTTTCTGCGATCATCTTGGTGTTTCATCTATGAGAAGTATGCAGAATCATCGAGAACTCTCTTTTCGAGCTATTTAATGCGAAAAAACAAGTTTTCTGGTGTTTTGACCACTCCACAGTGCGTTTGATATGTAGAGCCGCCGATAACTTGGTTTTCGTGGTGTTTCCAGCTGAGATATGCATTTTCTGCGATAATCTTGGTGAGACTTCAGTCAGAAGTATGCAGAATAATGGAGATCGCACTTTTCGAGCTATTTAATGCGAAAAAACCAGTTTTCTGGTGTTTTCAACATTCCACAGTGCGTTTGATATGCAGAACCGGCGATATCTTGATTTTCGTGGTGTTTCCAGCTGAGATATGCATTTTCTGCGATAAGCTTGGTGAGTCTACTGCCAGAAGTATGCAGAATCTTCGAGAACGCTCTTTTCGGGCTACCTAATGCGAGAAACACGTTTTCTGGTGTTTTCACCACTTCACAGTACGTTTGATGTGCAGAACCGGAGATATCTTGGTATTCGTGAGGTTTCAAGCTGAGATATGCATTTTCTGCGATAATCTTGGTGAGACTTCAGTCAGAAGTATGCAAAATCATCTAGATCGCTCTTTTCGAGCTATTTAATGCGAAAAAACCAGTTTTCTGGTGGTTTCAACATTCCACAGTGCGTTTAATATGCAGAACCGGCGATATCTTGATTTTCGGGGTGTTTCCAGCTGAGATATACATTTTCTGCGACAATCTTGGTCAGTGTTCTATCAGAAGTATGCAGAATCATCGAGATCGCTCTTTTCGAGCTATTTAATGCGAGAAACACGTTATCTGGTGTTTTCACCATTCCACAGTGCGTTTGATATGCAAAACCGGCGACATCTTGGATTTCGTCGGGTTTCAAGCTGAGATATGCATTTTCTACGATAATATTGGTGAGAACTCTATCAGAAGTATGCAGAATCATCGAGAACGCTCTTTTCGAGTTAGTTAATTCCGCGAAACACGTCTTCTGGTGCTTTCATCATTCCACAGTGCGTTTGATATGCAGAACCTGCGACATCGTGGTTTTCGTCGGGTTTCAAGCTGAGATATGCATTTTCTGCGATAATATTGGTGAGACTTAAGTCAGAAGTATGCAGAATCATCTAGATCGCTCGTTCCGAGCTATTTAATGCGAGAAACACGTTATCTGGTTGTTTTCACCACTCCACAGTGCGTTTGATATGCAGAACCGGCGACATCTTGATTTTCGTGAGGTTTCAAGCTGAGATATGCATTTTCTGCGATAATCTTGGAGAGACTTTAGTCAGAAGTATGCAGAATCATCTAGATCGCTCGTTTCGAGATATTTAATGCGAGAAACACGTTATCTGGTGTATTGACCACTCCACAGTGCGTTTGATATGCAGAACCCGCGACATCGTGGTTTTCGTCGGGTTTCAAGCTGAGATATGCATTTTCTGCGATAATATTGGTGAGACTTTAGTCAGAAGTATGCAGAATCATCTAGATCGCTCGTTTCGAGCTATTTAATGCGAGAAACACGTTATCTGGTTGTTTTCACCACTCCACAGTGCGTTTGATATGCAGAACCGGCGACATCTTGATTTTCGTGAGGTTTCAAGCTGAGATATGCATTTTCTGCGATAATCTTGGTGAGACTTTAGTCAGAAGTATGCAGAATCATCTAGATCGCTCGTTTCGAGATATTTAATGCGAGAAACACGTTATCTGGTGTATTGACCACTCCACAGTGCGTTTGATATGCAGAACCCGCGACATCGTGGTTTTCGTCGGGTTTCAAGCTGAGATATGCATATTCTGCGATAATATTGGTGAGACTTTAGTCAGAAGTATGCAGAATCATCTAGATCGCTCGTTTCGAGCTACTTAATGCGAGAAACACGTTTTCTGGTGTTTTCAACACACCACAGTGCGTTTGATATGCAGAACCGGCGACATCTTGGTTTCGTCGGGTATCAAGCTGAGATATGCATTTTCTACGATAATCTTGGTGAGACTTCTGTCAGAAGTATTCAGAATCATCGGGATCGCTCTTTTCAAGCTATTTAATGCGAGAAACACGTTATCTGGTTGTTTTCACCACTCCACAGTGCGTTTGATATGCAGAACCGGCATCATCTTGATTTTCGTGAGGTTTCAAGGTGAGATATGCATTTTTTGCGATAAGATTGTTGAGACTACAGTCAGAAGTATGCAGTATCATCTAGATCGCTCGTTTCGAGCTACTTAATGCGAGAAACACGTTTTCTGGTGTTTTCACCACTCCACAGAACGTTTTATGTGCAGAACCGGCGACATCTTGGATTACGTCGGGTTTCAAGCTGACATATGCATTTTCTGCGATTATCTTGGTGAGACTTCAGTCAGAAGTATGCAGAATCATCTAGACCCCTCTTTTCGAGCTATTTGATGCGAGAAACACGTTATCTGGTGTTTTCACCACTCCACAGTTCGTTTGATATGCTGAACCGGCGACATCTTGGCTTTCGTCGGGTATCAAGCTGAGATATGCATTTTCTGCGATAATCTTAGTGAGACTTCAGTCAGAAGTATGCAGAATCATCGAGATCCCTCTTTTCGAGCTATTTAATGCGAGAAACACGTTATCTGGTGTTTTCACCACTCCACAGTGCGTTTGATATGCAGAACCGGCGACATCTTGGGTTTCGTCGGGTATCAAGCTGAGATATGCATTTTCTGCGATAATCTTGGTGACTCTTCTGTCAGAAGTATGCAGAATCATCGAGATCCCTCTTTTCGGGCTATTTAATGCGAGAAACACGTTATCTGGTGTTTTCACCACTCCACAGTGCGTTTGATATGCAGATCCGGCGACATCTTGGCTTTCGTCGGGTATCAAGCTGAGATATGCATTTTCTGCGATAATCTTAGTGAGACTTCAGTCAGAAGTATGCAGAATCATCGAGATCCCTCTTTTCGAGCTATTTAATGCGAGAAACACGTTATCTGGTGTTTTCACCACTCCACAGAGCGTTTGATATGCAGAACCGGCGACATCTTGGCTTTCGCCGGGGTTCAAGCTGAGATATGCATTTTCTACGATAATCTTGGTGAGACTTCTGTCAGAAGTATTCAGAATCATCTAGACCCCTCTTTTCGAGCTATTTAATGCGAGAAACACCTTATCTGGTGTTTTCACCACTCCACAGTGCGTTTGATATGCTGAACCGGCGACATCTTGGCTTTCGTCGGGTATCAAGCTGAGATATGCATCTTCTACGATAATCTTGGTGAGACTTCTGTCAGAAGCATGCAGAATCATCTAGACCCCTCTTTCCGAGCTATTTAATGCGAGAAACACGTTATCTGGTGTTTTCACCACTCCACAGTGCGTTTGATATGTAGAGCCGCCGATAACTTGGTTTTCGTGGGGTTTCTAGCTGAGATATGCATTATCTGCGATAATCATGGTGAGACTTCTGTCCGAAGTGTGCAGAATCATCGAGATCGCTCTTTTCGAGCTATTTAATTCGAAAAACACGTTTTCTGGGGTATTCACCACACCACAGTTCGTTGGATGTGCAGAAATGGCGAAATCTTGGTTTTCGTCGGTTTTCATCCTGAGGTATGCATTTTCTGCGATAATCTTGGTGAGACATCAGTCAGAAGTATGCAGAATCATCTAGATCGCTCTTTTCGAACTATTTAATGCGAGAAACACGTTATCTGGTGTTTTCACCACTCCACAGTGCGTTTGATATGTAGAGCCGCCGATAACTTGGTTTTCGTGGGGTTTCCAGCTGAGATATGCATTTTCTGCGATAAACTTGGTGAGTCTTCTGTCAGAAGTATGCAGAATCATCTAGATCGCTCGTTTCGAGCTATTTAATGCGAGAGGCACGTTATCTGGTGTTTTCACCACTCCACAGTGCGTTTGATATGCAGAACCGGCGACATCTTGGCTTTCGTCGGGTATCAAGCTGAGATATGCATCTTCTACGATAATCTTGGTGAGACTTCTGTCAGAAGCATGCAGAATCATCTAGACCCCTCTTTCCGAGCTATTTAATGCGAGAAACACGTTATCTGGTGTTTTCACCACTCCACAGTGCGTTTGATATGTAGAGCCGCCGATAACTTGGTTTTCGTGGTGTTTCCAGCTGAGATATGCATTTTCTGCGATAATCTTGGTGAGACTTCAGTCAGAAGTATGCAGATTAATGGAGATCGCACTTTTCGAGCTATTTAATGCGAAAAAACCAGTTTTCTGGTGTTTTCAACATTCCACAGTGCGTTTGATATGCAGAACCGGCGATATCTTGATTTTCGTGGTGTTTCCAGCTGAGATATGCATTTTCTGCGATAAGCTTGGTGAGTCTACTGCCAGAAGTATGCAGAATCTTCGAGAACGCTCTTTTCGGGCTACCTAATGCGAGAAACACGTTTTCTGGTGTTTTCACCACTTCACAGTACGTTTGATGTGCAGAACCGGAGATATCTTGGTATTCGTGAGGTTTCAAGCTGAGATATGCATTTTCTGCGATAATCTTGGTGAGACTTCAGTCAGAAGTATGCAAAATCATCTAGATCGCTCTTTTCGAGCTATTTAATGCGAAAAAACCAGTTTTCTGGTGGTTTCAACATTCCACAGTGCGTTTAATATGCAGAACCGGCGATATCTTGATTTTCGGGGTGTTTCCAGCTGAGATATACATTTTCTGCGACAATCTTGGTCAGTGTTCTATCAGAAGTATGCAGAATCATCGAGATCGCTCTTTTCGAGCTATTTAATGCGAGAAACACGTTATCTGGTGTTTTCACCATTCCACAGTGCGTTTGATATGCAAAACCGGCGACATCTTGGATTTCGTCGGGTTTCAAGCTGAGATATGCATTTTCTACGATAATATTGGTGAGAACTCTGTCAGAAGTATGCAGAATCATCGAGAACGCTCTTTTCGAGTTAGTTAATTCCGCGAAACACGTCTTCTGGTGCTTTCATCATTCCACAGTGCGTTTGATATGCAGAACCTGCGACATCGTGGTTTTCGTCGGGTTTCAAGCTGAGATATGCATTTTCTGCGATAATATTGGTGAGACTTAAGTCAGAAGTATGCAGAATCATCTAGATCGCTCGTTCCGAGCTATTTAATGCGAGAAACACGTTATCTGGTTGTTTTCACCACTCCACAGTGCGTTTGATATGCAGAACCGGCGACATCTTGATTTTCGTGAGGTTTCAAGCTGAGATATGCATTTTCTGCGATAATCTTGGAGAGACTTTAGTCAGAAGTATGCAGAATCATCTAGATCGCTCGTTTCGAGATATTTAATGCGAGAAACACGTTATCTGGTGTATTGACCACTCCACAGTGCGTTTGATATGCAGAACCCGCGACATCGTGGTTTTCGTCGGGTTTCAAGCTGAGATATGCATTTTCTGCGATAATATCGGTGAGACTTTAGTCAGAAGTATGCAGAATCATCTAGATCGCTCGTTTCGAGCTATTTAATGCGAGAAACACGTTATCTGGTTGTTTTCACCACTCCACAGTGCGTTTGATATGCAGAACCGGCGACATCTTGATTTTCGTGAGGTTTCAAGCTGAGATATGCATTTTCTGCGATAATCTTGGTGAGACTTTAGTCAGAAGTATGCAGAATCATCTAGATCGCTCGTTTCGAGATATTTAATGCGAGAAACACGTTATCTGGTGTATTGACCACTCCACAGTGCGTTTGATATGCAGAACCCGCGACATCGTGGTTTTCGTCGGGTTTCAAGCTGAGATATGCATATTCTGCGATAATATTGGTGAGACTTTAGTCAGAAGTATGCAGAATCATCTAGATCGCTCGTTTCGAGCTACTTAATGCGAGAAACACGTTTTCTGGTGTTTTCAACACACCACAGTGCGTTTGATATGCAGAACCGGCGACATCTTGGTTTCGTCGGGTATCAAGCTGAGATATGCATTTTCTACGATAATCTTGGTGAGACTTCTGTCAGAAGTATTCAGAATCATCGGGATCGCTCTTTTCAAGCTATTTAATGCGAGAAACACGTTATCTGGTTGTTTTCACCACTCCACAGTGCGTTTGATATGCAGAACCGGCATCATCTTGATTTTCGTGAGGTTTCAAGGTGAGATATGCATTTTTTGCGATAAGATTGTTGAGACTACAGTCAGAAGTATGCAGTATCATCTAGATCGCTCGTTTCGAGCTACTTAATGCGAGAAACACGTTTTCTGGTGTTTTCACCACTCCACAGAACGTTTTATGTGCAGAACCGGCGACATCTTGGATTACGTCGGGTTTCAAGCTGACATATGCATTTTCTGCGATTATCTTGGTGAGACTTCAGTCAGAAGTATGCAGAATCATCTAGACCCCTCTTTTCGAGCTATTTGATGCGAGAAACACGTTATCTGGTGTTTTCACCACTCCACAGTTCGTTTGATATGCTGAACCGGCGACATCTTGGCTTTCGTCGGGTATCAAGCTGAGATATGCATTTTCTGCGATAATCTTAGTGAGACTTCAGTCAGAAGTATGCAGAATCATCGAGATCCCTCTTTTCGAGCTATTTAATGCGAGAAACACGTTATCTGGTGTTTTCACCACTCCACAGTGCGTTTGATATGCAGAACCGGCGACATCTTGGGTTTCGTCGGGTATCAAGCTGAGATATGCATTTTCTGCGATAATCTTGGTGACTCTTCTGTCAGAAGTATGCAGAATCATCGAGATCCCTCTTTTCGGGCTATTTAATGCGAGAAACACGTTATCTGGTGTTTTCACCACTCCACAGTGCGTTTGATATGCAGATCCGGCGACATCTTGGCTTTCGTCGGGTATCAAGCTGAGATATGCATTTTCTGCGATAATCTTAGTGAGACTTCAGTCAGAAGTATGCAGAATCATCGAGATCCCTCTTTTCGAGCTATTTAATGCGAGAAACACGTTATCTGGTGTTTTCACCACTCCACAGAGCGTTTGATATGCAGAACCGGCGACATCTTGGCTTTCGCCGGGGTTCAAGCTGAGATATGCATTTTCTACGATAATCTTGGTGAGACTTCTGTCAGAAGTATTCAGAATCATCTAGACCCCTCTTTTCGAGCTATTTAATGCGAGAAACACCTTATCTGGTGTTTTCACCACTCCACAGTGCGTTTGATATGCTGAACCGGCGACATCTTGGCTTTCGTCGGGTATCAAGCTGAGATATGCATCTTCTACGATAATCTTGGTGAGACTTCTGTCAGAAGCATGCAGAATCATCTAGACCCCTCTTTCCGAGCTATTTAATGCGAGAAACACGTTATCTGGTGTTTTCACCACTCCACAGTGCGTTTGATATGTAGAGCCGCCGATAACTTGGTTTTCGTGGGGTTTCTAGCTGAGATATGCATTATCTGCGATAATCATGGTGAGACTTCTGTCCGAAGTGTGCAGAATCATCGAGATCGCTCTTTTCGAGCTATTTAATTCGAAAAACACGTTTTCTGGGGTATTCACCACACCACAGTTCGTTGGATGTGCAGAAATGGCGAAATCTTGGTTTTCGTCGGTTTTCATCCTGAGGTATGCATTTTCTGCGATAATCTTGGTGAGACATCAGTCAGAAGTATGCAGAATCATCTAGATCGCTCTTTTCGAACTATTTAATGCGAGAAACACGTTATCTGGTGTTTTCACCACTCCACAGTGCGTTTGATATGTAGAGCCGCCGATAACTTGGTTTTCGTGGGGTTTCCAGCTGAGATATGCATTTTCTGCGATAAACTTGGTGAGTCTTCTGTCAGAAGTATGCAGAATCATCTAGATCGCTCGTTTCGAGCTATTTAATGCGAGAGGCACGTTATCTGGTGTTTTCACCACTCCACAGTGCGTTTGATATGCAGAACCGGCGACATCTTGGTTTTCGTCGGGTTTCAAGCTGAGATATGCATTTTCTGCGTATATATTGGTGATACTTCAGTCAGAAGTATGCAGAATCATCTAGATCGCTCGTTTGGAGCTATTTAATGAGAGATACACGTTATCTGGTGTTTTGACCACTCCACAGTGCGTTTGATATGCAGAAATGGCGAAATCTTGGTTTTCGTCGGTTTTTATCCTGAGGTATGCATTTTCTGCGATAATCTTGGTGCGACTTCTGTCAGAAGTATGCAGAATCATCGAGATCGCTCTTTTCGAGCTTATTTAATGCGAGAAACACGTTTTCTGGTGTATTCACCACTCCACAGTACGTTAGACATGCAGAACCGGAAATATCTTCGTTTCGGTCGGATTTCAAGCTGAGATATGCATTTTCTGCGATAATATTGGTGAGACTTCTGTCCGAAGTATGCAGAATCATCGATATCGCTCTTTTCGAGCTATTTAATGCGAGAAACACGTTATCTGGTGTTTTCACCACTCCACAGTGCGTTTGATATGCAGAACCAGCGATATCTTGGTTTTCGTCGGGTTTCAAGCTGAGATATGCATTTTCTGCGTATATATTGGTGATACTTCTGTCAGAAGTATGCAGAATCTGCTATATCGCTCGTTTCGAGCTATGTAATGCGAGATACACGTTATCTGGTTTTTTCACCACTCCACAGTGCGTTTGATATACAGAACTGGCGACATCTTGATTTTCGTGAGGTTGCAAGCTGAGATATGCATTTTCTGCGATAATATTGGTGAGACTTCAGTCAGAAGTATGCAGAATCATCTAGATCGCTCGTTTGGAGCTATTTATTGCGAGATACACGTTATCTGGTGTTTTGACCACTCCACAGTGCGATTGATATGCAGAACCAGCGATATCTTGGTTTTCGTGGGGATTCAAGCTGAGATATGCAATTTCTGCGATAATCTTGGTGAGACTTCTGTCCGAAGTATGCTTAACCATCGAGATCGCTCGTTTCGAACTATTTAATGCGAGAAACACGTTATTTGGTGTTTTCACCACTCCACAGTGCGTATGATATGCAGAAACGACGATATCTTGGTTTTCGTGGGGTTTCTAGAAGAGATATGCATTTTCTGCGATAATCATGGTGAGAGTTCTGTTAGAAAAATGCAGAATCATCGAGATCGCACTTTTCGATCTATTTAATGCGAGAAACACGTTGTCTGGTGTTTTCACCACTCCACAGTTGGTTTGATATGCAGAACCGGCGATGTTTGGTTTTCATCGGGTTCCAAGCTGAGATATGCATTTCCTACGATAATCTTGGTGAAACATCTGTCCGAAGTATGCAGAAACATCAAGAGCGCTCTTTTTGAGCTATTTAATGCGAGAAACACGTTTTCTGGGGTATTCACCACACCACAGTTCGTTGGATGTGCAGAACCGGAGATATCTTGGTTTTCGTGGGGTTTCAATCTGAGATATGCATTTTCTGCGATAATATTGGTGAGACATCAGTCAGAAGTATGCAGAATCATCTAGATCGCTCTTTGCGAGCTATTTAATGCGAGAAACACGTTATCTGGTGTTTTCACCACTCCACAGTGCGTTAGACATGCAGAACCGGAAATATCTTCGTTTCGGTCGGATTTCAAGCTGAGATATGCATTTTCTGCGATGATCTTGGTGAGACTTCAGTCAGAAGTATGCAGAATCATCGAGATCGCACTTTTCGATCTATTTAATGCGAGAAACACGTTGTCTGGTGTTTTCACCACTCCACAGTTGGTTTGATATGCAGAACCGGCGATGTTTGGGTTTCATCGGGTTCCAAGCTGAGATATGCATTTCCTACGATAATCTTGGTGAAACATCTGTCCGAAGTATGCAGAAACATCAAGAGCGCTCTTTTCGAGCTATTTAATGCGAGAAACACGTTTTCTGGGGTATTCACCACACCACAGTTCGTTGGATGTGCAGAACCGGAGATATCTTGGTTTTCGTGGGGTTTCAATCTGAGATATGCATTTTCTGCGATAATATTGGTGAGACATCAGTCAGAAGTATGCAGAATCATCTAGATCGCTCGTTTGGAGCTATTTAATGCGAGATACACGATATCTGGTGTTTTGACCACTCCACAGTGCGTTTGATATGCAGAAATGGCGAAATCTTGGTTTTCGTCGGTTTTCATCCTGAGGTATGCATTTTCTGCGATAATCTTGGTGCGACTTCTGTCAGAAGTATGCAGAATCATCGAGATCGCTCTTTTCGAGCTATTTAATGCGAGATACACGTTTTCTGGTGTATTCACCACTCCACAGTACGTTAGACATGCAGAACCGGAAATATCTTCGTTTCGGTCGGATTTCAAGCTGAGATATGCATTTTCTGCGATAATATTGGTGAGACTTCTGTCCGAAGTATGCAGAATCATCGAGATCGCTCTATTCGAGCTATTTAATGCGAGAAACACGTTTTCTGGTGTATTCACCACTCCACAGTACGTTAGACATGCAGAACCGGAAATATCTTCGTTTCGGTCGGGTTTCAAGCTGAGATATGCATTTTCTACGATAATATTGGTGAGACCTCTGTCAGAAGTATACAGAATCTTCGAGAACGCTATTTTCGAGCTACTTAAAGTGAGAAACACGTTTTCTGGTGTTTTCACCACTCCACAGTACGTTTAATGTGCAGAACCGGAGATATCTTTGTTTTCGTGAGGTTTCAAGCTGAGATATGCATTTTCTGCTATAATCTTGGTGAGACTTCAGTCAGAAGTATGCAGAATCATCTAGATCGCTCGTTTCGAGCTATTTAATACGAAAAAACCAGTTTTCTGGTGTTTTGACCACTCCACAGTGCGTTTGATATGTAGTGCCGCCGATAACTTGGTTTTCGTGGGGTTTCCAGCTGAAACATGCATTTTCTGCGATAATCTTGGTGAGTCTTCTGTCAGAAGTATGCAGAATCATCCAGATCGCTCTTTTCGAGCTATTTAATGCGAGAAACACGTTATCTGTTGTACTGAACACTCCACAGTGCGTTTGATATGCAGAGATGGCGAAATCTTGGTTTTCGTCGGTTTTATCCTGAGGTATGCATTTTCTGCGATAATCTTGGTGCGTCTTCTGTCAGAAGTATGCAGAATCATCGAGATCGTTCTTTTCGGGCTATTTAATGCGAGAAACACGTTATCTTGTGTATTGACGACTCCACAGTGCGTTTGATATGCAGAACCGGCGATATCTTGGTTTTCGTCGGGTTTCAAGCTGAGACATTCATTTTCGGCGATAATCTTGGTGAGTCTTCTGTCAGAAGTATGCAGAATCATCGAGATCGCTCTATTCGAGCTACTTAATGCGAGAAACACGTTATCTGGTTGTTTTCACCACTCCACAGTGCGTTTGATATGCAGAACCGGCGACATCTTGATTTTCGTGATGTTTGTAGCTGAGATATGCATTTTCTGCGATACTCTTGGTGAGACTTCTGTCCGAAGTATGCATGATCATCGAGATCCCTCTTTTCGGGATATTTAATGCGAGAAACACGTTTTCTGGGGTTTTCACCACTCCACAGTTCGTTGGATATGCAGAACAGGAGATATCTTGGTTTTCGTGGGGTTTCAAGCTGAGATATGCCTTTTTTACGATAATCTTGGTGAGACTTCTGTCCGAAGTATGCTTAATCATCGAGATCGCTCTATTCGAGCTATTTAATGTGAGAAACACGTTTTCTGGGGTTTTCACCACTCCACAGTTCGTTGGATATGCAGAACAGGAGATATCTTGGTTTTCGTGGGGTTTCTAGCAGAGATATGCAATTTCTGCGATAATCTTGGTGAGACTTCTGTCCGAAGTATGCATGATCATCGAGATCCCTCTTTTCGGGATATTTAATGCGAGAAACACGTTATCTGGTATTTTCACCACTCCACAGTGCGTTTGATATGCAGAACCGGCGACATCTTGGCTTTCGTCGGGTATCAAGCTGAGATATGCATTTTCTGCGATAATCTTGGTGAGACTTCAGTCAGAAGTATGCAGAATCATCGAGATCGCACTTTTCGATCTATTTAATGCGAGAAACACGTTGTCTGGTGTTTTCACCACTCCACAGTTGGTTTGATATGCAGAACCGGCGATGTTTGGTTTTCATCGGGTTCCAAGCTGAGATATGCATTTCCTACGATAATCTTGGTGAAACATCTGTCCGAAGTATGCAGAAACATCAAGAGCGCTCTTTTCGAGCTATTTAATGCGAGAAACACGTTTTCTGGGGTATTCACCACACCACAGTTCGTTGGATGTGCAGAACCGGAGATATCTTGGTTTTCGTGGGGTTTCAATCTGAGATATGCATTTTCTGCGATAATATTGGTGAGACATCAGTCAGAAGTATGCAGAATCATCTAGATCGCTCTTTGCGAGCTATTTAATGCGAGAAACACGTTATCTGGTGTTTTCACCACTCCACAGTGCGTTAGACATGCAGAACCGGAAATATCTTCGTTTCGGTCGGATTTCAAGCTGAGATATGCATTTTCTGCGATGATCTTGGTGAGACTTCAGTCAGAAGTATGCAGAATCATCGAGATCGCACTTTTCGATCTATTTAATGCGAGAAACACGTTGTCTGGTGTTTTCACCACTCCACAGTTGGTTTGATATGCAGAACCGGCGATGTTTGGGTTTCATCGGGTTCCAAGCTGAGATATGCATTTCCTACGATAATCTTGGTGAAACATCTGTCCGAAGTATGCAGAAACATCAAGAGCGCTCTTTTCGAGCTATTTAATGCGAGAAACACGTTTTCTGGGGTATTCACCACACCACAGTTCGTTGGATGTGCAGAACCGGAGATATCTTGGTTTTCGTGGGGTTTCAATCTGAGATATGCATTTTCTGCGATAATATTGGTGAGACATCAGTCAGAAGTATGCAGAATCATCTAGATCGCTCGTTTGGAGCTATTTAATGCGAGATACACGTTATCTGGTGTTTTGACCACTCCACAGTGCGTTTGATATGCAGAAATGGCGAAATCTTGGTTTTCGTCGGTTTTCATCCTGAGGTATGCATTTTCTGCGATAATCTTGGTGCGACTTCTGTCAGAAGTATGCAGAATCATCGAGATCGCTCTTTTCGAGCTATTTAATGCGAGATACACGTTTTCTGGTGTATTCACCACTCCACAGTACGTTAGACATGCAGAACCGGAAATATCTTCGTTTCGGTCGGATTTCAAGCTGAGATATGCATTTTCTGCGATAATATTGGTGAGACTTCTGTCCGAAGTATGCAGAATCATCGAGATCGCTCTATTCGAGTTATTTAATGCGAGAAACACGTTTTCTGGTGTATTCACCACTCCACAGTACGTTAGACATGCAGAACCGGAAATATCTTCGTTTCGGTCGGGTTTCAAGCTGAGATATGCATTTTCTACGATAATATTGGTGAGACCTCTGTCAGAAGTATACAGAATCTTCGAGAACGCTATTTTCGAGCTACTTAAAGTGAGAAACACGTTTTCTGGTGTTTTCACCACTCCACAGTACGTTTAATGTGCAGAACCGGAGATATCTTTGTTTTCGTGAGGTTTCATGCTGAGATATGCATTTTCTGCTATAATCTTGGTGAGACTTCAGTCAGAAGTATGCAGAATCATCTAGATCGCTCGTTTCGAGCTATTTAATACGAAAAAACCAGTTTTCTGGTGTTTTGACCACTCCACAGTGCGTTTGATATGTAGTGCCGCCGATAACTTGGTTTTCGTGGGGTTTCCAGCTGAAACATGCATTTTCTGCGATAATCTTGGTGAGTCTTCTGTCAGAAGTATGCAGAATCATCCAGATCGCTCTTTTCGAGCTATCTAATGCGAGAAACACGTTATCTGTTGTACTGAACACTCCACAGTGCGTTTGATATGCAGAGATGGCGAAATCTTGGTTTTCGTCGGTTTTATCCTGAGGTATGCATTTTCTGCGATAATCTTGGTGCGTCTTCTGTCAGAAGTATGCAGAATCATCGAGATCGCTCTTTTCGGGCTATTTAATGCGAGAAACACGTTATCTTGTGTATTGACGACTCCACAGTGCGTTTGATATGCAGAACCGGCGATATCTTGGTTTTCGTCGGGTTTCAAGCTGAGACATTCATTTTCGGCGATAATCTTGGTGAGTCTTCTGTCAGAAGTATGCAGAATCATCGAGATCGCTCTATTCGAGCTACTTAATGCGAGAAACACGTTATCTGGTTGTTTTCACCACTCCACAGAGCGTTTGATATGCAGAACCGGCGACATCTTGATTTTCGTGATGTTTGTAGCTGAGATATGCATTTTCTGCGATAATATTGGTGAGACTTCAGTCAGAAGCATGCAGAATCATCTAGATCGCTCGTTCCGAGCTATTTAATACGAAAAAACCTGTTTTCTGGTGTTTTGACCACTCCTCCGTGCGTTTGATATGTAGAGCCGCCGATAACTTGGTTTTCGTGGGGTTTCCAGCTGAAACATGCATTTTCTGCGATAATCTTGGTGAGTCTTCTGTCAGAAGTATGCAGAATCATCCATATCGCCCTTTGCGAGCTATTTAATGCGAGAAACACGTTATCTGGTGTTTTCACCACCCCACAGTGCGTTTGATATGCAGAACCGGCGACATCTTGGTTTTCGTCGGGTATCAAGCTGAGATATGCATTTTCTGCGATACTCTTGGTGAGACTTCTGTCCGAAGTATGCATGATCATCGAGATCCCTCTTTTCGGGATATTTAATGCGAGAAACACGTTTTCTGGGGTTTTCACCACTCCACAGTTCGTTGGATATGCAGAACAGGAGATATCTTGGTTTTCGTGGGGTTTCAAGCTGAGATATGCCTCTTTTACGATAATCTTGGTGAGACTTCTGTCCGAAGTATGCTTAATCATCGAGATCGCTCTATTCGAGCTATTTAATGTGAGAAACACGTTTTCTGGTGTATTCACCACTCCACAGTACGTTAGACATGCAGAACCGGAAATATCTTCGTTTCGGTCGGGTTTCAAGCTGAGATATGCATTTTCTACGATAATATTGGTGAGACCTCTGTCAGAAGTATACAGAATCTTCGAGAACGCTATTTTCGAGCTACTTAAAGTGAGAAACACGTTTTCTGGTGTTTTCACCACTCCACAGTACGTTTAATGTGCAGAACCGGAGATATCTTTGTTTTCGTGAGGTTTCAAGCTGAGATATGCATTTTCTGCTATAATCTTGGTGAGACTTCAGTCAGAAGTATGCAGAATCATCTAGATCGCTCGTTTCGAGCTATTTAATACGAAAAAACCAGTTTTCTGGTGTTTTGACCACTCCACAGTGCGTTTGATATGTAGTGCCGCCGATAACTTGGTTTTCGTGGGGTTTCCAGCTGAAACATGCATTTTCTGCGATAATCTTGGTGAGTCTTCTGTCAGAAGTATGCAGAATCATCCAGATCGCTCTTTTCGAGCTATTTAATGCGAGAAACACGTTATCTGTTGTACTGAACACTCCACTGTGCGTTTGATATGCAGAGATGGCGAAATCTTGGTTTTCGTCGGTTTTATCCTGAGGTATGCATTTTCTGCGATAATCTTGGTGCGTCTTCTGTCAGAAGTATGCAGAATCATCGAGATCGCTCTTTTCGGGCTATTTAATGCGAGAAACACGTTATCTTGTGTATTGACGACTCCACAGTGCGTTTGATATGCAGAACCGGCGATATCTTGGTTTTCGTCGGGTTTCAAGCTGAGACATTCATTTTCGGCGATAATCTTGGTGAGTCTTCTGTCAGAAGTATGCAGAATCATCGAGATCGCCCTATTCGAGCTACTTAATGCGAGAAACACGTTATCTGGTTGTTTTCACCACTCCACAGTGCGTTTGATATGCAGAACCGGCGACATCTTGATTTTCGTGATGTTTGTAGCTGAGATATGCATTTTCTGCGATAATATTGGTGAGACTTCAGTCAGAAGCATGCAGAATCATCTAGATCGCTCGTTCCGAGCTATTTAATACGAAAAAACCTGTTTTCTGGTGTTTTGACCACTCCTCCGTGCGTTTGATATGTAGAGCCGCCGATAACTTGGTTTTCGTGGGGTTTCCAGCTGAAACATGCATTTTCTGCGATAATCTTGGTGAGTCTTCTGTCAGAAGTATGCAGAATCATCCATATCGCCCTTTGCGAGCTATTTAATGCGAGAAACACGTTATCTGGTGTTTTCACCACCCCACAGTGCGTTTGATATGCAGAACCGGCGACATCTTGGTTTTCGTCGGGTATCAAGCTGAGATATGCATTTTCTGCGATACTCTTGGTGAGACTTCTGTCCGAAGTATGCATGATCATCGAGATCCCTCTTTTCGGGATATTTAATGTGAGAAACACGTTTTCTGGGGTTTTCACCACTCCACAGTTCGTTGGATATGCAGAACAGGAGATATCTTGGTTTTCGTGGGGTTTCTAGCAGAGATATGCAATTTCTGCGATAATCTTGGTGAGACTTCTGTCCGAAGTATGCATGATCATCGAGATCCCTCTTTTCGGGATATTTAATGCGAGAAACACGTTATCTGGTGTTTTCACCACTCCACAGTGCGTTTGATATGCAGAACCGGCGACATCTTGGCTTTCGTCGGGTATCAAGCTGAGATATGCATTTTCTGCGATAATCTTGGTGAGACTTCAGTCAGAAGTATGCAGAATCATCGAGATCCCTCTTTTCGAGCTATTTAATGCGAGAAACACGTTATGTGGTGATTTCACCACTCCACAGAGCGTTTGATATGCAAAACCGGCAACATCTTGGGTTTCGTCGGGTATCAAGCTGAGATATGCATCTTCTACGATAATCTTGGTGAGACTTCTGTCAGAAGTGTGGAGAATCATCGGGATCTCTCTTTTCGAGCTACTTAATGCGAGAAACACGTTTTCTGGTGTTTTCACCACTCCACAGTACGTTTGATGTGCCGAACCGGAGATAACTTGGTTTTCGTGGTGCTTCCAGCTGAGATATGCATTTTCGGCGATAATCTTGGTGAGACTTCCGTCAGAAGTATGCAGAATCATCGAGATCCCTCTTTGCGAGCTATTTAATGCGAGAAACACGTTATCTGGAGTTTTCACCACTCCACAGTGCGTTTGATGTGCTGAACCGGCGACATCTTGGCTTTCGTCGGGTATCAAGCTGAGATATGCATTTTCTGCGATACTCTTGGTGAGACTTCTGTCCGAAGTATGCATGATCATCGAGATCCCTCTTTTCGGGATATTTAATGCGAGAAACACGTTTTCTGGGGTTTTCACCACTCCACAGTTCGTTGGATATGCAGAACAGGAGATATCTTGGTTTTCGTGGGGTTTCAAGCTGAGATATGCCTTTTTTACGATAATCTTGGTGAGACTTCTGTCCGAAGTATGCTTAATCATCGAGATCGCTCTATTCGAGCTATTTAATGTGAGAAACACGTTTTCTGGGGTATTCACCACTCCACAGTTCGTTGGATATGCAGAACAGGAGATATCTTGGTTTTCGTGGGGTTTCTAGCAGAGATATGCAATTTCTGCGATAATCTTGGTGAGACTTCTGTCCGAAGTATGCATGATCATCGAGATCCCTCTTTTCGGGATATTTAATGCGAGAAACACGTTATCTGGTGTTTTCACCACTCCACAGTGCGTTTGATATGCAGAACCGGCGACATCTTGGCTTTCGTCGGGTATCAAGCTGAGATATGCATTTTCTGCGATAATCTTGGTGAGACTTCAGTCAGAAGTATGCAGAATCATCGAGATCCCTCTTTTCGAGCTATTTAATGCGAGAAACACGTTATCTGGTGTTTTCACCACTCCACAGTGCGTTTGATATGCTGAACCGGCGACATCTTGGCTTTCGTCGGGTATCAAGCTGAGATATGCATTTTCTACGATAATCTTGGTGAGACATCTGTCAGAAGTATGCAGAATCATCTAGACCCCTCTTTTCGAGCTATTTAATGCGAGAAACACGTTATCTGGTGTTTTGACCACTCCACAGTGCGTTTGATATGCAGAAATGGCGAAATCTTGGTTTTCGTCGGTTTTCATCCTGAGGTATGCATTTTCTGCGATAATCTTGGTGCGACTTCTGTCAGAAGTATGCAGAATCATCGAGATCGCTCTTTTCGAGCTATTTAATGCGAGAAACACGTTCACTGGTGTATTCACCACTCCACAGTACGTTAGACATGCAGAACCGGAAATATCTTTGTTTCGGTCGGATTTCAAGCTGAGATATGCATTTTCTGCGATAATATTGGTGAGACTTCTGTCCGAAGTATGCAGAATCATCGATATTGCTCTTTTCGAGCTATTTAATGCGAGAAACACGTTATCTGGTGTTTTCACCACTCCACAGTGCGTTTGATATGCAGAACTGGCGACATCTTGGATTTCGTCGGGTTTCAAGCTGAGATATGCATTTTCTGCGATGATCTTGGTGAGACTTCAGTCAGAAGTATGCAGAATCATCGAGATCGCTCTTTTCGAGCTATTTAATGCGAGAAACACGTTTTCTGGTGTATTCACCACTCCACAGTACGTTAGACATGCAGAACCGGAAATATCTTCGTTTCGGTCGGGTTTCAAGCTGAGATATGCATCTTCTACGATAATATTGGTGAGACCTCTGTCAGAAGTATGCAGAATCTTCGAGAACGCTCTTTTCGAGCTACTTAAAGCGAGAAACACGTTTTCTGGTGTTTTCACCACTCCACAGTACGTTTAATGTGCAGAACCGGAGATATCTTTGTTTTCGTGAGGTTTCAAGCTGAGATATGCATTTTCTGCTATCATCTTGGTGAGACTTCAGTCAGAAGTATGCAGAATCATCTAGATCGCTCGTTTCGAGCTATTTAATACGAAAAAACCAGTTTTCTGGTGTTTTGACCACTCCACAGTGCGTTTGATATGTAGTGCCGCCGATAACTTGGTTTTCGTGGGGTTTCCAGCTGAAACATGCATTTTCAGCGATAATCTTGGTGAGTCTTCTGTCAGAAGTATGCAGAATCATCCAGATCGCTCTTTTCGATCTATTTAATGCGAGAAACACGTTATCTGGTGTACTGAACACTCCACAGTGCGTTTGATATGCAGAAATGGCGAAATCTTGGTTTTCGTCGGTTTTCATTCTGAGGTATGCATTTTCTGCGATAATCTTGGTGCGTCTTCTGTCAGAAGTATGCAGAATCATCGAGATCGCTCTTTTCGGGCTATTTAATGCGAGAAACACGTTATCTTGTGTATTGACCACTCCACAGTGCGTTTGATATGCAGAACCGGCGATATCTTGGTTTTCGTCGGGTTTCAAGCTGAGACATTCATTTTCGGCGATAATCTTGGTGAGTCTTCTGTCAGAAGTATGCAGAATCATCGAGATCGCTCTATTCGAGCTATTTAATGCGAGAAACACGTTATCTGGTTGTTTTCACCACTCCACAGTGCGTTTGATATGCAGAACCGGCGACATCTTGATTTTCGTGATGTTTGTAGCTGAGATATGCATTTTCTGCGATAATATTGGTGAGACTTCTGTCAGAAGCATGCAGAATCATCTAGATCGCTCGTTCCGAGCTATTTAATACGAAAAAACCTGTTTTCTGGTGTTTTGACCACTCCACCGTGCGTTTGATATGTAGAGCCGCCGATAACTTGGTTTTCGTGGGGTTTCCAGCTGAAACATGCATTTTCTGCGATAATCTTGGTGAGTCTTCTGTCAGAAGTATGCAGAATCATCCAGATCGCTCTTTGCGAGCTATTTAATGCGAGAAACACGTTATCTGGTGTACTGAACACTCCACAGTGCGTTTGATATGCAGAAATGGCGAAATCTTAGTTTTCGTCGGTTTTCATCCTGAGGTATGCATTTTCTGCGATAAGCTTGGTGCGTCTTCTGTCAGAAGTATGCAGAATCATCGAGATCGCTACTTTTCGGACTATTTAATGCGAGAAACACGTTATCTTGTGTATTGACGACTCCACAGTGCGTTTGATATGCAGAACCGGCGATATCTTGGTTTTCGTCGGGTTTCAAGCTGAGACATTCATTTTCGGCGATAATCTTGGTGTTTCATCTATGACAAGTATGCAGAATCATTGAGAACGTTCTTTTCGAGCAACTTAATACAAGAAACACGTTTTCTGGTGTTTTCGCCACTCCACAGTGCGTTTGATGTGCAGAACCGGAGATATCTTGGTTTTCTAGAGGTTTCAAGCTGAGATATGCATTTTCTGCGGCATTCTTGGTGAGACTTCTGTCGGAAGTATGCGGAATCATCTAGATCGCTCGTTTCAAGATATTTAATGCGAGAATCTCGTTATCTGGTTGTTTTCGCCACTCCACAGTGCGTTTGATATGCAGAACCGGCGACATCTTGATTTTCGTGAGGTTTCAAGCTGAGATATGCGTTTTCTGCGATAATATTGGTGAGACTTCTGTCCGAAGTATGCAGAATCATCTAGATCGCTCTTTTCGACCTATTTAATGCGAGATGCACGTTATCTGGTTGTTTTCACCACTTCACAGTGCGTTTGATATACAGAACCGGCGAGATCTAGATTTTCGTGAGGTTTCAAGCTGAGATATGCGTTTTCTGCGATAATATTGGTGAGACTTCTGTCCGAAGTATGCAGAATCATCGATATCGCTCTTTTCGAGCTATTCAATGCGAGAAACACGTTATCTGGTGTTTTCACCACTCCACAGTGCGTTTGATATGCAGAACCGGCGACATCTTGGATTTCGTCGGGTTTCAAGTTGAGATATGCATTTTCTGCGATAATATTGGTGAGACTTCTGTCCGAAGTATGCAGAATCATCTAGATCGCTCGTTTCGAGCTATTTAATGCGAGATGCACGTTATCTGGTTGTTTTGACCACTTCACAGTGCGTTTGATATACAGAACCGGCGAGATCTAGATTTTCGTGAGGTTTCAAGCTGAGATATGCGTTTTCTGCGATAATATTGGTGAGACTTCTGTCCGAAGTATGCAGAATCATCGATATCGCTCTTTTCGAGCTATTTAATGCGAGAAACACGTTTTTGGTGTTTTCACCACCCCACAGTGCGTTTGATATGCAGAACCGGCGACATCTTGGTTTTCGTCGGGTTTCAAGCTGAGATATGCATTTTCTGCGATAAGCTTGGTGAGTCTTCTGTCAGCAGTATGCAGAATCATCGAGATCGCTCTATTCGAGCAATTTAATGCGAGAAACACGTTTTCTGGTGTTTTCACCACCCCACAGTGCGTTTGATATGCAGAACCGGCGACATCTTGGTTTTCGTCGGGTTTCAAGCTGAGATATGCATTTTCTGCCATAATATTGGTGATACTTCAGTCAGAAGTATACAGAATCATCTAGATCGCTCGTTTCGAGCTATTTAATGCGAGAAACACGTTATCTGGTGTATTGACCACTCCACAGTGCGTTTGCTATGCAGAACCGGCGACATCTTGGATTTCGTAGGGTTTCCAGCTGAGATATGCATTTTCTGCGATAACCTTGGTGACTCTTCTGTCAGAAGTATGCAGAATCATCGAGATCGCTCTATTCGAGCTATTTAATTCGAGAAACACGTTTTCTGGTGTTTTCACCACCCCACAGTGCGTTTGATATGCAGAACCGGAGATATCTTGGTTTCGGTCGGGTTTCAAGCTGAGATATGCATTTTCTGCGATAATATTGGTGATACTTCAGTCAGAAGTATGCAGAATGATCTAGATCGCTCGTTTCGAGCTATTTAATGCGAGATGCACGTTATCTGGTTGTTTTGACCACTTCACAGTGCGTTTGATATACAGAACCGGCGAGATCCTGATTTTCGTGAGGTTTCAAGCTGAGATATGCATTTTCTGCGATAATATTGGTGAGACTTCTGTCCGAAGTATGCAGAATCATCGATATCTCTCTTTTCGAGCTATTTAATGCGAGAAACACGTAATCTAGTGTTTTCACACCCCACAGTGCGTTTGATATGCAGAACCGGAGAAATCTTGGTTTCGGTCGGGTTTCAAGCTGAGATATGCATTTTCTGCTATAATCTTGGTAAGACTTCAGTCAGAAGTATGCAGATTCATCTAGATCGCTCGTTCCGAGGTATTTAATGCGAAAAAACCTAATTTTCTGGTGTTTTGACCACTCCACAGTGCGTTTGATATGTAGAGCCGCCGATAAGTTGGTTTTCGTGGGGTTTCCAGCTGAAATATGCATTTTCTGCGATAATCTTGGTGAGTCTTCTGTCAGAAGTGTGCAGAACCTTCGAGAACGCTCTTTTCGAGCTACTTAATGCGAGAAACACGTTTTCTGGTGTTTTCACCACTCCACAGTACGTTTGATGTGCAGAACCGGAGATATCTTGGTTTTCGTGAGGTTTCAAGCTGAGATATGCATTTTCTGCGATAATCCTGGTGGGTCTACTGTCAGAAGTATGCAGAATCATCGAGATCGCTCTTTTCGAGCTATTTAATGCGAGAAACACGTTTTCTGGAGTTTTCACCACCCCACAGTGCGTTTGATATGCAGAACCGGAGATATCTTGGTTTCGGTCGGGATTCAAGCTGAGATATGCATTTTCTACGATAATCTTGGTGAGACTTCTGTCAGAAGTGTGCAGAACCTTCGAGAACGCTCTTTTCGAGCTACTTAATGCGAGAAACACGTTTTCTGGTGTTTTCACCACTCCACAGTACGTTTGATGTGCAGAACCGGAGATGTCTTGGTTTTCGTGAGGTTTCAAGCTGAGATATGCATTTTCTGCGATAATCCTGGTGGGTCTACTGTCAGAAGTATGCAGAATCATCGAGATCGCTCTTTTCGAGCTATGTAATGCGAGAAACACGTTTTCTGGTGTTTTCACCACTCCATAGTGCGTTTGATATGCAGAACCGGCGACATCTTGGTTTTCGTCGGGTTTCAAGCTGAGATCTGCATTTTCTGCGATAATCTTGGTGAGACTTCAGTCAGAAGTATGCAGAATCATCTAGATCGCTCGTTTCGAGCTATTTAATGCGAAAAAACAAGTTTTCTCGTGTTTACAACATTCCACAGTGCGTTTGATATGCAGAACCGGCGATATCTTGAATTTCGTGGTGTTTCCAGCTGAGATATGCATTTTCTGCGATAAGCTTGGTGAGTCTTCTGCCAGAAGTATGCAGAATCATCTAGATCGCTCTTTTCGAGCGATTTAATGCGAGAAACACGTTTTCTGGTATATTCACCACTCCACAGTACCTTAGACATCTAGAACCGGAGATATCTTCGTTTCGGTCGGGTTTCAAGCTGAGATATGCATTTTCTACGATAATATTGGTGAGACTTCTGTCAGAAGTTTGCTGAATCACCTAGATCGCTCGTTTCGGGCTATTTAATGCGAAAAAACAAGTTTTCTGGTGTTTTGACCACTCCACAGTGCGTTTGATATGTAGAGCCGCCGATAACTTGGTTTTCGTGGGGTTTCCAGCTGAAATATGCATTTTCTGCGATAATCTTGGTGTTTCATCTATGAGAAGTATGCAGAATAATCGAGAACTCTCTTTTCGAGCTATTTAATGCGAAAAAACAAGTTTTCTGGTGTTTTGACCACTCCACAGTGCGTTTGATATGTAGAGCCGCCGATAACTTGGTTTTCGTGGTGTTTCCAGCTGAGATATGCATTTTCTGCGATAATCTTGGTGAGACTTCAGTCAGAAGTATGCAGAATAATGGAGATCGCACTTTTCGAGCTATTTAATGCGAAAAAACCCGTTTTCTGGTGTTTTCAACATTCCACAGTGCGTTTGATATGCAGAACCGGCGATATCTTGATTTTCGTGGTGTTTCCAGCTGAGATATGCATTTTCTGCGATAAGCTTGGTGAGTCTACTGCCAGAAGTATGCAGAATCTTCGAGAACGCTCTTTTCGAGCTATTTAATGCGAAAAATCCAGTTTTCTGGTGGTTTCAACATTCCACAGTGCGTTTAATATGCAGAACCGGCGATATCTTGATTTTCGTGGTGTTTCCAGCTGAGATATACATTTTCTGCGACAATCTTGGTCAGTGTTCTATCAGAAGTATGCAGAATCATCGAGATCGCTCTTTTCGAGCTATTTAATGCGAGAAACACGTTATCTGGTGTTTTCACCATTCCACAGTGCGTTTGATATGCAAAACCGGCGACATCTTGGATTTCGTCGGGTTTCAAGCTGAGATATGCATTTTCTACGATAATATTGGTGAGACCTCTGTCAGAAGTTTGCAGAATCATCGAGAACGCTCTTTTCGAGTTAGTTAATTCCGCGAAACACGTCTTCTGGTGCTTTCATCATTCCACAGTGCGTTTGATATGCAGAACCTGCGACATCGTGGTTTTCGTCGGGTTTCAAGCTGAGATATGCATTTTCTGCGATAATATTGGTGAGACTTAAGCCAGAAGTATGCAGAATCATCTAGATCGCTCGTTTCGAGCTATTTAATGCGAGAAACACGTTATCTGGTTGTTTTCACCACTCCACAGTGCGTTTGATATGCAGAACCGGCGACATCTTGATTTTCGTGAGGTTTCCAGCTGAGATATGCATTTTCTGCGATAATCTTGGTGAGACTTTAGTCAGAAGTATGCAGAATCATCTAGATCGCTCGTTTCGAGATATTTAATGCGAGAAACACGTTATCTGGTGTATTGACCACTCCACAGTGCGTTTGATATGCAGAACCCGCGACATCGTGGTTTTCGTCGGGTTTCAAGCTGAGATATGCATTTTCTGCGATAATATTGGTGAGACTTTAGTCAGAAGTATGCAGAATCATCTAGATCGCTCGTTTCGAGCTATTTAATGCGAGAAACACGTTATCTGGTTGTTTTCACCACTCCACAGTGCGTTTGATATGCAGAACCGGCGATATCTTGATTTTCGTGAGGTTTAAAGCTGAGATATGCATTTTCTGCGATAATCTTGGTGAGACTTTAGTCAGAAGTATGCAGAATCATCAAGATCGCTCGATTTGAGCTATTGAATGCGAAAAAACAAGTTTTCTGGTGTTTTGACCACTCCATAGTGCGTTTGATATGTAGAGCCGCCGATAACTTGGTTTTTGGGGGGTTTCTAGCTGAAATATGCATTTTCTGCGATAATCTTTGTGTTTCATCTATGAGAAGTATGCAGAATCATCGAGAACGCTCTTTTCGAGCTAGTTAATGCGAGAAACACGTTTTCTAGTGTTTTCACCACTCCATAGTGCGTTTGATATGTAGAGCCTCCGATAACTTGGTTTTCGTGGGGTTTCCAGCTGAAATATGCATTTTCTGCGATAATCTTGGTGAGTCTTCTGTCAGAAGTATGCAGAATCATCTAGATCGTTCGTTACGAGCTATTTAATGCGAAAAAACAAGTTTTCTGGTGTTTTGACCACTCCGCAGTGCGTTTGATATGTAGAGCCACCGATAACTTGGTTTTCGTGGGGTTTCCAACTGAAATATGCATTTTCTGCGATAATCTTGTTGACTGTTCTGTCAGAAGTATGCAGAATCATCGAGATCGCTCTTTTCGAGCTATTTAATGCGAGAAACACGTTATCTGGTGTTTTCGCCATTCCACAGTGCGGTTGATATGCAGAACCGGCGACATCTTGGATTTCGTCGGGTTTCAAGCTGAGATATGCATTTTCTGCGATCATCTTGGTGAGTCTTCTGTCAGAAGTATGCAGAATCATCTAGATCGCTCGTTTCGAGCTATTTAATGCGAAAAACAAGTTTTCTGGTGTTTTCAACATTCCACAGTGCGTTCGATATGCAGAACCGGAGATATCTTGATTTTCGTGGTGTTTCCAGCTGAGATATGCATTTTCGGCGATAATCTTGGTGAGTGTTTTGTCAGAAGTATGCAGAATCATCGAGATCGCTCTTTTCGAGCTATTTAATGCGAGAAACTCATTGTCTGGTGTTTTCACCACTCCACAGTGCGTTTGATATGCAGAACCGGCGACATCTTGGATTTCTTCGGGTTTCAAGCTGAGATATGCATTTTCTACGATAATCTTGGTGAGACTTCTGTCAGAAGTTTGCAGCATGATCTAGATCGCTCGGTACGAGCTATTTAATGCGAAAAAACAAGTTTTCTGTTGTTTTGACCACTCCACAGTGCGTTTGATATGTAGAGCCGCCGATAACTTGGTTTTCGTGGGGTTTCCAGCTAAAATATGCATTTTCTGCGATAATCTTGGTGTTTCCTCTATGAGAAGTATGCAGAATCATCGAGAACTCTCTTTTCGAGCAATTTAATGCGAAAAAACAAGTTTTCTGGTGTTTTGACCACTCCACAGTGCGTTTGATATGTAGAGCCGCCTGATAACTTGGTTTTCGTTTGGTTTCCAGCTGAAATATGCATTTTCTGCGATAATCTTGGTGAGTCTTCTGTCAGAAGTATGCAGAATCATCTAGATCGCTCGTTTCGAGCTATTTAATGCGAGAAACACGATATCTGGTTGTGTTCACCACTCCACAGTGCGTTTGATATGCAGAACGGGCGACATCTTGATTTTCGTGAGGGTTCAAGCTGAGATATGCATTTTCTGCCATAATCTTGGTGAGACTTCAGTCAGAAGTATGCAGAATCATCTAGATCGCTCTTTACTAGCTATTTAATGCGAAAAAACAAGTTTTCTGGTGTTTTCAACATTCCACAGTGCGTTTGATATGCAGAACCGGAGATATCTTGGTTTCGGTCGGGTTTCAAGCTGAGATATGCATTTTCTGCGATAATATTGGTGAGACTTCAGTCAGAGGTATGCAGAATCATCTAGATCGCTCGTTTCGAGCTATTTCATGCGAAAAAACAAGTTTTCTGGTGTTTTAACCACTCCACAGTGCGTTTGATATGTAGAGCCGCCGATAACTTGGTTTTCGTGGGGTTTCCAGCTGAAATATGCATTTTCTGCGACAATCTTGGTGTTTCATCTATGAGAAGTATGCAGAATCATCGAGAACGCACTTTTCGAGCTAGTAAATGCGAGAAACACGTTTTCTAGTGTTTTCACCACTCCACAGTGCGTTTGATATGTAGAGCCGCCGATAACTTGGTTTTCGTGGGGTTTCCTGCTGAAATATGCATTTTCTGCGATAATCTTGGTGAGTCTTCTGTCAGAAGTATGCAGAATCATTTAGATCGTTCGTTTCGAGCTATTTGATGCGAAAAAACAAGTCTTCTGGTGTTTTGACCACTCCACAGTGCGTTTGATATGTAGAGCCGCCGATAACTTGGTTTTCGTGGGGTTTCCAGCTGAAATATGTATTTTCTGCGTTAATCTTGGTGAGACTTCTGTCACAAGTATGCAGAATCTTCGAGAACGCTCTTTTCGAGCTACTTAATGCGAGAAACACGTTTTCTGGTGTTTTCACCACTCCACTGTACGTTTGATGTGCAGAACCGGAGATAACTTAGTTTTCGTGAGGTTTCAAGCTGAGATATGCATTTTCTGCGATAATCTTGGTGAGACTTTAGTCAGAAGTATGCAGACTCATCAAAATCGCTCGATTTGAGCTATTGAATGCGAAAAAACAAGTTTTCTGGTGTTTTGACTACTCCATAGTGCGTTTGATATGTAGAGCCGCCGATAACTTGGTGTTTGGGGGGTTTCTAGCTGAAATATGCATTTTCTGCGATAATCTTTGTGTTTCATCTATGAGAAGTATGCAGAATCATCGAGAACGCTCTTTTCGAGCTAGTTAATGCGAGAAACACGTTTTCTAGTGTTTTCACCACTCCATAGTGCGTTTGATATGTAGAGCCTCCGATAACTTGGTTTTCGTGGGGTTTCCAGCTGAAATATGCATTTTCTGCGATAATCTTGGTGAGTCTTCTGTCAGAAGTATGCAGAATCATCTAGATCGTTCGTTTCGAGCTATTTAATGCGAAAAAACAAGTTTTCTGGTGTTTTGACCACTCCGCAGTGCGTTTGATATGTAGAGCCACCGATAACTTGGTTTTCGTGGGGTTTCCAACTGAAATATGCATTTTCTGCGATAATCTTGTTGACTGTTCTGTCAGAAGTATGCAGAATCATCGAGATCGCTCTTTTCGAGCTATTTAATGCGAGAAACACGTTATCTGGTGTTTTCGCCATTCCACAGTGCGGTTGATATGCAGAACCGGCGACATCTTGGATTTCGTCGGGTTTCAAGCTGAGATATGCATTTTCTGCGATCATCTTGGTGAGTCTTCTGTCAGAAGTATGCAGAATCATCTAGATCGCTCGTTTCGAGCTATTTAATGCGAAAAACAAGTTTTCTGGTGTTTTCAACATTCCACAGTGCGTTCGATATGCAGAACCGGAGATATCTTGATTTTCGTGGTGTTTCCAGCTGAGATATGCATTTTCGGCGATAATCTTGGTGAGTGTTTTGTCAGAAGTATGCAGAATCATCGAGATCGCTCTTTTCGAGCTATTTAATGCGAGAAACTCATTGTCTGGTGTTTTCACCACTCCACAGTGCGTTTGATATGCAGAACCGGCGACATCTTGGATTTCTTCGGGTTTCAAGCTGAGATATGCATTTTCTACGATAATCTTGGTGAGACTTCTGTCAGAAGTTTGCAGCATGATCTAGATCGCTCGGTACGAGCTATTTAATGCGAAAAAACAAGTTTTCTGTTGTTTTGACCACTCCACAGTGCGTTTGATATGTAGAGCCGCCGATAACTTGGTTTTCGTGGGGTTTCCAGCTAAAATATGCATTTTCTGCGATAATCTTTGTGTTTCCTCTATGAGAAGTATGCAGAATCATCGAGAACTCTCTTTTCGAGCAATTTAATGCGAAAAAACAAGTTTTCTGGTGTTTTGACCACTCCACAGTGCGTTTGATATGTAGAGCCGCCTGATAACTTGGTTTTCGTTTGGTTTCCAGCTGAAATATGCATTTTCTGCGATAATCTTGGTGAGTCTTCTGTCAGAAGTATGCAGAATCATCTAGATCGCTCGTTTCGAGCTATTTAATGCGAGAAACACGATATCTGGTTGTGTTCACCACTCCACAGTGCGTTTGATATGCAGAACGGGCGACATCTTGATTTTCGTGAGGGTTCAAGCTGAGATATGCATTTTCTGCCATAATCTTGGTGAGACTTCAGTCAGAAGTATGCAGAATCATCTAGATCGCTCTTTACTAGCTATTTAATGCGAAAAAACAAGTTTTCTGGTGTTTTCAACATTCCACAGTGCGTTTGATATGCAGAACCGGAGATATCTTGGTTTCGGTCGGGTTTCAAGCTGAGATATGCATTTTCTGCGATAATATTGGTGAGACTTCAGTCAGAGGTATGCAGAATCATCTAGATCGCTCGTTTCGAGCTATTTCATGCGAAAAAACAAGTTTTCTGGTGTTTTAACCACTCCACAGTGCGTTTGATATGTAGAGCCGCCGATAACTTGGTTTTCGTGGGGTTTCCAGCTGAAATATGCATTTTCTGCGACAATCTTGGTGTTTCATCTATGAGAAGTATGCAGAATCATCGAGAACGCACTTTTCGAGCTAGTAAATGCGAGAAACACGTTTTCTAGTGTTTTCACCACTCCACAGTGCGTTTGATATGTAGAGCCGCCGATAACTTGGTTTTCGTGGGGTTTCCTGCTGAAATATGCATTTTCTGCGATAATCTTGGTGAGTCTTCTGTCAGAAGTATGCAGAATCATTTAGATCGTTCGTTTCGAGCTATTTGATGCGAAAAAACAAGTCTTCTGGTGTTTTGACCACTCCACAGTGCGTTTGATATGTAGAGCCGCCGATAACTTGGTTTTCGTGGGGTTTCCAGCTGAAATATGTATTTTCTGCGTTAATCTTGGTGAGACTTCTGTCACAAGTATGCAGAATCTTCGAGAACGCTCTTTTCGAGCTACTTAATGCGAGAAACACGTTTTCTGGTGTTTTCACCACTCCACTGTACGTTTGATGTGCAGAACCGGAGATAACTTAGTTTTCGTGAGGTTTCAAGCTGAGATATGCATTTTCTGCGATAATCTTGGTGAGACTTTAGTCAGAAGTATGCAGAATCATCTAGATCGCTCGTTTCGAGATATTTAATGCGAGAAACACGTTATCTGGTGTATTGACCACTCCACAGTGCGTTTGATATGCAGAACCCGCGACATCGTGGTATTCGTCGGGTTTCAAGCTGAGATATGCATTTTCTGCGATAATATTGGTGAGACTTTAGTCAGAAGTATGCAGAATCATCTAGATCGCTCGTTTCGAGCTATTTAATGCGAGAAACACGTTATCTGGTTGTTTTCACCACTCCACAGTGCGTTTGATATGCAGAACCGGCGATATCTTGATTTTCGTGAGGTTTCAAGCTGAGATATGCATTTTCTGCGATAATCTTGGTGAGACTTTAGTCAGAAGTATGCAGAATCATCAAGATCGCTCGATTTGAGCTATTGAATGCGAAAAAATAAGTTTTCTGGTGTTTTGACCACTCCATAGTGCGTTTGATATGTAGAGCCGCCGATAACTTGGTTTTTGGGGGGTTTCTAGCTGAAATATGCATTTTCTGCGATAATCTTTGTGTTTCATCTATGAGAAATATGCAGAATCATCGAGAACGCTCTTTTCGAGCTAGTTAATGCGAGAAACACGTTTTCTAGTGTTTTCACCACTCCATAGTGCGTTTGATATGTAGAGCCTCCGATAACTTGGTTTTCGTGGGGTTTCCAGATGAAATATGCATTTTCTGCGATAATCTTGGTGAGTCTTCTGTCAGAAGTATGCAGAATCATCGAGATCGCTCTTTTCGAGCTATTTAATGCGAGAAACTCATTGTCTGGTGTTTTCACCACTCCACAGTGCGTTTGATATGCAGAACCGGCGACATCTTGGATTTCTTCGGGTTTCAAGCTGAGATATGCATTTTCTACGATAATCTTGGTGAGACTTCTGTCAGAAGTTTGCAGCATGATCTAGATCGCTCGCTACGAGCTATTTAATGCGAAAAAACAAGTTTTCTGTTGTTTTGACCACTCCACAGTGCGTTTGATATGTAGAGCCGCCGATAACTTGGTTTTCGTGGGGTTTCCAGCTAAAATATGCATTTTCTGCGATAATCTTGGTGTTTCCTCTATGAGAAGTATGCAGAATCATCGAGAACTCTCTTTTCGAGCAATTTAATGCGAAAAAACAAGTTTTCTGGTGTTTTGACCACTCCACAGTGCGTTTGATATGTAGAGCCGCCGATAACTTGGTTTTCGTGGGGTTTCCAGCTGAAATATGCATTTTCTGCGATAATCTTGGTGTTTCATCTATGAGAAGTATGCAGAATCATCGAGAACGCACTTTTCGAGCTAGTAAATGCGAGAAACACGTTTTCTAGTGTTTTCACCACTCCACAGTGCGTTTGATATGTAGAGCCGCCGATAACTTGGTTTTCGTGGGGTTTCCTGCTGAAATATGTATTTTCTGCGTTAATCTTGGTGAGACTTCTGTCACAAGTATGCAGAATCTTCGAGAACGCTCTTTTCGAGCTACTTAATGCGAGAAACACGTTTTCTGGTGTTTTCACCACTCCACTGTACGTTTGATGTGCAGAACCGGAGATAACTTAGTTTTCGTGAGGTTTCAAGCTGAGATATGCATTTTCTGCGATAATCTTGGTGAGACTTTAGTCAGAAGTATGCAGAATCATCTAGATCGCTCGTTTCGAGATATTTAATGCGAGAAACACGTTATCTGGTGTATTGACCACTCCACAGTGCGTTTGATATGCAGAACCGGCGATATCTTGATTTTCGTGAGGTTTCAAGCTGAGATATGCATTTTCTGCGATAATCTTGGTGAGACTTTAGTCAGAAGTATGCAGAATCATCAAGATCGCTCGATTTGAGCTATTGAATGCGAAAAAATAAGTTTTCTGTTGTTTTGACCACTCCACAGTGCGTTTGATATGTAGAGCCGCCGATAACTTGGTTTTCGTGGGGTTTCCAGCTAAAATATGCATTTTCTGCGATAATCTTGGTGTTTCCTCTATGAGAAGTATGCAGAATCATCGAGAACTCTCTTTTCGAGCAATTTAATGCGAAAAAACAAGTTTTCTGGTGTTTTGACCACTCCACAGTGCGTTTGATATGTAGAGCCGCCTGATAACTTGGTTTTCGTTTGGTTTCCAGCTGAAATATGCATTTTCTGCGATAATCTTGGTGAGTCTTCTGTCAGAAGTATGCAGAATCATCTAGATCGCTCGTTTCGAGCTATTTAATGCGAGAAACACGATATCTGGTTGTGTTCACCACTCCACAGTGCGTTTGATATGCAGAACGGGCGACATCTTGATTTTCGTGAGGGTTCAAGCTGAGATATGCATTTTCTGCCATAATCTTGGTGAGACTTCAGTCAGAAGTATGCAGAATCATCTAGATCGCTCTTTACTAGCTATTTAATGCGAAAAAACAAGTTTTCTGGTGTTTTCAACATTCCACAGTGCGTTTGATATGCAGAACCGGAGATATCTTGGTTTCGGTCGGGTTTCAAGCTGAGATATGCATTTTCTGCGATAATATTGGTGAGACTTCAGTCAGAGGTATGCAGAATCATCTAGATCGCTCGTTTCGAGCTATTTCATGCGAAAAAACAAGTTTTCTGGTGTTTTAACCACTCCACAGTGCGTTTGATATGTAGAGCCGCCGATAACTTGGTTTTCGTGGGGTTTCCAGCTGAAATATGCATTTTCTGCGACAATCTTGGTGTTTCATCTATGAGAAGTATGCAGAATCATCGAGAACGCACTTTTCGAGCTAGTAAATGCGAGAAACACGTTTTCTAGTGTTTTCACCACTCCACAGTGCGTTTGATATGTAGAGCCGCCGATAACTTGGTTTTCGTGGGGTTTCCTGCTGAAATATGCATTTTCTGCGATAATCTTGGTGAGTCTTCTGTCAGAAGTATGCAGAATCATTTAGATCGTTCGTTTCGAGCTATTTGATGCGAAAAAACAAGTCTTCTGGTGTTTTGACCACTCCACAGTGCGTTTGATATGTAGAGCCGCCGATAACTTGGTTTTCGTGGGGTTTCCAGCTGAAATATGTATTTTCTGCGTTAATCTTGGTGAGACTTCTGTCACAAGTATGCAGAATCTTCGAGAACGCTCTTTTCGAGCTACTTAATGCGAGAAACACGTTTTCTGGTGTTTTCACCACTCCACTGTACGTTTGATGTGCAGAACCGGAGATAACTTAGTTTTCGTGAGGTTTCAAGCTGAGATATGCATTTTCTGCGATAATCTTGGTGAGACTTTAGTCAGAAGTATGCAGAATCATCAAGATCGCTCGATTTGAGCTATTGAATGCGAAAAAACAAGTTTTCTGGTGTTTTGACCACTCCATAGTGCGTTTGATATGTAGAGCCGCCGATAACTTGGTTTTTGGGGGGTTTCTAGCTGAAATATGCATTTTCTGCGATAATCTTTGTGTTTCATCTATGAGAAGTATGCAGAATCATCGAGAACGCTCTTTTCGAGCTAGTTAATGCGAGAAACACGTTTTCTAGTGTTTTCACCACTCCATAGTGCGTTTGATATGTAGAGCCTCCGATAACTTGGTTTTCGTGGGGTTTCCAGCTGAAATATGCATTTTCTGCGATAATCTTGGTGAGTCTTCTGTCAGAAGTATGCAGAATCATCTAGATCGTTCGTTTCGAGCTATTTAATGCGAAAAAACAAGTTTTCTGGTGTTTTGACCACTCCGCAGTGCGTTTGATATGTAGAGCCACCGATAACTTGGTTTTCGTGGGGTTTCCAACTGAAATATGCATTTTCTGCGATAATCTTGTTGACTGTTCTGTCAGAAGTATGCAGAATCATCGAGATCGCTCTTTTCGAGCTATTTAATGCGAGAAACACGTTATCTGGTGTTTTCGCCATTCCACAGTGCGGTTGATATGCAGAACCGGCGACATCTTGGATTTCGTCGGGTTTCAAGCTGAGATATGCATTTTCTGCGATCATCTTGGTGAGTCTTCTGTCAGAAGTATGCAGAATCATCTAGATCGCTCGTTTCGAGCTATTTAATGCGAAAAACAAGTTTTCTGGTGTTTTCAACATTCCACAGTGCGTTCGATATGCAGAACCGGAGATATCTTGATTTTCGTGGTGTTTCCAGCTGAGATATGCATTTTCGGCGATAATCTTGGTGAGTGTTTTGTCAGAAGTATGCAGAATCATCGAGATCGCTCTTTTCGAGCTATTTAATGCGAGAAACTCATTGTCTGGTGTTTTCACCACTCCACAGTGCGTTTGATATGCAGAACCGGCGACATCTTGGATTTCTTCGGGTTTCAAGCTGAGATATGCATTTTCTACGATAATCTTGGTGAGACTTCTGTCAGAAGTTTGCAGCATGATCTAGATCGCTCGGTACGAGCTATTTAATGCGAAAAAACAAGTTTTCTGTTGTTTTGACCACTCCACAGTGCGTTTGATATGTAGAGCCGCCGATAACTTGGTTTTCGTGGGGTTTCCAGCTAAAATATGCATTTTCTGCGATAATCTTTGTGTTTCCTCTATGAGAAGTATGCAGAATCATCGAGAACTCTCTTTTCGAGCAATTTAATGCGAAAAAACAAGTTTTCTGGTGTTTTGACCACTCCACAGTGCGTTTGATATGTAGAGCCGCCTGATAACTTGGTTTTCGTTTGGTTTCCAGCTGAAATATGCATTTTCTGCGATAATCTTGGTGAGTCTTCTGTCAGAAGTATGCAGAATCATCTAGATCGCTCGTTTCGAGCTATTTAATGCGAGAAACACGATATCTGGTTGTGTTCACCACTCCACAGTGCGTTTGATATGCAGAACGGGCGACATCTTGATTTTCGTGAGGGTTCAAGCTGAGATATGCATTTTCTGCCATAATCTTGGTGAGACTTCAGTCAGAAGTATGCAGAATCATCTAGATCGCTCTTTACTAGCTATTTAATGCGAAAAAACAAGTTTTCTGGTGTTTTCAACATTCCACAGTGCGTTTGATATGCAGAACCGGAGATATCTTGGTTTCGGTCGGGTTTCAAGCTGAGATATGCATTTTCTGCGATAATATTGGTGAGACTTCAGTCAGAGGTATGCAGAATCATCTAGATCGCTCGTTTCGAGCTATTTCATGCGAAAAAACAAGTTTTCTGGTGTTTTAACCACTCCACAGTGCGTTTGATATGTAGAGCCGCCGATAACTTGGTTTTCGTGGGGTTTCCAGCTGAAATATGCATTTTCTGCGACAATCTTGGTGTTTCATCTATGAGAAGTATGCAGAATCATCGAGAACGCACTTTTCGAGCTAGTAAATGCGAGAAACACGTTTTCTAGTGTTTTCACCACCCCACAGTGCGTTTGATATGTAGAGCCGCCGATAACTTGGTTTTCGTGGGGTTTCCTGCTGAAATATGCATTTTCTGCGATAATCTTGGTGAGTCTTCTGTCAGAAGTATGCAGAATCATTTAGATCGTTCGTTTCGAGCTATTTGATGCGAAAAAACAAGTCTTCTGGTGTTTTGACCACTCCACAGTGCGTTTGATATGTAGAGCCGCCGATAACTTGGTTTTCGTGGGGTTTCCAGCTGAAATATGTATTTTCTGCGTTAATCTTGGTGAGACTTCTGTCACAAGTATGCAGAATCTTCGAGAACGCTCTTTTCGAGCTACTTAATGCGAGAAACACGTTTTCTGGTGTTTTCACCACTCCACTGTACGTTTGATGTGCAGAACCGGAGATAACTTAGTTTTCGTGAGGTTTCAAGCTGAGATATGCATTTTCTGCGATAATCTTGGTGAGACTTTAGTCAGAAGTATGCAGAATCATCTAGATCGCTCGTTTCGAGATATTTAATGCGAGAAACACGTTATCTGGTGTATTGACCACTCCACAGTGCGTTTGATATGCAGAACCCGCGACATCGTGGTATTCGTCGGGTTTCAAGCTGAGATATGCATTTTCTGCGATAATATTGGTGAGACTTTAGTCAGAAGTATGCAGAATCATCTAGATCGCTCGTTTCGAGCTATTTAATGCGAGAAACACGTTATCTGGTTGTTTTCACCACTCCACAGTGCGTTTGATATGCAGAACCGGCGATATCTTGATTTTCGTGAGGTTTCAAGCTGAGATATGCATTTTCTGCGATAATCTTGGTGAGACTTTAGTCAGAAGTATGCAGAATCATCAAGATCGCTCGATTTGAGCTATTGAATGCGAAAAAATAAGTTTTCTGGTGTTTTGACCACTCCATAGTGCGTTTGATATGTAGAGCCGCCGATAACTTGGTTTTTGGGGGGTTTCTAGCTGAAATATGCATTTTCTGCGATAATCTTTGTGTTTCATCTATGAGAAATATGCAGAATCATCGAGAACGCTCTTTTCGAGCTAGTTAATGCGAGAAACACGTTTTCTAGTGTTTTCACCACTCCATAGTGCGTTTGATATGTAGAGCCTCCGATAACTTGGTTTTCGTGGGGTTTCCAGATGAAATATGCATTTTCTGCGATAATCTTGGTGAGTCTTCTGTCAGAAGTATGCAGAATCATCTAGATCGTTCGTTTCGAGCTATTTTATGCGAAAAAACAAGTTTTCTGGTGTTTTGACCACTCCGCAGTGCGTTTGATATGTAGAGCCACCGATAACTTGGTTTTCGTGGGGTTTCCAACTGAAATATGCATTTTCTGCGATAATCTTGTTGAGTGTTCTGTCAGAACTATGCAGAATCATCGAGATCGCTCTTTTCGAGCTATTTAATGCGAGAAACACGTTATCTGGTGTTTTCGCCATTCCACAGTGCGGTTGATATGCAGAACCGGCGACATCTTGAATTTCGTCGGGTTTCAAGCTGAGATATGCATTTTCTGCGATCATCTTGGTGAGTCTTCTGTCAGAAGTATGCAGAATCATCTAGATCGCTCGTTTCGAGCTATTTAATGCGAAAAACAAGTTTTCTGGTGTTTTCAACATTCCACAGTGCGTTCGATATGCAGAACCGGAGATATCTTGATTTTCGTGGTGTTTCCAGCTGAGATATGCATTTTCGGCGATAATCTTGGTGAGTGTTTTGTCAGAAGTATGCAGAATCATCGAGATCGCTCTTTTCGAGCTATTTAATGCGAGAAACTCATTGTCTGGTGTTTTCACCACTCCACAGTGCGTTTGATATGCAGAACCGGCGACATCTTGGATTTCTTCGGGTTTCAAGCTGAGATATGCATTTTCTACGATAATCTTGGTGAGACTTCTGTCAGAAGTTTGCAGCATGATCTAGATCGCTCGCTACGAGCTATTTAATGCGAAAAAACAAGTTTTCTGTTGTTTTGACCACTCCACAGTGCGTTTGATATGTAGAGCCGCCGATAACTTGGTTTTCGTGGGGTTTCCAGCTAAAATATGCATTTTCTGCGATAATCTTGGTGTTTCCTCTATGAGAAGTATGCAGAATCATCGAGAACTCTCTTTTCGAGCAATTTAATGCGAAAAAACAAGTTTTCTGGTGTTTTGACCACTCCACAGTGCGTTTGATATGTAGAGCCGCCGATAACTTGGTTTTCGTGGGGTTTCCAGCTGAAATATGCATTTTCTGCGATAATCTTGGTGTTTCATCTATGAGAAGTATGCAGAATCATCGAGAACGCACTTTTCGAGCTAGTAAATGCGAGAAACACGTTTTCTAGTGTTTTCACCACTCCACAGTGCGTTTGATATGTAGAGCCGCCGATAACTTGGTTTTCGTGGGGTTTCCTGCTGAAATATGTATTTTCTGCGTTAATCTTGGTGAGACTTCTGTCACAAGTATGCAGAATCTTCGAGAACGCTCTTTTCGAGCTACTTAATGCGAGAAACACGTTTTCTGGTGTTTTCACCACTCCACTGTACGTTTGATGTGCAGAACCGGAGATAACTTAGTTTTCGTGAGGTTTCAAGCTGAGATATGCATTTTCTGCGATAATCTTGGTGAGACTTTAGTCAGAAGTATGCAGAATCATCTAGATCGCTCGTTTCGAGATATTTAATGCGAGAAACACGTTATCTGGTGTATTGACCACTCCACAGTGCGTTTGATATGCAGAACCGGCGATATCTTGATTTTCGTGAGGTTTCAAGCTGAGATATGCATTTTCTGCGATAATCTTGGTGAGACTTTAGTCAGAAGTATGCAGAATCATCAAGATCGCTCGATTTGAGCTATTGAATGCGAAAAAATAAGTTTTCTGGTGTTTTGACCACTCCATAGTGTGTTTGATATGTAGAGCCGCCGATAACTTGGTTTTTGGGGGGTTTCTAGCTGAAATATGCATTTTCTGCGATAATCTTTGTGTTTCATCTATGAGAAATATGCAGAATCATCGAGAACGCTCTTTTCGAGCTAGTTAATGCGAGAAACACGTTTTCTAGTGTTTTCACCACTCCATAGTGCGTTTGATATGTAGAGCCTCCGATAACTTGGTTTTCGTGGGGTTTCCAGATGAAATATGCATTTTCTGCGATAATCTTGGTGAGTCTTCTGTCAGAAGTATGCATAATCATCTAGATCGTTCGTTTCGAGCTATTTTATGCGAAAAAACAAGTTTTCTGGTGTTTTGACCACTCCGCAGTGCGTTTGATATGTAGAGCCACCGATAACTTGGTTTTCGTGGGGTTTCCAACTGAAATATGCATTTTCTGCGATAATCTTGTTGAGTGTTCTGTCAGAACTATGCAGAATCATCGAGATCGCTCTTTTCGAGCTATTTAATGCGAGAAACACGTTATCTGGTGTTTTCGCCATTCCACAGTGCGGTTGATATGCAGAACCGGCGACATCTTGGATTTCGTCGGGTTTCAAGCTGAGATATGCATTTTCTGCGATCATCTTGGTGAGTCTTCTGTCAGAAGTATGCAGAATCATCTAGATCGCTCGTTTCGAGCTATTTAATGCGAAAAACAAGTTTTCTGGTGTTTTCAACATTCCACAGTGCGTTCGATATGCAGAACCGGAGATATCTTGATTTTCGTGGTGTTTCCAGCTGAGATATGCATTTTCGGCGATAATCTTGGTGAGTGTTTTGTCAGAAGTATGCAGAATCATCGAGATCGCTCTTTTCGAGCTATTTAATGCGAGAAACTCATTGTCTGGTGTTTTCACCACTCCACAGTGCGTTTGATATGCAGAACCGGCGACATCTTGGATTTCTTCGGGTTTCAAGCTGAGATATGCATTTTCTACGATAATCTTGGTGAGACTTCTGTCAGAAGTTTGCAGCATGATCTAGATCGCTCGCTACGAGCTATTTAATGCGAAAAAACAAGTTTTCTGTTGTTTTGACCACTCCACAGTGCGTTTGATATGTAGAGCAGCCGATAACTTGGTTTTCGTGGGGTTTCCAGCTAAAATATGCATTTTCTGCGATAATCTTGGTGTTTCCTCTATGAGAAGTATGCAGAATCATCGAGAACTCTCTTTTCGAGCAATTTAATGCGAAAAAACAAGTTTTCTGGTGTTTTGACCACTCCACAGTGCGTTTGATATGTAGAGCCGCCGATAACTTGGTTTTCGTTTGGTTTCCAGCTGAAATATGCATTTTCTGCGATAATCTTGGTGAGTCTTCTGTCAGAAGTATGCAGAATCATCTAGATCGCTCGTTTCGAGCTATTTAATGCGAGAAACACGATATCTGGTTGTTTTCACCACTCCACAGTGCGTTTGATATGCAGAACGGGCGACATCTTGATTTTCGTGAGGGTTCAAGCTGAGATATGCATTTTCTGCGATAATATTGGTGAGACTTCAGTCAGAGGTATGCAGAATCATCTAGATCGCTCGTTTCGAGCTATTTAATGCGAAAAAACAAGTTTTCTGGTGTTTTGACCACTCCACAGTGCGTTTGATATGTAGAGCCGCCGATAACTTGGTTTTCGTGGGGTTTCCAGCTGAAATATGCATTTTCTGCGATAATCTTGGTGTTTCATCTATGAGAAGTATGCAGAATCATCGAGGACTCTCTTTTCGAGCAATTTAATGCGAAAAAACAAGTTTTCTGGTGTTTTGACCACTCCACAGTGCGTTTGATATGTAGAGCCGCCGATAACTTGGTTTTCGTTTGGTTTCCAGCTGAAATATGCATTTTCTGCGATAATCTTGGTGAGTCTTCTGTCAGAAGTATGCAGAATCATCTAGATCGCTCGTTTCGAGCTATTTAATGCGAGAAACACGTTTTCTGGAGTTTTCACCACCCCACAGTGCGTTTGATATGCAGAACCGGAGATATCTTGGTTTCGGTCGGGATTCAAGCTGAGATATGCATTTTCTACGATAATCTTGGTGAGACTTCTGTCAGAAGTGTGCAGAACCTTCGAGAACGCTCTTTTCGAGCTACTTAATGCGAGAAACACGTTTTCTGGTGTTTTCACCACTCCACAGTACGTTTGATGTGCAGAACCGGAGATGTCTTGGTTTTCGTGAGGTTTCAAGCTGAGATATGCATTTTCTGCGATAATCCTGGTGGGTCTACTGTCAGAAGTATGCAGAATCATCGAGATCGCTCTTTTCGAGCTATGTAATGCGAGAAACACGTTTTCTGGTGTTTTCACCACTCCATAGTGCGTTTGATATGCAGAACCGGCGACATCTTGGTTTTCGTCGGGTTTCAAGCTGAGATCTGCATTTTCTGCGATAATCTTGGTGAGACTTCAGTCAGAAGTATGCAGAATCATCTAGATCGCTCGTTTCGAGCTATTTAATGCGAAAAAACAAGTTTTCTCGTGTTTACAACATTCCACAGTGCGTTTGATATGCAGAACCGGCGATATCTTGAATTTCGTGGTGTTTCCAGCTGAGATATGCATTTTCTGCGATAAGCTTGGTGAGTCTTCTGCCAGAAGTATGCAGAATCATCTAGATCGCTCTTTTCGAGCGATTTAATGCGAGAAACACGTTTTCTGGTATATTCACCACTCCACAGTACCTTAGACATCTAGAACCGGAGATATCTTCGTTTCGGTCGGTTTCAAGCTGAGATATGCATTTTCTACGATAATATTGGTGAGACTTCTGTCAGAAGTTTGCTGAATCACCTAGATCGCTCGTTTCGAGCTATTTAATGCGAAAAAACAAGTTTTCTGGTGTTTTGACCACTCCACAGTGCGTTTGATATGTAGAGCCGCCGATAACTTGGTTTTCGTGGGGTTTCCAGCTGAAATATGCATTTTCTGCGATAATCTTGGTGTTTCATCTATGAGAAGTATGCAGAATCATCGAGAACTCTCTTTTCGAGCTATTTAATGCGAAAAAACAAGTTTTCTGGTGTTTTGACCACTCCACAGTGCGTTTGATATGTAGAGCCGCCGATAACTTGGTTTTCGTGGTGTTTCCAGCTGAGATATGCATTTTCTGCGATAATCTTGGTGAGACTTCAGTCAGAAGTATGCAGAATAATGGAGATCGTACTTTTCGAGCTATTTAATGCGAAAAAACCAGTTTTCTGGTGTTTTCAACATTCCACAGTGCGTTTGATATGCAGAACCGGCGATATCTTGATTTTCGTGGTGTTTCCAGCTGAGATATGCATTTTCTGCGATAAGCTTGGTGAGTCTACTGCCAGAAGTATGCAGAATCTTCGAGAACGCTCTTTTCGGGCTACCTAATGCGAGAAACACGTTTTCTGGTGTTTTCACCACTCCACAGTACGTTTGATGTGCAGAACCGGAGATATCTTGGTATTCGTAAGGTTTCAAGCTGAGATATGCATTTTCTGCGATAATCTTGGTGAGACTTCAGTCAGAAGTATGCAAAATCATCTAGATCGCTCTTTTCGAGCTATTTAATGCGAAAAAAACAGTTTTCTGGTGGTTTCAACATTCCACAGTGCGTTTAATATGCAGAACCGGCGATATCTTGATTTTCGTGGTGTTTCCAGCTGAGATATACATTTTCTGCGACAATCTTGGTCAGTGTTCTATCAGAAGTATGCAGAATCATCGAGATCGCTCTTTTCGAGATATTTAATGCGAGAAACACGTTATCTGGTGTATTGACCACTCCACAGTGCGTTTGATATGCAGAACCCGCGACATCGTGGTTTTCGTCGGGTTTCAAGCTGAGATATGCATTTTCTGCGATAATATTGGTGAGACTTTAGTCAGAAGTATGCAGAATCATCTAGATCGCTCGTTTCGAGCTATTTAATGCGAGAAACACGTTATCTGGTTGTTTTCACCACTCCACAGTGCGTTTGATATGCAGAACCGGCGATATCTTGATTTTCGTGAGGTTTCAAGCTGAGATATGCATTTTCTGCGATAATCTTGGTGAGACTTTAGTCAGAAGTATGCAGAATCATCAAGATCGCTCGATTTGAGCTATTGAATGCGAAAAAACAAGTTTTCTGGTGTTTTGACCACTCCATAGTGCGTTTGATATGTAGAGCCGCCGATAACTTGGTTTTTGGGGGGTTTCTAGCTGAAATATGCATTTTCTGCGATAATCTTTGTGTTTCATCTATGAGAAGTATGCAGAATCATCGAGAACGCTCTTTTCGAGCTAGTTAATGCGAGAAACACGTTTTCTAGTGTTTTCACCACTCCATAGTGCGTTTGATATGTAGAGCCTCCGATAACTTGGTTTTCGTGGGGTTTCCAGCTGAAATATGCATTTTCTGCGATAATCTTGGTGAGTCTTCTGTCAGAAGTATGCAGAATCATCTAGATCGTTCGTTTCGAGCTATTTAATGCGAAAAAACAAGTTTTCTGGTGTTTTGACCACTCCGCAGTGCGTTTGATATGTAGAGCCACCGATAACTTGGTTTTCGTGGGGTTTCCAACTGAAATATGCATTTTCTGCGATAATCTTGTTGAGTGTTCTGTCAGAAGTATGCAGAATCATCGAGATCGCTCTTTTCGAGCTATTTAATGCGAGAAACACGTTATCTGGTGTTTTCGCCATTCCACAGTGCGGTTGATATGCAGAACCGGCGACATCTTGGATTTCGTCGGGTTTCAAGCTGAGATATGCATTTTCTGCGATCATCTTGGTGAGTCTTCTGTCAGAAGTATGCAGAATCATCTAGATCGCTCGTTTCGAGCTATTTAATGCGAAAAACAAGTTTTCTGGTGTTTTCAACATTCCACAGTGCGTTCGATATGCAGAACCGGAGATATCTTGATTTTCGTGGTGTTTCCAGCTGAGATATGCATTTTCGGCGATAATCTTGGTGAGTGTTTTGTCAGAAGTATGCAGAATCATCGAGATCGCTCTTTTCGAGCTATTTAATGCGAAAAAACAAGTTTTCTGGTGTTTTGACCACTCCACAGTGCGTTTGATATGCAGAACCGGCGACATCTTGGATTTCTTCGGGTTTCAAGCTGAGATATGCATTTTCTACGATAATCTTGGTGAGACTTCTGTCAGAAGTTTGCAGCATGATCTAGATCGCTCGTTACGAGCTATTTAATGCGAAAAAACAAGTTTTCTGTTGTTTTGACCACTCCACAGTGCGTTTGATATGTAGAGCCGCCGATAACTTGGTTTTCGTGGGGTTTCCAGCTAAAATATGCATTTTCAGCGATAATCTTGGTGTTTCATCTATGAGAAGTATGCAGAATCATCGAGAACGCACTTTTCGAGCTAGTAAATGCGAGAAACACGTTTTCTAGTGTTTTCACCACCCCACAGTGCGTTTGATATGTAGAGCCGCCGATAACTTGGTTTTCGTGGGGTTTCCTGCTGAAATATGCATTTTCTGCGATAATCTTGGTGAGTCTTCTGTCAGAAGTATGCAGAATCATTTAGATCGTTCGTTTCGAGCTATTTGATGCGAAAAAACAAGTCTTCTGGTGTTTTGACCACTCCACAGTGCGTTTGATATGTAGAGCCGCCGATAACTTGGTTTTCGTGGGGTTTCCAGCTGAAATATGTATTTTCTGCGTTAATCTTGGTGAGACTTCTGTCACAAGTATGCAGAATCTTCGAGAACGCTCTTTTCGAGCTACTTAATGCGAGAAACACGTTTTCTGGTGTTTTCACCACTCCACTGTACGTTTGATGTGCAGAACCGGAGATAACTTAGTTTTCGTGAGGGTTCAAGCTGAGATATGCATTTTCTGCGATAATCTTGGTGAGACTTCTGTCAGAAGTATGCAGAATCATCGAGATACCTCTTTTCGAGCAACTTAATGCGAGAAACACGATATCTGGTTGTTTTCACCACTCCACAGTGCGTTTGATAAGCAGAAGGGGCGACATTTTGATTTTCGTGAGGGTTCAAGTTGAGATATGCTTTTTCTGCGATAATCTTGGTGAGACTTCAGTCACAAGTATGCAGAATCATCTAGATCGCCCTTTTCGAGCTATTTAATGCGAAAAAACAAGTTTTCTGGTGTTTTCAACATTCCACAGTGCGTTTGGTATGCAGAACCGGCGATATCTTGATTTTCGAGGTGTTTCCTGCTGAGATATGTATTTTCTGCGTTAATCTTGGTGAGACTTCTGTCACAAGTATGCAGAATCTTCGTGAACGCTCTTTTCGAGCTACTTAAATGCGAGAAACACGTTTTCTGGTGTTTTCACCACTCCACTGTACGTTTGATGAGCAGAACCGGAGATAACTTGGTTTTCGTGAGGTTTCAAGCTGAGATATGCATTTTCTGCGATAATCTTGGTGAGACTTCTGTCAGAAGTATTCAAAATCATCGAGATCGCTCGTTTCGAGCTATTTAATGCGAGAAACACGTTATCTGGTGTTTTTACCACTCCACAGTGCGTATGATATGCAAAACCGACGATATCTTGGTTTTCGTGGGGTTTCAAGCTCAGATATGTATTTTCTGCGATAATCTTGGTGAGTCTTCTGTCAGAAGTATGCAGAATCTTCGAGATCGCTCTTTTCGAGCAACTTAATGCGAGAAACACGATATCTGGTTGTTTTCACCACTCCACAGTGCGTTTGATAAGCAGAAGGGGCGACATCTTGATTTTCGTGAGGGTTCAAGCTGAGATATGCTTTTTCTGCGATAATCTTGGTGAGACTTCAGTCACAAGTATGCAGAATCATCTAGATCGCTCTTTTCGAGCTATTTAATGCGAAAAAACAAGTTTTCTGGTGTTTTCAACATTATACAATGCGTTTGGTATGCAGAACCGGCGATATCTTGATTTTCGAGGTGTTTCCAGCTGAGATATGCATTTTCAGCGATAATCTTGGTGAGTCTTCTTTCAGAAGTATGCAGAATCTTCGAGATCGCTCTTTTCGAGCTAGTTAATGCGAGAAACACTTTATCTGGTGTTTTCACCACTCCACAGTGCGTTTGATATTCCGAACCGACGATATCTTGATTCTCGTGGTGTTTCCAGCTGAGATATGCATTTTCAGCGATAATCTTGGTGAGTCTTCTGTCAGAAGTATGAAGAATCTTCGAGATCGCTCTTTTCGAGCTATTTAATACGAGAAACACGTTATCCGGTGTTTTCACCACTCCACAGTGCGTTTGATATGCAGAACCGGCGACATCTTGGATTTCATCGGGTTTCAAGCTGAGATATGCATTTTCTGCGGCAATCTTGGTGACACTTCTGTCCGAAGTATGCAGAATCATCGAGATCGCTCTTTTCGAGCTATTTAATGCGGGAAACACGTTATCTGGTGTTTTGACCACTCCACAGTGCGGTTGATATGTAGAGCCGCCGATAACTTGGTTTTCGTGGGGTTTCCAGCTGATATATGCATTTACTGCGATAATCTTGGTGTTTCATCTATGAGAAGTATGCAGAACCATCGAGAACGCTCTTTTCGAGCTACTTAATGCGAGAAACACGTTTTCTGGTTTTTACACCACTCCACAGTGCGTCTGAAATGCAGAACCGGCGATATCTTGGTTTTCGTGGGGTTTGTAGCTGAGATATGCATTTTCTTCGATAATCTTGGTGAGTCTTCTGTCAGAAGTATGCAGAATCATCTAGATCGCTCTTTTCGAGCTATTTAATGCGAGAAACACGTTTTCTTGTGTTTTCACCACCCCACAGTGCGTTTGATATGCAGAACCGGAGATATCTTTGTTTCGGTTGGGTTTCAAGCTGAGATATGCATTTTCTGCGATAATCTTGGTGAGACATCAGTCAGAAGTATGCAGAATAATCGAAATCGCTCGTTTCGTGCTATTTAATGCGAGAAACACGTTTTCTGGTGTATTCACCAATCCACAGTACGTTTGACATACAGAAACGGAGATATCTTTGTTTGTCGTGGGGTTTCCAGCTGAAATATGCATTTTCTGCGATAATCTTGGTGAGACTTCTGTCCGAAGTATGCAGAATCATCGAGATCGCACTTTTCGAGCTATTTAATGCGAGAAACACGTTATCTGGTGTTTCACCACTCCACAGTGCGTTTGATATGCAGAACCGGCGATATCTTGGTTTTCGTGGGGTTTCCAGCTGATATATGCATTTACTGCGATAATCTTGGTGTTTCATCTATGAGAAGTATGCAGAACCATCGAGAACGCTCTTTTCGAGCTACTTAATGCGAGAAACACGTTTTCTGGTTTTTACACCACTCCACAGTGCGTCTGAAATGCAGAACCGGCGATATCTTGGTTTTCGTGGGGTTTGTAGCTGAGATATGCATTTTCTGCGATAATCTTGGTGAGACATCAGTCAGAAGTATGCAGAATAATCGAAATCGCTCGTTTCGAGCTATTTAATGCGAGAAACACGTTTTCTGGTGTATTCACCAATCCACAGTACGTTTGACATACAGAAACGTAGATATCTTTGTTTGTCGTGGGGTTTCCAGCTGAAATATGCATTTTCTGCGATAATCTTGGTGTTTCATCTATGAGAAGTATGCAGAATCATCGAGATCGCTCGTTTCGTGCTATTTGATGCGAGAAACACGTTATCTGGTGTTTTCACCACTCCACAGTGCGTATGATATGCAGAACCGACGAATTCTTGGTTTTCGTGGGGTTTCAAGCTCAGATATGCATTTTCTGCGATAATCTTGGTGAGACTTCTGTCCGAAGTATGCAGAATCATCGAGATCGCACTTTTCGAGCTATTTAATGCGAGAAACACGTTATCTGGTGTTTCACCACTCCACAGTGCGTTTGATATGCACAACCGGCGATATCTTGGTTTTCGTGGGGTTTCAAGCTGAGATATGCATCTTTTACGATAATCTTGGTGAGACTTCTGTCCGAAGTATGCTTAATAATCGAGATCGCTCTATTCGAGCTATTTAATGCGAAAAACACGTTATCTGGTGTCTTCAGCACTCCACAGTGCGTTTTATATGCAGAACCAGCGATATCTTGGTTTTCGTGGGGTTTCAAGCTGAGATATGCATTTTCTGCGATAATCTTGGTGAGACTTCTGTCCAAAGTATGCTTAATCATCGAGATCGCTCGTATCGAGCTATTTAATGCGAGAAACACGTTATCTGGTGTTTTCACCACTCCGCAGGGCGTATGATATTCAGAACCGACGATATCTTGGTTTTCGTGTGGTTTCAAGCTCAGATATGCATTTTCTGCGATGATCTTGGTGAGACTTCTGTCCGAAGTATGCAGAAACATCGAGAGCGCTCTTTTCAAGCTATTTAATGCGAGAAACACGTTTTCTGGTGTTTTCACCACTCCACAGTTGGTTTGATATGCAGAACCGGAGATATCTTGGTTTTCGTGGGGTTTCAAGCTGATATATGCATTTTCTGCGGTAATCTTGGTGAGACTTCTGTCCGAAGTATGCAGAATCATCGAGATTGCTCTTTTCGAGCTATTAAATGCGAGAAACACGTTATCTGGTGTTTTCCCCACTCCACAGTGCGTATGGTATGCAGAACCGACGATATCTTGGTTTTCGTGGGGTTTCAAGCTCAGATATGCATTTTCTGCGATAATCTTGGTGAGACTTCTGTCCGAAGTATGCAGAAACATCGAGAGCGCTCTTTTCGAGCTATTTAATGCGAGAAACACGTTTTCTGGGGTTTTCACCACACCGCAGTTCGTTGGATATGCAGAACCGAAGATATCTCGGTTTTCGTGGGGTTTCAAGCTGAGATATGCATTTTCTGCGATAATCTTGGTGAGACTTCTGTCCGAAGTATGCAGAATCATCGAGATCGCACATATCGAGCTATTTAATGCGAGAAACACGTTATCTGGTGTTTTCACGACTCCACAGTTGGTTTGATATGCAGAACCGGAGATATCTTGGTTTTCGTGGGGTTTCAAGCTGATATATGCATTTTCTGCGGTAATCTTGGTGAGACTTCTGTCCGAAGTATGCAGAATCATCGAGATTGCTCTTTTCGAGCTATTAAATGCGAGAAACACGTTATCTGGTGTTTTCCCCACTCCACAGTGCGTATGGTATGCAGAACCGACGATATCTTGGTTTTCGTGGGGTTTCAAGCTCAGATATGCATTTTCTGCGATAATCTTGGTGAGACTTCTGTCCGAAGTATGCAGAATCTTCGAGATCGCTCTTTTCGAGCTACTTAATGCGAGAAACACGTTTTCTGGGATTTTCACCACACCGCAGTTCGTTGGATATGCAGAACCGAAGATATCTCGGTTTTCGTGGGGTTTCAAGCTGAGATATGCATTTTCTGCGATAATCTTGGTGAGACTTCTGTCCGAAGTATGCAGAATCATCGAGATCGCACATATCGAGCTATTTAATGCGAGAAACACGTTATCCGGTGTTTTCACCACTCCACAGTGCGTTTGATATGCAGCACCAGCGACATCTTGAATTTCGTCGGGTTTCAAGCTGAGACATGCATTTTCTACGATAATCTTGGTGAGACTTCCGTCAGAAGTATGCAGAATCTTCGAGCTCGCTCTTTTCGAGCAACTTAATGCGAGAAACATGTTATCTGGTGTTATCACCACTCCACAGTGCGTTTGGTAAGCAGAACCGGCGATATCTTGATTTTCGAGGGGTTTCCTGCTGAGATATGCATTTTCAGCGATAATCTTGGTGAGTCTTCTGTCAGACGAATGCAGAATCTTCGAGATCGCTCTTTTCGAGCTATTTAATGCGAGAAACACGTTATCCGGGGTTTTCACCACTCCACAGTGCGTTTGATATGCAGAACCGGCGATATCTTGATTTTCGTGGTGTTTCCAGCTGAGATATGCATTTTCAGCGATAATCTTGGTGAGTCTTCTATCAGAAGTATGCAGCATTTTCGAGATCGCTCTTGTCGAGCTATTTAATGCGAGAAACACGTTATCTGGTGTTTTGACCACTCCACAGTGCGTTTGATATGTAGAGCCGCCGATAACTTGGTTTTCGTGGGGTTTCCAGCTGATATATGCATTTACTGCGATAATCTTGGTGTTTCATCTATGAGAAGTATGCAGAATCATCGAGAACGCTCTTTTCGAGCTACTTAATGCGAGAAACACGTTTTCTGGTTTTTACACCACTCCACAGTGCGTCTGATATGCAGAACCGGCGATATCATCGTTTTCGTGGGGTATCAAGCTGAGATATGCGTTTTCTACGATAATCTTGGTGAGTCTTCTGTCAGAAGTATGCAGAATCTTCGAGATCGCTCTTTTCGAGCTATTTAATGCGAGAAACACGTTATCCGGTGTTTTCACCACTCCACAGTGCGTTTGATATGCAGCACCAGCGACATCTTGGATTTCGTCGGGTTTCAAGCTGAGACATGCATTTTCTACGATAATCTTGGTGAGACTTCTGTCAGAAGTATGCAGAATCTTCGAGCTCGCTCTTTTCGAGCAACTTAATGCGAGAAACATGTTATCTGGTGTTTTCACCACTCCACAGAGCGTTTGATATGCAGAACCGGCGATATCTTAATTTTCGTGGTGTTTCCAGCTGATATATGCATTTTCAGCGATAATCTTGGTGAGTCTTCTTTCAGAAGTATGCAGAATCTTCGAGATCGCTCTTTTCGAGCTACTTAATGCGAGAAACACGTTATCTGGTGTTTTCACCACTCCACAGTGCGTTTGAAATGCAGAACCGGCGACATCTTGGCTGTCGTGAGGTTTCAAGCTGAGATATGCATTTTCTGCGATAATCCTGCTGAGACTTCAGTCAGAAGTATGCCGAATCATCTAGATTGCTCTTTTCGAGCGATTTAATGCGAAAAAACTAGTTTTCTGGCGTTTTCAACATTCCACAGTGCGTTTGGTAAGCAGAACCGGCGATATCTTGATTTTCGAGGGGTTTCCAGCTGAGATATGCATTTTCAGCGATAATCTTGGTGAGTCTTCTGTCAGACGAATGCAGAATCATCGAGAACGCTCTTTTCGAGCTACTTAATGCGAGAAACACGTTTTCTGGTTTTTACACCACTCCACAGTGCGTCTGATATGCAGAACCGGCGATATCATGGTTTTCGTGGGGTATCAAGCTGAGATATGCATTTTCAGCGATAATCCTGGAGAGTCTTCTGTCAGAAGTATGCAGAATCTTCGAGATCGCTCTTTTCGAGCTATTTAATGCGAGAAACACGTTATCCGGTGTTTTCACCACTCCACAGTGCGTTTGATATGCAGCACCAGCGACATCTTGGATTTCGTCGGGTTTCAAGCTGAGACATGCATTTTCTACGATAATCTTGGTGAGACTTCCGTCAGAAGTATGCAGAATCTTCGAGCTCGCTCTTTTCGAGCAACTTAATGCGAGAAACATGTTATCTGGTGTTTTCACCACTCCACAGAGCGTTTGATATGCAGAACCGGCGATATCTTAATTTTGGTGGTGTTTCCAGCTGATATATGCATTTTCAGCGATAATCTTGGTGAGTCTTCTTTCAGAAGTATGCAGAATCTTCGAGATCGCTCTTTTCGAGCTACTTAATGCGAGAAACACGTTATCTGGAGTTTTCACCACTCCACAGTGCGTTTGATATGCAGAACCGGCGACATCTTGGCTGTCGTGAGGTTTCAAGCTGAGATATGCATTTTCTGCGATAATCCTGCTGAGACTTCAGTCAGAAGTATGCCGAATCATCTAGATTGCTCTTTTCGAGCGATTTAATGCGAAAAAACAAGTTTTCTGGCGTTTTCAACATTCCACAGTGCGTTTGGTAAGCAGAACCGGCGATATCTTGATTTTCGAGGGGTTTCCAGCTGAGATATGCATTTTCAGCGATAATCTTGGTGAGTCTTCTTTCAGAAGTATGCAGAATCTTCCAGATCACACTTTTCGAGCTACTGAATGCGAGAAACACGTTATCTGGTGTTTTCACCACTCCACAGTGCGTTTGATATTCCGAACCGGCGATATCTTGATTTTCGTGGTGTTTCCAGCTGAGATATGCATTTTCAGCGATAATCTTGGTGAGTCTTCTGTCAGACGAATGCAGAATCTTCGAGATCGCTCTTTTCGAGCTATTTAATGCGAGAAACACGTTATCCGGGGTTTTCACCACTCCACAGTGCGTTTGATATGCAGAACCGGCGATATCTTGATTTTCGTGGTGTTTCCAGCTGAGATATGCATTTTCAGCTATAATCTTGGTGAGTCTTCAATCAGAAGTATGCAGCATTTTCGAGATCGCTCTTGTCGAGCTATTTAATGCGAGAAACACGTTATCTGGTGTTTTGACCACTCCACAGTGCGTTTGATATGTAGAGCCGCCGATAACTTGGTTTTCGTGGGGTTTCCAGCTGATATATGCATTTACTGCGATAATCTTGGTGTTTCATCTATGAGAAGTATGCAGAATCATCGAGAACGCTCTTTTCGAGCTACTTAATGCGAGAAACACGTTTTCTGGTTTTTACACCACTCCACAGTGCGTCTGATATGCAGAACCGGCGATATCATGGTTTTCGTGGGGTATCAAGCTGAGATATGCATTTTCTACGATAATCTTGGTGAGTCTTCTGTCAGAAGTATGCAGAATCTTCGAGATCGCTCTTTTCGAGCTATTTAATGCGAGAAACACGTTATCCGGTGTTTTCACCACTCCACAGTGCGTTTGATATGCAGCACCAGCGACACCTTCGATTTCGTCGGGTTTCAAGCTGAGACATGCATTTTCTACGATAATCTTGGTGAGACTTCTGTCAGAAGTATGCAGAATCTTCGAGCTCGCTCTTATCGAGCAACTTAATGCGAGAAACATGTTATCTGGTGTTTTCACCACTCCACAGAGCGTTTGATATGCAGAACCGGCGATATCTTAATTTTCGTGGTGTTTCCAGCTGATATATGCATTTTCAGCGATAATCTTGGTGAGTCTTCTTTCAGAAGTATGCAGAATCTTCGAGATCGCTCTTTTCGAGCTACTTAATGCCAGAAACACGTTATCTGGTGTTTTCACCACTCCACAGTGCGTTTGATATGCAGAACCGGCGACATCTTGGCTGTCGTGAGGTTTCAAGCTGAGATATGCATTTTCTGCGATAATCCTGCTGAGACTTCAGTCAGAAGTATGCCGAATCATCTAGATTGCTCTTTTCGAGCGATTTAATGCGAAAAAACAAGTTTTCTGGCGTTTTCAACATTCCACAGTGCGTTTGGTAAGCAGAACCGGCGATATCTTGATTTTCGAGGGGTTTCCAGCTGAGATATGCATTTTCAGCGATAATCTTGGTGAGTCTTCTTTCAGAAGTATGCAGAATCTTCCAGATCGCACTTTTCGAGCTACTGAATGCGAGAAACACGTTATCTGGTGTTTTCACCACTCCACAGTGCGTTTGATATTCCGAACCGGCGATATCTTGATTTTCGTGGTGTTTCCAGCTGAGATATGCATTTTCAGCGATAATCTTGGTGAGTCTTCTGTCAGACGAATGCAGAATCTTCGAGATCGCTCTTTTCGAGCTATTTAATGCTAGAAACACGTTATCCGGGGTTTTCACCACTCCACAGTGCGTTTGATATGCAGAACCGGCGATATCTTGATTTTCGTGGTGTTTCCAGCTGAGATATGCATTTTCAGCGATAATCTTGGTGAGTCTTCTTTCAGAAGTATGCAGAATGTTCGAGATCGCTCTTTTCGAGCTATTTAATGCGAGAAACCCGTTATCCGGTGTTTTCACCACTCCACAGTGCGTTTGATATGCAGCACCAGCGACATCTTGGATTTCGTCGGGTTTCAAGCTGAGACATGCATTTTCTACGATAATCTTGGTGAGACTTCTGTCAGAAGTATGCAGAATCTTCGAGATTGTTCTGTTCGAGCTACATAATGCGAGAAACACGTTATCTGGTGTTTTCACCACTCCACAGTGCGTTTGATATGCAGACCCGGCGACATCTTGGCTTTCGTCGGGTATCAAGCTGAGATATGCATTTTCTACGATAATCTTGGTGAGTCTTCTGTCAGAAGTATGCAGAATCTTCGAGATCGCTCTTTTCGAGCTATTTAATGCGACAAACTCGTTATCCGGTGTTTTCACCACTCCACAGTGCGTGTGATATGCAGAACCGGCGACATCTTGATTTTCGTGAGGTTTCAAGCTCAGATATGCATTTTCTGCGATAATCTTGGTGAGACTTCTGTCCGAAGTATGCAGAATCATCGAGATCGCACTTTTCGAGCTATTTAATGCGAGAAACACGTTATCTGGTGTTTTCACCACTCCACAGTGCGTATGATATGCAGAACCGACGATAACTTGGTTTCCGTGGGGTTTCAAGCTGAGATATGCATTTTCTGCGATAATCTTGGTGAGACTTCTGTCCGAAGCATGCAGAACTATCGAGATCGCACTTTTCGAGCTATTTAACGCGAGAAACACGTTATCTGGTGTTTTCACCACTCCACAGTGCGAATGATATGCATAACCAGCGTTATCTTATTTTTCGTGGGGTTTCAAGCTGAGATATGCATTTTCTGCGATAAACTTGGTGAGACTTCTTACCGAAGTATGCTTAATCACCGAGATCGCTCGTTTCGAGCTATTTAATGCGAGAAACACGTTATCTGCAGTTTTCACCACTCCACAGTGCGTATGATATGCAGAACCGACGATAACTTGGTTTTCGTGGGGTTTCAAGCTCAGCTATGCATTTTCTGCGATAATTTTGGTGAGACTTCTGTCCGAAGTATGCAGTATCATCGATATCGCTCTTTTCGACCTATTTAATGCGAGAAACACGTTATCTGCTGTTTTCACCACTCCACAGTGCGTTTGATATGCAGAACCGGCGTCATCTTGATTTTCGTGGGGTTTCAAGCTGAGATATGCATTTTCTGCGATAATCTTTGTGAGACTTCTGTCCGAAGTATGCTTAATCATCGAGATCGCTCGTATCGAGCTATTTAATGCGAGAAACACTTTATCTGGTGTTTTCAGCACTCCACAGTGCGTTTTATATGCAGAACCAGCGATATCTTGGTTTTCGTGGGGTTTCAAGCTGAGATATGCATTTTCTGCGATAATCTTGGTGAGACTTCTGTCCGAAGTATGCTTAATCATCGAGATCGCTCGTATCGAGCTATTTAATGCGAGAAACACGTTATCTGGTGTTATCACCACTCCACAGTTGGTTTGATATGCAGAACCGGAGATATCTTGGTTTTCGTGGGGTTTCAAGCTGAGATATGCATATTCTGCGATAATCTTGGTGAGACTTCTGTCCGAAGTATGCAGAATCATCGAGATCGCTCTTTTCGAGCTATTTAATGCGAGAAACACGTTATTTGGTGTTTTCACCACTCCACAGTGCGTATGATATGCAGAACCGACGATATCTTGGTTCTCGTGGGGTTTCAAGCTGAGACATGCATTTTCTGCGATAATCTTGGTGAGACTTCTGTCCGAAGTATGCAGAATCATCGAGATCGCACATTTCGAGATATTTAATGCGAGAAACACGTTATCTGGTGTTTTCACCACTCCACAGTGCGTATGATATGCAGAACCGACGATATCTTGGTTTTCGTGGGGTTTCAAGCTCAGATATGCATTTTCTGCGATAATCTTGGTGAGACTTCTGTCCGAAGTATGCTTAATCACCGAGATCGCTCGTTTCGAGCTATTTAATGCGAGAAACACGTTATCTGGTGTTTTCACCACTCCACAGTGCGTATGATATGCAGAACCGGCGATAACTTGGTTTTCGTGGGGTTTCAAGCTGAGATATGCATTTTCTGCATTAATATTGGTGAGACTTCTGTCCGAAGTATGCAGTATCATCGATATCGCTCTTTTCGAGCTATGTAATGCGAGAAACACGTTATCTGGTGTTTTGACCACTCCACAGTGCGTTTGATATGCAGAACCAGCGATATCTTGGTTTTCGTGGGGTTTCAAGCTGAGATATGCATTTTTTACGATAATCATGGTGATACTTCTGTCCGTAGGATGCAGAAACATCGAGATCGCTCTATTCGAGCTATTTAATGCGAGAAACACTTTATCTGGTGTTTTCAGCACTCCACAGTGCGTTTTATATGCAGCACCAGCGATATCTTGGTTTTCGTGGGGTTTCAAGCTGAGATATGCATTTTCTGCGATAATCTTGGTGAGACTTCTGTCCGAAGTATGCAGAATCATCGAGATCGCTCTTTTCGAGCTATTTAATGCGAGAAACACGTTATCTGGTGTTTTCACCACTCCACAGTGCGTATGATATGCAGAACCGACGATATCTTGGTTCTCGTGGGGTTTCAAGCTGAGATATGCATTTTCTGCGATAATCTTGGTGAGACTTCTGTCCGAAGTATGCTTAATCATCGAGATCGCTCTATTCGAGCTATTTAATGCGAGAAACACTTTATCTGGTGTTTTCAGCACTCCACAGTGCGTTTTATATGCAGCACCAGCGATATCTTGGTTTTCGTTCGGTTTCAAGCTGAGATATGCATTTTCTGCGATAATCTTGGTGAGACTTCTGTCCGAAGTATGCTTAATCATCGAGATCGTTCGTATCGAGCTATTTAATGCGAGAAACACGTTATCTGGTGTTATCACCACTCCACAGTTGGTTTGATATGCAGAACCGGAGATATCTTGGGTTTCGTGGGGTTTCAAGCTCAGATATGCATTTTCTGCGATAATCTTGGTGAGACTTCTGTCCGAAGTATGCTTGATCACCGAGATCGCTCGATTCTAGCTATTTAATGCGAGAAACACGTTATCTGCAGTTTTCACCACTCCACAGTGCGTATGATATGCAGAACCGACGATAACTTGGTTTTCGTGGGGTTTCAAGCTCAGCTATGCATTTTCTGCGATATTCTTGGTGATACTTCTGTCCGAAGTATGCAGAAACATCGAGATCGCTCTTTTCGACCTATTTAATGCGAGAAACACGTTATCTGCTGTTTTCACCACTCCACAGTGCGTTTGATATGCAGAACCGGCGACATCTTGATTTTCGTGAGGTTTCAAGCTGAGATATGCATTTTCTGCGATAATATTGGTGAGACTTCTGTCCGAAGTATGCAGTATCATCGATATCGCTCTTTTCGAGCTATGTAATGCGAGAAACACGTTATCTGGTGTTTTGACCACTCCACAGTGCGTTTGATATGCAGAACCAGCGATATCTTGGTTTTCGTGGGGTTTCAAGCTGAGATATGCATTTTTTACGATAATCATGGTGAGACTTCTGTCCGAAGTATGCTTAATCATCGAGATCGCACTTTTCGAGCTACTTAATTCGAGAAACACGTTATCTGGTGTTTTCTCCACTCCATAGTGCGTATGATATGCAGAACCGACGATATCTTGGTTTTCGTGGGGCTTCAAGGTCAGATATGCATTTTCTGCGATAATCTTGGTGAGACTTCTGTCCGAAGTATGCAGAATCATCGAGATCGCTCTTTTCGAGCTATTTAATGCGAGAAACACGTTATCTGGTGTTTTCACCACTCCACAGTGCGTATGATATGCAGAACCGACGATATCTTGGTTCTCGTGGGGTTTCAAGCTGAGATATGCATTTTCTGCGATAATCTTGGTGAGACTTCTGTCCGAAGTATGCTTAATCATCGAGATCGCTCTATTCGAGCTATTTAATGCGAGAAACACTTTATCTGGTGTTTTCAGCACTCCACAGTGCGTTTTATATGCAGAACCAGCGATATCTTGGTTTTCGTGGGGTTTCAAGCTGAGATATGCATTTTCTGCGATAATCTTGGTGAGACTTCTGTCCGAAGTATGCTTAATCATCGAGATCGCTCGTATCGAGCTATTTAATGCGAGAAACACGTTATCTGGTGTTATCACCACTCCACAGTTGGTTTGATATGCAGAACCGGAGATATCTTGGTTTTCGTGGGGTTTCAAGCTGAGATATGCATATTCTGCGATAATCTTGGTGAGACTTCTGTCCGAAGTATGCAGAATCATCGAGATCGCTCTTTTCGAGCTATTTAATGCGAGAAACACGTTATTTGGTGTTTTCATTACTCCACAGTGCGTATGATATGCAGAACCGACGATATCTTGGTTCTCGTGGGGTTTCAAGCTGAGATATGCATTTTCTGCGATAATCTTGGTGAGACTTCTGTCCGAAGTATGCAGAATCATCGAGATCGCACATTTCGAGATATTTAATGCGAGAAACACGTTATCTGGTGTTTTCACCACTCCACAGTGCGTATGATATGCAGAACCGACGATATCTTGGTTTTCGTGGGGTTTCAAGCTCAGATATGCATTTTCTGCGATAATCTTGGTGAGACTTCTGTCCGAAGTATGCTTAATCACCGAGATCGCTCGTTTCGAGCTATTTAATGCGAGAAACACGTTATCTGCAGTTTTCACCACTCCACAGTGCGTATGATATGCAGAACCGACGATAACTTGGTTTTCGTGGGGTTTCAAGCTCAGCTATGCATTTTCTGCGATAATCTTGGTGATACTTCTGTCCGAAGTATGCAGAAACATCGAGATCGCTCTTTTCGACCTATTTAATGCGAGAAACACGTTATCTGCTGTTTTCACCACTCCACAGTGCGTTTGATATGCAGAACCGGCGACATCTTGATTTTCGTGAGGTTTCAAGCTGAGATATGCATTTTCTGCGATAATATTGGTGAGACTTCTGTCCGAAGTATGCTGAATCATCGAGATCGCTCGTTTCGAGCTATTTAATGCGAGAAACACGTTATCTGGTGTTTTCACCACTCCACAGAGCGTTTGATATGCAGAACCGGCGATATCTTGGTTTTCGTGGGTTTTCACGCTGAGATATGCATTTTCTGCGATAATCTTGGTGAGACTTCTGTCCGAAGTATGCAGAATCATCGAGATCGTTCTTTTCGAGATATTTAATGCGAGAAACACGTTATCTGGTGTTTTCACCACTCCACAGTGCGTATGATATGCAGAACCGGCGATAACTTGGTTTTCGTGGGGTTTCAAGCTGAGATATGCATTTTCTGCGATAATATTGGTGAGACTTCTGTCCGAAGTATGCAGTATCATCGATATCGCTCTTTTCGAGCTATGTAATGCGAGAAACACGTTATCTGGTGTTTTGACCACTCCACAGTGCGTTTGATATGCAGAACCAGCGATATCTTGGTTTTCGTGGGGTTTCAAGCTGAGATATGCATTTTTTACGATAATCATGGTGATACTTCTGTCCGTAGGATGCAGAAACATCGAGATCGCTCTTTTCGACCTATTTAATGCGAGAAACAAGTTATCTGGTGTTTTCACCACTCCACAGTGCGTTTGATATGCAGAACCAGCGATATCTTGGTTTTCGTGGGGTTTCAAGCTGAGATATGCATTTTTTACGATAATCATGGTGAGACTTCTGTCCGAAGGATGCAGAATCATCGAGATCGTTCGTTTCGAGCTATTTAACGCGAGAAACACGTTATCTGGTGTTTTCACCACACCACAGTGCGTATGATATGCATAACCGGCGATATCTTGGTTTTCGTGGGGTTTCAAGCTGAGATACGCATTTTCTGCGATAAACTTGGTGAGACTTCTGTCCGAAGTATGCTTAATCATCGAGATCGCTCGTTTCGAGCTATTTAATGCGAGAAACACGTTATCTGGTGTTTTCACCCCTCCACAGTGCGTATGATATGCATAACCGACGATATCTTGGTTTTCGTGGGGCTTCAAGGTCAGATATGCATTTTCTGCGATAATCTTGGTGAGACTTCTGTCCGAAGTATGCAGAATCATCGAGATCGCACTTTTCGAGCTATCTAATGCGAGAAACACGTTATCTGGTGTTTTCACCACTCCACAGTGCGTTTGATATGCAGAACCGGCGATATCTTGGTTTTCGTGGTGTTTCAAGCTGAGATATGCATGTTTTACGATAATCTTGGTGAGACTTCTGTCCGAAGTATGCTTAATCATCGAGATCGCTCTATTCGAGCTATTTAATGCGAGAAACACTTTATCTGGTGTTTTCAGCACTCCACAGTGCGTTTTATATGCAGAACCAGCGATATCTTGGTTTTCGTGGGGTTTCAAGCTGAGATATGCATTTTCTGCGATAATCTTGGTGAGACTTCTGTCCGAAGTATGCTTAATCATCGAGATCGCTCGTATCGAGCTATTTAATGCGAGAAACACGTTATCTGGTGTTTTCACCACTCCACAGTTGGTTTGATATGCAGAACCGGAGATATCTTGGTTTTCGTGGGGTTTCAAGCTGAGATATGCATTTTCTGCGATAATCGTGGTGAGACTTCTGTCCGAAGTATGCAGAATCATCGAGATCGCTCTTTGCGAGCTATTTAATGCGAGAAACACGTTGTCTGGTGTTTTCACCACTCCACAGTGCGTATGATATGCAGAACCGACGATATCTTGGTTCTCGTTGGGTTTCAAGCTGAGATATGCATTTTCTGCGGTAATCTTGGTGAGACTTCTGTCCGAAGTATGCAGAATCATCGAGATCGCACATTTCGAGATATTTAATGCGAGAATCACGTTATCTGGTGTTTTCACCACTCCACAGTTGGTTTGATATGCAGAACCGCAGATATCTTGGTTTTCGTGAGGTTTCAAGGTGAGATATGCATTTTTTGCGATAATCTTGGTGAGACTTCAGTCAGAAGTATGCAGAATCATCTAGATCGCTCTTGTCGAGATATTTATTGCAAAAAAACAAGTTTCCTGGTGTTTTCAACATTCCACAGTGCGTTTGATATGCAGAACCGGCGATATCTTGGCTTTCGTCGTGTATCAAGCTGGGATATGCATTTTCTACGATAATCTTGGTGAGACTTATGTCAGAAGTATGCAGAATCATCGGGATCACTCTTTTCGAGCCATTTAATGCGACAAACACGTCATCTGGTTGTTTTCACCACTCCACAGTGTGTTTGATATGCAGAACCGGCGACATCTTGGCTTTCGTCGGGTATCAAGCTGAGATATGCATTTTCTACGATAATCTTGGTGAGACTTCTGTCAGAACTATGCAGAATCATCGGGATCGCTCTTTTCGAGCCATTTAATGCGACAAACACGTCATCTGGTTGTTTTCACCACTCCATAGTGCGTTTGAAATGCAGAACCGGCGTCATCTTGATTTTCGTGAGGTTTCAAGCTGAGATTTGCATTTTCTGCGATAATCTTGGTGAGACTTCATTCAGAAGTATGCAGAATCATCTAGATCGCTCTTGTCGAGCTATTTAATGCAAAAAAACAAGTTTCCTGGAGTTTTCAACATTCCACAGTGCGTTTGATATGCAGAACCGGCGATATCTTGGCATTCGTCGGGTATCAAGCTGCGATATGCATTTTCTACGATAATCTTGGTGAGACTTCTGTCAGAAGTATGCAGAATCATCGGGATCGCTCTTCTCGAGCCATTTAATGCGACAAACACGTCATCTGGTTGTTTTCACCACTCCACAGTGCGTTTGATATGCAGAACCGGCGACATCTTGGCTTTCGTCGGGTATCAAGCTGGGATATGCATTTTCTACGATAATCTTGGTGAGACTTCTGTCAGAAGTATGCAGAATCATCTAGATCGCACTTGTCGAGCTATTTAATGAAAAAAAACAAGTTTCCTGGTGTTTTCAACATTCCACAGTGCGCTTGATATGCAGAACCGGCGATATCTTGATTTTCGCTGTGTTTCAATCTGAGATATGCATTTTCTGCGATAATCTTGGTGAGTCTTCTGTCAGAAGTATGCAGAATCATCGAGATCCCTCTTTTCGGGTTATTTGATGCGAGAAACACGTTATCTGGTGTTTTCACCACTCCACAGTGCGTTTGATATGCAGAACCGGCGACATTGTGGCTTTCGTTGGGTATCAAGCTGAGATATGCATTTTCTACGATAATCTTGGTGAGACTTCAGTCACAAGTATGCAGAATCATCTAGATCGCTCTTGTCGAGATATTTAATGCAAAAAAACTAGTTTCCTGGTGTTTTCAACATTCCACAGTGCGTTTGATATGCAGAACCGGCGATATCTTGGCTTTCGTCGGGTATCAAGCTGGGATATGCATTTTCTAAGATAATCTTGGTGAGACTTCTGTCAGAAGTATGCAGAATCATCGGGATCGCTCTTTTCGTGCTGTTTAATGCGAAAAACACGTTATCTGGCTGTTTTCACCACTCCACAGTGCGTTTGATATGCAGAACCGGCGTCATCTTGATTTTCGTGAGGTTTCAAGCTGAGATATGCATTTTCTGCGATAATCTTGGTGAGACTTCTGTCCGAAGTATGCAGAATCATCGAGATCGCTCTTTTCGAGCTATTTAATGCGAGAAACACGTTATCTGGTGTTTTCACCACTCCACAGTGCGTTTGATATGCAGAACCAGCGATATCTTGGTTTTCGTGGGGTTTCAAGCTCAGATATGCATTTTCTGCGATAATCTTGATGTGACTTCTGTCCGAAGTATGCCGAATCATCGAGATCGCACTTTTCGAGCTATTTTATGCGAGAAACACGTTATTTGGTGTTTTCACCACTCCACAGTGCGTTTGATATGCAGAACCGGCGATATCTTGGTTTTCGTGGGGTTTCAAGCTGAGATATGCATTTTCTGCGATAATCGTGGTGAGACTTCTGTCCGAAGTATGCAGAATCATCGAGATCGCTCTTTTCGAGCTATTTAATGCGAGAAACACGTTGTCTGGTGTTTTCACCACTCCACAGTGCGTATGATATGCAGAACCGACGATATCTTGGTTCTCGTGGGGTTTCAAGCTGAGATATGCATTTCCTGCGATAATCTTGGTGAGACTTCTGTCCGAAGTATGCAGAATCATCGAGATCGCACATTTCGAGATATTTAATGCGAGAAACAAGTTATCTGGTGTTTTCACCACTCCACAGTGCGTTTGATATGCAGAACCAGCGATATCTTGGTTTTCGTGGGGTTTCAAGCTGAGATATGCATTTTTTACGATAATCATGGTGAGACTTCTGTCCGAAGTATGCAGAACCATCGAGATCGTTCGTTTCGAGCTATTTAACGCGAGAAACACGTTATCTGGTGTTTTCACCACTCCACAGTGCGTATGATATGCATAACCGACGATATCTTGGTTTTCGTGGGGCTTCAAGGTCAGATATGCATTTTCTGCGATAATCTTGGTGAGACTTCTGTCCGAAGTATGCAGAATCATCGAGATCGCACTTTTCGAGCTATCTAATGCGAGAAACACGTTATCTGGTGTTTTCACCACTCCACAGTGCGTTTGATATGCAGAACCGGCGATATCTTGGTTTTCGTGGGGTTTCAAGCTGAGATATGCATGTTTTACGATAATCTTGGTGAGACTTCTGTCCGAAGTATGCTTAATCATCGAGATCGCTCTATTCGAGCTATTTAATGCGAGAAACACTTTATCTGGTGTTTTCAGCACTCCACAGTGCGTTTTATATGCAGAACCAGCGATATCTTGGTTTTCGTGGGGTTTCAAGCTGAGATATGCATGTTTTACGATAATCTTGGTGAGACTTCTGTCCGAAGTATGCTTAATCATCGAGATCGCTCTATTCGAGCTATTTAATGCGAGAAACACTTTATCTGGTGTTTTCACCACACCACAGTGCGTATGATATGCATAACCGGCGATATCTTGGTTTTCGTGGGGTTTCAAGCTGAGATACGCATTTTCTGCGATAAACTTGGTGAGACTTCTGTCCGAAGTATGCTTAATCATCGAGATCGCTCGTTTCGAGCTATTTAATGCGAGAAACACGTTATCTGGTGTTTTCACCACTCCACAGTGCGTATGATATGCATAACCGACGATATCTTGGTTTTCGTGGGGCTTCAAGGTCAGATATGCATTTTCTGCGATATTCTTGGTGAGACTTCTGTCCGAAGTATGCAGAATCATCGAGATCGCACTTTTCGAGCTATTTTATGCGAGAAACACGTTATTTGGTGTTTTCACCACTCCACAGTGCGTTTGATATGCAGAACCGGCGATATCTTGGTTTTCGTGGGGTTTCAAGCTGAGATATGCATTTTCTGCGATAATCGTGGTGAGACTTCTGTCCGAAGTATGCAGAATCATCGAGATCGCTCTTTTCGAGCTATTTAATGCGAGAAACACGTTGTCTGGTGTTTTCACCACTCCACAGTGCGTATGATATGCAGAACCGACGATATCTTGGTTCTCGTGGGGTTTCAAGCTGAGATATGCATTTCCTGCGATAATCTTGGTGAGACTTCTGTCCGAAGTATGCAGAATCATCGAGATCGCACATTTCGAGATATTTAATGCGAGAAACAAGTTATCTGGTGTTTTCACCACTCCACAGTGCGTTTGATATGCAGAACCAGCGATATCTTGGTTTTCGTGGGGTTTCAAGCTGAGATATGCATTTTTTACGATAATCATGGTGAGACTTCTGTCCGAAGTATGCAGAACCATCGAGATCGTTCGTTTCGAGCTATTTAACGCGAGAAACACGTTATCTGGTGTTTTCACCACTCCACAGTGCGTATGATATGCATAACCGACGATATCTTGGTTTTCGTGGGGCTTCAAGGTCAGATATGCATTTTCTGCGATAATCTTGGTGAGACTTCTGTCCGAAGTATGCAGAATCATCGAGATCGCACTTTTCGAGCTATCTAATGCGAGAAACACGTTATCTGGTGTTTTCACCACTCCACAGTGCGTTTGATATGCAGAACCGGCGATATCTTGGTTTTCGTGGGGTTTCAAGCTGAGATATGCATGTTTTACGATAATCTTGGTGAGACTTCTGTCCGAAGTATGCTTAATCATCGAGATCGCTCTATTCGAGCTATTTAATGCGAGAAACACTTTATCTGGTGTTTTCAGCACTCCACAGTGCGTTTTATATGCAGAACCAGCGATATCTTGGTTTTCGTGGGGTTTCAAGCTGAGATATGCATGTTTTACGATAATCTTGGTGAGACTTCTGTCCGAAGTATGCTTAATCATCGAGATCGCTCTATTCGAGCTATTTAATGCGAGAAACACTTTATCTGGTGTTTTCACCACACCACAGTGCGTATGATATGCATAACCGGCGATATCTTGGTTTTCGTGGGGTTTCAAGCTGAGATACGCATTTTCTGCGATAAACTTGGTGAGACTTCTGTCCGAAGTATGCTTAATCATCGAGATCGCTCGTTTCGAGCTATTTAATGCGAGAAACACGTTATCTGGTGTTTTCACCACTCCACAGTGCGTATGATATGCATAACCGACGATATCTTGGTTTTCGTGGGGCTTCAAGGTCAGATATGCATTTTCTGCGATATTCTTGGTGAGACTTCTGTCCGAAGTATGCAGAATCATCGAGATCGCACTTTTCGAGCTATCTAATGCGAGAAACACGTTATCTGGTGTTTTCACCACTCCACAGTGCGTTTGATATGCAGAACCGGCGATATCTTGGTTTTCGTGGGGTTTCAAGCTGAGATATGCATGTTTTACGATAATCTTGGTGAGACTTCTGTCCGAAGTATGCTTAATCATCGAGATCGCTCTATTCGAGCTATTTAATGCGAGAAACACTTTATCTGGTGTTTTCAGCACTCCACAGTGCGTTTTATATGCAGAACCAGCGATATCTTGGTTTTCGTGGGGTTTCAAGCTGAGATATGCATTTTCTGCGATAATCTTGGTGAGACTTCTGTCCGAAGTATGCTTAATCATCGAGATCGCTCGTATCGAGCTATTTAATGCGAGAAACACGTTATCTGGTGTTTTCACCACTCCACAGTTGGTTTGATATGCAGAACCGGAGATATCTTGGTTTTCGTGGGGTTTCAAGCTCAGATATGCATTTTCAGCGATAATCGTGGTGAGACTTCTGTCCGAAGTATGCAGAATCATCGAGATCGCTCTTTGCGAGCTATTTAATGCGAGAAACACGTTGTCTGGTGTTTTCACCACTCCACAGTGCGTATGATATGCAGAACCGACGATATCTTGGTTCTCGTTGGGTTTCAAGCTGAGATATGCATTTTCTGCGGTAATCTTGGTGAGACTTCTGTCCGAAGTATGCCGAATCATCGAGATCGCACTTTTCGAGCTATTTTATGCGAGAAACACGTTATTTGGTGTTTTCACCACTCCACAGTGCGTTTGATATGCAGAACCGGCGATATCTTGGTTTTCGTGGGGTTTCAAGCTGAGATATACATTTTCTGCGATAATCGTGGTGAGACTTCTGTCCGAAGTATGCAGAATCATCGAGATCGCTCTTTTCGAGCTATTTAATGCGAGAAACACGTTGTCTGGTGTTTTCAGCACTCCACAGTGCGTTTTATATGCAGAACCAGCGATATCTTGGTTTTCGTGGGGTTTCAAGCTGAGATATGCATTTTCTGCGATAATCTTGGTGAGACTTCTGTCCGAAGTATGCTTAATCATCGAGATCGCTCGTATCGAGCTATTTAATGCGAGAAACACGTTATCTGGTGTTTTCACCACTCCACAGTTGGTTTGATATGCAGAACCGGAGATATCTTGGTTTTCGTGGGGTTTCAAGCTGAGATATGCATTTTCTGCGATAATCGTGGTGAGACTTCTGTCCGAAGTATGCAGAATCATCGAGATCGCTCTTTGCGAGCTAATTAATGCGAGAAACACGTTGTCTGGTGTTTTCACCACTCCACAGTGCGTATGATATGCAGAACCGACGATATCTTGGTTCTCGTTGGGTTTCAAGCTGAGATATGCATTTTCTGCGGTAATCTTGGTGAGACTTCTGTCCGAAGTATGCAGAATCATCGAGATCGCACATTTCGAGATATTTAATGCGAGAAACACGTTATCTGGTGTTTTCACCACTCCACAGTTGGTTTGATATGCAGAACCGCAGATATCTTGGTTTTCGTGGGGTTTCAAGCTCAGATATGCATTTTCTGCGATAATCTTGATGAGACTTCTGTCCGAAGTATGCAGAATCATCGAGATCGCACATTTCGAGATATTTAATGCGAGAAACACGTTATCTGGTGCTTTCACCACTCCACAGTTGGTTTGATATGCAGAACCGCAGATATCTTGGTTTTCGTGGGGTTTTAAGCTGAGATATGCATTTTCTGCGATAATCTTGGTGAGACTTCTGTCCGAAGTATGCCGAATCATCGAGATCGCACTTTTCGAGCTATTTTATGCGAGAAACACGATATCTGGTGTTTTCACCACTCCACAGTGCGTATGATATGCAGCACCGACGATAACTTGGTTTTCGTGGGGTTTCAAGCTCAGATATGCATTTTCTGCGATAATCTTGGTGAGACTTCTGTCCGAAGTATGCAGAATCATCGAGATCGCTCTTTTCGAGCCATTTAATGCGACAAACACGTCATCTGGTTGTTTTCACCACTCCATAGTGCGTTTGAAATGCAGAACCGGCGTCATCTTGATTTTCGTGAGGTTTCAAGCTGAGATTTGCATTTTCTGCGATAATCTTGGTGAGACTTCATTCAGAAGTATGCAGAATCATCTAGATCGCTCTTGTCGAGCTATTTAATGCAAAAAAACAAGTTTCCTGGAGTTTTCAACATTCCACAGTGCGTTTGATATGCAGAACCGGCGATATCTTGGCATTCGTCGGGTATCAAGCTGCGATATGCATTTTCTACGATAATCTTGGTGAGACTTCTGTCAGAAGTATGCAGAATCATCGGGATCGCTCTTCTCGAGCCATTTAATGCGACAAACACGTCATCTGGTTGTTTTCACCACACCACAGTGCGTTTGATATGCAGAACCGGCGACATCTTGGCTTTCGTCGGGTATCAAGCTGAGATATGCATTTTCTACGATAATCTTGGTGAGACTTCTGTCAGAACTATGCAGAATCATCGGGATCGCTCTTTTCGAGCCATTTAATGCGACAAACACGTCATCTGGTTGTTTTCACCACTCCATAGTGCGTTTGAAATGCAGAACCGGCGTCATCTTGATTTTCGTGAGGTTTCAAGCTGAGATTTGCATTTTCTGCGATAATCTTGGTGAGACTTCATTCAGAAGTATGCAGAATCATCTAGATCGCTCTTGTCGAGCTATTTAATGCAAAAAAACAAGTTTCCTGGAGTTTTCAACATTCCACAGTGCGTTTGATATGCAGAACCGGCGATATCTTGGCATTCGTCGGGTATCAAGCTGCGATATGCATTTTCTACGATAATCTTGGTGAGACTTCTGTCAGAAGTATGCAGAATCATCGGGATCGCTCTTCTCGAGCCATTTAATGCGACAAACACGTCATCTGGTTGTTTTCACCACTCCACAGTGCGTTTGATATGCAGAACCGGCGACATCTTGGCTTTCGTCGGGTATCAAGCTGAGATATGCATTTTCTACGATAATCTTGGTGAGACTTCTGTCAGAAGTATGCAGAATCATCTAGATCGCTCTTGTCGAGCTATTTAATGAAAAAAAACAAGTTTCCTGGTGTTTTCAACATTCCACAGTGCGCTTGATATGCAGAACCGGCGATATCTTGATTTTCGTGGTGTTTCAATCTGAGATATGCATTTTCTGCGATAATCTTGGTGAGTCTTCTGTCAGAAGTATGCAGAATCATCGAGATCCCTCTTTTCGGGTTATTTGATGCGAGAAACACGTTATCTGGTGTTTTCACCACTCCACAGTGCGTTTGATATGCAGAACCGGCGACATTGTGGCTTTCGTTGGGTATCAAGCTGAGATATGCATTTTCTACGATAATCTTGGTGAGACTTCAGTCAGAAGTATGCAGAATCATCTAGATCGCTCTTGTCGAGATATTTAATGCAAAAAAACAAGTTTCCTGGTGTTTTCAACATTCCACAGTGCGTTTGATATGCAGAACCGGCGATATCTTGGCTTTCGTCGGGTATCAAGCTGGGATATGCATTTTCTAAGATAATCTTGGTGAGACTTCTGTCAGAAGTATGCAGAATCATCGGGATCGCTCTTTTCGTGCTATTTAATGCGAAAAACACGTTATCTGGCTGTTTTCACCACTCCACAGTGCGTTTGATATGCAGAACCGGCGTCATCTTGATTTTCGTGAGGTTTCAAGCTGAGATATGCATTTTCTGCGATAATCTTGGTGAGACTTCTGTCCGAAGTATGCAGAATCATCGAGATCGCTCTTTTCGAGCTATTTAATGCGAGAAACACGTTATCTGGTGTTTTCACCACTCCACAGTGCGTTTGATATGCAGAACCAGCGATATCTTGGTTTTCGTGGGGTTTCAAGCTCAGATATGCATTTTCTGCGATAATCTTGATGAGACTTCTGTCCGAAGTATGCCGAATCATCGAGATCGCACTTTTCGAGCTATTTTATGCGAGAAACACGTTATTTGGTGTTTTCACCACTCCACAGTGCGTTTGATATGCAGAACCGGCGATATCTTGGTTTTCGTGGGGTTTCAAGCTGAGATATGCATTTTCTGCGATAATCGTGGGGAGACTTCTGTCCGAAGTATGCAGAATCATCGAGATCGCTCTTTTCGAGCTATTTAATGCGAGAAACACGTTGTCTGGTGTTTTCACCACTCCACAGTGCGTATGATATGCAGCACCGACGATAACTTGGTTTTCGTGGGGTTTCAAGCTCAGATATGCATTTTCTACGATAATCTTGGTGAGACTTCTGTCAGAACTATGCAGAATCATCGGGATCGCACTTTTCGAGCCATTTAATGCGACAAACACGTCATCTGGTTGTTTTCACCACTCCATAGTGCGTTTGAAATGCAGAACCGGCGCCATCTTGATTTTCGTGAGGTTTCAAGGTGAGATATGCATTTTTTGCGATAATATTGGTGAGACTTCAGTCAGAAGTATGCAGAATCATCTAGATCGCTCTTGTCGAGATATTTAATGCAAAAAAACAAGTTTCCTGGTGTTTTCAACATTCCACAGTGCGTTTGATATGCAGAACCGGCGATATCTTGGCTTTCGTCGGGTATCAAGCTGAGATATGCATTTTCTACGATAATCATGGTGAGACTTCTGTCAGAACTATGCAGAATCATCGGGATCGCTCTTTTCGAGCCATTTAATGCGACAAACACGTCATCTGGTTGTTTTCACCACTCCACAGTGCGTTTGATATGCAGAACCGGCGACATCTTGGCTTTCGTCGGGTATCAAGCTGAGATATGCATTTTCTACGATAATCTTGGTGAGACTTCTGTCAGAACTATGCAGATTCATCGGGATCGCTCTTTTCGAGCCATTTAATGCGACAAACACGTCATCTGGTTGTTTTCACCACTCCATAGTGCGTTTGAAATGCAGAACCGGCGTCATCTTGGTTTTCGTGAGGTTTCAAGCTGAGATTTGCATTTTCTGCGATAATCTTGGTGAGACTTCATTCAGAAGTATGCAGAATCATCTAGATCGCTCTTGTCGAGCTATTTAATGCAAAAAAACTAGTTTCCTGGAGTTTTCAACATTCCACAGTGCGTTTGATATGCAGAACCGGCGATATCTTGGCATTCGTCGGGTATCAAGCTGCGATATGCATTTTCTACGATAATCTTGGTGAGACTTCTGTCAGAAGTATGCAGAATCATCGGGATCGCTCTTTTCGAGACATTTAATGCGACAAACACGTCATCTGGTTGTTTTCACCACTCCACAGTGCGTTTGATATGCAGAACCGGCGTCATCTTGATTTTCGTGAGGTTTCAAGGTGAGATATGCATTTTTTGCGATAATATTGGGGAGACTTCAGTCAGAAGTATGCAGAATCATCTAGATCGCTCGTTTCGAGCTACTTAATGCGAGAAACACGTGTTCTGGTGTTTTCACCACTCCACAGAACGTTTTATGTGCAGAACCGGCGACATCTTGGATTTCGTCGGGTTTCAAGCTGAGATATGCATTTTTGCGATTATCTTGTTGAGACTTCAGTCAGAAGTATGTAGAATCATCTAGATCGCTCATGTCGAGCTATTTAATGCAAAAAAACAAGTTTCCTGGTGTTATCAACATTCCACAGTGCGTTTGATATGCAGAGCCGGCGATAACTTGATTTTCGTGGTGTTTCCAGCTGAGATATGCATTTTCTACGATAATCTTGGTGAGACTACTGTCAGAAGTATGCAGAATCATCTAGATCGCTCTTTTCGAGCTATTTAATAAAAAAAAACAAGTTTCCTGTTGTTTTCAACATTTCACAGTGCGTTTGATATGCAGAACCGGCGATATCTTGATTTTCGTGGTGTTTCCAGCTGAGATATGCATTTTCTGCGATAATCTTGGTGAGTCTTCTGTCAGAAGTATGCAGAATCATCGAGATCCCTCTTTTCGGGTTATTTGATGCGAGAAACACGTTATCTGGTGTTTTCACCACTCCACAGTGCGTTTGATACGCAGAACCGGAAATATCTGGGTTTCGGTCGGGTTTCAAGCTGAGATATGCATTTTCTGCGATAAGCTTGGTGAGACTTCAGTCAGAAGTATGCAGAATCATCGGGATCGCTCTTTTCGAGCTATTTAATGCGAGAAACACGTTATCTGGTGTTTTCACCACTCCACTGTGCGTTTGATATGCAGAACCGGCGACATCTTTGATTTCGTCGGGGTTCAAGCTGACATATGCATTTTCTACGATAATCTTGGTGAGACTTCTGTCAGAAGTATGCAGAATCATCGGGATTGCTCTTTTCGAACTATTTAATGCGAGAAACACGTTTTCTGGTGTTTTCACAACTCCACAGTACGTTTGATGTGCCGAACCGGAGATAACTTGGTTTTCGTGAGGTTTCAAGCTGAGATATGTATTTTCTGCGATAATCTTTGTGGTACTTCAGTCAGAAGTATGCAGAATCATCTAGATCGCTCTTGGCGAGCTATTTAATGCAAAAAAACAAGATACCTGGTGTTTTCAACATTTCACAGTGCGTTTGATATGCAGAACCGGCGATATCTTGATTTTCGTGGTGTTTCCAGCTGAGATATGCATTTTCTGCGATAATCTTGGTGAGTCTTCTGTCAGAAGTATGCAGAATCATCGAGATTCCTCTTTTCGAGCTATTTAATGCGAGAAACACGTTATCTGGTGTTTTCACCACTCCACAGTGCGTTTGATATGCTGAACCGGCGACATTTTGGCTTTCGTCGGGTTTCAAGCTGAGATATGCATTTTCTGCGGCAATCTTGGTGAGCCTTCTGTCCGAAGTATGCAGAGTCATCGAGAACTCTCTTTTCGAGCTATTTAATGCGGGAAACACGTTATCTGGTGTTTTGACCACTCCACAGTGCGTTTGATATGTAGAGCCGCCGATAACTTGGTTTTCGTGGGGTTTCCAGCTGAGATATGCATTTTCTGCGATAATCTTGGTGAGTCTTCTCTCAGAAGTATGCAGATTCATCTAGATCGCTCTTTTCGAACTTTTTAATGCGACAAACACGTTTTCTGGTGTATTCACCACTCCACAGTACGTTTGATATGCAGAACCGGAAATATCTTGGTTTCGGTCGGGTTTCAAGCTGAGATATGCATTTTCTGCGATAATATTGGTGAGACTTCTGTCCGAAGTATGCAGAATCATCGATATCGCTCTTTTCGAGCTGTTTAATGCGAGAAACACGTTATCTGGTGTTTTCACCACCCCACAGTGCGTTTGATATGCAGAACCGGCGACATCTTGGATTTCGTCGGGTTTCAAGTTGAGATATGCATTTTCTGCGATAATATTGGTGAGACTTCTGTCCGAAGTATGCAGAATCATCGATACCGCTCGTTTCGAACTATTTAATGCGAAAAACCAAGTTTTCTGGTGTTTTGACCACTCCACAGTGCGTTTGATATGTAGAGCCGCCGATAACTTGGTTCACGTGGGGTTTCCAGCTGAAATATGCATTTTCTGCGATAATCTTTCTGAGACTTCTGTCAGAAGTATGCAGAATCATCGAGATCGCTCTATTCGAGTTATTTAATGCGAGAAACACGTTATCTGGTGTTTTCATCACTCTACAGGGCGTTTGATATGCAGAACCGGCGATATCTTGGTTTACGTGGGGTTTCCAGATGAGATATGCATTTTCAGTGGTAATCCTCATGATTCTTCTGTGACAAGTATGCAGAATCACCGAAATCGCTGTTTTCGTGCTATTTAATGCGAAATACGCGTTTTCTGGTGTATTCACCACTCCACAGTACGTTTGACATGCAGAATCGGAGATATCTTGGTTTCGGTCGGTTTTCAAGCTGAGATATGCATTTTCTGCGATAATACTGGTGGGACTTCAGTCAGAAGTATGCAGAATCATCTAGATCGCTCGTTTCGAGCTATTTAATGCGAAAAAACAAGTTTTCTGGTGTTTTGACCACTCCACAGTGCGTTTGATATGTAGAGCCGCCGATAACTTGGTTTTCGTGGGGTTTCAAGCTGAGATATGCATTTTCTGCGATAATACTGGTGGGACTTCAGTCAGAAGTATGCAGAATCATCTAGATCGCTCGTTTCGAGCTATTTAATGCGAAAAAACAAGTTTTCTGGTGTTTTGACCACTCCACAGTGCGTTTGATATGTAGAGCCGCCGATAACTTGGTTTTCGTGGGGTTTCAAGCTGAGATATGCATTTTTTACGATAATCTTGGTGAAACTTCTGTCCGAAGTATGCAGAATCATCGAGATCCCTCTTTTCGGGTTATTTGATGCGAGAAACACGTTATCTGGTGTTTTCACCACTCCACAGTGCGTTTGATACGCAGAACCGGCGACTTCGTGGCTTTCGTCGGGTATCAAGCTGAGATATGCATTCTCTACAATAATCTTGGTGAGAGTTCTGTCAGAAGTATGCAGAATCATCGGGATCGCTCTTTTCGAGTTATTTAATGCGAGAAACACGTTATCTGGTGTTTTCACCACTCCACAGTGCGTTTGATATGCAGAACCGGCGACATCTTGATTTTCGAGAGGTTTCCAGCTGAGATATGCATTTTCTGCGATAATCTTGGTGAGTCTTCTCTCAGAAGTATGCAGAATCATCTAGATCGCTCTTTTCGAACTTTTTAATGCGACAAACACGTTATATGGTGTTTTCACCACTCCACTGTGCGTTTGATATGTAGAACCGGCGACATCTTTGATTTCGTCGGGGTTCAAGATGACATATGCATTTTCTACGATAATCTTGGTGAGTCTTCTGTCAGAAGTATGCAGAATCATCGAGATTCCTCTTTTCGAGCTATTTAATGCGAGAAACACGTTATCTGGTGCTTTCACCACTCCACAGTGCGTTTGATATGCTGAACCGGCGACATCTTGGCTTTCGTCGGGTTTCAAGCTGGGATATGCATTTTCTGCGGCAATCTTGGTGAGCCTTCTGTCCGAAGTATGCAGAGTCATCGAAATCGCTCTTTTCGAGCTATTTAATGCGGGAAACACGTTATCTGGTGTTTTGACCACTCCACAGTGCGTTTGATATGTAGAGCCGCCGATAACTTGGTTTTCGTGGGGTTTCCAGCTGAGATATGCGTTTTCTGCGATAATCTTGGTGAGTCTTCTCTCAGAAGTATGCAGAATCATCGAGATCGCTCGTTTCGAGCTATTTAATGCGAGAAACACGTTATCTGGTGTTTTCACCACTCCACAGTGCGTTGGATGTGCAGAACCGGAGATATTTTGGTTTTCGTCGGGTTTCAATCTGAGATATGCATTTTCTACGATAAGCTTGGTGAGACATCTGTCCGAAGTATGCAGAATCATCTAGATCGCTCTTTTCGAGCTACTTAATGCGAGATACACGTTATCTGGTTGTTTTCACCACTCCACAGTGCGATTGATATACAGAACCGGCGACATCTTGATTCTCGTGAGGTTTCAAGCTGAGATATGCATTTTCTGCGATTATATTGGTGAGACTTCAGTCAGTTGTATGCAGAATCATCTAGATCGCTCTTTTCGGGCTATTTAATGCGAGAAACACGTTTTCTTGTGTTTTCACCACCCCACAGTGCGATTGATATGCAGAACCGGAGATATCTTGGTTTCGGTCGGGTTTCAAGCTGAGATATGCATTTTCTGCGATAATCTTGGTGAGACTTCAGTCAGAAGTATGCAGAATAATCGAGATCGCTCTTTTCGAGCTAGTTACTGCGAGAAACACGTCCTCTGGTGGTTTCACCACTCCACAGTGCGTCTGATATGCAGAACCGGCGATATCATGGTTTTCGTCGGGTTTCAAGCTGAGATATGCATTTTCAACGATAATCTTGGAGAGACTTCAGTCAGAAGTATGCAGAATCATCTAGATCGCTCGTTTCGAGCTATTTCATGCGAGAAACACGTTATCTGGTTGTTTTCACCACTCCACAGTGCGTTTGATATGCAGGACCGGCGATATCTTGATTTTCGTGATATTTCTAGCTGAGATATGCATTTTCTGCGATAATATTGGTGAGACTTCAGTCAGAAGTATGCAGAATCATCTAGATCGCTCGTTTCGAGCTATTTAATGCGAAAAAACAAGTTTTCTGGTGTTTTCAACATTCCGCAGTGCGTTTGATATGCCGAACCGGCGATATCTTGGTTTTCGTCGGGTTTCAAGCTGAGATATGCATTTTCTGCGATAATCTTGGAGAGACTTCAGTCAGAAGTATGCAGAATCATGGAGATCGCTCTTTTCGAGCTAGTTAATGCGAGAAACACGTTTTCTGGTTTTTTCACCACTCCACTGTGCGTCTGAAATGCAGAACCGGCGATATCTTGGCTTTCGTCGGGTATCAAGCTGAGACATGCATTTTCTGCGATAATCTTGGCGATTCTTCTGTCAGAAGTATGCATAATAATCGAGATCGCTCTTTTCGAGCTATTTAATGCGGGAAACACGTTATCTGGTGTATTGACCACTCCGCAGTGCATTTGATATGTAGAGCCGCCGATAACTTGGTTTTCGTGGGGTTCACAGCTGATATATGCATTTTCTGCGATAATCTTGGTGTTTCATCTATGAGAAGTATGCAGAATCATCGAGAACGCTCTTTTCGAGCTACTTAATGCGAGAAACACGTTTTCTGGTTTTTTCATCACTCCACTGTGCGTCTGAAATGCAGAACCGGCGATATCTTGGCTTTCGTCGGGTATCAAGCTGAGACATGCATTTTCTGCGATAATCTTGGCGATTCTTCTGTCAGAAGTATGCAGAATCATCGAGAACGCTCTTTTCGAGCTAGTTAATGCGAGAAACACGTTTTCTGGTGTTTTCAACATTCCGCAGTGCGTTTGATGTGCAGAACCGGCGATATCTTGATCTTCGTGGTGTTTCCAGCTGAGATATGCATTTTCTGCGATAATCTTGGTGCGACTTCTGTCAGAAGTATGCAGAATCATGGAGATCGCTCTTTTCGAGCTATTTAATGCGAGAAACACGTTATCTGGTGTATTGACCACTCCACAGTGCGTTTGATATGCAAAACCGGCGATATCTTGGTTTTCGTCGGGTTTCAAGCTGAGATATGCATTTTCAACGATAATCTTGGAGAGACTTCAGTCAGAAGTATGCAGAATCATCTAGATCGCTCGTTTCGAGCTATTTAATGCGAGAAACACGATATCTGGTTGTTTTCACCACTCCACAGTGCGTTTGATATGCAGAACCGGCGATATCTTGGCTTTCGTCGGGTATCAAGCTGAGACATGCATTTTCTGCGATAATCTTGGCGATTCTTCTGTCAGAAGTATGCAGAATCATCGAGAACGCTCTTTTCGAGCTAGTTAATGCGAGAAACACGTTTTCTGGTGTTTTCACCACTCCACAGTGCGTCTGATATGCAGAACCGGCGATATCTTGGTTTTCGTCGGGTTTCAAGCTGAGATATGCATTTTCAACGATTATCTTGGATAGACTTCAGTCAGAAGTATGCAGAATCATCTAGATCGCTCGTTTCGAGCTATTTAATGCGAGAAACACGTTATCTGGTTGTTTTCACCACTCCACAGTGCGGTTGATATGCAGGACCGGCGATATCTTGATTTTCGTGATATTTCTAGCTGAGATATGCATTTTCTGCGATAATATTGGTGAGACTTCAGTCAGAAGTATGCAGAATCATCTAGATCGCTCGTTTCGAGCTATTTAATGCGAAAAAACAAGTTTTCTGGTGTTTTCAACATTCCGCAGTGCGTTTGATGTGCAGAACCGGCGATATCTTGATCTTCGTGGTGTTTCCAGCTGAGATATGCATTTTCTGCGATAATCTTGGTGCGACTTCTGTCAGAAGTATGCAGAATCATGGAGATCGCTCTTTTCGAGCTATTTAATGCGAGAAACACGTTATCTGGTGTATTGACCACTCCACAGTGCGTTTGATATGCAAAACCGGCGATATCTTGGTTTTCGTCGGGTTTCAAGCTGAGATATGCATTTTCAACGATAATCTTGGAGAGACTTCAGTCAGAAGTATGCAGAATCATCTAGATCGCTCGTTTCGAGCTATTTAATGCGAGAAACACGTTATCTGGTTGTTTTCACCACTCCACAGTGCGTTTGATATGCAGGACCGGCGATATCTTGATTTTCGTGATATTTCTAGCTGAGATATGCATTTTCTGCGATAATATTGGTGAGACTTCAGTCAGAAGTATGCAGAATCATCTAGATCGCTCGTTTCGAGCTATTTAATGCGAAAAAAACAAGTTTTCTGGTGTTTTCAACATTCCGCAGTGCGTTTGATATGCCGAACCGGCGATATCTTGGTTTTCGTCGGGTTTCAAGCTGAGATATGCATTTTCAACGATAATCTTGGAGAGACTTCAGTCAGAAGTATGCAGAATCATCTAGATCGCTCTTTTCGAGCTATTTAATGCGAGAAACACGTTTTCTTGTGTTTTCACCACCCCACAGTGCGTTTGACATGCAGAAACGGAGATATCTTGGTTTTCGTGGGGTTTCCAGCTGAAATATGCATTTTCTGCGATAACTTGGTGTTTCATCTATGAGAAGTATGCAGAATCATAGAGAACGCTCTTTTCGAGCTACTTAATGCGAGAAACACGTTTTCTGGTTTTTTCACCACTCCACTGTGCGTCTGAAATGCAGAACCGGCGATATCTTGGCTTTCGTCGGGTTTCAAGCTGAGATATGCATTTTCAACGATTATCTTGGAGAGGCTTCAGTCAGAAGTATGCCGAATCATGGAGATCGCTCTTTTCGAGCTATTTAATGCGAGAAACACGTTATCTGGTGTATTGACCACTCCACAGTGCGTTTGATATGCAAAACCGGCGATATCTTGGTTTTCGTCGGGTTTCAAGCTGAGATATGCATTTTCTGCGATAATCTTTGTGAGACTTCAGTCAGAAGTATGCAGAATCATCTAGATCGCTCTTTTCGAGCTATTTAATGCGAGAAACACGTTATCTGGTGTATTGACCACTCCACAGTGCGTTTGATATGCAGAACCGGCGATATCTTGATCTTCGTGGTGTTTCATGCTGAGATATGCATTTTCTGCGATAATCTTGGTGCGACTTCTGTCAGAAGTATGCAGAATCATGGAGATCGCTCTTTTCGAGCTATTTAATGCGAGAAACACGTTATCTGGTGTATTGACCACTCCACAGTGCGTTTGATATGCAGAACCGGCGATATCTTGATCTTCGTGGTGTTTCCAGCTGAGATATGCATTTTCTGCGATAATCTTGGTGCGACTTCTGTCAGAAGTATGCAGAATCATGGAGATCGCTCTTTTCGAGCTATTTAATGCGAGAAACACGTTATCTGGTGTATTGACCACTCCACAGTGCGTTTGATATGCAAAACCGGCGATATCTTGGTTTTCGTCGGGTTTCAAGCTGAGATATGCATTTTCAACGATAATCTTGGAGAGACTTCAGTCAGAAGTATGCAGAATCATCGAGAACGCTCTTTTCGAGCTAGTTAATGCGAGAAACACGTTTTCTGGTGTTTTCACCACTCCACAGTGTGTCTGATATGCAGAACCGGCGATATCTTGGTTTTCGTCGGGTTTCAAGCTGAGATATGCATTTTCAACGATTATCTTGGAGAGACTTCAGTCAGAAGTATGCAGAATCATCTAGATCGCTCGTTTCGAGCTATTTAATGCGAGAAACACGTTATCTGGTTGTTTTCACCACTCCACAGTGCGTTTGATATGCAGGACCGGCGATATCTTGATTTTCGTGATATTTCTAGCTGAGATATGCATTTTCTGCGATAATATTGGTGAGACTTCAGTCAGAAGTATGCAGAATCATCTAGATCGCTCGTTTCGAGCTATTTAATGCGAAAAAACAAGTTTTCTGGTGTTTTCAACATTCCGCAGTGCGTTTGATGTGCAGAACCGGCGATATCTTGATCTTCGTGGTGTTTCCAGCTGAGATATGCATTTTCTGCGATAATCTTGGTGCGACTTCTGTCAGAAGTATGCAGAATCATGGAGATCGCTCTTTTCGAGCTATTTAATGCGAGAAACACGTTATCTGGTGTATTGACCACTCCACAGTGCGTTTGATATGCAAAACCGGCGATATCTTGGTTTTCGTCGGGTTTCAAGCTGAGATATGCATTTTCAACGATAATCTTGGAGAGACTTCAGTCAGAAGTATGCAGAATCATCTAGATCGCTCGTTTCGAGCTATTTAATGCGAGAAACACGTTATCTGGTTGTTTTCACCACTCCACAGTGCGTTTGATATGCAGGACCGGCGATATCTTGATTTTCGTGATATTTCTAGCTGAGATATGCATTTTCTGCGATAATATTGGTGAGACTTCAGTCAGAAGTATGCAGAATCATCTAGATCGCTCGTTTCGAGCTATTTAATGCGAAAAAAACAAGTTTTCTGGTGTTTTCAACATTCCGCAGTGCGTTTGATATGCCGAACCGGCGATATCTTGGTTTTCGTCGGGTTTCAAGCTGAGATATGCATTTTCAACGATAATCTTGGAGAGACTTCAGTCAGAAGTATGCAGAATCATCTAGATCGCTCTTTTCGAGCTATTTAATGCGAGAAACACGTTTTCTTGTGTTTTCACCACCCCACAGTGCGTTTGACATGCAGAAACGGAGATATCTTGGTTTTCGTGGGGTTTCCAGCTGAAATATGCATTTTCTGCGATAACTTGGTGTTTCATCTATGAGAAGTATGCAGAATCATCGAGAACGCTCTTTTCGAGCTACTTAATGCGAGAAACACGTTTTCTGGTTTTTTCACCACTCCACTGTGCGTCTGAAATGCAGAACCGGCGATATCTTGGCTTTCGTCGGGTTTCAAGCTGAGATATGCATTTTCAACGATTATCTTGGAGAGGCTTCAGTCAGAAGTATGCCGAATCATGGAGATCGCTCTTTTCCAGCTATTTAATGCGAGAAACACGTTATCTGGTGTATTGACCACTCCACAGTGCGTTTGATATGCAAAACCGGCGATATCTTGGTTTTCGTCGGGTTTCAAGCTGAGATATGCATTTTCTGCGATAATCTTTGTGAGACTTCAGTCAGAAGTATGCAGAATCATCTAGATCGCTCTTTTCGAGCTATTTAATGCGAGAAACACGTTATCTGGTGTATTGACCACTCCACAGTGCGTTTGATATGCAGAACCGGCGATATCTTGATCTTCGTGGTGTTTCATGCTGAGATATGCATTTTCTGCGATAATCTTGGTGCGACTTCTGTCAGAAGTATGCAGAATCATGGAGATCGCTCTTTTCGAGCTATTTAATGCGAGAAACACGTTATCTGGTGTATTGACCACTCCACAGTGCGTTTGATATGCAGAACCGGCGATATCTTGATCTTCGTGGTGTTTCCAGCTGAGATATGCATTTTCTGCGATAATCTTGGTGCGACTTCTGTCAGAAGTATGCAGAATCATGGAGATCGCTCTTTTCGAGCTATTTAATGCGAGAAACACGTTATCTGGTGTATTGACCACTCCACAGTGCGTTTGATATGCAAAACCGGCGATATCTTGGTTTTCGTCGGGTTTCAAGCTGAGATATGCATTTTCAACGATAATCTTGGAGAGACTTCAGTCAGAAGTATGCAGAATCATCGAGAACGCTCTTTTCGAGCTAGTTAATGCGAGAAACACGTTTTCTGGTGTTTTCACCACTCCACAGTGTGTCTGATATGCAGAACCGGCGATATCTTGGTTTTCGTCGGGTTTCAAGCTGAGATATGCATTTTCAACGATTATCTTGGAGAGACTTCAGTCAGAAGTATGCAGAATCATCTAGATCGCTCGTTTCGAGCTATTTAATGCGAGAAACACGTTATCTGGTTGTTTTCACCACTCCACAGTGCGTTTGATATGCAGGACCGGCGATATCTTGATTTTCGTGATATTTCTAGCTGAGATATGCATTTTCTGCGATAATATTGGTGAGACTTCAGTCAGAAGTATGCTGAATCATCTAGATCGCTCGTTTCGAGCTATTTAATGCGAAAAAACAAGTTTTCTGGTGTTTTCAACATTCCGCAGTGCGTTTGATATGCAGAACCGGCGATATCTTGATCTTCGTGGTGTTTCCAGCTGAGATATGCATTTTCTGCGATAATCTTGGTGCGACTTCTGTCAGAAGTATGCAGAATCATGGAGATCGCTCTTTTCGAGCTATTTAATGCGAGAAACACGTTATCTGGTGTATTGACCACTCCACAGTGCGTTTGATATGCAAAACCGGCGATATCTTGGTTTTCGTCGGGTTTCAAGCTGAGATATGCATTTTCAACGATAATCTTGGAGAGACTTCAGTCAGAAGTATGCAGAATCATCTAGATCGCTCGTTTCGAGCTATTTAATGCGAGAAGCACGTTATCTGGTTGTTTTCACCACTCCACAGTGCGTTTGATATGCAGGACCGGCGATATCTTGATTTTCGTGATATTTCTAGCTGAGATATGCATTTTCTGCGATAATATTGGTGAGACTTCAGTCAGAAGTATGCAGAATCATCTAGATCGCTCGTTTCGAGCTATTTAATGCGAAAAAAACAAGTTTTCTGGTGTTTTCAACATTCCGCAGTGCGTTTGTTATGCAGAACCGGCGATATCTTGATTTTCTTGGTGTTTCCAGCTGAGATATGCGTTTTCTGCGATAATCTTGGTGAGTCTTCTGTCAGAAGTATGCAGAATCATCTAGATCGCTCTTTTCGAGCTATTTAATGCGAGATACACGTTATCTGCTTGTTTTCACCACTCCACTGTGCGTTTGATGTACAGAACCGGCGACATCTTGATTCTCGTGAGGTTTCAAGCTGAGATATGCATTTTCTGCGATAATATTGGAGAGACTTCAGTCAGAAGTATGCAGAATCATCTAGATCGCTCGTTTCGAGCTATTTAATGCGAGAAACACGTTATCTGGTTGTTTTCACCACTCCACAGTGCGTTTGATATGCAGAAATGGCAAAATCTTGGTTTTCGTCGGGTTTCAAGCTGAGATATGCATTGTCAACGATAATCTTGGAGAGACTTCAGTCAGAAGTATGCAGAATCATCTAGATCGCTCGTTTCGAGCTATTTAATGCGAGAAACACGTTATCTGGTTGTTTTCACCACTCCACAGTGCGTTTGATATGCAGGACCGGCGACATCTTAATTTTCGTGATATTTCTAGCTGAGATATGCATTTTCTGCGATAATCTTGGTGAGACTTCAGTCAGAAGTATGCAGAATCATCGAGAACGCTCTTTTCGAGCTACTTAATGCGAGAAACACGTTTTCTGGTTTTTTCATCACTCCACTGTGCGTCTGAAATGCAGAACCGGCGATATCTTGGCTTTCGTCGGGTATCAAGCTGAGACATGCATTTTCTGCGATAATCTTGGCGATTCTTCTGTCAGAAGTATGCAGAATCATCGAGAACGCTCTTTTCGAGCTAGTTAATGCGAGAAACACGTTTTCTGGTGTTTTCACCACTCCACAGTGCGTCTGATATGCAGAACCGGCGATATCTTGGTTTTCGTCGGGTTTCAAGCTGAGATATGCATTTTCAACGATTATCTTGGAGAGACTTCAGTCAGAAGTATGCAGAATCATCTAGATCGCTCGTTTCCAGCTATTTAATGCGAGAAACACGTTATCTGGTTGTTTTCACCACTCCACAGTGCGTTTGATATGCAGGACCGGCGATATCTTGATTTTCGTGATATTTCTAGCTGAGATATGCATTTTCTGCGATAATATTGGTGAGACTTCAGTCAGAAGTATGCAGAATAATCGAGATCGCTCTTTTCGAGCTATTTAATGCGGGAAACACGTTATCTGGTGTATTGACCACTCCACAGTGCATTTGATATGTAGAGCCGCCGATAACTTGGTTTTCGTGGGGTTTCCAGCTGATATATGCATTTTCTGCGATAATCTTGGTGTTTCATCTATGAGAAGTATGCAGAATCATCGAGAACGCTCTTTTCGAGCTACTTAATGCGAGAAACACGTTTTCTGGTTTTTTCATCACTCCACTGTGCGTCTGAAATGCAGAACCGGCGATATCTTGGCTTTCGTCGGGTATCAAGCTGAGACATGCATTTTCTGCGATAATCTTGGCGATTCTTCTGTCAGAAGTATGCAGAATCATCTAGATCGCTCGTTTCGAGCTATTTAATGCGAAAAAACAAGTTTTCTGGTGTTTTCAACATTCCGCATTGCGTTTGATATGCAGAACCGGCGATATCTTGATCTTCGTGGTGTTTCCAGCTGAGATATGCATTTTCTGCGATAATCTTGGTGCGACTTCTGTCAGAAGTATGCAGAATCATGGAGATCGCTCTTTTCGAGCTATTTAATGCGAGAAACACGTTATCTGGTGTATTGACCACTCCACAGTGCGTTTGATATGCAAAACCGGCGATATCTTGGTTTTCGTCGGGTTTCAAGCTGAGATATGCATTTTCAACGATAATCTTGGAGAGACTTCAGTCAGAAGTATGCAGAATCATCTAGATCGCTCGTTTCGAGCTATTTAATGCGAGAAACACGATATCTGGTTGTTTTCACCACTCCACAGTGCGTTTGATATGCAGAACCGGCGATATCTTGGCTTTCGTCGGGTATCAAGCTGAGACATGCATTTTCTGCGATAATCTTGGCGATTCTTCTGTCAGAAGTATGCAGAATCATCGAGAACGCTCTTTTCGAGCTAGTTAATGCGAGAAACACGTTTTCTGGTGTTTTCACCACTCCACAGTGCGTCTGATATGCAGAACCGGCGATATCTTGGTTTTCGTCGGGTTTCAAGCTGAGATATGCATTTTCAACGATTATCTTGGATAGACTTCAGTCAGAAGTATGCAGAATCATCTAGATCGCTCGTTTCGAGCTATTTAATGCGAGAAACACGTTATCTGGTTGTTTTCACCACTCCACAGTGCGGTTGATATGCAGGACCGGCGATATCTTGATTTTCGTGATATTTCTAGCTGAGATATGCATTTTCTGCGATAATATTGGTGAGACTTCAGTCAGAAGTATGCAGAATCATCTAGATCGCTCGTTTCGAGCTATTTAATGCGAAAAAACAAGTTTTCTGGTGTTTTCAACATTCCGCAGTGCGTTTGATGTGCAGAACCGGCGATATCTTGATCTTCGTGGTGTTTCCAGCTGAGATATGCATTTTCTGCGATAATCTTGGTGCGACTTCTGTCAGAAGTATGCAGAATCATGGAGATCGCTCTTTTCGAGCTATTTAATGCGAGAAACACGTTATCTGGTGTATTGACCACTCCACAGTGCGTTTGATATGCAAAACCGGCGATATCTTGGTTTTCGTCTGGTTTCAAGCTGAGATATGCATTTTCAACGATAATCTTGGAGAGACTTCAGTCAGAAGTATGCAGAATCATCTAGATCGCTCGTTTCGAGCTATTTAATGCGAGAAACACGTTATCTGGTTGTTTTCACCACTCCACAGTGCGTTTGATATGCAGGACCGGCGATATCTTGATTTTCGTGATATTTCTAGCTGAGATATGCATTTTCTGCGATAATATTGGTGAGACTTCAGTCAGAAGTATGCAGAATCATCTAGATCGCTCGTTTCGAGCTATTTAATGCGAAAAAAACAAGTTTTCTGGTGTTTTCAACATTCCGCAGTGCGTTTGATATGCCGAACCGGCGATATCTTGGTTTTCGTCGGGTTTCAAGCTGAGATATGCATTTTCAACGATAATCTTGGAGAGACTTCAGTCAGAAGTATGCAGAATCATCTAGATCGCTCTTTTCGAGCTATTTAATGCGAGAAACACGTTTTCTTGTGTTTTCACCACCCCACAGTGCGTTTGACATGCAGAAACGGAGATATCTTGGTTTTCGTGGGGTTTCCAGCTGAAATATGCATTTTCTGCGATAACTTGGTGTTTCATCTATGAGAAGTATGCAGAATCATCGAGAACGCTCTTTTCGAGCTACTTAATGCGAGAAACACGTTTTCTGGTTTTTTCACCACTCCACTGTGCGTCTGAAATGCAGAACCGGCGATATCTTGGCTTTCGTCGGGTTTCAAGCTGAGATATGCATTTTCAACGATTATCTTGGAGAGGCTTCAGTCAGAAGTATGCCGAATCATGGAGATCGCTCTTTTCGAGCTATTTAATGCGAGAAACACGTTATCTGGTGTATTGACCACTCCACAGTGCGTTTGATATGCAAAACCGGCGATATCTTGGTTTTCGTCGGGTTTCAAGCTGAGATATGCATTTTCTGCGATAATCTTTGTGAGACTTCAGTCAGAAGTATGCAGAATCATCTAGATCGCTCTTTTCGAGCTATTTAATGCGAGAAACACGTTATCTGGTGTATTGACCACTCCACAGTGCGTTTGATATGCAGAACCGGCGATATCTTGATCTTCGTGGTGTTTCATGCTGAGATATGCATTTTCTGCGATAATCTTGGTGCGACTTCTGTCAGAAGTATGCAGAATCATGGAGATCGCTCTTTTCGAGCTATTTAATGCGAGAAACACGTTATCTGGTGTATTGACCACTCCACAGTGCGTTTGATATGCAGAACCGGCGATATCTTGATCTTCGTGGTGTTTCCAGCTGAGATATGCATTTTCTGCGATAATCTTGGTGCGACTTCTGTCAGAAGTATGCAGAATCATGGAGATCGCTCTTTTCGAGCTATTTAATGCGAGAAACACGTTATCTGGTGTATTGACCACTCCACAGTGCGTTTGATATGCAAAACCGGCGATATCTTGGTTTTCGTCGGGTTTCAAGCTGAGATATGCATTTTCAACGATAATCTTGGAGAGACTTCAGTCAGAAGTATGCAGAATCATCTAGATCGCTCGTTTCGAGCTATTTAATGCGAGAAGCACGTTATCTGGTTGTTTTCACCACTCCACAGTGCGTTTGATATGCAGGACCGGCGATATCTTGATTTTCGTGATATTTCTAGCTGAGATATGCATTTTCTGCGATAATATTGGTGAGACTTCAGTCAGAAGTATGCAGAATCATCTAGATCGCTCGTTTCGAGCTATTTAATGCGAAAAAAACAAGTTTTCTGGTGTTTTCAACATTCCGCAGTGCGTTTGTTATGCAGAACCGGCGATATCTTGATTTTCTTGGTGTTTCCAGCTGAGATATGCATTTTCTGCGATAATCTTGGTGAGTCTTCTGTCAGAAGTATGCAGAATCATCTAGATCGCTCTTTTCGAGCTATTTAATGCGAGATACACGTTATCTGCTTGTTTTCACCACTCCACTGTGCGTTTGATGTACAGAACCGGCGACATCTTGATTCTCGTGAGGTTTCAAGCTGAGATATGCATTTTCTGCGATAATATTGGAGAGACTTCAGTCAGAAGTATGCAGAATCATCTAGATCGCTCGTTTCGAGCTATTTAATGCGAGAAACACGTTATCTGGTTGTTTTCACCACTCCACAGTGCGTTTGATATGCAGAAATGGCAAAATCTTGGTTTTCGTCGGGTTTCAAGCTGAGATATGCATTGTCAACGATAATCTTGGAGAGACTTCAGTCAGAAGTATGCAGAATCATCTAGATCGCTCGTTTCGAGCTATTTAATGCGAGAAACACGTTATCTGGTTGTTTTCACCACTCCACAGTGCGTTTGATATGCAGGACCGGCGACATCTTGATTTTCGTGATATTTCTAGCTGAGATATGCATTTTCTGCGATAATCTTGGTTAAACTTTTGTCCGAAGTATGCAGAATCATCGAGATCGCTCGTTTGGAGCTATTTAATGCGAGAAACATGTTATCTGGTGTTTTCACCACTCCACAGTGCGTTGGATATGCAGAACCGGTGATATTTTGGTTTTCGTCGGGTTTCAAGCTGAGATATGCATTTTCTACGATAAGATTGGTGAGACATCTGTCCGAAGTATGCAGAAACATCGAGAGCGCTCTTTTCGAGCTGTTTAATACGAGAAACTCGTTTTCTGGGGTTTTCACCACTCCACAGTTCGTTGGATATGCAGTACCGGAGATATCTTGGTTTTCGTGGGGTTTCAAGCTGAGATATGCATTTTCTGCGATAATCTTGGTGAGATTTCTGTCCGAAGTATGCTGAATCATCTAAATCGCTCTTTTCGAGCTATTTAATGCGAGAAACACGTTATCTGGTGTTTTCACCACTCCACAGTGCGTTTGATATGCAGTACCAGCGATATCTTAGTTTTCGTGGGGTTTCAAGCTGAGATATGCATTTTTTACGATAATCTTGGTGGGACTTCTGTCCGAAGTATGCAGAATCATGGAGATCGCTCTTTTCGAGCTATTTAATGCGAGAAACACGTTATCTGGTGTTTTCACCACTCCACAGAGCGTTTGATATGCAGTACCAGCGATATCTTGGTTTTCGTGGGGATTCTAGCTGAGATATGCATTTTCTGCAATAATCTTGGTGAGACTTCTGTCCGAAGTATGCTGAATCATCTAAATCGCTCTTTTCGAGCTATTTAGTGCGAGAAACACGTTATCTGGTGTTTTCACCACTCCACAGTGCGTTTGATATGCAGAACCAGCGATATTTTGGTTTTCGTCGTGTTTCAAGCTGAGATATGCATTTTCTGCAATAATCTTGGTGAGACTTCTGTCCGAAGTATGCTGAATCATCTAAATCGCTCTTTTCGAGCTATTTAGTGCGAGAAACACGTTATCTGGTGTTTTCACCACTCCACAGTGCGTTTGATATGCAGAACCGGCGATATCTTGGTTTTTGTGGGGTTTCAAGCTGAGATATGCATTGTCTGCGATAATCTTGGTGAGACTTCTGTTCGAAGTGTGCAGAATCATCGAGATCGCTCTTTTCGAGCTATTTAATGCGAGAAACACGTTTTCTGGGGTTTTCACCACACCACAGTTCGTTGGATATGCAGAACAGGTGATATCCTGGTTTTCGTGGGGATTCAAGCTGAGATATGCAATTTCTGCGATAATCTTGGTGAGACTTCTGTCCGAAGTATGCTTTATCATCGAGATCGCTCGTATCGTGCTATTTAATGCGAGAAACACGTTATCTGGTGTTTTCAGCACTCCACAGTGCGTTTGATATGCAGAACCAGCGATATCCTGGTTTTCGTGGGGATTCAAGCTGAGATATGCAATTTCTGCGATAATCTTGGTGAGACTTCTGTCCGAAGTATGCTTAATCATCGAGATCGCTCGTATCGTGCTATTTAATGCGAGAAACACGTTATCTGGTGTTTTCACCACTCCACAGTGCGTATGATATGCAGAACCGACGATATCTTGGTTTTCCTGGGGTTTCAAGCTCAGATATGCATTTTCTGCGATAATCTTGGTGAGATTTCTGTCCGAAATATGCACAGTCATCGAGATCGTAGTTTTCGAGCTATTTAATGCGAGAAACACGTTTTCTGGGCTTTTCACCACTCCACAGTTCGTTGGATATGCAGAACAGGAGATATCTTGGTTTTCGTGGGGTTTCTTGCAGAGATATGCATTTTCTGCGATAATCATGGTGAGACTTCTTTTAGAAGTATGCAGAATCATCGAGATCGCACTTTTCGATCAATTTAATGCGAGAAACACGTTGTCTGGTGTTTTCACCACTCCACAGTGCGTATGATATGCAGAACCGGCGACATCTTGGTTTTCGTGGGGTTTCAAGCTGAGATATGCATTGTCTGCGATAATCTTGGTGAGACTTCTGTTCGAAGTGTGCAGAATCATCGAGATCGCTCTTTTCGAGCTATTTAATGCGAGAAACACGTTTTCTGGGGTTTTCACCACACCACAGTTCGTTGGATATGCAGAACAGGTGATATCTTGGTTTTCGAGGGGTTTCAAGCTCAGATATGCAGTTTCTGCGATAAACTTGGTGTGACTTCTGTCCGAAGTATGCAGAATCATCGAGATCGCACTTTTCGAGCTATTTAATGCGAGAAACACGTTATCTGGTGTTTTCACCACTCCACAGTGCGTTTGATATGCAGAACCGGCGATATCTTGGTTTTTGTGGGGTTTCAAGCTGAGATAAGCATTTTCTGCGATAATCTTGGTGAGACTTCAGTCAGATGTATGCAGAATAATCGAGATCGCTCTTTTCGAGCTATTTAATGCGGGAAACACGTTATCTGGTGTATTGATCACTCCACAGTGCGTTTGATATGTAGAGCCGCCGATAACTTGGTTTTCGTGGAGTTTCCAGCTGATATATCCATTTTCTGTGATAATCTTGGTGTTTCATCTATGAGAAGTATGCAGAATCATCGAGAACGCTCTATTCGAGCTGGTTAATGCGAGAAAAACCATATCTGGTGTTTTCACCACTCCACAGTGCGTTTGATATGCAGAACCAGCGATATCTTGGTTTTCGTGGGGTTTGAAGCTGAGATATGCATTTTTTACGATAATCTTGGTGAGACTTCTGTCCGAAGTATGCAGAATCATCGTGATCGCTCGTTTCGAGCTATTTAATGCGAGAAACACGTTATCTGGTGTTTTCACCACTCCACAGTGCGTCTGAAATGCAGAACCGGCGATATCTTGGTTTTCGTGGGTTTTCCAGCTGAGATATGCATTTTCTGCTATAATCTTGGTGAGTCTTCTGTCAGCAGTATGCAGAATCATCTAGATCGCTCTTTTCGAGCTATTTAATGCCAGAAACACGTTTTCTGGGGTTTTCACCACACCACAGTTCGTTGGATATGCAGAACAGGTGATATCTTGGTTTTCGAGGGGTTTCAACATCAGATATGCATTTTCTGCGATAAACTTGGAGAGACTTCTGTCCGAAGTATGCTGAATCATCGAGATCGCTCTTTTCGAGCTGGTTAATGCGAGAAAAACCATATCTGGTGTTTTCACCTCTCCACAGTGCGTTTGATATGCAGAACCGGCGATATCTTGGTTTTCGTGGGGTTTGAAGCTGAGATATGCATTTTTTACGATAATCTTGGTGAGACTTCTGTCCGCAGTATGCAGAATCATCGAGATCGCTCGTTTCGAGCTATTTAATGCGAGAAACACGTTATCTGGTGTTTTCAGCACTCTACAGTGCGTTTGATATGCAGAACCAGCGATATCTGGGTTTTCGTGGGGTTTCCAGTTCAAATATGCATTTTCTGCGATAATCTTGATGTTTCATCTATGAGAAGTATGCAGAATCATCAAGAGCGCTCTATTCGAGCTATTTAATGCGAGAAACACGTTTTCTGGGGTTTTCACCACACCACAGTTCGTTGGGTGTGCAGAACCGGAGATATCTTGGATTTCGTGGGGTTTGAAGCTGAGATATGCATTGTCTGCGATAATCTTGGTGAGACTTCTGTTCGAAGTGTGCAGAATCATCGAGATCGCTCTTTTCGAGCTATTTAATGCGAGAAACACGTTTTCTGGGGTTTTCACCACACCACAGTTCGTTGGATATGCAGAACAGGTGATATCTTGGTTTTCGAGGGGTTTCAAGCTCAGATATGCAGTTTCTGCGATAAACTTGGAGAGACTTCTGTCCGAAGTATGCTGAATCATCGAGATCGCTCTATTCGAGCTGGTTAATGCGAGAAAAACCATATCTGGTGTTTTCACCACTCCACAGTGCGTTTGATATGCAGAACCAGCGATATCTTGGTTTTCGTGGTGTTTGAAGCTGAGATATGCATTTTTTACGATAATCTTGGTGAGACTTCTGTCCGAAATATGCAGAATCATCGAGATCGCTCGTTTCGAGCTATTTAATGCGAGAAACACGTTATCTGGTGTTTTCACCACTCCACAGTGCGTCTGAAATGCAGAACCGGCGATATCTTGGTTTTCGTGGGTTTTCCAGCTGAGATATGCATTTTCTGCTATAATTTTGGTGAGTCTTCTGTCAGCAGTATGCAGAATCATCTAGATCGCTCTTTTCGAGCTATTTAATGCCAGAAACACGTTTTCTGGGGTTTTCACCACACCACAGTTCGTTGGATATGCAGAACAGGTGATATCTTGGTTTTCGTGGGGTTTCAACATCAGATATGCATTTTCTGCGATAAACTTTGAGAGACTTCTGTCCGAAGTATGCTGAATCATCGAGATCGCTCTTTTCGAGCTGGTTAATGCGAGAAAAACCATATCTGGTGTTTTCACCTCTCCACAGTGCGTTTGATATGCAGAACCGGCGATATCTTGGTTTTGGTGGGGTTTGAAGCTGAGATATGCATTTTTTACGATAATCTTGGTGAGACTTCTGTCCGCAGTATGCAGAATCATCGAGATCGCTCGTTTCGAGCTATTTAATGCGAGAAACACGTTATCTGGTGTTTTCAGCACTCTACAGTGCGTTTGATATGCAGAACCAGCGATATCTGGGTTTTCGTGGGGTTTCCAGTTCAAATATGCATTTTCTGCGATAATCTTGATGTTTCATCTATGAGAAGTATGCAGAATCATCAAGAGCGCTCTTTTCGAGCTATTTAATGCGAGAAACACGTTTTCTGGGGTTTTCACCACACCACAGTTCGTTGGGTGTGCAGAACCGGAGATATCTTGGATTTCGTGGGGTTTGAAGCTGAGATATGCATTGTCTGCGATAATCTTGGTGAGACTTCTGTTCGAAGTGTGCAGAATCATCGAGATCGCTCTTTTCGAGCTATTTAATGCGAGAAACACGTTTTCTGGGGTTTTCACCACACCACAGTTCGTTGGATATGCAGAACAGGTGATATCTTGGTTTTCGAGGGGTTTCAAGCTCAGATATGCAGTTTCTGCGATAAACTTGGAGAGACTTCTGTCCGAAGTATGCTGAATCATCGAGATCGCTCTATTCGAGCTGGTTAATGCGAGAAAAACCATATCTGGTGTTTTCACCACTCCACAGTGCGTTTGATATGCAGAACCAGCGATATCTTGGTTTTCGTGGTGTTTGAAGCTGAGATATGCATTTTTTACGATAATCTTGGTGAGACTTCTGTCCGAAATATGCAGAATCATCGAGATCGCTCGTTTCGAGCTATTTAATGCGAGAAACACGTTATCTGGTGTTTTCACCACTCCACAGTGCGTCTGAAATGCAGAACCGGCGATATCTTGGTTTTCGTGGGTTTTCCAGCTGAGATATGCATTTTCTGCTATAATTTTGGTGAGTCTTCTGTCAGCAGTATGCAGAATCATCTAGATCGCTCTTTTCGAGCTATTTAATGCCAGAAACACGTTTTCTGGGGTTTTCACCACACCACAGTTCGTTGGATATGCAGAACAGGTGATATCTTGGTTTTCGTGGGGTTTCAACATCAGATATGCATTTTCTGCGATAAACTTTGAGAGACTTCTGTCCGAAGTATGCTGAATCATCGAGATCGCTCTTTTCGAGCTGGTTAATGCGAGAAAAACCATATCTGGTGTTTTCACCTCTCCACAGTGCGTTTGATATGCAGAACCGGCGATATCTTGGTTTTGGTGGGGTTTGAAGCTGAGATATGCATTTTTTACGATAATCTTGGTGAGACTTCTGTCCGCAGTATGCAGAATCATCGAGATCGCTCGTTTCGAGCTATTTAATGCGAGAAACACGTTATCTGGTGTTTTCAGCACTCTACAGTGCGTTTGATATGCAGAACCAGCGATATCTGGGTTTTCGTGGGGTTTCCAGTTCAAATATGCATTTTCTGCGATAATCTTGATGTTTCATCTATGAGAAGTATGCAGAATCATCAAGAGCGCTCTTTTCGAGCTATTTAATGCGAGAAACACGTTTTCTGGGGTTTTCACCACACCACAGTTCGTTGGGTGTGCAGAACCGGAGATATCTTGGATTTCGTGGGGTTTCAAGCTGAGATATGCATTTTCTGCGATAATCTTGGTGAGACTTCTGTCCGCAGTATGCAGAATCATCGAGATCGCTCTTTTCGACCGATTTAATGCGAGAAACACGTTATCTGGTGTTTTCAGCACTCCACAGTGCGTTTGATATGCAGAACCAGCGATATCTGGGTTTTCGTGGGGTTTCCAGCTCAAATATGCATTTTCTGCGATAATCTTCGTGTTTCATCTATGAGAAGTATGCAGAATCATCAAGAGCGCTCTTTTCGAGCTATTTAATGCGAGAAACACGTTTTCTGGGGTTTTCACCACACCACAGTTCGTTGGATATGCAGAACAGGTGATATCTTGGTTTTCGAGGGGTTTCAAGCTCAGATATGCATTTTCTGCGATAAACTTGGAGAGACTTCTATCCGAAGTATGCTGAATCATCGAGATCGCTCTTTTCGAGCTGGTTAATGCGAGAAAAACCATATCTGGTGTTTTCACCACTCCACAGTGCGTTTTATATGCAGAACCGGCGACATATTGGTTTTCGTGGGGTTTCAAGCTGAGATATGCATTTTCTGCGATAATCTTGGTGAGACTTCTGTCCGAAGTATGCAGAATCATCGAGATCGCTCTTTTCGAGCTATTTAATGCTAGAAACAAGTTTTCTGGTGTTTTCACCACTCCACAGTGCGTTTGATATGCAGAACCAGCGATATCTTGGTTTTCGTGGGGTTTCAAGATCAGATATGCATTTTCTGCGATAATCTTGGTGAGGCTTCTGTCCGAAGTATGCAGAATCATCGAGATCGCACTTTTCGAGCTATTTAATGCGAGAAACACGTTTTCTGGGGTTTTCACCACACCACAGTTCGTTGGATATGCAGAACAGGTGATATCTTGGTTTTCGAGGGGTTTCAAGCTCAGATATGCATTTTTTACGATAATCTTGGTGAGACTTCTGTCCGAAGTATGCAGAATCATCGAGATCGCTCATTTCGTGCTATTTAATGCGAGAAACACGTTATCTGGTGTTTTCACCACTCCACAGAGCGTTGGATATGCAGAACCGGAGATATTTTGGTTTTCGTCGGGTTTCAAGCTGAGATATGCATTTTCTACGATAAGCTTGGTGAGACATCTGTCCGAAGTATGCAGAAACATCGAGAGCGCTCTTTTCGAGCTATTTAATGCGAGAAACTCGTTTTCTGGGGTTTTCACCACTCCACAGTTCGTTGGATATGCAGAACCGGAGATATCTTGGTTTTCGTGGGGTTTCAAGCTGAGATATGCATTTTCTGCGATAATCTTGGTGAGACTTCTGTCCGAAGTATGCAGAATCATCGAGATCGCTCTTTTCGAGCTATTTAATGCTAGAAACAAGTTTTCTGGTGTTTTCACCACTCCACAGTGCGTTTGATATGCAGAACCAGCGATATCTTGGTTTTCGTGGGGTTTCAAGCTCAGATATGCATTTTCTGCGATAATCTTGGTGAGGCTTCTGTCCGAAGTATGCAGAATCATCGAGATCGCACTTTTCGAGCTATTTAATGCGAGAAACACGTTATCTGGTGTTTTCACCACTCCACAGTGCGTTTGATATGCAGAACCGGCGATATCTTGGTTTTTGTGGGGTTTCAAGCTGAGATAAGCATTTTTTACGATAATCTTGGTGAGACTTCTGTCCGAAGTATGCAGAATCATCGAGATCGCTCGTTTCGAGCTATTTAATGCGAGAAACACGTTATCTGGTGTTTTCACCACTCCACAGTGCGTCTGAAATGCAGAACCGGCGATATCTTGGTTTTCGTGGGTTTTCCAGCTGAGATATGCATTTTCTGCTATAATCTTGGTGAGTCTTCTGTCAGCAGTATGCAGAATCATCTAGATCGCTCTTTTCGAGCTATTTAATGCCAGAAACACGTTTTCTGGGGTTTTCACCACACCACAGTTCGTTGGATATGCAGAACAGGTGATATCTTGGTTTTCGAGGGGTTTCAAGCTCAGATATGCATTTTCTGCGATAAACTTGGAGAGACTTCTATCCGAAGTATGCTGAATCATCGAGATCGCTCTTTTCGAGCTGGTTAATGCGAGAAAAACCATATCTGGTGTTTTCACCACTCCACAGTGCGTTTTATATGCAGAACCGGCGACATATTGGTTTTCGTGGGGTTTCAAGCTGAGATATGCATTTTCTGCGATAATCTTGGTGAGACTTCTGTCCGAAGTATGCAGAATCATCGAGATCGCTCTTTTCGAGCTATTTAATGCTAGAAACAAGTTTTCTGGTGTTTTCACCACTCCACAGTGCGTTTGATATGCAGAACCAGCGATATCTTGGTTTTCGTGGGGTTTCAAGATCAGATATGCATTTTCTGCGATAATCTTGGTGAGGCTTCTGTCCGAAGTATGCAGAATCATCGAGATCGCACTTTTCGAGCTATTTAATGCGAGAAACACGTTTTCTGGGGTTTTCACCACACCACAGTTCGTTGGATATGCAGAACAGGTGATATCTTGGTTTTCGAGGGGTTTCAAGCTCAGATATGCATTTTTTACGATAATCTTGGTGAGACTTCTGTCCGAAGTATGCAGAATCATCGAGATCGCTCATTTCGAGCTATTTAATGCGAGAAACACGTTATCTGGTGTTTTCACCACTCCACAGAGCGTTGGATATGCAGAACCGGAGATATTTTGGTTTTCGTCGGGTTTCAAGCTGAGATATGCATTTTCTACGATAAGCTTGGTGAGACATCTGTCCGAAGTATGCAGAAACATCGAGAGCGCTCTTTTCGAGCTATTTAATGCGAGAAACTCGTTTTCTGGGGTTTTCACCACTCCACAGTTCGTTGGATATGCAGAACCGGAGATATCTTGGTTTTCGTGGGGTTTCAAGCTGAGATATGCATTTTCTGCGATAATCTTGGTGAGACTTCGGTCCGAAGTATGCAGAATCATCGAGATCGCTCTTTTCGAGCTATTTAATGCTAGAAACAAGTTTTCTGGTGTTTTCACCACTCCACAGTGCGTTTGATATGCAGAACCAGCGATATCTTGGTTTTCGTGGGGTTTCAAGCTCAGATATGCATTTTCTGCGATAATCTTGGTGAGGCTTCTGTCAGCAGTATGCAGAATCATCTAGATCGCTCTTTTCGAGCTATTTAATGCGAGGAACACGTTTTCTGGTGTATTCAACACTCCACAGAACGTTTGACATGCAGAAACGGAGATATCTTGGTTTCGGTCGGGTTTCAAGCTGAGATAAGCATTTTTTACGATAATCTTGGTGAGACTTCTGTCCGAAGTATGCTTAATCATCGAGATCGCTCTATTCGAGCTATTTAATGCGGGAAACACGTTATCTGGTGTATTGACCACTCCACAGTGCGTTTGATATGTAGAGCCGCCGATAACTTGGTTTTCGTCGGGTATCAAGCTGAGACATGCATTTTCTGCGATAATCTTGGTGATTCTTCTGGCAGAAGTATGCAGAATCATCGAGAACGCTCTTTTCGAGCTAGTTAATGCGAGAAACACGTTTTCTGGTGTTTTCGCCACACCACAGTGCGTTTGATATGCAGAACCAGCGATATCTGGGTTTTCGTGGTGTTTCAGCTGAGATATACATTTTCTGCGATAATCTTGGTGAGACTTCTGTCCGAAGTCTGCAGAATCATCGAGATCGCACTTTTCGAGCTATTTAATGCGAGAAACACGTTATCTGGTGTTTTCACCACTCCACAGTGCGTTTGATATGCAGAACCGGAGATGTCTTGGTTTTCGTGGGGTTTCAAGCTGAGATATGCATTTTCTGCGATAATCTTGGTGAGATCTCTGTCCGAAGTATGCAGAATCATCGAGATCGCTCTTTTCGAGCTATTTAATGCGGGAAACACGTTATCTGGTGTATTGACCACTCCACAGTGCGTTTGATATGTAGAGCCGCCGATAACTTGGTTTTCGTCGGGTATCAAGCTGAGACATGCATTTTCTGCGATAATCTTGGTGATTCTTCTGGCAGAAGTATGTAGAATCATCGAGAACGCTCTTTTCGAGCTAGTTAATGCGAGAAACACGTTTTCTGGTGTATTCACCAATCCACAGTACGTTTGACATGCAGAAACGGAAATATCTTGGTTTTCGTGGGGTTTCCAGCTGAAATATGCATTTTCTGCGATAACTTGGTGTTTCATCTATGAGAAGTATGCAGAATCATCGAGATCGCTCTTTTCGAACTAGTTGATGCGGGAAACACGTTATCTGGTGTATTGACCACTCCACAGTGCGTTTGATATGTAGAGCCGCCGATAACTTGGTTTTCGTCGGGTATCAAGCTGAGACATGCATTTTCTGTGATATTCTTGGTGATTCTTCTGTCAGAAGTATGCAGAAACATCGAGAACGCTCTTTTCGAGCTAGTTAATGCGAGAAACACGTTTTCTGTTGTTTTCACCACTCCACAGTGCGTCTGATATGCAGAACCGGCGATATCTTGGTTTTCGTGGGTTTTCCAGCTGAGATATGCATTTTCTGCGATAATCTTGGTGAGTCTTCTGTCAGCAGTATGCAGAATCATCTAGATCGCTCTTTTCGAGCTATTTAATGCCAGAAACACGTTTTCTGGTGTATTCAACACTCCACAGAACGTTTGACATGCAGAAACGGAGATATCTTGGTTTCGGTCGGGTTTCAAGCTGAGATATGCATTTTCTGCGATAATATTGGTAAGACTTCTGTCAGAAGTATGCAGAATCATCGAGATCGCTCTATTCGAGCTATTTAATGCGAGTAACACGTTTTCTGGTGTTTTCACCGCTCCACATTGCGCCTGATATGCAGAACCGGCGATATCTTGGGTTTCGTGGGGATTTAAGCTGAGATATGCGTTTTCTGCGATAATCTTGGTGTTTCATCTATGAGAAGTATGCAGAATCATCGAGAACGCTCTTTTCGTGCTACTTAATGCGAGAAACACGTTTTCTGGTGTATTCAACACTCCACAGAACGTTTGACATGCAGAAACGGAGATATCTTGGTTTCGGTCGGGTTTCAAGCTGAGATAAGCATTTTTTACGATAATCTTGGTGAGACTTCTGTCCGAAGTATGCTTAATCATCGAGATCGCTCTATTCGAGCTATTTAATGCGGGAAACACGTTATCTGGTGTATTGACCACTCCACAGTGCGTTTGATATGTAGAGCCGCCGATAACTTGGTTTTCGTCGGGTATCAAGCTGAGACATGCAATTTCTGCGATAATCTTGGTGATTCTTCTGGCAGAAGTATGCAGAATCATCGAGAACGCTCTTTTCGAGCTAGTTAATGCGAGAAACACGTTTTCTGGTGTTTTCGCCACACCACAGTGCGTTTGATATGCAGAACCAGCGATATCTGGGTTTTCGTGGTGTTTCAGCTGAGATATACATTTTCTGCGATAATCTTGGTGAGACTTCTGTCCGAAGTCTGCAGAATCATCGAGATCGCACTTTTCGAGCTATTTAATGCGAGAAACACGTTATCTGGTGTTTTCACCACTCCACAGTGCGTTTGATATGCAGAACCGGAGATGTCTTGGTTTTCGTGGGGTTTCAAGCTGAGATATGCATTTTCTGCGATAATCTTGGTGAGATCTCTGTCCGAAGTATGCAGAATCATCGAGATCGCTCTATTCGAGCTATTTAATGCGAGTTACACGTTTTCTGGTGTTTTCACCACTCCACAGTGCGTCTGATATGCAGAACCGGCGATATCTTGGTTTTCGTGGGTTTTCCAGCTGAGATATGCATTTTCTGCGATAATCTTGGTGAGTCTTCTGTCAGCAGTATGCAGAATCATCTAGATCGCTCTTTTCGAGCTATTTAATGCCAGAAACACGTTTTCTAGTGTATTCAACAATCCACAGAACGTTTGACATGCAGAAACGGAGATATCTTGGTTTCGGTCGGGTTTCAAGCTGAGATATGCATTTTCTGCGATAATATTGGTAAGACTTCTGTCAGAAGTATGCAGAATCATCGAGATCGCTCTATTCGAGCTATTTAATGCGAGTAACACGTTTTCTGGTGTTTTCACCACTCCACATTGCGCCTGATATGCAGAACCGGCGATATCTTGGGTTTCGTGGGGATTTAAGCTGAGATATGCGTTTTCTGCGATAATCTTGGTGAGACTTCTGTCCGAAGTATGCAGAATCATCGAGAGCGCTCTTTTCGAGCTATTTAATGCGAGAAACACGTTTTCTGGTGTTTTCGCCACACCCCAGTGCGTTTGATATGCAGAACCAGCGATATCTGGGTTTTCGTGGGGTTTCAAGCTGAGATATGCATTTTTTACGATAATCTTGGTGAGACTTCTGTCCGAAGTATGCTTAATCATCGAGATCGCTCGTTTCGAACTATTTAATGCGAGAAACACGTTATCTGGTGTTATCACCACTCCACAGTGCGTTTGATATGCAGAACCAGCGATATCTGGGTTTTCGTGGGGATTCAAGCTGAGATATGCATTTTCTGCGATAATATTGGTAAGACTTCTGTCAGAAGTATGCAGAATCATCGAGATCGCTCTATTCGAGCTATTTAATGCGAGAAACACGTTTTCTGGTGTATTCACAAATCCACAGAACGTTTGACATGCAGAAACGGAGATATCTTGGTTTCGGTCGGGTTTCAAGCTGAGATATGCATTTTCTGCGATAATATTGGTAAGACTTCTGTCAGAAGTATGCAGAATCATCGAGATCGCTCTATTCGAGCTATTTAATGCGAGTAACACGTTTTCTGGTGTTTTCACCACTCCACATTGCGCCTGATATGCAGAACCGGCGATATCTTGGGTTTCGTGGGGATTTAAGCTGAGATATGCGTTTTCTGCGATAATCTTGGTGAGACTTCTGTCCGAAGTATGCAGAATCATCGAGAGCGCTCTTTTCGAGCTATTTAATGCGAGAAACACGTTTTCTGGTGTTTTCGCCACACCCCAGTGCGTTTGATATGCAGAACCAGCGATATCTGGGTTTTCGTGGGGTTTCAAGCTGAGATATGCATTTTTTACGATAATCTTGGTGAGACTTCTGTCCGAAGTATGCTTAATCATCGAGATCGCTCGTTTCGAACTATTTAATGCGAGAAACACGTTATCTGGTGTATTGACCACTCCACAGTGCGTTTGATATGTAGACCCGCCGATAACTTGGTTTTCGTGGGGTTTCCAGCTGATATATGCATTTTCTGCGATAATCTTGGTGTTTCATCTATGAGAAGTATGCAGAATCATCGAGAACGCTCTTTTCGAGCTACTTAATGCGAGAAACACGTTTTCTGGTGTATTCACCAATCCACAGTACGTTTGACATGCAGAAACGGAGATATCTTGGTTTTCGTGGGGTTTCCAGCTGAAATATGCATTTTTTGCGATAACTTGATGTTTCATCTATGAGAAGTATGCAGAACCATCGTGATCGCTCTTTTCGAGCTAGTTAATGCGGGAAACACGTTGTCTGGAGTATTGACCACTCCACAGTGCGTTTGACATGCAGAAACGGAGATATCTTGGTTTCGGTCGGGTTTCAAGCTGAGATATGCATTTTGTGCGATAATAATGGTGAGGCTTCAGTAAGAAGTATGCAGAATCATCTAGATCGCTCGTTTCCAGCTACTTAATGCGAGTTACACGTTTTCTGGTGTTTTCACCACTCCACATTGCGCCTGATATGCAGAACCGGCGATATCTTGGTTTTCGTGGGGTTTCCAGCTGAGATATGCATTTTCTGCGATTATCTTGGTGAGTCTTCTGTCAGAAGTATGCAGAAACATCGAGAGCGCTCTTTTCGAGCTGTTTAATGCGAGAAAATCGTTTTCTGGGGATTTCACCACTCCACAGTTCATGGATATGCAGAACCGGAGATATCTTGGTTTTCGTGGGGTTTCAAGCTGAGATATGCATTTTCTGCGATAATCTTGGTGAGACTTCTGTCCGAAGTATGCTGAATCATCGAGATCGCTCTTTTCGAGCTGGTTAATGCGAGAAAAACCATATCTAGTGTTTTCGCCACTCCACAGTGCGTTTGAGATGCAGAACCAGCGATATCTTGGTGTTCGTGCGGTTTCAAGCTGAGATATGCATTATCTGCGATAATCTTGGTGAGACTTCTGTCCGAAGTGTGCAGAATCATCGAGATCGCTCTTTTCGAGCTATTTAATGCGAGAAGCAAGTTATCTGGTGTTTGCACCACCCCACAGTGCGTTTTATATGCAGAACCGGCGACATCTTGATTTTCGTGAGGTTTCAAGCTGGGATATGCATTTTCTGCGATAATCTTGGTGAGATCTCTGTCCGAAGTATGCAGAAACATCGAGATCGCTCTTTTCGACCTATTTAATGCGAGAAACACGTTATCTGGTGTTTTCACCACTCCACAGTGCGTTTGATATGCAGAACCGACGATATCTTGGTTTTCGTGGGGTTTCAAGCTCAGATATGCATTTTCTGCGATAATCTTGGTGAGACTTCTGTCAGCAGTATGCAGAATCATCTAGATCGCTCTTTTCGAGCTATTTAATGCGAGGAACACGTTTTCTGGTGTATTCAACACTCCACAGAACGTTTGACATGCAGAAACGGAGATATCTTGGTTTCGGTCGGGTTTCAAGCTGAGATAAGCATTTTTTACGATAATCTTGGTGAGACTTCTGTCCGAAGTATGCTTAATCATCGAGATCGCTCTATTCGAGCTATTTAATGCGGGAAACACGTTATCTGGTGTATTGACCACTCCACAGTGCGTTTGATATGTAGAGCCGCCGATAACTTGGTTTTCGTCGGGTATCAAGCTGAGACATGCATTTTCTGCGATAATCTTGGTGATTCTTCTGGCAGAAGTATGCAGAATCATCGAGAACGCTCTTTTCGAGCTAGTTAATGCGAGAAACACGTTTTCTGGTGTTTTCGCCACACCACAGTGCGTTTGATATGCAGAACCAGCGATATCTGGGTTTTCGTGGTGTTTCAGCTGAGATATACATTTTCTGCGATAATCTTGGTGAGACTTCTGTCCGAAGTCTGCAGAATCATCGAGATCGCACTTTTCGAGCTATTTAATGCGAGAAACACGTTATCTGGTGTTTTCACCACTCCACAGTGCGTTTGATATGCAGAACCGGAGATGTCTTGGTTTTCGTGGGGTTTCAAGCTGAGATATGCATTTTCTGCGATAATCTTGGTGAGATCTCTGTCCGAAGTATGCAGAATCATCGAGATCGCTCTTTTCGAGCTATTTAATGCGGGAAACACGTTATCTGGTGTATTGACCACTCCACAGTGCGTTTGATATGTAGAGCCGCCGATAACTTGGTTTTCGTCGGGTATCAAGCTGAGACATGCATTTTCTGCGATAATCTTGGTGATTCTTCTGGCAGAAGTATGTAGAATCATCGAGAACGCTCTTTTCGAGCTAGTTAATGCGAGAAACACGTTTTCTGGTGTATTCACCAATCCACAGTACGTTTGACATGCAGAAACGGAAATATCTTGGTTTTCGTGGGGTTTCCAGCTGAAATATGCATTTTCTGCGATAACTTGGTGTTTCATCTATGAGAAGTATGCAGAATCATCGAGATCGCTCTTTTCGAACTAGTTGATGCGGGAAACACGTTATCTGGTGTATTGACCACTCCACAGTGCGTTTGATATGTAGAGCCGCCGATAACTTGGTTTTCGTCGGGTATCAAGCTGAGACATGCATTTTCTGTGATATTCTTGGTGATTCTTCTGTCAGAAGTATGCAGAAACATCGAGAACGCTCTTTTCGAGCTAGTTAATGCGAGAAACACGTTTTCTGTTGTTTTCACCACTCCACAGTGCGTCTGATATGCAGAACCGGCGATATCTTGGTTTTCGTGGGTTTTCCAGCTGAGATATGCATTTTCTGCGATAATCTTGGTGAGTCTTCTGTCAGCAGTATGCAGAATCATCTAGATCGCTCTTTTCGAGCTATTTAATGCCAGAAACACGTTTTCTGGTGTATTCAACACTCCACAGAACGTTTGACATGCAGAAACGGAGATATCTTGGTTTCGGTCGGGTTTCAAGCTGAGATATGCATTTTCTGCGATAATATTGGTAAGACTTCTGTCAGAAGTATGCAGAATCATCGAGATCGCTCTATTCGAGCTATTTAATGCGAGTAACACGTTTTCTGGTGTTTTCACCGCTCCACATTGCGCCTGATATGCAGAACCGGCGATATCTTGGGTTTCGTGGGGATTTAAGCTGAGATATGCGTTTTCTGCGATAATCTTGGTGTTTCATCTATGAGAAGTATGCAGAATCATCGAGAACGCTCTTTTCGTGCTACTTAATGCGAGAAACACGTTTTCTGGTGTATTCAACACTCCACAGAACGTTTGACATGCAGAAACGGAGATATCTTGGTTTCGGTCGGGTTTCAAGCTGAGATAAGCATTTTTTACGATAATCTTGGTGAGACTTCTGTCCGAAGTATGCTTAATCATCGAGATCGCTCTATTCGAGCTATTTAATGCGGGAAACACGTTATCTGGTGTATTGACCACTCCACAGTGCGTTTGATATGTAGAGCCGCCGATAACTTGGTTTTCGTCGGGTATCAAGCTGAGACATGCAATTTCTGCGATAATCTTGGTGATTCTTCTGGCAGAAGTATGCAGAATCATCGAGAACGCTCTTTTCGAGCTAGTTAATGCGAGAAACACGTTTTCTGGTGTTTTCGCCACACCACAGTGCGTTTGATATGCAGAACCAGCGATATCTGGGTTTTCGTGGTGTTTCAGCTGAGATATACATTTTCTGCGATAATCTTGGTGAGACTTCTGTCCGAAGTCTGCAGAATCATCGAGATCGCACTTTTCGAGCTATTTAATGCGAGAAACACGTTATCTGGTGTTTTCACCACTCCACAGTGCGTTTGATATGCAGAACCGGAGATGTCTTGGTTTTCGTGGGGTTTCAAGCTGAGATATGCATTTTCTGCGATAATCTTGGTGAGATCTCTGTCCGAAGTATGCAGAATCATCGAGATCGCTCTATTCGAGCTATTTAATGCGAGTTACACGTTTTCTGGTGTTTTCACCACTCCACAGTGCGTCTGATATGCAGAACCGGCGATATCTTGGTTTTCGTGGGTTTTCCAGCTGAGATATGCATTTTCTGCGATAATCTTGGTGAGTCTTCTGTCAGCAGTATGCAGAATCATCTAGATCGCTCTTTTCGAGCTATTTAATGCCAGAAACACGTTTTCTAGTGTATTCAACAATCCACAGAACGTTTGACATGCAGAAACGGAGATATCTTGGTTTCGGTCGGGTTTCAAGCTGAGATATGCATTTTCTGCGATAATATTGGTAAGACTTCTGTCAGAAGTATGCAGAATCATCGAGATCGCTCTATTCGAGCTATTTAATGCGAGTAACACGTTTTCTGGTGTTTTCACCACTCCACATTGCGCCTGATATGCAGAACCGGCGATATCTTGGGTTTCGTGGGGATTTAAGCTGAGATATGCGTTTTCTGCGATAATCTTGGTGAGACTTCTGTCCGAAGTATGCAGAATCATCGAGAGCGCTCTTTTCGAGCTATTTAATGCGAGAAACACGTTTTCTGGTGTTTTCGCCACACCCCAGTGCGTTTGATATGCAGAACCAGCGATATCTGGGTTTTCGTGGGGTTTCAAGCTGAGATATGCATTTTTTACGATAATCTTGGTGAGACTTCTGTCCGAAGTATGCTTAATCATCGAGATCGCTCGTTTCGAACTATTTAATGCGAGAAACACGTTATCTGGTGTTATCACCACTCCACAGTGCGTTTGATATGCAGAACCAGCGATATCTGGGTTTTCGTGGGGATTCAAGCTGAGATATGCATTTTCTGCGATAATATTGGTAAGACTTCTGTCAGAAGTATGCAGAATCATCGAGATCGCTCTATTCGAGCTATTTAATGCGAGAAACACGTTTTCTGGTGTATTCACAAATCCACAGAACGTTTGACATGCAGAAACGGAGATATCTTGGTTTCGGTCGGGTTTCAAGCTGAGATATGCATTTTCTGCGATAATATTGGTAAGACTTCTGTCAGAAGTATGCAGAATCATCGAGATCGCTCTATTCGAGCTATTTAATGCGAGTAACACGTTTTCTGGTGTTTTCACCACTCCACATTGCGCCTGATATGCAGAACCGGCGATATCTTGGGTTTCGTGGGGATTTAAGCTGAGATATGCGTTTTCTGCGATAATCTTGGTGAGACTTCTGTCCGAAGTATGCAGAATCATCGAGAGCGCTCTTTTCGAGCTATTTAATGCGAGAAACACGTTTTCTGGTGTTTTCGCCACACCCCAGTGCGTTTGATATGCAGAACCAGCGATATCTGGGTTTTCGTGGGGTTTCAAGCTGAGATATGCATTTTTTACGATAATCTTGGTGAGACTTCTGTCCGAAGTATGCTTAATCATCGAGATCGCTCGTTTCGAACTATTTAATGCGAGAAACACGTTATCTGGTGTATTGACCACTCCACAGTGCGTTTGATATGTAGACCCGCCGATAACTTGGTTTTCGTGGGGTTTCCAGCTGATATATGCATTTTCTGCGATAATCTTGGTGTTTCATCTATGAGAAGTATGCAGAATCATCGAGAACGCTCTTTTCGAGCTACTTAATGCGAGAAACACGTTTTCTGGTGTATTCACCAATCCACAGTACGTTTGACATGCAGAAACGGAGATATCTTGGTTTTCGTGGGGTTTCCAGCTGAAATATGCATTTTTTGCGATAACTTGATGTTTCATCTATGAGAAGTATGCAGAACCATCGTGATCGCTCTTTTCGAGCTAGTTAATGCGGGAAACACGTTGTCTGGAGTATTGACCACTCCACAGTGCGTTTGACATGCAGAAACGGAGATATCTTGGTTTCGGTCGGGTTTCAAGCTGAGATATGCATTTTGTGCGATAATAATGGTGAGGCTTCAGTAAGAAGTATGCAGAATCATCTAGATCGCTCGTTTCCAGCTACTTAATGCGAGTTACACGTTTTCTGGTGTTTTCACCACTCCACATTGCGCCTGATATGCAGAACCGGCGATATCTTGGTTTTCGTGGGGTTTCCAGCTGAGATATGCATTTTCTGCGATTATCTTGGTGAGTCTTCTGTCAGAAGTATGCAGAAACATCGAGAGCGCTCTTTTCGAGCTGTTTAATGCGAGAAAATCGTTTTCTGGGGATTTCACCACTCCACAGTTCATGGATATGCAGAACCGGAGATATCTTGGTTTTCGTGGGGTTTCAAGCTGAGATATGCATTTTCTGCGATAATCTTGGTGAGACTTCTGTCCGAAGTATGCTGAATCATCGAGATCGCTCTTTTCGAGCTGGTTAATGCGAGAAAAACCATATCTAGTGTTTTCGCCACTCCACAGTGCGTTTGAGATGCAGAACCAGCGATATCTTGGTGTTCGTGCGGTTTCAAGCTGAGATATGCATTATCTGCGATAATCTTGGTGAGACTTCTGTCCGAAGTGTGCAGAATCATCGAGATCGCTCTTTTCGAGCTATTTAATGCGAGAAGCAAGTTATCTGGTGTTTGCACCACCCCACAGTGCGTTTTATATGCAGAACCGGCGACATCTTGATTTTCGTGAGGTTTCAAGCTGGGATATGCATTTTCTGCGATAATCTTGGTGAGATCTCTGTCCGAAGTATGCAGAAACATCGAGATCGCTCTTTTCGACCTATTTAATGCGAGAAACACGTTATCTGGTGTTTTCACCACTCCACAGTGCGTTTGATATGCAGAACCGACGATATCTTGGTTTTCGTGGGGTTTCAAGCTCAGATATGCATTTTCTGCGATAATCTTGGTGAGACTTCTGTCCGAAGTATGCAGAATCATCGAGATCGCACTTTTCGAGCTATTTAATGCGAGAAACACGTTATCTGGTGTTTTCACCACTCCAGAGTGCGTTTGATATGCAGAACCGGCGATATCTTGGTTTTTGTGGGGTTTCAAGCTGAGATAAGCATTTTTTACGATAATCTTGGTGAGACTTCTGTCCGAAGTATGCTTAATAATCGAGATCGCTCTATTCGAGCTATTTAATGCGAGAAACACGTTATCTGGTGTTTTCAGCACGCCACAGTGCGTTTGATATGCAGAACCAGCGATATCCTGGTTTTCGTGCGTTTTCCAGCTGAGATATGCATTTTCTGCGATAATCTTGGTGAGTCTTCTGTCAGCAGTATGCAGAATCATCTAGATCGCTCTTTTCGAGCTATTTGATGCCAGAAACACGTTTTCTAGTGTATTCACAAATCCACAGTACGTTTGACATGCAGAAACGGAGATATCTTGGTTTTCGTGGGGTTTCCAGCTGAAATATGCATTTTCTGCGATAATCTTGGTGAGGCTTCTGTCAGCAGTATGCAGAATCATCGAGAACGCTCTTTTCGAGCTATTTAATGCGAGGAACACGTTTTCTGGTGTATTCAACACTCCACAGAACGTTTGACATGCAGAAACGGAGATATCTTGGTTTCGGTCGGGTTTCAAGCTGAGATAAGCATTTTTTACGATAATCTTGGTGAGACTTCTGTCCGAAGTATGCTTAATCATCGAGATCGCTCTATTCGAGCTATTTAATGCGGGAAACACGTTATCTGGTGTATTGACCACTCCACAGTGCGTTTGATATGTAGAGCCGCCGATAACTTGGTTTTCGTCGGGTATCAAGCTGAGACATGCATTTTCTGCGATAATCTTGGTGATTCTTCTGGCAGAAGTATGCAGAATCATCGAGAACGCTCTTTTCGAGCTAGTTAATGCGAGAAACACGTTTTCTGGTGTTTTCGCCACACCACAGTGCGTTTGATATGCAGAACCAGCGATATCTGGGTTTTCGTGGTGTTTCAGCTGAGATATACATTTTCTGCGATAATCTTGGTGAGACTTCTGTCCGAAGTCTGCAGAATCATCGAGATCGCACTTTTCGAGCTATTTAATGCGAGAAACACGTTATCTGGTGTTTTCACCACTCCACAGTGCGTTTGATATGCAGAACCGGAGATGTCTTGGTTTTCGTGGGGTTTCAAGCTGAGATATGCATTTTCTGCGATAATCTTGGTGAGATCTCTGTCCGAAGTATGCAGAATCATCGAGATCGCTCTATTCGAGCTATTTAATGCGAGTAACACGTTTTCTGGTGTTTTCACCACTCCACAGTGCGTCTGATATGCAGAACCGGCGATATCTTGGTTTTCGTGGGTTTTCCAGCTGAGATATGCATTTTCTGCGATAATCTTGGTGAGTCTTCTGTCAGCAGTATGCAGAATCATCTAGATCGCTCTTTTCGAGCTATTTAATGCCAGAAACACGTTTTCTGGTGTATTCAACACTCCACAGAACGTCTGACATGCAGAAACGGAGATATCTTGGTTTCGGTCGGGTTTCAAGCTGAGATATGCATTTTCTGCGATAATCTTGGTGAGATCTCTGTCCGAAGTATGCAGAATCATCGAAATCGCTCTTTTCGTGCTATTTAATGCGGGAAACACGTTATCTGGTGAATTGACCACTCCACAGTGCGTTTGATATGTAGAGCCGCCGATAACTTGGTTTTCGTGGGGTTTCCAGCTGATATATGCATTTTCTGCGATAATCTTGGTGTTTCATCTATGAGAAGTATGCAGAATCATCGAGAACGCTCTTTTCGAGCTACTTAATGCGAGAAACACGTTTTCTGGTGTATTCACCAATCCACAGTACGTTTGACATGCAGAAACGGAGATATCTTGGTTTTCGTGGGGTTTCCAGCTGAAATATGCATTTTTTGCGATAACTTGATGTTTCATCTATGAGAAGTATGCAGAACCATCGTGATCGCTCTTTTCGAGCTAGTTAATGCGGGAAACACGTTGTCTGGAGTATTGACCACTCCACAGTGCGTTTGATATGTAGAGCCGCCGATAACTTGGTTTTCGTCGGGTATCAAGCTGAGACATGCATTTTCTGCGATATTCTTGGTGATTCTTCTGTCAGAAGTATGCAGAATCATCGAGAACGCTCTTTTCGAGATAGTTAATGCGAGAAACACGTTTTCTGGTGTTTTCACCACCCTACAGTGCGTTTGATATGCAGAACCGGCGACATCTTGGTTTTCGTCGGGTTTCGAGCTGAGATAAGCATTTTCTGCGATTATCTTTGTGAGTCTTCTGTCAGCAGTATGCAGAATCATCTATATCGCTCTTTTCGAGCTATTTAATGCCAGAAACACGTTTTCTGGTGTATTCACCACTCCACAGTACGTTTGACATGCAGAAACGGAGATATCTTGGTTTCGGTCGGGTTTCAAGCTGAGATATGCATTTTGTGCGATAATAATGGTGAGGCTTCAGTAAGAAGTATGCAGAATCATCTAGATCGCTCGTTTCCAGCTACTTAATGCGAGTTACACGTTTTCTGGTGTTTTCACCACTCCACATTGCGCCTGATATGCAGAACCGGCGATATCTTGGTTTTCGTGGGGTTTCCAGCTGAGATATGCATTTTCTGCGATTATCTTGGTGAGTCTTCTGTCAGAAGTATGCAGAAACATCGAGAGCGCTCTTTTCGAGCTGTTTAATGCGAGAAAATCGTTTTCTGGGGATTTCACCACTCCACAGTTCATGGATATGCAGAACTGGAGATATCTTGGTTTTCGTGGGGTTTCAAGCTGAGATATGCATTTTCTGCGATAATCTTGGTGAGACTTCTGTCCGAAGTATGCTGAATCATCGAGATCGCTCTTTTCGAGCTGGTTAATGCGAGAAAAACCATATCTAGTGTTTTCGCCACTCCACAGTGCGTTTGAGATGCAGAACCAGCGATATCTTGGTGTTCGTGGGGTTTCAAGCTGAGATATGCATTATCTGCGATAATCTTGGTGAGACTTCTGTCCGAAGTGTGCAGAATCATCGAGATCGCTCTTTTCGAGCTATTTAATGCGAGAAGCAAGTTATCTGGTGTTTGCACCACCCCACAGTGCGTTTTATATGCAGAACCGGCGACATCTTGATTTTCGTGAGGTTTTAAGCTGGGATATGCATTTTCTGCGATAATCTTGGTGAGATCTCTGTCCGAAGTATGCAGAAACATCGAGATCGCTCTTTTCGACCTATTTAATGCGAGAAACACGTTATCTGATGTTTTCACCACTCCACAGTGCGTTTGATATGCAGAACCGACGATATCTTGGTTTTCGTGGGGCTTCAAGCTCAGATATGCATTTTCTGCGATAATCTTGGTGACACTTCTGTCCGAAGTATGCAGAATCATCGAGATCGCACTTTTCGAGCTATTTAATGCGAGAAACACGTTATCTGGTGTTTTCACCACTCCACAGTGCGTTTGATATGCAGAACCGGCGATATCTTGGTTTTTGTGGGGTTTCAAGCTGAGATAAGCATTTTTTACGATAATCTTGGTGAGACTTCTGTCCGAAGTATGCTTAATAATCGAGATCGCTCTATTCGAGCTATTTAATGCGAGAAACACGTTATCTGGTGTTTTCACCACTCCACGGTGCGTTTGATATGCAGAACCGGCGATATCTTGGTTTTCGTGGGGTTTCATGCTGAGATATGCATTTTCTGCGATAATCTTGGTGAGACCTCTGTCCGAAGTATGCAGAAACATCGAGATCGCTCTTTTCGACCTATTTAATGCGAGAAACACGTTATCTGGTGTTTTCACCACTCCACAGTGCGTTTGATATGCAGAACCAGCGATATCTTGGTTTTCGTGGGGTTTCAAGCTGAGATACGCATTTTCAACGATAATCTTCGTGAGACTTCTGTCAGAAGTATGCAGAATCATCGGGATCGCTCTTTTCGAGCTATTTAATGCGAGAAACACGTTATCTGGTTGTTTTCACCACTCCACAGTGCGTGTGATATGCAGAACCGGCATCATCTTGATTTTCGTGTGGTTTCAAGGTGAGATATGCATTTTTTGCGATAATATCGGTGAGACTTCAGTCACAAGTATGCAGAATCATCTAGATCGCTCGTTTCGAGCTGCTTAATGCGAGAAACACGTTATCTGGTGTTTTCACCACTCCACAGTGCGTTTGATATGCAGAACCGGCGACATCTTGGCTTTCGTCGGGTATCAAGCTGAGATATGCATTTTCAACGATGATCTTGGTGAGACTTCTGTCAGAAGTATGCAGAATCATCGGGATCGCTCTTTTCGAGCTATTTAATGCGAGAAACACGTTATCTGGTTGTTTTCACCACTCCACAGTGCGTTTGATATGCAGAACCAGCGATATCTTGGTTTTCGTGGGGTTTCAAGCTCAGATATGCACTTTCTGCGATAATCTTGGTGAGACTTCTGTCCGAAGTATGCAGAATCATCGAGATCGCACTTTTCGAGCTATTTAATGCGAGAAACACGTTATCTGGTGTTTTCAGCACTCCACAGTGCGTTTGATATGCAGAACCAGCGATATCCTGGTTTTTGTGGGGATTCAAGCTGAGATATGCAATTTCTGCGATAATCTTGGTGAGACTTCTGTCCGAAGTATGCTTAATCATCGAGATCGCTCGTTTCGAGCTATTTAATGCGAGAAACACGTTATCTGGTGTTTTCACCACTCCACAGTGCTTATGATATGCAGAACCGACGATATCTTGGTTTTCGTGGGGTTTCAAGCTCAGATATGCATTTTCTGCGATAATCTTGGTGAGACTTCTGTCCGAAGTATGCAGAGTCATCGAGATCGTACTTTTCGAGCTATTTAATGCGAGAAACACGTTTTCTGGGGTTTTCACCACTCCACAGTTCGTTGGATATGCAGAGCAGGAGATATCTTGGTTTTCGTGGGGTTTCTAGCAGAGATATGCATTTTCTGCGATAATCATGGTGAGACTTCTGTTAGAAGTATGCAGAATCATCGAGATCGCACTTTTCGATCTATTTAATGCGAGAAACACGTTGTCTGGTGTTTTCACCACTCCACAGTTGGTTTGATATGCAGAACCGGCGATGTTTGGTTTTCGTCGGGTTTCAAGTTGAGATATGCATTTTCTACGATAATCTTGGTGAAACATCTGTCCGGAGTATGCAGAAACATCAAGAGCGCTCTTTTCGAGCTATTTAATGCGAGAAACACGTTTTCTGGGGTTTTCACCACTCAACAGTGCGTATGATATGCAGAACCGACGATATCTTGGTTTTCGTGGGGTTTCAAGCTCAGATATGCATTTTCTGCGATAATCTTGGTGAGACTTCTGTCCGAAGTATGCAGAGTCATCGAGATCGTACTTTTCGAGCTATTTAATGCGAGAAACACGTTTTCTGGGGTTTTCACCACTCCAGAGTTCGTTGGATATGCAGAGCAGGAGATATCTTGGTTTTCGTGGGGTTTCAAGCTCAGATATGCACTTTCTGCGATAATCTTGGTGAGACTTCTGTCCGAAGTATGCAGAATCATCGAGATCGCACTTCTCGATCTATTTAATGCGAGAAACACGTTGTCTGGTGTTTTCACCACTCCACAGTTGGTTTGATATGCAGAACCGGCGATGTTTGGTTTTCGTCGGGTTTCAAGTTGAGATATGCATTTTCTACGATAATCTTGGTGAAACATCTGTCCGGAGTATGCAGAAACATCAAGAGCGCTCTTTTCGAGCTATATAATGCGAGAAACACGTTTTCTGGGGTTTTCACCACACCACAGTTCGTTGGATGTGCAGAACCGGAGATATCTTGGTTTTCGTGGGGTGTCAAGCTGAGATATGCATTTTCTGCGATAATCTTGGTGAGACTTCTGTCCGAAGTATGCAGAATCATCGACATCGCACTTTTCGAGCTATTTAATGCGAGAAACACGTTATCTGGTGTTTTCACCACTCCACAGTGCGTTTGATATGCAGAACCGGCGATATCTTGGTTTTCGTGGGGTTTCAAGCTGAGATATGTATTTTCTGCGATAATCTTGGTGAGACATCAGTCGGAAGTATGCAAAATCATCGAGAACCCTCTTTTCGAGCTATTTATTGCGAGATACACGTTATCTGGTGTTTTCACCACTCCACAGTGCTTTTCATATGCAGAACCAGCGATATCTTGGTTTTCGTGGGGTGTCAAGCTGAGATATGCATTTTCTGCGATAATCTTGGTGAGACTTCTGTCCGAAGTATGCAGAATCATCGACATCGCACTTTTCGAGCTATTTAATGCGAGAAACACGTTATCTGGTGTTTTCACCACTCCACAGTGCGTTTGATATGCAGAACCGGCGACATCTTGGCTTTCGTCGGGTATCAAGCTGAGATATGCATTTTCAACGATGATCTTGGTGAGACCTCTGTCCGAAGTATGCAGAAACATCGAGATCGCACTTTTCGACCTATTTAATGCGAGAAACACGTTATCTGGTGTTTTCACCACTCCACAGTGCTTTTCATATGCAGAACCAGCGATATCTTGGTTTTCGTGGGGTTTCAAGCTGAGATATGCATTTTCAACGATAATCTTCGTGAGACTTCTGTCCGAAGTATGCAGAGTCATCGAGATCGTACTTTTCGAGCTATTTAATGCGAGAAACACGTTTTCTGGGGTTTTCACCACTCCACAGTTCGTTGGATATGCAGAGCAGGAGATATCTTGGTTTTCGTGGGGTTTCTAGCAGAGATATGCATTTTCTGCGATAATCATGGTGAGACTTCTGTTAGAAGTATGCAGAATCATCGAGATCGCACTTTTCGATCTATTTAATGCGAGAAACACGTTGTCTGGTGTTTTCACCACTCCACAGTTGGTTTGATATGCAGAACCGGCGATGTTTGGTTTTCGTCGGGTATCAAGCTGAGATATGCATTTTCAACGATGATCTTGGTGAGACCTCTGTCCGAAGTATGCAGAAACATCGAGATCGCACTTTTCGAGCTATTTAATGCGAGAAACACGTTATCTGGTGTTTTCACCACTCCACAGTGCGTTTGATATGCAGAACCGGCGACATCTTGGCTTTCGTCGGGTATCAAGCTGAGATATGCATTTTCAACGATGATCTTGGTGAGACCTCTGTCCGAAGTATGCAGAAACATCGAGATCGCACTTTTCGACCTATTTAATGCGAGAAACACGTTATCTGGTGTTTTCACCACTCCACAGTGCTTATGATATGCAGAACCGACGATATCTTGGTTTTCGTGGGGTTTCAAGCTCAGATATGCATTTTCTGCGATAATCTTGGTGAGACTTCTGTCCGAAGTATGCAGAGTCATCGAGATCGTACTTTTCGAGCTATTTAATGCGAGAAACACGTTTTCTGGGGTTTTCACCACTCCACAGTTCGTTGGATATGCAGAGCAGGAGATATCTTGGTTTTCGTGGGGTTTCTAGCAGAGATATGCATTTTCTGCGATAATCATGGTGAGACTTCTGTTAGAAGTATGCAGAATCATCGAGATCGCACTTTTCGATCTATTTAATGCGAGAAACACGTTGTCTGGTGTTTTCACCACTCCACAGTTGGTTTGATATGCAGAACCGGCGATGTTTGGTTTTCGTCGGGTTTCAAGTTGAGATATGCATTTTCTACGATAATCTTGGTGAAACATCTGTCCGGAGTATGCAGAAACATCAAGAGCGCTCTTTTCGAGCTATTTAATGCGAGAAACACGTTTTCTGGGGTTTTCACCACTCAACAGTGCGTATGATATGCAGAACCGACGATATCTTGGTTTTCGTGGGGTTTCAAGCTCAGATATGCATTTTCTGCGATAATCTTGGTGAGACTTCTGTCCGAAGTATGCAGAGTCATCGAGATCGTACTTTTCGAGCTATTTAATGCGAGAAACACGTTTTCTGGGGTTTTCACCACTCCAGAGTTCGTTGGATATGCAGAGCAGGAGATATCTTGGTTTTCGTGGGGTTTCAAGCTCAGATATGCACTTTCTGCGATAATCTTGGTGAGACTTCTGTCCGAAGTATGCAGAATCATCGAGATCGCACTTCTCGATCTATTTAATGCGAGAAACACGTTGTCTGGTGTTTTCACCACTCCACAGTTGGTTTGATATGCAGAACCGGCGATGTTTGGTTTTCGTCGGGTTTCAAGTTGAGATATGCATTTTCTACGATAATCTTGGTGAAACATCTGTCCAGAGTATGCAGAAACATCAAGAGCGCTCTTTTCGAGCTATATAATGCGAGAAACACGTTTTCTGGGGTTTTCACCACACCACAGTTCGTTGGATGTGCAGAACCGGAGATATCTTGGTTTTCGTGGGGTGTCAAGCTGAGATATGCATTTTCTGCGATAACCTTGGTGAGACTTCTGTCCGAAGTATGCAGAATCATCGACATCGCACTTTTCGAGCTATTTAATGCGAGAAACACGTTATCTGGTGTTTTCACCACTCCACAGTGCGTTTGATATGCAGAACCGGCGATATCTTGGTTTTCGTGGGGTTTCAAGCTGAGATATGTATTTTCTGCGATAATCTTGGTGAGACATCAGTCGGAAGTATGCAAAATCATCGAGAACCCTCTTTTCGAGCTATTTATTGCGAGATACACGTTATCTGGTGTTTTCACCACTCCACAGTGCTTTTCATATGCAGAACCAGCGATATCTTGGTTTTCGTGGGGTGTCAAGCTGAGATATGCATTTTCTGCGATAATCTTGGTGAGACTTCTGTCCGAAGTATGCAGAATCATCGACATCGCACTTTTCGAGCTATTTAATGCGAGAAACACGTTATCTGGTGTTTTCACCACTCCACAGTGCGTTTGATATGCAGAACCGGCGACATCTTGGCTTTCGTCGGGTATCAAGCTGAGATATGCATTTTCAACGATGATCTTGGTGAGACCTCTGTCCGAAGTATGCAGAAACATCGAGATCGCACTTTTCGACCTATTTAATGCGAGAAACACGTTATCTGGTGTTTTCACCACTCCACAGTGCTTTTCATATGCAGAACCAGCGATATCTTGGTTTTCGTGGGGTTTCAAGCTGAGATATGCATTTTCAACGATAATCTTCGTGAGACTTCTGTCAGAAGTATGCAGAATCATCGGGATCGCTCTTTTCGAGCTATTTAATGCGAGCAACACGTTATCTGGTTGTTTTCACCACTCCACAGTGCGTGTGATATGCAGAACCGGCATCATCTTGATTTTCGTGTGGTTTCAAGGTGAGATATGCATTTTTTGCGATAATATTGGTGAGACTTCAGTCAGAAGTATGCAGAATCATCTAGATCGCTCGTTTCGAGCTGCTTAATGCGAGAAACGCGTTATCTGGTGTTTTCACCACTCCACAGTGCGTTTGATATGCAGAACCGGCGACATCTTGGCTTTCGTAGGGGTTCAAGCTGAGATATGCATTTTCTGCGATAATCTTGGTGAGATCTCTGTCCGAAGTATGCAGAAACATCGAGATCGCTCTTTTCGACCTATTTAATGCGAGAAACACGTTATCTGGTGTTTTCACCACTCCACAGTGCGTTTGATATGCAGAACCGACGATATGTTGGTTTTCGTGGGGTTTCAAGCTCAGATATGCATTTTCTGCGATAATCTTGGTGAGACTTCTGTCCGAAGTATGCAGAATCATCGGGATCGCACTTTTCGAGCTATTTAATGCGAGAAACACGTTATCTGGTGTTTTCACCACTCCACAGTGCGTTTGATATGCAGAACCGGCGATATCTTGGTTTTTGTGGGGTTTCAAGCTGAGATAAGCATTTTTTACGATAATCTTGGTGAGACTTCTGTCCGAAGTATGCTTAATAATCGAGATCGCTCTATCCGAGCTATTTAATGCGAGAAACACGTTATCTGGTGTTTTCAGCACTCCACAGTGCGTTTGATATGCAGAACCAGCGATATCCTGGTTTTCGTGGGGATTCAAGCTGAGATATGCAATTTCTGCGCTACTCTTGGTGAGACTTCTGTCCGAAGTATGCTTAATCATGGAGATCGCTCGTTTCGAGCTATTTAATGCGAGAAACACGTTATCTGGTGTTTTCACCACTCCACAGTGCGTTTGATATGCAGAACCAGCGATATCTGGGTTTTCGTAGGGTTTCGAGCTGTGATATGCATTTTTTACGATAATCTTGATGAGACTTCTGGCGAAGTTTGCATAATCATCGAGATCGCTCGTTTGGACCTATTTAATGCGAGAAACACGTTATCTGGTGTTTTCACCACTCCACAGTGCGTTTGATATGCAGAACCAGCGATATCCTGGTTTTTGTGGGGTTTCAAGCTGAGATATGCATTTTCTGCGATAATCTTGATGAGACATCAGTCGGAAGTATGCAAAATCATCGAGAACCCTCTTTTCGAGCTATTTATTGCGAGATACACGTTATCTGGTGTTTTCACCACTCCACAGTGCGTTTGATATGCAGAACCGGCGACATCTTGGCTTTCGTCGCGTATCAAGCTGAGATATGCATTTTCAACGATGATCTTGGTGAGACTTCTGTCAGAAGTATGCAGAATCATCGGGATCGCTCTTTTCGAGCTATTTAATGCGAGAAACACGTTATCTGGTTGTTTTCACCACTCCACAGTGGGTTTGATATGCAGAACCAGCGATATCTTGGTTTTCGTGGGGTTTCAAGCTCAGATATGCACTTTCTGCGATAATCTTGGTGAGACTTCTGTCCGAAGTATGCAGAATCATCGAGATCGCACTTTTTGAGCTATTTAATGCGAGAAACACGTTATCTGGTGTTTTCAGCACTCCACAGTGCGTTTGATATGCAGAACCAGCGATATCCTGGTTTTCGTGGGGATTCAAGCTGAGATATGCAATTTCTGCGATAATCTTGGTGAGACTTCTGTCCGAAGTATGCTTAATCATCGAGATCGCTCGTTTCGAGCTATTTAATGCGAGAAACAGGTTATCTGGTGTTTTCACCACTCCACAGTGCGTATCATATGCAGAACCGACGATATCTTGGTTTTCGTGGGGTTTCAAGCTCAGATATGCATTTTCTGCGATAATCTTGGTGAGACTTCTGTTAGAAGTATGCAGAATCATCGAGATCGCACTTTTCAATCTATTTAATGCGAGAAACACGTTGTCTGGTGTTTTCACCACTCCACAGTTGGTTTGATATGCAGAACCGGCGATATCTTGGTTTTCGTGGGGTTTCAAGATCAGATATGCATTTTCTGCGATAATCTTGGTGAGACTTCTGTCCGAAGTATGCAGAGTCATCGAGATCGTACTTTTCGAGCTATTTAATGCGAGAAACACGTTTTCTGGGGTTTTCACAACTCCAGAGTTCATTGGATATGCAGAGCATGAGATATCTTGGATTTCGTGGGGTTTCAAGCTCAGATATGCACTTTCTGCGATAATCTTGGTGAGACTTCTGTCCGAAGTATGCAGAACCATCGAGATCGCACTTTTCGATCTATTTAATGCGAGAAACACGGTGTCTGGTGTTTTCACCACTCCACAGTTGGTTTGATATGCAGAACCGGCGATGTATGGTTTTCGTCGGGTTTCAAGTTGAGATATGCATTTTCTACGATAATCTTGGTGAAACATCTGTCCGGAGTATGCAGAAACATCAAGAGCGCTCTTTTCGAGCTAATTAATGCGAGAAACACGTTTTCTGGGGTTTTCACCACACCACAGTTCGTTGGATGTGCAGAACCGGAGATATCTTGGTTTTCGTGGGGTGTCAAGCTGAGATATGCATTTTCTGCGATAATCTTGGTGAGATCTCTGTCCGAAGTATGCAGAAACATCGAGATCGCTCTTTTCGACCTATTTAATGCGAGAAACACGTTATCTGGTGTTTTCACCACTCCACAGCGCGTTTGATATGCAGAACCGACGATATCTTGGTTTTCGTTGGGTTTCAAGCTCAGATATGCATTTTCTGCGATAATCTTGGTGAGACTTCTGTCCGAAGTATGCAGAACCATCGAGATCGCACTTTTCGATCTATTTAATGCGAGAAACACGTTGTCTGGTGTTTTCACCACTCCACAGTTGGTTTGATATGCAGAACCGGCGATGTATGGTTTTCGTCGGGTTTCAAGTTGAGATATGCATTTTCTACGATAATCTTGGTGAAACATCTGTCCGGAGTATGCAGAAACATCAAGAGCGCTCTTTTCGAGCTAATTAATGCGAGAAACACGTTTTCTGGGGTTTTCACCACACCACAGTTCGTTGGATGTGCAGAACCGGAGATATCTTGGTTTTCGTGGGGTGTCAAGCTGAGATATGCATTTTCTGCGATAATCTTGGTGAGATCTCTGTCCGAAGTATGCAGAAACATCGAGATCGCTCTTTTCGACCTATTTAATGCGAGAAACACGTTATCTGGTGTTTTCACCACTCCACAGCGCGTTTGATATGCAGAACCGACGATATCTTGGTTTTCGTTGGGTTTCAAGCTCAGATATGCATTTTCTGCGATAATCTTGGTGAGACTTCTGTCCGAAGTATGCAGAATCATCGAGATCGCACTTTTCGAGCTATTAAATGCGAGAAACACGTTATCTGGTGTTTTCACCACTCCACAGTGCGTTTGATATGCAGAACCGGCGATATCTTGGTTTTTGTGGGGTTTCAAGCTGAGATATGCATTTTTTACGATAATCTTGGTGAGACTTCTGCCCGAAGTATGCTTAATAATCGTGATCGCTCTATTCGAGCTATTTAATGCGAGAAACACGTTATCTGGTGTATCAGTACTCCACAGTGCGTTTGATATGCAGAACCAGCGATATCCTGGTTTTCGTGGGGATTCAAGCTGAGATATGCAATTTCTGCGATAATCTTGGTGAGACTTCTGTCCGAAGTATGCTTAATCATCGAGATCGCTCGTTTCGAGCTATTAAATGCGAGAAACACGTTATCTGGTGTTTTCACCACTCCACAGTGCGTATGATATGCAGAACTGACGATATCTTGGTTTTCGTGGGGTTTCAAGCTCAGATATGCATTTTCTGCGATAATCTTGGTGAGACTTCTGTCCGAAGTATGCAGAATCATCGAGATCGCACTTTTCGAGCTATTTAATGCGAGAAACACGTTATCTGATGTTTTCACCACTCCACAGTGCGTGTGATACGCAGAACCGGCGACATCTTGATTTTCGTGAGGTTTCCAGCTGAGACATGCATTTTCTGCGATAATCATGGTGAGACTTCTGTTAGAAGTATGCAGAATCATCGAGATCGCACATTTCGATCTATTTAATGCGAGAAACGCGTTATCTGGTGTTTTCACCACTCCACAGTGCGTTTGATATGCAGAACCGGCGTCATCTTGATTTTCGTGAGGTTTCCAGCTGAGATTTGCATTTTCTGCGATAATCATGGTGAGACTTCTGTTAGAGGGATGCAGAATCATCGAGATCGCACATTTCGATCTATTTAATGCGAGAAACACGTTATCTGGTTGTTTTCACCACTCCACAGTGCGTGTGATATGCAGAACCGGCGTCATCTTGATTTTCGTGTGGTTTCAAGGTGAGATATGCATTTTTTGCGATAATATTGGTGAGACTTCAGTCAGAAGTATGCAGAATCATCTAGATCGCTCGTTTCGAGCTGCTTAATGCGAGAAACACGTTATCTGGTGTTTTCACCACTCCACAGTGCGTTTGATATGCATAACCAGCGACATCTTGGCTTTCGTCGGGGTTCAAGCTGAGATATGCATTTTCTGCGATAATCTTGGTGAGACATCAGTCAGAAGTATGCAGAATCATCGAGAACCCTCTTCTCGAGCTATTTATTGCGAGATACACGTTATCTGGTGTTTTCACCACTCCACAGTGCGTTTGATATGCAGAACCATAGAAATCTTGGTTTTCGTGGGGTTTCAAGCTGAGATATGCATTTTTTACGATAATCATGGTGAGACTTCTGTCCGAAGTATGCAGAATCATCGAGATCGCACTTGTCGAGCTACTTAATGCGAGAAACACGTTATCTGGTGTTTTCAGCACTCCACAGTGCGTTTGATATGCAGAACCGGCGACATCTTGATTTTCGTGTGGTTTCAAGGTGAGATATGCATTTTTTGCGATAATATTGGTGAGACTTCAGTCAGAAGTATGCAGAATCATCTAGATCGCTCGTTTCGAGCTGCTTAATGCGAGAAACACGTTATCTGGTGTTTTCACCACTCCACAGTGCGTTTGATATGCAGAACCGGCGACATCTTGGCTTTCGTCGGGGTTCAAGCTGAGATATGCATTTTCTGCGATAATCTGGGTGAGACATCAGTCACAAGTATGCAGAATCATCGAGAACCCTCTTTTCGAGCTATTTATTGCGAGATACACGTTGTCTGGTGTTTTCACCACTCCACAGTGCGTTTGGTATGCAGAACCAGCGAAATCTTGGTTTTCGTGGGGTTTCAAGCTGAGATATGCATTTTTTGCGATAATCATGGTGAGACTTCTGTCCGAAGTATGCAGAATCATCGAGATCGCACTTATCGAGCTATTTAATGCGAGAAACACGTTATCTGGTGTTTTCAGCACTCCACAGTGCGTTTGATATGCAGAACCGGCGACATCTTGTTTTTCGTGAGGCTTCCAGCTGAGATATGCATTTTCTGCGATAATCATGGTGAGACTTCTGTTAGAAGTATGCAGAATCATCGAGATCACACATTTCGACCTATTTAATGCGAGAAACACGTTATCTGGTTGTTTTCACCACTCCACAGTGCGTGTGATATGCAGAACCGGCGTCATCTTGATTTTCGTGTGGTTTCAAGGTGAGATATGCATTTTTTGCGATAATATTGGTGAGACTTCAGTCAGAAGTATGCAGAATCATCTAGATCGCTCGTTTCGAGCTGCTTAATGCGAGAAACACGTTATCTGGTGTTTTCACCACTCCACAGTGCGTTTGATATGCATAACCAGCGACATCTTGGCTTTCGTCGGGGTTCAAGCTGAGATATGCATTTTCTGCGATAATCTTGGTGAGACATCAGTCAGAAGTATGCAGAATCATCGAGAACCCTCTTCTCGAGCTATTTATTGCGAGATACACGTTATCTGGTGTTTTCACCACTCCACAGTGCGTTTGATATGCAGAACCATAGAAATCTTGGTTTTCGTGGGGTTTCAAGCTGAGATATGCATTTTTTACGATAATCATGGTGAGACTTCTGTCCGAAGTATGCAGAATCATCGAGATCGCACTTATCGAGCTACTTAATGCGAGAAACACGTTATCTGGTGTTTTCAGCGCTCCACAGTGCGTTTGATATGCAGAACCGGCGACATCTTGATTTTCGTGAGGTTTCCAGCTGAGATTTGCATTTTCTGCGATAATCATGGTGAGACTTCTGTTAGAAGGATGCAGAATCATCGAGATCGCACATCTCGATCTATTTAATGCGTGAAACACGTTATCTGGTTGTTTTCACCACTCCACAGTGCGTGTGATATGCAGAACCGGCGTCATCTTGATTTTCGTGTGGTTTCAAGGTGAGATATGCATTTTTTGCGATAATATTGGTGAGACTTCAGTCAGAAGTATGCAGAATCATCTAGATCGCTCGTTTCGAGCTGCTTAATGCGAGAAACACGTTATCTGGTGTTTTCACCACTCCACAGTGCGTTTGATATGCAGAACCGGCGTCATCTTGGCTTTCGTCGGGGTTCAAGCTGAGATATGCATTTTCTGCGATAATCTGGGTGAGACATCAGTCAGAAGTATGCAGAATCATCGAGAACCCTCTTTTCGAGCTATTTATTGCGAGATACACGTTGTCTGGTGTTTTCACCACTCCACAGTGCGTTTGATATGCAGAACCAGCGAAATCTTGGTTTTCGTGGGGTTTCAAGCTGAGATATGCATTTTTTGCGATAATCATGGTGAGTCTTCTGTCCGAAGTATGCAGAATCATCGAGATCGCACTTATCGAGCTATTTAATGCGAGAAACACGTTATCTGGTTGTTTTCACCACTCCACAGTGCGTGTGATATGCAGAACCGGCGACATCTTGATTTTCGTGAGGTTTCCAGCTGAGATTTGCATTTTCTGCGATAATCTTGGTGAGACATCAGTCAGAAGTATGCAGAATCATCGAGAACCCTCTTCTCGAGCTATTTATTGCGAGATACACGTTATCTGGTGTTTTCACCACTCCACAGTGCGTTTGATATGCAGAACCATAGAAATCTTGGTTTTCGTGGGGTTTCAAGCTGAGATATGCATTTTTTGCGATAATCATGGTGAGACTTCTGTCCGAAGTATGCAGAATCATCGAGATCGCACTTATCGAGCTATTTAATGCGAGAAACACGTTATCTGGTGTTTTCAGCACTCCACAGTGCGTTTGATATGCAGAACCGGCGACATCTTGTTTTTCGTGAGGTTTCCAGCTGAGATATGCATTTTCTGCGATAATCATGGTGAGACTTCTGTTAGAAGTATGCAGAATCATCGAGATCACACATTTCGACCTATTTAATGCGAGAAACACGTTATCTGGTTGTTTTCACCACTCCACAGTGCGTGTGATATGCAGAACCGGCGACATCTTGATTTTCGTGAGGTTTCCAGCTGAGATTTGCATTTTCTGCGATAATCATGGTGAGACTTCTGTTAGAAGGATGCAGAATCATCGAGATCGCACATCTCGATCTATTTAATGCGTGAAACACGTTATCTGGTTGTTTTCACCACTCCACAGTGCGTGTGATATGCAGAACCGGCGTCATCTTGATTTTCGTGTGGTTTCAAGGTGAGATATGCATTTTTTGCGATAATCATGGTGAGACTTCTGTCCGAAGTATGCAGAATCATCGAGATCGCACTTATCGAGCTATTTAATGCGAGAAACACGTTATCTGGTGTTTTCAGCACTCCACAGTGCGTTTGATATGCAGAACCGGCGACATCTTGTTTTTCGTGAGGTTTCCAGCTGAGATATGCATTTTCTGCGATAATCATGGTGAGACTTCTGTTAGAAGTATGCAGAATCATCGAGATCGCACATTTCGACCTATTTAATGCGAGAAACACGTTATCTGGTTGTTTTCACCACTCCACAGTGCGTGTGATATGCAGAACCGGCGTCATCTTGATTTTCGTGTGGTTTCAAGGTGAGATATGCATTTTTTACGATAATCTTGATGAGACTTCTGGCGAAGTTTGCATAATCATCGAGATCGCTCGTTTGGACCTATTTAATGCGAGAAACACGTTATCTGGTGTTTTCACCACTCCACAGTGCGTTTGATATGCAGAACCAGCGTTATCTTGGTTTTCGTGGGGTTTCAAGCTCAGATATGCATTTTCAACGATAATCTTCGTGAGACTTCTGTCAGAAGTATGCAGAAACATCGAGATCGCTCTTTTCGAGCTATTTAATGCGAGAAACACGTTATCTGGTTGTTTTCACCACTCCACAGTGCGTGTGATATGCAGAACCGGCATCATCTTGATTTTCGTGTGGTTTCAAGGTGAGATATGCAATTTCTGCGATAATCTTGGTGAGACTTCTGTCCGAAGTATGCTTAATCATCGAGATCGCTCGTTTCAAGCTATTTAATGCGAGAAACACGTTATCTGGTGTTTTCACCACTCCACAGTGCGTATGATATGCAGAACCGACGATATCTTGGTTTTCGTGGGGTTTCAAGCTCAGATATGCATTTTCTGCGATAATCTTGGTGAGACTTCTGTCCGAAGTATGCAGAGTCATCGAGATCGTACTTTTCGAGCTATTTAATGCGAGAAACACGTTTTCTGGGGTTTTCACCACACCACAGTTGGTTTGATATGCAGAACCGGCGATGTTTGGTTTTCGTCGGGTTTCAAGTTGAGATATGCATTTTCTACGATAATCTTGGTGAAACATCTGTCCGGAGTATGCAGAAACATCAAGAGCGCTCTTTTCGAGCTATTTAATGCGAGAAACACGTTTTCTGGGGTTTTCACCACACCACAGTTCGTTGGATGTGCAGAACCGGAGATATCTTGGTTTTCGTGGGGTGTCAAGCTGAGATATGCATTTTCTGCGATAATCTTGGTGAGATCTCTGTCCGAAGTATGCAGAAACATCGAGATCGCTCTTTTCGACCTATTTAATGCGAGAAACACGTTATCTGGTGTTTTCACCACTCCACAGTGCGTTTGATATGCAGAACCGACGATATCTTGGTTTTCGTGGGGTTTCAAGCTCAGATATGCATTTTCTGCGATAATCTTGGTGAGACTTCTGTCCGAAGTATGCAGAATCATCGAGATCGCACTTTTCGAGCTATTTAATGCGACAAACACGTTATCTGGTGTTTTCACCACTCCACAGTGCGTTTGATATGCAGAACCGGCGATATCTTGGTTTTTGTGGGGTTTCAAGCTGAGATAAGCATTTTTTACGATAATCTTGGTGAGACTTCTGTCCGAAGTATGCATAATAATCGAGATCGCTCTATCCGAGCTATTTAATGCGAGAAACACGTTATCTGGTGTTTTCAGCACTCCACAGTGCGTTTGATATGCAGAACCAGCGATATCCTGGTTTTCGTGGGGATTCAAGCTGAGATGTGCAATTTCTGCGATACTCTTGGTGAGACTTCTGTCCGAAGTATGCAGAAACATCGAGATCGCTCTTTTCGAGCTATTTAATGCGATAAACACGTTATCTGGTGTTTCCACCACTCCACAGTGCGTTTGATATGCAGAACCAGCGATATCTTGGTTTTCGTGGGGTTTCATGCTGAGATATGCATTTTCTGCGATAATCTTGGTGAGACCTCTGTCCGAAGTATGCAGAAACATCGAGATCGCTCTTTTCGACCTATTTAATGCGAGAAACACGTTATCTGGTGTTTTCACCACTCCACAGTGCTTTTGATATGCAGAACCAGCGATATCTTGGTTTTCGTGGGGTTTCAAGCTGAGATATGCATTTTCAACGATAATCTTCGTGAGACTTCAGTCAGAAGTATGCAGAATCATCTAGATCGCTCGTTTCGAGCTGCTTAATGCGAGAAACACGTTATCTGGTGTTTTCACCACTCCACAGTGCGTTTGATATGCAGAACCGGCGACATCTTGGCTTTCGTCGGGTATCAAGCTGAGATATGCATTTTCAACGATGATCTTGGTGAGACTTCAGTCAGAAGTATGCAGAATCATCGGGATCGCTCTTTTCGAGCTATTTAATGCGAGAAACACGTTATCTGGTTGTTTTCACCACTCCACAGTGCGTTTGATATGCAGAACCAGCGATATCTTGGCTTTCGTCGGGTATCAAGCTGAGATATGCATTTTCAACGATGATCTTGGTGAGACTTCAGTCAGAAGTATGCAGAATCATCGGGATCGCACTTTTCGAGCTATTTAATGCGAGAAACACGTTATCTGGTTGTTTTCACCACTCCACAGTGCGTTTGATATGCAGAACCAGCGATATCTTGGTTTTCCTGGGGTTTCAAGCTCAGATATGCACTTTCTGCGATAATCTTGGTGAAACATCTGTCCGGGGTATGCAGAAACATCAAGAGCGCTCTTTTCGAGCTATTTAATGCGAGAAACACGTTTTCTGGGGTTTTCACCACTCCAGAGTTCGTTGGATATGCAGAGCAGGAGATATCTTGGTTTTCGTGGGGTTTCAAGCTCGGATATGCACTTTCTGCGATAATCTTGGTGAGACTTCTGTCCGAAGTATGCAGAATCATCGAGATCGCACATTTCGATCTATTTAATGCGAGAAACACGTTGTCTGGTGTTTTCACCACTCCACAGTTGGTTTGATATGCAGAACCGGCGATGTTTGGTTTTCGTCGGGTTTCAAGTTGAGATATGCATTTTCTACGATAATCTTGGTGAAACATCTGTCCGGAGTATGCAGAAACATCAAGAGCGCTCTTTTCGAGCTATTTAATGCGAGAAACACGTTTTCTGGGGTTTTCACCACACCACAGTTCGTTGGATGTGCAGAACCGGAGATATCTTGGTTTTCGTGGGGTGTCAAGCTGAGATATGCATTTTCTGCGATAATCTTGGTGAGATCTCTGTCCGAAGTATGCAGAAACATCGAGATCGCTCTTTTCGACCTATTTAATGCGAGAAACACGTTATCTGGTGTTTTCACCACTCCACAGTGCGTTTGATATGCAGAACCGACGATATCTTGGTTTTCGTGGGGTTTCAAGCTCAGATATGCATTTTCTGCGATAATCTTGGTGAGACTTCTGTCCGAAGTATGCAGAATCATCGAGATCGCACTTTTCGAGCTATTTAATGCGACAAACACGTTATCTGGTGTTTTCACCACTCCACAGTGCGTTTGATATGCAGAACCGGCGATATCTTGGTTTTTGTGGGGTTTCAAGCTGAGATAAGCATTTTTTACGATAATCTTGGTGAGACTTCTGTCCGAAGTATGCATAATAATCGAGATCGCTCTATCCGAGCTATTTAATGCGAGAAACACGTTATCTGGTGTTTTCAGCACTCCACAGTGCGTTTGATATGCAGAACCAGCGATATCCTGGTTTTCGTGGGGATTCAAGCTGAGATGTGCAATTTCTGCGATACTCTTGGTGAGACTTCTGTCCGAAGTATGCAGAAACATCGAGATCGCTCTTTTCGAGCTATTTAATGCGATAAACACGTTATCTGGTGTTTTCACCACTCCACAGTGCGTTTGATATGCAGAACCAGCGATATCTTGGTTTTCGTGGGGTTTCATGCTGAGATATGCATTTTCTGCGATAATATTGGTGAGACTTCAGTCAGAAGTATGCAGAATCATCTAGATCGCTCGTTTCGAGCTGCTTAATGCGAGAAACACGTTACATGGTGTTTTCACCACTCCACAGTGCGTTTGATATGCAGAACCAGCGATATCTTGGTTTTCGTGGGGTTTCAAGCTCAGATATGCATTTTCTGCGATAATCTTGGTGTGACTTCTGTCCGAAGTATGCAGAATCATCGAGATCGCACTTTTCGGGCTATTTAATGCGAGAAACACGTTATCTGGTGTTTTCACCACTCCACAGTGCGTTTGATATGCAGAACCGGCGATATCTTGGTTTTTGTGGGGTTTCAAGCTGAGATAAGCATTTTTTACGATAATCTTGGTGAGACTTCTGTCCGAAGTATGCATAATAATCGAGATCGCTCTATCCGAGCTATTTAATGCGAGAAACACGTTATCTGGTGTTTTCAGCACTCCACAGTGCGTTTGATATGCAGAACCAGCGATATCTTGGTTTTCGTGGGGTTTCATGCTGAGATATGCATTTTCTGCGATAATATTGGTGAGACTTCAGTCAGAAGTATGCAGAATCATCTAGATCGCTCGTTTCGAGCTGCTTAATGCGAGAAACACGTTACATGGTGTTTTCACCACTCCACAGTGCGTTTGATATGCAGAACCAGCGATATCTTGGTTTTCGTGGGGTTTCAAGCTCAGACATGCATTTTCTGCGATAATCTTGGTGTGACTTCTGTCCGAAGTATGCAGAATCATCGAGATCGCACTTTTCGGGCTATTTAATGCGAGAAACACGTTATCTGGTGTTTTCACCACTCCACAGTGCGTTTGATATGCAGAACCGGCGATATCTTGGTTTTTGTGGGGTTTCAAGCTGAGATATGCATTTTCTGCGATAATCTTGGTGTGACTTCTGTCCGAAGTATGCAGAATCATCGAGATCGCACTTTTCGGGCTATTTAATGCGAGAAACACGTTATCTGGTGTTTTCACCACTCCACAGTGCGTTTGATATGCAGAACCGGCGATATCTTTGTTTTCGTGGGGTTTCAAGCTGAGATATGCATTTTCAACGATAATCTTCGTGAGACTTCTGTCAGAAGTATGCAGAATCATCGGGATCGCTCTTTTCGAGCTATTTAATGCGAGAAACACGTTATCTGGTTGTTTTCACCACTCCACAGTGCGTGTGATATGCAGAACCGGCATCATCTTGATTTTCGTGTGGTTTCAAGGTGAGATATGCATTTTTTGCGATAATATTGGTGAGACTTCAGTCAGAAGTATGCAGAATCATCTAGATCGCTCGTTTCGAGCTGCTTAATGCGAGAAACACGTTATCTGGTGTTTTCACCACTCCACAGTGCGTTTGATATGCAGAACCGGCGACATCTTGGCTTTCGTAGGGGTTCAAGCTGTGATATGCATTTTCTGCGATAATCTTGATGAGACATCAGTCGGAAGTATGCAAAATCATCGAGAACCCTCTTTTCGAGCTATTTATTGCGAGATACACGTTATCTGGTGTTTTCACCACTCCACAGTGCGTTTGATATGCAGAACCGGCGACATCTTGGCTTTCGTCGGGTATCAAGCTGAGATATGCAGTTTCAACGATGATGTTGGTGAGACTTCTGTCAGAAGTATGCAGAATCATCGTGATCGCTCGTTTCGAGCTATTTAATGCGAGAAACACGTTATCTGGAGTTTTCACCACTCCACAGTGCGTATGATATGCAGAACCGACGATATCTTGGTTTTCGTGGGGTTTCAAGCTCAGATATGCATTTTCTGCGATAATCTTGGTGAGACTTCTGTCCGAAGCATGCAGAGTCATCGAGATCGTACTTTTCGAGCTATTTAATGCGAGAAACACGTTTTCTGGGGTTTTCACCACTCCACAGTTCGTTGGATATGCAGAGCAGGAGATATCTTGGTTTTCGTGGGGTTTCTAGCAGAGATATGCATTTTCTGCGATAATCATGGTGAGACTTCTGTTAGAAGTATGCAGAATCATCGAGATCGCATTTTTCGATCTATTTAATGCGAGAAACACGTTGTCTGGTGTTTTCACCACTCCACAGTTGGTTTGATATGCAGAACCGGCGATATCTTGGTTTTCGTGGGGTTTCAAGCTCAGATATGCATTTTTTGCGATAATCTTGGAGAGACTTCTGTCCGAAGTATGCAGAGTCATCGAGAACGTACTTTTCGAGCTATTTAATGCGAGAAACACGTTTTCTGGGGTTTTCACCACTCCAGAGTTCGTTTGATATGCAGAACCGGCGATATCTTGGTTTTCGTGGGGTTTCAAGCTCAGATATGCACTTTCTGCGATAATCTTGGTGAGACTTCTGTCCGAAGTATGCAGAACCATCGAGATTGCACTTTTCGATCTATTTAATGCGAGAAACACGTTTTCTGGTGTTTTCACCACTCCACAGTTGGTTTGATATGCAGAACCGGCGATGTATGGTTTTCGTCGGGTTTCAAGTTGAGATATGCATTTTCTACGATAATCTTGGTGAAACATCTGTCCGGAGTATGCAGAAACATCAAGAGCGCTCTTTTCGAGCTAATTAATGCGAGAAACACGTTTTCTGGGGTTTTCACCACACCACAGTTCGTTGGATGTGCAGAACCGGATATATCTTGATTTTCGTGTGGTTTCAAGGTGAGATATGCATTTTTTGCGATAATATTGGTGAGACTTCAGTCAGAAGTATGCAGAATCATCTAGATCGCTCGTTTCGAGCTGCTTAATGCGAGAAACACGTTATCTGGTGTTTTCACCACTCCACAGTGCGTTTGATATGCAGAACCGGCGACATCTTGGCTTTCGTAGGGGTTCAAGCTGAGATATGCATTTTCTGCGATAATCTTGATGAGACATCAGTCGGAAGTATGCAAAATCATCGAGAACCCTCTTTTCGAGCTATTTATTGCGAGATACACGTTATCTGGTGTTTTCACCACTCCACAGTGCGTTTGATATGCAGAACAGGCGACATCTTGGCTTTCGTCGGGTATCAAGCTGAGATATGCAGTTTCAACGATGATCTTGGTGAGACTTCTGTCAGAAGTATGCAGAATCATCGGGATCGCTCTTTTCGAGCTATTTAATCCGAGAAACACGTTATCTGGTTGTTTTCACCACTCCACAGTGCGTTTGATATGCAGAACCAGCGATATCTTGGTTTTCGTGGGGTTTCAAGCTCAGATATGCACTTTCTGCGATAATCTTGGTGAGACTTCTGTTAGAAGGATGCAGAATCATCGAGATCGCACATTTCGATCTATTTAATGCGAGAAACACGTTATCTGGTTGTTTTCACCACTCCACAGTGCGTGTGATATGCAGAACCGGCGTCATCTTGATTTTCGTGTGGTTTCAAGGTGAGATATGCATTTTTTGCGATAATATTGGTGAGACTTCAGTCAGAAGTATGCAGAATCATCTAGATCGCTCGTTTCGAACTGCTTAAAGCGAGAAACACGTTATCTGGTGTTTTCACCACTCCACAGTGCGTTTGATATGCATAACCAGCGACATCTTGGCTTTCGTCGGGGTTCAAGCTGAGATATGCATTTTCTGCGATAATCTTTGTGAGACATCAGTCAGAAGTATGCAGAATCATCGAGAACCCTCTTCTCGAGCTATTTATTGCGAGATACACGTTATCTGGAGTTTTCACCACTCCACAGTGCGTTTGATATGCAGAACCATAGAAATCTTGGTTTTCGTGGGGTTTCAAGCTGAGATATGCATTTTTTACGATAATCTTAGTGAGACTTCTGTCCGAAGTGTGCAGAATCATCGAGATCTCTCTTTTCGAGCTATTTAATGCGAGGAACACGTTTTCTGGGGTTTTTACCACACCACAGTTCGTTGGATATGCAGAACAGGTGATATCTTGGTTTTCGAGGGGTTTCAAGCTGAGATATGCATTTTCTGCGATAATCTTGGTGAGACTTCCGTCCGAAGTATGCAGAATCATCGAGATCGCTCTTTTCGATCTATTTAATGCGAGAAACACGTTATCTGGTGTTTTCACCACTCCACAGAGCGTTTGATATGCAGAACCAGCGATATCTCGGTTTTCCTGGGTTTCAAGCTGAGATATGCATTTTTTACGATAATCTTGGTGAGACTTCTGTCCGAAGTATGCAGAATCATCGAGATCGCTCGTTTCGTGCTATTTAATGCGAGAAAAACGTTTCCTGGTGTTTTCACCACTCCACAGTGCGTTTGATATGCAGAATCGGCGACATCTTGGCTTTCGTCGGGGTTCAAGCTGAGATATGCATTTTCTGCGATAATCTTGGTGAGACATCAGTCAGAAGTATGCAGAATCATCGAGAACCCTCTTTTCGAGCTATTTATTAAGAGATACACGTTATCTGGTGTTTTCACAACTCCACAGAGCGTTTGATAAGCAGAACCGGCGACATCTTGGCTTTCGTCGGGGTTCAAGCTGAGATATGCATTTTCTGCGATAATCTTGGTGAGACATCAGTCAGAAGCATGCAGAATCATCGAGAACCCTCTTTTCGAGCTATTTAATGCGAGAAACACGTTATCTGGTGTTTTCACCACTCCACAGTGCGTTTGATATGCAGAACCGGCGACATCTTGATTTTCGTGAGGTTTCCAGCTGAGATATGCATTTTCTGCGATAATCTTGGTGAGACATCAGTCAGAAGTATGCAGAATCATCGAGAACCCTCTTTTCGAGCTATTCATTGCGAGATACACGTTATCTGGTGTTTTCACCACTCCACAGTGCGTTTGATATGCAGAACCGGCGACATCTTGGCTTTCGTCGGGGTTCAAGCTGAGATATGCATTTTCTGCGATAATCTTGGTGAGGCATCAGTCAGAAGTATGCTGAATCATCGAGAACCCTCTTTTCGAGCTATTTATTGCAAGATACACGTTATCTGGAGTTTTCACCACTCCACAGTGCGTTTGATATGCAGAACCGGCGACATCTTGATTTTCGTGAGGTTTCCAGCTGAGATATGCATTTTCTGCGATAATCATGGTGAGACTTCTGTCCGAAGTATGCAGAATCATCGAGATCGCACTTTTCGAGCTATTTAATGCGAGAAACACGTTATCTGGTGTTTTCAGCACTCCACAGTGCGTTTGATATGCAGAACCAGCGATATCTGGGTTTTCGTGGGGTTTCAAGCTGAGATATGCATTTTTTACGATAATCTTGGTGAGACTTCAGTCCGAAGTGTGCAGAATCATCGAGATCGCTCTTATCGAGCTATTTAATGCGAGAAACACGTTTTCTGTGGTTTTCACCACACCACAGTTCGTTGGATATGCAGAACAGGTGATATCTTGGTTTTCGAGGGGTTTCAAGCTGAGATATGCGTTTTCTGCGATAATCTTGGTGAGACTTCTGTCCGAAGTATGCAGAATCATCGAGATCGCTCTTTTCGAGCTATTTAATGCGAGAAACACGTTATCTGGTGTTTTCACCACTCCACAGTGCGTTTGATATGCAGAACCAGCGATATCTTGGTTTTCGTGGGGTTTCAAGCTGAGATATGCATTTTTTACGATAATCATGGTGAGACTTCTGTCCGAAGTATGCAGAATCATCGAGATCGCTCTTTTCGAGATATTTAATGCGAGAAACACGTTATCTGGTGTTTTCACCACTCCACAGTGCGTTTGATATGCAGAACCAGCGATATCTTGGTTTTCGTGGGGTTTCAAGCTGAGATATGCATTTTTTACGATAATCATGGTGAGACTTCTGTCCGAAGTATGCAGAATCATCGAGATCGCACTTTTCGAGCTATTTAATGCGAGAAACACGTTATCTGGTGTTTTCAGCACCCCACAGTGCGTTTGATATGCAGAACCAGCGATATCTGGGTTTTCGTGGGGTTTCAAGCTGAGATATGCATTTTTTACGATAATCTTGGTGAGACTTCAGTCCGAAGTGTGCAGAATCATCGAGATCGCTCTTATCGAGCTATTTAATGCGAGAAACACGTTTTCTGTGGTTTTCACCACACCACAGTTCGTTGGATATGCAGAACAGGTGATATCTTGGTTTTCGAAGGGTTTCAAGCTGAGATATGCGTTTTCTGCGATAATCTTGGTGAGACTTCTGTCCGAAGTATGCAGAATCATCTAGATCGCTCGTTTCGAGCTGCTTAATGCGAGAAACACGTTATCTGGTGTTTTCAGCACTCCACAGTGCGTTTGATATGCAGAACCAGCGATATCTGGGTTTTCGTGGGGTTTCAAGCTGAGATATGCATTTTTTACGATAATCTTAGTGAGACTTCTGTCCGAAGTGTGCAGAATCACCGAGATCGCTCTTTTCGAGCTATTTAATGCGAGGAACACGTTTTCTGGGGTTTTCACCACACCACAGTTCGTTGGATATGCAGAACAGGTGATATCTTGGTTTTCGAGGGGTTTCAAGCTGAGATATGCGTTTTCTGCGATAATCTTGGTGAGACTTCTGTCCGAAGTATGCAGAATCATCGAGATCGCTCTTTTCGAGCTATTTAATGCGAGAAACACGTTATCTGGTGTTTTCACCACTCCACAGTGCGTTTGATATGCAGAACCAGCGATATCTTGGTTTTCGTGGGGTTTCAAGCTGAGATATGCATTTTTTACGATAATCATGGTGAGACTTCTGTCCGAAGTATGCAGAATCATCGAGATCGCTCTTTTCGAGATATTTAATGCGAGAAACACGTTATCTGGTGTTTTCACCACTCCACAGTGCGTTTGATATGCAGAACCAGCGATATCTTGGTTTTCGTGGGGTTTCAAGCTGAGATATGCATTTTTTACGATAATCATGGTGAGACTTCTGTCCGAAGTATGTAGAATCATCGAGATCGCACTTTTCGAGCTATTTAATGCGAGAAACACGTTATCTGGTGTTTTCAGCACCCCACAGTGCGTTTGATATGCAGAACCAGCGATATCTGGGTTTTCGTGGGGTTTCAAGCTGAGATATGCATTTTTTACGATAATCTTGGTGAGACTTCAGTCCGAAGTGTGCAGAATCATCGAGATCGCTCTTATCGAGCTATTTAATGCGAGAAACACGTTTTCTGTGGTTTTCACCACACCACAGTTCGTTGGATATGCAGAACAGGTGATATCTTGGTTTTCGAAGGGTTTCAAGCTGAGATATGCGTTTTCTGCGATAATCTTGGTGAGACTTCTGTCCGAAGTATGCAGAATCATCTAGATCGCTCGTTTCGAGCTGCTTAATGCGAGAAACACGTTATCTGGTGTTTTCAGCACTCCACAGTGCGTTTGATATGCAGAACCAGCGATATCTGGGTTTTCGTGGGGTTTCAAGCTGAGATATACATTTTTTACGATAATCATGGTGAGACTTCTGTCCGAAGTATGCAGAATCATCGAGATCGCACTTTTCGAGCTATTTAATGCGAGATACACGTTATCTGGTGTTTTCACCACTCCACAGTGCGTTTGATATGCAGAACCAGCGATATCTTGGTTTTCGTGGGGTTTCAAGCTGAGATATACATTTTTTACGATAATCATGGTGAGACTTCTGTCCGAAGTATGCAGAATCATCGAGATCGCTCGTTTCGAGCTATTTAATGCGAGAAACACGTTTCCAGGTGTTTTCACCACTCCACAGTGCGTTTGATATGCAGAATCGGCGACATCTTGGCTTTAGTCGGGGTTCAAGCTGAGATATGAATTTTCTGCGATAATCTTGGTGAGACATCAGTCAGAAGTATGCAGAATCATCGAGAACCCTCTTTTCGAGCTATTTATTGCGAGATACACGTTATCTGGTGTTTTCACCACTCCACAGTGCGTTTGATATGCAGAACCGGCGACATCTTGATTTTCGTGAGGTTTCCAGCTGAGATATGCATTTTCTGCGATAATCATGGTGAGACTTCAGTTAGAAGTATGCAGAATCCTCGAGATCGCACATTTCGATCTATTTAATGCGACAAACACGTTATCTGGTGTTTTCACCACTCCACAGTGCGTTTGATATGCAGAACCAGCGATATCTTGGTTTTCGTGGGGTTTCAAGCTGAGATATACATTTTTTACGATAATCATGGTGAGACTTCTGTCCGAAGTATGCAGAATCATCGAGATCGCACTTTTCGAGCTATTTAATGCGAGAAACACGTTATCTGGTGTTTTCTCCACTCCACAGAGCGTTTGATATGCAGAACCGGCGACATCTTGGCTTTCGTCGGGGTTCAAGCTGAGATATGCATTTTCTGGGATAATCTTGGTGAGACATCAGTCAGAAGTATGCTGAATCATCGAGAACCCTCTTTTCGAGCTATTTATTGCAAGATACACGTTATCTGGTGTTTTCACCACTCCACAGTGCGTTTGATATGCAGAACAGGTGATATCTTGGTTTTCGTGGGGTTTCAAGCTGAGATATGCATTTCCTGCGATAATCATGGTGAGACTTCTGTTAGAAGTATGCAGAATCATCGAGATCGCACATTTCGATCTATTTAATGCGAGAAACACGTTGTCTGGTTCTTTTCACCACTCCACAGGGCGTTTGATATGCAGAACCAGCGATATCTGGGTTTTCGTGGGGTTTCAAGCTGAGATATGCATTTTTTACGATAATCTTAGTGAGACTTCTGTCCGAAGTGTGCAGAATCATCGAGATCGCTCTTTTCGAGCTATTTAATGCGAGGAACACGTTTTCTGGGGTTTTCACCACACCACAGTTCGTTGGATATGCAGAACAGGTGATATCTTGGTTTTCGAGGGGTTTCAAGCTGAGATATGCATTTTCTGCGATAATCTTGGTGAGACTTCCGTCCGAAGTATGCAGAATCATCGAGATCGCTCTTTTCGAGCTATTTAATGCGAGAAACACGTTATCTGGTGTTTTCAGCACTCCACAGTGCGTCTGATATGCAGAACCGGCGACATCTTGATTTTCGTGAGGTTTCCAGCTGAGATATGCATTTTCTGCGATAATCATGGTGAGACTTCTGTTAGAAGTATGCAGAATCATCGAGATCGCACATTTCGATCTATTTAATGCGAGAAACACGTTATCTGGTTGTTTTCACCTCTCCACAGTGCGTTTGATATGCAGAACGGGCGATGTTTGGTTTTTGTCGGGTTTCAAGCTGAGATATGCATTTTCTACGATAATCTTGGTGAAACATCTGTCCGAAGTGTGCAGAATCATCGAGATCGCTCTTTTCGAACTATTTAATGCGAGAAACACGTTTTCTGGGGTTTTCACCACACCACAGTACGTTGGATATGCAGAACAGGTGATATCTTGGTTTTCGAGGGGTTTCAAGCTGAGATATGCATTTCCTGCGATAATCATGGTGAGACTTCTGTTAGAAGTATGCAGAATCATCGAGATCGCACATTTCGATCTATTTAATGCGAGAAACACGTTGTCTGGTTCTTTTCACCACTCCACAGTGCGTTTGATATGCAGAACCAGCGATATCTTGGTTTTCGTGAGGTTTCAAGCTGAGATATGCATTTTTTACGATAATCATGGTGAGACTTCTGTCCGAAGTATGCAGAATCATCAAGATCGCACTTTTCCAGCTATTTAATGCGAGAAACACGTTATCTGGTGTTTACACCACTCCACAGTGCGTTTGATATGCAGAACCAGCGAAATCTTGGTTTTCGTGGGGTTTCAAGCTGAGATATGCATTTTTTACGATAATCATGGTGAGACTTCTGTCCGAAGTATGCAGAATCATCGAGATCGCACTTATCGAGCTATTTAATGCGAGAAACACGTTATCTGGTGTTTTCAGCACTCCACAGTGCGTTTGATATGCAGAAAGGGCGACATCTTGATTTTCGTGAGGTTTCCAGCTGAGATATGCATTTTCTGCGATAATCATGGTGAGACTTCTGTTAGAAGTATGCAGAATCATCGAGATCGCACATTTCGATCTATTTAATGCGAGAAACACGTTGTCTGGTTCTTTTCACCACTCCACAGTGCGTTTGATATGCAGAACCGGCGACATCTTGGCTTTCGTCGGGGTTCAAGCTGAGATATGCATTTTCTGCGATAATCTGGGTGAGACATCAGTCAGAAGTATGCAGAATCATCGAGAACCCTCTGTTCGAGCTATTTATTGCGAGATACACGTTATCTGGTGTTTACACCACTCCACAGTGCGTTTGATATGCAGAACCAGCGAAATCTTGGTTTTCGTGGGGTTTCAAGCTGAGATATGCATTTTTTACGATAATCATGGTGAGACTTCTGTCCGAAGTATGCAGAATCATCGAGATCGCACTTATCGAGCTATTTAATGCGAGAAACACGTTATCTGGTGTTTTCAGCACACCACAGTACGTTGGATATGCAGAACAGGTGATATCTTGGTTTTCGAGGGGTTTCAAGCTGAGATATGCATTTCCTGCGATAATCATGGTGAGACTTCTGTTAGAAGTATGCAGAATCATCGAGATCGCACATTTCGATCTATTTAATGCGAGAAACACGTTGTCTGGTTCTTTTCACCACTCCACAGTGCGTTTGATATGCAGAACCGGCGACATCTTGGCTTTCGTCGGGGTTCAAGCTGAGATATGCATTTTCTGCGATAATCTGGGTGAGACATCAGTCAGAAGTATGCAGAATCATCGAGAACCCTCTGTTCGAGCTATTTATTGCGAGATACACGTTATCTGGTGTTTACACCACTCCACAGTGCGTTTGATATGCAGAACCAGCGAAATCTTGGTTTTCGTGGGGTTTCAAGCTGAGATATGCATTTTTTACGATAATCATGGTGAGACTTCTGTCCGAAGTATGCAGAATCATCGAGATCGCACTTATCGAGCTATTTAATGCGAGAAACACGTTATCTGGTGTTTTCAGCACTCCACAGTGCGTTTGATATGCAGAAAGGGCGACATCTTGATTTTCGTGAGGTTTCCAGCTGAGATATGCATTTTCTGCGATAATCATGGTGAGACTTCTGTTAGAAGTATGCAGAATCATCGAGATCGCACATTTCGATCTATTTAATGCGAGAAACACGTTATCTGGTTGTTTTCACCACTCCACAGTGCGTGTGATATGCAGAACCGGCGTCATCTTGGTTTTCGTGTGGTTTCAAGGTGAGATATGCATTTTTTGCGATAATATTGGTGAGACTTCAGTCAGAAGTATGCAGAATCATCTAGATCGCTCGTTTCGAGCTGCTTAATGCGAGAAACACGTTATCTGGTGTTTTCACCACTCCACAGTGCGTTTGATATGCAGAACCGGCGACATCTTGGCTTTCGTCGGGGTTCAAGCTGAGATATGCATTTTCTGCGATAATCTTGGTGAGACATCAGTCAGAAGTATGCAGAATCATCGAGAACCCTCTTTTCGAGCTATTTATTGCGAGATACACGTTATCTGGTGTTTTCACAACTCCACAGAGCGTTTGATATGCTGAACCGGCGACATCTTGGCTTTCGTCGGGGTTCAAGCTGAGATATGCATTTTCTGCGATAATCTTGGTGAGACATCAGTCAGAAGCATGCAGAATCATCGAGATCGCTCGTTTCGAGCTATTTAATGCGAGAAACACGTTATCTGGTTGTTTTCACCACTCCACATTGCGTTTGATATGCAGAACCGGCGACATCTTGATTTTCGTGAGGTTTCTAGCTGAGATATGCATTTTCTGCGATAATATTTGTGAGACTTCTGCCAGAAGTATGCAGAATCATATAGATAGCTCGTTTCGAGCTATTTAATGCGAGAAACACGTTGTCTGGTTCTTTTCACCACTCCACAGTGCGTTTGATGTGCAGAACCAGCGATATCTTGGTTTTCGTGAGGTTTCAAGCTGTGATATGCATTTTTTACGATAATCATGGTGAGACTTCTGTCCGAAGTATGCAGAATCATCGAGATCGCTCGTTTCGAGCTATTTAATGCGAAAAAACAAGTTTTCTGGTGTTTTGAACACTCCACAGTGCGGTTGATATGTAGAGCCGCCGATAACTTGGTTTTCGTGGGGTTTCCAGCTGAAATATGCATTTTCTGTGATAATCTTGGTGTTTCATCTATGAGAAGTATGCATAATCATCGAGAAGTCTCTTTTCGAGCTAGTTAATGCGAGAAACACGTTTTCTGGTGTTTTCAACATTCCACAGTGCGTCTGATATGCAGAACGGGCGATATCTTGGTTTTCGTGGGGTTTCCAGATGAGATATGTATTTTCTGCGATAATCTTGATGAGTCTTCTGTCAGAAGTATGCAGAATCATCGAGATCGCTCTATTCGAGCTATTTAATGCGAGAAACACGTTATCTGGTTGTATTCACTACTCCACAGCGCGTTTGATATGCAGAACAGGCGACATCTTGATTTTCGTGATGTTTCTAGCTGAGATATGCATTTTCTGCGATAATATTGGTGAGGCTTCATTCAGAAGTATGCAGAATCAGCTAGATCGCTCGTTTCGAGCTATTTAATGCGAAAAAACAAGTTTTCTGGTGTTTTGACTACTCCACAGTGCGTTTGATATGCAGAACAGGCGACATCTTGATTTTCGTGATGTTTCTAGCTGAGATATGCATTTTCTGCGATAACATTGGTGAGACTTCAGTCAGAAGCATGCAGAATCATCTAGAACGCTCGTTACGAGCTATTTAATGCGAGAAACACGTTTTCTGGTGTTTTCACCACCCCACAGTGCGCTTGATATGCAGAACCGGCGACATCTTGATTTTCGTGAGGTTTCTAGCTGAGATATGCATTTTCTGCGATAACATTGGTGAGACTTCAGTCAGAAGGATGCAGAATCATCTAGAACGCTCGTTACGAGCTATTTAATGCGAGAAACACGTTTTCTGGTGTTTTCACCACTCCACGGTGCGTCTGATATGCAGAACCGGCGATATCTTGGTTTTCGTGGGGTTTCAAGCTTAGATATGCATTTTCTGCGATAATCTTGGTGAGACATCAGTCAGAAGCATGCAGAATCATCGAGATCGCTCGTTTCGAGCTATTTAATGCGAGAAACACGTTGTCTGGTTCTTTTCACCACTCCACAGTGCGTTTGATGTGCAGAACCAGCGATATCTTGGTTTTCGTGAGGTTTCAAGCTGAGATATGCATTTTTTACGATAATCATGGTGAGACTTCTGTCCGAAGTATGCAGAATCATCGAGATCGCTCGTTTCGAGCTAGTTAATGCGAGTAACACGTTTTCTGGTGTTTTCACCACTCCACGGTGCGTCTGATATGCAGAACCGGCGATATCTTGGTTTTCGTGGGGTTTCAAGCTGAGATATGCATTTTCTGCGATAATATTGGTGAGACTTCAGTCAGAAGTATGCAGAAACATCTAGATCGTTCGTTTCGAGCTATTTAATGCGAAAAAACAAGTTTTCTGGCGTTTTCAACACTCCACAGTGCGGTTGATATGTAGAGCCGCCGATAACTTGGTTTTCGTGGGGTTTCCAGCTGAAATATGCATTTTCTGTGATAATCTTGGTGTTTCATCTATGAGAAGTATGCATAATCATCGAGAAGTCTCTTTTCGAGCTAGTTAATGCGAGAAACACGTTTTCTGGTGTTTTCAACATTCCACAGTGCGTCTGATATGCAGAACCGGCGATATCTTGTTTTTCGTGGGGTTTCCAGATGAGATATGTATTTTCTGCGATAATCTTGATGAGTCTTCTGTCAGAAGTATGCAGAATCATCGAGATCGCTCTATTCGAGCTATTTAATGCGAGAAACACGTTATCTGGTTGTATTCACTACTCCACAGCGCGTTTGATATGCAGAACAGGCGACATCTTGATTTTCGTGATGTTTCTAGCTGAGATATGCATTTTCTGCGATAACATTGGTGAGACTTCAGTCAGAAGCATGCAGAATCATCTAGAACGCTCGTTACGAGCTATTTAATGCGAGAAACACGTTTTCTGGTGTTTTCACCACCCCACAGTGCGCTTGATATGCAGAACCGGCGACATCTTGATTTTCGTGAGGTTTCTAGCTGAGATATGCATTTTCTGCGATAACATTGGTGAGACTTCAGTCAGAAGGATGCAGAATCATCTAGAACGCTCGTTACGAGCTATTTAATGCGAGAAACACGTTTTCTGGTGTTTTCACCACTCCACGGTGCGTCTGATATGCAGAACCGGCGATATCTTGGTTTTCGTGATGTTTCTAGCTGAGATATGCATTTTCTGCGATAACATTGGTGAGACTTCAGTCAGAAGGATGCAGAATCATCTAGAACGCTCGTTACGAGCTATTTAATGCGAGAAACACGTTTTCTGGTGTTTTCACCACTCCACGGTGCGTCTGATATGCAGAACCGGCGTCATCTTGGTTTTCGTGTGGTTTCAAGGTGAGATATGCATTTTTTGCGATAATATTGGTGAGACTTCAGTCAGAAGTATGCAGAATCATCTAGATCGCTCGTTTCGAGCTGCTTAATGCGAGAAACACGTTATCTGGTGTTTTCACCACTCCACAGTGCGTTTGATATGCAGAACCGGCGACATCTTGGCTTTCGTCGGGGTTCAAGCTGAGATATGCATTTTCTGCGATAATCTTGGTGAGACATCAGTCAGAAGTATGCAGAATCATCGAGAACCCTCTTTTCGAGCTATTTATTGCGAGATACACGTTATCTGGTGTTTTCACAACTCCACAGAGCGTTTGATATGCTGAACCGGCGACATCTTGGCTTTCGTCGGGGTTCAAGCTGAGATATGCATTTTCTGCGATAATCTTGGTGAGACATCAGTCAGAAGCATGCAGAATCATCGAGATCGCTCGTTTCGAGCTATTTAATGCGAGAAACACGTTATCTGGTTGTTTTCACCACTCCACATTGCGTTTTATATGCAGAACCGGCGACATCTTGATTTTCGTGAGGTTTCTAGCTGAGATATGCATTTTCTGCGATAATATTTGTGAGACTTCTGCCAGAAGTATGCAGAATCATATAGATAGCTCGTTTCGAGCTATTTAATGCGAGAAACACGTTGTCTGGTTCTTTTCACCACTCCACAGTGCGTTTGATGTGCAGAACCAGCGATATCTTGGTTTTCGTGAGGTTTCAAGCTGTGATATGCATTTTTTACGATAATCATGGTGAGACTTCTGTCCGAAGTATGCAGAATCATCGAGATCGCTCGTTTCGAGCTATTTAATGCGAAAAAACAAGTTTTCTGGTGTTTTGAACACTCCACAGTGCGGTTGATATGTAGAGCCGCCGATAACTTGGTTTTCGTGGGGTTTCCAGCTGAAATATGCATTTTCTGTGATAATCTTGGTGTTTCATCTATGAGAAGTATGCATAATCATCGAGAAGTCTCTTTTCGAGCTAGTTAATGCGAGAAACACGTTTTCTGGTGTTTTCAACATTCCACAGTGCGTCTGATATGCAGAACGGGCGATATCTTGGTTTTCGTGGGGTTTCCAGATGAGATATGTATTTTCTGCGATAATCTTGATGAGTCTTCTGTCAGAAGTATGCAGAATCATCGAGATCGCTCTATTCGAGCTATTTAATGCGAGAAACACGTTATCTGGTTGTATTCACTACTCCACAACGCGTTTGATATGCAGAACAGGCGACATCTTGATTTTCGTGATGTTTCTAGCTGAGATATGCATTTTCTGCGATAATATTGGTGAGGCTTCATTCAGAAGTATGCAGAATCAGCTAGATCGCTCGTTTCGAGCTATTTAATGCGAAAAAACAAGTTTTCTGGTGTTTTGACTACTCCACAGTGCGTTTGATATGCAGAACAGGCGACATCTTGATTTTCGTGATGCTTCTAGCTGAGATATGCATTTTCTGCGATAACATTGGTGAGACTTCAGTCAGAAGCATGCAGAATCATCTAGAACGCTCGTTACGAGCTATTTAATGCGAGAAACACGTTTTCTGGTGTTTTCACCACCCCACAGTGCGCTTGATATGCAGAACCGGCGACATCTTGATTTTCGTGAGGTTTCTAGCTGAGATATGCATTTTCTGCGATAACATTGGTGAGACTTCAGTCAGAAGGATGCAGAATCATCTAGAACGCTCGTTACGAGCTATTTAATGCGAGAAACACGTTTTCTGGTGTTTTCACCACTCCACGGTGCGTCTGATATGCAGAACCGGCGATATCTTGGTTTTCGTGGGGTTTCAAGCTTAGATATGCATTTTCTGCGATAATCTTGGTGAGACATCAGTCAGAAGCATGCAGAATCATCGAGATCGCTCGTTTCGAGCTATTTAATGCGAGAAACACGTTGTCTGGTTCTTTTCACCACTCCACAGTGCGTTTGATGTGCAGAACCAGCGATATCTTGGTTTTCGTGAGGTTTCAAGCTGAGATATGCATTTTTTACGATAATCATGGTGAGACTTCTGTCCGAAGTATGCAGAATCATCGAGATCGCTCGTTTCGAGCTAGTTAATGCGAGTAACACGTTTTCTGGTGTTTTCACCACTCCACGGTGCGTCTGATATGCAGAACCGGCGATATCTTGGTTTTCGTGGGGTTTCAAGCTGAGATATGCATTTTCTGCGATAATATTGGTGAGACTTCAGTCAGAAGTATGCAGAAACATCTAGATCGTTCGTTTCGAGCTATTTAATGCGAAAAAACAAGTTTTCTGGCGTTTTCAACACTCCACAGTACGTTTGATGTGCAGAACCGGAGATATCTTGGTTTTCGTGAGGTTGCAAGCTGAGATATGCATTTTCTGCGATAACATTGGTGACACTTCAGTCAGAAGTATGCAGAATCATCTAGAACGCTCGTTACGAGCTATTTAATGCGAGAAACACGTTTTCTGGTGTTTTCACCACTCCACAGTGCGTTTTATATGCAGAACCAGCGATATCTTGGTTTTCGTGGGGTTTGAAGCTGAGATATGCATTTTTTACGATAATCTTGGTGAGACTTCTGTCCGAAGTATGCAGAATCATCGAGATCGCTCGTTTCGAGCTATTTAATGCGAAAAAACAAGTTTTCTGGTGTTTTGACCACTCCACAGTGCGGTTGATATGTAGAGCCGCCGATAACTTGGTTTTCGTGGGGTTTCCAGCTGAAATATGCATTTTCTGTGATAATCTTGGTGTTTCATCTATGAGAAGTATGCATAATCATCGAGAAGTCTCTTTTCGAGCTAGTTAATGCGAGAAACACGTTTTCTGGTGTTTTCAACATTCCACAGTGCGTCTGATATGCAGAACCGGCGATATCTTGTTTTTCGTGGGGTTTCCAGATGAGATATGTATTTTCTGCGATAATCTTGATGAGTCTTCTGTCAGAAGTATGCAGAATCATCGAGATCGCTCTATTCGAGCTATTTAATGCGAGAAACACGTTATCTGGTTGTATTCACTACTCCACAGCGCGTTTGATATGCAGAACAGGCGACATCTTGATTTTCGTGATGTTTCTAGCTGAGATATGCATTTTCTGCGATAACATTGGTGAGACTTCAGTCAGAAGTATGCAGAATCATCTAGAACGCTCGTTACGAGCTATTTAATGCGAGAAACACGTTTTCTGGTGTTTTCACCACCCCACAGTGCGTTTGATATGCAGAACCGGCGACATCTTGATTTTCGTGAGGTTTCTAGCTTAGATATGCATTTTCTGCGATAACATTGGTGAGACTTCAGTCAGAAGTATGCAGAATCATCTAGAACGCTCGTTACGAGCTATTTAATGCGAGAAACACGTTTTCTGGTGTTTTCACCACCCCACTGTGCGCTTGATATGCAGAACCGGAGATATCTTGGTTTCGGTCGGGTTTCTAGCTGAGATATGCATTTTCTGCGATAATATTGGTGAGACTTCAGTCAGAAGTATGCAGAATCATCTAGGTCGCTCGATTCGAGCGATTTAATGCGAGAAACACGTTTTCTGCTGTTTTCACCACCCCACAGTGCGTTTGATATGCAGAACCGGCGACATCTTGATTTTCGTGAGGTTTCTAGCTGAGATATGCATTTTCTGCGATAACATTGGTGAGACTTCAGTCAGAAGTATGCAGAATCATCTAGGTCTCTCGATTCGAGCGATTTAATGCGAGAAACACGTTTTCTGCTGTTTTCACCACCCCACAGTGCGTTTGATATGCAGAACCGGCGACATCTTGATTTTCGTGAGGTTTCTAGCTGAGATATGCATTTTCTGCGATAACATTGGTGAGACTTCAGTCAGAAGGATGCAGAATCATCTAGAACGCTCGTTACGAGCTATTTAATGCGAGAAACACGTTTTCTGGTGTTTTCACCACTCCACGGTGCGTCTGATATGCAGAACCGGCGATATCTTGGTTTTCGTGGGGTTTCAAGCTGTGATATGCATTTTCTGCGATAATATTGGTGAGACTTCAGTCAGAAGTATGCAGAAACATCTAGATCGTTCGTTTCGAGCTATTTAATGCGAAAAAACAAGTTTTCTGGCATTTTCAACACTCCACAGTACGTTTGATGTGCAGAACCGGAGATATCTTGGTTTTCGTGAGGTTGCAAGCTGAGATATGCATTTTCTGCGATAATCTTCGTGAGACTTCAGTCAGAAGTATGCAGAATCATCTAGATCGTTCGTTTCGAGCTATTTAATGCGAGATACACGTTATCTGGTGTTTTCACAACTCCACAGAGCGTTTGATATGCTGAACCGGCGACATCTTGGCTTTCGTCGGGGTTCAAGCTGAGATATGCATTTTCTGCGATAATCTTGGTGAGACATCAGTCAGAAGCATGCAGAATCATCGAGATCGCTCGTTTCGAGCTATTTAATGCGAGAAACACGTTATCTGGTTGTTTTCACCACTCCACATTGCGTTTGATATGCAGAACCGGCGACATCTTGATTTTCGTGAGGTTTCTAGCTGAGATATGCATTTTCTGCGATAATATTTGTGAGACTTCTGCCAGAAGTATGCAGAATCATATAGATAGCTCGTTTCGAGCTATTTAATGCGAGAAACACGTTGTCTGGTTCTTTTCACCACTCCACAGTGCGTTTGATGTGCAGAACCAGCGATATCTTGGTTTTCGTGAGGTTTCAAGCTGAGATATGCATTTTCTGCGATAACATTGGTGACACTTCAGTCAGAAGTATGCAGAATCATCTAGAACGCTCGTTACGAGCTATTTAATGCGAGAAACACGTTTTCTGGTGTTTTCACCACTCCACAGTGCGTTTTATATGCAGAACCAGCGATATCTTGGTTTTCGTGGGGTTTGAAGCTGAGATATGCATTTTTTACGATAATCTTGGTGAGACTTCTGTCCGAAGTATGCAGAATCATCGAGATCGCTCGTTTCGAGCTATTTAATGCGAAAAAACAAGTTTTCTGGTGTTTTGACCACTCCACAGTGCGGTTGATATGTAGAGCCGCCGATAACTTGGTTTTCGTGGGGTTTCCAGCTGAAATATGCATTTTCTGTGATAATCTTGGTGTTTCATCTATGAGAAGTATGCATAATCATCGAGAAGTCTCTTTTCGAGCTAGTTAATGCGAGAAACACGTTTTCTGGTGTTTTCAACATTCCACAGTGCGTCTGATATGCAGAACCGGCGATATCTTGGTTTTCGTGGGGTTTCCAGATGAGATATGTATTTTCTGCGATAATCTTGATGAGTCTTCTGTCAGAAGTATGCAGAATCATCGAGATCGCTCTATTCGAGCTATTTAATGCGAGAAACACGTTATCTGGTTGTATTCACTACTCCACAGCGCGTTTGATATGCAGAACAGGCGACATCTTGATTTTCGTGATGTTTCTAGCTGAGATATGCATTTTCTGCGATAACATTGGTGAGACTTCAGTCAGAAGTATGCAGAATCATCTAGAACGCTCGTTACGAGCTATTTAATGCGAGAAACACGTTTTCTGGTGTTTTCACCACCCCACAGTGCGTTTGATATGCAGAACCGGCGACATCTTGATTTTCGTGAGGTTTCTAGCTTAGATATGTATTTTCTGCGATAACATTGGTGAGACTTTAGTCAGAAGTATGCAGAATCATCTAGAACGCTCGTTACGAGCTATTTAATGCGAGAAACACGTTTTCTGGTGTTTTCACCACCCCACAGTGCGCTTGATATGCAGAACCGGAGATATCTTGGTTTCGGTCGGGTTTCTAGCTGAGATATGCATTTTCTGCGATAATATTGGTGAGACTTCAGTCAGAAGTATGCAGAATCATCTAGGTCGCTCGATTCGAGCGATTTAATGCGAGAAACACGTTTTCTGCTGTTTTCACCACCCCACAGTGCGTGTGATATGCAGAACCGGCGACATCTTGATTTTCGTGAGGTTTCTAGCTGAGATATGCATTTTCTGCGATAACATTGGTGAGACTTCAGTCAGAAGGATGCAGAATCATCTAGAACGCTCGTTACGAGCTATTTAATGCGAGAAACACGTTTTCTGGTGTTTTCACCACTCCACGGTGCGTCTGATATGCAGAACCGGCGATATCTTGGTTTTCGTGGGGTTTCAAGCTGAGATATGCATTTTCTGCGATAATATTGGTGAGACTTCAGTCAGAAGTATGCAGAAACATCTAGATCGTTCGTTTCGAGCTATTTAATGCGAAAAAACAAGTTTTCTGGCGTTTTCAACACTCCACAGTACGTTTGATGTGCAGAACCGGAGATATCTTGGTTTTCGTGAGGTTGCAAGCTGAGATATGCATCTTCTGCGATAATCTTCGTGAGACTTCAGTCAGAAGTATGCAGAATCATCTAGATCGTTCGTTTCGAGATATTTAATGCGAAAAAACAAGTTTTCTGGTGTTTTGACCACTCCACAGTGCGGTTGATATGTAGAGCCGCCGATAACTTGGTTTTCGTGGGGTTTCCAGCTGAAATATGCATTTTCTGTGATAATCTTGGTGTTTCATCTATGAGAAGTATGCAGAATCATCGAGAAGTCTCTTTTCGAGCTAGTTAATGCGAGAAACACGTTTTCTGGTGTTTTCAACATTCCACAGTGCGTCTGATATGCAGAACCGGCGATATCTTGGTTTTCGTGGGGTTTCCAGATGAGATACGTATTTTCTGCGATAATATTGGTGAGACTTCAGTCAGAAGTATGCAGAATCATCTAGGTCGCTCGTTTCGAGCGATTTAATGCGAGAAACACGTTTTCTGGTGTTTTCACCACCCCACAGTGCGTTTGATATGCAGAACCGGCGACATCTTGATTTTCGTGTGGTTTCAAGCTGAGATATGCATTTTCTGCGATAACATTGGTGAGACTTCAGTCAGAAGTTTGCAGAATCATCTAGAACGCTCGTTACGAGCTATTTAATGCGAGAAACACGTTTTCTGGTGTTTTCACCACCCCACAGTGCTTTTGATATGCAGAACCGGCGACATCTTGATTTTCGTGAGGTTTCTAGCTGAGATATGCATTTTCTGCGATAACAGTGGTGAGACTTCAGTCAGAAGTATGCAGAATCATCTAGAACGATCGTTACGAGCTATTTAATGCGAGAAACACGTTTTCTGGTGTTTTCACCACCCCACAGTGCGCTTGATATGCAGAACCGGAGATATCTTGGTTTCGGTCGGGTTTCTAGCTGAGATATGCATTTTCTGCGATAACATTGGTGAGACTTCAGTCAGAAGTATGCAGAATCATCTAGAACGCTCGTTACGAGCTATTTAATGCGAGAAACACGTTTTCTGGTGTTTTCACCACCCCACAGTGCGCTTGATATGCAGAACCGGAGATATCTTGGTTTCGGTCGGGTTTTAAGCTGAGATATGCATTTTCTGCGATAATCTTGGTGAGTCTTCTGTCAGAAGTATGTAGAATCATCTAGATCGCTCGTTTCGAGCTATTTAATGCGAAAAAACAAGTTTTCTGGTGTTTTGACCACTCCACAGTGTGTTTGATATGCAGAACAGGCGACATCTTGATTTTCGTGATGTTTCTAGCTGAGATATGCATTTTCTGCGATAATATTTGTGTTTCAGCTATGAGAAGTATGCAGAATCATCTAGATCGCTCGTTACGAGCTATTTAATGCGAGAAACACGTTTTCTGGTGTTTTCACCACCCCACAGTGCGTTTGATATGCAGAACCGGCGACATCTTGATTTTCGTGGGGTTTCCAGCTGAGATATGCATTTCCTGCGATAATCTTGGTGAGACCTCTGTCCGAAGTATGCAGAATCATCGAGATCGCTTGTTTCGAGCTATTTAATGCGAGAAACACGTTATCTGGTTGTTTTCACCACTCCACAGTGCGTTTGATATGCAGAACCGGCGACATCTTGATTTTCGTGAAGTTTCTAGCTGAAATATGCATTTTCTGCGATAATCTTGGTGAGTCTTCTGTCAGAAGTATGCAGAATCATCTAGATCGCTCATTTCAGGCTATTTAATGCGAAAAAACAAGTTTTCTGGTGTTTTGACCACTCCACAGTGCGTTTGATATGTAGAGCCGCCAATAACTTGGTTTTCGTGGGGTTTCCAGCTGAAATATGCATTTCTGCGATAATCTTTGTGTTTCATCTATGAGAAGTATGCAGAATCATCCAGAACGCTCTTTTCGAGCTAGTTAATGCGAGTAACACGTTTTCTGGTGTTTTCACCACTCCACGGTGCTTCTGATATGAAGAACCGGCGATATCTTGGTTTTCGTGGGGTTTCCAGCTGAGATATGCATTTTCTGCGATAACCTTGGTGAGACCTCTGTCCGAAGTATGCAGAATCTTCCAGAACGCTCTTTTCGAGCTAGTTAATGCGAGTAACACGTTTTCGTGTGTTTTCACCACTCCACGGTGCGTCTGATATGCAGAACCGGCTATATCTTGGTTTTCGTGGTGTTTCCAGCTGAGATATGCTTTTTCTGCGATAATCTTGGAGAGACCTCTGTCCGCAATATGCAGAATCATCGAGATCGCTCGTTTCGAGCTATTTAATGCGAGAAACACGTTATCTGGGTGTTTTCACCACTCCTCAGTGCGTTTGATATGCAGAACCGGCGATATCTTGGTTTTCGTGGGGTTTCCAGCTGAAATATGCATTTTCTGCGATAATCTTTGTGTTTCATCTATGAGAAGTATGCAGAATCATCCAGAACGCTCTTTTCGAGCTAGTTAATGCGAGTAACACGTTTTCTGGTGTTTTCACCACTCCACGGTGCGTCTGATATGCAGAACCGGCGATATCTTGGTTTTCGTGGGGTTTCCAGCTGAGATATGCATTTTCTGCGATAATCTTGGTGAGACCTCAGTCCGAAGTATGCAGAATCATCCAGATCGATCGTTTCGAGCTATTTAATGCGAGCAACACGTTATCTGGTTGTTTTCACCACTCTACAGTGCGTTTGATATGCAGAACCGGCGACATCTTGATTTTCGTGAGGATTCTAGCTGAGATATTCATTTTCTGCGATAATCTTGGTGTTTCATCTATGAGAAGTATGCAGAATCATCGAGAACGCTCTTTTCGAGCTAGTTAATGCGAGAAAGACGTTTTCTGGTGTTTTGACCACTCCACAGTGCGTTTGATATGTAGAGCCGCCGATAACTTGGTTTTCGTGGGGCTTCCAGCTGAAATATGCATTTTCTGCAATAATCTTGGTGAGTCTTCTGTCAGAAGTATGCAGAATCATCTAGGTCGCTCGTTTCGAGCGATTTAATGCGAGAAACACGTTTTCTGGTGATTTGACCACCCCACAGTGCGTTTGATATGCAGAACCGGAGATATCTTTGTTTCGGTCGGGTTTCAAGCTGAGATATACATTTTCTGCGATAATCTTGGTGAGACTTCAGTCAGAAGTATGCAGTATCATCTAGATCGCTCGTTTCGAGCTATGTAATGCGAAAAAACAAGTTTTCTGGTGTTTTGACCACTCCACAGTGCGTTTGATATGCAGAACCGCAGATATCTTGGTTTCGGTCGGGTTTCAAGCTGAGATATTCATTTTCTGCGATAATATTGGTGAGACTTCAGTCAGAAGTATGCAGAAACATCTAGATCGCTCGTTTCGAGCTATTTAATGCGAAAAAACAAGTTTTCTGGTGTTTTGACCACTCCACAGAGCGTTTGATATGTAGAGCCGCCGATAACTTGGTTTTCGTGGGGTTTCCAGCTGAAATATGCATTTTCCGCGATAATCTTTGTGTTTCATCTATAAGAAGTATGCAGAATCATCCAAAACGCTCTTTTCGAGCTAGTTAATACGAGTAACAGGTTTTCTGGTGTTTTCGCCACTCCACGGTTCGTCTGATATGCAGAACAGGCGATATCTTGGTTTTCGTGGGGTTTCCAGCTGAGATATGCATTTTCTGCGATAATCTTGGTGAGACCTCTGTCCGAAGTATGCAGAATCATCCAGAATGCTCTTTTCGAGCTAGTTAATGCGAGTAACACGTTTTCTGGTGTTTTCACCACTCCAGGATGCGTCTGATATGCAGTACCGGCGATATCTTGGTTTTCGTGGGGTTTCCAGCTGAGATATGCATTTTCTGCGATAATCTTGGTGAGACCTCTGTCCGAAGTATGCAGAATCATCGAGATCGCTCGTTTCGAGCTATTTAATGCGAGAAACACGTTATCTGGTTGTTTTCACCACTCCACAGTGCGTTTGATATGCAGAACCAGCGACATCTTGATTTTCGTGAGGTTTCTAGCTGAGATATGCATTTTCTGCGATAATATTGGTGAGACTTCTGTCAGAAGTATGCAGAATCATCTAGATCGCTCGTTTCGAGCTATTTAATGCGAAAAAAGAAGTTTTCTGGTGTTTTCTACATTCCACAGTGCGTTTGATATGTAGAACCGGCGATATCTTGATTTTCGTGGTGTTTCCAGCTGAGATATGCATTTTCTGCGATAATCTTGGTGAGTCTTCTGTCAGAAGTATGCAGAATCATCTAGATCGCTCGTTTCGAGCTATTTAATGCGAAAAAACAAGTTTTCTGGTGTTTTGACCACTCCACAGTGCGCTTGATATGCAGAACCGGAGATATCTTGGTTTCGGTCGGGTTTCAAGCTGAGATATGCATTTTCTGCGATAATATTGGTGAGACTTCAGTCAGAAGTATGCAGAATCATCTAGATCCCTCGTTTCGAGCTATTTAATGCGAGAAACACGTTATCTGGTGTTTTCACCACTCCACAGGTCGTTTGATATGCAGATCCGGCGACATCTTGGTTTTCGTCGGGTTTCAAGCTGAGATATGCATTTTCTGCGATAATATTGGTGATACTTCAGTCAGAAGTATGCAGAATCATCTAGATCGATCGTTTCGAGCTATTTAATGCGAGAAACACGTTATCTGGTTGATTTCACCACTCCACAGTGCGTTTGATATGCAGAATCGGAGATATCTTGGTTTCGGTCGGGTTTCAAGCTGAGATATGCATTTTCTACGATAATCTTGGTGCGACTTCTGTCAGAAGTTTGCAGAATCATCTAGATCTCTCGTTTCGAGCTATTAAATGCGAAAAAACAAGTTTTCTGGTGTTTTGACCACTCCACAGTGCGTTTGATATGTAGAGCCGCCGATAACTTGGTTTTCGTGGGGCTTCCAGCTGAAATATGCAGTTTCTGCGATAATCTTGGTGTGTCTTCTGTCAGAAGTATGCAGAATCATCGAGATCGCTCTTTTCGAGCTATTTAATGCGAGAAACACGTTATCTGTTTGTTTTCACCACTCCACAGTGCGTTTGATATGCAGAACCGGCGACATCTTGATTTTCGTGAGGTTTCAAGCTGAGATATGCATTTTCTGCGGCAATCTTGGTGAGACATCTGTCCGAAGTATGCAGAATCATCGATATCGCACGTTTCGAGCTATTTAATGCGAAAAACACGTCATGTGGTGGTTTTCACCACTCCACACTGCGTTCGATATGCAGAACCGCGACATCTTGATTTTCGTGAGGTTTCTAGCAGAGATATGCATTGTCTGCGATAATCTTGGTGTTTCATCTATGAGATGTATGCAGAATCATCGAGAACGCTCTTTTCGAGCTAGTTAATGCGAGAAACACGTTTTCTGGTGTTTTGACTACTCCACAGTGCGTTTGATATGTAGAGCCGCCGAAAACTTGGTTTTCGTGGGGCTTCCAGCTGAAATATGCATTTTCTGCGATAATCTTGGTGAGTCTTCTGTCAGAAGTATGCAGAATCATCGAGATCGCACTTTTCGAGCTATTTAATGCGAGAAACACGTTGTCTGGTTGTTTTCACCACTCCAGAGTGCGTTTGATGTGCAGAACCGGCGACATCTTAATTTCGTGTGGTTTCAAGCTGAGATATGCATTTTCTGCGATAATATTGGTGAGACTTCAGTCAGAAGTATGCAGAATCATCGATATCGCTCGTTTCGAGCTATTTAATGCGAGAAACACGTCATGCGGTTGTTTTCACCACTCCACAGTGCGTTCGATATGCAGAACCGGCGACATCTTGATTTTCGTGAGGTTTCTAGTAGAGATATGCATTTTCTGCGATAATCTTGGTGTTTCATCTATGAGAAGTATGCAGAATCATCGAGAACGCTCTTTTCGAGCTAGTTAATGCGAGAAACACGTTTTCTGGTGTTTTGACCACTCCACAGTGCGTTTGATATGTAGAGCCGCCGATAACTTGGTTTTCTTGGATCTTCCAGCTGAAATATGCAGTTCCTGCGATAATCTTGGTGAGTCTTCTGTCAGAAGTATGCAGAATCATCGAGATCGCTCTTTTCGAGCTATTTAATGCGAGAAACACGTTATCTGTTTGTTTTCACCACTCCACAGTGCGTTTGATATGCAGAACGGGCGACATCCTGATTTTCGTGAGGTTTCAAGCTGAGATATGCATTTTCTGCGGCAATCTTGGTGAGACTTCTGTCCGAAGTATGCAGAATCATCGATATCGCTCGTTTCGAGCTATTTAATGCGAGAAACACGTCATCTGGTTGTTTTCACCACTCCACAGTGCGTTTGATATGCAGAACCGGCGACATCTTGACTTTCGTGAGGTTTCTAGCTGAGATATGCATTTTCTGCGATAATCTTGGTGTTTCATCTATGAGCAGTATGCAGAATCATCGAGAACGCTCTTTTCGAGCTAGTTAATGCGAGAAACACGTTTTCTGGTGTTTTGACCACTCCACAGTGCGTTCGATGTGCAGAACCGGCGACATCTTGACTTTCGTGAGGTTTCTAGCTGAGATATGCATTTTCTGCGATAATCTTGGTGTTTCATCTATGAGCAGTATGCAGAATCATCGAGAACGCTCTTTTCGAGCTAGTTAATGCGAGAAACACGTTTTCTGGTGTTTTGACCACTCCAGAGTGCGTTTGATATGTAGAGCCGCCGATAACTTGTTTTTCGTGGGGCTTCCAGCTGAAATATGCATTTTCTGCGATAATCTTGGTGATTCTTCTGTCAGAAGTATGCAGAATCATCGAGATCGCTCTTTTCGAGCTATTTAATGGGAGAAACAGGATTTCTGGTTGTTTTCACCACTCCACAGTGCGTTTGATATGCAGAACCGGCGACATCTTGAGTTTCGTGAGGTTTCTAGCTGAGATATGCATTTTCTGCGATAACATTGGTGAGACTTCAGTCAGAAGTATGCAGAATCACCTAGATCGCTCGTTTCGTGCTATTTAATGCGAAAAAACAAGTTTTCTGGTGATTTGACCACTCCACAGTGCGCTTGATATGCAGAACCGGAGATATCATGGTTTTGGTCGGGTTTCAAGCTGAGATATGCATTTTCTGCGATAATATTGGTGAGACTTCAGTCAGAAGTATGCAGAATCATCTAGATCGCTCGTTTCGAGCTATTTAATGCGAGAAACACGTTATCTGGTGTTTTCCCCACTCCAGAGGTCGTTTGATATGCAGAACCGGCGACATCTTGGTTTCGGTCGGGTTTCAAGCTGAGATATGCATTTTCTACGATAATCTTGGTGAGAAACTGTCAGAAGTATGCAGAATCATCGAGATCGCTCTTTTCGAGCTATTTAATGCGAGAAACACGTTATCAGGTGTTTTGACCACTCCACAGTGCGTTTGATATGCAGAACCGCAGGTATCTCGGTTTCGGTCGGGTTTCAAGCTGAGATATTCATTTTCTGCGATAATATTGGTGAGACATCAGTCAGAAGTATGCAGAAACATCTAGATCGCTCGTTTCGAGCAATTTAATGCGAAAAAAACACGTTTTCTGGAGTTTTGACCACTCCACAGTGCGTTTGATATGTAGAGCCGCCGATAACTTGGTTTTCGTGGGGCTTCCAGCTGAAATATGCATTTTCTGCGATAATCTTGGTGAGTCTTCTGTCAGAAGTATGCAGAATCGTCTAGATCGCTCGATTTGAGCTATTTAATGCGAAAAAACAAGTTTTCTGGTGTTTTGACCACTCCACAGTGCGTTTGATATGTAGAGCCGCCGATAACTTGGTTTTCGTGGGGCTTCCAGCTGAAATATGCATTTTCTGCGATAGTCTTGGTGAGTCTTCTGTCAGAAGTATGCAGAATCATCGAGAACGCTCGTTTCGAGCTATTTAATGCGAGAAACACGTTTTCTGGTGTTTTGACCAGTCCACAGTGCGCTTGATATGCAGAACCGGAGATATCTTGGTTTCGGTCGGGTTTCAAGCTGAGATATGCATTTTCTGCGATAATATTGGTGACACTTCAGTCAGAAGTATGCAGGATCATCTAGATCGCACCTTTCGAGCTATTTAATGCGAAAAAACAAGTTTTCTGGTGTTTTGACCGCTCCACAGTGCGTTTGATATGTAGAGCCGCCGATAACTTGGTTTTCGTGGGGTTTCCAGCTGAATTATGCATTTTCTGCGATAATCTTTGTGTTTTATCTATGAGAAGTATGCAGAATCATCGAGATCGCTCTATTCGAGCTAGTTAATGCGAGAAACACGTCATCTGGTTGTTTTCACCACTCCACAGTGCGTTTGATATGCAGAACCGGCGACATCTTGATTTTCGTGAGGTTTCTCGCTGAGATATGCATTTTCTGCGATAATATTGGTGACACTTCAGTCAGAAGTATGGAGAATCATCTAGATCGCACCTTTCGAGCTATTTAATGCGAAAAAACCAGTTTTCTGGTGTTTTGACCGCTCCACAGTGTGTTTGATATGTAGAGCCGCCGATAACTAGGTTTTCGTGGGGTTTCCAGCTGACATATGCATTTTCTGCGATAATCTTTGTGAGTCTTCCGTCAGAAGTATGCAGAATCATCGAGATCGCTCTATTCGAGCTATTTAATGCGAAAAACACGTTATCTGGTGTTTTGACCACTCCACAGGGCGTTTGATATGCAGAACCGGCGATATCTTGGTTTTCGTGGGGTTTTCAGCTGAAATATGCATTTTCTGCGATAATCTTGGTGTGTCATCTATGAGAAGCATACAGAATCATCCAGAACGCTCTTTTCGAGCTAGTTAATGCCAGTAACACGTTTTCTGGTGCTTTCACCACTCCACAGTGCGTCTGATATGCAGAACCGGCGACATCTTAGTTTTCGTGGGGATTCCAGCTGAAATATGCATTTTCTGCGATAATCTTGGTGTTTCATCTATGAGAAGTATGCAGAATCATCCAGAAAGCTCTTTTCGAGCTAGTTAATGCGAGTAACACGTTTTCTGGTGTTTTCACCACTCCACAGTGCGTCTGATATGCAGAACCTGCGATATCTTGGTTTTCGTGGGGTTTCCAGCTGAAATATGCATTTTCTGCGATAATGTTTGTGTTTCCTCTATGAGAAGTATGCAGAAACATCCAGGACGGTCTTTTCGAGCTAGTTAATGCGAGTAACACGTTTTCTGGTGTTTTCACCATTCCACAGTGCGTCTGATATGTAGAACCGGCGATATCTTGATTTTCGTGATGTCTCCAGCTGAGATATGCATTTTCTGCGATAATCTTGGTGAGTCTTCTGTCAGAAGTATGCAGAAGCATCTAGATCGCTCTTTTCGAGCTATTTAATGCGAGAAACACATTTTCTGGTGTTTCCACCACTCCACAGTGCGTCTGATATGCAGAACCGGCGATATCTTGGTTTTCGTGAGGTTTCAAGCTGAGATATGCCTTTTCTGCTATAATATTGGTGAGACTTTAGTCAGAAGTATGCAGAATCATCTAGATCGCTAGTTTCGCGCTATTTAATTCGAAAAAACAAGTTTTCTGGTGTTTTGACCACTCCACAGGGCGTTTGATATGCAGAACCGGCGACATCTTGATTTTCGTGAGGTTTCAAGATAAGATATGCATTTTCTGCGATAATATTGGTTGGACTTCTGTCCGAAGTATGCAGAATCATCGATATCGCTCTTTTCGAGCTGTTTAATGCGAGAAACACGTTTTCTGGTGTTTTCAACATTCCACAGTGCGTCTGATATGCAGAACCGGCGATATCTTGGTTTTCGTGAGGTTTCAAGCTGGGATATGCCTTTTCAGCTATAATATTGGTGAGACTTCTGTCCGAAGTATGCAGAATCATCGATATCGCTCTTTTCGAGCTATTTAATGCGCGAAACACGTTATCTGGTGTTTTTATCACTCCACAGGGCGTTTGATATGCAGAACCGGCGACATCTTGGATTTCGTCGGGTTTCAAGCTGAGATATGCATTTTCTGCGATAATATTGGTGAGACTTCAGGCAGAAGTATGCAGAATCATCTAGATCGCTCGTTTCGAGCTATTGAATGCGAAAAAACAATTTTTCCAGTGTTTTGACCACTCCACTGTGCGTTTGATATGTAGAGCCGCCGATAACTTGGTTTTCGTGGGGTTTCCAGCTGAAATATGCATTTTCTGCGATAATCTTGGTGTTTCATCTATGAGAAGTATGCAGAACCATCGAGAACTCTCTTTTCGAGCTAGTTAATGCGAGAAACACGTTTTCTGGTGTTGTCAACATTCCAAAGTGCGTCTGAAATGCAGAACCGGCGATATCTTGGTTTTCGTGAGGTTTCAAGCTGGGATATGCCTTTTCAGCTATAATATTGGTGAGACTTCTGTCCGAAGTATGCAGAATCATCGAGAACTCTCTTTTCGAGCTAGTTAATGCGAGAAACACGTTATCAGGTGTTTTTATCACTCCACAGGGCGTTTGATATGCAGAACCGGCGACATCTTGGATTTCGACGGGTTTCAAGCTGAGATATGCATTTTCTGCGATAATATTGGTGAGACTTCTGTCCGAAGTATGCAGAATCATCGATATCGCTCTTTTCGAACTATTTAATGCGAGAAACACGTTATCTGGTGTTTTTATCACTCCACAGGGCGTTTGATATGCAGAACCGGCGACATCTTGGATTTCGTCGGGTTTCAAGCTGAGATATGCATTTACTGTGATAATCTTGGTGAGACTTTAGTCAGAAGTATGCAGAATCATCTAGATCGCTCGTTTCGAGCTATTTAATGCGAAAAAACAAGTTTTCTGGTGTTTTGACCACTCCATAGTGCGCTTGCTATGTTGAGCCGCCGATAACTTGGTTTCCGTGGGGTTTCCAGCTGAAATATGCATTTTCTGCGATAGTCTTGGTGATTCATCTATGAGAAGTATGCAGAATCATCGAGAACTCTCTTTTCGAGCTAGTTAATGCGAGAAACACGTTTTCTGGTGTTTTCAACATTCCACAGTGCGTCTGATATGCAGAACCGGCGATATCTTGGTTTTCGTGAGGTTTCAAGTTGAGATATGCCTTTTCTGCTATAATATTGGTGAGACTTTAGTCAGAAGTATGCAGAATCATCTAGATCGCTCGTTTCGCGCTATAAAATTCGAAAAAACAAGTTTCCTGGTGTTTTGACCACTCCACAGTGCGTTTGATATGCAGAACCGGCGACATCTTGATTTTCGTGAGGTTTCAAGCTAAGATATGCATTTTCTGCGATAATATTGGTGAGACTTCTGTCAGAAGTATGCAGAATCATCGATATCGCTCTTTTCGAGCTGTTTAATGCGAGAAACACATTATCTGGTGTTTTGACCAATCCATAGTGCGTTTGATATGTAGAGCCGCCGATAACTTGGTTTTCGTGGGGTTTCCAGCTGAAATATGCATTTTCTGCGATAATCTTTGTGTTTCATCTATGAGAAGTATGCAGAATCATCGAGAACTCTCTTTTCGAGCTAGTTAATGCGAGAAACACGTTTTCTGGTGTTTTCAACATTCCACAGTGCGTCTGATATGCAGAACCGGCGATATCTTGGTTTTCGTGAGGTTTCAAGCTGAGATATGCCTTTTCTGCTATAATATTGGTGAGACTTCTGTCCGAAGTATGCAGAATCATCTACATCGCTCGTTTCGAGCTATTTAATGCGAAAAAACAAGTGTTCCGGTGTTTTGACCACTCCACAGTGCGTTTGATATGTAGAGCCGCCGATAACTTGGTTTTCGTGGGGTTTCCAGCTGAAATATGCATTTTCTGCGATAATCTTTGTGTTTCATCTTTGCGAAGTATGCAGAATCATCGAGAACTCTCTTTTCGAGCAAGTTAATGCGACAAACACGTTTTCTGGTGTTTTCAACCTTCCACAGTGCGTCTGATATGCAGAACCGGCGATATCTTGGTTTTCGTTGGGTTTCCAGCTGAAATATGCATTCTCTGCGATAATCTTGGTGTTTCATCTATGAGAAGTATGCAGAATCATCCAGAACCCTCTTTTCGAGCTAGTTAATGCGAGTAACACGTTTTCTGGTGTTTTCACCACTCCACAGTGCGTCTGATATGCAGAACCGGCGATATCTTGATTTTCGTGATGTCTCCAGCTGAGATATGCATTTTCTGCGATAATCTTGGTGAGTCTTCTGTCAGAAGTATGCAGAAGCATCTAGATCGCTCTTTTCGAGCTATTTAATGCGAAAAAACAAGTTTTCCGGTGTTTTCAACACCCCACAGTGCGTTTGATATGCAGAACCTGCGACATCTTGGTTTTCGTGAGGTTTCTAGCTGAGATATGCATTTTCTGCTATAGTATTGGTGAGACTTTAGTCAGAAGTATGCAGAATCATCTAGATCGCTAGTTTCGCGCTATTTAATTCGAAAAAACAAGTTTTCTGGTGTTTTGACCACTCCACAGTGCGTTTGATATGCAGAACCGGCGACATCTTGATTTTCGTGAGGTTTCAAGCTAAGATATGCATTTTCTGCGATAATATTGGTTGGACTTCTGTCCGAAGTATGCAGAATCATCGATATCGCTCTTTTCGAGCTGTTTAATGCGAGAAACACGTTATCTGGTGTTTTGACCACTCCATAGTGCGTTTGATATGTAGAGCCGCCGATAACTTGGTTTTCGTGTGGTTTCCAGCTGAAATATGCATTTTCTGCGATAATCTTTGTGTTTCATCTATGAGAAGTATGCAGAATCATCGAGAACTCTCTTTTCGAGCTAGTTAATGCGAGAAACACGTTTTCTGGTGTTTTCAACATTCCACAGTGCGTCTGATATGCAGAACCGGCGATATCTTGGTTTTCGTGAGGTTTCAAGCTGGGATATGCCTTTTCAGCTATAATATTGGTGAGACTTCTGTCCGAAGTATGCAGAATCATCGATATCGCTCTTTTCGAGCTATTTAATGCGAGAAACACGTTATCTGGTGTTTTAATCACTCCACAGGGCGTTTGATATGCAGAACCGGCGACATCTTGGATTTCGTCGGGTTTCAAGCTGAGATATGCATTTTCTGCGATAATATTGGTGAGACTTCAGGCAGAAGTATGCAGAATCATCTAGATCGCTCGTTTCGAGCTATTGAATGCGAAAAAACAATTTTTCCAGTGTTTTGACCACTCCACTGTGCGTTTGATATGTAGAGCCGCCGATAACTTGGTTTTCGTGGGGTTTCCAGCTGAAATATGCATTTTCTGTGATAATCTTGGTGAGACTTTAGTCAGAAGTATGCAGAATCATCTAGATCGCTCGTTTCGAGCTATTTAATGCGAAAAAACAAGTTTTCTGGTGTTTTGACCACTCCATAGTGCGTTTGATATGTAGAGCCGCCGATAACTTGGTTTTCGTGGGGTTTCCAGCTGAAATATGCATTTTCTGCGATAATCTTGGTGTTTCATCTATGAGAAGTATGCAGAATCTTCGAGAACTCTCTTTTCGAGCTAGTTAATGCGAGAAACACGTTTTCTGGTGTTTTCAACATTCCACAGTGCGTCTGATATGCAGAACCGGCGATATCTTGGTTTTCGTGAGGTTTCAAGCTGGGATATGCCTTTTCAGCTATAATATTGGTGAGACTTCTGTCCGAAGTATGCAGAATCATCGATATCGCTCGTTTCGAGCTATTTAATGCGAAAAAACAAGTTTTCCGGTGTTTTGACCACTCCACGGTGCGTTTGATATGTAGAGCCGCCGATAACTTGGTTTTCTTGGGGTTTCCAGCTGAAATATGCATTTTCTGCGATGATCTTGGTGTTTCATCTTTGCGAAGTATGCAGAATCATCGAGAACTCTCTTTTCGAGCTAGTTAATGCGAGAAACACGTTTTCTGGTGTTTTCACCACTCCACAGGGCGTTTGATATGCAGAACCGGCGATATCTTGGTTTTCGTTGTGTTTCCAGCTGTGATATGCATTTTCTGCGATAATCTTGGTGAGACTTTAGTCAGAAGTATGCAGAATCATCGATATCGCTCTTTTCGAGCTGTTTAATGCGAGAAACACGTTATCTGGTGTTTTGACCACTCCATAGTGCGTTTGATATGTAGAGCCGCCGATAACTTGGTTTTCGTGGGGTTTCCAGCTGAAATATGCATTCTCTGCGATAATCTTGGTGTTTCATCTATGAGAAGTATGCAGAATCATCGAGAACTCTCTTTTCGAGCTAGTTAATGCGAGAAACACGTTTTCTGGTGTTTTCAACATTCCACAGTGCGTCTGATATGCAGAACCGGCGATATCTTGGTTTTCGTGAGGTTTCAAGCTGAGATATGCCTTTTCTGCTATAATATTGGTGAGACTTCTGTCCGAAGTATGCAGAATCATCTACATCGCTCGTTTCGAGCTATTTAATGCGAAAAAACAAGTGTTCCGGTGTTTTGACCACTCCACAGTGCGTTTGATATGTAGAGCCGCCGATAACTTGGTTTTCGTGGGGTTTCCAGCTGAAATATGCATTTTCTGCGATAATCTTTGTGTTTCATCTTTGCGAAGTATGCAGAATCATCGAGAACTCTCTTTTCGAGCAAGTTAATGCGACAAACACGTTTTCTGGTGTTTTCAACCTTCCACAGTGCGTCTGATATGCAGAACCGGCGATATCTTGGTTTTCGTTGGGTTTCCAGCTGAAATATGCATTCTCTGCGATAATCTTGGTGTTTCATCTATGAGAAGTATGCAGAATCATCCAGAACCCTCTTTTCGAGCTAGTTAATGCGAGTAACACGTTTTCTGGTGTTTTCACCACTCCACAGTGCGTCTGATATGCAGAACCGGCGATATCTTGATTTTCGTGATGTCTCCAGCTGAGATATGCATTTTCTGCGATAATCTTGGTGAGTCTTCTGTCAGAAGTATGCAGAAGCATCTAGATCGCTCTTTTCGAGCTATTTAATGCGAAAAAACAAGTTTTCCGGTGTTTTCAACACCCCACAGTGCGTTTGATATGCAGAACCTGCGACATCTTGGTTTTCGTGAGGTTTCTAGCTGAGATATGCATTTTCTGCTATAGTATTGGTGAGACTTTAGTCAGAAGTATGCAGAATCATCTAGATCGCTAGTTTCGCGCTATTTAATTCGAAAAAACAAGTTTTCTGGTGTTTTGACCACTCCACAGTGCGTTTGATATGCAGAACCGGCGACATCTTGATTTTCGTGAGGTTTCAAGCTAAGATATGCATTTTCTGCGATAATATTGGTTGGACTTCTGTCCGAAGTATGCAGAATCATCGATATCGCTCTTTTCGAGCTGTTTAATGCGAGAAACACGTTATCTGGTGTTTTGACCACTCCATAGTGCGTTTGATATGTAGAGCCGCCGATAACTTGGTTTTCGTGTGGTTTCCAGCTGAAATATGCATTTTCTGCGATAATCTTTGTGTTTCATCTATGAGAAGTATGCAGAATCATCGAGAACTCTCTTTTCGAGCTAGTTAATGCGAGAAACACGTTTTCTGGTGTTTTCAACATTCCACAGTGCGTCTGATATGCAGAACCGGCGATATCTTGGTTTTCGTGAGGTTTCAAGCTGGGATATGCCTTTTCAGCTATAATATTGGTGAGACTTCTGTCCGAAGTATGCAGAATCATCGATATCGCTCTTTTCGAGCTATTTAATGCGAGAAACACGTTATCTGGTGTTTTAATCACTCCACAGGGCGTTTGATATGCAGAACCGGCGACATCTTGGATTTCGTCGGGTTTCAAGCTGAGATATGCATTTTCTGCGATAATATTGGTGAGACTTCAGGCAGAAGTATGCAGAATCATCTAGATCGCTCGTTTCGAGCTATTGAATGCGAAAAAACAATTTTTCCAGTGTTTTGACCACTCCACTGTGCGTTTGATATGTAGAGCCGCCGATAACTTGGTTTTCGTGGGGTTTCCAGCTGAAATATGCATTTTCTGTGATAATCTTGGTGAGACTTTAGTCAGAAGTATGCAGAATCATCTAGATCGCTCGTTTCGAGCTATTTAATGCGAAAAAACAAGTTTTCTGGTGTTTTGACCACTCCATAGTGCGTTTGATATGTAGAGCCGCCGATAACTTGGTTTTCGTGGGGTTTCCAGCTGAAATATGCATTTTCTGCGATAATCTTGGTGTTTCATCTATGAGAAGTATGCAGAATCTTCGAGAACTCTCTTTTCGAGCTAGTTAATGCGAGAAACACGTTTTCTGGTGTTTTCAACATTCCACAGTGCGTCTGATATGCAGAACCGGCGATATCTTGGTTTTCGTGAGGTTTCAAGCTGGGATATGCCTTTTCAGCTATAATATTGGTGAGACTTCTGTCCGAAGTATGCAGAATCATCGATATCGCTCGTTTCGAGCTATTTAATGCGAAAAAACAAGTTTTCCGGTGTTTTGACCACTCCACGGTGCGTTTGATATGTAGAGCCGCCGATAACTTGGTTTTCTTGGGGTTTCCAGCTGAAATATGCATTTTCTGCGATGATCTTGGTGTTTCATCTTTGCGAAGTATGCAGAATCATCGAGAACTCTCTTTTCGAGCTAGTTAATGCGAGAAACACGTTTTCTGGTGTTTTCACCACTCCACAGGGCGTTTGATATGCAGAACCGGCGATATCTTGGTTTTCGTTGTGTTTCCAGCTGTGATATGCATTTTCTGCGATAATCTTGGTGAGACTTTAGTCAGAAGTATGCAGAATCATCGATATCGCTCTTTTCGAGCTGTTTAATGCGAGAAACACGTTATCTGGTGTTTTGACCACTCCATAGTGCGTTTGATATGTAGAGCCGCCGATAACTTGGTTTTCGTGGGGTTTCCAGCTGAAATATGCATTCTCTGCGATAATCTTGGTGTTTCATCTATGAGAAGTATGCAGAATCATCCAGAACCCTCTTTTCGAGCTAGTTAATGCGAGTAACACGTTTTCTGGTGTTTTCACCACTCCACAGTGCGTCTGATATGCAGAACCGGCGATATCTTGATTTTCGTGATGTCTCCAGCTGAGATATGCATTTTCTGCGATAATCTTGGTGAGTCTTCTGTCAGAAGTATGCAGAAGCATCTAGATCGCTCTTTTCGAGCTATTTAATGCGAGAAACACATTTTCTGGTGTTTCCACCACTCCACAGTGCGTCTGATATGCAGAACCGGCGATATCTTGGTTTTCGTGAGGTTTCAAGCTGAGATATGCCTTTTCTGCTATAATATTGGTGAGACTTTAGTCAGAAGTATGCAGAATCATCTAGATCGCTAGTTTCGCGCTATTTAATTCGAAAAAACAAGTTTTCTGGTGTTTTGACCACTCCACAGTGCGTTTGATATGCAGAACCGGCGACATCTTGATTTTCGTGAGGTTTCAAGATAAGATATGCATTTTCTGCGATAATATTGGTTGGACTTCTGTCCGAAGTATGCAGAATCATCGATATCGCTCTTTTCGAGCTGTTTAATGCGAGAAACACGTTTTCTGGTGTTTTCAACATTCCACAGTGCGTCTGATATGCAGAACCGGCGATATCTTGGTTTTCGTGAGGTTTCAAGCTGGGATATGCCTTTTCAGCTATAATATTGGTGAGACTTCTGTCCGAAGTATGCAGAATCATCGATATCGCTCTTTTCGAGCTATTTAATGCGCGAAACACGTTATCTGGTGTTTTTATCACTCCACAGGGCGTTTGATATGCAGAACCGGCGACATCTTGGATTTCGTCGGGTTTCAAGCTGAGATATGCATTTTCTGCGATAATATTGGTGAGACTTCAGGCAGAAGTATGCAGAATCATCTAGAAAGCTCGTTTCGAGCTATTGAATGCGAAAAAACAATTTTTCCAGTGTTTTGACCACTCCACTGTGCGTTTGATATGTAGAGCCGCCGATAACTTGGTTTTCGTGGGGTTTCCAGCTGAAATATGCATTTTCTGCGATAATCTTGGTGTATCATCTATGAGAAGTATGCAGAACCATCGAGAACTCTCTTTTCGAGCTAGTTAATGCGAGAAACACGTTTTCTGGTGTTGTCAACATTCCAAAGTGCGTCTGAAATGCAGAACCGGCGATATCTTGGTTTTCGTGAGGTTTCAAGCTGGGATATGCCTTTTCAGCTATAATATTGGTGAGACTTCTGTCCGAAGTATGCAGAATCATCGAGAACTCTCTTTTCGAGCTAGTTAATGCGAGAAACACGTTATCAGGTGTTTTTATCACTCCACAGGGCGTTTGATATGCAGAACCGGCGACATCTTGGATTTCGACGGGTTTCAAGCTGAGATATGCATTTTCTGCGATAATATTGGTGAGACTTCTGTCCGAAGTATGCAGAATCATCGATATCGCTCTTTTCGAACTATTTAATGCGAGAAACACGTTATCTGGTGTTTTTATCACTCCACAGGGCGTTTGATATGCAGAACCGGCGACATCTTGGATTTCGTCGGGTTTCAAGCTGAGATATGCATTTTCTGTGATAATCTTGGTGAGACTTTAGTCAGAAGTATGCAGAATCATCTAGATCGCTCGTTTCGAGCTATTTAATGCGAAAAAACAAGTTTTCTGGTGTTTTGACCACTCCATAGTGCGTTTGATATGTAGAGCCGCCGATAACTTGGTTTTCGTGGGGTTTCCAGCTGAAATATGCATTTTCTGCGATAATCTTGGTGTTTCATCTATGAGAAGTATGCAGAATCATCGAGAACTCTCTTTTCGAGCTAGTTAATGCGAGAAACACGTTTTCTGGTGTTTTCAACATTCCACAGTGCGTCTGATATGCAGAACCGGCGATATCTTGGTTTTCGTGAGGTTTCAAGCTGGGATATGCCTTTTCAGCTATAATATTGGTGAGACTTCTGTCCGAAGTATGCAGAATCATCGATATCGCTCTTTTCGAGCTATTTAATGCGAGAAACACGTCTTCTGGTGTTTTCAACATTCCACAGTGCGTCTGATATGCAGAACCGGCGATATCGTGGTTTTCGTGAGGTTTCAAGCTGAGATATGCCTTTTCTGCTATAATATTGGTGAGACTTCTGTCCGAAGTATGCAGAATCATCTACATCGCTCGTTTCGAGCTATTTAATGCGAAAAAACAAGTTTTCCGGTGTTTTGACCACTCCACAGTGCGTTTGATATGTAGAGCCGCCGATAACTTGGTTTTCGTGGGGTTTCCAGCTGAAATATGCATTTTCTGCGATAATCTTGGTGTTTCATCTTTGCGAAGTATGCAGAATCATCGGGAACTCTCTTTTCGAGCTAGTTAATGCGACAAACACGTTTTCTGGTGTTTTCAAACTTCCACAGTGCGTCTGATATGCAGAACCGGCGATATCTTGGTTTTCGTGGGGTTTCCAGCTGAAATATGCATTCTCTGCGATAATCTTGGTGTTTCATCTATGAGAAGTATGCAGAATCATCGAGAACTCTCTTTTCGAGCTAGTTAATGCGAGAAACACGTTTTCTGGTGTTTTCAACATTCCACAGTGCGTCTGATATGCAGAACCGGCGATATCTTGGTTTTCGTGAGGTTTCAAGCTGAGATATGCCTTTTCTGCTATAATATTGGTGAGACTTCTGTCCGAAGTATGCAGAATCATCTACATCGCTCGTTTCGAGCTATTTAATGCGAAAAAACAAGTTTTCCGGTGTTTTGACCACTCCACGGTGCGTTTGATATGTAGAGCCGCCGATAACTTGGTTTTCGTGGGGTTTCCAGCTGAAATATGCATTTTCTGCGATGATCTTGGTGTTTCATCTTTGCGAAGTATGCAGAATCATCGAGAACACTCTTTTCGAGCTAGTTAATGCGACAAACACGTTTTCTGGTGTTTTCAACCTTCCACAGTGCGTCTGATATGCAGAACCGGCGATATCTTGGTTTTCGTGGGGTTTCCAGCTGAAATATGCATTCTCTGCGATAATCTTGGTGTTTCATCTATGAGAAGTATGCAGAATCATCCAGAACCCTCTTTTCGAGCTAGTTAATGCGAGTAACACGTTTTCTGGTGTTTTCACCACTCCACAGTGCGTCTGATATGCAGAACCGGCGATATCTTGATTTTCGTGATGTCTCCTGCTGAGATATGCATTCTCTGCGATAATCTTGGTGTTTCATGTATGAGAAGTATGCAGAACCATCGAGAACACTCTTTTCGAGCTAGTTAATGCGAGAAACACATTTTCTGGTGTTTTCAACATTCCAAAGTGCGTCTGAAATGCAAAACCGGCGATATCTTGGTTTTCGTGAGGTTTCAAGATGGGATATGCCTTTTCAGCTATAATATTGGTGAGACTTCTGTCCGAAGTATGCAGAATCATCGATATCGCTCTTTTCGAGCTATTTAATGCGAGAAACACGTTATCAGGTGTTTTTATCACTCCACAGGGCGTTTGATATGCAGAACCGGCGACATCTTGGATTTCGTCGGGTTTCAAGCTGATATATGCATTTTCTGCGATAATATTGGTGAGACTTCTGTCCGAAGTATGCAGAATCATCGATATCGCTCTTTTCGAACTATTTAATGCGAGAAACACGTTATCTGGTGTTTTTATCACTCCACAGGGCGTTTGATATGCAGAACCGGCGACATCTTGGATTTCGTCGGGTTTCAAGCTGAAATATGCATTTTCTGCGATAATCTTGGTGTTTCATCTATGAGAAGTATGCAGAATCTTCGAGAACTCTCTTTTCGAGCTAGTTAATGCGAGAAACACGTTTTCTGGTGTTTTCAACCTTCCACAGTGCGTCTGATATGCAGAACCGGCGATATCTTGGTTTTCGTGGGGTTTCCAGCTGAAATATGCATTCTCTGCGATAATCTTGGTGTTTCATCTATGAGAAGTATGCAGAATCATCGAGAACTCTCTTTTCGAGCTAGTTAATGCGAGAAACACGTTTTCTGGTGTTTTCAACATTCCACAGTGCGTCTGATATGCAGAACCGGCGATATCTTGGTTTTCGTGAGGTTTCAAGCTGGGATATGCCTTTTCAGCTATAATATTGGTGAGACTTCTGTCCGAAGTATGCAGAATCATCGATATCGCTCTTTTCGAGCTATTTAATGCGAGAAACACGTCTTCTGGTGTTTTCAACATTCCACAGTGCGTCTGATATGCAGAACCGGCGATATCTTGGTTTTCGTGAGGTTTCAAGCTGAGATATGCCTTTTCTGCTATAATATTGGTGAGACTTCTGTCCGAAGTATGCAGAATCATCTACATCGCTCGTTTCGAGCTATTTAATGCGAAAAAACAAGTTTTCCGGTGTTTTGACCACTCCACAGTGCGTTTGATATGTAGAGCCGCCGATAACTGGGTTTTCGTGGGGTTTCCAGCTGAAATATGCATTTTCTGCGATAATCTTGGTGTTTCATCTTTGCGAAGTATGCAGAATCATCGGGAACTCTCTTTTCGAGCTAGTTAATGAGACAAACACGTTTTCTGGTGTTTTCAACCTTCCACAGCGCGTCTGATATGCAGAACCGGCGATATCTTGGTTTTTGTGGGGTTTCCAGCTGAAATATGCATTCTCTGCGATAATCTTGGTGTTTCATGTATGAGAAGTATGCAGAATCATCGAGAACTCTCTTTTCGAGCTAGTTAATGCGAGAAACACGTTTTCTGGTGTTTTCAACATTCCACAGTGAGCCTGATATGCAGACCCGGCGATATCTTGGTTTTCGTGAGGTTTCAAGCTGAGATATGCCTTTTCTGCTATAATATTGGTGAGACTTCTGTCCGAAGTATGCAGAATCATCTACATCGCTCGTTTCGAGCTATTTAATGCGAAAAAACAAGTTTTCCAGTGTTTTGACCACTCCACAGTGCGTTTGATATGTAGAGCCGCCGATAACTGGGTTTTCGTGGGGTTTCCAGCTGAAATATGCATTTTCTGCGATAATCTTGGTGTTTCATCTTTGCGAAGTATGCAGAATCATCGGGAACTCTCTTTTCGAGCTAGTTAATGCGACAAACACGTTTTCTGGTGTTTTCAACCTTCCACAGCGCGTCTGATATGCAGAACCGGCGATATCTTGGTTTTTGTGGGGTTTCCAGCTGAAATATGCATTCTCTGCGATAATCTTGGTGTTTCATCTATGAGAAGTATGCAGAATCATCGAGAACTCTCTTTTCGAGCTAGTTAATGCGAGAAACACGTTTTCAGGTGTTTTCAACATTCCACAGTGCGTCTGATATGCAGACCCGGCGATATCTTGGTTTTCGTGAGGTTTCAAGCTGAGATATGCCTTTTCTGCTATAATATTGGTGAGACTTCTGTCCGAAGTATGCAGAATCATCTACATCGCTCGTTTCGAGCTATTTAATGCGAAAAAACAAGTTTTCCGGTGTGTTGACCACTCCACAGTGCGTTTGATATGTAGAGCCGCCGATAACTGGGTTTTCGTGGGGTTTCCAGCTGAAATATGCATTTTCTGCGATAATCTTGGTGTTTCATCTTTGCGAAGTATGCAGAATCATCGGGAACTCTCTTTTCGAGCTAGTTAATGCGACAAACACGTTTTCTGGTGTTTTCAACATTCCACAGCGCGTCTGATATGCAGAACCGGCGATATCTTGGTTTTTGTGGGGTTTCCAGCTGAAATATGCATTCTCTGCGATAATCTTGGTGTTTCATCTATGAGAAGTATGCAGAATCATCGAGAACTCTCTTTTCGGGCTATATAATGCGAGAAACACGTTATCTGGTGTTTTTATCACTCCACAGGGCGTTTGATATGCAGAACCGGCGACATCTTGGATTTCGTCGCGTTTCAAGCTGAGATATGCATTTTCTGCGATAATATTGGTGAGACTTCAGGCAGAATTATGCAGAATCATCTAGATCGCTCGTTTCGAGCTATTTAATGCGAAAAAACAAATATTCCGGTGTTTTGACCACTCCACAGTGCGTTTGATATGTAGAGCCGCCGATAACTTGGTTTTCGTGGGGTTTCCAGCTGCAATATGCATTTTCTGCGATAATCTTGGTGTTTCATCTATGAGAAGTATGCAGAATCATCGAGAACTCTCTTTTCGAGCTAGTTAATGCGAGAAACACGTTTTCTGGTGTTTTCACCACTCCACAGGGCGTTTGATATGCAGAACCGGCGATATCTTGGTTTTCGTTGTGTTTCCAGCTGTGATATGCATTTTCTGCGATAATCTTGGTGAGACTTTAGTCAGAAGTATGCAGAATCATCTAGATCGCTCGTTTCGCGCTATCTAATTCGAAAAGACAAGTTTTCTGGTGTTTTGACCACTCCACAGTGCGTTTGATATGCAGAACCGGCGATAACTTGGTTTTCGTGGGGTTTCCAGCTGAAATATGCATTTTCTGCGATAATCTTGGTGAGTCTCCTGTCAGAAGTATGCAGAATCATCGAGATCGATCTATTCGTGCTATTTAATGCGAGAAACACGTTATCTGGTGTTTTGACAACTCCACAGGGCGTTTGATATGCAGAACCGGCGATATCTTGGTTTTCGTGGGGTTTCCAGCTGAAATATGCATTCTCTGCGATAATCTTGGTGTTTCATCTATGAGAAGTATGCAGAATCATCCAGAACGCTCTTTTCGAGCTAGTTAATGCGAGTAACTCGTTTTCTGGTGTTTTCACCACTCCACAGTGCGCCTGATATGCAGAACCGGCGATATCTTGGTTTTCGTGTGGTTTCCAGCTGAGATATGCATTTTCTGCGATAATATTGGTGAGACTTCAGTTAGAAGTATGCAGAATCATCTAGATCGCTCGTTTCGCACTATTTAATTCGAAAAAACAAGTTTTCTGGTGTTTTGACCACTCCACAGTGCGTTTGATATGCAGAACCGGCGACATCTTGATTTTCGTGAGGTTTCAAGCTAAGATATGCATTTTCTGCGATAAGATTCGTGAGACTTCTGTCCGAAGTATGCAGAATCATCGATATCGCCCTTTTCGAGCTGTTTAATGCGAGAAACACGTTATCTGGTGTTTTGACCACTCCACAGGGCATTTGATATGCAGAACCGGCGATATCTTGGTTTTCGTGGGGTTTCCAGCTGAAATATGCATTTTCTGCGATAATCTTGGTGTTTCATCTATGAGAAGTATGCAGAATCATCGAGAACTCTCTTTTCGAGCTAGTTAATGCGAGAAACACGATTTCTGGTGTTTTCAACATTCCACAGTGCGTCTGATATGCAGAACCGGCGATATCTTGGTTTTCGTGAGGTTTCAAGCTGAGATATGCCTTTTCTGCGGCAATCTTGGTGAGACTTCTATCCGAAGTATGCAGAATCATCGATATCGCTCTTTTCGAGTTAGTTAATCCGAGAAACACGTTTTCTGGTGTTTTCAACATTCCACAGTGCGTCTGATATGCAGAACCGGCGATATCTTGGTTTTCGTGAGATTTCAAGCTGAGATATGCCTTTTCTGCTATAATATTGGTGAGACTTCTGTCCGAAGTATGCAGAATCATCGATATCGCTCTTTTCGAGCTATTTAATGCGAAAAAACAAGTTTTCCGGTGTTTTGACCACTCCACAGTGCGTTTGATATGTAGATCCGCCGATAACTTGGTTTTCGTGGGGTTTCCAGCTGAAATATGCATTTTCTGCGATAATCTTGGTGTTTCATCTATGAGAAGTATGCAGAATCATCAAGATCGCTCTTTTCGAGCTAGTTAATGCGAGAAACACATTTTTTGGTGTTTTCACCACTCCACAGGGCGTTTGATATGCAGAACCGGCGATATCTTGGTTTTCGTTGTGTTTCCAGCTGTGATATGCATTTTCTGCGATAATCTTGGTGAGACTTTAGTCAGAAGTATGCAGAATCATCTAGATCGCTCGTTTCGCGCTATCTAATTCGAAAAGACAAGTTTTCTGGTGTTTTGACCACTCCACAGTGCGTTTGATATGCAGAACCGGCGATAACTTGGTTTTCGTGGGGTTTCCAGCTGAAATATGCATTTTCTGCGATAATCTTGGTGAGTCTTCTGTCAGAAGTATGCAGAATCATCGAGATCGATCTATTCGTGCTATTTAATGCGAGAAACACGTTATCTGGTGTTTTGACAACTCCACAGGGCGTTTGATATGCAGAACCGGCGATATCTTGGTTTTCGTGGGGTTTCCAGCTGAAATATGCATTCTCTGCGATAATCTTGGTGTTTCATCTATGAGAAGTATGCAGAATCATCCAGAACGCTCTTTTCGAGCTAGTTAATGCGAGTAACTCGTTTTCTGGTGTTTTCACCACTCCACAGTGCGCCTGATATGCAGAACCGGCGATATCTTGGTTTTCGTGTGGTTTCCAGCTGAGATATGCATTTTCTGCGATAATATTGGTGAGACTTCAGTTAGAAGTATGCAGAATCATCAAGATCGCTCTTTTCGAGCTAGTTAATGCGAGAAACACATTTTTTGGTGTTTTCACCACCCAACAGTGCGTTTGATATGCAGAACCGGCGACATCTTGGTTTTCGTCGGGTTTCAAGCTGAGATATTCATTTTCTGCGATAATATTGGTCAGACTTCTGTCCGAAGTATGCAGAATCATCGATATCGCTCTTTTCGAGCTATTTAATGCGAGAAACACGTTATCTGGTGTTTTTATCACTCCGCAGGGCGTTTGATATACAGAACCGGCGACATCTTGGATTTCGTCTTGTTTCAAGCTGAGATATGCATTTTCTGCGATAATATTGGTGCGACTTCAGGCAGAAGTATGCAGAATCATCTAGATCGCTCGTTTCGAGCTATTTAATGCGAAAAAACTAGTTTTCCGGTGTTTTGACCACTCCACAGTGCGTTTGATATGTAGATCCGCCGATAACTTGGTTTTCGTGGGGTTTCCAGCTGAAATATGCATTTTCTGCGATAATCTTGGTGTTTCATCTTTGCGAAGTATGCAGAATCATCGGGAACTCTCTTTTCGAGCTAGTTAATGCGACAAACACGTTTTCTGGTGTTTTCAACCTTCCACAGCGCGTCTGATATGCAGAACCGGCGATATCTTGGTTTTTGTGGGGTTTCCAGCTGAAATATGCATTCTCTGCGATAATCTTGGTGTTTCATCTATGAGAAGTATGCAGAATCATCGAGAACTCTCTTTTCGGGCTATATAATGCGAGAAACACGTTATCTGGTGTTTTTATCACTCCACAGGGCGTTTGATATGCAGAACCGGCGACATCTTGGATTTCGTCGCGTTTCAAGCTGAGATATGCATTTTCTGCGATAATATTGGTGAGACTTCAGGCAGAATTATGCAGAATCATCTAGATCGCTCGTTTCGAGCTATTTAATGCGAAAAAACAAATATTCCGGTGTTTTGACCACTCCACAGTGCGTTTGATATGTAGAGCCGCCGATAACTTGGTTTTCGTGGGGTTTCCAGCTGCAATATGCATTTTCTGCGATAATCTTGGTGTTTCATCTATGAGAAGTATGCAGAATCATCGAGAACTCTCTTTTCGAGCTAGTTAATGCGAGAAACACGTTTTCTGGTGTTTTCACCACTCCACAGGGCGTTTGATATGCAGAACCGGCGATATCTTGGTTTTCGTTGTGTTTCCAGCTGTGATATGCAGTTTCTGCGATAATCTTGGTGAGACTTTAGTCAGAAGTATGCAGAATCATCGATATCGCTCTTTTCGAGCTGTTTAATGCGAGAAACACGTTATCTGGTGTTTTGACCACTCCATAGTGCGTTTGATATGTAGAGCCGCCGATAACTTGGTTTTCGTGGGGTTTCCAGCTGAAATATGCATTTTCTGCGATAATCTTCGTTAGTCTTCTGTCAGAAGTATTTAGAATCATCGAGATCGCTCTATTCGAGCTTTTTAATGCGAGAAACACGTTATCTGGTGTTTTTATCACTCCACAGGGCGCTAGATATGCAGAACCGGCGATATCTTGGTTTTCGTGGGGTTTCCAGCTGAGATATGCATTTTCTGCGATAATCTTGGTGAGACTTTAGTCAGAAGTATGCAGAATCATCTAGATCGCTCGTTTCGCGCTATCTAATTCGAAAAGACAAGTTTTCTGGTGTTTTGACCACTCCACAGTGCGTTTGATATGTAGAGCCGCCGATAACTTGGTTTTCGTGGGGTTTCCAGCTGAAATATGCATTTTCTGCGATAATCTTGGTGAGTCTTCTGTCAGAAGTATGCAGAATCATCGAGATCGATCTATTCGTGCTATTTAATGCGAGAAACACGTTATCTGGTGTTTTGACAACTCCACAGGGCGTTTGATATGCAGAACCGGCGATATCTTGGATTTCGTGGGGTTTCCAGCTGAAATATGCATTTTCTGCGATAATCTTGGTGAGACTTTAGTCAGAAGTATGCAGAATCATCGATATCGCCCTTTTCGAGCTGTTTAATGCGAGAAACACGTTATCTGGTGTTTTGACAACTCCACAGGGCGTTTGATATGCAGAACCGGCGATAACTTGGTTTTCGTGGGGTTTCCAGCTGAAATATGCATTTTCTGCGATAATCTTGGTGAGTCTTCTGTCAGAAGTATGCAGAATCATCGAGATCGATCTATTCGTGCTATTTAATGCGAGAAACACGTTATCTGGTGTTTTGACAACTCCACAGGGCGTTTGATATGCAGAACCGGCGATATCTTGGTTTTCGTGGGGTTTCCAGCTGAAATATGCATTCTCTGCGATAATCCTGGTGTTTCATCGATGAGAAGTATGCAGAATCATCCAGAACGCTCTTTTCGAGCTAGTTAATGCGAGTAACTCGTTTTCTGGTGTTTTCACCACTCCACAGTGCGCCTGATATGCAGAACCGGCGATATCTTGGTTTTCGTGTGGTTTCCAGCTGAGATATGCATTTTCTGCGATAATATTGGTGAGACTTCAGTCAGAAGTATGCAGAATCATCTAGATCGCTCGTTTCGCACTATTTAATTCGAAAAAACAAGTTTTCTGGTGTTTTGACCACTCCACAGTGCGTTTGATATGCAGAACCGGCGACATCTTGATTTTCGTGAGGTTTCAAGCTAAGATATGCATTTTCTGCGATAATATTCGTGAGACTTCCGTCCGAAGTATGCAGAATCATCGATATCGCCCTTTTCGAGCTGTTTAATGCGAGAAACACGTTATCTGGTGTTTTGACCACTCCACAGGGCATTTGATATGCAGAACCGGCGATATCTTGGTTTTCGTGGGGTTTCCAGCTGAAATATGCATTTTCTGCGATAATCTTGGTGTTTCATCTATGAGAAGTATGCAGAATCATCAAGATCGCTCTTTTCGAGCTAGTTAATGCGAGAAACACGTTTTTTGGTGTTTTCACCACCCAACAGTGCGTTTGATATGCAGAACCGGCGACATCTTGGTTTTCGTCGGGTTTCAAGCTGAGATATTCATTTTCTGCGGTAATATTGGTGAGACTTCTGTCCGAAGTATGCAGAATCATCGATATCGCTCTTTTCGAGCTATTTAATGCGAGAAACACGTTATCTGGTGTTTTTATCACTCCGCAGGGCGTTTGATATACAGAACCGGCGACATCTTGGATTTCGTCTTGTTTCAAGCTGAGATATGCATTTTCTGCGATAATATTGGTGAGACTTCAGGCAGAAGTATGCAGAATCATCTAGATCGCTCGTTTCGAGCTATTTAATGCGAAAAAACAAGTTTTCCGGTGTTTTGACCACTCCACAGTGCGTTTGATATGTAGATCAGCCGATAACTTGGTTTTCGTGGGGTTTCCAGCAGAAATATGCATTTTCTGCGATAATCTTGGTGTTTCATCTATGAGAAGTATGCAGAATCATCGAGAACTCTCTTTTCGAGCTAGTTAATGCGAGAAACACGTTTTCTGGTGTTTTCAACATTCCACAGTGCGTCTGATATGCAGAACCGGCGATATTTTGGTTTTCGTGAGGTTTCAAGCAGAGATAAGCCTTTTCTGCTATAATATTGGTGAGACTTTAGTCAGAAGTATGCAGAATCATCTAGATCGCTCGTTTCGCGCTATTTAATTCGAAAAAACAAGTTTTCTGGTGTTTTGACCACTCCACAGTGCGTTTGATATGCAGAACCGGCGACATCTTGATTTTCGTGAGGTTTCAAGCTAAGATATGCATTTTCTGCGAAAATATTGGTGAGACTTCTGTCCGAAGTATGCAGAATCATCGATATCGCTCTTTTCGAGCTATTTAATGCGAGAAACACGTTATCTGGTGTTTTTATCACTCCACAGGGCGTTTGATATGCAGAACCGGCGACATCTTGGATTTCGTCGGGTTTCAAGCTGAGATATGCATTTTCTGCGATAATATTGGTGAGACTTTAGTCAGAAGTATGCAGAATCATCGATATCGCTCTTTTCGAGCTGTTTAATGCGAGAAACACGTTATCTGGTGTTTTGACCACTCCATAGTGCGTTTGATATGTAGAGCCGCCGATAACTTGGTTTTCGTGGGGTTTCCAGCTGAAATATGCATTTTCTGCGATAATCTTTGTGTTTCATCTATGAGAAGTATGCAGAATCATCGAGAACTCTCTTTTCGAGCTAGTTAATGCGAGAAACACGTTTTCTGGTGTTTTCAACATTCCACAGTGCGTCTGATATGCAGAACAGGCGATATCTTGGTTTTCGTGAGGTTTCAAGCTGGGATATGCCTTTTCAGCTATAATATTGGTGAGACTTCTGTCCGAAGTATGCAGAATCATCGATATCGCTCTTTTCGAGCTATTTAATGCGAGAAACACGTTATCTGGTGTTTTTATCACTCCACAGGGCGTTTGATATGCAGAACCGGCGACATCTTGGGTTTCGTCGGGTTTCAAGCTGAGATATGCATTTTCTGCGATAATATTGGTGAGACTTCAGGCAGAAGTATGCAGAATCATCTAGATCGCTCGTTTCGAGCTATTTAATGCGAAAAAACAATTTTTCCAGTGTTTTGACCACTCCACTGTGCGTTTGATATGTAGAGCCGCCGATAACTTGGTTTTCGTGGGGTTTCCAGCTGAAATATGCATTTTCTGCGATAATCTTGGTGTTTCATCTATGAGAAGTATGCAGAACCATCGAGAACTCTCTTTTCGAGCTAGTTAATGCGAGAAACACATTTTCTGGTGTTTTCAACATTCCAAAGTGCGTCTGAAATGCAGAACCGGCGGTATCATGGTTTTCGTGAGGTTTCAAGCTGGGATATGCCTTTTCAGCTATAATATTGGTGAGACTTCTGTCCGAAGTATGCAGTATCATCGATATCGCTCTTTTCGAGCTATTTAATGCGAGAAACACGTTATCAGGTGTTTTTATCACTCCACAGGGCGTTTGATATGCAGAACCGGCGACATCTTGGATTTCGTCGGGTTTCAAGCTGAGATATGCATTTTCTGCGATAATATTGGTGAGACTTCTGTCCGAAGTATGCAGAATCATCGATATCGCTCTTTTCGAACTATTTAATGCGAGAAACACGTTATCTGGTGTTTTTATCACTCCACAGGGCGTTTGATATGCAGAACCGGCGACATCTTGGATTTCGTCGGGTTTCAAGCTGAGATATGCATTTTCTGCGATAATCTTGGTGAGACTTTAGTCAGAAGTATGCAGAATCATCTAGATCGCTCGTTTCGAGCTATTTAATGCGAAAAAACAATTTTTCCAGTGTTTTGACCACTCCACTGTGCGTTTGATATGTAGAGCCGCCGATAACTTGGTTTTCTTGGGGTTTCCAGCTGAAATATGCATTTTCTGCGATAATCTTGGTGTTTCATCTATGAGAAGTATGCAGAACCATCGAGAACTCTCTTTTCGAGCTAGTTAATGCGAGAAACACGTTTTCTGGTGTTTTGACAACTCCACAGGGCGTTTGATATGCAGAACCGGCGATATCTTGGTTTTCGTGGGGTTTCCAGCTGAAATATGCATTCTCTGCGATAATCCTGGTGTTTCATCGATGAGAAGTATGCAGAATCAGCCAGAACGCTCTTTTCGAGCTAGTTAATGCGAGTAACTCGTTTTCTGGTGTTTTCACCACTCCACAGTGCGCCTGATATGCAGAACCGGCGATATCTTGGTTTTCGTGTGGTTTCCAGCTGAGATATGCATTTTCTGCGATAATATTGGTGAGACTTCAGTCAGAAGTATGCAGAATCATCTAGATCGCTCGTTTCGCACTATTTAATTCGAAAAAACAAGTTTTCTGGTGTTTTGACCACTCCACAGTGCGTTTGATATGCAGAACCGGCGACATCTTGATTTTCGTGAGGTTTCAAGCTAAGATATGCATTTTCTGCGATAATATTCGTGAGACTTCCGTCCGAAGTATGCAGAATCATCGATATCGCCCTTTTCGAGCTGTTTAATGCGAGAAACACGTTATCTGGTGTTTTGACCACTCCACAGGGCATTTGATATGCAGAACCGGCGATATCTTGGTTTTCGTGGGGTTTCCAGCTGAAATATGCATTTTCTGCGATAATCTTGGTGTTTCATCTATGAGAAGTATGCAGAATCATCAAGATCGCTCTTTTCGAGCTAGTTAATGCGAGAAACACGTTTTTTGGTGTTTTCACCACCCAACAGTGCGTTTGATATGCAGAACCGGCGACATCTTGGTTTTCGTCGGGTTTCAAGCTGAGATATTCATTTTCTGCGGTAATATTGGTGAGACTTCTGTCCGAAGTATGCAGAATCATCGATATCGCTCTTTTCGAGCTATTTAATGCGAGAAACACGTTATCTGGTGTTTTTATCACTCCGCAGGGCGTTTGATATACAGAACCGGCGACATCTTGGATTTCGTCTTGTTTCAAGCTGAGATATGCATTTTCTGCGATAATATTGGTGAGACTTCAGGCAGAAGTATGCAGAATCATCTAGATCGCTCGTTTCGAGCTATTTAATGCGAAAAAACAAGTTTTCCGGTGTTTTGACCACTCCACAGTGCGTTTGATATGTAGATCAGCCGATAACTTGGTTTTCGTGGGGTTTCCAGCAGAAATATGCATTTTCTGCGATAATCTTGGTGTTTCATCTATGAGAAGTATGCAGAATCATCGAGAACTCTCTTTTCGAGCTAGTTAATGCGAGAAACACGTTTTCTGGTGTTTTCAACATTCCACAGTGCGTCTGATATGCAGAACCGGCGATATTTTGGTTTTCGTGAGGTTTCAAGCAGAGATAAGCCTTTTCTGCTATAATATTGGTGAGACTTTAGTCAGAAGTATGCAGAATCATCTAGATCGCTCGTTTCGCGCTATTTAATTCGAAAAAACAAGTTTTCTGGTGTTTTGACCACTCCACAGTGCGTTTGATATGCAGAACCGGCGACATCTTGATTTTCGTGAGGTTTCAAGCTAAGATATGCATTTTCTGCGAAAATATTGGTGAGACTTCTGTCCGAAGTATGCAGAATCATCGATATCGCTCTTTTCGAGCTATTTAATGCGAGAAACACGTTATCTGGTGTTTTTATCACTCCACAGGGCGTTTGATATGCAGAACCGGCGACATCTTGGATTTCGTCGGGTTTCAAGCTGAGATATGCATTTTCTGCGATAATATTGGTGAGACTTTAGTCAGAAGTATGCAGAATCATCGATATCGCTCTTTTCGAGCTGTTTAATGCGAGAAACACGTTATCTGGTGTTTTGACCACTCCATAGTGCGTTTGATATGTAGAGCCGCCGATAACTTGGTTTTCGTGGGGTTTCCAGCTGAAATATGCATTTTCTGCGATAATCTTTGTGTTTCATCTATGAGAAGTATGCAGAATCATCGAGAACTCTCTTTTCGAGCTAGTTAATGCGAGAAACACGTTTTCTGGTGTTTTCAACATTCCACAGTGCGTCTGATATGCAGAACAGGCGATATCTTGGTTTTCGTGAGGTTTCAAGCTGGGATATGCCTTTTCAGCTATAATATTGGTGAGACTTCTGTCCGAAGTATGCAGAATCATCGATATCGCTCTTTTCGAGCTATTTAATGCGAGAAACACGTTATCTGGTGTTTTTATCACTCCACAGGGCGTTTGATATGCAGAACCGGCGACATCTTGGATTTCGTCGGGTTTCAAGCTGAGATATGCATTTTCTGCGATAATATTGGTGAGACTTCAGGCAGAAGTATGCAGAATCATCTAGATCGCTCGTTTCGAGCTATTTAATGCGAAAAAACAATTTTTCCAGTGTTTTGACCACTCCACTGTGCGTTTGATATGTAGAGCCGCCGATAACTTGGTTTTCGTGGGGTTTCCAGCTGAAATATGCATTTTCTGCGATAATCTTGGTGTTTCATCTATGAGAAGTATGCAGAACCATCGAGAACTCTCTTTTCGAGCTAGTTAATGCGAGAAACACGTTTTCTGGTGTTTTCAACATTCCAAAGTGCGTCTGAAATGCAGAACCGGCGGTATCATGGTTTTCGTGAGGTTTCAAGCTGGGATATGCCTTTTCAGCTATAATATTGGTGAGACTTCTGTCCGAAGTATGCAGTATCATCGATATCGCTCTTTTCGAGCTATTTAATGCGAGAAACACGTTATCAGGTGTTTTTATCACTCCACAGGGCGTTTGATATGCAGAACCGGCGACATCTTGGATTTCGTCGGGTTTCAAGCTGAGATATGCATTTTCTGCGATAATATTGGTGAGACTTCTGTCCGAAGTATGCAGAATCATCGATATCGCTCTTTTCGAACTATTTAATGCGAGAAACACGTTATCTGGTGTTTTTATCACTCCACAGGGCGTTTGATATGCAGAACCGGCGACATCTTGGATTTCGTCGGGTTTCAAGCTGAGATATGCATTTTCTGCGATAATCTTGGTGAGACTTTAGTCAGAAGTATGCAGAATCATCTAGATCGCTCGTTTCGAGCTATTTAATGCGAAAAAACAATTTTTCCAGTGTTTTGACCACTCCACTGTGCGTTTGATATGTAGAGCCGCCGATAACTTGGTTTTCTTGGGGTTTCCAGCTGAAATATGCATTTTCTGCGATAATCTTGGTGTTTCATCTATGAGAAGTATGCAGAACCATCGAGAACTCTCTTTTCGAGCTAGTTAATGCGAGAAACACGTTTTCTGGTGTTTTCAACATTCCAAAGTGCGTCTGAAATGCAGAACCGGCGATATCATGGTTTTCGTGAGGTTTCAAGCTGGGATATGCATTTTCTGCGATAATATTGGTGAGACTTCTGTCCGAAGTATGCAGAATCATCGATATCGCTCTTTTCGAACTATTTAATGCGAGAAACACGTTATCTGGTGTTTTTATCACTCCACAGGGCGTTTGATATGCAGAACCGGCGACATCTTGGATTTCGTCGGGTTTCAAGCTGAGATATGCATTTTCTGCGATAATCTTGGGGAGACTTTAGTCAGAAGTATGCAGAATCATCTAGATCGCTCGTTTCGAGCTATTTAATGCGAAAAAACAATTTTTCCAGTGTTTTGACCACTCCACTGTGCGTTTGATATGTAGAGCCGCCGATAACTTGGTTTTCTTGGGGTTTCCAGCTGAAATATGCATTTTCTGCGATAATCTTGGTGTTTCATCTATGAGAAGTATGCAGAACCATCGAGAACTCTCTTTTCGAGCTAGTTAATGCGAGAAACACGTTTTCTGGTGTTTTCAACATTCCAAAGTGCGTCTGAAATGCAGAACCGGCGATATCATGGTTTTCGTGAGGTTTCAAGCTGGGATATGCATTTTCTGCGATAATATTGGTGAGACTTCTGTCCGAAGTATGCAGAATCATCGATATCGCTCTTTTCGAACTATTTAATGCGAGAAACACGTTATCTGGTGTTTTTATCACTCCGCAGGGCGTTTGATATGCAGAACCGGCGACATCTTGGATTTCGTCGGGTTTCAAGCTGAGATATGCATTTTCTGCGATAATCTTGGTGAGACTTTAGTCAGAAGTATGCAGAATCATCTAGATCGCTCGTTTCGAGCTATTTAATGCGAAAAAACAAGTTTTCTGGTGTTTTGACAACTCCATAGTGCGTTTGATATGTAGAGCCGCCGATAACTTGGTTTTCGTGGGGTTTCCAGCTGAAATATGCATTTTCTGCGATAATCTTGGTGTTTCATCTATGAGAAGTATGCAGAATCTTCGAGAACTCTCTTTTCGAGCTAGTTAATGCGAGAAACACGTTTTCTGGTGTTTTCACCACTCCACAGGGCGTTTGATATGCAGAACCGGCGATATCTTGGTTTTCGTTGTGTTTCCAGCTGCGATATGCATTTTCTGCGATAATCTTGGTGAGACTTTAGTCAGAAGTATGCAGAATCATCGATATCGCTCTTTTCGAGCTGTTTAATGCGAGAAACACGTTATCTGGTGTTTTGACCACTCCATAGTGCGTTTGATATGTAGAGCCGCCGATAACTTGGTTTTCGTGGGGTTTCCAGCTGAAATATGCATTTTCTGCGATAATCTTGGTTAGTCTTCTGTCAGAAGTATGCAGAATCATCGAGATCGCTCTATTCGAGCTATTTAATGCGAGAAACACGTTATCTGGTGTTTTTATCACTCCACAGGGCGTTAGATATGCAGAACCGGCGATATCTTGGTTTTCGTGGGGTTTCCAGCTGAGATATGCATTTTCTGCGATAATCTAGGTGAGACTTTAGTCAGAAGTATGCAGAATCATCTAGATCGCTCGTCTCGCGCTATCTAATTCGAAAAGACAAGTTTTCTGGTGTTTTGACCACTCCACAGGGCGTTTGATATGCAGAACCGGCGATATCTTGGTTTTCGTTGTGTTTCCAGCTGTGATATGCATTTTCTGCGATAATCTTGGTGAGACTTTAGTCAGAAGTATGCAGAATCATCGATATCGCTCTTTTCGAGCTGTTTAATGCGAGAAACACGTTATCTGGTGTTTTGACCACTCCATAGTGCGTTTGATATGTAGAGCCGCCGATAACTTGGTTTTCGTGGGGTTTCCAGCTGAAATATGCATTTTCTGCGATAATCTTGGTTAGTCTTCTGTCAGAAGTATGCAGAATCATCGAGATCGCTCTATTCGAGCTATTTAATGCGAGAAACACGTTATCTGGTGTTTTTATCACTCCACAGGGCGTTAGATATGCAGAACCGGCGATATCTTGGTTTTCGTGGGGTTTCCAGCTGAGATATGCATTTTCTGCGATAATCTTGGTGAGACTTTAGTCAGAAGTATGCAGAATCATCTAGATCGCTCGTTTCGCGCTATCTAATTCGAAAAGACAAGTTTTCTGGTGTTTTGACCACTCCACAGTGCGTTTGATATGTAGAGCCGCCGATAACTTGGTTTTCGTGGGGTTTCCAGCTGAAATATGCATTTTCTGCGATAATCTTGGTGAGTCTTCTGTCAGAAGTATGCAGAATCATCGAGATCGATCTATTCGTGCTATTTAATGCGAGAAACACGTTATCTGGTGTTTTGACAACTCCACAGGGCGTTTGATATGCAGAACCGGCGATATCTTGGATTTCGTGGGGTTTCCAGCTGAAATATGCATTTTCTGCGATAATCTTGGTGAGACTTTAGTCAGAAGTATGCAGAATCATCGATATCGCCCTTTTCGAGCTGTTTAATGCGAGAAACACGTTTTCTGGTGTTTTCAACATTCCACAGTGCGTTTGATATGCAGAACCGGCGACATCTTGGATTTCGTCGGGTTTCAAGCTGAGATATGCATTTTCTGCGATAATCTTGGTGAGACTTTAGACAGAAGTATGCAGAATCATCTAGATCGCTCGTTTCGAGCTATTTAATGCGAAAAAACAAGTTTTCTGGTGTTTTGACCACTCCATAGTGCGTTTGATATGTAGAGCCGCCGATAACTTGGTTTTCGTGGGGTTTCCAGCTGAAATATGCATTTTCTGCGATAATCTTGGTGTTTCATCTATGAGAAGTATGCAGAATCTTCGAGAACTCTCTTTTCGAGCTAGTTAATGCGAGAAACACGTTTTCTGGTGTTTTCACCACTCCACAGGGCGTTTGATATGCAGAACCGGCGATATCTTGGTTTTCGTTGTGTTTCCAGCTGCGATATGCATTTTCTGCGATAATCTTGGTGAGACTTTAGTCAGAAGTATGCAGAATCATCGATATCGCTCTTTTCGAGCTGTTTAATGCGAGAAACACGTTATCTGGTGTTTTGACCACTCCATAGTGCGTTTGATATGTAGAGCCGCCGATAACTTGGTTTTCGTGGGGTTTCCAGCTGAAATATGCATTTTCTGCGATAATCTTGGTTAGTCTTCTGTCAGAAGTATGCAGAATCATCGAGATCGCTCTATTCGAGCTATTTAATGCGAGAAACACGTTATCTGGTGTTTTTATCACTCCACAGGGCGTTAGATATGCAGAACCGGCGATATCTTGGTTTTCGTGGGGTTTCCAGCTGAGATATGCATTTTCTGCGATAATCTAGGTGAGACTTTAGTCAGAAGTATGCAGAATCATCTAGATCGCTCGTCTCGCGCTATCTAATTCGAAAAGACAAGTTTTCTGGTGTTTTGACCACTCCACAGGGCGTTTGATATGCAGAACCGGCGATATCTTGGTTTTCGTTGTGTTTCCAGCTGTGATATGCATTTTCTGCGATAATCTTGGTGAGACTTTAGTCAGAAGTATGCAGAATCATCGATATCGCTCTTTTCGAGCTGTTTAATGCGAGAAACACGTTATCTGGTGTTTTGACCACTCCATAGTGCGTTTGATATGTAGAGCCGCCGATAACTTGGTTTTCGTGGGGTTTCCAGCTGAAATATGCATTTTCTGCGATAATCTTGGTTAGTCTTCTGTCAGAAGTATGCAGAATCATCGAGATCGCTCTATTCGAGCTATTTAATGCGAGAAACACGTTATCTGGTGTTTTTATCACTCCACAGGGCGTTAGATATGCAGAACCGGCGATATCTTGGTTTTCGTGGGGTTTCCAGCTGAGATATGCATTTTCTGCGATAATCTTGGTGAGACTTTAGTCAGAAGTATGCAGAATCATCTAGATCGCTCGTTTCGCGCTATCTAATTCGAAAAGACAAGTTTTCTGGTGTTTTGACCACTCCACAGTGCGTTTGATATGTAGAGCCGCCGATAACTTGGTTTTCGTGGGGTTTCCAGCTGAAATATGCATTTTCTGCGATAATCTTGGTGAGTCTTCTGTCAGAAGTATGCAGAATCATCGAGATCGATCTATTCGTGCTATTTAATGCGAGAAACACGTTATCTGGTGTTTTGACAACTCCACAGGGCGTTTGATATGCAGAACCGGCGATATCTTGGATTTCGTGGGGTTTCCAGCTGAAATATGCATTTTCTGCGATAATCTTGGTGAGACTTTAGTCAGAAGTATGCAGAATCATCGATATCGCCCTTTTCGAGCTGTTTAATGCGAGAAACACGTTATCTGGTGTTTTGACAACTCCACAGGGCGTTTGATATGCAGAACCGGCGATAACTTGGTTTTCGTGGGGTTTCCAGCTGAAATATGCATTTTCTGCGATAATCTTGAAGCGTCTTCTGTCAGAAGTATGCAGAATCATCGAGATCGATCTATTCGTGCTATTTAATGCGAGAAACACGTTATCTGGTGTTTTGACAACTCCACAGGGCGTTTGATATGCAGAACCGGCGATATCTTGGTTTTCGTGGGGTTTCCAGCTGAAATATGCATTCTCTGCGATAATCTTGGTGTTTCATCTATGAGAAGTATGCAGAATCATCCAGAACGCTCTTTTCGAGCTAGTTAATGCGAGTAACTCGTTTTCTGGTGTTTTCACCACTCCACAATGCGCCTGATATGCAGAACCGGCGATATCTTGGTTTTCGTGTGGTTACCAGCTGAGATATTCATTTTCTGCGATAATATTGGTGAGACTTCAGTCAGAAGTATGCAGAATCATCTAGATCGCTCGTTTCGCACTATTTAATTCGAAAAAACAAGTTTTCTGGTGTTTTGACCACTCCACAGTGCGTTTGATATGCAGAACCGGCGACATCTTGATTTTCGTGAGGTTTCAAGCTAAGATATGCATTTTCTGCGATAATATTCGTGAGACTTCTGTCCGAAGTATGCAGAATCATCCATATCGCCCTTTTCGAGCTGTTTAATGCGAGAAACACGTTATCTGGTGTTTTGACCACTCCACAGGGCATTTGATATGCAGAACCGGCGATATCTTGGTTTTCGTGGGGTTTCCAGCTGAGATATGCATTTTCTGCGATAATCTTGGTGTTTCATCTATGAGAAGTATGCAGAATCATCGAGAACTCTCTTTTCGAGCTAGTTAATGCGAGAAACACGATTTCTGGTGTTTTCAACATTCCACAGTGCGTCTGATATGCAGAACCGGCGATATCTTGGTTTTCGTGAGGTTTCAAGCTGAGATATGCCTTTTCTGCGGCAATCTTGGTGAGACTTCTGTCCGAAGTATGCAGAATCATCGATATCTCTCTTTTCGAGTTAGTTAATCCGAGAAACACGTTTTCTGGTGTTTTCAACATTCCACAGTGCGTCTGATATGCAGAACCGGCGATATCTTGGTTTTCGTGAGATTTCAAGCTGAGATATGCCTTTTCTGCTATAATATTGGTGAGACTTCTGTCCGAAGTATGCAGAATCATCGATATTGCTCTTTTCGCGCTATTTAATGCGAAAAAACAAGTTTTCCGGTGTTTTGACCTCTCCACAGTGCGTTTGATATGTAGATCCGCCGATAACTTGGTTTTCGTGGGGTTTCCAGCTGAAATATGCATTTTCTGCGATAATCTTGGTGTTTCATCTATGAGTAGTATGCAGAATCATCAAGATCGCTCTTTTCGAGCTAGTTAATGCGAGAAACACGTTTTTTGGTGTTTTCACCACCCAACAGTGCGTTTGATATGCAGAACCGGCGACATCTTGGTTTTCGTCGGGTTTCAAGCTGAGATATTCATTTTCTGCGATAATATTGGTGAGACTTCTGTCCGAAGTATGCAGAATCATCGATATTGCTCTTTTCGCGCTATTTAATGCGAAAAAACAAGTTTTCCGGTGTTTTGACCTCTCCACAGTGCGTTTGATATGTAGATCCGCCGATAACTTGGTTTTCGTGGGGTTTCCAGCTGAAATATGCATTTTCTGCGATAATCTTGGTGTTTCATCTATGAGTAGTATGCAGAATCATCAAGATCGCTCTTTTCGAGCTAGTTAATGCGAGAAACACGTTTTTTGGTGTTTTCACCACCCAACAGTGCGTTTGATATGCAGAACCGGCGACATCTTGGTTTTCGTCGGGTTTCAAGCTGAGATATTCATTTTCTGCGATAATATTGGTGAGACTTCTGTCCGAAGTATGCAGAATCATCGATATTGCTCTTTTCGCGCTATTTAATGCGAAAAAACAAGTTTTCCGGTGTTTTGACCTCTCCACAGTGCGTTTGATATGTAGATCCGCCGATAACTTGGTTTTCGTGGGGTTTCCAGCTGAAATATGCATTTTCTGCGATAATCTTGGTGTTTCATCTATGAGAAGTATGCAGAATCATCCAGATCGCTCTTTTCGAGCTAGTTAATGCGAGAAACACGTTTTTTGGTGTTTTCACCACCCAACAGTGCGTTTGATATTCAGAACCGACGACATCTTGGTTTTCGTCGGGTTTCAAGCTGAGATATTCATTTTCTGCGATAATATTGGTGAGACTTCAGGCAGAAGTATGCAGAATCATCTAGATCGCTCGTTTCGAGCTATTTAATGCGAAAAAACAAGTTTTCCGGTGTTTTGACCACTCCACAGTGCGTTTGATATGTAGATCCGCCGATAACTTGGTTTTCGTGGGGTTTCCAGCTGAAATATGCATTTTCTGCGATAATCTTGATGTTTCATCTATGAGAAGTACGCAGAATCATCGAGATCGCTCTTTTCGAGCTAGTTAATGCGAGAAACACGTTTTCTGGTGTTTTCACCACCCCACAGAGCGTTTGATATGCATAACCGGCGACATCTTGGTTTTCGTCGGGTTTCAAGCTGAGATATGCATTTTCTGCGATAATATTGGTGAGACTTCAGTCAGAAGTATGCAGAATCACCTAGATCGCACCTTTCGAGCTATTTAATGCGAAAAAAACAAGTTTTCTGGTGTTTTGACCACTCCACAGTGCGTTTGATATGTCGAGCCGCCGATAACTTGGTTTCCGTGGGGTTTCCAGCTGAAATATGCATTTTCTGCGATAATCTTGGTGTTTCATCTATGAGAAGTATGCAGAATCATCGAGAACTCTCTTTTCGAGCTAGTTAATGCGAGAAACACGTTTTCTGGTGTTTTCAACATTCCACAGTGCGTCTGATATGCAGAACCGGCGATATTTTGGTTTTCGTGAGGTTTCAAGCAGAGATAAGCGTTTTCTGCTATAATATTGGTGAGACTTCAGGCAGAAGTATGCAGAATCATCTAGATCGCTCGTTTCGAGCTATTTAATGCGAAAAAACAATTTTTCCAGTGTTTTGACCACTCCACTGTGCGTTTGATATGTAGAGCCGCCGATAACTTGGTTTTCGTGGGGTTTCCAGCTGAAATATGCATTTTCTGCGATAATCTTGGTGTTTCATCTATGAGAAGTATGCAGAACCATCGAGAACTCTCTTTTCGAGCTAGTTAATGCGAGAAACACGTTTTCTGGTGTTTTCAACATTCCAAAGTGCGTCTGAAATGCAGAACCGGCGATATCATGGTTTTCGTGAGGTTTCAAGCTGGGATATGCCTTTTCAGCTATAATATTGGTGAGACTTCTGTCCGAAGTATGCAGAATCATCGATATCGCTCTTTTCGAGCTATTTAATGCGAGAAACACGTTATCAGGTGTTTTTATCACTCCACAGGGCGTTTGATATGCAGAACCGGCGACATCTTGGATTTCGTCGGGTTTCAAGCTGAGATATGCATTTTCTGCGATAATATTGGTGAGACTTCTGTCCGAAGTATGCAGAATCATCGATATCGCTCTTTTCGAACTATTTAATGCGAGAAACACGTTATCTGGTGTTTTTATCACTCCACAGGGCGTTTGATATGCAGAACCGGCGACATCTTGGATTTCGTCGGGTTTCAAGCTGATATATGCATTTTCTGCGATAATCTTGGTGAGACTTTAGTCAGAAGTATGCAGAATCATCTAGATCGCTCGTTTCGAGCTATTTAATGCGAAAAAACAATTTTTCCAGTGTTTTGACCACTCCACTGTGCGTTTGATATGTAGAGCCGCCGATAACTTGGTTTTCTTGGGGTTTCCAGCTGAAATATGCATTTTCTGCGATAATCTTGGTGTTTCATCTATGAGAAGTATGCAGAACCATCGAGAACTCTCTTTTCGAGCTAGTTAATGCGAGAAACACGTTTTCTGGTGTTTTCAACATTCCAAAGTGCGTCTGAAATGCAGAACCGGCGATATCATGGTTTTCGTGAGGTTTCAAGCTGGGATATGCCTTTTCAGCTATAATATTGGTGAGACTTCTGTCCGAAGTATGCAGAATCATCGATATCGCTCTTTTCGAGCTATTTAATGCGAGAAACACGTTATCAGGTGTTTTTATCACTCCACAGGGCGTTTGATATGCAGAACCGGCGAAATCTTGGATTTCGTCGGGTTTCAAGCTGAGATATGCATTTTCTGCGATAATATTGGTGAGACTTCTGTCCGAAGTATGCAGAATCATCGATATCGCTCTTTTCGAACTATTTAATGCGAGAAACACGTTATCTGGTGTTTTTATCACTCCACAGGGCGTTTGATATGCAGAACCGGCGACATCTTGGATTTCGTCGGGTTTCCAGCTGAGATATGCATTTTCTGCGATAATCTTGGTGAGACTTTAGTCAGAAGTATGCAGAATCATCTAGATCGCTCGTTTCGAGCTATTTAATGCGAAAAAACAATTTTTCCAGTGTTTTGACCACTCCACTGTGCGTTTGATATGTAGAGCCGCCGATAACTTGGTTTTCTTGGGGTTTCCAGCTGAAATATGCATTTTCTGCGATAATCTTGGTGTTTCATCTATGAGAAGTATGCAGAACCATCGAGAACTCTCTTTTCGAGCTAGTTAATGCGAGAAACACGTTTTCTGGTGTTTTCAACATTCCAAAGTGCGTCTGAAATGCAGAACCGGCGATATCATGGTTTTCGTGAGGTTTCAAGCTGGGATATGCCTTTTCAGCTATAATATTGGTGAGACTTCTGTCCGAAGTATGCAGAATCATCGATATCGCTCTTTTCGAGCTATTTAATGCGAGAAACACGTTATCAGGTGTTTTTATCACTCCACAGGGCGTTTGATATGCAGAACCGGCGAAATCTTGGATTTCGTCGGGTTTCAAGCTGAGATATGCATTTTCTGCGATAATATTGGTGAGACTTCTGTCCGAAGTATGCAGAATCATCGATATCGCTCTTTTCGAACTATTTAATGCGAGAAACACGTTATCTGGTGTTTTTATCACTCCACAGGGCGTTTGATATGCAGAACCGGCGACATCTTGGATTTCGTCGGGTTTCCAGCTGAGATATGCATTTTCTGCGATAATCTTGGTGAGACTTTAGTCAGAAGTATGCAGAATCATCTAGATCGCTCGTTTCGAGCTATTTAATGCGAAAAAACAAGTTTTCTGGTGTTTTGACCTCTCCATAGTGCGTTTGATATGTAGAGCCGCCGATAACTTGGTTTTCGTGGGGTTTCCAGCTGAAATATGCATTTTCTGCGATAATCTTGGTGTTTCATCTATGAGAAGTATGCAGAATCTTCGAGAACTCTCTTTTAGAGCTAGTTAATGCGAGACACGTTTTCTGGTGTTTTCAACATTCCACAGTGCGTCTGAAATGCAAAACCGGCGATATCATGGTTTTCGTGAGGTTTCAAGCTGGGATATGCCTTTTCAGCTATAATATTGGTGAGACTTCTGTCCAAAGTATGCAGAATCATCGATATCGCTCTTTTCGAGCTATTTAATGCGAGAAACACGTTATCAGGTGTTTTTATCACTCCACAGGGCGTTTGATATGCAGAACCGGCGACATCTTGGATTTCGTCGGGTTTCAAGCTGAGATATGCATTTTCTGCGATAATATTGGTGAGACTTCTGTCCGAAGTATGCAGAATCATCGATATCGCTCTTTTCGAACTATTTAATGCGAGAAACACGTTATCTGGTGTTTTTATCACTCCACAGGGCGTTTGATATGCAGAACCGGCGACATCTTGGATTTCGTCGGGTTTCAAGCTGGGATATGCCTTTTCAGCTATAATATTGGTGAGACTTCTGTCCGAAGTATGCAGAATCATCGATATCGCTCTTTTCGAGCTATTTAATGCGAGAAACACGTTATCAGGTGTTTTTATCACTCCACAGGGCGTTTGATATGCAGAACCGCCGACATCTTGGATTTCGTCGGGTTTCAAGCTGAGATATGCATTTTCTGCGATAATATTGGTGAGACTTCTGTCCGAAGTATGCAGAATCATCGATATCGCTCTTTTCGAACTATTTAATGCGAGAAACACGTTATCTGGTGTTTTTATCACTCCACAGGGCGTTTGATATGCAGAACCGGCGACATCTTGGATTTCGTCGGGTTTCAAGCTGATATATGCATTTTCTGCGATAATCTTGGTGAGACTTTAGTCAGAAGTATGCAGAATCATCTAGATCGCTCATTTCGAGCTATTTAATGCGAAAAAACAATTTTTCCAGTGTTTTGACCACTCCACTGTGCGTTTGATATGTAGAGCCGCCGATAACTTGGTTTTCTTGGGGTTTCCAGCTGAAATATGCATTTTCTGCGATAATCTTGGTGTTTCATCTATGAGAAGTATGCAGAACCATCGAGAACTCTCTTTTCGAGCTAGTTAATGCGAGAAACACGTTTTCTGGTGTTTTCAACATTCCAAAGTGCGTCTGAAATGCAGAACCGGCGATATCATGGTTTTCGTGAGGTTTCAAGCTGGGATATGCCTTTTCAGCTATAATATTGGTGAGACTTCTGTCCGAAGTATGCAGAATCATCGATATCGCTCTTTTCGAGCTATTTAATGCGAGAAACACGTTATCAGGTGTTTTTATCACTCCACAGGGCGTTTGATATGCAGAACCGGCGAAATCTTGGATTTCGTCGGGTTTCAAGCTGAGATATGCATTTTCTGCGATAATATTGGTGTTTCATCTATGAGAAGTATGCAGAATCTTCGAGAACTCTCTTTTAGAGCTAGTTAATGCGAGAAACACGTTTTCTGGTGTTTTCAACATTCCACAGTGCGTCTGATATGCAGAACCGGCGATATCTTGGTTTTCGTGAGGTTTCAAGCTGAGATATGCCTTTTCTGCTATAATATTGGTGAGACTTCTGTCCGAAGTATGCAGAATCATCTACATAGCTCGTATCGAGCTATTTAATGCGAAAAAACAAGTTTTCCGGTGTTTTGACCACTCCACAGTGCGTTTGATATGTAGAGCCGCCGATAACTTGGTTTTCGTGGGGTTTCCAGCTGAAATATGCATTTTCTGCGATAATCTTGGTGTTTCATCTATGAGAAGTATGCAGAATCTTCGAGAACTCTCTTTTAGAGCTAGTTAATGCGAGAAACACGTTTTCTGGTGTTTTCAACATTCCACAGTGCGTCTGAAATGCAAAACCGGCGATATCATGGTTTTCGTGAGGTTTCAAGCTGGGATATGCCTTTTCAGCTATAATATTGGTGAGACTTCTGTCCAAAGTATGCAGAATCATCGATATCGCTCTTTTCGAGCTATTTAATGCGAGAAACACGTTATCAGGTGTTTTTATCACTCCACAGGGCGTTTGATATGCAGAACCGGCGACATCTTGGATTTCGTCGGGTTTCAAGCTGAGATATGCATTTTCTGCGATAATATTGGTGAGACTTCTGTCCGAAGTATGCAGAATCATCGATATCGCTCTTTTCGTACTATTTAATGCGAGAAACACGTTATCTGGTGTTTTTATCACTCCACAGGGCGTTTGATATGCAGAACCGGCGACATCTTGGATTTCGTCGGGTTTCAAGCTGAGATATGCATTTTCTGCGATAATCTTGGTGAGACTTTAGTCAGAAGTATGCAGAATCATCTAGATCGCTCGTTTCGAGCTATTTAATGCGAAAAAACAAGTTTTCTGGTGTTTTGACCACTCCATAGTGCGTTTGATATGTAGAGCCGCCGATAACTTGGTTTTCGTGGGGTTTCCAGCTGAAATATGCATTTTCTGCGATAATCTTGGTGTTTCATCTATGAGAAGTATGCAGAACCATCGAGAACTCTCTTTTCGAGCTAGTTAATGCGAGAAACACGTTTTCTGGTGTTTTCAACATTCCAAAGTGCGTCTGAAATGCAGAACCGGCGATATCATGGTTTTCGTGAGGTTTCAAGCTGGGATATGCCTTTTCAGCTATAATATTGGTGAGACTTCTGTCCGAAGTATGCAGAATCATCGATATCGCTCTTTTCGAGCTATTTAATGCGAGAAACACGTTATCAGGTGTTTTTATCACTCCACAGGGCGTTTGATATGCAGAACCGGCGACATCTTGGATTTCGTCGGGTTTCAAGCTGAGATATGCATTTTCTGCGATAATATTAGTGAGACTTCTGTCCGAAGTATGCAGAATCATCGATATCGCTCTTTTCGAACTATTTAATGCGAGAAACACGTTATCTGGTGTTTTTATCACTCCACAGGGCGTTTGATATGCAGAACCGGCGACATCTTGGATTTCGTCGGGTTTCAAGCTGAGATATGCATTTTCTGCGATAATCTTGGTGAGACTTTAGTCAGAAGTATGCAGAATCATCTAGATCGCTCGTTTCGAGCTATTTAATGCGAAAAAACAATTTTTCCAGTGTTTTCACCACTCCACTGTGCGTTTGGTATGTAGAGCCGCCGATAACATGGTTTTCGTGGGGTTTCCAGCTGAAATATGCATTCTCTGCGATAATCTTGGTGTTTCATCTATGAGAAGTATGCAGAACCATCGAGAACTCTCTTTTCGAGCTAGTTAATGCGAGAAACACGTTTTCTGGTGTTTTCAACATTCCAAAGTGCGTCTGAAATGCAGAACCGGCGATATCATGGTTTTCGTGAGGTTTCAAGCTGGGATATGCCTTTTCAGCTATAATATTGGTGAGACTTCTGTCCGAAGTATGCAGAATCATCGATATCGCTCTTTTCGAGCTATTTAATGCGAGAAACACGTTTTCTGGTGTTTTCAACATTCCACAGTGCGTCTGATATGCAGAACCGGCGATATCTTGGTTTTCGAGAGGTTTCAAGCTGAGATATGCATTTTCTGCGATAATATTGGTGAGACTTCTGTCCGAAGTATGCAGAATCATCTACATCGCTCGTTTCGAGCTATTTAATGCGAAAAAACAAGTTTTCCGGTGTTTTGATCACTCCACAGTGCGTTTGATATGTAGAGCCGCCGATAACTTGGTTTTCGTGGGGTTTCCAGCTGAAATATGCATTTTCTGCGATAATCTTGGTGTTTCATCTTTGCGAAGTATGCACAATCATCGGGAACTCTTTTTTCGAGCTAGTTAATGCGACAAACACGTTTTCTGGTGTTTTCAAAGTTCCACAGTGCGTCTGATATGCAGAACCGGCGATATCTTGGTTTTCGTGGGGTTTCCAGCTGAAATATGCATTCTCTGCGATAATCTTGGTGTTTCATCTATGAGAAGTATGCAGAATCATCGAGAACTCTCTTTTCGAGCTAGTTAATGCGAGAAACACGTTTTCTGGTGTTTTCAACATTCCACAGTGCGTCTGATATGCAGAACCGGCGGTATCTTGGTTTTCGTGAGGTTTCAAGCTGAGATATGCCTTTTCTGCTATAATATTGGTGAGACTTCTGTCCGAAGTATGCAGAATCATCTACATCGCTCGTTTCGAGCTATTTAATGCGAAAAAACAAGTTTTCCGGTGTTTTGACCACTCCACGGTGCGTTTGATATGTAGAGCCGCCGATAACTTGGTTTTCGTGGGGTTTCCAGGTGAAATATGCATTTTCTGCGATAAACTTGGTGTTTCATCTATGAGAAGTATGCAGAATCATCCAGAACCCTCTTTTCGAGCTAGTTAATGCGAGTAACACGTTTTCTGGTGTTTTCACCACTCCACAGTGCGACTGATATGCAGAACCGTCGATATCTTGATTTTCGTGATGTCTCCAGCTGAGATATGCATTTTCTGCGATAATCTTGGTGAGTCTTCTGTCAGAAGTATGCAGAAGCATCTAGATCGCTCTTTTCGTGCTATTTAATGCGAGTAACACGTTTTCTGGTGTTTTCAACATTCCACAGTGCGTCTGATATGCAGAACCGGCGACATCTTGGATTTCGTCGGGTTTCAAGCTGAGATATGCATTTTCTGCGATAATATTGGTGAGACTTCTGTCCGAAGTATGCAGAATCATCGATATCGCTCTTTTCGAACTATTTAATGCGAGAAACACGTTATCTGGTGTTTTTATCACTCCACAGGGCGTTTGATATGCAGAACCGGCGACATCTTGGATTTCGTCGGGTTTCAAGCTGAGATATGCATTTTCTGCGATAATCTTGGTGAGACTTTAGTCAGAAGTATGCAGAATCATCTAGATCGCTCGTTTCGAGCTATTTAATGCGAAAAAACAAGTTTTCTGGTGTTTTGACCACTCCATAGTGCGTTTGATATGTAGAGCCGCCGATAACTTGGTTTTCGTGGGGTTTCCAGCTGAAATATGCATTCTCTGCGATAATCTTGGTGTTTCATCTATGTGAAGTATGCAGAATCATCGAGAACTCTCTTTTCGAGCTAGTTAATGCGAGAAACACGTTTTCTGGTGTTTTCAACATTCCACAGTGCGTCTGATATGCAGAACCGGCGATACCTTGGTTTTCGTGAGGTTTCAAGCTGAGATATGCCTTTTCTGCTATAATATTGGTGAGACTTCTGTCCGCAGTATGCAGAATCATCTACATCGCTCGTTTCGAGCTATTTAATGCGAAAAAACAAGTTTTCCGGTGTTTTGACCACTCCACAGTGCGTTTGATATGTAGAGCCGCCGATAACTTGGTTTTCGTGGGGTTTCCAGTTGAAATATGCATTTTCTGCGATAATCTTGGTGTTTCATCTTTGCGAAGTATGCAGAATCATCGAGAACTCTCTTTTCGAGCTAGTTAATGCGACAAACACGTTTTCTGGTGTTTTCAACCTTCCACAGTGCGTCTGATATGCAGAACCGGCGATATCTTGGTTTTCGTGGGGTTTCCAGCTGAAATATGCATTCTCTGCGATAATCTTGGTGTTTCATCTATGAGAAGTATGCAGAATCATCCAGAACCCTCTTTTCGAGCTAGTTAATGCGAGTAAGACGTTTTCTGGTGTTTTCACCACTCCACAGTGCGTCTGATATGCAGAACCGGCGATAACTTGGTTTTCGTGGGGTTTCCAGCTGAAATATGCATTTTCTGCGATAATCTTGGTTAGTCTTCTGTCAGAAGTATGCAGAATCATCGAGATCGCTCTATTCGAGCTATTTAATGCGAGAAACACGTTATCTGGTGTTTTTATCACTCCACAGGGCGTTTGATATGCAGAACCGGCGATATCTTGGTTTTCGTGGGGTTTCCAGCTGAGATATGCATTTTCTGCGATAATCTTGGTGAGACTTTAGTCAGAAGTATGCAGAATCATCTAGATCGCTCGTTTCGCGCTATCTAATTCGAAAAGACAAGTTTTCTGGTGTTTTGACCACTCCACAGTGCGTTTGATATGCAGAACCGGCGACATCTTGATTTTCGTGAGGTTTCAAGCTGAGATATGCATTTTCTGCGATAATCTTGGTGAGACTTCAGTCAGAAGTATGCAGAATCATCTAGATCGCTCGTTTCGAGCTATTTAATGCGAGAAACACGTTTTCTGGTGTTTTCAGCACCCCACAGGGCGCTTGATATGCACAACCGGAGATATCTTGGTTTCGGTCGGGTTTCAACCTGAGATATGCATTTTCTGCGATAATATTGGTGAGACTTCTGTCCGAAGTATGCAGAATCATCGATATCGCTCTTTTCGAGCTATTTAATGCGAGAAACACGTTATCTGGTGTTTTGACCACTCCACAGGTCGTTTGATATGCATAACCGGCGACATCTTGGTTTTCGTCGGGTTTCAAGCTGAGATATGCATTTTCTGCGATCATATTGGTGAGACTTCAGTCAGAAGTATGCAGAATCATCTAGATCGCACCTTTCGAGCTATTTAATGCGAAAAAACAAGTTTTCCGGTGTTTTGACCACTCCACAGTGCGTTTGATATGTAGAACCGCCGATAACTTGGTTTTCGTGGGGTTTCCAGGTGAAATATGCATTTTCTGCGATAATCTTGGTGAGTCTTCTGTCAGAGGTATGCAGAATCATTGAGATCGATCTATTCGTGCTATTTAATGCGAGAAACACGTTATCTGGTGTTTTGACAACTCCACAGGGCGTTCGATATGCAGAACCGGCGATATCTTGGATTTCGTGGGGTTTCCAGCTGAAATATGCATTTTCTGCGATAATCTTGGTGAGACTTTAGTCAGAAGTATGCAGAATCATCTAGATCGCTCGTTTCGCACTATTTAATTCGAAAAAACAAGTTTTCTGGTGTTTTGACCACTCCACAGTGCGTTTGATATGCAGAACCGGCGACATCTTGATTTTCGTGAGGTTTCAAGCTAAGATATGCATTTTCTGCGATAATATTCGTGAGACTTCTGTCCGAAGTATGCAGAATCATCGATATCGCCCTTTTCGAGCTGTTTAATGCGAGAAACACGTTATCTGGTGTTTTGACAACTCCACAGGGCGTTTGATATGCAGAACCGGCGATAACTTGGTTTTCGTGGGGTTTCCAGCTGAAATATGCATTTTCTGCGATAATCTTGGTGAGTCTTCTGTCAGAAGTATGCAGAATCATCGAGATCGATCTATTCGTGCTATTTAATGCGAGAAACACGTTATCTGGTGTTTTGACAACTCCACAGGGCGTTTGATATGCAGAACCGGCGATATCTTGGTTTTCGTGGGGTTTCCAGCTGAAATATGCATTCTCTGCGATAATCTTGGTGTTTCATCTATGAGAAGTATGCAGAATCATCCAGAACGCTCTTTTCGAGCTAGTTAATGCGAGTAACACGTTTTCTGGTGTTTTCACCACTCCACAGTGCGCCTGATATGCAGAACCCGCGATATCTTGGTTTTCGTGTGGTTTCCAGCTGAGATATGCATTTTCTGCGATAATCTTGGTGAGTCTTCTGTCAGAAGTATGCAGAATCATCTAGATCGCTTTTCTCGAGCTATTTCATGCGAGAAACTCATTTTCTGGTGTTTCCACCACTCCATAGTGCGTATGATATGTAGAGCCACCGATAACTTGGTTTTCGTGGGGTTTCCAGCTAAAATATGCATTTTCTGCGATAATCTTTGTGTTTCATCTATGAGAATTATGCAGAATCATCCCGAACGCTCTTTTCGAGCTAGTTAATGCTAGTAACACGTTTTCTGGTGTTTTCACCACTCCACAGGGCGTTTGATATGCAGAACCGGCGATATCTTGGTTTTCGTTGGGTTTCCAGCTGTGATATGGATTTTCTGCGATAATCTTGGTGAGACTTTAGTCAGAAGTATGCAGAATCATCGATATCGCTATTTTCGAGCTGTTTAATGCGAGAAACACGTTATCTGGTGTTTTGACCACTCCATCGTGCGTTTGATATGTAGAGCCGCCGATAACTTGGTTTTCGTGGGGTTTCCAGCTGAAATATGCATTTTCTGCGATAATCTTGGTGAGACTTTAGTCACAAGTATGCAGAATCATCTAGATCGCTCGTTTCGCGCTATCTAATTCGAAAAAACAAGTTTTCTGGTGTTTTGACCACTCCACAGTGCGTTTGATATGCAGAACCGGCGACATCTTGATTTTCGTGAGGTTTCAAGCTGAGATATGCAATTTCTGCGATAATCTTGGTGAGACTTCAGTCAGAAGTATGCAGAATCATCTAGATCGCTCGATTCGAGCTATTTAATGCGAGAAACTCGTCATCTGGTTGTTTTCACCACTCCACAGTGCGTTTGATATGCAGAACCGGCGATAACTTGGTTTTCGTGGGGTTTCCAGCTGAAATATGCATTTTCTGCGATAATCTTGGTTAGTCTTCTGTCAGAAGTATGCAGAATCATCGAGATCGCTCTATTCGAGCTATTTAATGCGAGAAACACGTTATCTGGTGTTTTTATCACTCCACAGGGCGTTTGATATGTAGAGCCGCCGATAACTTGGTTTTCGTGGGGTTTCCAGCTGAAATATGCATTTTCTGCGATAATCTTGGTGAGACTTTAGTCACAAGTATGCAGAATTATCTAGATCGCTCGTTTCGCGCTATCTAATTCGAAAAAACAAGTTTTCTGGTGTTTTGACCACTCCACAGTGCGTTTGATATGTAGAGCCGCCGATAACTTGGTTTTCGTGGGGTTTCCAGCTGAAATATGCATTTTCTGCGATAATCTTGGTGAGACTTTAGTCAGAAGTATGCAGAATCATCTAGATCGCTCGTTTCGCACTATTTAATTCGAAAAAACTAGTTTTCTGGTGTTTTGACCACTCCACAGTGCGTTTGATATGCAGAACCGGCGACATCTTGATTTTCGTGAGGTTTCAAGCTAAGATATGCATTTTCTGCGATAATATTCGTGAGACTTCTGTCCGAAGTATGCAGAATCATCGAAATCGCCCTTTTCGAGCTGTTTAATGCGAGAAACACGTTATCTGGTGTTTTGACCACTCCACAGGGCATTTGATATGCAGAACCGGCGATATCTTGGTTTTCGTGGGGTTTCCAGCTGAAATATGCATTTTCTGCGATAATCTTGGTGTTTCATCTATGAGAAGTATGCAGAATCATCGAGAACTCTCTTTTCGAGCTAGTTAATGCGAGAAACACGATTTCTGGTGTTTTCAACATTCCACAGTGCGTCTGATATGCAGAACCGGCGATATCTTGGTTTTCGTGAGGTTTCAAGCTGAGATATGCCTTTTCTGCGGCAATCTTGGTGAGACTTCAGTCAGAAGTATGCAGAATCACCTAGATCGCACCTTTCGAGCTATTTAATGCAAAAAAACAAGTTTTCTGGTGTTTTGACCACTCCACAGTGCGTTTGATATGTAGAGCCGCCGATAACTTGGTTTTCGTGGGGTTTCCAGCTGAAATATGCATTTTCTGCGATAATCTTGGTGTTTCATCTATGAGAAATAGGCAGAATCATCGAGATCGCTCTTTTCGAGCTAGTTAATGCGAGAAACACGTTTTCTGGTGTTTTCACCACCCCACAGTGCGTTTGATATGCATAACCGGCGACATCTTGGTTTTCGTCGGGTTTCAAGCTGAGATATGCCTTTTCTGCGGCAATCTTGGTGAGACTTCAGTCAGAAGTATGCAGAATCACCTAGATCGCACCTTTCGAGCTATTTAATGCAAAAAAACAAGTTTTCTGGTGTTTTGACCACTCCACAGTGCGTTTGATATGTAGAGCCGCCGATAACTTGGTTTTCGTGGGGTTTCCAGCTGAAATATGCATTTTCTGCGATAATCTTGGTGTTTCATCTATGAGAAGTATGCAGAATCTTCGAGAACTCTCTTTTCGAGCTAGTTAATGCGAGAAACACGTTTTCTGGTGTTTTCAACATTCCACAGTGCGTCTGATATGCAGAACCGGCGATATCTTGGTTTTCGTGAGGTTTCAAGCTGAGATATGCCTTTTCTGCTATAATATTGGTGAGACTTCTGTCAGAAGTATGCAGAATCATCCAGAACCCTCTTTTCGAGCTAGTTAATGCGAGTAAGACGTTTTCTGGTGTTTTCACCACTCCACAGTGCGTCTGATATGCAGAACCGGCGATATCTTGATTTTCGTGATGTCTCCAGCTGAGATATGCATTTTCTGCGATCATCTTGGTGAGTCTTCTGTCAGAAGTATGCAGAAGCATCTAGATCGCTCTTTTCGAGCTATTTAATGCGAGAAACACATTTTCTGGTGTTTCCACCACTCCACAGTGCGTATGATATGTAGAGCCGCCGATAACTTGGTTTTCGTGGGGTTTCCAGCTGAAATATGCATTTTCTGCGATAATCTTGGTGTTTCATCTTTGCGAAGTATGCAGAATCATCGAGAACTCTCTTTTCGAGCTAGTTAATGCGACAAACACGTTTTCTGGTGTTTTCAACCTTCCACAGTGCGTCTGATATGCAGAACCGGCGATATCTTGGTTTTCGTGGGGTTTCCAGCTGAAATATGCATTCTCTGCGATAATCTTGGTGTTTCATCTATGAGAAGTATGCAGAATCATCCAGAACCCTCTTTTCGAGCTAGTTAATGCGAGTAAGACGTTTTCTGGTGTTTTCACCACTCCACAGTGCGTCTGATATGCAGAACCGGCGATAACTTGGTTTTCGTGGGGTTTCCAGCTGAAATATGCATTTTCTGCGATAATCTTGGTTAGTCTTCTGTCAGAAGTATGCAGAATCATCGAGATCGCTCTATTCGAGCTATTTAATGCGAGAAACACGTTATCTGGTGTTTTTATCACTCCACAGGGCGTTTGATATGCAGAACCGGCGATATCTTGGTTTTCGTGGGGTTTCCAGCTGAGATATGCATTTTCTGCGATAATCTTGGTGAGACTTTAGTCAGAAGTATGCAGAATCATCTAGATCGCTCGTTTCGCGCTATCTAATTCGAAAAGACAAGTTTTATGGTGTTTTGACCACTCCACAGTGCGTTTGATATGCAGAACCGGCGACATCTTGATTTTCGTGAGGTTTCAAGCTGAGATATGCATTTTCTGCGATAATCTTGGTGAGACTTCAGTCAGAAGTATGCAGAATCATCTAGATCGCTCGTTTCGAGCTATTTAATGCGAGAAACACGTTTTCTGGTGTTTTCAGCACCCCACAGTGCGCTTGATATGCACAACCGGAGATATCTTGGTTTCGGTCGGGTTTCAACCTGAGATATGCATTTTCTGCGATAATATTGGTGAGACTTCTGTCCGAAGTATGCAGAATCATCGATATCGCTCTTTTCGAGCTATTTAATGCGAGAAACACGTTATCTGGTGTTTTGACCACTCCACAGGTCGTTTGATATGCATAACCGGCGACATCTTGGTTTTCGTCGGGTTTCAAGCTGAGATATGCATTTTCTGCGATCATATTGGTGAGACTTCAGTCAGAAGTATGCAGAATCATCTAGATCGCACCTTTCGAGCTATTTAATGCGAAAAAACAAGTTTTCCGGTGTTTTGACCACTCCACAGTGCGTTTGATATGTAGAACCGCCGATAACTTGGTTTTCGTGGGGTTTCCAGGTGAAATATGCATTTTCTGCGATAATCTTGGTGAGTCTTCTGTCAGAAGTATGCAGAATCATTGAGATCGATCTATTCGTGCTATTTAATGCGAGAAACACGTTATCTGGTGTTTTGACAACTCCACAGGGCGTTTGATATGCAGAACCGGCGATAACTTGGTTTTCGTCGGGTTTCCAGCTGAAATATGCATTTTCTGCGATAATCTTGGTGAGTCTTCTGTCAGAAGTATGCAGAATCATCGAGATCGATCTATTCGTGCTATTTAATGCGAGAAACACGTTTTCTGGTGTTTTCAGCACCCCACAGTGCGCTTGATATGCACAACCGGCGACATCTAGATTTTCGTGAGGTTTCAAGCTAAGATATGCATTTTCTGCGATAATATTCGTGAGACTTCTGTCCGAAGTATGCAGAATCATCGATATCGCCCTTTTCGAGCTGTTTAATGCGAGAAACACGTTATCTGGTGTTTTGACAACTCCACAGGGCGTTTGATATGCAGAACCGGCGATAACTTGGTTTTCGTGGGGTTTCCAGCTGAAATTTGCATTTTCTGCGATAATCTTGGTGAGTCTTCTGTCAGAAGTATGCAGAATCATCGAGATCGATCTATTCGTGCTATTTAATGCGAGAAACACGTTATCTGGTGTTTTGACAACTCCACAGGGCGTTTGATATGCAGAACCGGCGATATCTTGGTTTTCGTGGGGTTTCCAGCTGAAATATGCATTCTCTGCGATAATCTTGGTGTTTCATCTATGAGAAGTATGCAGAATCATCCAGAACGCTCTTTTCGAGCTAGTTAATGCGAGTAACACGTTTTCTGGTGTTTTCACCACTCCACAGTGCGCCTGATATGCAGAACCCGCGATATCTTGGTTTTCGTGTGGTTTCCAGCTGAGATATGCATTTTCTGCGATAATCTTGGTGAGTCTTCTGTCAGAAGTATGCAGAATCATCTAGATCGCTTTTCTCGAGCTATTTCATGCGAGAAACTTATTTTCTGGTGTTTCCACCACTCCATAGTGCGTATGATATGTAGAGCCACCGATAACTTGGTTTTCGTGGGGTTTCCAGCTAAAATATGCATTTTCTGCGATAATCTTTGTGTTTCATCTATGAGAATTATGCAGAATCATCCCGAACGCTCTTTTCGAGCTAGTTAATGCTAGTAACACGTTTTCTGGTGTTTTCACCACTCCACAGGGCGTTTGATATGCAGAACCGGCGATATCTTGGTTTTCGTTGGGTTTCCAGCTGTGATATGCATTTTCTGCGATAATCTTGGTGAGACTTTAGTCAGAAGTATGCAGAATCATCGATATCGCTATTTTCGAGCTGTTTAATGCGAGAAACACGTTATCTGGTGTTTTGACCACTCCATCGTGCGTTTGATATGTAGAGCCGCCGATAACTTGGTTTTCGTGGGGTTTTCAGCTGAAATATGCATTTTCTGCGATAATCTTGGTGAGACTTTAGTCACAAGTATGCAGAATCATCTAGATCGCTCGTTTCGCGCTATCTAATTCGAAAAAACAAGTTTTCTGGTGTTTTGACCACTCCACAGTGCGTTTGATATGCAGAACCGGCGACATCTTGATTTTCGTGAGGTTTCAAGCTGAGATATGCAATTTCTGCGATAATCTTGGTGAGACTTCAGTCAGAAGTATGCAGAATCATCTAGATCGCTTGATTCGAGCTATTTAATGCGAGAAACTCGTCATCTGGTTGTTTTCACCACTCCACAGTGCGTTTGATATGCAGAACCGGCGACATCTTCATTTTCGTGAGGTTTCTAGCTGAGATATGCATGTTCAGCGATAATATTGGTGAGACTTCAGTCAGAAGTATGCAGAATCATCGATATCGCTATTTTCGAGCTGTTTAATGCGAGAAACACGTTATCTGGTGTTTTGACCACTCCATAGTGTGTTTGATATGTAGAGCCGCCGATAACTTGGTTTTCGTGGGGTTTCCAGCTGAAATATGCATTTTCTGCGATAATCTTGGTGAGACTTTAGTCACAAGTATGCAGAATCATCTAGATCGCTCGTTTCGCGCTATCTAATTCGAAAAAACAAGTTTTCTGGTGTTTTGACCACTCCACAGTGCGTTTGATATGCAGAACCGGCGACATCTTCATTTTCGTGAGGTTTCTAGCTGAGATATGCATGTTCAGCGATAATATTGGTGAGACTTCAGTCAGAAGTATGCAGAATCATCTAGATCGCTCGTTTCGAGCTATTTAATGCGATAAACACGTTATCTGGTGTTTTGACCACTCCACAGGTCGTTTGATATGCATAACCGGCGACATCTTGGTTTTCGTCGGGTTTCAAGCTGAGATATGCATTTTCTGCGATCATATTGGTGAGACTTCAGTCAGAAGTATGCAGAATCATCTAGATCGCACCTTTCGAGCTATTTAATATGAAAAAACAAGTTTTCTGGTGTTTTGACCACTCCACAGTGCGTTTGATATGTAGAGCCGCCGATAACTTGGTTTTCGTGGGGTTTCCAGCTGAAATATGCATTTTCTGCGATAATCTTGGTGAGACTTTAGTCAGAAGTATGCAGAATCATCTAGATCGCTCGTTTCGCACTATTTAATTCGAAAAAACTAGTTTTCTGGTGTTTTGACCACTCCACAGTGCGTTTGATATGCAGAACCGGCGACATCTTGATTTTCGTGAGGTTTCAAGCTAAGATATGCATTTTCTGCGATAATATTCGTGAGACTTCTGTCCGAAGTATGCAGAATCATCGAAATCGCCCTTTTCGAGCTGTTTAATGCGAGAAACACGTTATCTGGTGTTTTGACCACTCCACAGGGCATTTGATATGCAGAACCGGCGATATCTTGGTTTTCGTGGGGTTTCCAGCTGTAATATGCATTTTCTGCGATAATCTTGGTGTTTCATCTATGAGAAGTATGCAGAATCATCGAGAACTCTCTTTTCGAGCTAGTTAATGCGAGAAACACGATTTCTGGTGTTTTCAACATTCCACAGTGCGTCTGATATGCAGAACCGGCGATATCTTGGTTTTCGTGAGGTTTCAAGCTGAGATATGCCTTTTCTGCGGCAATCTTGGTGAGACTTCAGTCAGAAGTATGCAGAATCACCTAGATCGCACCTTTCGAGCTATTTAATGCAAAAAAACAAGTTTTCTGGTGTTTTGACCACTCCACAGTGCGTTTGATATGTAGAGCCGCCGATAACTTGGTTTTCGTGGGGTTTCCAGCTGAAATATGCATTTTCTGCGATAATCTTGGTGTTTCATCTATGAGAAATAGGCAGAATCATCGAGATCGCTCTTTTCGAGCTAGTTAATGCGAGAAACACGTTTTCTGGTGTTTTCACCACCCCACAGTGCGTTTGATATGCATAACCGGCGACATCTTGGTTTTCGTCGGGTTTCAAGCTGAGATATGCATTTTCTGCGATAATCTTGGTGAGTCTTCTGTCAGAAGTATGCAGAATCATCCAGAACGCTCTTTTCGTGCTAGTTAATGCGAGTAACACGTTTTCTGGTGTTTTCACCACTCCACAGTGCGTCTGATATGCAGAACCGGCGATATCTTGGTTTTCGTGAGGTTTCTAGCTGAGATATGCATTTTCTGCGATAATCTTGGTGTTTCATCTATGAGAAGTATGCAGAATCATCGAGAACTCTCTTTTCGAGCTAGTTAATGCGAGAAACACGATTTCTGGTGTTTTCAACATTCCACAGTGCGTCTGATATGCAGAACCGGCGATATCTTGGTTTTCGTGAGGTTTCAAGCTGAGATATGCCTTTTCTGCGGCAATCTTGGTGAGACTTCAGTCAGAAGTATGCAGAATCACCTAGATCGCACCTTTCGAGCTATTTAATGCAAAAAAACAAGTTTTCTGGTGTTTTGACCACTCCACAGTGCGTTTGATATGTAGAGCCGCCGATAACTTGGTTTCCGTGGGGTTTCCAGCTGAAATATGCATTTTCTGCGATAATCTTGGTGTTTCATCTATGAGAAGTATGCAGAACCATCCAGAACGCTCTTTTCGTGCTAGTTAATGCGAGTAACACGTTTTCTGGTGTTTTCACCACTCCACAGTGCGTCTGATATGCAGAACCGGCGATATCTTGGTTTTCGTGGGGTTTCCAGCTGAGATATGCATTTTCTGCGATAATCTTGGTGAGTCTTCTGTCAGAAGTATGCAGAATCATCCAGAACGCTCTTTTCGTGCTAGTTAATGCGAGTAACACGTTTTCTGGTGTTTTCACCACTCCACAGTGCGTCTGATATGCAGAACCGGCGATATCTTGGTTTTCGTGAGGTTTCTAGCTGAGATATGCATTTTCTGCTATACTATTGGTGAGACTTCTGTCCGAAGTATGCAGAATCATCGATATAGCTCTTTTCGAGCTACTTAATGCGAGAAACACGTTATCTGGCGTTTTTATCACTCGACAGGGCGTTTGATATGCATAACCGGCGACATCTTGGTTTTCGTCGGCTTTCAAGCTGAGATATGCATTTTCTGCGATAATATTGGTGAGACTTTAGTCAGAAGTATGCAGAAACATCTAGATCGCACCTTTCGAGCTATTTAATGCGAAAAAACAAGTTTTCCGGTGCTTTGACCACTCCACAGTGCGTTTGATATGTAGATCCGCCGATAACTTGGTTTTCGAGGGGTTTCCATCAGAAATATGCATTTTCTGCGATAATCTTGGTGTTTCATCTATGAGAAGTATTTAGAATCATCGAGATCGCTCTTTTCGAGCTAGTTAATGCGAGAAACACGTTTTCTGGTGTTTTCACCACCCCACAGGGCGTTTGATATGCAGAACCGGCGATATCTTGGTTTTCGTGGGGTTTCCAGCTGAGATATGCATTTTCTGCGATAATCTTGGTGAGACTTTAGTCAGAAGTATGCAGCATCATCTAGATCGCTCGTTTCGAGCTATTTAATGCGAAAAAGCAAGTTTTCTGGTGTTTTCAACACCCCACAGTGCGTTTGATATGCAGAACCTGCGACATCTTGGTTTTCGTGAGGTTTCTAGCTGAGATATGCATTTTCTGCGATAATATTGGTGAGATTTCTGTCCGAAGTGTGCAGAATCATCGATATCGCTCTTTTCGAGCTATTTAATGCGAGAAACACGTTATCTGGTGTTTTGACCACTCCACAGGTCGTTTGATATGCATAACCGGCGACATCTTGGTTTTCGTCGGGTTTCAAGCTGAGATATGCATTTTCTGCGATAATATTGGTGAGACTTCAGTCAGAAGTATGCAGAATCATCTAGATCGCACCTTTCGAGCTATTTAATGCGAAAAAACTAGTTTTCTGGTGTTTTGACCACTCCACAGTGCGTTTGATATGTAGAGCCGCCGATAACTTGGTTTTCGTGGGGTTTCCAGCTGAAATATGCATTTTCTGCGATAATCTTGGTGAGTCTTCTGTCAGAAGTATGCAGAATCATCGAGATCGCTCTATTCGAGCTATTTAATGCGAGGTACACGTTATCTGGTGTTTTGACCACCCCACAGTGCGCTTGATATGCACAACCGGAGATATCTTGGTTTCGGTCGGGTTTCAAGCTGAGATATGCATTTTCTGCGATAATATTGGTGAGACTTCTGTCCGAAGTGTGCAGAATCATCGATATCGCTCTTTTCGAGCTATTTAATGCGAGAAACACGTTATCTGGTGTTTTGACCACTCCACAGGTCGTTTGATATGCATAACCGGCGACATCTTGGTTTTCGTGGGGTTTCAAGCTGAAATATGCATTTTCTGCGATATTCTTGGTGTTTCATCAATGAGAAGTATGCAGAATCATCCAGAACGCTCTTTTCGAGCTAGTTAATGCGAGTAACACGTTTTCTGGTGTTTTCACCACTCCACAGTGCGTTTGATATGCAGAACCGGCGACATCTTGGTTTTCGGTGGGGTTCAAGCTGAGATATTCATTTTCTGCGATAATATTGGTGAGACTTCTGTCCGAAGTGTGCAGAATCATCGATATCGCTCTTTTCGAGCTATTTAATGCGAGAAACACATTATCTGGTGTTTTGACCACTCCACAGGTCGTTTGATATGCATAACCGGCGACATCTTGGTTTTCGTCGGGTTTCAAGCTGAGATACGCATTTTCTGCGATAATATTGGTGAGACTTCAGTCAGAAGTATGCAGAATCATCGAGATCGCACCTTTCGAGCTATTTAATGCGAGAAACACGTTTTCTGGTGTTTTCACCACCCCACAGTGCGTTTGATATGCAGAACCGGCGACATCTTGATTTTCGTGAGGTTTCTAGCTGAGATATGCATTTTCTGCGATAATCTTGGTGAGTCTTCTGTCAGAAGTATGCAGAATCATCTAGATCGCTCGTTTCGAGCTATTTAATGCGAGAAACACGTTTTCTGGTGTTTTCACCACCCCACAGTGCGTTTGATATGCAGAACCGGCGACATCTTGATTTTCGTGAGGTTTCTAGCTGAGATATGCATTTTCTGCGATAATCTTGGTGAGTCTTCTGTCAGAAGTATGCAGAATCATCTAGATCGCTCGTTTCGAGCTATTTAATGCGAGAAACACGTTTTCTGGTGTTTTCACCACCCCACAGTGCGTTTGATATGCAGAACCGGCGACATCTTGGTTTTCGGTGGGGTTCAAGCTGAGATATTCATTTTCTGCGATAATACTGGTGAGACTTCTTTCCGAAGTGTGCAGAATCATCGATATCGCTCTTTTCGAGCTATTTAATGCGAGAAACACGTTATCTGGTGTTTTGACCACTCCACAGGTCGTTTGATATGCATAACATGCGACATCTTGGTTTTCGTCGGGTTTCAAGCTGAGATATGCATTTTCTGCGATAATATTGGTGAGACTTCAGTCAGAAGTTAGCAGAATCATCTAGATCGCACCTTTCGAGCTATTTAATGCGAAAAAAAAAGTTTTCTGGTGTTTTGACCACTCCACAGTGCGTTTGATATGTAGAGCCGCCGATAACTTGGTTTTCGTGGGGTTTCCAGCTGAAATATGCATTTTCTGCGATAATCTTGGTGAGTCTTCTGTCAGAAGTATGCAGAATCATCGAGATCGCTCTATTCGAGCTATTTAATGCGAGGTACACGTTATCTGGTGTTTTGACCACCCCACAGTGCGCTTGATATGCACAACCGGAGATATCTTGGTTTCGGTCGTGTTTCAAGCTGAGATATGCATTTTCTGCGATAATTTTGGTGAGACTTCTGTACGAAGTGTGCAGAATCATCGATATCGCTCTTTTCGAGCTATTTAATGCGAGAAACACATTATCTGGTGTTTTGACCACTCCACAGGTCGTTTGATATGCATAACCGGCGACATCTTGGTTTTCGTCGGGTTTCAAGCTGAGATATGCATTTTCTGCGATAATATTGGTGAGACTTCAGTCAGAAGTATGCAGAATCATCTAGATCGCACTTTTCGAGCTATTTAATGCGAGAAACACGTTATCTGGTTGTTTTCACCACTCCACAGTGCGTTTGATATGCAGAACCGGCGACATCTTGATTTTCGTGAGGTTTCTAGCTGAGATATGCATTTTCTGCGATAATCTTGGTGAGTCTTCTGTCAGAAGTATGCAGAATCATCGAGATCGCTCTATTCGAGCTATTTAATGCGAGGTACACGTTATCTGGTGTTTTGACCACTCCACAGTGCGTTTGATATGCAGAGCCGCCGATAACTTGGTTTTCGTGGGGTTTCCAGCTGAAATATGCATTTTCTACGATAATCTTGGTGAGTCTTCTGTCAGAAGTATGCAGAATCATCGAGATCGCTCTATTCGAGCTATTTAATGCGAGGAACACGTTATCTGGTGTTTTGACCACCCCACAGTGCGCTTGATATGCACAACCGGAGATATCTTGGTTTCGGTCGGGTTTCATGCTGAGATATGCATTTTCTGCGATAATCTTGGTGAGTCTTCTGTCAGAAGTATGCAGAATCATCTAGATCGCTCGTTTCGAGCTAGTTAATGCGAGTAACGCGTTTTCTGGTGTTTTCACCACTCCACAGTACGTTTGATATGCAGAACCGGCGACATCTTGGTTTTCGGTGGGGTTCAAGCTGAGATATTCATTTTCTGCGATAATATTGGTGAGACTTCTGTCCGAAGTGTGCAGAATCATCGATATCGCTCTTTTCGAGCTATTTAATGCGAGAAACACATTATCTGGTGTTTTGACCACTCCACAGGTCGTTTGATATGCATAACCGGCGACATCTAGGTTTTCGTCGGGTTTCAAGCTGAGATACGCATTTTCTGCGATAATATTGGTGAGACTTGAGTCAGAAGTATGCAGAATCATCTAGATCGCACCTTTCGAGCTATTTAATGCGAGAAACACGTTTTCTGGTGTTTTCACCACCCCACAGTGCGTTTGATATGCAGAACCGGCGACATCTTGGTTTTCGGTGGGGTTCAAGCTGAGATATTCATTTTCTGCGATAATATTGGTGAGATTTCTCTCCGAAGTTTGCAGAATCATCGATATCGCTCTTTTCGAGCTATTTAATGTGAGAAACACGTTATCTGGTGTTTTGACCACTCCACAGGTCGTTTGATATGCATAACCGGCGACATCTTGGTTTTCGTCGGGTTTCAAGCTGAGATATGCATTTTCTGCGATAATATTGGTGAGACTTCAGTCAGAAGTATGCAGAATCATCTAGATCGCACTTTTCGAGCTATTTAATGCGAGAAACACGTTATCTGGTTGTTTTCACCACTCCACAGTGCGTTTGATATGCAGAACCGGCGACATCTTGATTTTCGTGAGGTTTCTAGCTGAGATATGCATTTTCTGCGATAATCTTGGTGAGTCTTCTGTCAGAAGTATGCAGAATCATCTAGATCGCTCGTTTCGAGCTATTTAATGCGAGAAACACGTTTTCTGGTGTTTTCACCACCCCACAGTGCGTTTGATATGCAGAACCGGCGACATCTTGATTTTCGTGAGGTTTCTAGCTGAGATATGCATTTTCTGCGATAATCTTGGTGAGTCTTCTGTCAGAAGTATGCAGAATCATCTAGATCGCTCGTTTCGAGCTATTTAATGCGAGAAACACGTTTTCTGGTGTTTTCACCACCCCACAGTGCGTTTGATATGCAGAACCGGCGACATCTTGGTTTTCGGTGGGGTTCAAGCTGAGATATTCATTTTCTGCGATAATATTGGTGAGACTTCTTTCCGAAGTGTGCAAAATCATCGATATCGCTCTTTTCGAGCTATTTAATGCGAGAAACACGTTATCTGGTGTTTTGACCACTCCACAGGTCGTTTGATATGCATAACATGCGACATCTTGGTTTTCGTCGGGTTTCAAGCTGAGATATGCATTTTCTGCGATAATATTGGTGAGACTTCAGTCAGAAGTTTGCAGAATCATCTAGATCGCACCTTTCGAGATTTTTAATGCGAAAAAAAAAGTTTTCTGGTGTTTTGACCACTCCACAGTGCGTTTGATATGCAGAGCCGCCGATAACTTGGTTTTCGTGGGGTTTCCAGCTGAAATATGCATTTTCTGCGATAATCTTGGTGAGTCTTCTGTCAGAAGTATGCAGAATCATCGAGATCGCTCTATTCGAGCTATTTAATGCGAGGAACACGTTATCTGGTGTTTTGACCACCCCACAGTGCGCTTGATATGCACAACCGGAGATATCTTGGTTTCGGTCGGGTTTCATGCTGAGATATGCATTTTCTGCGATAATCTTGGTGAGTCTTCTGTCAGAAGTATGCAGAATCATCTAGATCGCTCGTTTCGAGCTAGTTAATGCGAGTAACGCGTTTTCTGGTGTTTTCACCACTCCACAGTACGTTTGATATGCAGAACCGGCGACATCTTGGTTTTCGGTGGGGTTCAAGCTGAGATATTCATTTTCTGCGATAATATTGGTGAGACTTCTGTCCGAAGTGTGCAGAATCATCGATATCGCTCTTTTCGAGCTATTTAATGCGAGAAACACATTATCTGGTGTTTTGACCACTCCACAGGTCGTTTGATATGCATAACCGGCGACATCTAGGTTTTCGTCGGGTTTCAAGCTGAGATACGCATTTTCTGCGATAATATTGGTGAGACTTCAGTCAGAAGTATGCAGAATCATCTAGATCGCACCTTTCGAGCTATTTAATGCGAGAAACACGTTTTCTGGTGTTTTCACCACCCCACAGTGCGTTTGATATGCAGAACCGGCGACATCTTGGTTTTCGGTGGGGTTCAAGCTGAGATATTCATTTTCTGCGATAATATTGGTGAGATTTCTCTCCGAAGTTTGCAGAATCATCGATATCGCTCTTTTCGAGCTATTTAATGTGAGAAACACGTTATCTGGTGTTTTGACCACTCCACAGGTCGTTTGATATGCATAACCGGCGACATCTTGGTTTTCGTCGGGTTTCAATCTGAGATATGCATTTTCTGCGATAATATTGGTGAGACTTCAGTCAGAAGTATGCAGAATCATCTAGATCGCACTTTTCGAGCTATTTAATGTGAGAAACACGTTATCTGGTGTTTTGACCACTCCACAGGTCGTTTGATATGCATAACCGGCGACATCTTGGTTTTCGTCGGGTTTCAATCTGAGATATGCATTTTCTGCGATAATCTTGGTGAGTCTTCTGTCAGAAGTATGCAGAATCATCTAGATCGCTCGTTTCGAGCTATTTAATGCGAGAAACACGTTTTCTGGTGTTTTCACCACCCCACAGTGCGTTTGATATGCAGAACCGGCGACATCTTGGTTTTCGGTGGGGTTCAAGCTGAGATATTCATTTTCTGCGATAATATTGGTGAGACTTCTTTCCGAAGTGTGCAGAATCATCGATATCGCTCTTTTCGAGCTATTTAATGCGAGAAACACGTTATCTGGTGTTTTGACCACTCCACAGGTCGTTTGATACGCATAACATGCGACATCTTGGTTTTCGTCGGGTTTCAAGCTGAGATATGCATTTTCTGCGATAATATTGGTGAGACTTCAGTCAGAAGTTTGCAGAATCATCTAGATCGCACCTTTCGAGATTTTTAATGCGAAAAAAAAAGTTTTCTGGTGTTTTGACCACTCCACAGTGCGTTTGATATGCAGAGCCGCCGATAACTTGGTTTTCGTGGGGTTTCCAGCTGAAATATGCATTTTCTGCGATAATCTTGGTGAGTCTTCTGTCAGAAGTATGCAGAAACATCGAGATCGCTCTATTCGAGCTATTTAATGCGAGGAACACGTTATCTGGTGTTTTGACCTCCCCACAGTGCGCTTGATATGCACAACCGGAGATATCTTGGTTTCGGTCGGGTTTCATGCTGAGATATGCATTTTCTGCGATAATCTTGGTGAGTCTTCTGTCAGAAGTATGCAGAATCATCTAGATCGCTCGTTTCGAGCTATTTAATGCGAAAAAGCAAGTTTTCTGGTGTTTTCAACACCCCACAGTGCGTTTGATATGCAGAACCTGCGACATCTTGGTTTTCGTGAGGTTTCTAGCTGAGATATGCATTTTCTGCGATAATATTGGTGAGACTTCTGTCCGAAGTGTGCAGAATCATCGATATCGCTCTTTTCGAGCTATTTAATGCGAGAAACACGTTATCTGGTGTTTTGACCACTCCACAGGTCGTTTGATATGCATAACCGGCGACATCTTGGTTTTCGTCGGGTTTCAAGCTGAGATATGCATTTTCTGCGATGATATTGGTGAGACTTCAGTCAGAAGTATGCAGAATCATCTAGATCGCACCTTTCGAGCTATTTAATGCGAAAAAACTAGTTTTCTGGTGTTTTGACCACTCCACAGTGCGTTTGATATGTAGAGCCGCCGATAACTTGGTTTTCGTGGGGTTTCCAGCTGAAATATGCATTTTCTGCGATAATCTTTGTGAGTCTTCTGTCAGAAGTATGCAGAATCATCGAGATCGCTCTATTCGAGCTATTTAATGCGAGGTACACGTTATCTGGTGTTTTGACCACCCCACAGTGCGCTTGATATGCACAACCGGAGATATCTTGATTTTCGTGAGGTTTCTAGCTGAGATATGCATTTTCTGCGATAATCTTGGTGAGTCTTCTGTCAGAAGTATGCAGAATCATCTAGATCGCTCGTTTCGAGCTATTTAATGCGAGAAACACGTTTTCTGGTGTTTTCACCACCCCACAGTGCGTTTGATATGCAGAACCGGCGACATCTTGATTTTCGTGAGGTTTCTAGCTGAGATATGCATTTTCTGCGATAATCTTGGTGAGTCTTCTGTCAGAAGTATGCAGAATCATCTAGATCGCACCTTTCGAGCTATTTAATGCGAGAAACACGTTTTCTGGTGTTTTCACCACCCCACAGTGCGTTTGATATGCAGAACCGGCGACATCTTGATTTTCGTGAGGTTTCTAGCTGAGATATGCATTTTCTGCGATAATCTTGGTGAGTCTTCTGTCAGAAGTATGCAGAATCATCTAGATCGCTCGTTTCGAGCTATTTAATGCGAGAAACACGTTTTCTGGTGTTTTCACCACCCCACAGTGCGTTTGATATGCAGAACCGGCGACATCTTGATTTTCGTGAGGTTTCTAGCTGAGATATGCATTTTCTGCGATAATCTTGGTGAGTCTTCTGTCAGAAGTATGCAGAATCATCTAGATCGCTCGTTTCGAGCTATTTAATGCGAGAAACACGTTTTCAGGTGTTTTCACCACCCCACAGTGCGTTTGATATGCAGAACCGGCGACATCTTGGTTTTCGGTGGGGTTCAAGCTGAGATATTCATTTTCTGCGATAATATTGGTGAGACTTCTTTCCGAAGTGTGCAGAATCATCGATATCGCTCTTTTCGAGCTATTTAATGCGAGAAACACGTTATCTGGCGTTTTGACCACTCCACAGGTCGTTTGATATGCATAACATGCGACATCTTGGTTTTCGTCGGGTTTCAAGCTGAGATATGCATTTTCTGCGATAATATTGGTGAGACTTCAGTCAGAAGTTAGCAGAATCATCTAGATCGCACCTTTCGAGCTATTTAATGCGAAAAAAAAAGTTTTCTGGTGTTTTGACCACTCCACAGTGCGTTTGATATGTAGAGCCGCCGATAACTTGGTTTTCGTGGGGTTTCCAGCTGAAATATGCATTTTCTGCGATAATCTTGGTGAGTCTTCTGTCAGAAGTATGCAGAATCATCGAGATCGCTCTATTCGAGCTATTTAATGCGAGGTACACGTTATCTGGTGTTTTGACCACCCCACAGTGCGCTTGATATGCACAACCGGAGATATCTTGGTTTCGGTCGTGTTTCAAGCTGAGATATGCATTTTCTGCGATAATTTTGGTGACACTTCAGTCAGAAGTATGCAGAATCATCCAGAACGCTCTTTTCGAGCTAGTTAATGCGAGTAACACGTTTTCTGGTGTTTTCACCACTCCACAGTACGTTTGATATGCAGAACCGGCGACATCTTGGTTTTCGGTGGGGTTCAAGCTGAGATATTCATTTTCTGCGATAATATTGGTGAGACTTCTGTACGAAGTGTGCAGAATCATCGATATCGCTCTTTTCGAGCTATTTAATGCGAGAAACACATTATCTGGTGTTTTGACCACTCCACAGGTCGTTTGATATGCATAACCGGCGACATCTTGGTTTTCGTCGGGTTTCAAGCTGAGATATGCATTTTCTGCGATAATATTGGTGAGACTTCAGTCAGAAGTATGCAGAATCATCTAGATCGCACTTTTCGAGCTATTTAATGCGAGAAACACGTTATCTGGTTGTTTTCACCACTCCACAGTGCGTTTGATATGCAGAACCGGCGACATCTTGATTTTCGTGAGGTTTCTAGCTGAGATATGCATTTTCTGCGATAATCTTGGTGAGTCTTCTGTCAGAAGTATGCAGAATCATCTAGATCGCTCGTTTCGAGCTATTTAATGCGAGAAACACGTTTTCTGGTGTTTTCACCACCCCACAGTGCGTTTGATATGCAGAACCGGCGACATCTTGATTTTCGTGAGGTTTCTAGCTGAGATATGCATTTTCTGCGATAATCTTGGTGAGTCTTCTGTCAGAAGTATGCAGAATCATCTAGATCGCTCGTTTCGAGCTATTTAATGCGAGAAACACGTTTTCTGGTGTTTTCACCACCCCACAGTGCGTTTGATATGCAGAACCGGCGACATCTTGGTTTTCGGTGGGGTTCAAGCTGAGATATTCATTTTCTGCGATAATATTGGTGAGACTTCTTTCCGAAGTGTGCAGAATCATCGATATCGCTCTTTTCGAGCTATTTAATGCGAGAAACACGTTATCTGGTGTTTTGACCACTCCACAGGTCGTTTGATATGCATAACATGCGACATCTTGGTTTTCGTCGGGTTTCAAGCTGAGATATGCATTTTCTGCGATAATATTGGTGAGACTTCAGTCAGAAGTTTGCAGAATCATCTAGATCGCACCTTTCGAGATTTTTAATGCGAAAAAAAAAGTTTTCTGGTGTTTTGACCACTCCACAGTGCGTTTGATATGCAGAGCCGCCGATAACTTGGTTTTCGTGGGGTTTCCAGCTGAAATATGCATTTTCTACGATAATCTTGGTGAGTCTTCTGTCAGAAGTATGCAGAATCATCGAGATCGCTCTATTCGAGCTATTTAATGCGAGAAACACGTTATCTGGTGTTTTGACCACCCCACAGTGCGCTTGATATGCACAACCGGAGATATCTTGGTTTCGGTCGGGTTTCATGCTGAGATATGCATTTTCTGCGATAATCTTGGTGAGTCTTCTGTCAGAAGTATGCAGAATCATCTAGATCGCTCGTTTCGAGCTAGTTAATGCGAGTAACGCGTTTTCTGGTGTTTTCACCACTCCACAGTACGTTTGATATGCAGAACCGGCGACATCTTGGTTTTCGGTGGGGTTCAAGCTGAGATATTCATTTTCTGCGATAATATTGGTGAGACTTCTGTCCGAAGTGTGCAGAATCATCGATATCGCTCTTTTCGAGCTATTTAATGCGAGAAACACATTATCTGGTGTTTTGACCACTCCACAGGTCGTTTGATATGCATAACCGGCGACATCTAGGTTTTCGTCGGGTTTCAAGCTGAGATACGCATTTTCTGCGATAATATTGGTGAGACTTGAGTCAGAACTATGCAGAATCATCTAGATCGCACCTTTCGAGCTATTTAATGCGAGAAACACGTTTTCTGGTGTTTTCACCACCCCACAGTGCGTTTGATATGCAGAACCGGCGACATCTTGGTTTTCGGTGGGGTTCAAGCTGAGATATTCATTTTCTGCGATAATATTGGTGAGATTTCTCTCCGAAGTTTGCAGAATCATCGATATCGCTCTTTTCGAGCTATTTAATGTGAGAAACACGTTATCTGGTGTTTTGACCACTCCACAGGTCGTTTGATATGCATAACCGGCGACATCTTGGTTTTCGTCGGGTTTCAAGCTGAGATATGCATTTTCTGCGATAATATTGGTGAGACTTCAGTCAGAAGTATGCAGAATCATCTAGATCGCACTTTTCGAGCTATTTAATGCGAGAAACACGTTATCTGGTTGTTTTCACCACTCCACAGTGCGTTTGATATGCAGAACCGGCGACATCTTGATTTTCGTGAGGTTTCTAGCTGAGATATGCATTTTCTGCGATAATCTTGGTGAGTCTTCTGTCAGAAGTATGCAGAATCATCTAGATCGCTCGTTTCGAGCTATTTAATGCGAGAAACACGTTTTCTGGTGTTTTCACCACCCCACAGTGCGTTTGATATGCAGAACCGGCGACATCTTGATTTTCGTGAGGTTTCTAGCTGAGATATGCATTTTCTGCGATAATCTTGGTGAGTCTTCTGTCAGAAGTATGCAGAATCATCTAGATCGCTCGTTTCGAGCTATTTAATGCGAGAAACACGTTTTCTGGTGTTTTCACCACCCCACAGTGCGTTTGATATGCAGAACCGGCGACATCTTGGTTTTCGGTGGGGTTCAAGCTGAGATATTCATTTTCTGCGATAATATTGGTGAGACTTCTTTCCGAAGTGTGCAAAATCATCGATATCGCTCTTTTCGAGCTATTTAATGCGAGAAACACGTTATCTGGTGTTTTGACCACTCCACAGGTCGTTTGATATGCATAACATGCGACATCTTGGTTTTCGTCGGGTTTCAAGCTGAGATATGCATTTTCTGCGATAATATTGGTGAGACTTCAGTCAGAAGTTTGCAGAATCATCTAGATCGCACCTTTCGAGATTTTTAATGCGAAAAAAAAAGTTATCTGGTGTTTTGACCACTCCACAGTGCGTTTGATATGCAGAGCCGCCGATAACTTGGTTTTCGTGGGGTTTCCAGCTGAAATATGCATTTTCTGCGATAATCTTGGTGAGTCTTCTGTCAGAAGTATGCAGAATCATCGAGATCGCTCTATTCGAGCTATTTAATGCGAGGAACACGTTATCTGGTGTTTTGACCACCCCACAGTGCGCTTGATATGCACAACCGGAGATATCTTGGTTTCGGTCGGGTTTCATGCTGAGATATGCATTTTCTGCGATAATCTTGGTGAGTCTTCTGTCAGAAGTATGCAGAATCATCTAGATCGCTCGTTTCGAGCTAGTTAATGCGAGTAACGCGTTTTCTGGTGTTTTCACCACTCCACAGTACGTTTGATATGCAGAACCGGCGACATCTTGGTTTTCGGTGGGGTTCAAGCTGAGATATTCATTTTCTGCGATAATATTGGTGAGACTTCTGTCCGAAGTGTGCAGAATCATCGATATCGCTCTTTTCGAGCTATTTAATGCGAGAAACACATTATCTGGTGTTTTGACCATTCCACAGGTCGTTTGATATGCGTAACCGGCGACATCTAGGTTTTCGTCGGGTTTCAAGCTGAGATACGCATTTTCTGCGATAATATTGGTGAGACTTCAGTCAGAAGTATGCAGAATCATCTAGATCGCACCTTTCGAGCTATTTAATGCGAGAAACACGTTTTCTGGTGTTTTCACCACCCCACAGTGCGTTTGATATGCAGAACCGGCGACATCTTGGTTTTCGGTGGGGTTCAAGCTGAGATATTCATTTTCTGCGATAATATTGGTGAGATTTCTCTCCGAAGTTTGCAGAATCATCGATATCGCTCTTTTCGAGCTATTTAATGTGAGAAACACGTTATCTGGTGTTTTGACCACTCCACAGGTCGTTTGATATGCATAACCGGCGACATCTTGGTTTTCGTCGGGTTTCAATCTGAGATATGCATTTTCTGCGATAATATTGGTGAGACTTCAGTCAGAAGTATGCAGAATCATCTAGATCGCACTTTTCGAGCTATTTAATGTGAGAAACACGTTATCTGGTGTTTTGACCACTCCACAGGTCGTTTGATATGCATAACCGGCGACATCTTGGTTTTCGTCGGGTTTCAATCTGAGATATGCATTTTCTGCGATAATCTTGGTGAGTCTTCTGTCAGAAGTATGCAGAATCATCTAGATCGCTCGTTTCGAGCTATTTAATGCGAGAAACACGTTTTCTGGTGTTTTCACCACCCCACAGTGCGTTTGATATGCAGAACCGGCGACATCTTGGTTTTCGGTGGGGTTCAAGCTGAGATATTCATTTTCTGCGATAATATTGGTGAGACTTCTTTCCGAAGTGTGCAGAATCATCGATATCGCTCTTTTCGAGCTATTTAATGCGAGAAACACGTTATCTGGTGTTTTGACCACTCCACAGGTCGTTTGATACGCATAACATGCGACATCTTGGTTTTCGTCGGGTTTCAAGCTGAGATATGCATTTTCTGCGATAATATTGGTGAGACTTCAGTCAGAAGTTTGCAGAATCATCTAGATCGCACCTTTCGAGATTTTTAATGCGAAAAAAAAAGTTTTCTGGTGTTTTGACCACTCCACAGTGCGTTTGATATGCAGAGCCGCCGATAACTTGGTTTTCGTGGGGTTTCCAGCTGAAATATGCATTTTCTGCGATAATCTTGGTGAGTCTTCTGTCAGAAGTATGCAGAAACATCGAGATCGCTCTATTCGAGCTATTTAATGCGAGGAACACGTTATCTGGTGTTTTGACCTCCCCACAGTGCGCTTGATATGCACAACCGGAGATATCTTGGTTTCGGTCGGGTTTCATGCTGAGATATGCATTTTCTGCGATAATCTTGGTGAGTCTTCTGTCAGAAGTATGCAGAATCATCTAGATCGCTCGTTTCGAGCTATTTAATGCGAAAAAGCAAGTTTTCTGGTGTTTTCAACACCCCACAGTGCGTTTGATATGCAGAACCTGCGACATCTTGGTTTTCGTGAGGTTTCTAGCTGAGATATGCATTTTCTGCGATAATATTGGTGAGACTTCTGTCCGAAGTGTGCAGAATCATCGATATCGCTCTTTTCGAGCTATTTAATGCGAGAAACACGTTATCTGGTGTTTTGACCACTCCACAGGTCGTTTGATATGCATAACCGGCGACATCTTGGTTTTCGTCGGGTTTCAAGCTGAGATATGCATTTTCTGCGATAATATTGGTGAGACTTCAGTCAGAAGTATGCAGAATCATCTAGATCGCACCTTTCGAGCTATTTAATGCGAAAAAACTAGTTTTCTGGTGTTTTGACCACTCCACAGTGCGTTTGATATGTAGAGCCGCCGATAACTTGGTTTTCGTGGGGTTTCCAGCTGAAATATGCATTTTCTGCGATAATCTTTGTGAGTCTTCTGTCAGAAGTATGCAGAATCATCGAGATCGCTCTATTCGAGCTATTTAATGCGAGGTACACGTTATCTGGTGTTTTGACCACCCCACAGTGCGCTTGATATGCACAACCGGAGATATCTTGATTTTCGTGAGGTTTCTAGCTGAGATATGCATTTTCTGCGATAATCTTGGTGAGTCTTCTGTCAGAAGTATGCAGAATCATCTAGATCGCTCGTTTCGAGCTATTTAATGCGAGAAACACGTTTTCTGGTGTTTTCACCACCCCACAGTGCGTTTGATATGCAGAACCGGCGACATCTTGATTTTCGTGAGGTTTCTAGCTGAGATATGCATTTTCTGCGATAATCTTGGTGAGTCTTCTGTCAGAAGTATGCAGAATCATCTAGATCGCACCTTTCGAGCTATTTAATGCGAGAAACACGTTTTCTGGTGTTTTCACCACCCCACAGTGCGTTTGATATGCAGAACCGGCGACATCTTGATTTTCGTGAGGTTTCTAGCTGAGATATGCATTTTCTGCGATAATCTTGGTGAGTCTTCTGTCAGAAGTATGCAGAATCATCTAGATCGCTCGTTTCGAGCTATTTAATGCGAGAAACACGTTTTCTGGTGTTTTCACCACCCCACAGTGCGTTTGATATGCAGAACCGGCGACATCTTGATTTTCGTGAGGTTTCTAGCTGAGATATGCATTTTCTGCGATAATCTTGGTGAGTCTTCTGTCAGAAGTATGCAGAATCATCTAGATCGCTCGTTTCGAGCTATTTAATGCGAGAAACACGTTTTCAGGTGTTTTCACCACCCCACAGTGCGTTTGATATGCAGAACCGGCGACATCTTGGTTTTCGGTGGGGTTCAAGCTGAGATATTCATTTTCTGCGATAATATTGGTGAGACTTCTTTCCGAAGTGTGCAGAATCATCGATATCGCTCTTTTCGAGCTATTTAATGCGAGAAACACGTTATCTGGTGTTTTGACCACTCCACAGGTCGTTTGATATGCATAACATGCGACATCTTGGTTTTCGTCGGGTTTCAAGCTGAGATATGCATTTTCTGCGATAATATTGGTGAGACTTCAGTCAGAAGTTAGCAGAATCATCTAGATCGCACCTTTCGAGCTATTTAATGCGAAAAAAAAAGTTTTCTGGTGTTTTGACCACTCCACAGTGCGTTTGATGTGTAGAGCCGCCGATAACTTGGTTTTCGTGGGGTTTCCAGCTGAAATATGCATTTTCTGCGATAATCTTGGTGAGTCTTCTGTCAGAAGTATACAGAATCATCGAGATCGCTCTATTCGAGCTATTTAATGCGAGGTACACGTTATCTGGTGTTTTGACCACCCCACAGTGCTCTTGATATGCACAACCTGAGATATCTTGGTTTCGGTCGGGTTTCATGCTGAGATATGCATTTTCTGCGATAATCTTGGTGAGTCTTCTGTCAGAAGTATGCAGAATCATCTAGATCGCTCGTTTCGAGCTATTTAATGCGAGAAACACGTTTTCTGGTGTTTTCACCACCCCACAGTGCGTTTGATATGCAGAACCGGCGACATCTTGATTTTCGTGAGGTTTCTAGCTGAGATATGCATTTTCTGCGATAATCTTGGTGAGTCTTCTGTCAGAAGTATGCAGAATCATCTAGATCGCTCGTTTCGAGTTATTTAATGCGAGAAACACGTTTTCTGGTGTTTTCACCACCCCACAGTGCGTTTGATATGCAGAACCGGCGACATCTTGGTTTTCGGTGGGGTTCAAGCTGAGATATTCATTTTCTGCGATAATATTGGTGAGACTTCTTTCCGAAGTGTGCAGAATCATCGATATCGCTCTTTTCGAGCTATTTAATGCGAGAAACACGTTATCTGGTGTTTTGACCACTCCACAGGTCGTTTGATATGCATAACATGCGACATCTTGGTTTTCGTCGGGTTTCAAGCTGAGATATGCATTTTCTGCGATAATATTGGTGAGACTTCAGTCAGAAGTTTGCAGAATCATCTAGATCGCACCTTTCGAGATATTTAATGCGAAAAAAAAAGTTTTCTGGTGTTTTGACCACTCCACAGTGCGTTTGATATGTAGAGCCGCCGATAACTTGGTTTTCGTGGGGTTTCCAGCTGAAATATGCATTTTCTGCGATAATCTTGGTGAGTCTTCTGTCAGAAGTATGCAGAATCATCGAGATCGCTCTATTCGAGCTATTTAATGCGAGGAACACGTTATCTGGTGTTTTGACCACCCCACAGTGCGCTTGATATGCACAACCGGAGATATCTTGGTTTTCGAGGGGTTTCCAGCAGAAATATGCATTTTCTGCGATAATCTTGGTGTTTCATCTATGAGAAGTATTTAGAATCATCGAGATCACTCTTTTCGAGCTAGTTAATGCGAGAAACATGTTTTCTGGTGTTTTCACCACCCCACAGGGCGTTTGATATGCAGAACCGGCGATATCTTGGTTTTCGTGGGGTTTCCAGGTGAAATATGCATTTTCTGCGATAATATTGGTGAGACTTCTGTCCGAAGTGTGCAGAATCATCGATATCGCTCTTTTCGAGCTATTTAATGTGAGAAACACGTTATCTGGTGTTTTGACCACTCCACAGGTCGTTTGATATGCATAACCGGCGACATCTTGGTTTTCGTCGGGTTTCAAGCTGAGATATGCATTTTCTGCGATAATATTGGTGAGACTTCAGTCAGAAGTATGCAGAATCATCTAGATCGCACTTTTCGAGCTATTTAATGCGAGAAACACGTTATCTGGTTGTTTTCACCACTCCACAGTGCGTTTGATATGCAGAACCGGCGACATCTTGATTTTCGTGAGGTTTCTAGCTGAGATATGCATTTTCTGCGATAATCTTGGTGAGTCTTCTGTCAGAAGTATGCAGAATCATCTAGATCGCTCGTTTCGAGCTATTTAATGCGAGAAACACGTTTTCTGGTGTTTTCACCACCCCACAGTGCGTTTGATATGCAGAACCGGCGACATCTTGATTTTCGTGAGGTTTCTAGCTGAGATATGCATTTTCTGCGATAATCTTGGTGAGTCTTCTGTCAGAAGTATGCAGAATCATCTAGATCGCTCGTTTCGAGCTATTTAATGCGAGAAACACGTTTTCTGGTGTTTTCACCACCCCACAGTGCGTTTGATATGCAGAACCGGCGACATCTTGGTTTTCGGTGGGGTTCAAGCTGAGATATTCATTTTCTGCGATAATATTGGTGAGACTTCTTTCCGAAGTGTGCAGAATCATCGATATCGCTCTTTTCGAGCTATTTAATGCGAGAAACACGTTATCTGGTGTTTTGACCACTCCACAGGTCGTTTGATATGCATAACATGCGACATCTTGGTTTTCGTCGGGTTTCAAGCTGAGATATGCATTTTCTGCGATAATATTGGTGAGACTTCAGTCAGAAGTTTGCAGAATCATCTAGATCGCACCTTTCGAGATTTTTAATGCGAAAAAAAAAGTTTTCTGGTGTTTTGACCACTCCACAGTGCGTGTGATATGCAGAGCCGCCGATAACTTGGTTTTCGTGGGGTTTCCAGCTGAAATATGCATTTTCTGCGATAATCTTGGTGAGTCTTCTGTCAGAAGTATGCAGAATCATCGAGATCGCTCTATTCGAGCTATTTAATGCGAGGAACACGTTATCTGGTGTTTTGACCACTCCACAGGTCGTTTGATATGCATAACATGCGACATCTTGGTTTTCGTCGGGTTTCAAGATGAGATATGCATTTTCTGCGATAATATTGGTGAGACTTCAGTCAGAAGTTTGCAGAATCATCTAGATCGCACCTTTCGAGATATTTAATGCGAAAAAAAAAGTTTTCTGGTGTTTTGACCACTCCACAGTGCGTTTGATATGTAGAGCCGCCGATAACTTGGTTTTCGTGGGGTTTCCAGCTGAAATATGCATTTTCTGCGATAATCTTGGTGAGTCTTCTGTCAGAAGTATGCAGAATCATCGAGATCGCTCTATTCGAGCTATTTAATGCGAGGAACACGTTATCTGGTGTTTTGACCACCCCACAGTGCGCTTGATATGCACAACCGGAGATATCTTGGTTTTCGAGGGGTTTCCAGCAGAAATATGCATTTTCTGCGATAATCTTGGTGTTTCATCTATGAGAAGTATTTAGAATCATCGAGATCGCTCTTTTCGAGCTAGTTAATGCGAGAAACATGTTTTCTGGTGTTTTCACCACCCCACAGGGCGTTTGATATGCAGAACCGGCGATATCTTGGTTTTCGTGGGGTTTCCAGGTGAAATATGCATTTTCTGCGATAATATTGGTGAGACTTCTGTCCGAAGTGTGCAGAATCATCGATATCGCTCTTTTCGAGCTATTTAATGTGAGAAACACGTTATCTGGTGTTTTGACCACTCCACAGGTCGTTTGATATGCATAACCGGCGACATCTTGGTTTTCGTCGGGTTTCAAGCTGAGATATGCATTTTCTGCGATAATATTGGTGAGACTTCAGTCAGAAGTATGCAGAATCATCTAGATCGCACTTTTCGAGCTATTTAATGCGAGAAACACGTTATCTGGTTGTTTTCACCACTCCACAGTGCGTTTGATATGCAGAACCGGCGACATCTTGATTTTCGTGAGGTTTCTAGCTGAGATATGCATTTTCTGCGATAATCTTGGTGAGTCTTCTGTCAGAAGTATGCAGAATCATCTAGATCGCTCGTTTCGAGCTATTTAATGCGAGAAACACGTTTTCTGGTGTTTTCACCACCCCACAGTGCGTTTGATATGCAGAACCGGCGACATCTTGATTTTCGTGAGGTTTCTAGCTGAGATATGCATTTTCTGCGATAATCTTGGTGAGTCTTCTGTCAGAAGTATGCAGAATCATCTAGATCGCTCGTTTCGAGCTATTTAATGCGAGAAACACGTTTTCTGGTGTTTTCACCACCCCACAGTGCGTTTGATATGCAGAACCGGCGACATCTTGGTTTTCGGTGGGGTTCAAGCTGAGATATTCATTTTCTGCGATAATATTGGTGAGACTTCTTTCCGAAGTGTGCAGAATCATCGATATCGCTCTTTTCGAGCTATTTAATGCGAGAAACACGTTATCTGGTGTTTTGACCACTCCACAGGTCGTTTGATATGCATAACATGCGACATCTTGGTTTTCGTCGGGTTTCAAGCTGAGATATGCATTTTCTGCGATAATATTGGTGAGACTTCAGTCAGAAGTTTGCAGAATCATCTAGATCGCACCTTTCGAGATTTTTAATGCGAAAAAAAAAGTTTTCTGGTGTTTTGACCACTCCACAGTGCGTGTGATATGCAGAGCCGCCGATAACTTGGTTTTCGTGGGGTTTCCAGCTGAAATATGCATTTTCTGCGATAATCTTGGTGAGTCTTCTGTCAGAAGTATGCAGAATCATCGAGATCGCTCTATTCGAGCTATTTAATGCGAGGAACACGTTATCTGGTGTTTTGACCACCCCACAGTGCGCTTGATATGCACAACCTGAGATATCTTGGTTTCGGTCGGGTTTCATGCTGAGATATGCATTTTCTGCGATAATCTTGGTGAGTCTTCTGTCAGAAGTATGCAGAATCATCTAGATCGCTCGTTTCGAGCTATTTAATGCGAGAAACACGTTTTCTGGTGTTTTCACCACCCCACAGTGCGTTTGATATGCAGAACCGGCGACATCTTGATTTTCGTGAGGTTTCTAGCTGAGATATGCATTTTCTGCGATAATCTTGGTGAGTCTTCTGTCAGAAGTATGCGGAATCATCTAGATCGCTCGTTTCGAGTTATTTAATGCGAGAAACACGTTTTCTGGTGTTTTCACCACCCCACAGTGCGTTTGATATGCAGAACCGGCGACATCTTGGTTTTCGGTGGGGTTCAAGCTGAGATATTCATTTTCTGCGATAATATTGGTGAGACTTCTTTCCGAAGTGTGCAGAATCATCGATATCGCTCTTTTCGAGCTATTTAATGCGAGAAACACGTTATCTGGTGTTTTGACCACTCCACAGGTCGTTTGATATGCATAACATGCGACATCTTGGTTTTCGTCGGGTTTCAAGCTGAGATATGCATTTTCTGCGATAATATTGGTGAGACTTCAGTCAGAAGTTTGCAGAATCATCTAGATCGCACCTTTCGAGATATTTAATGCGAAAAAAAAAGTTTTCTGGTGTTTTGACCACTCCACAGTGCGTTTGATATGTAGAGCCGCCGATAACTTGGTTTTCGTGGGGTTTCCAGCTGAAATATGCATTTTCTGCGATAATCTTGGTGAGTCTTCTGTCAGAAGTATGCAGAATCATCGAGATCGCTCTATTCGAGCTATTTAATGCGAGGTACACGTTATCTGGTGTTTTGATCACTCCACAGGTCGTTTGATATGCATAACCGGCGACATCTAGGTTTTCGTCGGGTTTCAAGCTCAGATATGCATTTTCTGCGATAATATTGGTGAGACTTCAGTCAGAAGTATGCAGAATCATCGATATCGCTCTTTTCGAGCTATTTAATGCGAGAAACACGTTATCTGGTGTTTTGACCACTCCACAGGTCGTTTGATATGCAGAACCGGCGACATCTAGGTATTCGTCGGGTTTCAAGCTGAGATATGCATTTTCTGCGATAATATTGGTGAGACTTCAGTCAGAAGTATGCAGAATCATCGATATCGCTCTTTTCGAGCTGTTTAATGCGAGAAACACGTTATCTGGTGTTTTGACCACTCCACAGGTTGTTTGATATGCAGAACCGGCGATATCTTGGTTTTCGTGGGGTTTCCAGCTGAAATATGCATTCTCTGCGATAATCTTTGTGTTTCATGTATGAGAATTATGCAGAATCATCCAGATCGCTCTTTTCGAGATAGTTAATGCTAGTAACACGTTTTCTGGTGTTTTCACCACTCCACAGGGCGTTTGATAAGCAGAACCGGCGATATCTTGGTTTTCGTGGGGTTTCCAGCTGAGATATGCATTTTCTGCGATAATCTTGGTGAGACTTTAGTCAGAAGTATGCAGCATCATCTAGATCGCTCGTTTCGAGCTATTTAATGCGAAAAAGCAAGTTTTCTGGTGTTTTCAACACCCCACAGTGCGTTTGATATGCAGAACCTGCGACATCTTGGTTTTCGTGAGGTTTCTAGCTGAGATATGCATTTTCTGCGATAATATTGGTGAGACTTCTGTCCGAAGTGTGCAGAATCATCGATATCGCTCTTTTCGAGCTATTTAATGCGAGAAACACGTTATCTGGTGTTTTGACCACTCCACAGATCGTTTGATATGCATAACCGGCGACATCTTGGTTTTCGTCGGGTTTCAAGCTGAGATATGCATTTTCTGCGATAATATTGGTGAGACTTCAGTCAGAAGTATGCAGAATCATCTAGATCGCACCGTTCGAGCTATTTAATGCGAAAAAACTAGTTTTCTGGTGTTTTGACCACTCCACAGTGCGTTTGATATGTAGAGCCGCCGATAACTTGGTTTTCGTGGGGTTTCCAGCTGAAATATGCATTTTCTGCGATAATCTTGGTGAGTCTTCTGTCAGAAGTATGCAGAATCATCGAGATCGCTCTATTCGAGCTATTTAATGCGAGGTACACGTTATCTGGTGTTTTGACCACCCCACAGTGCGCTTGATATGCACAACCGGAGATATCTTGGTTTCGGTCGGGTTTCAAGCTGAGATATGCATTTTCTGCGATAATATTGGTGAGACTTCTGTCCGAAGTGTGCAGAATCATCGATATCGCTCTTTTCGAGCTATTTAATGCGAGAAAAACGTTATCTGGTGTTTTGACCACTCCACAGGTCGTTTGATATGCATAACCGGCGACATCTTGGTTTTCGTGGGGTTTCCAGCTGAAATATGCATTTTCTGCGATATTCTTGGTGTTTCATCAATGAGAAGTATGCAGAATCATCCAGAACGCTCTTTTCGAGCTAGTTAATGCGAGTAACACGTTTTCTGGTGTTTTCACCACTCCACAGTGCGTTTGATATGCAGAACCGGCGACATCTTGGTTTTCGGTGGGGTTCAAGCTGAGATATTCATTTTCTGCGATAATATTGGTGAGACTTCTGTCCGAAGTGTGCAGAATCATCGATATCGCTCTTTTCGAGCTATTTAATGCGAGAAACACATTAGCTGGTGTTTTGGCCACTCCACAGGTCGTTTGATATGCATAACCGGCGACATCTTGGTTTTCGTCGGGTTTCAAGCTGAGATACGCATTTTCTGCGATAATATTGGTGAGACTTCAGTCAGAAGTATGCAGAATCATCTAGATCGCACTTTTCGAGCTATTTAATGCGAGAAACACGTTATCTGGTGTTTTGACCACTCCACAGGTCGTTTGATATGCATAACCGGCGACATCTTGGTTTTCGTCGGGTTTCAAGCTGAGATATGCATTTTCTGCGATAATATTGGTGAGACTTCAGTCAGAAGTATGCAGAATCATCTAGATCGCACTTTTCGAGCTATTTAATGCGAGAAACACGTTATCTGGTTGTTTTCACCACTTCACAGTGCGTTTGATATGCAGAACCGGCGACATCTTGATTTTCGTGAGGTTTCTAGCTGAGATATGCATTTTCTGCGATAATCTTGGTGAGTCTTCTGTCAGAAGTATGCAGAATCATCTAGATCGTTCGTTTCGAGCTATTTAATGCGAGAAACACGTTTTCTGGTGTTTTCACCACCCCACAGTGCGTTTGATATGCAGAACCGGCGACATCTTGATTTTCGTGAGGTTTCTAGCTGAGATATGCATTTTCTGCGATAATCTTGGTGAGTCTTCTGTCAGAAGTATGCAGAATCATCTAGATCGCTCGTTTCGAGCTATTTAATGCGAGAAACACGTTTTCTGGTGTTTTCACCACCCCACAGTGCGTTTGATATGCAGAACCGGCGACATCTTGGTTTTCGGTGGGGTTGAAGCTGAGATATTCATTTTCTGCGATAATATTGGTGAGACTTCTTTCCGAAGTGTGCAGAATCATCGATATCGCTATTTTCGAGCTGTTTAATGCGAGAAACACGTTATCTGGTGTTTTGACCACTCCACAGGTCGTTTGATATGCATAACCGGCGACATCTTGGTTTTCGTCGGGTTTCAAGCTGAGATATGCATTTTCTGCGATAATCTTGGTGAGTCTTCTGTCAGAAGTATGCAGAATCATCTAGATCGCTCGTTTCGAGCTATTTAATGCGAGAAACACGTTTTCTGGTGTTTTCACCACCCCACAGTGCGTTTGATATGCAGAACCGGCGACATCTTGGTTTTCGGTGGGGTTCAAGCTGAGATATTCATTTTCTGCGATAATATTGGTGAGACTTCTTTCCGAAGTGTGCAGAATCATCGATATCGCTCTTTTCGAGCTATTTAATGCGAGAAACACGTTATCTGGTGTTTTGACCACTCCACAGGTCGTTTGATATGCATAACATGCGACATCTTGGTTTTCGTCGGGTTTCAAGCTGAGATATGCATTTTCTGCGATAATATTGGTGAGACTTCAGTCAGAAGTTTGCAGAATCATCTAGATCGCACCTTTCGAGATTTTTAATGCGAAAAAAAAAGTTTTCTGGTGTTTTGACCACTCCACAGTGCGTTTGATATGCAGAGCCGCCGATAACTTGGTTTTCGTGGGGTTTCCAGCTGAAATATGCATTTTCTGCGATAATCTTGGTGAGTCTTCTGTCAGAAGTATGCAGAAACATCGAGATCGCTCTATTCGAGCTATTTAATGCGAGGTACACGTTATCTGGTGTTTTGACCACCCCACAGTGCGCTTGATATGCACAACCGGAGATATCTTGTTTTCGGTCGGGTTTCAAGCTGAGATATGCATTTTCTGCGATAATATTGGTGAGACTTCTGTCCGAAGTGTGCAGAATCATCGATATCGCTCTTTTCGAGCTATTTAATGCGAGAAAAACGTTATCTGGTGTTTTGACCACTCCACAGGTCGTTTGATATGCATAACCGGCGACATCTTGGTTTTCGTGGGGTTTCCAGCTGAAATATGCATTTTCTGCGATATTCTTGGTGTTTCATCAATGAGAAGTATGCAGAATCATCCAGAACGCTCTTTTCGAGCTAGTTAATGCGAGTAACACGTTTTCTGGTGTTTTCACCACTCCACAGTGCGTTTGATATGCAGAACCGGCGACATCTTGGTTTTCGGTGGGGTTCAAGCTGAGATATTCATTTTCTGCGATAATATTGGTGAGACTTCTGTCCGAAGTGTGCAGAATCATCGATATCGCTCTTTTCGAGCTATTTAATGCGAGAAACACATTAGCTGGTGTTTTGACCACTCCACAGGTCGTTTGATATGCATAACCGGCGACATCTTGGTTTTCGTCGGGTTTCAAGCTGAGATACGCATTTTCTGCGATAATATTGGTGAGACTTCAGTCAGAAGTATGCAGAATCATCTAGATCGCACTTTTCGAGCTATTTAATGCGAGAAACACGTTATCTGGTTGTTTTCACCACTTCACAGTGCGTTTGATATGCAGAACCGGCGACATCTTGATTTTCGTGAGGTTTCTAGCTGAGATATGCATTTTCTGCGATAATCTTGGTGAGTCTTCTGTCAGAAGTATGCAGAATCATCTAGATCGCTCGTTTCGAGCTATTTAATGCGAGAAACACGTTTTCTGGTGTTTTCACCACCCCACAGTGCGTTTGATATGCAGAACCGGCGACATCGTGATTTTCGTGAGGTTTCTAGCTGAGATATGCATTTTCTGCGATAATCTTGGTGAGTCTTCTGTCAGAAGTATGCAGAATCATCTAGATCGCTCGTTTCGAGCTATTTAATGCGAGAAACACGTTTTCTGGTGTTTTCACCACCCCACAGTGCGTTTGATATGCAGAACCGGCGACATCTTGGTTTACGGTGGGGTTCAAGCTGAGATATTCATTTTCTGCGATAATATTGGTGAGACTTCTTTCCGAAGTGTGCAGAATCATCGATATCGCTATTTTCGAGCTGTTTAATGCGAGAAACACGTTATCTGGTGTTTTGACCACTCCACAGGTCGTTTGATATGCATAACCGGCGACATCTTGGTTTTCGTCGGGTTTCAAGCTGAGATATGCATTTTCTGCGATAATCTTGGTGAGTCTTCTGTCAGAAGTATGCAGAATCATCTAGATCGCTCGTTTCGAGCTATTTAATGCGAGAAACACGTTTTCTGGTGTTTTCACCACCCCACAGTGCGTTTGATATGCAGAACCGGCGACATCTTGGTTTTCGGTGGGGTTCAAGCTGAGATATTCATTTTCTGCGATAATATTGGTGAGACTTCTTTCCGAAGTGTGCAGAATCATCGATATCGCTCTTTTCGAGCTATTTAATGCGAGAAACACGTTATCTGGTGTTTTGACCACTCCACAGGTCGTTTGATATGCATAACATGCGACATCTTGGTTTTCGTCGGGTTTCAAGCTGAGATATGCATTTTCTGCGATAATATTGGTGAGACTTCAGTCAGAAGTTTGCAGAATCATCTAGATCGCACCTTTCGAGATTTTTAATGCGAAAAAAAAAGTTTTCTGGTATTTTGACCACTCCACAGTGCGTTTGATATGCAGAGCCGCCGATAACTTGGTTTTCGTGGGGTTTCCAGCTGAAATATGCATTTTCTGCGATAATCTTGGTGAGTCTTCTGTCAGAAGTATGCAGAAACATCGAGATCGCTCTATTCGAGCTATTTAATGCGAGGAACACGTTATCTGGTGTTTTGACCTCCCCACAGTGCGCTTGATATGCACAACCGGAGATATCTTGGTTTCGGTCGGGTTTCATGCTGAGATATGCATTTTCTGCGATAATCTTGGTGAGTCTTCTGTCAGAAGTATGCAGAATCATCTAGATCGCTCGTTTCGAGCTATTTAATGCGAAAAAGCAAGTTTTCTGGTGTTTTCAACACCCCACAGTGCGTTTGATATGCAGAACCTGCGACATCTTGGTTTTCGTGAGGTTTCTAGCTGAGATATGCATTTTCTGCGATAATATTGGTGAGACTTCTGTCTGAAGTGTGCAGAATCATCGATATCGCTCTTTTCGAGCTATTTAATGCGAGAAACACGTTATCTGGTGTTTTGACCACTCCACAGGTCGTTTGATATGCATAACCGGCGACATCTTGGTTTTCGTCGGGTTTCAAGCTGAGATATGCATTTTCTGCGACAATATTGGTGAGACTTCAGTCAGAAGTATGCAGAATCATCTAGATCGCACCTTTCGAGCTATTTAATGCGAAAAAACTAGTTTTCTGGTGTTTTGACCACTCCACAGTGCGTTTGATATGTAGAGCCGCCGATAACTTGGTTTTCGTGGGGTTTCCAGCTGAAATATGCATTTTCTGCGATAATCTTGGTGAGTCTTCTGTCAGAAGCATGCAGAATCATCGAGATCGCTCTATTCGAGCTATTTAATGCGAGGTACACGTTATCTGGTGTTTTGACCACCCCACAGTGCGCTTGATATGCACAACCGGAGATATCTTGATTTTCGTGAGGTTTCTAGCTGAGATATGCATTTTCTGCGATAATCTTGGTGAGTCTTCTGTCAGAAGTATGCAGAATCATCTAGATCGCTCGTTTCGAGCTATTTAATGCGAGAAACACGTTTTCTGGTGTTTTCACCACCCCACAGTGCGTTTGATATGCAGAACCGGCGACATCTTGATTTTCGTGAGGTTTCTAGCTGAGATATGCATTTTCTGCGATAATCTTGGTGAGTCTTCTGTCAGAAGTATGCAGAATCATCTAGATCGCACCTTTCGAGCTATTTAATGCGAGAAACACGTTTTCTGGTGTTTTCACCACCCCACAGTGCGTTTGATATGCAGAACCGGCGACATCTTGATTTTCGTGAGGTTTCTAGCTGAGATATGCATTTTCTGCGATAATCTTGGTGAGTCTTCTGTCAGAAGTATGCAGAATCATCTAGATCGCTCGTTTCGAGCTATTTAATGCGAGAAACACGTTATCTGGTGTTTTGACCACCCCACAGTGCTCTTGATATGCACAACCGGAGATATCTTGGTTTCGGTCGTGTTTCAAGCTGAGATATGCATTTTCTGCGATAATTTTGGTGACACTTCAGTCAGAAGTATGCAGAATCATCCAGAACGCTCTTTTCGAGCTAGTTAATGCGAGTAACACGTTTTCTGGTGTTTTCACCACTCCACAGTACGTTTGATATGCAGAACAGGCGACATCTTGGTTTTCGGTGGGGTTCAAGCTGAGATATTCATTTTCTGCGATAATATTGGTGAGACTTCTGTCCGAAGTGTGCAGAATCATCGATATCGCTCTTTTCGAGCTATTTAATGCGAGAAACACATTATCTGGTGTTTTGACCACTCCACAGGTCGTTTGATATGCATAACCGGCGACATCTAGGTTTTCGTCGGGTTTCAAGCTGAGATACGCATTTTCTGCGATAATATTGGTGAGACTTCAGTCAGAAGTATGCAGAATCATCTAGATCGCACCTTTCGAGCTATTTAATGCGAGAAACACGTTTTCTGGTGTTTTCACCACCCCACAGTGCGTTTGATATGCAGAACCGGCGACATCTTGGTTTTCGGTGGGGCTCAAGCTGAGATATTCATTTTCTGCGATAATATTGGTGAGATTTCTCTCCGAAGTTTGCAGAATCATCGATATCGCTCTTTTCGAGCTATTTAATGTGAGAAACACGTTATCTGGTGCTTTGACCACTCCACAGGTCGTTTGATATGCATAACCGGCGACATCTTGGTTTTCGTCGGGTTTCAAGCTGAGATATGCATTTTCTGCGATAATCTTGGTGAGTCTTCTGTCAGAAGTATGCAGAATCATCTAGATCGCTCGTTTCGAGCTATTTAATGCGAGAAACACGTTTTCTGGTGTTTTCACCACCCCACAGTGCGTTTGATATGCAGAACCGGCGACATCTTGGTTTTCGGTGGGGTTCAAGCTGAGATATTCATTTTCTGCGATAATATTGGTGAGACTTCTTTCCGAAGTGTGCAGAATCATCGATATCGCTCTTTTCGAGCTATTTAATGCAAGAAACACGTTATCTGGTGTTTTGACCACTCCACAGGTCGTTTGATATGCATAACATGCGACATCTTGGTTTTCGTCGGGTTTCAAGCTGAGATATGCATTTTCTGCGATAATATTGGTGAGACTTCAGTCAGAAGTTTGCAGAATCATCTAGATCGCACCTTTCGAGATTTTTAATGCGAAAAAAAAAGTTTTCTGGTGTTTTGACCACTCCACAGTGCGTTTGATATGCAGAGCCGCCGATAACTTGGTTTTCGTGGGGTTTCCAGCTGAAATATGCATTTTCTGCGATAATCTTGGTGAGTCTTCTGTCAGAAGTATGCAGAATCATCGAGATCGCTCTATTCGAGCTATTTAATGCGAGGAACACGTTATCTGGTGTTTTGACCACCCCACAGTGCGCTTGATATGCACAACCTGAGATATCTTGGTTTCGGTCGGGTTTCATGCTGAGATATGCATTTTCTGCGATAATCTTGGTGAGTCTTCTGTCAGAAGTATGCAGAATCATCTAGATCGCTCGTTTCGAGCTATTTAATGCGAGAAACACGTTTTCTGGTGTTTTCACCACCCCACAGTGCGTTTGATATGCAGAACCGGCGACATCTTGATTTTCGTGAGGTTTCTAGCTGAGATATGCATTTTCTGCGATAATCTTGGTGAGTCTTCTGTCAGAAGTATGCAGAATCATCTAGATCGCTCGTTTCGAGTTATTTAATGCGAGAAACACGTTTTCTGGTGTTTTCACCACCCCACAGTGCGTTTGATATGCAGAACCGGCGACATCTTGGTTTTCGGTGGGGTTCAAGCTGAGATATTCATTTTCTGCGATAATATTGGTGAGACTTCTTTCCGAAGTGTGCAGAATCATCGATATCGCTCTTTTCGAGCTATTTAATGCGAGAAACACGTTATCTGGTGTTTTGACCACTCCACAGGTCGTTTGATATGCATAACATGCGACATCTTGGTTTTCGTCGGGTTTCAAGCTGAGATATGCATTTTCTGCGATAATATTGGTGAGACTTCAGTCAGAAGTTTGCAGAATCATCTAGATCGCACCTTTCGAGATATTTAATGCGAAAAAAAAAGTTTTCTGGTGTTTTGACCACTCCACAGTGCGTTTGATATGTAGAGCCGCCGATAACTTGGTTTTCGTGGGGTTTCCAGCTGAAATATGCATTTTCTGCGATAATCTTGGTGAGTCTTCTGTCAGAAGTATGCAGAATCATCGAGATCGCTCTATTCGAGCTATTTAATGCGAGGAACACGTTATCTGGTGTTTTGACCACCCCACAGTGCGCTTGATATGCACAACCGGATATATCTTGGTTTTCGAGGGGTTTCCAGCAGAAATATGCATTTTCTGCGATAATCTTGGTGTTTCATCTATGAGAAGTATTTAGAATCATCGAGATCGCTCTTTTCGAGCTAGTTAATGCGAGAAACATGTTTTCTGGTGTTTTCACCACCCCACAGGGCGTTTGATATGCAGAACCGGCGATATCTTGGTTTTCGTGGGGTTTCCAGGTGAAATATGCATTTTCTGCTATAATCTTGGTGAGACTTTGGTCAGAAGTATGCAGAATCATCTAGATCGCTCGTTTCGCGCTATTTAATTAGAAAAAACAAGTTTTCCGGTGTTTTGACCACTCCACAGTGCGTTTGATATGCAGAACCGGCGACATCTTGATTTTCGTGAGGTTTCTAGCTGAAATATGCATTTTCTGCGATAATCTTTGTGTTTCATCTATGAGAAGTATGCAGAATCATCGAGATCGCCCTTTTCGAGCTAGTTAATGCGAGAAACACGTTTTCTGGTGTTTTCACCACCCCACAGTGCGTTTGATATGCAGAACCGGCGACATCTTGGTCTTCGTCGGGTTTCAAGCTGAGATATTCATTTTCTGCGATAATATTGGTGAGACTTCAGTCAGAAGTATGCAGAATCATCTAGATCGCTCGTTTCGAGCTATTTAATGCGAGAAACACGTCATCTGATTGTTTTCACCACTCCACAGTGCGTTTGATTTGCAGAACCTGCGACATCTTCATTTTCGAGAGGTTTCTAGCTGAAATATGCATTTTCTGCGATAATCTTTGTGTTTCATCTATGAGAAGTATGCAGAATCATCGAGATCGCTCTTTTCGAGATAGTTAATGCGAGAAACATGTTTTCTGGTGTTTTCACCACCCCACAGGGCGTTTGATATGCAGAACCGGCGATGTCTTTGTTTTCGTGGGGTTTCCAGCTGAAATATGCATTTTCTGCGATAATCTTGGTTTTTCATCTATGAGAAGTATGCAGAATCATCGAGATTGCTCTATTCGATCTATTTACTGCGAGAAACACATTTTCTGGTGTTTCCACCACTCCACAGTGCGTATGATATGTAGAGCAGCCGATAACTTGGTTTTCGTGGGGTTTCCAGCTGAAATATGCATTTTCTGCGATAATCTTAGTGTTTCATCTATGAGAATTATGCAGAATCATCCCGAACGCTCTTTTCGAGTTAGTTAATGCTAGTAACACGTTTTCTGGTGTTTTCACCACTCCACAGGGCGTTTGAAATGCAGAACCGGCGATATCTTGGTTTTCGTGAGGTTTCTAGCTGACATATGCATTTTCTGCGATAATCTTGGTGTTTCATCTATGAGAAGTATGCAGAATCATCCAGAACGCTCTTTTCGTGCTAGTTAATGCGAGTAACACGTTTTCTGGTGTTTTCACCACTCCACAGTGCGTCTGATATGCAGAACCGGCGATATCTTGGTTTTCGTGGGGTTTCCAGCTGAGATATGCATTTTCTGCGATAATCTTGGTGAGTCTTCTGTCAGAAGTATGCAGAATCATCTAGATCGCTCTTTTCGAGCTATTTACTGCGAGAAACACATTTTCTGGTGTTTCCACCACACCACAGTGCGTATGATATGTAGAGCAGCCGATAACTTGGTGTTCGTGGGGTTTCCAGCTGAAATATGCATTTTCTGCGATAATCTTTGTGTTTCATCTATGAGAATTATGCAGAATCATCCCGAACGCTCTTTTCGAGCTAGTTAATGCTAGTAACACGCTTTCTGGTGTTTTCACCACTCCACAGGGCGTTTGAAATGCAGAACCGGCGATATCTTGGTTTTCGTGAGGTTTCTAGCTGAGATATGCATTTTCTGCGATAATATTGGTGAGACTTCTGTCCGAAGTATGCAGAATCATCGATATCGCTCTTTTCGAGCTATGTCATGCGAGAAACACGTTATCTGGTGTTTTGATCACTCCACAGGTCGTTTGATATGCATAACCGGCGACATCTTGGTTTTCGTCGGGTTTCAAGCTGAGATACGCATTTTCTGCGATAATATTGGTGAGACTTCAGTCAGAAGTATGCAGAATCATCTAGATCGCACTTTTCGAGCTATTTAATGCGAGAAACACGTTATCTGGTGTTTTGACCACTCCACAGGTCGTTTGATATGCATAACCGGCGACATCTTGGTTTTCGGTGGGGTTCAAGCTGAGATATTCATTTTCTGCGATAATATTGGTGAGACTTCTTTCCGAAGTGTGCAGAATCATCGATATCGCTCTTTTCGAGCTATTTAATGCGAGAAACACATTAGCTGGTGTTTTGACCACTCCACAGGTCGTTTGATATGCATAACCGGCGACATCTTGGTTTTCGTCGGGTTTCAAGCTGAGATACGCATTTTCTGCGATAATATTGGTGAGACTTCAGTCAGAAGTATGCAGAATCATCTAGATCGCACTTTTCGAGCTATTTAATGCGAGAAACACGTTATCTGGTGTTTTGACCACTCCACAGGTCGTTTGATATGCATAACCGGCGACATCTTGGTTTTCGTCGGGTTTCAAGCTGAGATATGCATTTTCTGCGATAATATTGGTGAGACTTCAGTCAGAAGTATGCAGAATCATCTAGATCGCTCGTTTCGAGCTATTTAATGCGAGAAACACGTTTTCTGGTGTTTTCACCACCCCACAGTGCGTTTGATATGCAGAACCGGCGACATCTTGATTTTCGTGAGGTTTCTAGCTGAGATATGCATTTTCTGCGATAATCTTGGTGAGTCTTCTGTCAGAAGTATGCAGAATCATCTAGATCGCTCGTTTCGAGCTATTTAATGCGAGAAACACGTTTTCTGGTGTTTTCACCACCCCACAGTGCGTTTGATATGCAGAACCGGCGACATCTTGGTTTTCGGTGGGGTTCAAGCTGAGATATTCATTTTCTGCGATAATATTGGTGAGACTTCTTTCCGAAGTGTGCAGAATCATCGATATCGCTCTTTTCGAGCTATTTAATGCGAGAAACACGTTATCTGGTGTTTTGACCACTCCACAGGTCGTTTGATATGCATAACATGCGACATCTTGGTTTTCGTCGGGTTTCAAGCTGAGATATGCATTTTCTGCGAAAATATTGGTGAGACTTCAGTCAGAAGTTAGCAGAATCATCTAGATCGCACCTTTCGAGCTATTTAATGCGAAAAAAAAAGTTTTCTGGTGTTTTCACCACCCCACAGTGCGTTTGATATGCAGAACCGGCGACATCTTGGTTTTCGGTGGGGTTCAAGCTGAGATATTCATTTTCTGCGATAATATTGGTGAGACTTCTCTCCGAAGTTTGCAGAATCATCGATATCGCTCTTTTCGAGCTATTTAATGTGAGAAACACGTTATCTGGTGTTTTGACCACTCCACAGGTCGTTTGATATGCATAACCGGCGACATCTTGGTTTTCGTCGGGTTTCAAGCTGAGATATGCATTTTCTGCGATAATATTGGTGAGACTTCAGTCAGAAGTATGCAGAATCATCTAGATCGCACTTTTCGAGCTATTTAATGCGAGAAACACGTTATCTGGTTGTTTTCACCACTCCACAGTGCGTTTGATATGCAGAACCGGCGACATCTTGATTTTCGTGAGGTTTCTAGCTGAGATATGCATTTTCTGCGATAATCTTGGTGAGTCTTCTGTCAGAAGTATGCAGAATCATCTAGATCGCTCGTTTCGAGCTATTTAATGCGAGATACACGTTTTCTGGTGTTTTCACCACCCCACAGTGCGTTTGATATGCAGAACCGGCGACATCTTGGTTTTCGGTGGGGTTTCCAGCTGAAATATGCATTTTCTGCGATAATCTTGGTGATTCTTCTGTCAGAAGTATACAGAATCATCGAGATCGCTCTATTCGAGCTATTTAATGCGAGGTACACGTTATCTGGTGTTTTGACCATCCCACAGTGCTCTTGATATGCACAACCGGAGATATCTTGGTTTCGGTCGTGTTTCAAGCTGAGATATGCATTTTCTGCGATAATTTTGGTGACACTTCAGTCAGAAGTATGCAGAATCATCCAGAACGCTCTTTTCGAGCTAGTTAATGCGAGTAACACGTTTTCTGGTGTTTTCACCACTCCACAGTACGTTTGATATGCAGAACAGGCGACATCTTGGTTTTCGGTGGGGTTCAAGCTGAGATATTCATTTTCTGCGATAATATTGGTGAGACTTCTGTCCGAAGTGTGCAGAATCATCGATATCGCTCTTTTCGAGCTATTTAATGCGAGAAACACATTATCTGGTGTTTTGACCACTCCACAGGTCGTTTGATATGCATAACCGGCGACATCTAGGTTTTCGTCGGGTTTCAAGCTGAGATACGCATTTTCTGCGATAATATTGGTGAGACTTCAGTCAGAAGTATGCAGAATCATCTAGATCGCACCTTTCGAGCTATTTAATGCGAGAAACACGTTTTCTGGTGTTTTCACCACCCCACAGTGCGTTTGATATGCAGAACCGGCGACATCTTGGTTTTCGGTGGGGCTCAAGCTGAGATATTCATTTTCTGCGATAATATTGGTGAGATTTCTCTCCGAAGTTTGCAGAATCATCGATATCGCTCTTTTCGAGCTATTTCATGTGAGAAACACGTTATCTGGTGCTTTGACCACTCCACAGGTCGTTTGATATGCATAACCGGCGACATCTTGGTTTTCGTCGGGTTTCAAGCTGAGATATGCATTTTCTGCGATAATATTGGTGAGACTTCAGTCAGAAGTATGCAGAATCATCTAGATCGCACTTTTCGAGCTATTTAATGCGAGAAACACGTTATCTGGTTGTTTTCACCACTCCACAGTGCGTTTGATATGCAGAACCGGCGACATCTTGATTTTCGTGAGGTTTCTAGCTGAGATATGCATTTTCTGCGATAATCTTGGTGAGTCTTCTGTCAGAAGTATGCAGAATCATCTAGATCGCTCGTTTCGAGCTATTTAATGCGAGAAACACGTTTTCTGGTGTTTTCACCACCCCACAGTGCGTTTGATATGCAGAACCGGCGACATCTTGATTTTCGTGAGGTTTCTAGCTGAGATATGCATTTTCTGCGATAATCTTGGTGAGTCTTCTGTCAGAAGTATGCAGAATCATCTAGATCGCTCGTTTCGAGCTATTTAATGCGAGAAACACGTTTTCTGGTGTTTTCACCACCCCACAGTGCGTTTGATATGCAGAACCGGCGACATCTTGGTTTTCGGTGGGGTTCAAGCTGAGATATTCATTTTCTGCGATAATATTGGTGAGACTTCTTTCCGAAGTGTGCAGAATCATCGATATCGCTCTTTTCGAGCTATTTAATGCAAGAAACACGTTATCTGGTGTTTTGACCACTCCACAGGTCGTTTGATATGCATAACATGCGACATCTTGGTTTTCGTCGGGTTTCAAGCTGAGATATGCATTTTCTGCGATAATATTGGTGAGACTTCAGTCAGAAGTTTGCAGAATCATCTAGATCGCACCTTTCGAGATTTTTAATGCCAAAAAAAAAGTTTTCTGGTGTTTTGACCACTCCACAGTGCGTTTGATATGCAGAGCCGCCGATAACTTGGTTTTCGTGGGGTTTCCAGCTGAAATATGCATTTTCTGCGATAATCTTGGTGAGTCTTCTGTCAGAAGTATGCAGAATCATCGAGATCGCTCTATTCGAGCTATTTAATGCGAGGAACACGTTATCTGGTGTTTTGACCACCCCACAGTGCGCTTGATATGCACAACCTGAGATATCTTGGTTTCGGTCGGGTTTCATGCTGAGATATGCATTTTCTGCGATAATCTTGGTGAGTCTTCTGTCAGAAGTATGCAGAATCATCTAGATCGCTCGTTTCGAGCTATTTAATGCGAGAAACACGTTTTCTGGTGTTTTCACCACCCCACAGTGCGTTTGATATGCAGAACCGGCGACATCTTGATTTTCGTGAGGTTTCTAGCTGAGATATGCATTTTCTGCGATAATCTTGGTGAGTCTTCTGTCAGAAGTATGCAGAATCATCTAGATCGCTCGTTTCGAGTTATTTAATGCGAGAAACACGTTTTCTGGTGTTTTCACCACCCCACAGTGCGTTTGATATGCAGAACCGGCGACATCTTGGTTTTCGGTGGGGTTCAAGCTGAGATATTCATTTTCTGCGATAATATTGGTGAGACTTCTTTCCGAAGTGTGCAGAATCATCGATATCGCTCTTTTCGAGCTATTTAATGCGAGAAACACGTTATCTGGTGTTTTGACCACTCCACAGGTCGTTTGATATGCATAACATGCGACATCTTGGTTTTCGTCGGGTTTCAAGCTGAGATATGCATTTTCTGCGATAATATTGGTGAGACTTCAGTCAGAAGTATGCAGAATCATCTAGATCGCACTTTTCGAGCTATTTAATGCGAGAAACACGTTTTCTGGTGTTTTCACCACCCCACAGTGCGTTTGATATGCAGAACCGGCGACATCTTGATTTTCGTGAGGTTTCTAGCTGAGATATGCATTTTCTGCGATAATCTTGGTGAGTCTTCTGTCAGAAGTATGCAGAATCATCTAGATCGCTCGTTTCGAGCTATTTAATGCGAGAAACACGTTTTCTGGTGTTTTCACCACCCCACAGTGCGTTTGATATGCAGAACCGGCGACATCTTGGTTTTCGGTGGGGTTCAAGCTGAGATATTCATTTTCTGCGATAATATTGGTGAGACTTCTTTCCGAAGTGTGCAGAATCATCGATATCGCTCTTTTCGAGCTATTTAATGCGAGAAACACATTAGCTGGTGTTTTGACCACTCCACAGGTCGTTTGATATGCATAACCGGCGACATCTTGGTTTTCGTCGGGTTTCAAGCTGAGATACGCATTTTCTGCGATAATATTGGTGAGACTTCAGTCAGAAGTATGCAGAATCATCTAGATCGCACTTTTCGAGCTATTTAATGCGAGAAACACGTTATCTGGTGTTTTGACCACTCCACAGTGCGTTTGATATGTAGAGCCGCCGATAACTTGGTTTTCGTGGGGTTTCCAGCTGAAATATGCATTTTCTGCGATAATCTTGGTGAGTCTTCTGTCAGAAGTATGCAGAATCATCGAGATCGCTCTATTCGAGCTATTTAATGCGAGGAACACGTTATCTGGTGTTTTGACCACCCCACAGTGCGCTTGATATGCACAACCTGAGATATCTTGGTTTCGGTCGGGTTTCATGCTGAGATATGCATTTTCTGCGATAATTTTGGTGACACTTCAGTCAGAAGTATGCAGAATCATCTAGATCGCTCGTTTCGAGCTATTTAATGCGAGAAACACGTTTTCTGGTGTTTTCACCACCCCACAGTGCGTTTGATATGCAGAACCGGCGACATCTTGATTTTCGTGAGGTTTCTAGCTGAGATATGCATTTTCTGCGATAATCTTGGTGAGTCTTCTGTCAGAAGTATGCAGAATCATCTAGATCGCTCGTTTCGAGTTATTTAATGCGAGAAACACGTTTTCTGGTGTTTTCACCACCCCACAGTGCGTTTGATATGCAGAACCGGCGACATCTTGGTTTTCGGTGGGGTTCAAGCTGAGATATTCATTTTCTGCGATAATATTGGTGAGACTTCTTTCCGAAGTGTGCAGAATCATCGATATCGCTCTTTTCGAGCTATTTAATGCGAGAAACACGTTATCTGGTGTTTTGACCACTCCACAGGTCGTTTGATATGCATAACATGCGACATCTTGGTTTTCGTCGGGTTTCAAGCTGAGATATGCATTTTCTGCGATAATATTGGTGAGACTTCAGTCAGAAGTATGCAGAATCATCTAGATCGCACTTTTCGAGCTATTTAATGCGAGAAACACGTTTTCTGGTGTTTTCACCACCCCACAGTGCGTTTGATATGCAGAACCGGCGACATCTTGATTTTCGTGAGGTTTCTAGCTGAGATATGCATTTTCTGCGATAATCTTGGTGAGTCTTCTGTCAGAAGTATGCAGAATCATCTAGATCGCTCGTTTCGAGCTATTTAATGCGAGAAACACGTTTTCTGGTGTTTTCACCACCCCACAGTGCGTTTGATATGCAGAACCGGCGACATCTTGGTTTTCGGTGGGGTTCAAGCTGAGATATTCATTTTCTGCGATAATATTGGTGAGACTTCTTTCCGAAGTGTGCAGAATCATCGATATCGCTCTTTTCGAGCTATTTAATGCGAGAAACACATTAGCTGGTGTTTTGACCACTCCACAGGTCGTTTGATATGCATAACCGGCGACATCTTGGTTTTCGTCGGGTTTCAAGCTGAGATACGCATTTTCTGCGATAATATTGGTGAGACTTCAGTCAGAAGTATGCAGAATCATCTAGATCGCACTTTTCGAGCTATTTAATGCGAGAAACACGTTATCTGGTGTTTTGACCACTCCACAGGTCGTTTGATATGCATAACCGGCGACATCTTGGTTTTCGTCGGGTTTCAAGCTGAGATATGCATTTTCTGCGATAATATTGGTGAGACTTCAGTCAGAAGTATGCAGAATCATCTAGATCGCTCGTTTCGAGCTATTTAATGCGAGAAACACGTTTTCTGGTGTTTTCACCACCCCACAGTGCGTTTGATATGCAGAACCGGCGACATCTTGATTTTCGTGAGGTTTCTAGCTGAGATATGCATTTTCTGCGATAATCTTGGTGAGTCTTCTGTCAGAAGTATGCAGAATCATCTAGATCGCTCGTTTCGAGCTATTTAATGCGAGAAACACGTTTTCTGGTGTTTTCACCACCCCACAGTGCGTTTGATATGCAGAACCGGCGACATCTTGGTTTTCGGTGGGGTTCAAGCTGAGATATTCATTTTCTGCGATAATATTGGTGAGACTTCTTTCCGAAGTGTGCAGAATCATCGATATCGCTCTTTTCGAGCTATTTAATGCGAGAAACACGTTATCTGGTGTTTTGACCACTCCACAGGTCGTTTGATATGCATAACATGCGACATCTTGGTTTTCGTCGGGTTTCAAGCTGAGATATGCATTTTCTGCGAAAATATTGGTGAGACTTCAGTCAGAAGTTAGCAGAATCATCTAGATCGCACCTTTCGAGCTATTTAATGCGAAAAAAAAAGTTTTCTGGTGTTTTCACCACCCCACAGTGCGTTTGATATGCAGAACCGGCGACATCTTGGTTTTCGGTGGGGTTCAAGCTGAGATATTCATTTTCTGCGATAATATTGGTGAGACTTCTCTCCGAAGTTTGCAGAATCATCGATATCGCTCTTTTCGAGCTATTTAATGTGAGAAACACGTTATCTGGTGTTTTGACCACTCCACAGGTCGTTTGATATGCATAACCGGCGACATCTTGGTTTTCGTCGGGTTTCAAGCTGAGATATGCATTTTCTGCGATAATATTGGTGAGGCTTCAGTCAGAAGTATGCAGAATCATCTAGATCGCACTTTTCGAGCTATTTAATGCGAGAAACACGTTATCTGGTTGTTTTCACCACTCCACAGTGCGTTTGATATGCAGAACCGGCGACATCTTGATTTTCGTGAGGTTTCTAGCTGAGATATGCATTTTCTGCGATAATCTTGGTGAGTCTTCTGTCAGAAGTATGCAGAATCATCTAGATCGCTCGTTTCGAGCTATTTAATGCGAGAAACACGTTTTCTGGTGTTTTCACCACCCCACAGTGCGTTTGATATGCAGAACCGGCGACATCTTGGTTTTCGGTGGGGTTCAAGCTGAGATATTCATTTTCTGCGATAATATTGGTGAGACTTCTTTCCGAAGTGTGCAGAATCATCGATATCGCTCTTTTCGAGCTATTTAATGCGAGAAACACGTTATCTGGTGTTTTGACCACTCCACAGGTCGTTTGATATGCATAACATGCGACATCTTGGTTTTCGTCGGGTTTCAAGCTGAGATATGCATTTTCTGCGATAATATTGGTGAGACTTCAGTCAGAAGTTTGCAGAATCATCTAGATCGCACCTTTCGAGATATTTAATGCGAAAAAAAAAGTTTTCTGGTGTTTTGACCACTCCACAGTGCGTTTGATATGTAGAGCCGCCGATAACTTGGTTTTCGTGGGGTTTCCAGCTGAAATATGCATTTTCTGCGATAATCTTGGTGAGTCTTCTGTCAGAAGTATGCAGAATCATCGAGATCGCTCTATTCGAGCTATTTAATGCGAGGAACACGTTATCTGGTGTTTTGACCACCCCACAGTGCGCTTGATATGCACAACCGGAGATATCTTGGTTTCGGTCGGGTTTCAAGCTGAGATATGCATTTTCTGCGATAATTTTGGTGACACTTCAGTCAGAAGTATGCAGAATCATCTAGATCGCTCGTTTCGAGCTATTTAATGCGAGAAACACGTTTTCTGGTGTTTTCACCACCCCACTGTGCGTTTGATATGCAGAACCGGCGACATCTTGGTTTTCGTCGGTTTTCATCCTGAGGTATACATTTTCTGCGATAATCTTGGTGCGAATGCTGTCAGAAGTATGCAGAACCATCGAGATCGCTCGTTTCGAGCTATTTAGTGCGAGAAACACGTTATCTGGTGTTTTCACCACTCCACAGTGCGTTTGATATGCAGAGCCGCCGATAACTTGGTTTTCGTGGGGTTTCCAGATGAGATATTCATTTTCGGGAATAATCTTGTTGTTTCATCTATGAGAAGCATGCAGAATCATCGAGAACGCTCTTTTCGAGCTACTTAAATCGAGAAATACGTTTTCTGGTGTTTTCGCCACTCCACAGTACGTTTGATGTGCAGAACCGGCGACATCTTGATTTTCGTGAGGTTTCAAGCTGAGATATGCATTTTCTGCGATAATATTGGTGAGACTTCAGTCAGAAGTAAGCAGAATCATCTAGATCACTCTTTTCGAGCTATATAATGCGAGAAGCACGTTATCTGGTGTTTTGACCACTCCACAGTGCGTTTTATATGTAGAGCCACCGATAACTTGGTTTTCGTGGGGTTTCCATCTGAAATATGCATTTTCTGCGATAATCTTGGTGTTTCATCTTTGAGAAGTATGCAGAATCATCGAGAACTCTCTTTTCGAGCTAGTTAATGCGAGAAACACGTTTTCTAGTGTTTTCAACATTCCACAGTGCGTTTGATATGCAGAACCGGCGACATCTTGGTTTTCGTGAGGTTTCTAGCTGAGATATGCATTTTCTGCGATAATAATGGTGAGACTTCTGTCAGAAGTATGCAGAATCATCGAGATCGCTCTTTTCGAGCTATTTAATGTGGGAAACACATTATCTGGTGTTTTGACCACACCACAGTGCGTTAGATATGCAGAGCCGCCGATAACTTGGTTTTCGTGGGGTTTCCAGATGAGATATTCATTTTCGGGAATAATCTTGTTGTTTCATCTATGAGAAGCATGCAGAATCATCGAGAACGCTCTTTTCGAGCTACTTAAATCGAGAAATACGTTTTCTGGTGTTTTGACCACACCACAGTGCGTTAGATATGCAGAGCCGCCGATAACTTGGTTTTCGTGGGGTTTCCAGATGAGATATTCATTTTCGGGAATAATCTTGTTGTTTCATCTATGTGAAGCATGCAGAATCATCGAGAACGCTCTTTTCGAGCTACTTAAATCGAGAAATACGTTTTCTGGTGTTTTCGCCACTCCACAGTACGTTTGATGTGCAGAACCGGCTACATCTTGATTTTCGTGAGGTTTCAAGCTGAGATATGCATTTTCTGCGATAATATTGGTGAGACTTCTGTCAGATGTATGCAGAATCATCTAGATCGCTCGTTTCGAGCTACTTAATGCGACAAAACAAGTTTTCTGGTGTTTTGACCACTCCACAGTGCGTTTGATATGTAGAGCCGCCGATAACTTGGTTTCCGTGGGGTTTCCAGCAGAAATATGCATTTTCTGCGATAATCTTTGTGAGTCTTCTGTCAGAAGTATGCAGAATCATCGAGATCGCTCTATTCGATCTATTTAATGCGAGAAACAAGTTATCTGGTGTTTTCATCACTCCACAGGGCGTTTGATATGCAGAACCGGCGATATCTTGGTTTTCGTGGGGTTTCAAGCTGAGATATGCATTTTCTGCGATAATCTTGGTGAGACTTCAGTCAGAAGTATGCAGAATAATCGAGATCGCTCTTTTCGAGCTATATAATGCGAGAAACACGTTTTCTGGTGTTTTCGCCACTCCACAGTGCGTTTGATATGTAGAGCCGCCGATAACTTGGTATTCGTGGGGTTTCCAGCTGAAATATGCCTTTTCTGCGATAATATTGATGAGACTTCAGTCAGAAGTATGCAGAATCACCTAGATCGCTCGTTTCAAGCTATTTAATGCGAGAAACACGTTATCTGGTTGTTTTCAAAACTCCACAGTGCGTTTGATATGCAGAACCGGGGACATCTTTATTTTCGTCGGGTTTCAAGCTGAGATATGCATTTTCAACGATAATCTTGGTGAGACTTCTGTTAGAAGTATGCAGAATCATCTAGAACGCTCTTTTCGAGCTAGTTAATGCGAGAAACACGCTATCTGGTGTTTTCACCACTCCACTGTGCGTTTGATATGCAGAACCGGAGATATCTTGGTTTCGGTCGGGTTTCAAGCTGAGATATGCATTTTCTGCTATAATCTTGGTGAGACTTCAGTCAGAAGCATGCAGAATCATCTAGATCGCTCGTTTCGAGCTATTTAATGCGAGAAACACGTTTTCTGGTGTTTTCACCACTCCACAGTGCATCTGATATGCAGAACCGGCGACATCTTGATTTTCGTGAGGTTTCAAGCTGAGATATGCATTTTCTGCGATAATAATGGTGAGACTTCTGTCCGAAGTATGCAGAATCATCTAGATCGCTCTTTTCGAGCTATTTAATGCGAGAAACACGTTTTCTGGTGTTTTCATCACTCCACAGGGCGTTTGATATGCAGAACCGGCGACATCTTGATTTTCGTGGGGTTTCCAGCTGAAATATGCATTTTCTGCGATAATCTTTGTTTCATCTATGAGAAGTATGCAGAATCATCCAGAACGCTCTTTTCGATCTAGTTAATGCGAGTAACACGTTTTCTGGTGTTTTCACCACTCCACAGTGCGTCTGATATGCAGAACCGCCGACATCTTTATTTTCGTCGGGTTTCAAGCTGAGATATGCATTTTCAACGATAATCTTGGTGAGACTTCTGTCAGAAGTATGCAGAATCATCTTGTTCGCCCGTTTCGAGCTATTTAATGCGAGAAACACGTTATCTGGTTGTTTTCACAACTCCACAGTGCGTTTGATATGCAGAACCGGCGACATCTTGATTTTCGTGAGGTTTCAAGCTGAGATATGCATTTTCTGCGATAATATTGGTAAGACTTCTGTCCGAAGTATGCAGAATCATCTAGATCGCTCTTCTCAAGCTATTTAATGCGAGAAACACGTTTTCTGGTGTATTCACCACTCCACAGTACGTTTGACATGCAGAAACGGCGATCCCTTGGTTTCGGTCGGGTTTCAAGCTGAGATATGCATTTTCTGCGATAATATTGGTGAGACTTCAGTCAGAAGTATGCAGAATAATCGAGATCGCTCGTTTCGAGCTATTTAATGTGAGAAACACGTTATCTGGTTGTTTTCACCACTCCACAGTGCGTTTGATATGCAGAACCGGCGACATCTTTATTTTCGTCGGGTTTCAAGCTGAGATATGCATTTTCTGCGATAATGTTGGTGAGACTTCAGTCAGAAGTATGCAGAATCATCTAGATCGCTCGTTTCGAGCTATTTAATGCGAGAAACACGTTATCTGGTGTTTTCACCACCCCACAGTGCGTTTGATATGCAGAACCGGCGACATCTTTATTTTCGTCGGGTTTCAAGCTGAGATATGCATTTTCTGCGATAATCTTGGTGAGT